>CM044307.1:52129460-53379460 GCA_024291935.2 Okapia johnstoni | reverse complement strand
CTTGTTGTCCCTAATTTTTTGAGGAGATCTTAGGCCTCTGAGTCTTTATTTAAATCCAGAAGAAACACCACTGTTTACAATTATGTAATAGGTTTTTCTTAAATTTTCTTATTCGCCTTATTTCTAGTGAAACTTGATTTGTTTATTGTGTATCACAATTGCCCCTGTTTAAATCTTTTCTTTGCCAACTGATGCAACTACAGCCTGAGTAAGAAATGCCCCTCCTAAAAGGGAGGTGCGAAAAGTAACTAGATCAGGCATTTGGAGCATCCTTCTCCGGCCAACCCCTGAGAGAAGGCTCACTGCCTTGTGTGAAGAGCCAAAGCTATAAATAAGTAAATGCGAGGCAAGGTGTGACTCTGGTCTACAATCCAAAGAAGAAAAACATTCCTTTTATCCTTTAAGTTCAATTTCTTATTTGGAGGGTGTCAGTAGGCATGAAAATTTGGGAGTAGGCTACAAAATGTTTCAGTTTTTTGGAACCTCCATTTTGTAGGTTTATCATATTGATGGATTCTTTGGTGGGGAGGGATTTATTGTTCTTTGAGAGACTGGGATGTATAATTTCCCAGAAAGCATGTTTACTACGAATGGCTATAACAGAGCCAGGCATTCAGCACAGCAATAAGCTCACCGGGACTTAGTCAGCCTCAGCTGAGCGTGGTGACGATGCCCTTAACACCTACCTGTTAAAGCCATATTCTGCCCTTGGTGGAGATGGTAAGATCTTATGGAGGTTCCTGAGAAATACAGTTTCAAGCTGGAGCAGGATATGGCTCAGATGGAGCACAACCAAGCACTTTAATTGTACATTTAATTGTACATAATGTTTACAAATGTTAGCAACACTATGACCAAAAGGGAAAAGTGGGGAAAATACAGCTGCAGCTGTTAAACCAAACAAGAGACTGCAGACCCAGCTTGCAGCGAAGAACTTTCACCTTGGATAGAAGAACACTTGGGGGCCTCAGAGGGCTTTTGGCATCTGTGGAGTCCCTTTGTACCCAACACAGACTCCGAGCTGGAGAATCAGCGATGTTTGAATAGCCTGAGACCCCCATTTAGCCATGCCTTCCAAAGACCAGAGTATTTGCCTTATTTCCAGTTTAGCAGCAGCCCCATTTTTACCTCTGGTTTATCTCAGAGATGGTATTAACCTGGAAATATATTTGTATTTTTTGTGTATACCAAAACTGTGAAATGGTCAAACACAGGAATACACAAATTGTAATCTGAGAGTGTGATGTGATGCAAAATACACTCATTTTCAACTTTAACTCTCGCTTGTGTACTTAATGTGTAACTGCCTGTGTGTTTTATTGTCAGAGGAAGTTCATTTTTTTATGCTCTCCTTTTGGAAAGTGTTATGGTCATTGTCAAGATCATTTGAAAAGTTCCCAGATGAATCAATAAACATAATTTTATAATATTTTACAAAGAAAATTACTTTTCTTCAAATGAAAGAAAAGAATTTCATGTTTTGGTTTTGTTTCATTGTTTTGAGTAAAAGTTTACCAGCAGCCTTTCATTCTCTAGCAGTTTAACAGAATGGATTTTTATAGACTGTCCTATTAGCATATACGTTACTTTAAACAATTTTGCATAGGTTTATCCAAGGAATTAGTGGTCCTTTCTGTCTAACACAATGTAGATACACTATCTGTATGAAATCCTTGTTAAGTCAAAAGTCAACTTTTCAATGATCTTCATTGATTTATTCATTATATTATTAAATAAGTTTTAATTGACACATACCTTGTGCCAGGCAATTAGGTGCTGAGGAAAAAAATACATAAGACTTAGTTCTGGCCCATAAGTTGCTCATTGTCCAGTGGGAGAGACAAGCATGTAAACAGTTACAACAGAGTATGGAAATCTCAGTAATAAATGTGCATGCAGAGTCCCATTAGAAGAGAAAATCTGAACTCGGGGCTACATAGGGTAGGGTTGTCACTAACCCTAACTCGGGGTAGTTCTGTAGGATTGTCAGAACTGCACAGTGAGAAGATACCGAAGTCAAGTATTGAAGATGAGTAGGAATTTTGACTCCAGTTGAAAACTAAAGGACTAAAATAGTCCGCATGAGAGGAAATACATATGGTTAATAAATGTAAAAAAGAATTCCTGTCTAACCAAAGAAATGCTAAGTCAAATTATCAAGGACCACAGACAAAAATAATTATGACTGTCAATAACAGAAAGGCTCTTATTAAATAAAAAGAACACTGGTGCTCCCTGGTGAGTTTATAAATTTGTCCACCTTTTCTTTCTTTTTTCAAAAATTATTTATTTATTTATCTACCTACCTATGGCTGTGCTGGATCTTCGTTGCTGTTCCGGCTTTTCTTTAGTTGTGGCGAGTGGGGGCTACTTTCTACTTGCAGTGCACAGGCTTCTCATCGCGGTGGCTTCTCTTGTGCAGCATGAGCTCTAGGGCACTTGGGCTTCAGTAGTTGTTGCACACGGGCTCTAGAGCACAGGCTCAACAGCTGAGGTGCACCAGCTTAGCTGCTTCACAGCATGTGAGATCTTCCCAGACCAGGGATGGAACCATGTCTCCAGCATTGCAGGCAGATTCTTCACCAGTGAGCCACCAGGGAAGCCCTGTTCACATTTTCTCAATAGCAACCTGACAGTGCATATCAGGAGCCTAAAAGTGTTGTTTTCTACCATTCCAGTGACTCCACTCTAGAATTCTCTTCCAGAAAATAATCAGAGGGGCTGTCACAATTATGTGCAAAACTCTTCCTTGTAGCATTGTTTAAAATAGCAAAAAAAAATGAAAAGGAAGCCATCTAAATGACTGAAACAAGGGTTAGACAAACTTTTCATGTATAATATATATATATACACACACACACACATATGAAAATAATGCAACCATATAAGAAGATGTTTTCAAATAATTTATAAAAATTGAGAAGAAAGCTTACAGTGTCATATGAGGTAGAACAAGCTTGATACAAACTATTTTAAGGTATGATCCATAATTAAAGTATATATGTGTGTGTGTGTGTGTGTATATATATATATATATATACACACATATATATATATATAAGACCTTGAAAAAATAAACCAGAGAAAGTGTGGACCACGGTTATCTTTTTTATGGACATTTTCCCCATAATTCTTCGTATTTTCCAAGTTTTAAAATAATAAGTAAAATTTTCTTTTATGTGAAATTCTTTTTTAAAATAATAGGAATGGGCTGAGAAAACAAGGGAAAAGGGCATGAAGGACAAGCTTTCAAATTAAAGGACCAGTATGTGCAAAGCCATGCAGGAACAAAGGAGTATGGTGTGTCCAGGCTCAGTAGCTCCATTTGGCAGTAGCTTGGGAATTATGAGCAGAGGTGGCAGGAAAAGAAGCTGAAAATAGATGCAGTTTTCACACCATCAAGGTTGTTGGGTCCAGGGAGAAGGGTTGGAGCTCTTGTGGGGCCCATATTCTCACTGCAGACTTTGAAGCCAAGGTGCAGCTAGAATGGAGTTTGAGGGAGGTCATGCCGGTGGCATGGACTGCAGATGGGCAGATAGGGGCCTGATGAAGTTGTACAGTCCATGCACTAGACCAGAGTGCTGGTTAAGGAAGTGAGTAGAACCTGCTTGGGCTTCCCAGGTGACACACTGGTAAAGAATCTGCCTGCCAGTGCAGGAGATGCAAGAGACACTGGTTCCATCCCTGATCAGGAAGATCCCCTGGAGTAGGAAATGGCAACCCACTCCAGTATTCTTGCCTGGAAAATTTCATGGACAGAGGAGCCTGGCAGGCTACAGTGCAGGGGTCACAAAGAGTCAGACGCAAGTGAGCATGCAGACAAGGACTCACTTGCCTGGCTGCTTGCCTGTACGTGGAGTGCACCAGCTCAGAAGAAAGGGCCCCCTTTGATGATCTTTCTACTGGGAGGAAGCTGAAAAATGCCAAATATGCAGGCCCAGGAGTACCAGGCCACCAGAGAGGGATAGAGGAGAGGAGGAGCTGAATTCAGGCCACACCAGGGAAAGGTGAGTTGTACAGCTTTTTAATAGGTAGAGCTGATAGGAAGGATTCCAACTTATGACTCAGCTGTGCCTTTTTTCTTCTTTCAATATACTCAGGAACAAGTTAGGAGAGGGAAGAATTCTGAAAAACAGTCTGTTTCTTTTTTTCCTGACATTGCCAGTATACCTGGATAGAAGATTGCTGTTACAATGCTAATGAAGCTTCTGGGTCAACTGTGGATTTTAATTATATATTACCCAGTTGTTCTTGGGGTCACAAAGAGTTGGACACAACTGAACAACAACAACCACCACCCAGCCATGTTAATAAAGGGCCAGTGATTAAGACCATTAACTTAGTTCCAAAAGTCCATCAAAGGCTGACTGGGCCAGGTACTCCTGAAGCTTTTGGGGAGAGAAGGGATCCCACGAATAAAAGCAGTACGATGGTCCTAGACACTCACTAGCCACACAGCCTTCTTGCTCATTTAACTGAAGATTTCTGTGTTCTAGGCCAGCACTGCTCAAAGCCTGATACTGGGCCAGCAGCCTCAGCATCACCTGAAACTTGTTAGAAACATACATTCCCCAGCCCCGCCCCCACAACAGCAGAATCAGAATCTCTGGGGCTGGGCCCTGCAGACTGCTTTAAGGTGATTCTCATGCATGTTCAAGTTCAAGAACCACTGCTCCACGAAAAAAAAGAGAAAATACTGGCCAAATGACCAAAAAATACGCAAAAAAGACTCCATTCATAATGTTTCTCTGACCTCTGATTCTTAGATCTTTTCAGTTGTAGAGTAATCACTGACACCTAACTCCCCAAAGCGTGTTATCTGTAGTACTTCGTTACAATACTTCTGTTCAGGCAGTCATCACAGCTCATTACTTCACATGCTCATAGTATTAATGGCAGTGAGGAGCCTTTGGCCCATGAGGGTAAGATGCTCCTCCAGAGGAGCTGCTTCTTCATCCTCATGCAGATGCTTATTGGGTCCAAGCCTAACAGTTGTTTCATTGTGAAATAAAACAGCAAATAAGCAAAGGGCATTCATTCACAGAATAACATTACCAGAGATTATGTCTAAAGGGAAGCTTTCATTAGGGAATTGATTCCATACTAAAATGGTGCATAAAACGTGCACATATTGTTTAAATAATAAAGTGAACATTCAAATAAATGCCATGCAGGTCAAGAAACAGAACCAGAGGTGAACATTATCCTGACACTGGGATAACCATGTCTTCACTTTTCATTACTTTACCACCTGAGTGTGCATCATAAAATATGTACTCTTTTATATCTTTCTCCCTAGCTTAGCACTGTGTCTCAGATCAGATTCCTCCCATGCAGACACAAGACAGGGCTTCAGGTGTGTGTGATCTGTGGAGCTCGTGTTCTCAGGAGAAAGGCAGTGAAGGAAGCTGGGAAAGGGCAGTTACAAGCGCTAAGCAAAGATGAAGTCTCAGCTGCAGCCTACTCCCTGAGCAAAAACACCACAGTGCTGGACCCACAGGTCATAAGCAGTCTTTGGCCAGGGTGCACTGGGGGTGGCCTTTTCAGGTCAAGTGCAATTTTCCAGGAGCTTCCCTGGTGGCTCAGTGGTAGAGAATTTGTCTGCCAATGCAGGAGATGTGGGTTCAACCTCTAATCTGGGAAGATCCCACATGCCGCAGGGCAACTAAGCCCGTGCACCACAACTATTAAGCCTTTGCTCTAGAGCCAGGGAGCTGCAACTACTGAGTCCACATGCCCTAGAGCCGGTGCTCTGCAACAAGAGAAGCCACTGCAGTAGGAAGCCGCAAGTAGAAAGTAGCCCCCACTCACCACAACTAGAGAAAAGCCCACGTAGCAACAAAGACCCAGCACAGTCATAAATAAATAATTTTATTTTTAAAAGAGGGCAATTTTCCAGAGCAGGGGCCACCTGTGAACCATTATCAGCCAATACAGGAGCTGAGGTGTGGGTGCCCTGGCCTGGAAAGGGAAATTAGGCAGCTTCTACTACATATTATGTCTGAGATTCACCTCACTGTATAGCTGCAGTTCATATGATATCTACGCTGAATAATGTTCTATTGTATGAATATATCATATGCTTCCAATGAACATTGGGGTTGTTTATTACAAATAATGCTACTTTGACTATTTTATCATGTACTGTATAATGTCAGCCAAGCATAAGATTATATCTAAAGCATATGCCTAGGAGTGGAATTACAGGATTATAGAGTATGTACATCTTATTTTTTATTATAAAAATTGTTTTCCAAATTATACTACTACCAGCACTGTTTGGTAGCTCACATTGCTCCACTTATAATTTTGGACTTTTTATTTTAGCCATTCTCGCAACTTTGTAATGGTATCTCGTTGAGGTTTTAATGTGTTTTTCTTGTTATTAATGATGCTGTATACTTTTCTATATATTTATTGGCAGTTTGGAAATTCTCTTTTTATAAAACTTTTGTTCAGGTCTTTTGCCTAGGTTTGTCATGTAATGTCTGTCTTTTCTTGCTGATTTGTAGATGTCCTATATGTTGTTAGCCTTGTTAGAAGATCGCCTATTATGTAGGAAGCATGTGGGTTCGATTCCTGGGTTGGGAAGATCCCCTAGAGAAGGAAAAAGCTACCCACTCCAGTATTCTGGCCTGGAGAATTCCATGGGTTGTATAGTCCATGGGGTCGCAGAGAGTCAGACATGACTGAGCAACTTTCACTTCACTATATGTTGTTACTCTGTTAGTTACATGTGTTGCAAAAATATCTTCCCATTCTGTAATCTTTTTCAGTCTCTTTATGGTGACTTTTAATGAATAGAAGTTTTATTTATTGGAATCTAATTTATTAAACTTTTCTTTTATGGTTAAGCTTTTCATGTCCTGCTTGAGAAATTTCTTTCCTAACCTGGAATTATGAAATATTTTTCCACATTATTTTATAAAGGCTTTATAGTTTTGCCTTCACTCCTAGGTTTTATCTCACCTATAATTTACTTTGTGTATGGTGTGATATAGATATTCAATTCTGTATTTTTACCATATAAATAACCAGTTGTCTCCAATTGAACTTATTATCAAAAAATCCATCCTTTCCTCACTGATATTAAATATTATCTTGTCATATATCAGGTTTCTAAATATGTATTCTGATTCCAGTTTCTCTATACTATTCCATTAGCTTGTTGTCTTAGTTACTGTAGTTTTACAGTACCTGGTACACTAAATCCATCTTTTTCTTTTAATTCTTTTTCAAGAATTTCAAGGACCTTACTAATCTTAGTGCTTTGTGTTTCGGCAGAAACTTTAAAATAAGCTTGCCAAGTTACACCAAAAACAAACAAAAAACCTGCTGGGATTTTTACTGGGATTTCACCTGATCTATTGATAAATTTATCAATTTGGTGTATCTCCCGGTTTACTTACGTCTTCTTCAATGTCTCTTTTAAAACTGGGGGGTTTTATTAACTTATACATACAGAAGTCTAGAAATTATAAGTAGACAAATTAAGCATGATAACTAACCAGCACCCAAATTAAGAAACAGAATATCACCAGAATCCCATGTCTCTAAAAATCCCCTTTTAGCTACCAATCTCACTCACAAAGGATAGCCATTTTCTTGACTTTCAATATTATATATTGATTTTGTCTGCTTTTGAACTTTATTTACATAGGAAAAAATCACACAGTGTGTATTTGGCTCTTTTTTCATTCAGCTTTATGCTTATGAAATGCATCCATGTTGTTCAGATAGTTATATTTTATTTATTTTCACTGTCATAGGGTATAGTCTTCCACAGTATGAATTTATCACAATAGATTAATCCACTCCATTGAAGATATACATTCGAGATATTCTAATTGGGGCTATTACAGATAGTAATAGACATTCTTGTACACATCTTTTGGAAGCATAAGCATACATTTCTGTTAAGGAAACAACTGTAAATGCAATTGCTAGGTCATAGGTTTTGTCTTTGGTCCATACTGCAAGCAGTCTTCCAAAATGGACTTTATTAGGTTCTACTTCCACGGCACTGTATGAAATTTCTAGTCAATCCACATGTTCATCAATACTTTACATATTGTCTTTCTATTTCAATTTAGCTGTTCTAGGACTGTATAGTGGTATAATACTGTGGTATTAATTTGCATATTCCTGTATGCACTTTTTCATGTGTTTATTGGCATTTGGATATCCCTGTCTGTGAAGATCTGTTAAAGTCTTTTCCCCATTTATAGAATGTTGTCTGTCATTTGCATTTTGATTTTTACCATCTCATCATCCGAATCTATCAGGTTCTTGAATCTGGGCAGTATGTGGCAAAATTTTGTACAGAGTGGGAATTCTAGTAAATTCAATCTATTTGGTTTCTGGAATTCAAAATAAGAATGTAGATAATGAAGGATACCTGAAGCCACTGTAGGTGTATTTCTGCTGAATCTGGCTTCTGGTGTCTCATTTCCTGATGAGCTTGTTAGTATGTTAAATGCTCGTATTTCTGAGATTCTCTAAGGCCTAGGATGATGGTGCCTTCCTCCAGAGAGGATCTGTATTTGGGCCGGGCAGCTAGAGTCAGTCCATGACTACTTTAGACCAGTTCACAGCATGATGCTTTTTTGGACCAACCAGGAAAGGTGAATCGGGTTACATACCCACAGTCTCTGCCAGCATGGGGTTTTAACTTACCCGAGGTAGGGTTTTTCTTTTCTTTACTCCCTCTGCACTGTTCAGCATCAAAGGATTTTATTTTTCATGTGTCTCTTTGGAATGAGAATTTGAGTGTGAGCAGGTTTACTTCTGGTTCCTTCTTAACCTGAGGAAATAATAACCCTTTAGGATCCTAGCCTTGTAGGGAAAGGTTTCCTCTTATGCTGTCCATCTTTGCACAACTAAGTCTTTAATTTCTAAACTCATGGGCCCTCAGAGGACTTAAAAAAAATAACAACCAAGTTTCCTTAGTTGGCAGATGTCTTCAGAGGCAAAAGCAACCTCAGTGTTCTAGTTTCCCTCCAGATCCCCATTTTCATTCAGATTTTGGCCTGATAAATCCCTACTATCTTATCTTTATTATGCTTTTCAGGTTTTTTAAATCTTTGCACATTTTTTAGTTGGTTTCATCTGGGGGATTAGTCTAAATATGACTTCTTTTATGTTTTCAGACTATTGAACAGCCATGGGAACAGGGAGGGAATCTCTTTAATGAAATAACTAAAACTGTTTTAGTAAATAATTAAAACTGATGAATGTAAAAAAAACAAAAAGTATAGGATCCTGTATTTTAGAGGGAAAGCCACTGTTGTTCAGTCACTCAGTCATGTCCGACTCTGCAACCCCATGGACTGCAGCACTCCAGGCTTCCCTGTCTTTCACCATCTCCCAGAGTTTGCTCAAACTCATGTCCATTGAGTCAGTGATGCCATCCAACCATCTCATCCTCTGTCAGCCCAAGTATTTTTAATATGAAAAAGAGATAACATTATTTACAATTTAATTAAAAAAGAACACAGTTCCTAAGCAAAATAGGATTTAAAATGATAAAGATAAATAAATGAAAGAAGGAGAAAAAATATAAGTGAACCAAAAGCTGATTCTTTGGGGAAAAAGGAGAGGTAGGAAAGACAAATTAAATTAACTGGGAAAAAAACACAAAATAAAATTAAAGATCACAGAGTTACGACATTGATAAAAATTTGCAGTTGTAGGAAGATACTAGGCACCAGTAATTTTCATAGTCCACTTTCCAGAGCCCCAGGAAAGGGGGGCACAGGAGAGGAGCCGGCAGGAAGTCAGATCAGTTAGGGGGTCTAAAGGAGCTACCAGGTGGCGCTAGTGGTAAAGAACCCACCTGCCAACGCAGGAGACATAAGAAATGTGGGTTTGATCCCTAGGTCAGGAAGATCCCCTAGAAGGGGGCATGGCAACCCACTCCAGTATTCTGGCCTGGAGAATCCCACTGGACAGAGGAGCCTGGAGGGCTACAGTCCGTAGGGTTGCAGAGTCAGACACGACTGAAGCGACTTAGCACACAGGCATACAGGGGATCCAAACCTCTCTTCCATCTAAGTCACCCAGAGAAGATTCATTTATATTGATACCTAGACTTTACAAAAAGCACCCCACAGAAGAGATACAAATTATACCAATTTCAAGGATTCTCTAGAAGAACTCACAAGATTCACACATAGTTGTACTTGTGGCTATGGTTCATTATAATAGGAGGCTACAAAGTACAGTCAGCAATGGGAAAAAGCATGTGGGGTGAAGTGCAGAAAAAAACAGGCATCAACTTCCTAGGGTCCTTGCCAGTGGAGTCACACAGCTGTGCTTAATTCCTCCAACAATGAGTTGTGATGACACCTGTGAAGCATTGTCCACAGGGATGCTCATTAGGGACGCAGTGCCCAAAGTTTTTGTTGGAGTTGGTCACATAAGCAGCGTCTGCCTGGCACATAACAAAATTTCAGACTTTTAGAAGAAAGGTGGAAAGCCATATTTTTGCACAGTCTGAAAATATTAAACCACTCATCACTTAGAGAATGATGGAAACCTTCCCAAAGTTCAAGTTCCCAGAAGCCAGCCAAGGGCCAACTATGCAAGCAAGTCTGTCTAATGATAGCATTCTCGGGCTTGCTTTATTAGCTCTTTTCTACAGACAGAATTTTCTAAGAAGAAAGAAAAGCATCATTCTAAACTGAAATTGTGTATCTAGGAAATATAAAGGAATCATCTGATAAACTATTAAAATGAATAGAAGTTTATAAATACAGCTTAATATAAAATATATAAAATCAATAACATTTTTAAGTACTAGTAGCTATACAAAAACAAACCAAAAAAGGGTCCTGTTTATAACAATAAATAAAACATACATATTGCCTGGGAATAGTCTTTAGATATTACATAGTGATGTTATAAAGAAAAAATGCCCTGGAGAAGGAAATGGCAACCCACTCCAGTATTCTTGCCTGGAAAATCTCATGGACAGATGAGCCTGGTGGGCTAGTCTATGGCATGGCAGAGTCATACACAACTTAGCAACTGAACAACAACAACACACAATCAGACAGATTGTGATTTGGGGAAATAGTTCTTGATGGAAATGTGACATAAAATGGAGAGTGAAGTGACCTAGCAATATGGAATACAGAGTTTTGTAAGAAATTAATGTTTGTGTATAGAATAATAATTGCAAATATTCAAACAATAAAGTCCATGGCTAAAGAAAAAAAAAAAAAAGAAAAAATGCATATTATAATAAAAATATAAAGTAAGACTTGGAAAACTAACAAGTTATTTATTTCTAGTTATATTCCTAGTTAGGAAGACTGCATATGAAAATAACTAATTTACAAGTTTAATACAATACCAATCAAAATGTCTACTCCTCTGAGTTACTTCTTTTAAAGAAGAGTAATTTTTGCCTACATTGACAAAATGATCCTGAAGTTCACTTGGAGAATGAAAAGGGAAGAAAGTACTGAACCAAAATTAGTTGTGAGAAGGTCAACCCTATTGTGTTTTAATCATATAAAGATATGGTAATTAAAACAATGTGATGAATGTACAAAGAAAAGGCTAGATGTATAAAGACAAGTCCAAATATAGATCTTACTATATACATGACAAACAATGCAACTCACATCAATAAGGAAGAGAAAGATTAGTAAGTATAGGATATAGGAGTAATTGATGATTTGAAACACAATAATCTAGGCCCTAATTTGTCTGTAGAGAAAATCAAGCATGTCTTGTCTTTTTATTATCTTCAATGGCCATTATGTGACATCTATTAAAGCCAAGACATGTTTTGCTTTGAAAAGTATATACAGTTACAGTTTATATGCTGCTTCTCTATGTCAAAAAAAAAAAAACAGCTAAAGTAAAAGGGCAGACAGGCCTGGGAAAAAAATCTCAAAAGGTTAATATCTTTGTTATGTCAATAAAGCTACAGTATATCTCTACCTTCCCTGCATGGTGGATCAATGCCTTGTCGAGGCAAAGAGGCTTGCATAACTCAATAAAACTATGAGCCATGCTGTGCAGAGCCACCCAAGATATACAAGTCATAGTGGAGAGTTCGGACAAAATGTGATCCACAGGAGGAGTGAATGGCAAACCACCCCAGTGTACTTTCTGTGAGAACCCCATGAACTGCATTAAAAGGGCAAAAAGATATGATGCTGAAAGATGAGCCCCCCAGGTCAGGAGGTGTCCAGTATGCTACTGGGGAAGAGCAGAGAACACCTATTAATAGCTCCAGAAAGAATGAAGCAGCTGGGCCAAAGCGGAAATGAAGGATGTGGATGTCTCTGGTGATGAAAGTAAAATTCAACGCTGTAAAGAACAGTATTGCACAGGAACCTGGACTGTTAGGTCCATGAATCAAGGTAAACTGGACATGGTCAAGCAGGAGATGGCAAGAGGAAACACTGACATCTTAGGAATCAGTGCACTAAAATGGACAGGAATGGGTGAATTGGATTCAGGTGACCGTTATATCTACTACCGTGAGCAAGAATCCCATAGAAGAAATGCAGAAGCACTCGTAATCAAAAAAAGAGTCCAAAATGCAGTACTTAGGTGCAACCTCAAAAATGACAGAATGATCTCGGTTCATTTCCAAGGCAAATCTTTCAACATCACAGTAATTCAAGTCTATGCCCCAACCACTGATACCAAAGAAGCTGAAGTTGATCAGTTCTATGACAACCTAGAAGATATCCTAGAACTAACACCAAAAAGTCTCCTATTCATCATAGGGGACTGGAATATACAAGTAGGAAGACAAGAGATACCTGAAGTAACAGGCAAGTTTGGCCTTGGAATACAAAATGAAGCAGGGAAAAGGCTAACAGAATTCTTCCAAGAAAACATACTGGTCATAGCAAACATCCTTTTTCAACAGCACAAGAGACAACTTTACACATGCACATCACCAAATGGTCAATACCGAAATCAGATTGATTATATTTTTTGTAGCCAAAGATGGAAAAGCTGTATACAGTCAGCAAAAACAAGACCTAGAGCTGACTGTGGCTCAGATCATCAACTTCTCATAGCAAAATTCAGGTTTAAAGAAAGTGGGGAAAACCACTAGGCCAGCCAGCTTTGACCTAAATCAAATCCCCTATGGTTATATAGGGGCGATGAATAGATTCAAGGGATTAGATCTAGTAAACAGAGTGCCTGAAGAACTATCTACAGAGGTCCATGATACTGTACAGCAGGCAGCAAACAAAACCATCCCAAAGAAAAAGAAAAGCAAGAAGGCAAAGTGGTTGTCTGAAGAGGCTTTACAAATAGCTGAAGAAAGAAGAGAACTAAAATGCAAGGAAAAAAGGGAAAGGTCCACCCAACTAAATTCAGAGTTCCAAAGAATAGCAAGGAGAGATAAGAAGGCCTTCTTCAATGAACAATGCAAAGAAAGAGGAAAACAACAGAAGGGGAAAGACTAGAGATCTCTTCAAGAAAACTAGAAATATCAAGGGAACATTTCATCCAAAGATGGGCACAATAAGGGACATAAAAGGTAAAGACCTAGCAGAAGCAGATCAAAAAGAGATGGAAAGAATACACAGAAGAACTGTACAAAAAAGATTTTAATGACCCAGATAACCACAATCGTGTGGTCACTCACTTAGAGCCAGACATTCTGGAGTGTGAAGTCGAGTGGGCTTTAGGAAGCACTGCTGTCGATAAAGCTAGTGGCGGGGATGGAATTCCAACAGAGCTATTTAAAATCCTAAAAGATGATGCTATCAAAGTGCTGCACTCGATATGTCAGCAAATTTGGAAAACCCAGCAGTGGGCATAGGACTGGAAAATGTTAATCCTCATCCCAATTCCCAAGAAGGGCAGTACTAAAGAAAGTTCAAACCACCAAACAATTGCACTCATTTCCCATGCTAGTGAGGTTATGCTCAAAATCCTGAATAACAGGCTTCAGCATTATGTGAACTGAGAACTTCCGGATGTCCAAGCTGGGTTTAGAAAAGGCAGAGGAACCAGAGATCAAATTGTGAACAATCGCTGGATCATAGAGAAGCAAGGGAATTCCAGACAAACATCTACCTCTGTTTCATTGATTATGCTAAAGTCAATTTGACTGTGTGGATCATAACAAACTGTGGGAAACTCTTGAAGAGATGGGAATATCAGACCATCTTACCTGTCTCCTGAGAAATCTGTATGCCAATCAAGACATATCAGTTAGAACTTTGTACAGAACAACTGACTAACTCAGGATTGAGAAAGGAATATGACAAAGCTGTTTATTGTCACCCTGTTTATTTAATTTATACGCAGAGCACATCATGAGAAATGCCAGGCTGGATGAGTCACAAGCTGGAGCAAGATTCCTGGGAGAAATATGAACAACCTCAGATATGTGGATTATACCACTCTAATGGGAGAAAGTGAAGAGGAACTAAAGAACCTCTTGATGAGGGTGAAGAAAGAGAGTGAGAAAGTCAGCTTAAAACTAAATATTAAAAAAACTAAGATCATGGCATCTGGCCCCATCACTTCATGGAAAATAGATGGGGAAAAGGTGAAAGCAGTGACAGATTTCCTCTTCTTGGGTTCTAAAATCACTGCAGAGAGTGACTGCAGCCATGAAATTATAAGACGATTGCTTCCTGGTAAGAAAGCTATGAAAAAACTAGACAGTGTGTTAAAAAGCAGACATCATTTTGCTGACAAAGGTCCATATAGTCAAGGCTATGGTCTTTCCAGTAGTCACGTACAGTTGTGAGAGCTGGACCATAAAGAAGGCAGAGTGCCAAAGAATTAATGCTTTTGAACTGTGGTGCTGGAGGACTCTTGAGAGTCCCTTGGACAGCAAGGAGATCAAACAAATCAATCTTGAAGGAAATCAACACTAACTACTTATTGCAAGGACTGATGCTGATGCTGAAGCTCCAATACTTTGGCCACCTGATGCAAACAGCTGACTCTTTGGAAAAGACTCTGATGCTGGGAAAGATTGAAGGCAGAAGGATAAAAGGGCAACAGAGGATGAGCTGTTTGGATGGCATCACCAATGCAATGGACATGAACTTGGGCAAACTCCGAGAAACGGTGAGAGACAGGGAGGCCTGGTGTGCCACAGTCCATGGGGTCACGAAGAGTCAGACATGACTTGGCAACTGAACAACAACAACAACATACCTTTATCTGAGGCTGAGGTGGTAACAGAAAGTAACCATCCAAGACCATGAGAACTTGGGTAAACTGTTTAGCCTCTCTGAGACTGAGTCTCCCTTCTCCATGCAGTATTGTGGTGAGGATTTAAAACATATGTAAAGATCTTAGTGCAATATTTGACATATTATAGTTGCTCAACAAATGAGGGCCAGTACTAAGTGTCAGTATCACTACACAGTGGTGGTGGTAGTGGTTGTGGTAGTAACAGCTCACTTAGTAAGAGAGCGTTCGGTTCAGTTCAGTCGCTCAGTCATGTCTGACTCTTTGCAACCCCATGAATTGCACATGCCAGGCCTCCCTGTCCATCACCAACTCCCGGAGTTTACCCAAACTCATGTCCATCGAGTCAGTGATGCCATCCAGCCATCTCATCCTCTGTCGTCCCCTTCTCCTCCTGCCCCCAATCCTTCCCAGCATAAGGGTCTTTTCCAATGAGTCAACTCTTTGCATGAGGTGGCCAAAGTATTGGAGTTTCAGCTTCAACATCAGTCCTTCCAATAAACAACCAGGACTGATCTCCTTTAGGATGGACTAGTTGGATCTCCTTGCAGTCCAAGGGACTCTCAAGAGTCTTCTCCAGCACCACAATTCAAAAACAGCAATTCTTCGGCGCTCAGCTTTCTTCACAGTCCAACAACCACATCTGTACATGACTACTGGAAAAACCATAGCCTTGACTAGACGGACCTTTGTTGACAAAGTAATGTCTCTGCTTTTTAATATGCTATCTAGGTTGGTCATAACTTTCTTTCCAAGGAGTAAGCGTCTTTTAATTTCATGGCTGCAATCACCATCTGCAGTGATTTTGGAGCCCCAAAAAATAAAGTCTGACACTGTTTCCACTGTTTCCACATCTATTTCCCATGAAGTGATGGGACCAGATGCCATGATCTTAGTTTTCTGAATGTTGAGCTTTAAGCCAACTTTTTCACTCTCCTCTTTGCTTTTCATCAAGAGGCTCTTTAGGGAGGAGGGGGCTAAGATGGCAGAGGAATAGGACGGGGAGACCACTCTCTCCCCAAAAAATTTATGGAAAGAACATCTGAACGCTGAGAAAACTTCACAAAACTACTTCTGAACGCTGGCAGAGGACATCAGGCATCCAGAAAGACAGCGCATTATCTTCGAAAGGAGGTAGGAGAAAATGTAAAAGACAAAAAGAGAGACAAAAGAGTTAGGGACGGAGATCCGTCCCGGGGAGGGAGTCGTAAAAGAGGAGAAATTTCCAAGTACCAGGAAACCCTCTCACCGGCGGGTTTGGGGGAAGATTTCGAATCTCGGAGGGCAACATAACTGGGAGAAAAAATAAATAAAACCCACAGATTACGTGCCTAAAGGCAACTCCCAGCAAAGAACCCCAGACGCTCGCATCCGCCACCAGCAAGTGGGGGCTGAACGGAGAGGAGCGGGCGGCACTGCTTAGGGTAAGGACCGGGCCAAATGCCCTGAGGGCAATTGGAGGGAGCTAACGTGAGATAGCAACCTAAACTGTGGGACAGCCAGAGAGAGCGAACTATCCCGCAAAAAGCCCAAATCGAAGGCACTGCCGGCCCACTCACAGAACAAAGGACTGAGCGATACCAGAGAAGAGCTAGCCGGCTGCGGACCGCCCCATCCCCCGCTGGACACAGTGGGCAGGCGGGGCCAGCCAGAGCTGGAAAGGGGCAAACTCAGCCCCAGAGAGGGCACCCCCTACCAAACTGCAAACAGGCTTCCAGTTTCTAAACAAAGACTGCCTGAGATCCCGGAGGGTCGACAGCCGCCGGGAGGGTCGCAGCCAGAGACCAGCTCCCCAGAACTAACACAAAGTACACCGGAGCCGGGCGTGCCCGTAAACCGAGGTAGGAACCAGGGAGGTGATAAGCCGCACTGCCCCAACAGGGGAGGGTGCGCTCGCCAAACTCCTGGCTGCCTGAGCTGCTCCGACCCGGAACAGCACAAACCGCGGGCCCAACCGAGTCTGCGCCTTTGTGGAGTACCCGGGAACCTGAATCTGAGCGGCTTAGACCTGGGAATTGCACGCATCTCAGGGCCCACTCCCCGGCCGAGTAACCTGAAGCCTGAGCAGGGTAGACGGGGAAAGCACACACGCCGTGAGCAGGGGCAAACCCAGTGCGGCCGAGACACTGCGAGCTCTCCACACACACGCCAGTGATATTGGTTTGCAGCGTTCCTCCCTCCCCACAGCACGACTGAACAAGCGAACCTAAAGAGACCACCTCCGCCCCTGTGTGGCAGGGCAGAAATTAGACACTGAAGAGACCTCCAAACAGAAGCCAAATAAACAGAGGGAAGCGTGTTGGAAGTGACAGGCCAACAGATTAAAATCCCTGTAGTTAACACCGACTGCATTGAAAGGGGCCTATAGATCTTGAAAAGTATAAGCAGGAACAAGGATCTATCTGAAACTGAACAGACCCCACACTGCTCACAACAGCTCCAGAGAAAGTCCTGGATATATTTTTACTATTATCTTTTTTTTTTTTCTTTCTAAATTTTTTTTAAATTTTTTTTCTTTCTTTTTTCTTTAAGTCCTCTATTACACCTTTAATTTTAATTTTCATAACCCACTATTACCTTGCAAGAAAACCTATTTTTAAAGTAAACTGCATACATATATCTTATACTTTTTGTGTTTTCTTTTTTTACTGTTTTTTTCCATTTTACTTTTTTTCTGTCTCTTTTTTTTTTACTGTTTTACTGTTTTTTTTTCTTTTTATACTGTTTTCTTTTCTTTTTTTTATATATTGTATTTTTTATAAGAGTCTAACCTCTACTCTAGATTTTTAATCTTTGTTTTACATATTTGATATCAATTTTGTACATTTAAGAACCCAATCTTTAGTACCCATTTTTACTCAGGAGTGTGATTACTGGCTTGATTACTCTCTCCCTCTATTGACGCTCTTTCTTCTCCCCCAGGGAACCTCTATCTCCCACCCTCCTTCTCTTCTCAACCCAATTCTGTGAATCTCTGAGGGTGTTCTGGGTACCGGAGAACACTTCGGGAACAGAATACTGCCCAGATCTCTCTCTCCCCTCTTGATTCCTCCCTTTCTACTCATCCTCACCTCTATTACCTTCCTCCCCCCCCCTCTATGTATCTCTGTGAACCTCTCTGAGGGTTCCAGACTGTGGAGAGCACAGAGGGAAGTGCTTACTAGCTAGACTGCTCTCTCCACGTTTGAGGGCCCCTCTTCTCCTCCTGGTCACCTCAACCCCCCCCCCCTTCACCTCTCCATGTAACTCAGTGAACCTCTCTGGGTATCCCTCACTGTGGAGAATCTTTCCACCATTAACCTAAAAGTTTTATTATTGATGCTGTATGGATGGAGAAGTCTTGAGGCTACTGAAAGAATAAGACTGAAAGCCAGAGGAAACATTAATTAGTAAGAGATCATCCAATAGCCTCCACATATACACTGCACCCAAGCTCCACCCAAGAGCCAATAAATTCCAGAGCAAGACATACCACGCAAATTCTCCAGCAACGCAGGAACATATCCCTGAGCATCAATATACAGGCTGCCCAGAGGCACACCAAATCCATAGACATCTCAAAACTCAATACTGGACACTCCATTACACTCTAGAGAGAAGAAATCCAGCTCCACCCACCAGAACACCGACACAAGCTCCCCCAACCAGGAAACCTTGACAAGCCACCCGTCCAACCCCACCCACAGTGAGGAACCTCCACAATAAAAAGGAACTTCAAACTACCAGAATACAGAAAGGCCACGCCTAACACAGCAATCTAAACAAGATGAAAAGGCAGAGAAATACTCAGCAAGTAAAGGAAAATGAGAAATGCCCACCAAACCAAACAAAAGAGGAGGAGATAGGGAATCTATCTGAAAAAGAATTTAGAATAATGATAATAAAAATGATCCAAAATCTTGAAAACAAAATGGAGTTACAGATAAATAGCCTGGAGATAAGGATTGAGAAGATGCAAGAAATGTTTACCAAGGACCTAGAAGAAATAAAAAGGAGTCAATATATAATAAATAATGAAATAAAGGAGATAAAAGACACGCTGGAGGGAACCAACAGTAGAATAACAGAGGCAGAAGATAGGATAAGTGAGGTAGAAGATAGAATGGTGGAAATAAACGAAGCAGAGAAGAAAAAAGAAAAAAGAATCAAAAGAAATGAGGAAAACCTCAGGGACCTCTGGGACAATATGAAACGCCCCAACATTCGAATCATAGGAGTCCCAGAAGAAGAAGATAAAAGGAAAGGCCATGAAAAAATACTCGAGGAGATAATAGTTGAAAATTTCCCTAAAATGAGGAAGGAAATAGTCACAGAAGTCCAAGAAACCCAGAGAGTCCCAAACAGGATAAACCCAAGGCAAAACATCCCAAGACACATATTAATCAAATTAACAAAGATCAAACACAAAGAACAAATATTAAAAGCAGCAAGGGAAAAACAACAAATAACACACAAGGGGATCCCCATAAGGATGACAGCTGATCTTTCAATAGAAACTCTTCAGGCTAGAAGGGAAAGGCAGGACATACTTAAAGTAATGAAAGAGAATAATCTACAACCCAGATTACTGTACCCAGCAAGGATCTCATTCAGATATGAAGGAGAATTCAAAAGCTTTACAGACAAGCAAGAGCTGAGGGAATTCAGCACCACCAAACCAGCTCTCCAACCAATGCTAAAGGATCTTTTCTAAACAGGAAACACAGAAAGGATGTTTAAACACGAACTCAAAACAACAAAGTAAATGGCAACGGGACCATACTTATCAATAATTACCTTAAACGGAAATGGGTTGGATGCCTCAACCAAAAGACAAAGACTGGCTGAATGGATACAAAAACAAGATCCCTATATATGCTGTCTACAAGAGACCCACCTCAAAACTAGGGACACATACAGACTGAAAGTGAAGGCATGGAAAAACATATTTCATGCAAACAGAGACCAAAAGAAAGCAGGAGTCACAATACTCATTTCAGATAAAATAGACTTTAAAATAAAGGCTGTGAAAAGGGACAAAGAAGGACACTACATAATGATCAAAGGATCAATCCAAGAAGAAGATGTAACAATTATAAATATATATGCACCCAACATAGGAGCACTACAATATATAAGGCAAATACTAACAAGTATGAAAGGGGAAATTAACAATAACACAATAATAGTGGGAGACTTTAATACTCCACTCACACATATGGATAGATCAACTAAACAGAAAATTAACAAGGAAACACAAACTTTAAATGATACAATAGACAAATTAGATTTAATTGATATTTACAGGACTTACCACCCCAAAACAATCAATTTCACCTTTTTCTCAAGTGCACACGGAACTTTCTCCAGGATAGATCACATCCTGGGCCATAAATCTAGCCTTGGTAAATTCCAAAAAGTTGAAATCATCCCAGCCATCTTCTCTGACCACAATGCAGTAAGATTAGACCTCAATTACAGGAAAAAAACTATTATAAATTCCAACATATGGAGGCTAAACAACACGCTTCTGAATAACCAACAAATCAAAGAAGAAATCAAAAAAGAAATCAAAATATGCATAGAAACGAATGAAAATGAAAACACAACAACCCAAAACCTATGGGACACTGTGAAAGCAATGCTAAGGGGAAGGTTCATAGCAATACAGGCGTACCTCAAGAAACAAGAAAAAAATCAAATAAATAAACTAACTCTACACCTAAAGCAACTAGAGAAGGAAGAAATGAAGAACCCCAGGGTTATTAGAAGGAAAGAAATCTTAAAAATTAGGGCAGAAATAAATGCAAAAGAAACAAAAGAGACCATAGCAAAAATCAACAAAACTAAAAGTTGGTTTTTCGAGAAGATAAACAAAATTGACAAGCCATTAGCCAGACTCATCAAGAAACAAAGGGAGAAGAATCAGATCAACAAAATTAGAAATGAAAATGGAGAGATCACAACAGACTACACAGAAATACAAAGGATCATAAGAGACTACTACCAACAGCTATATGCCAATAAAATGGACAACTTGGAAGAAATGGACAAATTCTTAGAAAAGTATAACTTTCCAAAACTGAACCAGGAAGAAATAGAAGATCTTAACAAACCCATCACAAGCACGGAAATCGAAACTGTAATCAGAAATCTTCCAGCAAACAAAAGCCCAGGACCAGACGGCTTCACAGCAGAATTCTACCAAAAATTTAGAGAAGAGCTAACACCTATCCTACTCAAACTCTTCCAGAAAATTGTAGAAGATGGTAAACTTCCAAATTCATTCTATGAGGCCACCATCACCCTAATTCCAAAACCAGACAAAGATGCCACAAAAAAAGAAAACTACAGGCCAATATCACTGATGAACATAGATGCAAAAATCCTTAATAAAATTCTAGCAAACAGAATCCAACATCATATTAAAAAGATCATATATCATGACCAAGTGGGCTTTATCCCAGGAATGCAAGGTTTCTTTAACATCCGCAAATCAATCAATGTAATACACCACATTAACAAATTGAAAGATAAAAACCATATGATTATTTCAGTAGATGCAGAGAAAGCCTTTGACAAAATTCAACATCCATTTATGATAAAAACCCTCCAGAAAGCAGGAATAGAAGGAACATACCTCAACATAATAAAAGCTATATATGACAAACCCACAGAGAACATTATCCTCAATGGTGAAAAATTGAAAGCATTTCCCCTAAAGTCAGGAACAAGGCAAGGATGCCCACTTTCACCACTACTATTCAACATAGTTTTGGAAGTTTTGGCCACAGCAATCAGAGCGGGAAAAGAAGAAAACCCTAAAGATTCTACCAGAAAAATTACTAGAGCTAATCAATGAATATAGTAAAGTTGCAGGATATAAAATTAACACACAGAAATCCCTTGCATTCCTATACTCCAATAATGAGAAAACAGAAATTAAGGAAACAATACCATTCACCATTGCAACAAAAAGAATAAAATACTTAGGAATATATCTACCTAAAGAAACAAAAGACTTATATATAGAAAACTATAAAACACTGATGAAAGAAATCAAAGAGGACAGAAACAGATGGAGAAATATACCGTGTTCACGGATTGGAAGAATTAATATAGTGAAAATGAGTATACTACCCAAAGCAATCTATAGATTCAATGCAATCCCTATCAAGCTACCAACGGTATTTTTCACAGAACTAGAACAAATCATTTCACAATTTGTATGGAAATATAAGAAACCTTGAATAGCCAAAGCAATCTTGAGAAAGAAGAATGGAACTGGAGGAATCAACCTGCCTGACTTCAGGCTCTACTACAAAGCCACAGTCATCAAGACAGTATGGTACTGGCACAAAGATAGAAATATAGATCAATGGAACAAAATAGAAAGCCCAGAGATAAACCCACGCACCTATGGACACCTTATCTTCGACAAAGGAGGCAAGAGTATACAATGGAGAAAAGATAATCTCTTTAACAAGCGGTGCTGGAAAAACTGGTCAACCACTTGTAAAAGAATGAAACTAGAACACTTTCTAACACCATACACAAAAATAAACTCAAAATGGATTAAAGATCTAAACGTAAGACCAGAAACTATAAAACTCCTAGAGGAAAACATAGGCAAAACACTCTCCGACATAAATCACAGCAGGATCCTCCATGACCCACCTCGCAGAATATTGGAAATAAAAGCAAAAATAAACAAATGGGACCTAATTAAAATTAAAAGCTTTTGCACAACAAAGGACTATAAGCAAGGTGAAAAGACAGCCTTCAGAATGGGAGAAAATAATAGCAAACGAAGCAACAGACAAACAATTAATCTCAAAAATATACAAGCAACTCCTGCAGCTGAATTCCAGAAAAATAAACGACCCAATCAAAAAATGGGCCAAAGAACTAAACAGACATTTCTCCAAAGACATACAGATGGCTAACAAACACATGAAAAGATGCTCAACATCACTCATTATTAGAGAAATGCAAATCAAAATCACAATGAGGTACCATTTCACACCAGTCAGAACGGCTGCTATCCAAAAGTCTACAAGCAATAAATGCTGGAGAGGGTGCAGAGAAAAGGGAACCCTCTTATACTGTTGGTGGGAATGCAAACTAGTACAGCCACTATGGAGAACAGTGTGGAGATTTCTTAAAAAACTGGGAATAGAACTGCCATATGACCCAGCAATCCCACTGCTGGGCATACACCCCGAGGAAACCAGAATTGAAAGAGACGCGTGTACCCCAATGTTCATCGCAGCACTGTTTACAATAGCCAGGACATGGAAGCAACCTAGATGTCCATCAGCAGACGAATGGATAAGGAAGCTGTGGTACATATACACAATGGAATATTACTCAGCCATTAAAAAAAATGCATTTGAATCGGTTCTATTGAGATGGATGAAACTGGAGCCCATTATACAGAGTGAAGTAAGCCAGAAAGAAAAACACCAATACAGTATACTAATGCATGTATATGGAATTTGAAAGATGGTAACGATAACCCTATATGCGAGACAGAATAAGAGACACAGATGCATAGAACAGTCTAACGGACTCTGAGGGAGAAAGTGAGGGGGGGACGTTCTGGGACAATAGCATTGAAACATGTATATTATCATATGTGAAACAGAACACCATTCCATGTTCGATGCATGAGACAAATGCTCAGGGCTGGGGCAATGGGATGACCCAGAGGGATGGGACAGGGAGGGAGGTGGGAGGGGGGTTCAGGATGGGGAGCACATGTAAACCCATGGCTGATTCATGTCAATGTATGGCAAAAACCACTACAATATTATAAAGTAATTAGCCCCCAACTAAAATAAATAAATTTATTAAAACAAAAAACAAGCAAACAAAAAAAAGAGGCTCTTTAGTTCTTCTTTGCTTTCTGTCATAAGGGTGGTGTCATCTGCATATCTGAAGTTATTGATATTTCTCCCAGCAACCTTGATTCCAGCTTGTGCTTCTTCCAGCCCAGCATTTCTCATGATGTACTCTGCATATAAGTTAAATAAGCAGGATGACAATATACAGCCTTGACGTACTCCTTTTCCTATTTGGAACCAGTCTGTTGTTCCATGTCCAGTTCTAACTGTTGCTTCCTGTCCTGCATACAGGTTTCTCAAGAGACAGGTCAGGTGGTCTGGTATTCCCATCTCTTTCAGAATTTTCCACAGTTTATTGTGATCCACAAGTCCCTCAAAATAAATATATAAAGAACATGAAGAGAGGGAATTGGTGGGAATTGGTGCCAAGTGCTAAGACTTGGCACTTATACTTCAGTGGCCTCGGTCCAATCCCTCATCAGGGAATTAAGATCCCACAAGTCATGTGACATGGCCAAAAATAATTTTAAAAAGAACATGAACAGAGAATGCTCAATAAGAAAAAGCAAAACTCATAAACTTGGAAAAAGTTTCAGTCTCACCAAAAGCCAAAGAAATGCAAATCAAAACAATGAGATGGTATTTTATTCATCTACTAAATTGTCAGAATATTTTTTAAAACAGTAGATATCCAGTGCCGAGAGGGTATGCTGAAAGAGGTATTTTCATACATTACCAATAATATGTAAATTGGTACAACCCTCTTAGGAAGAGATGTGGAAACATATACTGTCATTTCAAAAAAGATCATATTCTTTGATACAGTAATTTAACAGCTGAGATTCAGTCCTAAGAACAGATCCCCAAACATGGAAATACTATATGAATAAAAATGTAAAATGTAGTTGTTATTGAATAATTGGAAACAACCTAGCTGTCCAGCAGTTAGAAGAATAATTAGGATTTACTCTGCAGATATGAACAGTATGAAAAGGCAAAAAGATAGGACACTGAAAGATGAACTTCCCAGGTCGGTAGGTGCCCATTATGCTACTGGAGATCAGTGGATAAATAACTCCAGAAAGAATGAAAAGACGGAGCCAAAGCAAAATCAACACCCAGTTGTGGATGTGACTGGTGATAGAAGCAAAGTCCGATGCTGTAAAGAGCAGTATTCCACAGGAACCTGGAGTGTTAGGTCCATGAATCCAAGCAAATTGGAAGTGGTCAAACAGGAGATGGCAAGAGTGAACGTCAACATTTTAGGAATCAGTGAACTAAAATGGACTGGAATGGGTGAATTTAAGTCATATGACCATTATATCTACTACTGTGGGCAAAAATCCCTTAGAAGAAATGGAGTAGCCATCACAGTCAACAAAAGAATCTGAAATGCAGTACTTGGATGCAATCTCAAAAACATCAGAATTATTTCTGTTCATTTCCAACGCAAACCATTCAATATCACGGTAATGCAAGTCTATGTCCTGACCAGTAATGCTGAAGAAGCTGAAGTTGGACGGTTCTATGAAGACCTACAAGACCTTCTAGAACTAACACCCAAAAAAGATGTTCTTTTCATTTAAGGGACTGGAATGCAAAAGTAGGAAGTCAAGAAACACCTGGAGTAACAGGCAAACTTGGCCTTGGAGTACAGAATGAAGCAGGGCAAAGGCTAATAGAGTTTTGCCAAGAGAACGCACTGGTCATAGCAAACACCCTCTTCCAACAACACAAGAGAAGACTGTACACATAGACATCACCAGATAGTCAATACCGAAATAAGATTGATTATATTCTTTGCAGCCAAAGATGGAGAAGCTCTATACAGTCAGCAAAAACAAGACTGGGAGCTGACTGGCTCAGATCATGAACTCCTTATTGCCAAATTCAGACTTAAATTGAAGAAAGTAGGGAAAACCACTAGACCATTCAGGTGTGACCTAGATCAAATCCCTTACGATTATACAGTGGAAGTGAGAAACAGATTCAAGAGATTATATCTGATAGACAGAGTGCCTGATGAACTGTGGACGGAGGTTCGTGACATTGTACAGGAGACAGGGATCAAGACCATCCTCAAGAAAAAGAAATGCAAAAAAGCAAAGGGGCTGTCTGAGGAGGCCTTACAAAGAGCTGTGAAAAGAAAAGAAGTGAAAAGCAAGGGAGAAAAGGAAAGATATACCCATTTGAACGCAGAGTTCCAAAGAATAGCAAGGAGAGATAAGAAAGCCTTCCTCAGTGATCAGTGCAAAGAAATAGAGGGAAACAATAGAATGGGAAAGACTAGAGATCTCTTCAAGAAAATCAGAGATACCAAGGGAACATTTCATGCAAAGATGGGCTCAATAAAGGGCAGAAATGGTATGGACCTAACAGAAGCAGAAGATGTTAAGAAGAGGTGGCAAGAAGACACAGAAGAACTATACAAAAAAGATCTTCACAACCCAGATAATTAGGATGGTATGATCACTCACCTATATCCAGACACCCTGCAATACGAAGTCAAGTGGGCCTTAGGAAGCATCACTACGAACAAAGCTGGGGAGGTGATGGAATTCCAGTTGAGCTATTTCAAATCCTAAAAGATGATGCTGTGAAAGTGCTGAACTCAATATGTCAGCAAATCTGGAAAACTCAGCAGTGGCCACAGGACTGGAAAAGGTCTGTTTTCATTCCAATCCCAAAGAAAGGCAATGCCAAAGAATGCTCAAACTTACCTCTCAATTGCACTCATCTCACAAGCTAGTAAAGTAATGCTCAAAATTCTCCAAGCCAGTCTTCAACAGTATGTGAACCATAAACTTCCAGATGTTCAAGCTGGATTTAGAAAAGGCAGAGGAACCAGAGATCAAATTGCCAACATCCATTGGATCATCGAAAAAGCAAGAGAGTTCCAGAAAAACATCTACTTCTGCTTTATTGACTATGCCAAAGCCTTTGAATGGGTGGATCACAATAAACTGTGGAAAATTCTTAAAGAGATAGGAATGTCAGACCACCTGACCTGCCTCATGAGAAATCTGTATGCAAGTCAGGAAGCAACAGTTAGAACTGGACATGGAACAACAGACTGGTTCCAAATAGGAAAAGGAGTACATCAAGTCTGTATATTGTCACCCTCCTTATTTAACTTCTGTGCAGAGTACATCATGAGAAACGCTGGGCTGGAGGAAGCACAAGCTGGAATCAAGATTGCCGGGAGAAATATCAATAACCTCAGATATGCAGATGACACCACCCTTATGGCAGAAAGTGAAGAGGAACTAAAAAGCTGCTTGATGAAAGGGAAAGAGGAGAGTGAAAAAGTTGGCTTAAAGCTCAACATTCAGAAAACAAAGATCATGGCCTCCAATCCCAACATTTCATGGGAAATAGATGGGGAAACAGTGGAAACGGTGTCAGACTTTATTTTGGGGGGCTCCAAAATCACTGCAGATGGTGACTGCAGCCATGAAATTAAAAGATGCTTACTCCTTGGAAGAAATGTTATGACCAACCTAGACAGCATATTAAAAAGCAGAGATGTTACTTTGCCAACAAAGGTCTGTCTAGTCAAGGCTATGGTTTTTCCAGTGGTCATGTATGGATGTGGGAGTTGGACTATAAAGAAAGCTGAGCAACGAAGAATTGATGCTCTTGAACTGTGGTGTTGGAGAAGACTCTTGAGAATCCCTTGGACTGCAAGGAGATCCTACCAGTTCATCCCAAAGGAAATCTGTCCTGGTTGTTCATTGGAAGGACTGATGTTGAAGCTAAAACTCCAATACTTTGGCCACCTGATGCAAAGAACTGACTCGTTTGAAGAGACCCTGATGCTGGGAAAGATTGGAGGTGGGAGGAGAAGGGGCCGACAGAGAATGAGATGGTTGGATGGCATCACGGACTCAATGGACATGGGTTTGAGTAAACCATGGGAGTCATTGATGGACAGGGAGGACTGGCGTGCTGCGATTCATGGGGTTGCAAAGAGTCAAACATGATTGAGCGACTGAACTGAACTAAACTCAACTGAACTGCAGATATGATGATACTACATGGAAAATACAATAATAAGAGGACAGGATACGTTATGTGTGTAGTGTTGTGCATGTGTGCTCAGTTGCTTCAGTCATACTGACTCTTTGTGACCCTATAGACTGTAGCCCACCAGCCTCCTCTGTCCATGGAAATTCTCCTGGCAAGAACACTGGAGTGGGTTGCCATGCCCTCCTCCAGGGGATCTTTCTGACCCAGGGATGGAACCTATGTCTCTTGTGTCGTGGGCTGGCGGGTTCTTTACCCCAGCCCCACCTGGGAAGTCCCATGTAGTACTGAACAGCAGACTAAACTGGAAGGACATATTTCAAATTAGAAACAGGAATCATATTAAAGTGGTATGATTGTCGGGAATTCTTTTAAATTAAAAAATTATAGTTAATTAAAACTAGATTTTCTTGACTGCTTCCAAATGAGCTCTTTCTCTTTTGTGTGTGTGTTCATTTGTGTCCGACTCTTCATGACCCTGTGGACTGCAGCACATCAGGCTTCCTTGTCCCCGTCCCTGAGCAAACTCAGGGAGATGGTGAAGGACAGGGAAGCCTGGTGTGCAGTTCATGGGGTCAGGAAGAGTCGGACACTACTGAGCGACTGAACAAGTGATGTCTGCCTCTGGCACAACTCTGTACCCTCGGAAAGACTTAGCACCGACAGAGCTCCCACTTCCAACCCCACCCCAGTGAGGACAAGGGCACAGTCCTTCTCTCCCCCTACCCAGGCAGTGCAGCCAAAGGTCCCCAAGCCGGCTGAAGTCCACAGGGATGCCACTGCCCGGTCTAGAGGTCGGAGCAGCAAGCACACCCCTGGAGGGAGGCGCTGAGGTGTCCTCATACCCCCTGCAACACACCACACCGTCTTCACTCCCATCCAGCCGGACACGCTGAGGGAGCCGAGGCCTTCAACATGTCTGCCACTGGAAGGCTGTATGATCTTGGGCACCGTGTTTAATCACTCTGTGCCTCAGCATTCTCTTCTGCAAAATGGAGGTAACAGTGGGTCCTACCTGGAGGGCTGCCTGCCCGGGTTCAGTCTGGCACACAATGTACTCAGTAAAGGATCGTATTGCCATCTGCTCTCTAGCTAATGTCTCCTCCATCCAAGCTCTTTCTTCGGGCTCCTTCGACCAGGCCACGGCCAGGTGGGTGGGAGCCACTCGGGACTCCGCAGATCCCCCAGTGCTTTTCTCCCTGGCCTGGATGTACGACCTCCCGCCTGGTCTGAAGCCCCCAGGCGTTGAAATTCACACCCCCAGCGCTTGAATGGGCATTTACAGAACAGAAACCTCTGCAAGCCTGAAGGCACTCCAAGAGATGGTCAGATTTGGTTATGACCAGAAAAATACAAATTAAAATGACAGTGAGATACCACTTACACCAATTAGACTGGCGAAAATTAGAAAAACTGGATAATGTCCAATGGTGATGGGGACTGAGGGGTGTTCTGACAAGGTGCAGTGCTGGTGGAGGTAGCCTAGGGCAGCCATTCTCCCCAAGAATCTTGGCAATAATGAGGGAAACTAAACACAGTGAATTGTGACCCTGAAATCAGGCCCCTTCTGTTACAGGATCATAAGGGGACATGTTAGATAATGTTTATTGCTGCATTGTTGTTTTGTGATTGCCGGGAGCTGGAGGCAACCCAAGTGTCCACATTGGGAAAGTGGATGGATGAGTAAAATGTGATACTGCCATGCAAGGTGGCTTCCCAAGTGGCTCAGTGGTAAAGAATCCCCCTGCCAATGCAGGAGACTTGGGTTTGATCCCTGGGTCGGGGAGATCCCCTGGAGAAGGAAAAGGCAACCCACTCCAGTATTCTTGCCTGAAAAATCCCATGGACAGAGGAGAATGGCGGGCTACATACAGTCCATTAGGTTTCAAAGAGTCAGACACCACTGAGAATTCAAAACACTGTGCAACTACAGATGAAAGGGACCTGGTGTGTTTACACCAACATGGTTTGAAACACCAAATGCTGAACAGAAAAAGTAAACCGACTAAATGAGATCTAAAACAGGATACTAATAAAACAACACAGATTTGCAAAGATACATATAGTACAAACAAAAAGATACTGTTAAACTCAACAGAATGGGTTGTACTTGAGACCCTGGGGGGTGTCCATGTCTCCTCTTTGTTGCCTTATGGGCATTTACAGCTTCTTTAGATTTGGGGATAGTGGGGTCCCAGGCATCTCTGCCCCAAGGCAAGAAGTCATTTCTATTTCTTCTGGGATCAGAGGAGGACAAATATCTTTCAGTCATTCGTGTAGTTCAGAAAGGCTTCCTGGAGAAGGAAGTACTTGAAATGGACTTCGGAAAATAATATAATGAGAAGAGCTAACAATTAATGAGCCCCACAGTAAAGACCGTGTGGATTATCTCCTATTGTCCCCCAACCCACCCTATGAAATGGACATTAGTACCACCTGATTATGGGGGAGGAAGTGAAGATCAGAGAGGGTAAATAACTCTCCCTACCTCACAAGGTAAGTGGTGGAGCCAGGGTTCTAACCCAGCTGGTCTGATTTAAGAACCACAGCATGAGGATCTGGTGTTAAACAGGACCCTTGATGGAGTCAAAGCTGCAGACAGCTGGTGGTTGGTCATTGTCCAAACCCTGGCCTCCCAGATGGATGCAGAGATGCCAAGGAGCAGTCAACTGGCACAGCTGCCCAGCTGCCATCCTTGAAGTCCATGGCCCTGAGCCAGCAGAGTGAAGTGGCTGCTGCTTTATCACCTTCTTCCTGCAGCCACTGCTGCCAGGAGATGGTCTGTGTCTCCACAATTCCCCCAGTGAACCTGGAGGTGAGACCCAAGTGACCATGAGTCAGCATTAGAGAAACCCTTGGGCGACCGACAGAAGCCTGGCCCTTCCCTCCAGACTAGCCACCCTAGCCCAGGGCAGGCCACACCTATCTGGTGCTTCCAGGTAAACTCAGAAGGTTCTATGGGCTTCCTCTAGGAGGCCTCCCCAGACTTCAGTGCTCCCACATTCTGGCCAGGGATTTTTATTTTATCTATTTATTTTTGGCTGTGTCAGTAGTTGTGTCTCAGGGGCTTAGTTTCCCTGAGGCATGTGGGATCCTCCCGGATGAGGGATCGAACCCATATCCCCTGCATTGACATGCAGACTCTTAACCACTGGACCACCAGAAAGTCCCTAGTTAACGGGCTTTTAATTCATTATCTCATTTAATCCTCACAACAATTCTGCAAAATAGGAGTGACAATGTCACTCCATTAAATAGGAGGAAACCGAGGCTCAAAAAGGTCCAATAACTTGTTGAGGTCACAGCAATAAATTGTGTGAGAGGCTGGATTCAAACTCCCTGCACCATGCTTACATGTCAGTCTGGACTAAACTGGCCCATTATCCAACCCCTTCCTGTACTTCAACTCCACAGCACACACCCTTAGCTTCCAGCCTCCCAGGAAGGCTCCCTTGTAGATGCTTGCTATAACTAGCTGATGATCTAGGTCAGTCCCTTCGCCTCTGAGGGCCTCAGTCTCCTCATCTGTCAAAACCACTGGGTTGGAGGTAGGACCTGTGAGCCGTCCAGCTCTGATGGTTCTTGGCTAGACAAGGCACAGTGATCTTTCCTGAGATCACCCAAGAGGGGTTGAGGGCCCCTGGCACTGGGCCAGTTCCTCCACAAGATGACCCTCCTGGTTTTTCCTTGCTCTTACTTCATCACTTCAGAAATTAGACAGGGAGTTTTTGTTTTACAAAAAAAGTACTGTGACCTGTATTTCACAATCTACTTAGTTGATTGCATGCTCCTTTGTTATCTGGGTGACATTCTGTTAAAAAGACAGGATCTCGGGCCACACCCTAGACTGACTGAATCAGAACCTGCATTTCAACAAGATCTCTGGTGATTCCTATGTACATCGAAATATGAGAAGCACTGCTCTAAGCTGTCAACACCACTTCATTCCAATCCATCATTTTCAGGCTTTTATGCCTATTTTCCCCAAGCAGGTCTAATTAATCTCTCTGAATTGTCATCATTTCTTGAGCACCAGCTGTGTACCAGCTACTGTGTCAGTCCTTTATCAGCATTATCTCATGTCCTCTTACTAACCTCTCCGTGATGCCTTTTCCTCCAGAGAGAGGTCACAGTTTGTAATTCTGGGACACACAAGTAACACTGGGTCCATCTCTTCCCACTCAGAACTCCTTGTTGTGTCATTTCATACTCAAAAGAAACACCAGTGTGGTTCCAAAGCTTTGAAAAATAATGCAAGTGGGACTTTCTTCATCAACAGTTTATTTAACACAGGCTCACTGCAGGAATTATAACAATTTCACAAGCTAGTACTTGTGAAATAGAGATATTACAAGGTAATATATCTTAAAAAGCCAATAAAGAAATAACATACTCAGAACAAATGACAGATTAATTACACTATTGTTCCAGGCAGGGACAGATGAAGAGAAACTCAGTTGAGGTGTACCTTTTCTACCAGTTTTGGTTTCTCAGGAGATATCTTTGCCGATAGAGAGCTACATCGAGCTCAGGTTCTTGGCCATTTGAGCCACAAAGGAAGCCCAAGAATACTGGAGTGGGTAGCCTATCCCTTCTCCAGGGGATCTTCCCGACCCAGGAATCGAACTGGGGTCTCCTGCATTGCAGGCAGATTCTTTACCCGCTGAGCTATGCGGGAAGCCCCTAAGTGAAAGTGAAAGTCGTGTCTGACTCTTTGCGATCCCATGGACTATATTATAGTCCATGGAATTCTCCAGGCCAGAATACTGGAGGGGATAGCGTTTCCCCTCTCCAGGGGATCTTCCCAACCCAGGGATTGAACCCAGGTCTCCCACATTGCAGGCAGATTCTTTACCAGCTGAGCCACAAGGGAAGCCCACATCGAGCTACCAACACAAAAATAAAAAGTCCCTTGTTGCTAGAGCATGTTGCTAGGCAAAATGGTGCCTGTGTTGACTGGCAGGCAGATGTCCTTCTAGGCTGCATGGTTTGTCACCACCTCTGATAAAGGAGTAGGCTTTACCAGGGCAGGAGCTAATGCCCCAAGATCTTCGGAGAGCTAGATCAGCAAGAGGTAGTTTTGCCCAGACTGAAACTCTGAGATATTCCCCCCAAACTCTCAGTGTTTATAGTCTAAATGTCCCCTTTGCAATAGCTGTTTCTCTACACATTCTTATCAATAAACCCCCATCCGGGTCCCTCGGCATCTGAGCCACTAAGTGCTTATCAACAGCAACAGATGAGATGAAGACATCCCAGCACAGCTTACTTCACTTTCATATCAAAACAACTTCACTTCTAAAAACAGCTCTTTTTTTTGTTGTTTGTCTTTGACACAAACAAGTGGATTAAAACAACTGCACATTGGTCACAAACAGCTGGGTTTGAATCATATCAAACCAATACACAAGTGGCAAGGAATTCAGGGAAGTTCAGACAGAACAAAATGTCCTAAAAATCGTATTTCAGTATCTCTTTCCCCAAAGTCCCACTCATCCCAATAGGGCCCCCACTTCTTGTCCCAAATCAGCTCTGCCTCTCCTCTCTTCACCAGACTCTTTTGTGACACCCAAATGTTCCCTGCCCAGCTTCATTTCTTACATAAACAATTTTGTCTGCCCACCCCTCCTGCCACTGGGATTTCCTCCATCCCCCAGTAGCCCTGTGGGGTGCCCACAAGCAGCCAGTTTCTTCCTTCAGACTCCTAGCTCATAGTGGGAAACTGTTGTGTGGCACAGGAAGCTCAGCTCAGGGCTCTTTGATGACCTAGAGGAGAAGGATGGAGGTGGAGGGGGAAAGGAGGCTCAAGAGGGCGGGAATATATGTATACTCCTAGCTGAGTCACGTTGTTGTAGAGCAGAAACTAACACAACATTGTGAAGCAATTATACTCTAACTAAAAAGTAAATTAAAAAAAAGACTCCTCGCTTAATACTTTTTTTCATTTGAAGTATAGTTGATTTACACTATGCCATGTGAATATTGGCTTACTTGCTTGTGTCGACTTAAAAAACAATGCACAACATGGGAGTTGTGAGTTAAGTCTTATTTGCAGCAAAATGAGGACTACAGCCCAAGAGACAGCAGCTCAGATAGCTCTGAGAAACTGCTCCAAAGAGATGAGGGGACGGACAGTATATATGTGATTTTGGTAAAGGGGGAGTACATGCAATCAGGCACATATTTTTTTGTTGAAAGTTTCTGCTGGTCTCGTGAAGCTTCTGCTAGTCACGAGAAACAGTCGTCACCATGAAGGATTCTAGTGCTTTTCTGGATATGAGGAGATACAAGAATTGGGCTCATAAAATCAGCTCCTGAGAATATCTAACTATCTGTAGACCTGTCTTTCCAGTTTTTTTCCCTGAGCACAGAGTGCCTCATTTCTGCTCTCTACCCTGAACTCTTTCATGGGGTGTCGAAGCTCAGCAGCTGCAGCAGCATGTGATTTAATCCTTGCAGAGGTAGATGGCAAGTACCCATGTCAAGTGCTAATTTGTTGTTGCTATTGTTCAGTTGCTAAGTTATATCTGACTTTTTGTGACCCCATGAAATGCAGCACGCCAGGCTTCCCTCTTCTTCACTATCTCCTGGAGTTTGCTCAAATTCATGTCCATTGAGTCAGTGATCACATCTAACCATCTCATCCTCTGTTGCCCTCTTCTCCTCCTGCCCTCGATCTTTTCCAGCATCAGGGTCTTTTCCAATGAGTCAGCTCTTCTCATCAGGTGACCAAAGTATTGAAGCTTCAGCTTCAGCATCAGTCCCTCCAGGGAATATTTGGGGTTGATTTCCTTTAGGATTGACTGGCTTGATCTCCTTGATGTCCAACAGACTCTCAGGAGTCTTCTCCAGCACCACAATTCGAAGGCATCAATTCTTTAGTGCTCAACCTCCTTTTCAGTCCAACTCTCACATCTGTACATGACTACTGGAAAAACCATAACTTTGACTATATGGACCTTTGTCAGCAAACTGATGTCTCTGCTTTTTAACTACACTGTCTAGTTTGTCATGGCTTTCCTTCCAAGGAGCAAGCTTTTAATTTCATGGCTGCAGTCACCATCCGCAGTGATTTTGGAGCCAATTTGTAGTTGACATTTGTTATCTAACCACTCCCCACTTCCCTTTAAGCATTTTTGTTCACCATTAAATCACAGGGAGGGAGGGATAGTCAGAGGGACAGTGGAGGGCAAGACTCAGTGGCACAGGACTCCCCAAGTTGATGGGAGCCTGAGCACGAAGGTTCAAAGTTCCAGGTGCCCCAGGCAACTTCAGAAAGGAATCCAGAAATGCCTAGATTTTATTCCTAACTCTGAGCTTGCAGGATCTGGGGCCTGCTCCAGGTGATAGCCTGTGACCATAAGACTTCTTCCAGGACCAACGGACTGCTCAGAAGGGCCCCTAAGGGCCCGAAGTCTGGGCGGTGAGGACTCCTGCTGGGGCAAAAGGAGCAAGACAAAGCCACAATTTCTTTTCTCCTAAATTCAAACTGGGACTTGCTTGATGGTTCAATGGTTAAGAATTCACCTTCCAATGCAGGGGATATAGGGGGAACTAAGATAGTACATGCCAAGGGGCAACTAAGCCCATGCTCCACAACAAGAGAAGCCTGAGCGTCACAACTGGTTTGCTGCAACAAAAACCCAGTGCAGCCAAAAAAAAAGAAAAATTCAAACCTACACAAAAGTGGAAAGAATAGAATTACATATTAATATTTTTCCATATTTATCTTATCTAAGAAATAGGAGTTTTGTAAATAGTATGGAAATTTTCAAATATGCACAAAAAATAATATAATGAAACCCACATGCTTATCTATCAACCAGTTTCAACAACTAGCAATCCATGGCTAACTTTCTCCTCTTCCTGAATTATTTTGAAGCAGATTCATAAATATCAGTTTATCCATAAATGTCAGTATCTCTATAAGTAAAGCTTCATTTTAAAACATAACTAAAATACCATTTTCACACTTGAAAGTTAACAGTAATTCCTTAATATCATCAATTCAGTGTTCCATTTTTCCCAACTGTCATATGTATGTATATATTTGTACTATAGTTTAATCAGAATTCCAATAAGCTCCATACAGTGAAATTGCTGATTTGTCTCTTAAGTCTCTTAATCTACAAGTTCTACTCTGTGCATGCACTCTCTCTCTCCTGCCCTCTACCCTTCACAATTTATTTGTTGATTCACTGCACTGGGTTGTGTATCCTGTAGAGATTCCCACAGTCTATATTTTGCTGGTGACTTCCCTAGGATAACATTTAACACACTCCTCTGCCTCCTGTGTTTCCTTTAAATTGGTAAAAACTGATCAAAAACTTTGTAAATAGAGTTTTAGAGAGGCTCCTTTCATAAGTGGTGTGCATTTTCATTAAAAGTACAAAACATCTTTTCCTTCTTTGTGTGAAGTTAGCAGCCACTGATGATTTCCCAAATTCGTTTTTTAAACCACTGTGATATTGTGATTCATAATAACAAATACATATTTTGTCTTTGTCCCCATTCCTGGGGCAGAGCTCCTAAAATCCTTGGAACCTTGCACCTGTGGCATGCCAGAAAGGTGTCTTTTATTATGCTATTGAGGTGATTTGGTAAACCTCTAGGTGTGGCTCAGATGGTAAAGAGTCTGCCTGCAATGCAGAAGACCCAGGTTCAATCCTGGGGTCAGAAAGATCCCCTGGAGAAGGAAATGGCAACCCACCCCAGTATTCTTGCCTGGAAAATCCCATGGATGGAGAAACCTGGTGGGCTACAGTCCATGGGGTCGCAAAGAGTCGGACATGACTGAACAACTAACACTTCTGTTTTTCTAAATGTCCTAAGACTCAGAGCTTGTTGCCTGGGAAGCCAGTTGAGATTAGATGGTGGCAACTTTCAGTCCTCTTTCCTCCCCAAACTCTGAGGAAGGGAGAAGGGCTGGAGTTTGAATCAGTCACCAGTGGTCAGTTATTTCATCAGTCATTCCTATGTAATGAAACCTCCATAAAAGTCAAAACAGAGGGGAATCAGAGCTTCCAAATTGGTGAACACATGGAGATTCCGGGAGAGCAATGACCTGAAGCAACTGGGGCAGGGGGAGGTGGGGTGGTTTCACTCTCCATCCTTTCACTGTGCATCTCTTCCATAAGGCTGTTCCTGGGTTTTATCCTTTTATAATAAACAGTTAACATAGGGATGATAACTGTTATTGGGTTGATCTTATTTCTAAGACCTTTAAGTAGATAGAGCTAGGAAATGTTTGTTCATTTGTCTTCTGATAAAATATATCACAAGTTCCTACTCATGACTATCAACTCAAATTCAAGACAACAGGGTTTTACCTAACATCATCAAAATTACATCTGTGTTTTCTTTCTCCCATGTTGGAACTCCTCATTCACTTACCCTATAATCTACTCACAACAGTCTCAGAATAACAATTTCAACACAATAACCAATAACTTGATTCCTGAAAACTTTGTTTTTAAAGTTTGTCTTGGCATTTTGTATACATCCCACTAGGGACCTATAGCTGGCCCTCCATATCTGCAGGGCCTGAATCCAAGGATTCAATCAGCCCCAGATCGAAAATATTTGGGAAAAATAAATCCAGAAAGTTTCAAAAAAGAAAACTTGAATTTGTCACATACTGACATAGCATTACATTGTATTCGGAATTATGAGTAATCTAGAGATAATTTAATGTGGGATGATGTGGGTAGGCTAGACGCAAACACCATGCCTCTCTATAAGGAACCTGAACATCTGCAGATTTGGGTATCAGGGGTGCTGGAACCAACCCCTCGAAGATACCAAGGGGTAACTATATAGTCACACTACTGTTTTAAAGCCACTTGGAATAGTTCCTCTCTATGTGATTATGCTACCAACTCAACAGGCATAGGTTTGTTTATTTCATTTTGCTTTTTAAACAATTATTTAGTTATTTATTTTTGGCTGTGCTGGGTCTTCACTGCTGCGTGTGGGCTTTCTCTAGCGCTTTCTCGAGTTACTGTGAGTGGGGGCTACTCTCAATTTGTGGTGTGCCGACTTCTCATTCCAGTGGCTTCTCTTATTTCAGAGCATGGGCTCTAGAGCATTCCGGCTTCAGCTGTTGTGGCACATGGGCTCAGTAGTTGCAGCTTGCAGCATGTGGAATCTTCCCAGAGCAAGGATTGAACCTGTGTTTCCTGCATTAGCAGTCGGATTCTCAACTAATGGATCACCAGCTAAGTCCTCATTTTTCTTTTTAGATTTTTTTCCATTCCAATTTTATTGAGCTGTAATTGATATACAGTACTGTGTGGATAATGATGTGATTTACATACATTATTGATAACCACAATAAGCTTAGTGAACATCCATCATCTCATGAAGATACAACATTAAAGAAAAGGAAAAAAAAATTTTCCCGTGTGATAAGAACTCTTAGGATTTACTCTTTCATATATCACGTACAGCAGTGAACTATTTAGATACGTTTAACGTACTTTTGTTTTAGAACTGTATAAAATGTTTACAGGTTTCAAAGTCAAGTCTCTGAAGGTTGTTATAGTCAGTTATCTAAGACCTGCAGCATCCATCTTGTTCTCTCCTCCACTCCATATCCAGCTTTTATTCCCAACTGATGATCCAACTGACCAGTAGTGACCTCCTGCCACCACAGATGCTCAGTGCAGACCCAGAGGCATCCTCTACACAGAGGAAACTGCTTCCCACAGACCTCCTGGAGCCTCCCCTGTGGTTCCCTGGACCAGCTTGGCTGCTCAGAATGATTACTGACTCCACTGATGCTGTAACTCCCCTCTGGTCACTGTCTTCCCCAGCTCCTTCCACAACCGTGCAAGGCAAATTACTATCATAAAGCCTCTATCATGCAACCTCAAAGTGATTCTGTTCCCCAGATGGATCCTGACTGACACAACAACCTTCTACTGTTGTTGCTTAGCCCCTTTCTAACAAAACAAAACAAAGATGCACACGAACAAGCACAGAATAGTAAAATATTGGCTGATTTTATGCCAGCACTTGGGAGTCAGGGGAGGCACTGGTTAGAGCATTACCCCTGTCAGGGGGGAGGGACCGAGACTATCTTTAGGAGGGAGAGGAGGGGAGTGGCAGAAGGTCCTGGCCAAGTGGGGTCAGCCGTGGCCAGTGGGAGGCTCTGGAGAGGGACCTGTACTGAGTGGGCAGTTTGTGGGTGGGAAGGCGCATCCCCCACTATAACTGCTCCCACAAAGCAGAAGGATGGGTGGAGGAGCAGGAGCACAGGAAAGGAGCTGAGCTCCAGTCCAGTTCGGAGCTGCCCAGCCAATGTGACCCTGAAAAGTCTCTCCCTGGCTGTCCATAACGAAAGAGGTGTGGATGGTCTTTGAGGTCTCTGCCCACAAAAGCATTAAGAAGGCATCAATAATCCATTATCAGAAAACATTGAATAATGACCCAAAGGGAGGAACAGCTGGATATTTTTCAGGCCTCTGAGCACCCCCCTAAACTCATAAACCTTAGACCCCCACCCACACTTCCCAGCACTTGTGTACCCATGTCCACCTTTGTCCAGTCCCAGCTTTGCCTCTCTAGCTGTCTGACTCTGGGAAAATCACTAAATCTCAATTTCTTAACTAGTGGATGATACCTCATCTGTGAATGATACTTTTTTATAGGGCCATTTCAAAATGCCTAGAGCAGTTACCCGCACCCAGGGAGTGTCCCATTATGGTGGTGATTATTATCTTGCTCTCACCTGCCATCTGGACCATCCCATCGAGTCATCCTTACAACCCTAGGATGCAACTGCTAGTAAATAGTAAATCTAAGCTCCATTTTACAGAGGAGACAGTGAAGTTCAGAAAGGTTAATGACTCGCCCAGAGTCACATTGCAAGCAAGTATGAGTTCAGAGTGGAATCCAGCTGTGCTTCTCCAAAGGCGAACTCTGGTGCCTCAAGGCGCCTTACCCAGCGCTGTTCCCGGGCGGGGCAGTGACCGCGACTGCCGATGAGGACATAGGACGTCCTTCAGGCCAGCGTCTGCGGGGGTACTCCAACTCTACGGGGCAGCTCTGTCTTTAGGAGGAAAGCGATCTGGGGGGAAACCTCAGGAAACAGCGCAAGCAAACACCCCGGTGCGGAGGAAACGGACAAGAGAGTTATGGGGCGCGTGGGCGCCCTGCTTCCCCAAGCTGCACCTCTCCCTGGAACTCCTCCGGGAGTGGGCGGAGCCGATTTTGCTCGACTGCAGTTCCCATTGTCGACAAGCGGGGGAGCCAGAGCCGGCAAAGAGCTGTCATCGGGAAATACCCGAGGTAATTTCCTCCAGAGAGAGCGTAAGTAATCTGTTGCGATCACCGGAGAGGCTGGTGGACACAGGCTGTAATCTGATCTATGGTTGACTGTGTCCTCCGGTGAAGGAGGAGGCTCTCCCTGCTGTGTCTTCCACTCTGATTTTCTGCTGCTCTCTTTTCTGAGGCTTTCCCCAAAATTGCCAGTGAAAGTCCTTGAATGTCAGGCTAAGAACTTGGGTGAGGAAGAGTTGTGGCAGGGATGTTAGTAATGTGGAGTTAACTTCCAGTTTAATTCCCACTCCCCTTATTTCCCACTTCACCAGGGACCTCCTGGAGAACCTCGGGCCTTTCTAATCTTGAAGGAAAAGGTAGAATGACTTTATTCATACAGAACATTTGAAAATTACTGTGGGAAATGGCAACCCACTCCAGGACTCTTGCCTGGAAAATTCCATGGACAGAGGAGCCTGGTGGGCTACAGTCCACGGGGTCACAAAGTGGGACAAGGGGTGAGGAGAAGGGATGTGATGACCTGGCATTCCTGGGTGGGGAAATGGGACAGCTTCGTGTGGTGAGCCCCAGAGCAGGAGCCAGGGCCAGCCTGCTATGAAAGCCCAGTCCACCTGCACAGTGAGGTCTGGGTCCCAGGGCTCTGTAAGGAGGCCACCCAGGCCTGGACTGAGTCCATGGGTAGTGCCCACAGCCCAGGGCTCTGCCAGCCCAGTCAATGTGGCACAGGATGGGGACAGGAGGGCTAGGTGTAGAGGTGATGGAGAAAGCACAACAAAGAGAAAGGGAAAAGGCAGTTCAGAGCTAGGGGGACAGAGTTTGGCAAGACCTTCATTCTTCAGGACTCAGTTTCCTCATCTGAAAGGTGGAGATACTACTACCTAGTACAAAGGGCTGTTGTGAGAATTCAATGAGTCAGTGTTCTAAAAGTGCTCTGTAACCAGTGCAAAGGTTAGGCAGAATACCTCCTCTGTGAAGGCTTCCTTGATAGCCCCAGACCCAAAATGCTGCTCTCTCTTGCAGGTTCCCAGAGCCAATGGTCCAGTCTCTGGTGCCAGCTCTGGCCTTGATGGAAATAACTGTCCGTGCAGCTATCATTCCACACTACACTGCTATCCCCACTCCAATCCTGCCAGACAGCAAACCTTTCAAGGCATGCAGGGTGGCTAATTCAGCCCTGGTGTATTCATTTGAAAACAAGAGCTAATAATACTTGGCAAAACAATGCTAAAAAAATGTGCAAACAAACAGTATGGAAGGTATGGAAACAAAAGCAGTGGAGGGGAAAATGGGACCAGATATTGAAGCAATTTGACAAGAGTTATCATAATTTTTTAAAAGATACATATACTTTATGCTTGACAACTCCTCTAAGAATCTATACCATAGAAATAATATCAGTGAGCAGGCAGAGACAAATGTGCAAGGATGTCTGCTGCAGTGTTGTCTGTAATGATAGCAAAGTACAGGAACCAATCCAAGAGTCTGTCAGTAGAGGATGGTGAGATAAATTGAGGTGCAATCATTCAATGCAATGCTGAGCAACTGTTAAAAAGAACCAAGTGTGTCTGTGAGTGCTGAGGTAGGAAGAATCTCCGAAAGAAAGCAAGATGCAGAATAGGAAGTAGAGGATGAATCTGTTTTTCTTTTTTACAAACATTCTCCCACCCACTGCCTTCAAACCTTTGTTTGTTGACTCTTCTTTTCCTGTCCGAGGCTGGCAATCCAGCAGATCCTTTGCTATGCAGTCCCTTTAGGATATTAATCTGGCCCAACCCAACTGAAATTCCAAACTCTTTGCATCTTCAAAGTACATATATCACAGGTACATCCCAGGCTTGTCATTTTAACTCATTTATTTCTCACCACAGCCGTCTGAAGTAGGGACTATGATTATCATTCCCGTTTTACAGGTGAAGTCATTATGGTATAGAAAGGTTAAACAATTTTCCTGAAGTCACACAGATCATAAATGGCAGAGCCAGGGTCTATGGCTCCGAAATCTATGCTCTTAACTCTTCTGTTATGTCACCCAAGGCTCACAGGACCATAAATTAGACTTTTTGTCTCAGGGTATCAGCAGGCGAAGTATATAACATTAATTAGATATACTAGAATTAATTTAACCATTCCCCTAATGATGGGCAGATAGATTTTTCCAGTCACAGGCTATCACAAACAATGCTGTGATGGATTTCTTCAGTCAGGTGTTTTTGTTGTGTTTTTGTGCACTTGTGGAAACATCTCAGTAGTTAAGATTCACAGAAGGGCAACTGCTAGCTCAAAGGATAAATTTATTTATTTAAGTTTCTCTTTTTTTATTTTACCCATGCATTTATTTTTGGCTGTGCCTTCTTTGTAGTGTACAGGTTTCTCATTGCAGTGGCTTTTCTTGTTGGGGAGCACAGGCTCTCAGGCGCACCGGCTCCGTAGTTGTGGTTCCCAGACTCTAGAGCACAGACAAAAGTTGTGACACATTGGCTTAGCTGCTCTGAGGCATCTGGGATCTTCCTGGATCAGGGATGGAGCCCATGTCTCCTGCATTGGCAGGCAGATTCTTGAGCCACCAGGGAAGCTCAAGAATAAATTTAAATCTGAATATTCCAGATGCCTATGGCTGTATAACAAACTACCCCAAAACTCAGTGTTTAATGCCACCATTTTATTTGAGTCATGATTTTTAGGTCAGGAATTCAGGAAGGGCTGATTTGGGTGACTCATCTTTGGTTCTCTTCTGAGCTGGTTTTATCACTTAACGCAACCGAGCCTCAGTGCTCCTCAAACTCTCTCTCTCCATGTGGTGTCATATCCTCCAGGGATTCCCCACATGGTTTGGCTTCATCAGAGCAGGTGATGTCAGGTAATCACAGTTCAGGTAAGATGTAAGAAGTGAAACCCACTGGACAAGCTAAGGGGATGTACTTGGAATTAGGACAGTATCACTTTTGCTGCATTTTATTAGAGAACTCAAAGACTAGCCAAGGTCAAGAGAAAGGGACACAGACCCCATCTTCCTATGGGAGAAGTGTCAAAGAATTCGTGGACACTTTCACCCTACCACGGTAGGCATTTCCAAATTGTCCTCCAAAATGGTCAGTTTACATTTCCACCAACAGTGTTCAAGTCTGACTTTCCCTACTGATACTATTCATTGTGAAACAGTTTAATTGGTACCAATCTGGCAGTTGAAATGGTATTTGTTATTTTGTTATGCATTTCTTTAATTATGAGGAAAGGTAAGTATCTTTCATGTAATAACTGTTCATTAAAATTTTTTCTTTCCATGTGAATTGTCTGTTTATATACTTGGCCCATTTTAAAATTTGGTTGTCTTTTTAAATACTGATCTCTAAAATGTGTATATTAAGGAGATTAGCTCTTTATCTGACATTGTGTTACAAATAGTTTTCCCAGTGTGGACTACAGGCTTTTGACACACATATATATAATTTTCTCCATTCAGGTTTTTCAATGCTTTCACATGTTCAAATTATCAATGTTTTACTTTAAGACTTCTGAGTATTATGTGGCACATTCCTTTCCTTTTCCAGAATTTTCCTGCTAGTTTCAAATGTTTATTTTTCTAGAAGATTAATATCATTTTCCGAGGCTTCCTCTCCAAATCTATTGGTGTTTGGATTGACAGATCCCATAAAGAAAAAAAAACGTGAAAGTGTTAGTCGCTCAGTCTCTTTGCAACCCCATGGACTGTAGCCCGTCAGGCTCCTCTGTCCATGGGATTCTCCAGGTAAGAATATTGTAGTGGGTTTCCATTCCCTTCTCCAGGGGATCTTCCTGACCAAGGGATGGAACCTAGGTCTCCCACATTGCAGGCAGATTCTTGTACCATCTGAGCCACCTGGGAAGCCCCATAAAGAAAATGCACAACTATACAACTGGGGGGGGGCAGGGCTGCAAGTCACCTTGTTGTCTTCCATAGGACATTGAGCCTTATTGAGGGGGGTGACAATGCCATCTTGAAGAGACCCCAGCACTCTGGGTACCTAACAAGAAAGAGAGCCCAAGAGCCCAAAGGGCAGTGTGGGGTCAGGCAGGCTCCCCACAGCCCTGTCCGTGTGAACCTGAGGCCTGGCCAGGGGAGGCCTGTGACTCCTAGACCTCCACTGCAGGGTGAACTTAGGCCACCTTGAAAGAAACATTCCTTGCAGGTCCAGGAGAGGTGCCAGACGTACTCTCAAAGAGCTAATTCACAATATAGGAGATTTTACAGAGTGGCATCCTGTTCAGGAGACCAAACACAGTAACACCTTTGCCAAGGACAGTCCTATGGACTCAACATCACAGACTTGCGGGGAGGCAGGAATCTGCTCTGGGAACCTCAGATACAGCAGGCTGCTCTCAGCACAGGCCGTCAGGCTTACCTCCTACCCAGCCAGGCTCTGCTATCTTTTCTCTGATCTGTAGCCCCAGACAATAATGTCCTTCACCCAATCGTTCCCCAGGCAGGACCCAAAGGACCCAAAGGCCTTCTCCCCAGTGCCCAGGGAGACTGAGTAGGCATTCGTTTATTTTTTTAAATTTATTTATTTGGCTGCTTTGGGTCATAGTTTCAGCACACAGGATCTTCACTGAATCACGAGGGCTCTTTTGTAACAGCAAACGGGCTCTCCAGTTGTGGCACACAGGAGCACACATGCTACACAGGCCCACGGGTGTAAGCACATGGGCCTACTTGACCTGCTGCACATGCGATCTCAGGTACCTGACCAGGGATCCCTGCATCGGAAAGTGGATTCTTAAACAGGGAAGTCCCAGCATTCATTTATTCAGGGATTATTTACTGATGCCTGAACAACAGATATCCCTGGCACATAGTAGACATCAATTATTCAGTCGCTCTGTCATGTCCGACTCTTTGCAACCCCATGGACTGCAGCATGCCAGGCCTCCCTGTCCTTCACTATCTCCCAGGGTTCGCTCAAACTCATGTTATTGAGTCGGTGATGCCATCCAACCATCTCATCCTCTGTTGCCCCTTCTCCTCCTGCCCTCAATCTTTCCCAGCATCAGAGTCTTTTCCAATGGCTCTTGGCTCTTCAATTCACGTGGCCAAAGTACTGGAGCTTCAGCTTCAGCATCAGTCCCAGAGAATAAAAAAAATGAAATTTCTTGCCCTCCTGGAGTTTACAGACAATACAAATAACCAGAGTGAATATGTAAATATGATAGGAAATAACCCTGAAAGAAAACAGGGCAAAGTATGAGAACTTGGGAATTGGAGGCAAACAGATGACAGACATCCATTTGCCATCAGCCTGGTTAAGCGATGGGCAGCCCTCACAGAGGAGACAAGAAGGAGAGAGAGGGGTTTATTCTCCCAGCTGTCTCCCTGTGGGGTCACAGCTCTGACCTGCTGGCCCTCTCCCTCACCTTCTTGGTTCTGGCAGCCACTTCTTTCCTTCCCGCTCAGGCCTGGGAGTAGCTAAAGGCACCCCACACTCCTGGGCCTGTGCATTGCTTTCTCCCTTTGGGTTTCCTGACATCCACATTTCTGCCAATAGTCCTTCAATAACCCTGAGTGTTGTATTCTGCTGAAAGACTGAGAAGTACAGTGACATTTGAGCAGGCTGAGGATCAGGCCATGCTGATATCCAAGGGAAGAGAGTCCTGGGCAGAGGGGACCATGCTAGAAATATGACAGTACACTTGACCCTTTTTTTTTTTTTCATTTGGCTGTGTCAGCTAGTTGTAGCACATGGGCTCCAGAGCACATGGGCTCAGTAGCTGTGGTGCAAGGACTCTGCAGCATGTAGGATCTTAGCTCCTAGATCATGGATTGAATCCACGTCCCCTGCATTGCAGATTGAAGATAAAAGGAGAAGAGGGCAGCAGAGGATGAGATGGTTGGATAGCATCACCAATTTAATGGACATGAACTTGGGCAAACTTCAGGAGATTGTCAGGGACAGGGAGGCCTGGTGTGCTGCAGTCCACGGGATCACAAAGAGTCGGACACGACTTAGCCACTAAACAACAACAATAACCCCTGCAATGTAAGGCAGATCCAAGCACTGGACCACCAGGGAAGTCTCATAACTGACTGTTTCAAAGAAAGGCTGGAGTGGCTGGAGCAGAGTGAAGGGAGCAGTAGGAAATGGTATCTTAGTGGAGTGTGTTGAGAAAGAGGGCCACTGGAGGGCTTCAATCTGAGGAGTGATATGATCTTTTAATAGTCACTCTGGCTGTGGTGTTGAGAACAGACTATGGAGGTCAAGGATGGAAATAGGGAGGTCAGTGCAGGGGCTACTAGAGTGTCCCAGAGACAGACAGTGGTGGCTCAGGTGGCAGTGGGGACAGAGTGAGCCCATAGGGTTTGCTAACAGATTGGGTGTGAAGTATGAGAGAAAAGAAGCAAGGGTGATCCAAGGACTCTGGCCTGTTGGATTTAGCTGGGCTACTAGATTTCCTGTGACTTCTCTGCATCCACCCAGCCTGGGTTTCTGAGTGATGTGGGCATGCATGCCTGTGTGTATGTGTGTGTCCAGCCCCTGGGGTTGTACACTGCAGATGCATCTCCTCTTTGGCAGGCTGAGAGATTTGCCAGCCTTAGCTGGGTACAGGGAGGGCAGTCCTAAAGCAAGCCACAGCTCCCTCTTCTCGGGGCCATCTCTGTGTGGGTCCTGGGTCAGGGTCAATGTGGATTCAGCTGCTGTGGCACTACGAATGGAGGCTAAGCCAGATCCCCAGAGGCAGCCCGGTGAGTGGACTGATGGTTGCCACATCGATGACCTGCTTTCTGGGGCACTCCCAGACCCACGCTCTTCAGCCTGGGTTCTGAGGGTCGGGCAGAAGTGAATGTGACCTGCTCCTTCTTGTATTACTTGCTCAGCTGTCTTCCTCTAAGGCTCCTGCCCTCAGTGGGGGCATCTGAGGGGAGGGGAGAGGAAAAATCCTGCTCAGGGGTGGCCCAGCTCCCTTTCTTAGGGCTCTGAGCGTTCACCCCTCTTGCTGGCCGTGTTTTTTATGAATGCTGGCTTGGAGGACCTTTTCTCACAGCATCCTGTGGGGTCACCTGGCTGGACTCTCCCTGCTCCAGCCCCTGAGTCAGGCTGAGCACCTTCTAGCCCAGCTGGGCCTGGCCTCCATGGATAACAGCACCACCATCCTGAACTTTACCTAAGCCAGTTCCATTCTGAGCTCTCCACAGGCCTGTCCTCTGGGCCCCCTGGGCTCCATCTAGTCCAGTGAGTTGGTTAGAAGTGTGGGTTCTGGGGTACAAATTCTTCCACTCATCTGCACATAACCTTGGGAAGTCACCTAACTTCTCCAAACCTCCACTTCATCAGCTGACCTTGTAGTGGCCCTTGCACATTGGAAGCCCTTGTCAGTATTTCTGAACAAGCTACTGCATGTAATACGCTTAACACAGTGCCCGACCCACAGTATGTGCTCAAGAAAAGTCAGCTATTTAAGTCATCCCCATCTCCAGTTGAAGAAACTGAGGCTCAGAGAGGAACAGAACTTGTCCAAGACCACAGGGCTGAGAAATGATGGAGCCAGATCCCCTGAGGCCATGCCCCTGCATTTGTCCACTTCTTCTCTATCTCTGTGAGGCCAACACAGAGTAGGTGTCACCCCACAAACAGAGAAGTCAGGAGCTTACACTCTGAGAACTCCAGGGGGAGGGGAGGCTTCTTGTCATAATGAGAGATACAAAGATTAATTAAACACAAGAGGCTGCCCATTCTGGAGCCAAGAACCATGGTGCTCTGGGAACAGCATCCCTCCCCACATAAAGCATCCAGGAACCTCCATGGAGGGGTGACACCTGAGTCCCTGATACAGGACTGGCTCATCGAATCACAAAGGTCATAATAAATGGTGACCATACAAATTCTGAATTTCTAAAGGCAACCCAAGTTTCAAACATTCCATCTCATTGTTGGAATAAAGCAGCAAGAGCCTCAGATTGAGGCTCCTAAACATTGTGGCACCTAAATAAACCCTCCCAGCCAGATGGGTCACAAAAATCCATGTGACTTCACATGTCCTGAGCTCAACTTGGAGGAAATACAGTCCCATTCTTCTAGGCACACTGATGCCAGCTGCCCCTGCTTCATTGGTGTGTGCATGTCCACATAGACACTAACATCAACTAAGGCTAAGGGTCACCTAGTCTTGGGACATTAGGTGACTCTGTGGCTTGAGAAGTGCCCTCCCCTGTATTCCAGCAAAGATTCTAACCCTAGAGTTGGGCACTGTAATGTCTAAAGGAGCCTTTTGAATCCTTGGGCTTCCCTAGTGGCTCAAACAGTAAAAAAATCTGCCTCCAATAAAAGAGATGAGGGTTTGATCCCTGGGTCAGAAAGATTCCCTAAAGAAGGGAATGGCAACCCACTCCGGTGTTCTTGCCTGGAGAATTCCATGGACAGAGGATACGCCTCTGGCCTTGCACACTTCTTGTCAGCATGAAGGGCAAGGTCTGGTCTAGGTGACACAACGTCAGGAGTCTCTGACCAGCTGGTTATGGAGGCTGTGCTCTTTCAGTGTCGCCTTGCAATCTTAGCGTCTATCTGCAGACCTGCCTTTCACATCGCCTCCTGTCAGGAGTTTCGGTTTTGGTTTCTGATAGCAGAAATGAGTCCTACCCTTTCCCTCTATCGCCCTCCACATTCTCCTTCCTCCTCCCTTGTCTCTGTCCCTCCTTCCCTCTCCCACGCTGGTGAGACATGGCCCCCTGCTCCCTGGCTCTGTGGGAAGAGGTATGGGGAAGAAGAGAGGGGACAGAGAAGTGGGAAGAGTTAACATTTTCAGGGCTGGGCAGCCACTCATATTTGTACAAATTATGCTCTGCACAACTCTAGGGGCACAGTCACCTCAGTGTCACCAGGTTTTGTGTAGTTATTAGGACACTCTTCAGGTAGATGGCAGTAAAGCATCCTGGGGTGGGGGGGTGGGGAGGGCATCTGTCTGAAGTGAGCCGAGTGGGATAAAAGGGCTGAGTGCATTTTGGCTCTGAGCTCCTAGAAGTCCCAGGCCATTCTCTGTCCCACACACTGCCACCACCCCCAGGCCTGTGCTCTAACCCACTTGTCCCTCACTTCTCAGCTTCTCAGCTGAGCTAGAACCTCAGTGAGAGACTCTTGTTCAAAAGAGGCTGGCCAATCATCACTAGGGCCATTTGTGGGAACCCAAGCAAGTCTCTTCCTTTCGGAGCCTCAGTTACCCCATCTGGAATATGCAGAGGGGACAAAATGATCTCTACGGGGCTCTCAGGAGTGAACATCTGAATCTGTACTGTGGGTGCCTGGGAGGCAGGTGAGTAACAGCTAGGTTTGGCCTCAGGGTCCCCTTCTCACTGAAGAGAGAAGGCTGTCATTGCCCTGACTAAAAGCAGAGCTCAGAGGACCCTTTTGTTGAATGATGACGGTGGAGGCTTCATGAGATCACCCAGAGGAGCTGTGTGACCAGGAGCAAGTCCCCTAACCTCTTGTTTCCTCCCTCACAAAACGGGGGTGACACTCACCTTGCAGGTGTTTGTGAGGATTAAAGGGAACACTGTGTGCAAAGGCGCTGGCACAGAGGAGGCGCTCAGAGAAGGGCAGAGGAGAGGAGCCCTGGGGAGCCAGGGGAGCCAGGCGCCAAGGCTCTGATGGAGGCATAGCATCCTGCAGGGCCCCTGGCCCACCACTGCCTGAGCTCAGGCTCCAGGACAGGAAACCTACCTGGTTTCCTCTGGGCCTAACGGCCCCCCCTAAACTACCTCCCCCTGTGGGCTCCCCTCCCCTCTTTGCATGACCGCACTTCCGGGACAATGCCGAGGGCCTACCCAGCTCTGCGGGAACCCCAAAGAGCCCTAACCCCTCAGTCTGGCAGACAAGGCCCCTCCCTAGCATCCTCAGTGCCCCTGACACTCCCCAGTCACCTAGAGCTACCTGACACCGTCCCCTTACCCTCACCCCCCACCCCAACAAGCCATGCACTGTCACACCTCTGTACCTTTGTCCACGCCATATCCCTCTGTGTCACAGGCCTTTCCTTCTCTCCTCTCCCTGCCCCCTAACAGAGCTAAATCCTGCTCATTGTTTAGGGCCTGCTCAAACGTCACCCTCTCTGGGAAGCCTTTCCCTATCCTTCCAGTAAAGAAAATAATCACCCTTCCTGTTGGCTCCCTCAGCTCAGGATTCATAGTCTGGAGTGCAGTGGAGCTGAGTCAGTCATATCCACATGGAGCCTAGGCGCCCTTATCTATAAGACCGAGGCAAGTCACCTCTACCTAAGCGGGAGGATGTTGGGAAAATTCAAGTCAAGGAGATGTAAAGTCCATATCCACAGTGCAGACACACAATCGGTTCCCAGTGACACTGCTTTGAACTTCAAGTTCAGCTGGCCAACCCGGCAGGGCGCCAGAAGGATGTGTCAGGCACGTTTCAGTCCTCTCTTCCAGCTCTTTCCGGTGGTCCTCAGGTTCCCACCCAGGGACACTGCCAGCCCATAGCTCACTGGAAGATCAACCACGATTGACAGGCCCTGAGCCCAATGACTGACCTAGTCCTTCCTGGAGCATGTAGTCCACCCCTCGGCTCTCTTTGGCACCTCTACTGAGGAAGACAGAAGGTGAGAGTCATTTTGGGGGATAGGACTAATTTTCAGGGCAGACTTGTGTCAGCTGTGCAGCCCCACTGATGACTCAGGTCTACTCTCCACCCTTCCCCTTCAGGAAGAGGCCCTGTCATAATCACAGTTGTGCTTAAAAATAAAAATAGCTTCAGTTCACAGTGCATGAACACGAGGCCTTTCCACTGAGGGAAGAGGAAGGCCATTTCTCCACCTACATTCCCCTGGCCCCCATTCAAAAGCAGATCCTTAGGGGTGGGGTCTTCACACTTCTCCTTGAATGGCTTGAGCAGCAACTTCCTCCCCAGCTTAGGTGCAGAAGGTTTTTTGCGGCTTTGCAATCAACTTCTCACATTTTCTCATTTGTCCCTGATACCAGAGATATGGGACATAGCAGCTGAGGTTATTGTACCCATTCTGCAGGTGTGGAAACCCAGACCAAGGGAGGAGAGGTGACTTGCCTTCCTCACACCATGAGCTGATGGTGGAGCTGAGCTGTGGGCACCTGACTCCTGTTACACTGTTCTCTCTGTTCTGGCATGTGCCTTCTCCTTGGAAAATGCTGTGGTCACAGCCAAGGCAAAGAAGAAAGGGGGAGGAGAGAAAGGCTGGGCAGAGCCCAGCTTTGAGGAGCAAGACATTCATACAACAAATATTTGTGGGACTTCCCTGGTGGTCCAGTGGTTAAGACTGCCTTCCAATGCAGAGGGTGAGGTTTCTATCCCTAGTTGAGGAGCTAAGATCCCTCACAGCCCAAAAAACAAAACATAAAACAGAAACAATATTGTAACTAATTCAATAAAGACTTTAAAAATGGTTCACATTTTTTTTTTAAAATGAAAAATTTTTTAAATTGTCAAGCCCTGCCCATATATGCCAGGCACTGCACTAGGCACTAGGAATACAGTAGAGAGCAGAAAAGAGGTTCAATTCCTGCCCTCATGAAGCTTACAGTTTAATAGAGTGAGAGCTGACAATGACCAAGCCAATACCAGATGCTTTGCAAAACATGTGTACATGGAATAAATCATTTAATTCTCACAAACATCTCTATAAGGTAGCATATTGGACATTTGTCATTCGTGTTGACCACTCAGAATCTGAAACCCCTTCCTATGTGTGGGATAGTCTTCATGCATGAGGAGGAGCCCAACTTCCATGCCTGAGACTAAGTATGCCAGATACTCCTTTTCCCAGCCTTCCTTGCAGTTAAGGCTGAGCATGTGACCAGGCCGGGCCAATCAGCATGACCATCCCACACCTGCTATTGAAGCAATAACTGCACACATCCAACATGGCAATCAGGGCTCCACCTGACTTCCCAGAGGCACCAGCAGCCATTTGTAGGGGCAGGGTCCCTGGTTCACTGCTGGTGCAGCCTGCGTCTATTGTCAGTGGTTGGGAGCTAGCGTTGTCCCTCCAGCTCTGAATATAAACGTTTGTTTTGTTTTGTTCGTCTTCTACAGAGAAATTTTGAGTATTCCTCCTTAGCTAGTAGAGAAAGGAGAAAATCCTGCCCTGCCTACAGGTGGGGTCCCTGCTGCTTCCCCCAGGGAAGTAGAGGAGATGGGCAGAACCTGGAAAGTGCGGGGAGTCTGAACAGAGGTAAGACTTTCTCTGAGGCCTTCCAGCCTAAACCCAGCGGCCTGGGTTGGGGAGGAGGTGGGCACTCAGTGGTCGTAGAAGCTCTGCCCGGTGGCTGCACAGTTCCCCCTTCCACTGTCCATCCTCAGGCTGTCTCTCTTCTGCCACCACCCCCTCCTCTCCACTCCCTGTCCCAGGCCTGATTCTAGCCCCACAACCTCTGCCTGGACACTCCCCTCTTCAGCCTCTCCTCCTTGCTCCACTCACTAGCATTCTTCCTCCTGGAGGCAGAGTGAGCCTCTGGAACACAGGGCTGATGGAGGCACACCCTTTCTTACACACCTGCCAGGATATCCTGGCACCCAAATGCCTTTGCCTGGCACCCAAGGTTCTTCCAACCCCCCCTGACATGCACATCAATTCTCCAGCTCAACCCAGTGCTCTGACCACACACCTCTCTCGCCAGTTGCTCCCATTCCATTGCTACTCTGCCCTGCCCTGTCCCTTGCACCTTCTCACACTGCCTTGGCTTATACTGTTCCCACTGTTAGGGATACCCTTCCCTGTCCCCTCCCACTCACCTAATAATAAAGTCTCATTCATTCTTAAATCAGCTTCAAATGCCAACTCATCCCTGAAGCTTCCCTCAACCCCACCTAGACACCCACTAATACTGTTTCCTTTACTTTGTCTATGGAAGTTCTGTGGATCAGCTGCTTTGGAGCAAAAAAAAGTGTGCCTATGGAACCAGGAGCCTGGGCTCTTGGTCAAACAGACCCGGTTTCAAGTCTAAGCTTTGCCATTTACATGCAGTTCACCTCCCCACAGCCCCATTCTTCAGACTCTTTGACCTGCCCCCACCCATGCCACATTGGTGGTTTCCTGTTCATTCTGCCCTGTGAATGACACCCCCTCCAGGCCCAGAACTGTGGGCATCAGCTCTGGGGCCAAACCTGGGTCATGGAGGCCTTTGCTACCCATTGAATCCATGCCTGATCCCCTTGGCTCAGTTCCACCCCTTCAAACCCACCCTCCACTACAGAAACATAAGGCAGGTCACAGAGCACCAGGTGAGAGCCTCTGATTGGGTCTCTCCTGGCACCAGGGAGAGAAGTGCACAGGTATGTCTTATCTGTGCACCTAAATGCCAACAAGTACAAGCAGGTGGCTCTGTGTGTGTGCACGCAGCTGTGCAGACTTGGAGGGGGGATGTATGTGAGAGCATATGTTGCTTATCTGAGTATGTGTGTAGCTGCTGTGGTTGTCAACTCAGAGCCAAAAAAAGCCCACACTTCCTGTTAAGAATCAATTAGAACATTTTTTTTTTAAATAGAAGCCCAAATCTCTCCGGGAGTGTCCTCAGAGCTTGGGGGGATGAAAGGTGGGAAGGCAGGGCAGGAAGGATGGGAGCAGGGGGCAGGACTCTGCTGCCAAGCCATTGTGTGATCCCCAAACAACACTTCTCTGGGCTTCAGCTGCCCTTTCTGTAATAGCAAGATGGAGACTAGGTGATCTTTGAACCCTCTCATTCATGAAGACAGATCAGTATACAGAGTACACTCTTCAGAGGGAGACACAATGCACAGTTCGATTTCTCTTTAGGCATACTCCCCACCTCACATTGATCTAACCCTTCCCATACTACCCTTGGAAACCTAGGCTAGACTCTTCCCTGTGGTTGTATGGGGGAGGGGACATGGAAGATGTTTCCAAGGGGAAAGGGCTTAGGAGCAAAGTCTCCCACCCTCATCAGCAACTTCCTCTCCACTCCTACGGGACCTCGCCCTGCTCCCTCCTGGTTCCCATATCCCCAAACAGAAGAGAAACAAATTAGTTCCTCTGTAGGAAACAAATTAGTTCCTCTGGAGAAGGGAATAGGGACCCACTCCAGCATTCTTGCCTGGGAAATCCCATAGACAGAGGAGCCTGGCAGACAACACTCTTACCTTCAGGAAAGGGCAGGAGTCCCTGTCCTTCCACACACCCCATCTGCAGTGGGGGAAGTTGCGTAGAGGAGAGGCCAGGTTCACATCCAAGGTACCTCGCATTTCACAGATGAGAAAACACAGAATGAGGCAGTGGTGGTGTCAGGATTGCACCCAGCTTCCCACAAGCCTTTTTACACCATCAGGCTGCTCTTCCCTGAAGGAGGACATGTGTGTGTATGCGTGCTCAGTCGTGTCTGACTCTTTTGTGACCCTATGGACTATAGCCTGGCAGACTCCTCTGTCCATGGGATTTCCCAGGCAAGAATATTGGAGTGGGTTGCCATTTCCTTCTCCAGGGGATCTTCCCAACCCAGGGATCAAACTTGCGTCTCTTGCATCTCCTGTATTGGCAGGTGGATTCTTTACCACTGTACCACCTGGGAAGCCCATGAAGGAGGGTCCCTAACTCTCATTTCCACTGAGGGTGGAATACAAGACAGGAGCTGACATTGCAGCACAGAGTCTCAGGACAGAAGCCAGGAAGCACTTCCCCTGGGGTTCTTCAGTAAGGTGCCAAAGGAACACTCACCTCCTCGCAGGCATGCCTTTAGAGTAGAGAATACCCTAGAATGCAGTAGCTCCTCATGGTTAAGAAGAGGGCTGAAGAGACTAGGATTTCTGCCTCAGTTATCCTGCACGGAAGTGGCAGGATTCCCAGAGAAGGAGAAAAGCTACCATGGCTGGACTCTATGCTCAGTATTCACACCTGTGCCTATTTTACAGATGAGGAAACTGAAGCCCAGAGAGGTTAAGTGACTTTCCCAAGCTCACCTGTGTGCTATGATCCCAAAATCCTTGTCTTTCCACTAAATAGTTCCTCCACACAGACCACAAGATGAATTTAAAAACCTGATCCATAAGGTGAGTTTAGATGATATGTGGATGAATTGTTCATTGTTTTACTACTATACTGATCTGAGAATTTCCTGGTAATTCAGTGGTTAGGACTTCATGTTTTCACCGCCAAGGGTGTGGGTTCAGTCCCTGGTTGGGGAACTAAGATCCCACAGACCACATTGTGTGGCCAAATTTAAAAAACAAAAACCAATGTATTGATCCAAATATAAATCAAGAAAAAATAAATCTGCCATCAAACTCACGAATTCACAGATATTATTGCTTGGGACTAGACTAAGCTTTGAAAGGAGTTGAGAAATATCAAATGGTTAATCGTTTAGGTAACAAAACTCCGTAAGTAATGTATAAATGGCTGAAGCTTTAGAAGCAATCCTTGTAACCACTCCGTCGGAGGCATTAAATATGGGCCTCTGTTGGCAAACACCTGGGCGACTCCTGAGCGTGTGCCCCACCCCTACCTGGTCCACCTGTCTGGTCCTAGCCAAGCAGCTCAGGCTCTGGTGTGTGTGGAAGGGCCAGTTCATCTGGGGGAGGTGAGATGGAGGAGAGATGAGCTGCATTCTGGGGAGGGAGGTGGGCACGAGGAAGGGCGGCCTGCAAGGCTCGGAGAGTGAGATGCAGTCCCTGGGAGCTGCAGTCAGCTCTGAGGAGAGCACCATTCGGCATGTGGTATGCGCTGTGTGGGTACCCCTTCCTCTCTAGGTTTTAGCTCCTCATTTTGGGTCCTGGTTCCCACTTTGCTATGTCCCTACCAGTTTCAGCCTTGCTCATTTTCTGAGGAGCCGTCCAGGCAGGAGGGAGACTCTGGGCCTCACCCAGGAGGCAGCTCCACTCCTGGGCCTTTCCTCATGGGTCTCCAGGCCTGGCCTAGAAGCCAGATCCACTCGCAGCTGAGCATCAGGCCTGCCAGCAGTCAGACGGCCTGGACCCAGGGGACTGAGGGAGGACACAAAACCTGCAAGGGCCCATTCAGCTGACCCTGCAGTCTGGGGTCAGCTCCACTGGGACTGGCATGGGGAATGTCAATTGCACTCACCCCCAGGCCCTCTGGGCAGCATCTTCCCCGTGTTAGTAGGAAGCCCTGTGGGGGAGGTGGGGGAGGGCTCCATCTTCCTTCAGTCTCCTCCCCACACTAGCCCTCTGGTGGGTCCAGCCTGCCCTAATGACTCATGGCCTGTCAGCCACCCAGGATTTGAATCCTGAAAGATCAAGATCATATTCATCAATAAACATTTTTCCAGTATTTCCCCCAAAGCTCTGGGTTAAGTGCTCTTGACACAGGTTTTTACTGAATCTTCATAACACTCAGGGTCGATTCTGTTATTGTCAACACTAAGCAGGTGGTAAAATGGGTCTCAGAGAAGTGAAACCATCTTGTCCAAGGTCAGACATCTGTCAGGGAAGAGCCAGGATTCGATATGATTCTGAATCTGTGCTGTTTCCCTATGTGTGTGAAGGGAGGGCTCACTATTAGAGAAGAAGGTGGATTCTTCAACCTAACTCCATCCCCAATTTCAATACCAAGCACATTGGTAATAGTTATCTTTTTCCTTTTTTTTTTTTTTTTTGGTTGTGATGCACATGGGATCTTAGTTCCCCAACCTGGGATGGAACCCATGTCCCCTGCATTGGAAGTGCAGATTCTTAACCACTGGAGCGCCAGGCAAGTCCCAAGAGTAGTCATCCTTAGAGCTTTATCAGTTGCCTATACCTTAGTGTGAGTGGATGATCATTGTGACCTTGTACCACTATTGTTTTCTCATTTAGCATCTTATTGAGTTCATGCCAAAAAGAGCAGATATCATTACGCCCATCTTACAATTGAGAAACACAAGACTCAGGGACGTGTGGTGACTGGTCCTACCATGCCCTAGCTAGCACTGCAACCAGCTCCTCAGTTAGGTGGGCCACTCCCTCTACCCCAACCCCTCTCACTCAGGACCTTTCTCCCAGTGCACTTTTTAAAAATTAATTAGTTAATTAGGCTGCACTGGCTCTTAGCTGCAGCACGTAGGATCTTTGATCTTCCCTCTGGCACACAAGATCTTTAGTTGCAATATGCAAACTCTTAGTTGCGGTGTGTGGGATCTAGTTACCTGGCCAGGGATCGAACCCCAGGCCCCCTGCTTTAGGACCACGAATTCCTAGCCCCTGGACCACAGGGAAGTCCCCCAGAGCACATTTTGTTAAGAGGAACCAGGACCCCAGAGAGACAGGGTGATGAAGGAGAGAAGTGGGTAGCAATGAGAAAACAGAGACTATCCAGACGATGGCTGGCCATCCTGGGCCATCCCTCAGCGGAAAGACTTCTCTGCTAATAGGCTGTTACATATGTTCACCTGGAGGGCTGTGGGTTGCTCACCGTCCAGTGAAGGCAGGAAGTTGAATTTCACCTTTTTTTTTTGGTTGCCCAGCATGTGAGATCTTAGTTTCCTGACCAGTAATCAAACCTATGCCCCTTACAGTGGAAGTGCAGAGTCTTAACAACTTGTCCACCAGGCAAATCCCTAAATTTCACTTGATTATGTAAAATAACCAGATCAGCATTCAACTTTCTGATGTAACTGGAAAATAGTCTTTAAAAAAAATCAGGATCCTCCCAAAAGACTGTAGGGCAGACCTAGAATGGGGCTTCCCAGGTGGCGCAAGTAATAAAGAACCTACCTGCCAATATGCAGAAGACATAAGAGATGTGAGTTTAATCCCTGGGTTGGAAAGATTCCCTGGAGGAGGGCATGGCAACCCACTCCAGTATTCTTGCCTGGAGTATCCCATGGACAGAGGAGCCTGGCGGTCTACAGTCCATAGAGTTGCAGAGAGCTGGACACGACAGAAGTGACTTAGCACTGGCGCGTGCACACACACACACAGGCCTAGATCAGGGGCTTGTAACCTTGTGTGAGTCTATGCCATAACCTCCTTTGTCATATGGAGAAGCCTATGGGTCCTTTCTCAGAATAATGTTCTTAAATGCATAACATAAATAACATAGGCCTATGAAGGAAACCAACTATATTAAAATGTAGTTATCAAATATTAAAAAATAATGTAGACAGTGCTTCCCAATCAATACATAAAATACCAAGATCTAGCAACAAGTATAATCACTAATGTGGTTTCAAAACAGCAATGAATGTAAACCATATTTTGAAATATCTGAAAAAAAGTGATTTGAAAATAACTGTAATTCTCCCCGTGACACTAGCATCATTCCTCCTAATACTGCCAGTGCTAATACTGCTACTGGCAATGATGTTGCCACATTATTGATGAGGAAAGGAAAATTCAGGTAGAGGTCAGTGAAAATAAAAATTTTATTTTCTCCTTCCAACTTTCAGACTCCTGAATTCTATCCTTTGATCTCTAGGGATCCCACAGACCCTAGATTAAGAACTAGCCTCGTTCTATCTTTTATAGCACATGTGTGTAATATGTAGATGTGGTTTTTAAAATCTGATTAAGTTTACAAATAAATGAGAATAATTAAGAATGAGAATATTAAATAAGAATAAATGAGAAATGAGAATCTCTGTGCCTAAGGCCTAGAGCTCCTGCTAAGGTTACTCCATTTGTTCTCCTAGGAAAAACAGAGCCTCTGTTTGCTCACCCACAAAGTGGAGCTCCCAGGGTTACATCAAGGCACTGTGCCCCAGGTGCCCGCAGACCGCTTGGCACAGAGCCAGGCCTTCCACCACCAGTGAGGCCTCTGTGCCCGTCCTCACATTGATGCCACTTGGCAGGAGAAGAATTACATTGGATCTGGGAATATTTTGACTGGCCCCTGACCTGGAGGAGGGTGGCTTCACAACCAGCCCTTCGAGCCCCAGCCTCTCAGGCCCTCTGAGTCCTCTCACACCCAAACCTCGAATGGCCTGCATCCCGGGAATTCCCCAGAAGCTCTTAGGCGCCTGCTTCCCTTCTTGACTCATTTGTGGTCACATGAGGAACAGAGTCACAAGCCAGTGTGAGTAGGTCAGTGCTGACAAGCTCACAAGACACTTGGCCAGGAATCAGGCAGCAGACAGTGCAGAGCTGCAAGGCCCTCGGACCCCAGAGGACAGACGGAAGCCTTGAACAGAGGCTGACCCCAGGCCCTCAGGCTCTGACTCCCCAGATTTCAGGACCTACTTCTCCTCTGCAGCCTCCCCCATGGCCAGGCCAGGATTTCCAGGTGGGACTAGTGGTAAAGAACACATCTGCCAATGCAGGAGACATTAGAGACCCAGGTTCGATCCCTGTGCTGGGAAGATCCCCTGGAGGAGGGCATGATAACCCACTCCAGTATTCTTGCCTGGAGAATCCCATGGACAGAGGAGCTTGGCAGGCTGCAGTCCATGGAGTCACAGAGTTGGACACGACTGAAGTGACTTAGCATACACATGCATGACCAGGCCGCTCTTTCCCCTGCCTGAATTGTCAATGCCATGGGGCTCATTCCCTTCCCTCTAGCCAAGGTCTGCCATCCAGGTGCCCCTTCTCCAGAACCTTTTCCCCTCATCCTTTCCACATTCCTATCAAAACCCTCCTACTCTAAGTCCTGTCAGCCTCTGCTTTAAGGCAACTCCCAGTTATCTGAGGTAAGCGGAATTTGGAGTGAAAAGCTGCTGCTGCTAAGTCGCGTCAGTCGTGTCCGACTCTGTGCGACCCCATAGACGGCAGCCCACCAGGCTCCCCCGTCCCTGGGATTCTCCAGGCAAGAACACTGGAGAGGGTTGCCATTTCCTTCTCCAATGCATGAAAGGGAAAAGTGAAAGTGAAGTCACTCAGTCGGGTCCGACTCCTAGCGACCCCATGGACTGCAGCCTACCAGGCTCCTCCGTCCATGGGATTCTCCAGGCAAGAGTACTGGAGTGGGTCACCAGTGCCTTCTCCGTGGAGTGAAAAGACCTGCATTCAAATATTGGCTCTGACTAGCTATGAAGTCCTCTTCCTCTTTGAGCCTTGTTCAGTGTCCTCATCTATTACATGATGTGTTTTTTTTAATTTATTTATTTATGGTTGTGCTGGGTCTTTGTTGCTGCACCCAGTCTTTCTCTAGTTGCAGCAAACAGGGGCTACTCTCTAGTTGCGGTGCAGTGCCTTCTCACTGTGGTGGCTTCTCTTGTTACAGAGCATGGGCTCTAGGCATGTAGGCTTCAGTAGCTGTGGCGCTCGGGCCCAGTTGCCCCACAGCATGTGGAATCTTCCTGGACCAGGGATTGAACTTGTGTCCCCTGCATTGGCAGGCAGATTCTTAATCACTGGACCACCAGGGAAGTCCCATAAGATGTGTCTAAATTGCTGCCCTACCTTTCATAGCTGTTTTGAGGACCAAGAACATTTTTAGATGTGAAATCACTTCATAAACTCTAAAGCATTTTCAGAGCTATAATATGGGACTCATCCTGGCTGACAAGTTACAAGATGTGTTTCAATTATCAGGATCCTACTGGAGAAATGAAAGTGGTGGTGTTTCAGGAAGAGTGTATTTAACTCGAGGCCCTGCCACACAGTCGCACCCCGGTCCCCTAAATCACACCCCAAACAAGACATGCCCCTGGAGGCAGAGTCTAGTCTTGGATCTGATTGGGAGTTTGAAAACTCTGGAGAAATAACCCCTATACCCAACACAGGAAATTGATTGAGTAGGTGCTGTGGGTGATGCAGATTTGCTTCTGCTTTAGAAGTGATTCATCCTGTTTGTCTCAACCATTATCAAAGAGGGACAATGAGAAGAGGGAGATTGGAAGGATGGGACCCATTTCTGAGGAGGAAAGTTGGAGAGGTGCTGCACCCCAGGAGCCAAGCCTGAGGCTCACAGGAGGTCACGTTCAAACCGTTTGTCGGTGTGGGGGCCTGAAGGGTCACCTGCTGGGAATCACGCTGGGTTTTGCAGCAGAAGGCCTGGATTCCAGACCCTGCTCTGCTGTGCCCAAACTGTGTATTTATGGCAGGTCACTGGCCATCTCTGGGTCTGCACACCCTGTCTGTAAAGGGCCTGTGATAACCCCAACTCAGGAGGGTCTTCCTAGGATTCACGTGTTCAGGAGATACAGAAATACCTGCAGGGTGAAATGAGTTGCAGGGTGAAGTGCCCACCCACCCCAACTCCCAGCACAGCATCTATCTAGGCCTCTTACATGTTCATCTCAGTGGCTGACCTGCAAGAGAAAGTGGTGCATCTCTTCTGTACTCACAACTCGGGGCACCTGTAATTACTATTCCAGAACTCACGTTACAGCAGGGCCCAAAGCCCAGGAAGGCCCCTTTCTCCCTGTGAAGCTATGATCACATGTCTACATCTGTATTGTTCTCACATATATCATTTACCTCTCCCCTCTGAGGTCAGAGAAAATCTCAGCCCCAGCTTGCAGTTACCCCAGTATCTGGGAGAATTTCATCAATGCCCTGTCTTCCTTCTTTGGGACTACACAGTCTGGATCAGACCCCAGCTCTGACACTAGGTATAACCTTGGTAAGTCACTTAACCACTCTGTACCTTGATTTCCTCATTTGGGAATAATAATGCAACCTGCTTCTGGGTAGATGTATATTCAGCCTGACAAGAAAATATCAAACTGTTTTCTTTGGGGGGCGGGGGAGAGCGTGGTTGTACCACTTGCCATAAACAGGATCTTAGTTCCCTAAGGATCGAACTTATGACCGCTCTGCAGTGAAAGCTCTTAACCACTGGACTGCCAGGGAAGTCCTTCAGATTGTTTTCTAGAGTAGTTGTGCCAACGTATATTCCCAATAGCTGTGTTGTAAGAGATCTGATTGTCCACAACCTCTTCTGCCTTTGTATTATCAAACTTCAGGCGGCCAAATGGATGTAAAATGGTATTCATTATAATGTGTGTTTGCATTTTCTTGAATGCTCAGGAGTTTGAGCACTTCTTCTAGTCAGATATATTTTCCCTTCAGGGAAAAGCCTATTCATATCTTTTGTTCATTTTTCTATCATATTATATACCTTTTTGTTAACTGATTCATAGGAATTCTGTTTTTTTCTATATATTTTTTTTCTTTTAGACAACTGTGTCCCTTTTTAAATTTTATTTAATTAATTTATTTTTGGCTGTGCAGGGTCTTCACTGCTGCACGGGCTTTCTCTCGTTGCTGTGAGCGGGGCCACTCTTCATTGCGGTGCGCCGGCTTCTCATTGTGGTGGCTTCATCTGTTGCGGAGCATGGGCTCTAGAGTGCATAGGCTGCAGTAGTTGCAGTACGTGGTCCCCGTAGTTGTGGTTCACAGACTCTAGAGCACAGTCTCACTAGTTGTGGCACACTGACTTGGTTGCTCTGAGGCATGTGGGATCTTCCTGGATCAGGGATCCAACCCATGTGTCCTGCATTGGCAGGTGGATTCTGTACCCCTGAACCACCAGTGAAGCCGTCTATATATTCTTAATACTCATCCTTTGTGGGTTATATAAAATAATTATCTTCTCCCAGTTTGTAGCCTTGTCTTTCATTTTATTCAAGGTGTCTTTTGATAAGCAGAAGTTCTTTTTTTCAAATAATTGTATTTATTTATTTTTGACTACACTGGGTCATCGTTGCTTTGCTCAGGCTTTCTCTACTTGTGGAGATTGGGGGCTATTCTGTCGTGGTACGCAGGTTTCTCAGTGCAGTGATTTCTCTTATTGGGGAGCACAGGCTCTAGGTGCTTGGGCTCAGTAGTTGGGGCCCACCACGGGCTTAGTTGTTCCACATCATGTGGAATCTTCCCAAATCAGTAATCAAACCCGTGTCCCCTGCATTAGCAGGCAGATTCTTAACCACTGGGCCACCAAGGAAGTGCCCCCGGAGCCAATCTTAACAGATCCTGAGGGGGCAGGAAGGGAGGGCCCAGATAAAGCCTGAATGACACAGAATTCCCTCTATGCCCGACAAGCACTTCAGAGGGCGTGTCACATCCGAGGAGCCTAGAGACGAATGAAGCCGCACTATAGCTTTGCCCAAGCAGCCCCTGCCTGCATTGGAGCTCAGCATTAACTCTTTTATTAAAGATGTAACACACACATATGGCAAATAATGATGATAACACTTCAAATAGTGTTCCAAAGTATCAAATGAAGTTAAATTTTACCACTGCCCAGAGGTAATCACTTCAGTAGTGGCTTAATAATGATTTTTAGCTCTTGTGAATTCTCTCCCTGCCTGCAAATAATATGCTTGATGCTTCTTGTTATTGTTGTTTAGTTGCTAAGTCGTGTCCTACTCTTTTGCAACCCCCTGGACTGTAGCCCACCAGGCTCTACCTCCTGATTTATCAACTCTAGAATCACTCAATTTATTCTCTGCAGCAAAAGTTAGTTTTCTTCCATCTCTCCCATCACTCCTCCCTTCTCAATCATTCTCAATGTTTGATTTTTTTTTTTTTAATGAATGCTACATGTTATGCCAACTCCTGCAGTTGCTGCCACAACTGTATTTCAGGAAGCCCAGCCCTGTGAGGTTCCCGCCCCGACCCCCCACCCCAGCAGGAAGACGTCAGACAGGACACTTCCCATCACCCCGCTTCCTGATTCCAGACATCAACACTGAGCTGGACAGAAGGAAAACAGCCTGTTGGTATCTGGGGCTCTTCCCAACAATGGTGCAAATGAAAGCACGGGCCTGTTTCCTGAGTGGGGGTGGAGAGCCCCAGGACAGGGCGGGAGAAGAATGTTGCCCAGACTGGTGATAGCCTGCCACATGCTCCCTTGGGTTACCTTGGGCAAGTCCCTTCCCAGTGTCTGCATCTGTAAAATGCAGGTTATTGAGGTCCCTCCTACCATGGACTTTCTGTGATAAGTTCAGAGTGACTTCTCTGAGGAGACCTTCTGATAAAGGGTAGAAAAACTTCAGGGTCCCTCGGGACTTCCAGAAACAGGTTGGGAGGCAGGAGTTAACCCTTTCTGAGCTTACAGAGACCGAACCACCTAGGCCTACTGCAGGAACTGACCCTGGCTCAGGCTCAGTGGACGTTTCTGAGACCCGTTTCTTTCAGAAAGTCTTTTCTCAGCCAGAGGAGAGTGGGGGACTGTTTGACCTGAGGAGACCTTGGCTCACTCATAGCAGGGACCCCAGACAGTTCAGAAGGGCCTGGGGCCTAGTTCTCTCTCTCTAGCCCTCCCCAGGGGCAGAGCCATTCACACACTCTCCACTCACAGTCAGGCACTCTCTTGGCCACACCACGTCCTGAAGACTCTGGGGACCCACAGGCTAAGCCGAGCATGGCCTGGCACTGGCCACAGTTGGTCAGGCCTATTTCCCTTCAGGCCCAAGGCCACAGCCCAGGAAGGAAATGAAGGTGGGAGGGGCCCAGAAACGCTGACTTGGCTAGAAGTCTGCCTGGGAGGGAGGAAGCACAGAGGCCCAGCCCAGAGCTGTGGGCAAAGCCAGCAAAGCTGCCCTAGTATCTCCGAAGATCCAGGGCTACCAGGGCCTTACCTGGGCCACTCAGCCCTGGCTTGTGGCCAGGAGGCTGGAGAGAGGATCGTGACAAGGTTGCACTGTGAATGAGGGACTGAGCCCACGCCCGGCCTCAGCTGTCCAGAATATGTGGTTTTTTCCCTCACCAGCAGCGAGGGACAGGGCTGGTGGCTCGTGGGTAAAGAAACACCTATAGCTTAAACAAGCCCCTTCCCCAAGAGTCCAGCCTGGAAAACTGTACTTCTGAGCCCAACAGCAAGAAATGAGTAAAACAAAGAAACACAAATGAAACAAAGTCTCTTCACTTTTGTAAGAGGGCAGAAGCCCCTCCAAGCTGGGGCAAATTTGAAAAATCCCCTGAGCCTAGGTCTGAGCACTTGGACCCCCCTTGATATGCGGCCTACTGGGGACAGATGTCTTGCCAGCCCACCAGTGAGCGCTCACTCTGCACACACTTTTCTGGTCGTGGCAGTGGAACTATAAATTGTCTGCCAAGGTCGGGATTTCTGAACCTCAGCACCACCGACATTTTGGGCCAGACATTGTTGGGTGGGGTGGGGGGAGGGGGGCTGTACTGGGCATTGTAGTATGTTTGACAGTGTCCCTGGTCTCTATTCACTGGATGCCAGTAGCACCCCTCCAAGTTGTGACAAAAATATCTCCGAGCTCTGCCGAATGTCCCCTGGAGGGCAACAGGGTCCCCATTTGAAAAGCACTGCTCTAGCTACATTCTTCCTATCTTTGGTAATGAGATTTTTTGGCTTGCACTGGTGGCTCAGTGGTAAAGAACCCTCCTGCCAATGCAGGAAACATAAGAGATGCAGGTTCAGTCCCTGGGTTGGGAAGATCCCCTGGAGGAGGAAATGGCAACCCACTCCAGTATTCTTGCCTGGAGAATCTCATGGACCGAGGAGCCTGGTGGACTACACACTCCATGGGGTCGCAAAGAGTTGGACACAACTGAAGCAACTTAGCATGCACACATGCACAAGGAATGTGGGATCTTCCCTGACCAGGGACTGATCCCATGCCCCTTGTGGTGGAAGTATGGAGTATTAACCACTGGACTACCAGGGAAGTCCTGGTAATAAGACTTTTGATTTTCAGCTGACATGTAGTCACCAGGATCAAAGATCAAGGAGCAAAACCACCAGTGCTGTTATGTGTAGCCATGTGGCTAAGATCTGGCCAAGGAGAGGTAGGCAGAAGTGCAACTTCCAGGAACTGTCTTTAAAGGGAAGGTGTGTGTCCTTATGACTTCTGCTCCATTCCCACTGGTTAGAATGCAAGTGTGGTGACCAGAGCAGTGTCACTCATGGGTTATGAAGAGGGTATCAAGAGCTAATATGGCAAAACACATGGTAAGGAAGAAATGCCAGGTCCTGGAAGTCCGTGGAGATACTGTGGTGGAGATGGACTCTCCCGCTGGACTTAACTCATGGAGAGAAATAAACTTGAGTCACTGCTATCTTGGCTATCTCTCCAGAGCTGATTATAGCCTCTGATGAACTCTCCTGATACCACAGCTTCTTGTCAGTCACAGTCAAATCTAATCCTAAGTAACATACATAACTCTGCCATACTTGTGACTTCAATCACCCACTGTCCACATGTCTGTGAACTTCAGATTTGCCCCAGCCCAGTCCTGGTAGTTCACTGGACAATTCCACACAGTAGCCATCCTCTCTCCAACCTGCCCCTCCCCCAGTGCTCCCTGTCTTACGAAAGGGCACCTCCACACTCCCAGCCCTGACCCCCAGAGTCATCTCTGATTCCCCTCCCCCCACTCCATCTCTCTTGTACCCGCAAGACCCCAAATCCCCCATTCTGCTTCCTATAATAAAAAGGATCTATTCCTTCATTCTACCTCAGGAGCAAGTGTCCCAGCTCAGCCCCTGACCTCTCCACACCTGGTTCATTGCAACCATCTCCTAACTGGTCTCCCTGCCGCCAGTCCCCACCCAGCCTGTCCCGGGCCTCTTGAGAACTATCCCATGACTCCCTTTAGTCGCTAGGACTAAGTTCAAGCTTTCAGGGAAACATCATGACCCATGCCTTCTGCCACCTCATTTCACATCCCCTTACCCTTCCCTCAGCACCTCCTTCTACAGGATACTACACAGAATTTGTCCCAGTTCCAGTAATATGCTGTGATTCTGTTTTTGCACACTCTGTTTCCTCTCTCCAATGCTCTCCCCAACTCCTGTTTGTAAACTCTTACTCCTCCTTCAAGGCCCAAGCAAAGGTCACCTCCTCCTTGAGGCCTTGCCTGATTTTGCCAGCAAAAGTAGCCTGTTGATCTCTTCTCTATGTTACTGCAGAAACTTGCCCCTCTATCCCAGGGCTGATCCCACTGCGTTCACTGTGTCAGGGTGTCTGTCTTATTTTATTGTGCTTGGAATTCACAGCACCTAATGTAATATTGGCAAGGCATATGTGTCCAACACAGTAATGTCACCCATTTACTAAGCCCTTACTCTGTGCCACGCCCTGAGCTAGATGGTTTATTGAAATAATCTCATTTTATCCTCAAGATCACCCTTCCAGAAGAGATGAGACTGAGTTTCAGAGAGGCTACAGCTGCTTCAGGTCACACAACTTATGCACAGCCATATCAGAGACTGATTCTCCATCTGCCACACCTGGTTCTTCCTTAGGATCTTGCCTCACCCCCACTGCCAAGCTCAGAGGTCTCCAGCGAAGCACCAACACCCAGAGCTAACTGGACCTGGTTGCAGAAAAAGCGCGTTGTCCTTTTCTTCAACTAACAAGTTGAGATTTCTTGAAAAGTAACTTTAAATAGTAAACCAAGAAAAAGCACTCACAAACATATATGTATATGAAAAAGCAACTGTTCAGTTGTGGCTGACCTTTGTGACCCCATGGAGTGTAGACCACCAGGCTCCTCTATTCATGGAATTTTCCAGGCAAGAATACTGGAATGGGTAACCATTCCCTTCTCCAGGGGATCTTCCCAATCCAGGGATCAAACCCAGATCTCTTGCATTGCAGGCATATTCTTTACTGTCTGAGTTACCAGGGAAGCCCCATACACATATATACATACACACTAATATATTATGTATGTATATTATATATAATACATATATATTTTAAACAAAATAGATGGGCAAGTTGTTCAGATCCTCCCTCCAAGCTTAATTCCCAGACTCTAAAACCAGCAGGAGGGGACTAGATGGTCACAATGATACGTATCAGTCCTGATAACCTATGATTCTTCAACTAGTTGCCCAGATGGATCTGGACTGATAAGTTTTGTTGGGAAGGGCAGGCCACTGGGGACACAGCTAAGGAAAGGGGAGGGGAAGGTCATGCTGCAAGCTGACCATCCCCCATCCGGGTCCCCACCCCTCTATGACTAGACCTTAGAGGTCTAAAGGGAGAAAGAAATTTGCCCAAGAGCCTCTCCTCAGCCTCCTCCCTCTCGCATGGCCCTGCCTGGCCAACCTGGAATCCAGATTGCATGCTTCCTGCAGGACCTACAAGGGTCCTGTCCCCTCTCTTGGCCTGTTCACACATCTTCCCTCCATGGGCCACCGCCTGCCCTGGGCTCCCAGGCCCTGGCTCCTCCTCCCCACTCTGGCCAGTGGGACCCTCTGGAAAGCCCCCACTGAGTGCTGACACAGGAAAGGGAGAGGGGAGGCTCGTGGGCGAGTTCCTGCAGAGGCTCAGGCTCTCAGCTGTAGCCGTTGGAGCCTGTCATTTCCCTTCCCCCGCCCACCCAGCTGGGAGGCCCAGAAGTTTCATCACTGCCGAGTTGCTGTCCTTATAAGGGAAGGGCCTCCTGAGCCTCTCCCTTGGGCCCTGGCTGGCTGGTAGAGAGCCAGGCCAGTCTCAGGGTGTCCTTTAGGGACCAGGAAAGGTGGGGATGTCCCAAGTCGGTGAGAATTTCCCTGGGCTGAGCATCCATCTGAAATCACAGACTCTCCAGAGAAGAAACAGGAAGCAGTTGATTGTCACCCCAGGCCCGGAACCTAGGGTGTGGAATCTCAGGTCCCCGACGCTTAACTTGTGGTCTCCTAGGCAAGTTAAGTCTCAGTTTCCTAACCTGTAAATGGACTTTACAGAAATCTTCCTCATGAGGCCACTGCTGACAGTGAGAGACCAAAACAGGCCTGCCAAACAGCAGGGGCTCTGTGAGGCTGGGCTGCTGGAGTTTATTAACCTCATTGTCTCTGAGGCAGACCATGGGCTAAGTGTTCCACAATAATCCTGTGAAGAGGGAGATTAGCCCATTTGACAAACAGGAGAAACAGAGGCACATTTTACCTAAGGTAAATGGCTTTACCTAAGGTAAACTCATTCATGGCTAGAATTTGAATCTAGATGCGTCTGCCTCCAAATCTAAAGTCATATTTTTCTACTTACACCCTGCTACTTCCTCCAGGAACTTTGTTCCTTTAGTAAAATTATGACAACAGGGTGGAATTCTACCATGACCTCTCCACCCTCCATGTCCCCTGACAGAGCCTCCTGGTAATGTCTCAGAAACCTCCACTTGAGTTCATGAGGTCTTTTTTTCTGACAGCCCTGCCTCATGTTTCTGACATGTCTCCTGTCTGGGATAGGAGAGAGGGGTCGGGAAGGTGGGGAGACAGGAACACAAGATTGGGGGGATACAAAATATGGTGGCTCCAGAAAGGGAGGTTCCAGGGCTCAGGCTCAGGTGGGACCAGAAGCAGAAGCACTTTGGATGTCCCCTTCCCCACCTGATCCTACCCCTCTGTCCTGAGTCCTGCGTGAAGGCAGCCATCTGTGGTTTGCAAAACCCCACAGGGCTTCAGACCAGAGATACCAGGACTCGTATTTAGAAGAAAAAGGCTCCGCTTCTCTGCACAGGCCTCCTGCCCCCAGAGCCAGGAGGAAAGAAAGTTCTCACCACATCCTTCCTCAGTCTTGCGGCTGGCTGGCCACTGACACCTTCCTGGCAGCCGGTCCCTTCAAGGCGGCCCTCAGGAGGAGACCTTGTTCCTGGGCCAGGGTGGAGGCACACCCCCCGTCAGTAAAGGGACTTCTCTCCCTCACCTCCCTCACAGATGAAGTGAACTGATTCACCTGGGGTCCCCCTGCTTCTGCAGGCCACCCACTTGGTATGGTGGACACACATCAGGCCAGTGGCAGGGGAATTCCTGAGGGATAATACGAAGGTCAGAGAACAGTCAGTAAGTCCCGGGTCAGGTGCTTCCTGTTGTGCTGACCACCAGGCCTGTTCAGCAGCCCTCACAGATAAGGAAGGGAGCCGGCCTTCGGGGAGCACTTTGCGGTGCTTTTCCACCTCAGGAGCGGGTGGCACTGTGATCCCCTTTATGAGTGAGGAAACTGAGGCCTCCAGAGGCTGAGCTTCACTGAGGTCCCTGGTGGGACTCGACATCTTGCCAGCAGCTTGACTTGATTTGGTTGCTTGACTTGGAGCTGTCTGCTGGCTCAGGGGTTTCTAAAGAGCACTCAGCAAAGCCCTGGGTCCTGCTGAGATGTGTCAGGGGTGCCATAGGCATCAGGTGAGGCCCAGGCTCACCCCAACCAGGACCAGGCTCTGAGGTTAAAATGGCAGCTGGAATAATTTTGAACCATCATAGGAAATTCCTGTTCAGGCAAGAATCATCAGTGGAGACTGGATCTAGAGGGAAATTTTGATGAGATGCAACACATTTATGAATGGTCTTTTTTTTTTTTTTTTTAGGCCGCACTATGTGGCATGCGGGATCTTATTTCCCTGACCACAATCAAACCAGTGGCCCCAGCAATGGAAGCATGGAGTCTTTACCACTGGACCACCAGGGAAGTCCTGTGCATTGTCTCTAAATGTCTCCCAGATTGCTTATTAGTTACAAGAGAAAAATATGTAACTATACAGTAGAAAAATTAGACATTTTGGGTGATCAAAATTAACATTATCAGTGAAGGGTAGATGGAGATTGTCTCCAGATATGATGTCCTGAGAAGGACCTAACATCACCTGTGCAGTTCTCTGGCTGAGACTCTATGACCTTGATCTAACTTGATGTATTCTTCAAAAATACCCACATCATGAAAAATAGAAGCTGTGGAAACATTTCAGATCAAAGGAGACTTAAAGGGACATGTATGCAATATTCAACCCTACCTTGGAGGCAACATATGATTAAAGGATATTAATGGGTCTAATGATAAAACCAGAATATGAACGGTATTCTATCCATGTTAAATTTCCTGAAGTTTCTAACTGTACTATGATTAATAATAGAATATGCTTATTTTTAGGAAATACACACTGAAGTATTTAGAGGAAAGGGGGCATGATAACTAATTCTCCAAAGACTCCGAAAAAGAATTGTATGTCTGTAACAGAAAAAAGGCACTCAAGAGATAAGCCAACAGGTCAACCTGAGTATATAGGTGTTCTTTGTACTGTACTTACTCTTGCAATGTTTCTCTAAGTTTGAAATTGTTTCAAAATAAAGTTTGTAAAAACTGAAAAGTACTGTTCCCTATGATACTTAGCCCTTAGGCTGTAGAAATGTGTTGCGTGGAAGGGGTGAGACTGCAAGGCCAGACCAAGTTTAGCAAGGATGGAGCACTGTGAGAAGGTGAGCCCCCCTAGCCTGGCATATGAGAAGGGGCCCCTGGAACAGAGTTTAGAGGACTGGTGATGCCCTCATCAACCACCAACTATCCTCTGCTTCCATGAGGCCCTGGAGCTGGTCTCCACACCAACAAACAGGCTTGTGGCAGAGAAGTTCCATAAAAAGGGATTTATTGCCAAACTTCAAGAAAGGCGCTTCATAAGCAGAAGACATGGAATGCCATCCTCCTCCGGGAGGCCAACCAGGCAGCCCCTACATATTCTGGATCCTCCTCCCCTCCCCTGGAAGCTGGTGTCCCCTGTGGGTCCAGGCTGCCAAGGCACAGGCTCCCCATAGGAACCAATGGCATCAAGCCACTGAGGTGACCCCGGAGCTGCTTGCTCAGCCTGGTCATTTATCAGAGCAGGAAACTGAGGCTCTAGTCCCAGGAAGGAGGTGACTTGGTGAATGTCTCACCCAGCTCAGGTGGCTGGTGAGGGAAGGCTGTTCCCCAAAGAAGACTGCAGGGGGCTACGTGAAGGTGGGCCCCTGGTGACATTCTTGCTCTCATACTGGAGATGTTCGGAGACACGGATGGACCTTGATCTAACTTGATGTATGAGGAAACCTCACACAGGCTAGGTCTGGGAGCCTTCTCTGTTCAAGGAGTATGGTTTAGGGAGGCCAACGGGGGCTCACGCGTCATGACATTGCTGCTCGCCCATACCCCTGCCCAGTCAGGCCACAGAGTGGACACGTGCCCCTCATGATTCCTGCCACTACCCTCAAGAACCAAGTAGAAGCAGGGTAAAGAAGGCAGGGACCTGCACCTGCAGGCCTCAGTGGGCATGACTAGTGGCTGGGGGTGGGGCGATGGGCAGGAAGACCAAAGCACGCAGCTGTGAGCCTCCTTCTCTTTCAGTAAACAAAAGTGCACTTGCAGAAACCCCTGAGCAGGCCTGTCAGAAGCTGCTCCTACTCCCACAGGCCCCAGGGAGCAGCTGTGGCCCTCAGAGCCTCCGCACCTTACAGACTCTGCCCTCAGTACAGCCGCTGCAGCAGGACAGAGACCAGATGTGCTCCAGAGCCAGAGATGAGATTGCAGGGAGGGGGTAGGGACGGGATGGACCAGGAGAGGGACAGGAGATAAAGCTCCTTCCACAAGGAAGTTCAGGAGGAGCAGTCCATGTGGAGCCGGAGCCACGGGAGAGGGGGAAAGGGGAGAGGGAAGTGATTTCAGGCCCAACAGCTCCCATCAGCATTTGAAGAAATAACTGGGATACTGGACCCGTCTGGGTTGAGAAGGAACCAAAGAGACTCAGATACAAATCCCATCTGGGAGGCACAGAAGTTTGGGGCAGCTTCCCTCCTAAATGTTGATTTATAATGAATTACATACAGGATTTTCTGATGCTGACATCAGGTTCACCAAAACAGGAGTGTGCAAGGCTGACCCAAGCTGGTCCAGGGGCAGGGGAGACTACGAGACCCTGCGAGCTTCTCCTCCAGCCTGGAGTCCACCCAGCCCAGCTGACCAGAGGGGAGGCCTGCAGAATAGGCAGGGGGCCCAGGGAGGGGCCACATAGCTGATGACTTTCTCACACAGATGCTTCCCACCTGCCTTCAGAGGCCCCAGCTGGGATCCAGGTCACACTCAACTGAAGCCTGAACCTCTGGTTTAGACCCGAGGTCCTAGCCACTTCTGGGAAGAGGTGGGTGGGGAGGGTCAGTTATGGCTTGAAGCTGCCTGTGCCATGAGGCTCTGCCTGGGAACATCTGGCCATGGAGGCTGCAGGGGGGCTCAGCTGTGCTCTATTCAGAAGTCAGGAATGTAAACTATTGAGGGCGGGAAGTAGAGATGATGCCGCCCCCGGAAACTCCGAGCACTGTGCCAAGGCCCTGGGGCTGTTCGGAACAACCACACAAGCACAGACGTCCTGAGTGTGTGCTCCCAGCCCAAGCCCAGAGCCAGAGGCCCGGCCAAACAGCAGCCCTGGGAGGTACCTGGCACCTCTGGCCAGGGCAGGGAGGGAAGGATCCCAGGAGTCTCTACAGGTCCTGGCCGAACCCTGACATGCCTGATGGGCCTTCTACAGCCTGAAGAAGCACATTTCTCGGCAGGGCTGGGCTCTGAGGGACTAAGCCGGCCAGCAGAGAAAGTCCCTGGCCCGGCAGGCCCTAGGGTGCGCTTCTCCTATAGAGGGTCACCAGCTCCCTCCTCTTCTCCCGGAGCCCAGGTGCTTCCTGGCTCATCTCTTCCAGATCCCTGATCTCCTGCAGGACCTGAGTGGCCTGTCTCAGCTGCTCCACAGCCTGGCTGAGCAACGTCTCGGCATTCACGGAGGCCGACTCACCGCCCAGCACCTTGTTCAACAGTTTCTCTGTCTTTTCCGAGGCCACCTTCACCTCCAGCTGAGCCCGATGCAGCCGCTCCCCAGGCTGCCTCCGACGTCGGGGGCCTTCCCCCAGCAGGTCCCCCAGGGAGGAGCAGCGGGGATGGAACTGAGGTTGCGGGTCCCAGGGGGGCAGGGCAGTGGATGTCGTTGCAGCCTTTGGGGGAGTTCCTGGGGCGCCTGAAGCCTGGGATGACTGGAGGGGCTCAGGACTGTCATCCACACCATTCACTGAGACCTCTGCTGGGCCTGGGGCAGATGCCTCAGAAGCCCCAGGACTCTGAGCTGGCCCAGAAGCCTCCACGCCACTCATGGACACTTTCAGTTTCTCCGATAAGATCTTGGGCGGGGGGGTAGGGGGCTTCCCACCCTCCCTGGGCCCAGCCTCAGAAGTCTCAGCACCCGGCACCTGGGGCGGTTCTGCACTCTCAGAGTCAGGGGCCTCCTCAGGGCTGGGGTTCTCCCAGCTCACCTTCAGCTTGTCAGGCAGGATCCTGTTAGGGGGCTGCTCAGAGTCACTGTCCTCTACCACCGGAGTCTCCGAGTCTTCTCGGCTTTCAGGGTGAGACTCAGCGCTTGCTGGGACAAGGGTGAGGGTGCTTTGCCCCACAGGGGTCTCCATTCTGTCACCAGCACTGCTGGTCTCAGGCGCTGGGGAAGGCTTGGCAGGAGGCATGGGAGGCCGGGGTGTCTCCCGGGGCTGGGCTGCATCGACATCGTTGCTAGGGGCTAACACTGGCGGCCCACTGTTCGGAACATCGAGGTCCAGACGCGAAAGCCCATCAGATGCGGCATTGGCTACCTGCAGGGGCAGGACATAGCATCAACTTGGATGACCGGCCACTGGGTCAGCTGTGCCCACCTACAAGAGTACTCAAGTCCTCTCATCCAAGCTTCCTATGCCCCTGGCCTCCCACGCCATCCATGCCCTCTGCTCTGGCTTCCAAAGCCACCTGATTAGTAGCTAAAGTGATTCTCTGATGAATCCTCTCATCTCTCTCACTTCCATAAAATTCCTGGTTTTGGAATCACAGGCCAGGAAGCCAGAACCAAGGTGTCCTCTCAGGCCTCAGCCTGGCTTCTTCCAGCCTGTGTAATAGGCTGCTCTTTTGAAAGGCAACTGTGCTGGCCTGGGTAGCAGGGAACATGGTTTCCAGCCCTATTTCAGCCCCCTAGTTGGCTGTAGGCCTTGGGAGGGTCCCTTCTCTGCAACCACCCACCCAGCAGGCGACAGGATCAGATCTCACACACGAGTCTCCCGCATCACCCTGCACTCACTCGCCATGGAGACTTCTGTCCGGCCTGCCAGCCCCATGGCCAGCCCTCTGGGCCAGAGTTCTCCAGCCTTCCCCTGCCCAGCTGCTCAGCAGCCAGTGCCCATTCTCCTCATGTCATCACACGTGGCCCCAGACATGGGCAGCCCGAGACCACAGCTGACCGCCAGAGGAGAACAGCTGCACCCAGCAAGCAGTTGTCCCCACCTGGCCCCAGGGGCCCATAGGGACACCCAGCAGCCCCAAGGTCATGGGGACACCTCCTCAGTGGGCCTGGAGTGAGACTGGGCAGGAGGCCCCTTGCCCAAGGTCCCTCAAGGTCCTCACTCCCTTTCACACGCAAAGGGTGACCAGGCCTATACATGTACTCAGTCACTGGACATGAGTCCCTCCCTAAATTCTTCTCAGAGGGTCCCCCTCTCCAAGGCTGGCCCTCCCCATAGCTCCCAGGCTTCCTCCCTCAGACATGCCTTTCCTCTCTAGCTGCTTCAGTCACTCCCTCTGCAGGATGTTTTCCCTCAGCTGACAGACATGAACAGGCTGTCTCATCTCAAAAGCAAACCATCCAATGACCTAGACCCCCTTCTCTCTCCCTCCTTCCCTGCCACGGTCTCCTTCGCCCCAGCACCCCCAGCTCTGCACACCATGAGAGCCCTAAGCTGACTCCTTCTCTGAGAAAATGTGCTGCAATCATCACCATCTGCCTTTTCCCCAGTCCTGCCCCATGACTTGTGGCTGCCAACCTGGCTGATGACCCACGGTCCAGTGCCCTTCTCTCTGGATGCACCCCTCTCCGGCTTCCTCTTCCTTGGCTCCCTGTGCCCCTCATTCCTCAAAGGTAACATTTGTAGAGGTTCTTTCCTGTCCTCCAAGATCTCTCCCCCATCTACCCCCATCAGTAACAATGGTATGAGGAAGGACTCCTCCCGTGCCCCTCCCCTTGCCATAACTTCTCCCCAATTCCTTGTGTCCAGGGCCTCCTTGTGTCCTTCCCCCTCCCATGCCCAGGTTTCCAGGCACGGGGGCTCTGACAACCCTCCCTCTGCGTCCACTTTGCCTCCTTGAGCCCTGAATTCAGTCACAAGCCCAGGTGGCTCTTGCTTCCCAGTGTCTCTCCCACTGGCCCCTCCCTTTTCACCCCTCCTGGAGACTGGAGGCCCTACCTCTGCCTCTATTTCCTGGCTCCCTGCCTTTCCCTGCATCAACCCACCCCATACTACCCAGGGCCTCCAACTGACATCTGGAATGCACCCTTCCATCCATCCTGCCCCCATACCTGCTTTCAAGACCTCCACAATTTCCTCCCCCAACCCCACCTTCCCCCACCATCTCCCAGTCAAAGGGACGGAGCACACCTTAAACTCCCCTGCTGGGGCCTCAAACTCACACCATTCCTTACACCCAGGACCTCCCTCACTCCAAGTCTCCCCACTGAAACCCTCCCTGTGCTGCAAGGGTCAGCTCAGCTTGACGCCACGAGTGCTTAAGGACAAGGTGGCCCCCAGCCCGCTGCCACCTAAGCAGCTGCAGTCCCAGGCTCAACTGACCCCCAAGCCTTCCAAGCTGGGGGCAAGGCCTTACCTCCTTCAGGTGGACTCTCGTAGGGGGCCGGCGTCGCTGGTCCCTACGTGCACGGTCCCGTGTCACATGCTCCAGGACACAGCTCTTGTCTACCTTGACCTGGGAACGAGGAAACTGTGTCAGTCCCCACCCAGCCTTGGGGAGGGGAAGAAATGCCCAGATGATGATCTGACTCAGAGGTGGGGTCTGCACCTCCTCCTTGCTTGACAGGGTCAAGTGCCCCACGCTGTCTCTCTTTGAGGCCTCTCCCTGCGTCCAGGTCTCTGCTTTTCTAACCCTCTCTCTACATGGCCTTTGTCGTCTCTCTGCAATCTAAGGCTCTCTCTCTTCTGCAGCTGCCCTCTGTCCTTCAGTCTTCCCGCCCAAATGCAGGCTATCAGCCCTCACTTCTCAGTCCACTGCAAATATATAAGCAGCCCTGTGGCTGTTTTTGTGCTAAGCTGGGGGGAGTGGGGAGGAGACAGCCCATGATCCCCTAGTACCTGGCTTCCAGAAAAGGCCTTCTCTGGCCCCAGTCACTCTCCCAGGACCCCTGAGGATCCTGAAAGAAAGCTCAAGAAAGACCAGGGACTCTACTCCCCCCTGGGTCGGGAAGCCTGGAGGGCACCCTCTCTGAGGGTGAGGAATGCGGGCAAGGAGTAGTCAGGAAGCCACAGTGAGAGTCATGTGGGAAATCCAGACTGAATCCCAGCACAGCTGGTCCCTGTGATGGGGGGTATTCTAAGACTCTTCTCCCCCGAGGTGAGACTCAGGCCCACGTGGGGGTCTTTGCAGTGGAGCAGCTGTGTCCTGCTCCAGCTGTCGGCTGAGGCCCAGGCCATGCTCCTGTGGCCTCCAACATCCTCTTCCATGAAACGGGGACACTTTACCAAACTAGTGAAGGGCTGAATATTACACAGTCACTCACATAAGACGTGACCTGGGAGCCATGGCTGCCAGTCAGGGAACCTGGGTATTAAGAGGGAACTTGCCTGGGAGAATTAGTTCCCCATCAATCTCAGTCTTCTGCAATCCAAGGGGTCACTCTACGTGGCCCCCAGGTCCATTTTAGCCCAAATAGCTATGACTACATAATGTCAAAGATAAACCCTCTTTAGGAGATCTGGCCCCGTGGGACACCCTTCCTACCCAGAGCCTGATCACAGCCCTGCTGGCATCACCATTAGAGACAGGGGGCTGGATGGCCACTGCAGACAGGTAAGCAGGGCCTGGCCTAGAGCCAGCCAAGCTCAGACTTCACAGCCCAGCTGAAGAGTGAGCTGTCAGGCTCTCAGCTCACCCCAGACCTCTCTACCCTGGGCCCACCTGCTGTTACAGCTTTTGTTACAGGGATCTGGGTTGGAAAGGAGCACGGTTGCAACCAGTTAAATTCTACCCATGTTTTAATTTTAAAATACATACTTAATTTCCTTACACCTTAGTTTCCTCATCTGTAATATGAGAACACAGACACCTACTTTGAAGTGTGTTGTGAGAATTAAATGAGGTAGTAACAGCAGGTGCCCCAGTGTTTGTAGCAGTGACATAATCAAGGTGTTGGGTAGGGGGCAGGGTTCACTCTGAGGTCACACGTGGAGGGAAAAGAGACCCACAGCAGTCCGGAGGGCTGCATCGCACCTCATCGAAAGCCTTGTTCTTGCCTCGGTTGATCCCTTCGTTGAGGGCTTTGATCCAGGATTCCTTCTCCTCCCCACTGGGTGCCTGGAACTTGATGTCACTGACCTGCAACAGGTATGGGTGTGATGAATGGCAGACGTTTACAAGGGTTCACACTTGGGGTCTTAAGGAAACTTCCCACCACAGCCTGAAGTCTGCCTTCCCACAGCTGGTCAGGAGCAAATCAAAATGACCCCCGTATCAGGTCTCACACGGGGGCTCCAGAGCAAGAGAGGAGACAGACCCATCAGGGAAGGGGCCCTCTCCATGTATACAGCTGCCAGGGACTTGGATTCAAATTGGCCTTGCCCAGATCTGGTCTTACCCTCTGTGACTCCCCCAGACCACAGCCTGACCTCTGAGATTTCTCTGTGAAGTAGGAATATAGTCCCTGTCTACTTCTGCCAGACTGAGTACAATGACACAGGTGACAGGCATGAGGGGTGGCCATCAGAGAAGGCCTACTAGAACAAGGGCCACCTACAGATGCCCAGGGACCCCACACCCAGTCCCGGCCAAGTGAAAAAGTCCCAGGGTCTCCTTTATGGTCTTGAGTCATGGACTGAAAGAGAGAAAGGGCATTAGGGGGTCCATTTCAGCCCCCTCATCATATAGATGAGGTTCATCAGAGGGATGGGACTTGGCCAAGGTGGCCTGAAGTAATCCCATGACTCGACCTTACATCCCCCCTCACCCCAACCCATGCCACAGGTCCCTTCCCACCTCAGGCAGGAGCTCCAAGCTCCTATATTAGAATCAGAATGCAGCTCAGAGAGGCCCCTCCCGGCCAGGCCCCAAGGTCAGACAGGAAATAGTGGAAGGAGTGAAGCCACACAAACCGAGGAGCTGCCTCCCATGGAGGACACAGCAGTAGGGCCCCTGAGCTGGACAGACCAGCACTCACAGCTAGCTGACCCCGAACTTCAGGGAGCTGTGAAGATCAATGATGTAGCAAAGTGTTAAACGTGGAAGTGGGCACAGACAGGGTGCTCAGTCATAGGAATTGTCACCATTTCTCTCCTGCACAAAACAGTCTTAGTTTTCTTATTTGGAAAAAGGTACACCACTGCCTACTAAAAGCAATGCTGAGGGAACTGAACACCCTGGGGACTCAGTGGTAAAGAATCCACCTGCCAATACAGGTAATGCGAGTTCAATTCCTGGGTCAGGAGGATCCCTGGAGAAGGAAATGGCAACTTACTGGGAAATCCCACGGACAGAGGAGCCTGGTTCACTACAGTCCATGGGGTCACACAAGAGATGGACAAGACTTAGCAACTAAATAACAACAAAGCCAGGGCCTGGCACATAGTAAGGGCCTGGTACTCAGTAAGTAGTTACGGAATGAACAGCTCATCAATGAATGAGCTGGCCCTTGGTTCCCGTTTTGGGGCCTCTGCCCACTCTCTGACCTCGAGATGCCCTAGTTCTTTGTCGGGCAGGTCACAAGCTGCCCATCCCCGCCCGAGTGTTAGATCGCGCCTTCCCTCCTGCCATTCTCCTGGTTATGTAACACATGGCCTGCCTGGCCCCCTCAGCATCCTTGTTATATAACTTCCTGCTGACTGCCTCTGAGTTCTCCTCATACAGGGCCCTGGTCCCACCCACTTCCCCACGCCAGGCACAGCCAAATGCTCATTTGCATGACCAGGGTAAATTCGATCCTGGCAGGAGATCGGCAGCTAAGTCGGAAACCCCAGGGCACCTTGGCAACTGCCTCAGCCCAGCCATCAGGGCTGCTCAGGGCTCAGGAAGGGACAGCACTGCATCTGAGCTCTGAAAGGGCCCGCTCAACCCTTTGATGGGGTTTGTGAGTACGGTGGCCCCAGGCAGCCCATCAGCCCAGCTACTGCCCCTGCCTGCAGGCCCAGAGTCAGTGGGGTGGGGCCCCTGCCTGGTGCAGGACTAAGCATCCCAGACAGTTTGAGAGGCATACACTTGAACTCAGAAAAAGATGCGGCAAGAGTGGGACAGAGAATAAGCAGTGACCAAGCAGTCAACATCAGAGTTCTAGTCCCACTAACCTGCAATGAGAACTGCAAAGTTCTCTTTACTAATGTGGGCCTCAATGGAACAAAAAAATGCAACCACTGCACCCAACCCAAACTGTAACTCTTTCCCATTGGCCAGCCCACCTAGGCACGCTGGGGGGAGTGTGCCGGCCCAGGGGTTCCCCAGGAGAGGGAATACGAAGTTATACAGGACCCAGCCCTACCCTAAGGAACCCAGTAATCTTGCCTGAATGAGCTAGGCATCAGAATAGGGACAGATAGAAGGGTGATCAGAATAGGGACAGATGGAAGACCAAGAAGTTGCTCCTCTTGCCCCACCCCCACCCCACATCCTGAAGAGCCACAGGCTGCACCGATGGTCCCTCCCCAAGCCTTCCCAAGAAGTGTCAGGGCACAGGTCCTGCCAGGAGTTTAGAAGCTAACAGGACTGGACACAGAGAAGGTCCACTTGGCTAGGGGGAGGACAAAATGGCAGAGAGGAAAGATGTGGGAGGGGGAGAGAGGAGGCAGGAAAGAGGAAAGGGCCAAGCTGGCTGAAACCAGCAGGGCAGCAAGGCCCAGCAGAGGCCACCCTGCTTCCTGGCAGCGTCTGCCTGTGACCTCATGGCAGGGGTGTGGGGACGGGGAGGCAGAAGGGAGAGGGGCATGCAAGACACTGGAGTCTTTGTTTATTTGATTAGAGGGAAAAAAAGGCGGCCTCAGGACCAGACAGCCGGGGTCATGTGACCTCCTGGCCAGCCTGTGGCCTCACTGAGGACGGGAACACCCAAGGCGATAGGAAAGGAGGGTGAGAGGATATGGGGGAGCTGGGGGCAGGGGGAGCAGTGCTCTGTGCAGTCCACCATCTGATCTCTGGAGAGCCCCCACTCTCTGTGTGAGCTCCTGGGGTACCGAGGGCCAGGGGCCCTTGAGCTGAAACCAGGGTGGGGTGTGTTCCCGCTACCCAGCAGCCCCCACCAATCACTCCACAGCCCCATCTCCCCAACTCACTGTCCTGTTCCTAGAGTCACCCAGAACCAACCTGAACTCCCAGCTTGACTGGGGGATGAAAGGGAGGGTGTTGGCCGAAGCAGCTTAGAATGCAGCTGCACAAACAGGCCGCTTACTCGGAAAGTGATGTCCCACCCTGAGTGGGGCCCGAACCATCTAGCCCACCATCAGCTGGTTCTCAGAGAAATGAGGTGGTCCACAGAATGGCACTGGCAGAGGACAGAGAAGCAAGACCCCTCTGCCCACACCCACAGGTGCTCACTGAGGGACACACAGACGCAGACAACCCCTGGGCCAGGCGAACACTCTCCTGCACACAGAGGTGCACACACGGGCCTCAGGCACACAGGCCAACCTTCACACACAGCGCACTCTACACATCTCCCAAACACACACACACAAATACAGCACCAATCAGAGGGAAAGCGCGCCTCCAGAACAGGGTAGGGGTTCTAGGGCCTGAAAGACCAAAATATGGCTGCTCTCCCCATCTTCCTCATGGAACTGTAAGCAGCAGAAGTCAAGTGAAACCTGCTCCTGACCTTGGCACAACCCTATCCCCAGGATCAGAGCTCCATGCTTCCTTGCCCCCACCTACCACTGAGTGGGACAGAAGGTTATTGAGTCAAGCCATCATGGTCTCCCCCTGGGGACCAGAGAGGACTGGGCTCCTGGCCCTTAAAGCTACGAAAGAATCAGAATGGCCTGGGGCAAGCCCAGACCAGGCCTGCTCCCCAGCCCCCAGCTTCTGTGACTCAGCCCCTCTCTGCGAGGCTCCACATGACGAGCAGAAGCTGGGGCGAGGCATGGCCCAGCTGCAGATGGGCGCAAGCTAGCGAGCAGCACTGTGGACACCAGCCTCCAAGCTGATCTCCCTCCTGACATCTGTGAAACTCCACCACGTGGCAACACCCACCCGGACTCCCTGCCAGAGATGAGGGGTACAAACAGCGAACTCTGTCCACATACACAGCCTGTCCCAGGGAATGAACCTCTCAGGCAAGACACTTCCTCCAGCTTTAGCCAAGAAAGGACAATGCAAAGGGAGGAAAGCTGGAGCTGTAGGTCCGAGCACTGAAGCTAGGATGGAAGGTAGGAGGGGTGGCCCACCCAGGAAGGCCTGGGATGTAGGAAAGGTGTGGTTCTCTGGCTGTGGCAGGATGCCGAGGCCTGGTGGGGTGAAGACCTCATCCCCAGCCTTCCTGCCTCGGCCCCTGGCCTCCTGTGTCCAGGCGGTGGGAGAATGCCAAGGGCCCACGTCCCAAAGACTACTTTCCAACTACAGCCCGGGAAGGTGGCCCCCAGGGTCTAGAAGGGGAGACAGGAGTGGAGCTCTCAGCAGAGCCTTAAACACACCTCCTATCAACCAGGGGCTGGGGGGCTCCAAGACAAAAATCAAGCCAAAGGTCCCACCCACAGCAGACAACCACAGCAGAACTTGGGTCTGAGGCTCTGCCACATTGAACAGAAACCCAGCAGGCTTGCATTCAGGGGCCAAGCCTATCTTGAGAACTTCCAGGGTGACCTTCCCCAGCCGACCCTGGCTGGAGGGAGGTCAGCTAGCAGCGGACTTAGCCCTACCTTGTTCCCCGGGGACCGCAGCAGGATAAAGCGATGCTTCCGCTTGAGGAGGGCACGAAGGTCCTGGCACTTCTCATAGCTGCCCAGCTCCACTGTCTCCACACACTTCTGCTCACCCTGGGGAGGGAGACAGAGGGAACACAGTAAGCGCCAGATGCCCCTAGACCCTCACACACCCAGGCCCGCCCCAGACCCTGATCCCACTCAGTGAGGGCATCACTTGGTCAGAGGGGGCCCTCGGGCTGCCAATCAACCACCAAGAGGCAGCATTCAGACCCAGCAAGTAGACGATGTTCAGTCTACGCTGGTTGGAGGGATGTCCTCAAAGCTCTCCATCCATATAAGAAATGGGCTCTCAGCACAAAGGTAGGTAGCAGGATTGACTCAGATGTGCCTAAGGCCAAAGGAGGAAACAGGGGAAGCTGGAAGGGCTTAGGCAAGTGTGCCTGGGAGTCCATGCAGGCCCAGAAGCCAGGCAGAGATCAGGTCAGCTGCTTCCTCTTCTAGGGAAGACCAGGCTGAAATAGCTTCCTCAGTGTGTCACACTCTCCCCCTGGAGACACCAGGGAAGTAGTTGCACGCCCTGGGAGACTGGCCAGCAAATGAAGTCAACTCTTGCTGTTGACACCATGCAGAGCCAGCAGGAGCATCCAACCAGGGACCACCTCAGGGCTCCGCAGTTTTGGGTGGAATATCTGGGAGGCAGGCAGTTGACTCGATTCTTTGCAGAGGAAATACCCCAATTTCCCTCCATGATAATTCTCATCTACTAAGAAACCCTGACACTTAGCAAGCCCTTTTGCCTCCCTGATTCTCCAGAGTCCCTCAAGCACCCTGAAATCCTAGAATCCCAGGATTTGCCTCATTTTATAGAGAAAAAGAATGAGACCTGGAGGCAAAGGGATCTGCCCTAGGGCACAGACCCAAATATGGGCTTCCTCAGTGGCTCAGCAGTAAAGAATCCACCTGCAATGCAGGAGACACAGGAAATGCGGGTTTGACCTTGGGTCTGGAAAATCCTCTGGAAGAGGACATGGCAACCCACTCCAGTATTCTTGCCAGGAAAATCCCATGGACTGAGGAGGTGACAATCCATAGGATCACAAAAGAGTCGGACATGACTGAGCAACTGAGCACACACAGACCCAAACATAGGAACAGTGCAAAACGGAAACACATATCCTCTGACTTTCAAGCCGGAGCCCTTTTAGCGCACTCCTTCCAGCCAGAGCCAGAGGCTGGACGGTGGCCCTAGCAGCAGATTGCTCCGCACCAGTGGTCCTCCAGGTGTGGTACCTGGGCCAGCAGCAGTTGCATCACCTGGGGACTTGTCAGAAATGCTCATCCTCAAGCCCCCACCCTAGTGAATCATAATCTTGGGGGAATGGGCCAGCAATCTGAGTTTTAACAAGCCCTCCAGGTGATTCCGATGTTTCCAAAAGTTTGCAAACCTCTGCCCTACACCAGAGATTCTCAACTTTGGTGGCACCTGGTCGCTTTAAAAATCCCCATGCCCAGGCAACATCCCAGACCAATTACATCAGGATCCCTGGAGGACAGAGCCCAGACATTAGTATTTTCCAAAGCAAATGACTATACAGCTAAAGTTTGTAACCACTGACCTACTCTCTCTTCAGCCCCTCAGGGAAAGGGCAATAGGTAGCCAGGGTGACCTGTCTCTCCCATCTAGATTCAAAAAAGTATCTTTTCCCATTCCTGCCTCCATGCACCTCTTTCCAACCCTTAGTCTTCAATCCATTGCAGGTGTCTACACTCAACACAAGGCTGGTAAAATCCACCTGCTCCAGGAAGCCGCCCTGCTCTCCCACACAAGCCTGAGCCTCAGTGCTCTCTCTCTTCTGACATTCCCCATCTGCAGGCATCTTACTAGGCGCTAGGGACACGCTGTCATGGGGAAGGACGTCCTAACTCCCTGGAGCCACCTCTCTCCCCCTCTATTGCCTGTGTCTCCTTTCTGTTCCCCTGCCAGTGCCCTTAAGGAACAGTGCTCCAAAGGAAAAGTTTGCTAAACTGAATGCCTGACTCAGAGCAAGACTCCAGGAAGAAACCCACCCTGCCTTCTGATCCCAGAGAGAGATCCTCACCTACCCCATGTGCACAGGCCTCCCCCCACTGGGAAGATAACTGGCCCAAACACACCCTCCTCTGTCTGGAAACAAAAGGTCAGTCCATCTCCAACAACCAGTTCCTCACGGCTGCCTGACCTGGGTCTCCTCTCAACCTGAATCGCTGAATCATCTGGCCCTTCTGCAGCTCAGAAAAATCCGGATAACCCAGCAGGCACTGGGTGGGGGCAGCACTTTTGGAATGTCAGCCTCACTGACAGCAAAGAAACGGCCAAGAGTCATTCGCACTCGCCTAGTTCCTTACATCAGAAAGGGGAATTGAACATTTCTCAATTCCCTCTCCTGTGCCAAGCTCCCCCACCCCTACTAAGTTCTTGAAACTGCCTTGAGGTTTTTAATAGCGATTTTTTTTTTTTTAAGCGTGATTTAGACTTTTCGTATTTAGAGGATGTGAAATCCTTCCTGCTTCCCAGACGTGGCCAGATGTAGACAGGTGGCCCAGGACAAGGCTGGCAGCACCTGACGAGCTGACAGCTGGGGGCCTGTCACTCTGTTCTTATGGTAGCTGGGACTGGAGGAGGCTGTGACAGCCCCCTTTACTTATAAAAATAGCCCCCTGCTGCCACCACAGCAAATCCTAATTTGGTGGCAGTGCAGAACGTCTGGGGACTATCTGCACGATTCACCCCCTTGGCCTTCTCTGGCTGTTTCTCTGACACCCCAACTCCACGAGCCTGGGGACTCAGTCAGGAAGGGTGAGGTGCATCTCAAAGGCAGCTCCTTTAAACACCTAGATCTCTCTTGGCCTGGGACAAGGACGAATTGACCAAGTCAGCCTGAGGCACGCTAACAGGGGCTGATGGGGAACAGGCAGGATCCCCCTTCCCCTGCCCCCAGCCCAGTTCTTCCCTGCATACCCATTGGTCAGAGGCACACAGCAACAGCCCTCTTACAGCCTCAACTGCAGAACACAAAGAGCATTCCCAAGTAAAGACCACTTTTTCACCTCAGGTCTTTACCCAGAACTTTATCAACACTTACTCGACACACAACTTCCACGTGCTGGGTTGTCTAAATTCCAAGCCTGCCGAAATGAAAAGGGGCACGAGTCTAAAGTGGAAAGATGCGAGGACTGTAAGAGGCACAAGGACAGCAAAAGAGGCAACCGGAAGCTTGATGTTAAAGGAGAAAGAAAAGCTGAAAAGTACAGTCTGGCAGTAGGAACAGCCCACTCACTAGTGACTGAGTCACTAAGGAAGACTGTTTAGGCCAGCATCTTCTGCTGAAGCAGGCAGACAAGAATATCCAACATGTTTTAGAGCAGCGGTCCCCAACCTTTTGGTCACCAGGGAACTATTTTGTGGAAGATAATTTTTCCATGGAGCAGGGGTGGGAAGATGATTTTGGGGTGATTCAAGCACATATCTTTTATCGTGCACTTTATTTCTAATCCAATGCTGCCGCTGATCTGATAGAGGTACCAGTCCTCAACCTGGAGGTTGGGGACCCCAGTTTTAGAGAATTTCCATAGAAAACAAGTTTTAGAGTTTACCTGCTGGCATAGCTAGATGGAGAGCTCCCTAACTTTGGGTCTAGATCTGACCTTCTTTCACTGAGATGCTGAACAGGATCTGGCCACCCTGGGCCTCAGGATCCTCCTCTGTAGAATGTGACATGATGGCTGCTCTTCAGGTACTGTTGTGAGCATCATCCAACAGGGGTAGGCAAGATCACCAAACAAGCAGGAGAAGTAAGTATTATTTCTTCTCTCATTACTGAGTGGAGCAAGCTTCGGTTTTCTGGAAACTTCACGTTAAGTGGAACCTAGCCCCGGGACAGCGAGCTGCAAAGTAGGAGGCCAGCGGAGGAGACGCACGCATCCCTACCCACATACACCTCAAAGAGCCCTCACCTGGGAGCCCTACACTTGAACCTAGAGGTACCACCCTGGTACTGCACAGGCCCAGAGAAACCAGGCACTTGCCCAAGGTTGCACAGCAGGTCCAAAGTGAAACAGGCCTTCTGGTCCCAGGTCCAGGATCCCTTTCTGGCCTGGGCTGCCCTCATTTGGTTCCCCAACGCAGAACACTCAAACTCAGGAGCAGGCCGGTCCTTACCTCATTCTCATAGACCAGCAGCTGGGCCTGGCAGAGGAGCAGGTAGCGGTCCTTCCAGAGTCCTAGGAAGCCCCCGCTGCTCTTCTTGATCCAGCCAGCCTTGTCCGCCGTCTGCGCGCTCAGAGGCTTCTGGCCCCCCTCCTTCACACCCTGTAATGGAGCATTTGGACACACTATGAGGGCTGCTGCTGATGGTGATTGCAGCCATGAAATTAAAAGACGCTTACTCCTTGGAAGGAAGGTTATGGCCAACCTAGATAGCATATTTAAAAGCAGAGACATTACTTTGCCAACAAAAGTCCGTCTAGTCAAGGCTATGGTTTTTCCAGTGGTCATGTATGGATGTGAGAGTTGGACGGTGAAGAAAGCTAAGCGCTGCAGAATTGATGCTTTTGAACTGTGGTGTTGGAGAAGACTCTTGAGAGTCCCTTGGACTGCAAGGAGATCCAATCAGTCCATCCTAAAAGAGATCAATCCTGGGTGTTCATTGGAAGGATTGATGTTGAAGCTGAAACTCCAATACTTTGGCCACCACATGCGGGGAGTTGACTCATTGGAAAAGACCCTACTGCTGGGTAGGATTGGGGACGGGAGGAGAAGGGGACGACAGAGGATAAGATGGTTGGATGGCATCACCGACTCGATGGACATGGGTTTGGGTGGACTCTGGGAGTTGGTGATGGACAGGGAGGCCTGGCGTGCTGCAATTCATGGGGTCGCAAAGAGTCGGACACGACTGAGCGACTGAACTGAATGAAGGCTGCTGCCCTGAGGCCACATGGAGATATATCCCCATGCTGGATATCACCCCACATGAATTTTCCCCCCAATCCCTGAGGCAGTTACTCTCAATCCAGTATCAGAAATGGCAGTAATAATAGCAGACACAATAATAACCGCAGGCACCTTATATTGAGTCAGTGTATTATGTTTTACACAAACCGCCTCATTTGACCCATGCAACTACCCTCCTAGGTGGTAGCATCTTCATCCACATGTCACTGCAGACTGAAGTTCCGACAGGGGAGGTGACTTACCAAAGTCACACCACTGGAAGGACAAAATCAGAATTCACACTGGGCCTCTGACCTCGCACTCCCCTCCACTATTCTGCTTCCCGTGTATTCATTCAACCACACCAACACACGTGGTATTGAGCACCCACAATGTCACGGGTGCTGGAGTAGGCAGGGAAGAATAAAAATAACACATCTCTGCCCTCCCAGAGCTGGCAGTGCGGGGAAGCAGGAGCTGAACAAATAAACACCAGAGACAAACACACGAACAAGTGTGAAATGCTATGAAGCAATCAGTGAAAGTGAAGTGAAGGGAGCAAGACAGGATAGTGGGGGACCTGGTTCAGGTCAGGGTGGCATAGGATGGCCTCTCGGAGAAAAGGATATCCAAGCAGAATCAGAAGGATGGGAGGAGGCAGGCAGGCAGAGTGGTAATCTTCCTCCTCACCCCTGCCTTTCCAGAGAGCCCTCTTGGCAGCCCCTGCATCCAGCCCCAAAGCAGGAGGTTCCACTGCCCTCATCCGTGCCCCAGGTAAGGACTTTAGTGCAGCCACCCCACATGACGAGGGCTTCCTTCAACCACAGGCAGGTACAGGAGGTAAACTCAAACCCTTCTAGAGGACACGGCAGCCACCCTGGAGCCTTCAGGCCAGTCACTGACATCTCATGTCTCTTGGTTACCCACCTGGGTAGCTGGGTGCCAGGTATATGCCTACCAGGTGGGGCCAAATTCACATTTAATACCCAGCACCCAGTACTGTTTCTTTACACACAATGGGTGCTTGAGAAAGACCTGTGAAATGAAAATAAAAATACACCCAGTTTGCTAACCACTTTGCTTCAATGACTGGTACCCACAGTGGTGAGTGTGAAGAGGAGGGTGGAGGAGAAGGGGCTAAGAGCATGTCAGAATCTACAGGATGTTAGAAGAAAATCAGCACTGACTAATTTTGACTGCTTCAAAATTTACATAAAGCTTAAAAAAGGGGGCTCCAGTTAAAAGGAGCACATCTCTCCCCAGAGATATCCTGTGGCCACAGATGCTTTTAGAAGGACAAGTCCAGACAGAAGAGTGGTGAGCTGTCAGGGATGGGGCAGGGCATGGCCTCCCTGAGCTCCATCACAGCAGGGAACCCCCAGTTTGGTCCTTACTGTGGCCCCCTCCCCCACTGCACTGCACACTCCACTGGTCAGGAGTCTGAGCTTTGAAGCCCAAGCCACACAGACCAGAGGCAAGTCACATGATCTCTCTGAGCCTCAGTTTCTTCATCGGTGACATGGTGATATTGACAGAAGTTGCAAGGACTACAACTCCATGAAGCTGGAGATTTTTGTTTTGTTTACTGTTGTATCACCAGTGGCTAGACAGTGTCTGGCACACAGTAGGTGCTCAATAAATGTTTGTTGCTACATAAAAAGATACAACTTATAAAGCAATGCCTAGGACCCCCTAAACCTAGTCAATGGCAGCTGTCATTGTTACTGTTGTCACTGCCTTTCCCTCTGCCTCTCGGGGACCCTGTCCCTGGGCCTGGTTCAGAATTCAGGACAAGACTTATCTGGGCTCACCTGCTGGGCCTCAATGCCCCCAGGAGCTCCAGGAATATGAGGTGCCCCCTAAAGATCTCTCCCTAACTTATAGATAGCAAGAGAAATGGAGAAGTGGAATGGTCCCAAATGGTGTTCCCGGATGGAGAATGAGGAAGTGAGAGGCTTGCTGACAGGCTAGTTATGAGCCACCCTGATCAGGAGAAAGGACTTTGGGGCCCTTTGACAAGAAGGGGGGCTCTAGCATCCTACTATGTACCCAAAGCCCCACCCTCATCACTTGTGTTCAGCCCTATGGGCTGTGTGACCCACTGGGGCCTCCTCCACTCAGGAACCCCTGCAAGCTGGCTTAGGCCCAGGGCTGGAGGGGAAGAAGTGGGACAAGGGAAATCCCACCCCCACATTTGACATGTCACACCCCTCCATTAGCAACTATAGCAGCTGGCCACCGCCCCCCACCCCCACCCCGCTTGCAGACTTAGGCTTCTCTTACACAAGACTGCAGAGCAGCGGCCCAGATCTCCCACCTCTGAGCTCCAAGCCCGCCTCCTGTTTCCAGGGGCCCACCCACAACCCCATGGGATCTCACAGCCCCTCTACTTGTGACCTCTCCTGCCTGCCTCACCCACAGCCCGAGACGTGAAAACTTCCTGCCAGCTGGAAGCTCCCGGGGGCAAGGCTGGAAGCTTGTGTCCTGATGCATCCTCTCTGCGGGTAGCAGAGCAGTGCCCAGTGACTGCCATGATTGTATGAGCCAGAAGCAAGTCCGGAGCCTTTGGGGATGTGGATATCAGCATGGGGCTGAGACAAGGCACTTGGGGATGGGGGTGACAACTGAGGGACTGGAGGTGGCACCAACCCAAGCACATGGGAGGGTCTCCTGGCCAGGAATCAGTCACAGCAGCAGCCACCAGCAGACAGGCCTGGCTGGAGGTCAGAGTCCTGCCACCCTTCACCCAGTCCCTCTCCCTGCCCCTCAGACACTCTCCCAACAGGAGCCTGGCTATGTATGCCCCAGTAAGTTTTAATAAGCAGCCCCTCACCTTGGTAGGGCTCAGAGGGAAGGTTTTGTCCTGCTCACCCCAGTTTCTCGGCCTTCTCTCCTCTCACTGACCAGCTGACCACTCTTCTTCCTGTTTTGCCCTCTCTTCTCCCACTCATCCTCACTCAAGCCCCTCCCCATGCCCACTGTGAGCAGCTTCTGAGGCACCCCTGGGCACCAGCCTGGCTCTGCTTTGCCTGAAAGGGGAGGGTCTCTGGGTCATTTGTTTAAAAAAAGAAAGAAAAAAAAAGAAAAAGATACCAGATCAGCCCAGCCCTGTGCACAGAAAGGAGCCATGACAGGGAGAGACAGACCAGCAGGAAAGAACTTGCTGGCACCTCACATCACAGAAAGCTTAGGATAATGACCTTTGCTCTTGGACTGGACTAAACCCCATGATGCTCTGACCAAACTCTGCTAAGAACCCACCATGTCAGAGCCCTGTGATGGAGCAATCAGAGAGAGGAAGCACAGGCTCTGCGTGGGGAACTTCCAGTCTGATGGGCGCAACACAGACCCCGCACAAGGGAAATCCCCAGTCTGGGGATTGGGTGGGCATCTTCTGCTTGAGAGGATCCCAGTCTGTCGGGAGGGCTCTAGCACCTACCCAGACGGGTACCCAGTCTTGGCTCTCTGGTAGGGTAAAGGCTTGGGGTTAGTTTGGGAAGCCCTTGTAGAAGGAAGGGTTTTGGTAGGATTATGAGGAAGGAGACACATATCTTGGCCCAGAGAATGGCATCAAAGACCCTACATTCTCAACCCCTTCACTACAGGATGAGAAACTGTAGCCCAGGAAGAGTCGAAGATTAGCTTAAGGTCCCAAAACCCGTACGGGGACAGGCCACTGCCCTGCCTCTCTCTAGATGGGTAAGGGCAAAGGAGCAGCCTGGTGCCACTAGAGGCCAAGCCAGGGAAAGGCATGACTGAGAGGAGGGGGGCAGAACCCCAGGGCGGAGACAGGAAAGCCTGAGTCCAGTTGCAATAATAACCTCACACTGATCGCTGCAGCTTTCAAAGCTTTTGCACATAAACCATCACATTTCTGGACTGCCCACCTCCTTCATTTTACAGATGGGGAAACTGTGGCCCTGAGAACACAGATAGACAGACGCCCAGTGCCCAGACCCGCACTTCCACACCAAACCTCAGCCTGATGAATCGATCATCCTATTATATGGAGGAGGTCACTGAGGGGCCTTGGCACCAGTGTGCCTGGGGAGGAAGTTCAAAGCTGGGGGAGAACTAAAGGCAGCCATTTGGGAGTGAAGTGAGGAGGCCAGCCTGGGGTCATGGGGTAGAGAAGGTGACTACAATCTAAGCAGTGTTTAAGAGAAAGGAGGATGGGTACTGAGGCCTGGAGAAACAAGAGGAAGTGGTGGCGAGAAGAAATGGGAGGAAAAGAGGGATGCCAAAGGAGGGGTAGAGAACAGGGAGCCCCTGGCCATGTGGGGAGGTGGTGGGCAAAGCCTTAGATACCCTAGGTATGCAGGGAGCTTTTGGCATCTGGGAGTTAGTAAATGCCAATGTTAGAGACTCAAGACCAGAGGAGTAGAGGGCTGGGTTGACCACCAGACAAGCCATTGGCCGAGGAGGCCCCAGGAGAACTTCCCTTAATTGAGGGGGGTGTGGTGGCCAGAGCAGATGGGAGATCGAGTAGTCCTGTCCCACATCCTCTGGGAGAAGAGGAGAGTTAGAAGCCCAGCCCTCACAACAAGGGTAAGGGAGCCCCACCCCTGTCAGCAAGAAACCACAGCAAATCATAGTGGCCTGACTGTGCCCCCTATTTCCACCCACTCTGAGAGAAGGGGCTACAATCAAGACCCAGGGAGGAGACCAGGCCCAATATTTTATAGAAGAGGAAATGCAGGCTTAGAGGGGAAGTGACTTATCTACCATCCCACAGAAGTGCAGGGCCTGGCCTGAGGGAACTCGGACAGATACCCCAGCTGCTCCTGGACAGTGGTCCCAGGAAGCAGGGGGATGAGCACGCATGGGGACACAGGCAGTCTGGTCCCCAGCTGGCCAGGGTTGCCCCAAGAGTGAAGGTTTCATCTTTCCTCCCCACCTATCCAGGCAGAGACACAGCCCCTCCCCTCGGTTTGGGAGGGGCAGAAGCTGAGACCCCCTTGGGGGACCAGAAGCAAAATCCTCTAGTCTCAGCAGGCCCCTCCCTAGTTTATTCATTCCACAGTCTCACATTAAGTGCTGGCAGTGTGCCTGGAAGAGGGGGCTACTCAGAGAACTGAGTTTGCAAGTAAAGGGCAGGGGTCACAGAGTGCCTGACCACACTCCAGACCATGAAGGTCCTGAGGGGAATGAGGGAGGCTCAAGGACCACTGCTGGTCCAGCTGCCCAGCTCCTCCAGGGAATCAGCCCTCCAGGGATGTGAGGATGGCAAGGGCAGGGATCAGCCCTGATCAGGGCCTGACACCTAATCAGGGAAGAAGATGGACCCACGGGGGATAAAGGACCTACAGGGATGTAGGGGAGAAAACGCAACTTCTCCAGTCCTCCAGCCACCAGACTGGGTAACAGCCTCAAGATTCCTTGAGACAAGGACTCCAGAACCCACAGACCCACCACAAAACACACACACACACACTGTGCCCTTTTAGGATCCGACGTGGACAACACAGGGAGTCAGTGATAACCAGGGTTCGAGCCCAGCTACTCAGGCTACTTTCAGCAAGTCATCAAACTCACCGGAGCCTCAGTCTCCCCATCTGTCCAATGGGAACAACCACCACCGCCAGGACCACATTTGGTGGGAGAAGACAGAAATAATGGAGAATGGGTCTGCGATCCCTTACCCCCGCTCCTGCCTCATCTCATTGGGCCTAGGCTCTGCCTGGGGGATTGGGTGGACAGGGTAGGTGAGGGTGTCCGGAGGCCGGCCGCAGGAGAGGGGCTGGCTGGAACAAGGGCCTGAGCCAGGGACCCCCACCGCTGCAAGAGTCTCAAAGACCCCAGCCCAGGCCCCCCGACTGGCCCGGCCCTCACCTCCTCTTCCATGACGAGTCCGCTGAGGTCCGGCTGCTCGACCGCTCGGCCGCTCACTCCCGGTGCCGCGCGGTCTCCAATACCTCCATCAACCGCCGGCCGGGCGGCGGCTCTGTGCGTTCTGTCCCGCTGGCTGCCGGGGGCCCAAGAAACTTCGGGGGGGCGGGCCGAGGGCGGGGAGAGGCTTCCGGGGGCCGGGGGCGGGGTCCGGGGAGGGGACTAGAGGGGCCTGAAGGCCCCGGTCTGGGCGGGAAACTGGGAGCGGGGCCGGGCCGAGGGAGGAGCCTGGGCGGGGCCCGGCGGGGGCTTGGGACTTGGATGGAGGAACCCGAGCTGGAGGAAGACAGAGGGGACCGGGCGGAAAGAGGTTTCCCTGACCCGCGGGAGGACAGGGACTTGAAAGGAATAAGGGGCGCGGGGGACTGGCAAGGGGAGGGGGCTTCCGGCCAGAGGCGGAGGCTAGGGGAACGGGCGGAGTCCGAGGGCGGGGCCGGGGTGGGGCAGGACCGAGCGAGCCCCCGAGGTGCTGACTGCTCCCGCCTTTGAGACCTGACCGAGTGGGCTGCGGTTGCCAGACTGGGCTAACCGGCCTGGATGGCCCAGAAATGGGGGCAATCAAGAGATTCCTTCTTTCCTCCCTGACCCTGGGGTAGTGGCAACGACCTGGTCCGCCTCCCCGGAATCTCCTGGCAGGGCGGTGCCTGGAGCTCGGATCCCAAGAGAGTCGTATAACGGGAAGACCTGGGGCTGGGAGTCTGGACTCCCGCGTCCCTTTGGGGGTGGAGGTCTGCCTCTGGCTCTCAGGGCCAGAAGTCCTGAGAAGGCCACAGGTCCCCAAATCAGTGTTATCCTGCCCTCTCTGGGCATTGCTCAGAATTGTTCACCTCTCTAATTCCTGTATCTGAGGGGTCCACCCACCCCCATCCAGCAGTGAATCTTGCAGCCTTGACAACCTTGCTGGGACGTGAAATGCAAGGATAATGGTGTTAGTTATACCTTGTGCCCTCACTTTACACTTAGAGAAACAGAGATCTACAGAGAAAAGGTGACTGGCTATATCCCAACCTCCAGCACCTTCACACATACACACGCGTGCACACACAGACACACAGACACACACACACATACACACACACACCTCTTCCCTCTTAGCTCTCTGGGTTAACCCTGCCTAATGCCTCTGCAGAAAGAATTAAGTGCGGGTGGAATCAATGGTGACCTCCTTTGGTTCTGGCTGCCATAGCAGCAGCTGTACCAGTTGACCCAGCTCCCCTTTCACTGCCTTCTACTGGCCCTCAGACTTCCAAGTCACTTCCAGCCAGTATGGAAAAGGGCAGCCTGGAGCTCCAGGACCAAGGGGAAGGAAGATGGGGGTCATACTTTTTCTTCATACCTGTGCCTGGGTTCCTTTATCTAAAGGGATAAAGAAAATCCAGCTTGGGGAAACTGAGAAAGTCGGTGTACATGGCAACAACCTCTTAAAGCCACCACATGGTATAAGTCTCTCAACCTGCAGAACTGTGTAGCTGGTGTACCCAATGCCTGAGGACTCAGAAGGTCCTGTATCTAGAAACTCAAGTTCCACCTGTCTGAGATCAGAGACCCTGGGGAATTCATGTGGTTGCATAGAAGCAGCTCATGGTGGGGATGGAGTGGGAACGAGGTCAGTTCTGAAATTCAGTCATCTCTGTTGCTACTGAGAGTGAGCCACTGATCACCACTTTGGTCTCAGTTTTTCCCCATCCAGCCTATGCTGTCCCTCTAGTTGTTGCCTCCACACTACACACATTCTTTCAACACGAATATTTTATTTGCCCTGATTATTTGTCAGGCCCCACACTAATGGCTGCAAGATAACAGAAGGACCAAGTGTCCTTGTCCTTTATCAGGAGAGAAAGGCATGCAAACAGAGGAAACTATGTGTTAAATGTGAGGGTAAATGCATAGAGGAAGGGCACCAAAACTGAGACAGAACAGGCATTCCAGGCAGAGGGAACAATGTGAGCAATGGTATGGAGGCAGGAAACAGGTGTGTGTGTGTGTGTGTGGATGTAGGGAGACCAGGCTGGAGAAGAGAACAGAGCTCCATACAGTGAGGACCTTAAAGGTGTCAGAGAGACTACATTTTAACCTCAGGGCAATGGGAGGTCATTGAAAGTCTAGGGCCTTGGAAGGGATGGAGTCTGTTTTGCATGTGTGCCATTTGATCAACAAAGTTTATTGAGTGCCTCTGAAGCGGTATGTTTTCCAATACATCATCCTGGCATTTGTCTGTTCACTCAAAAGAACTTAGGACACCTCCGATATCTGCTCACTGTATTAAACTCTTCACATATATTTCATTTAATCCTCACAAAAGTAGGTACCCATCCATGAAATAGATAGAATTTTTATCCTCATTTTACAGATCAAGAATCCAAAGCTTAGGGGCTTCCCTGGTGATTCAGTTCAGTTCAGCTCAGCTGTGTCCAGCTCTTTGCCACCCCATGGACTGCAGCATTCCAGGCTTCCCTGTCCATCATCAACTCCCAGAGCCTGCTCAAACTCATGTCCATTGAGTTGGTGATGCCACCCAAATCTGTTATCCCTTTCTCCTCCTGCCTTCAATCTTTCCCAGCATCATGGTCTTTTCTAATGAGTCAGCTCCTCGCATCAGGTGGTCAAAGTATTGGAGTTTCAGCTTCAGCATCAGTCCTTCCAATGAATATTCAGGACTGGTTTCCTTTAGGATGGACTGGTTTGATCTCTTTGCAATCCAAGGGAATCTCAAGAGTCTTCTCCCTGGTGGCTCAGTGGTAAAGAATTTGCCTGCCAATCAGGAGACACGGGTTTGATCCCTGATCCAAGAAGATCCCACGTGCTGAGGAACAACTAAGCCCGAGAGCCACAACTATTGAGCCTGTGCTCTAGAGCCTGGGAACCACAACTACTGAGCCCATTTGCGGCAACTACTGAAGCCTTGCGCCCTAGAGCCCCTGCTCTGCAACAAAAGAAGCCACCACAATGAGAAGCCTTCACTCTCCAACTAGAGAGTAGCCCCCGCCCACCACAACTAGAGACAAGCCCTGGTAGCAACAAAGATTCAGCACAGACAAAAGAATCCAAAGCTTGGACATATTTAAGGTCACTTGACTGATAAGTGGTGGCCCAAGGATTCAAACCTCACCTGACTCCAAAGTCTGTGCTCTCTACCAAATTATGTCTTTTGGCAGCATTGTGTGACCAGGCTACTCAAAAGCCCAGGCCCTGCCTTGGAGAGGTATGAATTAGTAGGAGGGTAGATAAGACCTGAGAAGGGGTACACCCGGTGTGCTAAGAGCTGGTTTTCAGAGGGCTGGAGTGACTAAGCTGTATTCTAGCAGGGTTAGATGGATGGGGACAGAGGAGGAGGCACAGGAATTTAGGAAGTGGGAATGTCTCACAAAGAGAAGTTGTAGAACACCCTGACTTGTTAGGGGACTGTAGGCAGATGTCTGTGGTCATATGTGTGTGATGGTTGTGGGGAGTTCAGAAAGATGCCACCAAGGAGGCAGCAGAAGCTAGAGTACTGAGTGCCTTGAGTACTGACCTGAGAGACTTGAAATTTTTCCTGCAAGTAGCTGGGGGCCACTGAAGCACTGAAACAGGACCTGACATGGATTTTCATATTAATACCTTAATTTTGGAACTGTTGTGTGTGGGTGGGAAGAATGGAGAGGGTACACTGCCATATGTGAAACAGATAGCCAATGAGAATTTGCTGTATGACTCAGGGAACTCAAACAGGGCTCTGTGACAACCTAGAAGCAGTGGGAAGGGATGGGTGTTAGGAAGGAGGTTCAAGAGGGAGAGGACATATATATACCTATGGCTGATTCATGTTGATGATGTATGTCAGAGACCAACACAATATTGAAAGCAATTATCCTTCAATTAAAAATAAATTTTTTAAAAAAACAAACAAAAAAAAGAACTAGTATGTGAAGAATGGTGACGGGTAAGAGAGACATGGAGACCCATTGGGTCAGACTGTCACAGAAATCCAGGTTGGAGTTGATGGAGCCAGAACCAGGCCAGTGGTTTATATGGATGGTAGAAGCAGATTCAAGAGATAGTAGAGATAGAGGGTCAGGACTTGGAGAGAATGGCTTCATTATTCATTGATAAATATCCATTCAGTAAATATCTGTTGAGAGGTTACCATGTCTCGGGCACTGTTCTGAACGCAAGGCACAAAGCCATAACATGACAAGGGTGATCTCTGCCCTCTTGAAGCCGGAAGAAAGCGACGATAGGCAAATAAACAGATGACCACGATAACAACACAATGTGGTAGTTTTCTAAGGGAAATAAACAGGTAATAAAATAGTAATTTTAGATATGGTGTGAGTGGTGGGGGGAAACCTTTCCACAGAGTGGAAATTTCAGCTGAGACATGAAAGATGAGAAAGAGAAAGTCCCAAAAAGAGGCAAAGGGGAGAGGGGGTAGGTATTTCATCCAAAAGAAACAGCAAACGCAAAGACTCTGGCATGGGGTCTTCAAGGAACACAAAGGGGACAATTGTGACAGAAGCACAGTGAGTAAAGAAGAAAGTGGTAGGACTTCCCTGGTGGTCCAGTGGTTGAGAATCCGCCTGCCAAAGCAGGGGACACGGTTTTGATCCCTGGTCTGGAAAGATCGTGTATGCCCGTGCACTACAGCTATTGAGCCTGTTCTCTAGAGCCTGCGAGCCACAACTACTGAGTCCACCCACCACAACCAACTGAAGCCTGTGCGCCTAGAGCCCCTGCTGCACAAGAAAAGCCCTGCCATGAGAAGCCTGTGCACTGCAACTAGAGAGAAGCTCCTGCTCAAGGCAACTAGAGAAAAGCCCATGAGGAGCAATGAAGACCCAGCACAGACAATAAATTAAATCAATAAATAAAGCAGAAGAAGAAAGTGGAAGATTTGAGGTCACAGTGGAAGAAAGGGAGAGAGTTGGCCTCAGGCTGTGGTAAGGAGGAATAGCCTAAGAAGGCCTTTAACTAGAGCAGTAGCAACATCTGATTTACATGTTTGAAAAGATCCCACCTGCTGCTGTTTGGAGAAAGGATTGAAGGGGGAACAGAGCAGAATCCAGGAATCCAGTGAGATTATGAGCCAACTGCTCTAATCCAGGGAACTTCTTAGGTGGCACTAGTGGTAAAGAACCTGCCTGCCAATGCATGAGACTTGGGTTTGACCCCTGGGTTGGGAAGATCCCCTGCAGGAGGGCATGGCAACCCACTCCAGTATCCTTGCCTGGAGAATCGCATGGACAGAGGAGCCTGGTGAGCTACAGTCCATGAGGTTGCAGCGTCAGACATGACTGAAGCGATTTAGCACACACGCACGCACGCATCCTATATTCCAGGGGAGATCTGACAGGCTGCTAACTCTAGGCTGTGGTGTGGGGATGGAAGGAAATGAATAGATTCAAAATACATTTTGATAACCTATAATAGAAAAAATCTTAAAAAGGATATTATATATATATATATATGTATCACTTTGCTATGCTTGAAACATTTTAAATCAACTAAACTTCAAATTTTTCTTTATTCATTCAACTATCGAAGGACATTTAGGTTACTTCTATGTCTCAGCTATTGTAAAAAGTGCTGCTATGAACATTGGGGTGCATATATCTTCTGGGGATTTATTGTTGTTGTTTCATGTATCTTTTTGAATCAGAGTTTTCTCCTGATATATGCCCAGGAGTGGGATTGTTTGGATCATACAGTAACTCTATTTTTAGTGTTTTTTTATTTTTATCTCTTAAAATACATTTCAGTGATACTTTTTAAAAAAATTTTATTTATTTATCTTATTTCTGGCTGCACTGAGTCTTCATTGCTGTGCTTGGGCTTTCTCTACTTGCACCGATCAAGGGCTACTTTCTAGTTGCAGTGTATGGGCTTCTCATTGAGGTGGCCTCTCTTTTTGCAGGACATGGGCTCTAGCGCATGTGGGCTTCAGTAACTGTGGCTTATGGGCTCTAGAGCACGGGCTCAGTAGTTGTGGTTCATAGGCCTAGTTGCCCCGCAGCATGTGGGATCCTGCAGACCAGGGATGGAACCCATGTCCCCTGTGTTGCACAGCGGATTCCTAACCACTGTATAGAGAACCTCCATATAGCTTCCATTTTCCATAGTGACTTTGATAAGGACAGAGTAAAAGGATAAAATAGGTGATTAAATAGTTAATTCCAGCAGGGGATTGTAGGTAGAAAAAATATAGGAGACCCCTGGAAATTAATGATTACTAAAGAGAGCAGGTTTGCTTAGCCACAAAACCAAGCAGCGTTGCTTAGCAACAAAATCATGCAACAAAAGCACGAGACATGCCCCAAATAATAAAACAATGGTGGCATGAGACACACATACTGCCCAGTGAACCCAATAAGTTAATGATCCCTAGGACATGTTCTCTGGACACATAAAGCATGACGATGTAGGGACAAGAAAAGTCCCCTGCCCACCCTAGAGGAGAAGTTAATGATGGAATTATGACATCTACTCAAGAGTGACAAAGAAGTTCTTCCCCTGCCTACTTTTCCTTTGATTGTAAAACTGTAACCCAGTAAGCTCTCAGCAGCATGCCCTAGTCTGCCTGCTTGTAAGCCTGACAAGCATCCTATTGTAATAAATCATTTCTTATCTATCACTCTGCCTCTCAATGAAATCTTTTCTGCACTGAGACATAAAGGACTATGGTACCGGGAGCTTTTTGGAGCCCACCTCCCCACAAACGACCCCAAACAGTTTCAGCTGTAACAATTTACATTCCCACCAACAGTGTACATTCTCCACACCCTATCCAGCATTTGTTGTTTGTGGACATTTTAATTATGGCCATTCTGACTGGTGCAATACCTCACTGTAGTTTTGATTTGCATTTATCTGATAATTAGTGATGTTGAACATCTTTTCATATACCAATTGGCCAGCTGTATGTCATCTTTGGAGAAATGTGTATTTAGTTCTTCTTTCCAGTTTTTGATAGGGTTGTTTAGGGGTTTTTGTCATTAAGTTGTAAGAGCAGTTTGTATATTTGGAAAGTAAGCCTTTGTCAGTAGCATCATTTGCAAATATTTTCTCCCAGTACATAGATTTCATTTCCGTTTTGTTTATATCAACTATACCTCAATTTTAAAAAACAAAACAAACATTTTGGAGGTGGAAACAATATTTTTCAATGGTGAGCTGGATGTTGTAGGTGAAGAAGGGATCAAGAATATGGTGTGGTTTTCAACTGGAGCTAAAAATGGAGGTGCCATTTATAGAGACGATGAAGACAAGAGAAAAACAAGTTTATATGGTATTGGAAAATGAAAATTGCTCAGTTGTGTCCGACTCTTTGTGACCCCACGGACTATACAGTCCATGGAATTCTCCAGGCCAGAATCCTGGAGTGAGTAGCCTTTCCTTCCTCCAGGGGATCTTCCCAACCCAGGCATCGAACCCAGGTCTCCCGCGTTGCAGGGAAATTCTTTACCAGCTGAGCTATCACGGAGAAGGAGATTAAAATCTGTTTTGGAGATAGTGAGTTTAACATGCCATTTAGGCATCTGTGTGGAGATAGCATCAGGAGGACAAATGAATATAGTCTGGAGATCAGAGGAGAAGGGCAGGTGGGGGTCATAATATTGAGAATTAACATGTAGCTAATAATTAATCCGTGGGATTGGATAAGACGGGAGAAAAAAAAAAGTCCTCCCACATTGAGAGGGCTGGCTGAGGAAAAGGGATCAGCAAAGGAGAATGACATGAAGCCGCCAATATGTAGGAAAAATGAGGGAATGTGTGTTGTGGAAGTTTAGAGTATTTTAATGAGGGAGAATCAGAATCACCTGTACCGGAGGTTCAATAAAATGAGTGTCAGCTGCCTCAGAGAAGAAGAAGCAAGTGCGAGGTGAATCCTGCTCCGTAAGCTGGAAGAACACGAAACACCCTTTCAAGCTCCTCTGCAAGACTGTGTAAGCCTAGAACTGTAAAGGTGGGGAGAGCACGGCGAGAAAGGATCATAAAGGGGAAGGGCTGGCTCTTTTATGTATCAAAAGAGAAAACGCCTAACAGTGCAATTAGTTCAACAACCCCATTCTGTGCTGATGTCGTCATTATTAGTGAGTCGGAGACTGGACTGAAACCGCCAAGTGGGAGAAAGCAGATAAGATGAGCAGAGCGAGTTCTGGAGGAGGAAATGTCACAATGAAGAAAATCCATTCCTCCAGACAGCTTGCGTTAAAACCAGGCTTTGGGTTAGGCGAGGAGACCAGGGAGCAGTGTTGGCGCTTCACTTAGAACTGACCCCGCGGCGGCAGCAGTGAGCAGAAAACCTGCGGATGCAAAAGCTGCACAAAGCCGATAGGGAGGAAGTCCGGTCACAGTGTGAGCAATTCCCCTGCCTCCGCCTCCCTCCTTCATCAGCCAATCAAGATCCAGCTGAAGACCCGTGGCGCTGGGGCGGGGAGGAGGGCGGAGCCTGAGAACCGTTAATCGGTGTCCAGCTTTCCTTTGCCCAAGGACTCACTGTTAACCTGGTGAGCAGACAACTACTTTGGGAAAAGCTCTTGCAGTTTCACATAAAACTAAATGTAAACTCCAAGACTCAGCAATTTTTCACCTAGGTATTTATCCAAGAGAAAATAAAGCATAAAGACCACAAAATCCATATATCCATCAACAGGAAAATGGATAAACTGCAGTATATCCATACAAAGCAACACAACTCAGCATTAAAAAGGATCCAACTACTGATACACTCAGCAACATGAATGAATCTCAAAATCATGATGCCTGAAAGAAGCCAATACACACAAGAATACATATTTGTATAATCTGTGCACTTCACTATATGTAAAGTTTACATTAAAAAGGTAAGGATAACCTCTAGCTAATTCAATGCATGTTGAAGTGTTTAGACATGTTGTCTGCAACTTTGAACTGCATCACAAAAGATGGATTGATGAATGCAGGGATGGATAGATGTGTTAAATACTTCCCTGGTGGCTCAGCCAGTAAGGAATCTGCCCGCAAGAGAGACCCTTGTTCTATCCCTGGGTTGCAGAGATCCCCTGGAAAAGGGAATGGCAACCCACTCCAGTATTCTTGCTTGGAGAATTCCATGGACAGAGGAGCCTGGTAGGCTATAGTCCATGGGGTTGCAAAGAGTCAGGCACGACTGAGCGACTAACACGCAAAACAAATACAGCAAAATATTAATTGTAGAATCCTGATGGCAGGTATATGGTGTTCACTGTAAAAGTCTTTCAATCTTTCTGTACATGTTGGAATATATTTTAAGAATAAAATATTTGGGGTACCAGGGGCTGAGAGCAGAGGAATGGGAGTTATTGTCTAATGGGTACAAAGTTTCTGCTTCAGAATAATGAAACTTTTCTGGAAATAGTGGTGATGGCTATACAATATCTGAATGCAGTTAATGGTAATGAATTGTATACTGAAAAACAGTATGGTGAATTTTATGTTATGTAGATTTTACAATTAAAAAAAATTTGAGGGAATTCCCTTGCAGTCCAGTGGTTATGACTTGGGGCTTTCACTGCAAGGGGCTGGTTTAGATCCCTGGTTGGTGAACTAAAATCCCACAAGCTGTATGGTGAGTCCAAAAGAAAAAAATACTGGGGGAAAATTCATATGGAAGTCTCCATGCTTTCCGTAGAACCAGTCTGGGGTACTACACAGAGAGAAGGGAGAAGGCAGCAGGCTGTGTGAGTGTGCTGGGCCTACTTTAAGCACAGGGTAGTGGGAAGAGAGAACACAGGCTTTGGAAATAGACACAGACATAAGTTCATAGTCCCAGCTTTCATTTTCTAGCTCATGATTGTATTTGTTTCTTATTGTTATAGCTACTGTAACAAATTACCACAAATTTGGTGGCTTAAAACGAGACAAACTTATTATCTTGCAGTTCTGGGGGCCTAAAGGTGTTTCATTGGACTAAAATCAAGAGCTGTGTTCCTTCTGGCGAATCTAGGGGGGATCCCACTTCCTCTAGCCTTTCCCAGCTTCAAGAAACCTATATCCTATATGGTTGGTTCATGGCCCCTTCTTCCATTTTCTAGGCTAGCAGTAACATCTTCAAATCAGCCTTTCTCTCGCTTTCTTTCACACACACACAAACACACACATGTCCACTTATTCATCACATCTCCTCTGACTCTCTAGCCTCCCTTATAAGAATCCTAATTGAGCCTACCCAGACAACCCAGGGTAGTCTCCCCATGTCAAGATCCTTAATTTATCACATCTGCAAAGTCCCTTTTGCTATGTAAAGTAACATACAAAAGGAATCTGGGGATTAGGATGTAGACATATTTGGGGGGGTATCATTATTCTGCTTACAACAGTGATATTAAAATTTTTTCTATGCCACTAGTAGTCATATGTCAAAACAACATTTAAGAGGAAAAATATTTTTCATTTTTATTTTTTCCTAACAGTTTTATTGAGATAAAATTCACATACCATACAATTTAAAGCAAATAATTTGATGCGTTTTAGTATAGTGATAGTTATGCAATCATCACATTTTCATCTTTCTCCATTGTTAAATATAAGGAAACAAAGGCTTGAGACATTAAGGAAACTTGCTTAGAGTAACAGCAAACCTGCAGGTCTGGCATAACACAGTGCCTTTCAGGAGCTGAGATTCCAGTCCAGGCCTGGACTTCCTTCACCAGGTTAGACCAGCCTCTGTCTCTCTGTCTTTCTCTCTCTCTCTGGGAGCAGCGTGGTGTAGTAGTTAAACTAACAGGCTTAGACTTGGCTGCCAGGCTTTGTTTTGCTATCTATAAGCTATGTGACATCCGGTAAAACCTGGAGCCTTGGTTTCCTCATTTGAAAAATGTGGGTAATTCAATAAATGAGCGGGCTGACTCACCTGTAAGATGCCTTCTAGCTACGTCATTCCAAGATTTAATGAGGGAAAAGAAAATTAAAAACAAATTCCCTATGCATTCAGTGCAATGAGAGGGATACGCATTCCCTGAAGACGGAGGCTCTCTCGCTTCCCTTGTACTCTCTGAGCACCTGGTCACAGGTCTCAGTTCTTCACTGATGTGTCTCAAACGGATGGGAAAGACAAATAAGTAAAATGACACAAAGACCGATAAGCGTGGAAGGAGCTGGGGGTGGGGGCAGCGGGAGCAGCAGGTCTCGGTCAGGGGGCGAGGGCTGGGGGGCGGTCTGCCCAGAAATGGACAAAGGTCCCGTGAGTGTAAACAGAGATGGGAGGGATCAGAGGCAGCTCTTCCCCAAGGCCAAGTTCAGCCGCTGTGTGAGGGCTGGAGGGGAGGGAGTCTGGGTTGGAGGCAAGGTCTTGAAAATAAATCTTCAGAGACGCGATTGGTGACACTAATCCACGCGCGGCCCAGCTGCAGTCTCCGTCCCCTCCCACCACATCCACTCGTCCGCGCGACTTGGTATGCTCCGACACCACAATAAGCCTCCTCCCTCTGGCGTGCCATTGGTACAAGCCCAAGCTCTGAGGGTAGAAACGCAAGAAAGACACTCCCCTTGTGACGCCCGCTTTCTCTGATTGGCTATAAAATTTAAAGATCCTGCAGGTGATAGGATGATTCTCTACTTCCAGAATTTGAAAGTTTCCAGTGTGCTACTTTTGCCTGCAGGCCGACTTTTCTCTACTGTTCGTCCAAGTGCTGGCGCAAGTGAGTGTCCACCTGATCCCAGACGTGGGAGGCAGAACGTTCTTCTTCAAGGGGTCCCTGCTGGGAGGGTGCATACGAATGAATCAGACGGCGCGTGGACGGGTTCCCGGAAGCCAGGGTCCCTCCGCTTTTTCCGTAGCCAAATATTTTCTACTTCCACCCCACCTTAGAGATGGGACCCACCAGAGCTTCCGAATCACACGATCCCTGACTCCTACCAGCCGTAGTGGTCTCTTTCAGCCGGTTTTCCACTTCTGTGCATGGGAAATAGTGACACTAGCTTGGCTGCATATAAACCAGTGAAGGTAGCTGGGAGACAGAAGGCGCCGATACCATGTCAGTCCTGCTTACCTCTACAAGTGAGAATCTCCTGCTTCCTTGCGGAAAGGACTCAAGATTCCCGTGCCCGCCCTGGGTCTCTTAGAAGCAAGCTTCTTTTCTGTTCAGGGGCTCCCTTCTTCTGTGGCTCTTGTCGGACAGCAGAGGTTCCCAATACTGGGTGCGCTTGACGCTGCGCATCCGCAGCTCTGGAAATTATTGTGTGGGAGAGAAATGTCTAGGAGAATTTCCGGTTTGCCCCAGGGCGCTTTTACAGTCTCAGTGACCCCTTTGTGTTACCGGAGACAGCCCTGGGACCTTTGTGGCTTTGACTGGGCTCCCTGTCCAGACTTCTGTACCACCTATGATGTCCCCCGAGTCCCTGTGACCCCTGTGCTCCGGCCTTTTTCTAGACCTGCAGAGACGACAGCGATGCTTTCGGGCACCCAGGCAGCGGCAGCAGAATGCGAGGACGGAGAACTGCGGTGCCGTGTGGCTGTGGAGGAGCTGAGCCCGGGTGGGCAGCCGCGAAGGCGCCAGGCCCTACGCACCGCGGAGCTGAGCCTGGGTCGTAACGAGCGCCGCGAGTTGATGCTGAGGCTGCAGGCGCCCGGGCCCGCTGGGCGGCCGCGCTGCTTCCCCGTGCGCGCCGCGCGCCTCTTCACCCGCTTCGCCGCGGCCGGGCGCAGCACTCTGCGGTTCCCCGCCGACAGCACTCCCTGGGCCAGCTCCGTCCAGCTGCTGCTCTCCGATTGCCCCCCCGGACCGCCTGCGCCGCTTCCTGCGCACGCTACGCCTCAAGCTGGCGGCGGCCCCGGGTCCCGGGCCGGCCTCAGCCCGCACGCAGCTGCTTGGCCCGCGGCCCCGCGACTTCGTCAGCATCAGCCCCGTGCAGCCCGAGGAGCTGCGGCGAGCGGCGGCCACCCGAGTCACGGACACCACGCCGGTGAAGCGGCCCACGGAACTTCGGGCGGGAGCCAAGCCCAGCACCGTGAGGACAGGAAAACGGGGGTCGCCTTGGGGAGTGGGAGATGGAAGAGACCGAGGGAGCCCAAGTTTGGGGGGAAGATGGTGGTGGTATTTGAGATGGCTGCTGATTACTTCAGAGGAGATGTTCATCGGGCTTCTGAGACTAACGGAAATACGGGAATTGTGCGTGTGCACTATTTCTCATAGTGCAATCCTTGAGACTGAGCAATGAGAATAGGAAAAATGGGCTTAGTCACGTTAAAAGAGAAAGCAGAGAAGGTGCTTCAGAAGAAACGTAGGAATGAGGTCCTCCTGGAGCAGGAGAGGAGGTTTTGGAGAGAATAAAGTGATCAGCTGTGTTAGGGACAGCCCACAGGTCCAATCAGATGGGGGGGCGGGGAGAAAGTCTGGTGGGTGTGACAGTGTTCGCAAACTGGAACAGATGGATCGCAAACCACAGGGGTTTGAGACTAAGCTGGAGAGGAGATAGAGATGGAGCAAAAAGGCGCCCTGGCTAAGCAGGGTTTGGCTTGGGAGATTGTAGGTCAGAGAGACAGATTTGTGACAGCAAGCGTTGTGAGAAGGAAGGATGGGTGAGAGGACCAGAAGAGTTAGGAAACCCAGGAGAGCAACCTGAGGAGAATCTAGACCTGCAGACAGGGGACTTTAGGGGTGACACCCGAGGTCAATGGAGATCCAGCTTTGGTCCCTTCCTCAGGGAGAGACCTGGACCCCTGTGGTTACTGGCAAAATCTCCAGGTGAGCCAAGGCTGCCCAAGGGCTCCAAGGAGAAAAGCCAGCAGAGACACAAAGGACTACCAGGCCAAGAAGGGAGGGGGTGATGCTGAGGAGATGTCGGGAGGTCCTGAGACAGCCCTCTCCCCCCAGGAAGTCACAAGGTGGCCTCTGCCTGTGAAGAGGCTGAGATTGCCCCCCACCAAACCAGAGCTTTCCAAGGAACAGGCTGCTGTCCTGAGGGCTGTCCTAAAAGGCCAAAGCATTTTCTTCACTGGAAGTGCAGGTAGTGGTGGGGCAGAGTGGGTGTGGTGAGAACAGGGGTGGCGCTGGGATGGAGGAGAAGTGGCCCTGACTTTGCCCTCTGCCCAGGGACGGGGAAGTCTTATCTGCTGAAGCGTATCCTGGGCTCACTGCCTCCCACGGGCACTGTGGCCACTGCCAGCACTGGTGTGGCAGCCTGCCACATCGGGGGTACTACCCTCCATGCCTTTGCAGGTATGTGAGAGCCCCGAGGTTTAAGCTGGCAGCAAGCCAGGCTGGTGGGAAGGGAGAGGAGGTCAGGGTTGAGATGCTGGGATCTCAGCCCAGGCTGAATAATGTCCCTCACAGGCATTGGCTCGGGCCAGGCTCCCCTGGCCCAGTGTGTGGCCCTGGCCCAGCGGCCCGGTGTGCGGCAGGGTTGGCTGAACTGCCAGCGGCTAGTCATTGATGAGATCTCCATGGTGGAAGCAGACCTGTTTGACAAGCTGGAGGCCGTGGCCAGGTCAGTATGTGCAGTGAGGACCGCGTCTGATGGTCTTCCGGGTGGAACCCATCCACCCCAGCCCCTAGAGCTCCCTGTGCTCCTCTCCAGAGCTGTCCGGCAGCAGAACAAGCCATTCGGAGGGATCCAGCTCATCATCTGTGGGGACTTCCTGCAGCTGCCGCCTGTAACCAAGGGATCCCAGCTCCCACAGTTCTGCTTCCAGGTACCGCTTGCCCTCTGGCCCTAACCCCCGTGGGGGGTCTGCTCTGCTCCCTGACTCCCCCACCTTTCCCCCACCAGGCCAAGAGCTGGAGGAAGTGTGTCCCAGTGACCCTGGAGCTGACTGAGGTGTGGAGGCAAACGGACAAGACCTTCATCTCTCTGCTGCAAGCTGTGCGGCTGGGCAGGTGGGGCCTGGTCAAGAGAGAAGGGGCCACTGAATGAGGATCCAAGCATGGATTAGAGAGGAGTACAGGAACCCAGAGAAGGGGGAGAAGTGCTTCATGGCCCCATACGAGACAGTCACTCTGTGAGCATCAGCCAGCACAGGGCCTGGCACAGAGTACATTTCAGGGAATTATGGGCAGATAGAGACACCCCCTTTTTATAGATGCAGAAACTGGGGTTCAAAGAGGTGAAGTGACTTGCCCAGAGTCATGGCTAGTAAGTGGCCAAGCTGAAATTTGCACTCAGGTCTGATGCTGAAACCCAAGTTCCTTCTACTCTTAGAGTCCGTGGGGTCACTTGGTGTGGGAGGAGAGGTTTCAGATGTGATCCCACCCTAGCAAGGACAAAAGGTTGAGATGCTACCTACAGCTGCTCTAACACAGGAGTAGAAAGCAGGGCAAGAGGGCAGAAGAAATGAGCCAGAGCTGGGCCTTGAGACCCAAGTCAAACTGGGGAGGGGTGGTGGTGAGGGGCTTTCCAGGCGGCAGGTAGGAAGGTGACAGCACACACCAGCGGTATAGGGGACAAGAGGAAGGCTGAGTGGCAGAGCAGTCAGAGATGGTCCCAATTTCTGCCCCTTCCTCCCACTTGAGTTGCTGCAGCACCCAGTCTTCCCCAGGAGGAAGGCTTGAAATGGGGAAAATAGAAACACAGGGCTAGATTTTTTTTTTCCTCTAAGGCAGCAGGCAAGGGACTAGAAAATTATACCCTGGGGTGATCTGATGATAGGGTACCAGTATTATAGGGTATCAGCCTCAACCTCAGAGCTTTATCTGCATCTCTAAATCTCTGGCCCATGCTCACTCATCAGATCCAGCTTCCTCAGGAGGGCGGCTAGCTCCCATCTTAGGACAGACACAGGGAAGGGTGCCTGTCCCTGATCACGCTCATGCACCATCGCTCCATGTCTGGGGTCCAAGTGAGGAAGAAACAAGTTGGCCAGCCTGGGAACCAGCAAATCTTGCTCTGGTACCCCATCCAGTCCCCAGGCCTGGTCCATGGCCTGACACGTGGTCCACACGTGGGCCACGTGCCCTACTTTCCCTGGTGTTCGGCTGGGCTCTGCCCTGACAACCTGGCCTCCACAGGTGCTCAGATGAAGTCACCCGCCAGCTCCGGGCCACAGCTGCCCACAAGGTAGGGCGAGATGGGATTGTGGCGACGAAGCTCTGCACCCACCAGGATGACGTGACCCTTACCAACGAGAGGCAGCTGCAGGAACTACCAGGTCAACAGGGAGCTGGAGCTAGGCCAGACCAGCTAGGAAAGGCCATCAGGCAGACATCTCCCCCCAACCCCCCACTCCAGGCAGCCTGGACCCTTGGTGTCATTTGAATATCTTGGTCCCTAGCCTTAATGGCCATAAAGTCCCCAACATCTGCAGATGTATTGTGACTTTGAGAGATGTGACCTTTTCTGGGTCAAAGTCACTCAGCCAATAAACACTAAAAATGAGACTTGAACAGGCCTCTGATTTCAGAGCCCCAGCTAGGCCTGAGCTGTCCTCACTGCCTCCCCTATGCCCTGGGCTAATATGTGGTTTTTTGGAAATTGAGTCACAAGTCAGTGACTTGTAGTCTGTTTGCCTGACTCTTTCCCCAGGTGAAGTACACAGCTTTGAGGCCATGGACAGTGACCCTGAGCAAGCCCGGACCCTGGATGCCCAGTGTCCTGTTAGCCAGCTCCTTCAGCTAAAGCTGGGGGCCCAGGTGAGTGGGAAGTGGGACCTAAACCCTGAGGGTTGGGCCTTCCGGATCACTGCCCTTCTGTACAGGCTGCTCCATGGCCAGAGGACCCACCTGTGACCACAACAAACTCTTTCCCTCCCATTCCAACCCACCTTTCTGTCTTCTATTTTCCACTGCTCTCCTCTTCTTCCACTTGGAGCTCCAAGTAGTGTTGCTTTAGACAGATCACTCTCCTTTGCTGAAGCTGGGTTTCCTCATCTCTAAATTCAGAGGAGGGGACTGACTTGGTGGTGTGGTAGTTAAGAATTTGCCTTTCAATGCAGGGGATGAGGGTTCCATCTCTGGTCGGGAAACTAAAATTGCACATGCCACAGGGCAACTAAGCCTGAGTACTGCAACTAGAGAGCACACAGCCACAACTATTGAGCCCACCTGCTCTAGAGCTCATGCTCAACAACATGCACTGCAACAAAGACCCAGGGCAGCCAAAAGTATTAATAAATAAATTCATAGTAAAATACCTATAGCACACAATTGTCTTCTGTAGTGCCCCCTATATTGTGAGTCTCTCCTTCCTTCCATGAGAGTGAGGGTAGCCAAATGGAGGCCTTTCCTTAGGTTTCAGAGGGCCCCCAGCGGGAACTGGAGGCACAGTGGTTGGAAGAAGGCTATCGCTCAAGACTGAGGTTCATAAACATAACCTGTAATAGACATGGTCATTGTCAAAGCCTTGTCACCTTATTATTCGTTATCCCCTCCTTCTAAGGCAAACTGAGCAAATGTATTCTCCTTTGACAAAAAGGGAAACCCAGGGAAATAAAGCAGCTTGTCCCAGGAATCCCCAGATTCAGCGCCCCTCCGTGATAGCCCCCAGCCTCGGAGAACCACCACAGCAACTCCTGGAGCTGAGACCAGGCGTAGGGATGCACGGCTCTCTATGCTTCCAGTTTTCCTTCCCTCGCAGGTGATGCTGGTGAAGAACTTGGCAGTGTCTCGGGGCCTGGTGAATGGTGCCCGAGGGGTGGTAGTCGGGTTTGAGGCCGAGGGGAGAGGTAAGTGGTGGGAAAACAGTCCTACTGCTTGGGTTCATAGCAGGGCCCCAGGGTTAGCGTATGGAGGAAAAGACTCGTGTGGAAAGGTGAGGACAGGTCTCACCTTGGAGTCCTGATGTGGGAATAAAAGGTGAGACTTCTCCACACCTCCCTCAGGGCTGCCCCAGGTACGGTTCCTATGTGGAGTCACCGAGGTCATCCGTACTGACCGCTGGACGGTGCAGACCACTGGGGGCCAGCTCCTCAGCCGGCAGCAGCTGCCCCTGCAGCTGGCCTGGGCCATTTCCATCCACAAGAGCCAGGTGAGTGCAGGGGGTGGCAGCAAGGCAGGGTGGAGGCAGGATAGACCTGGGCACGTTGAAGGGTGGGGGTCTTAAAGGCCTTGGGAGTGATGGAAAGTTCCAGGCCAGCTGTAGAATAAACCTTTCTTTAGTACATTTCCCATCCTGCCTCATCTCTTTCCTGGACACATATACTTCCCCCCATTCCTCTCCTGCCATTTTCTGAGCCACTATTGGATATGTTAATTTTAACATATTATGACTACTCTGTGAGGTGTAGTTGTAATAATCACTTTTGTTTTACAGAAGAGGAAACCAAAGTCAAAGAGGTTAAGTAACTCATCCAAGGTCATACATGAAGTGCCAGGCAGAGCAAGACTCATTTCCATGCCTCTCTGACCCAGACCTGAGCTCTTCCCTTTCACCCTTATCCCTCTGCTCTTATCTTGGATCCATATTTCCTGGACACTCCCTTACTCAGATACCCATCATCTTGTCTCTCTGGCTTAGACTCTATGAACGGGGCCAGGAGATCGGGGGCCATAACTGGCCTGGTGGAGGTGGGGTCAGCTTCTTGGGCACAAGGGAATAAAACTGAACTGGCTCCAGCCCTGTCTCTCCCTCTCCCAGGGCATGTCCCTGGATTGTGTGGAGATGTCTCTAGGCCGTGTGTTTGCCAGCGGCCAGGCCTATGTGGCCCTTTCCCGGGCCCGTAGCCTGCAGGGCCTCCGCGTGTTGGACTTTGACCCCATGGTGGTTCGCTGTGACCCCCGCGTGCTAAGCTTCTATGCTTCCCTGCGGCGGGACAGGGCCCTCAGCCTGGTAAGGAGTCACCCAATGGTGGGCGGAATGTGACCGTGAGTAGCCTGGGAGCTAGGATGAAGGGAAGGCCAAAGAACACTGGAGTGGGGGTGGCAAAGCCTCCTCTGGCTCCATTGGAGGTGAGGGCAGGAGGAAGGAGATGCCGGCCGTCCAGGTGTGACTCTAGGGGACAGTACAAGCCCATGAGTGGGTTTCTCTGGCTCTGATATAGGAGTCCCCAGATGATGAGGAGGGAACGTCAGACCAGGAGAACATGGACCCAAACCTTTGATCTGCGAAGAGAAGACAAAGGGTGGTCTCCCCCTCCTCCTGCTCCCTAGGGAGCCAGGCCCTGGGGGATCCCAGGAGGAGGGTGGTCAGTGTCCCTTTCTTTCTTCATCGGGGGCTCTCAGCCTCTCCCCGGGCTCAGGGGAAAGTGCAATCCATCCATTTGCCAGCTGTGCCTCAGTTTCTTCCCTTGCCCTGGGTGAGCTGCTTCCAGGGTCGGGAGTTGGCAGGGGGCCTGCAATGGTAGCTGGTGATACAGGACAGAGCTCTCTGCGAGCGGCCGACCACAGGGCCACACAGTTGTGGGCGCTGCTCCCTATGAGCTATGGAGAGAAGAAGCGGCAGGTGCTCCAAGAGGAGGAACAGGCTGTAGGGGTCCTAGCAGGGACTCAGGTCTGAAGCAGAGACGGGAACCTGGGGAGAGTCTTCATAGCCAGATCCAGTCCTGCACAAGCCAGGACAAACACTGTCCTGAGCCTAACTTGAGAACACACGCTGCAAAAATGTGCATCTATATCTTAAGCTGCTCTTTTGGGAAAGACATTGTTTGTGGGAGTATGGATATTCTCAAACTGTATTTATTTAGGACAAATAAACTAGTAAACTGTGTGAAGACTGTTGAGTCGTCTGTTCCCTTTGAGAACCGCTAGTGAATTCCCTGGTGGTCCAGTGTTAAGACTACGCTTCCACTGCAGGGGGTGTAGATTCGATTCCTGATTGGGAAACTAGGATCCTTCATGCCGACTGGCATAGCCAAAAAATAAATATATAAAGAACCCCTGCCTGGGGCACTGGCTAACCCTTTGCAGGGAGGCTACCCCTGCCCAGCCTGTTTATGCAGAGGTGTCTATTATGTGCTGATGGCTGAGCTCACAGCACCCTTATGTGAGATTTTGTTAGTATCACTGTTTACTTCAAAAAACTGAGGTAGCTGAGTTGGTGACTCACAGTGAAATGACAAGGTGAATCACCATTACACAACAGGTGGGCATGTTGCTGGTTGAGCTTGGTTTTCCCTGCAGGGCCTGCAGCCATTGGCAAGAGGCTGAATATGCCCTCAAGGTGCGAGAAGGACCAAGGCTTCTGCCCAAAGATGAATTTCCCATCATCCTTCAGAGTCAGACTATTGAAGATGTCTTAGAAATGCAGTTATTTCCTTTGCACCCTCTCCTGGGACTCTCCTCTCTGACCCCACCCTCAACTCACACTGCTGAGGCACCCCCACCACCCCCAGCCCCTTTCCCTTCACCAGAGACTGATCTCAGCTTTCCCTAGTCTCTGATGAACTCACCCTGCCTAAAGACGTCTTCTTCACAAGACCGCCTGGACACCAGAAAGTCCTGTCCTTAGCAATCCTCTCTCATGGTGAAGATGCTCTCCAGGAGACCCCTGGAAGAGGGCAAACTGGTTCCCTAGAAGGGGGATCTCCAGACACCCCTGTCCCTCAGGCCAGATCATGAGAGTAGACTGCCTCATGAGGGAGGTATGCAAGGAACCTCCCAGTTCTTTATTTTCTTGGCATCTTATTTAATCTAACTTTTAAAAAAATATTTATTTATTTATTTGGCTATGCAGGGTCTTAGTTGTGGGAACTCTTAGTTGTAGTGTATGGGATCTAGCTCCCTGACCAGGGACTGAACCCAGGCCCCCTACACTGGGCGTGCAGAGTCTTAGCCACTGGACCACCAGGGAAGTGACCTCATTTAATCTAACTTTGAACCTAAATCCCTGGGAGTGTATGGAAACCCTCGCTCAGTCAAGACTGGGGGCTCCCCACCCTGAAGGTCTTACAAGCAGGGAGTGGGCCTTCTAGGAGCAGGCCTGTCACCTCCAGGGTGTCATGGTAGCTGCTGACACCCGCAGTTACCAGCATCCACAGGCCATAACTCTGCCCAGGCCCAAGGGCAGGGTGGGAGAAGGCTTTCCCGGAGTCATAACCTCTCTGGGGGCCTCACACAATGCCCTTTGGAACCCTGCAGCTCCCTGTGGTGCTCCCAGGGGACACTGATCTCCAGTCTTGGAGACCTTCTTCTCTGACTCCGTGTGGAAAAAAAAAAAAGTGTTAGTCGCTCAGTCATGTCCAGCTCTTTGCAACCCCACGGACTGTAGCCCACCAGGCTCCTCTGTCCATGGAATTCTCCAGGCAAGAATACTGGAGTGGGTTGCCATTCCCTTCTCCGGGGCATCTTTCCAACCCAAGGATCAAACCCAGGTCTCCTGCATTGCAAGTGGTTTCTTTACTGACTGACCCACCAGGAAAGCCCCCTGATGTGCCTTACCCCTAACATAATCCCCTCAGAGAAGTGGACCCAGGATACAAAAACCAGGAAACGGTGTGCCCTCAGAGAGCTTCCAGTTTGGAGACAGAGAAGTCTGGTGACCCCACTCAGAATTTGGAGGCAGGGGTGGAGGGATAAAGACAGTAGGAAGAAAATCTTGGTAATATCCCGTCACACTGGGATAAAGGAGACTTCTTACCCATCTAGTGTGTTCATTTATTCATTCATTCATTCCACAAATATTTATTCAGGTGCTGGCTAGACACTGGAGACCCCACAGTACACCAGAGTGACATGGCCCTGCCTTGGGATGCATACAGTTACAGGTGGGAGATTGATTACAAACAAGCAGGCAAATAACCTCACACTGCGAGAAGAGGCAAATAATCAAATAATAGAACCTTCCAGTTGGGGAGCGCTCACTTTTAGGATGGTCAAAGAAAGGGCCTCTGGGGTAGATACCTTCCCACTTCACACCTCCCTGACTTGACTACATGTTTCTAGCAAAGCTGAAATACCCAGATTAAACCTTCAAGACTTGCCTCAGTCTTCACCCCCTCTGTTTCCCAGGATTTAGCCCTGCCCCTTCCTAGGCAGAATGGTCACTTCGGGTCTCTGAGCACATGCATTGTGCTGTTCTTTGCTGTGGGTCTGTCTCCTGCACCAGAAAGTTCCTCAGAACGTGATTGAATCTCCTGACTTGCAGCCCCAGGGCCCACCCAGCCCACCCAGAGATCTGGAATGGAGCAGGCAGAATGAGTAAATATGGGACTGAAAGGATTCAGAAAGCCTGCAGTTAGGGGACCAGAAAGGCCTGCCACCCACCTGAGCCGGCTGCCCTGATGATGACAGTGTCTGTGTCACTGCTTGTTGGGGGCGGGGGTAGGGGGCAGTGGGAAGACACCGAAAACGGCACCTTGACCTCCATGTCCTCCCTACTTGCCTGGTCATAGGTATTTCCCACTCCGCACTCCATCCCAGATGGAAGGCTGGAGAGGAGTTGTCAGGTGGACAAGTTGGAGAAAGGCATTTAGTAAAGGAGAACTGTGTAGGATCAAGGCACAGAGGTATGAAAGATGGAGCTCAGTGGTCCAGCAAGAGAAGCTGGGAGTTAGGGGAAGCAGACCTAACCTTGAGGGGGCTCAGCTTGGGATGAGAGCCCACCTGGGGAGGGTGGTTCCTATGCCTCCCCCTTCCTGCCGGCCCCCATGTATCTCCCTTGCCTCAATGCTCTCTCAGTGTCAGTTGAGATCTGCTGCTGCAGATGATCACCCCACTCCTGTACTCTTGCCTGGGAAACCCCATGGACGGAGGATCTTGTTAGGCTGCAGCCCATGGGATCGTGAAGAGTCGGACAGGACTGAGCAACTTCACTTTCACTTTTCACTTTCATGCACTGGAGGAGGAAATGGCAACCCACTCCAGTATTCTTGCCTGGAGAATCCCAGGGACGGGGGAGCCTGGTGGGCTGCCGTCTATGGGGTTGCACAGAGTCGGACACGACTGCCACGACTTAGCAGCAGCAGCTGCAGATGATGAGTAATTTACATGTCAGTCTCCCCTGGGAATAAGGTGGTGCTCTTGGTAGAAAGAAACTAGGCTTAAATGTCTTCGTGTGCCAAAGCGCTCCTCCACACAATGACTTTGGAAAGGAGACACTTCATAAAATGTTTCATATTTAAAGAATTCAGGGACAGTGCCATTCCCTGAGAGGTGAGGATTTTCACTCTCATTTTGCAGAGAATGTAGCTGAAGTCCAGGGAGCTAGACAGCAGCAGAGCTGGAACTGGAATCCTGTGCCCTCCCCTTGGTGTTCACGAGATGGCAGGACTGCCCACCTTTACCCATCTCCAGGCAAGAAGCCATTCCCTTCTCCAGGGAATCTTCACGACCCAGGAAACCTGGGTCTCTTACATTGCAGGAAGATTCTTTGCAGTCTGAGCCACAAGGGAAGCCCTAGCTCGGCGTAACCTCCTCCTTTTTGAGGTCTGGGCAGTTTGCCCACCCCTACAAAGCCAATGATGGTGCTCAGACCCCTCCATCCCGGAGCCGTCTTCGGCTCCCCAAGCACCACACACAATGGGCCACTAGGTGGCGCCAAGTGGTCATTCAGTGTCTTCCCAGAGACCTGGCAGGTCCTTTGTCTTCCTGTCTCTGTGCCTGGATGGGGGTGGGGGGTACCTCAGGAGCTGGGCAGCCAGTAGACATAGGGAAGCTTCTTTGTTGAGAAGTTTGTATCAGGTATCTGTTGAGTGTCTCATAGTTTGAGTTCATTAGCCCCTTGTTTTTCATAATAATCCTGAGAGGAGATTGGGACATTATCCCCAGTGCACGGGGAAAGAAAACTAATCTCTTGTAAAGTTAGGTGTCTTGGCCAAGGCCACACGGTGAGCTGGATCTGGAACCCAAACCCCAAGGTCCGGGGGTATTTGCAAGGTCAGCAAAGGGCTCTGAAGCCAAATACTGGCTCCACCGCTTGCTGTGTAACCTTGGATGTGCTGCCTAAACCCTGAGCCCAAATTTCATCATTAGCCATGGAGTTAGGACAGGCATGTGGTAAACCCTCCTGGTTAGTTCCCACTGGCCTTTATTACACTTACCTAAAGAGACCACCCTGCAACCCCCCTCATCTCTCTTTCCCCACCCCCCAACCTCTAGAGTAGCCAGGGAATAACAAAGAGAATTAATTAGCAGAGCCCAGTCTTCCCTCCTGGAAGGCCCGGGTTGTGCCTAGCCTCTGGGGAAGGGGAGAATGAGGATGATCCCCTCTCCTTGCCGCCACAATCCTGAGTCCTAGCCCTGGTGGATGACTCTGTGTCATAACGGCCCTTCTTCTTGCCTCTGTCCACCTCGACTGAGTGTATCTGACGACTCCGGGGTTGAGGGGGGCCGGATCTTTAGGCCTAGTTTACAGGAGGTTCACAGCAGGTGGGCAGCTCAAGGTCACAGAGCTGTGAATGGCAGAGCTGGGATGGCACCGGCTGTCTCACGCCTCACCCTGGAGTTTAGGGCCTTTGCAACAAGGAGGAAGTAGGCGGTGCTTCCTGGCCCCTAGCTTTGTCCCTGAAACCCCACACTCAAGACTCCATTTCTTTCTGATTCCAAGAGCATCACCTGCTGAGACGTAAATGGCTGGGAGGGGCCGAGGTGGAAGAGGACGGGCTTGGAAGGAGACCCTGAATAGGGCAGTGAGCCGGTGCCTGACAAGCCCTGTGGGGAGGAGACCGAGAGTCAGCCCACCTTCCACTCCACGGACTCCCACCCCCTCAGTTCCCTCCTTCAGCCTGGCAGCCGCCCGTCAGAGCCCGCCCAGAGGTGCCCCCTCCCCACCCTCCCCCAGCTGGTGTTGGGTTCAGTAAGCAGAGCCCAGCTCACCTGGGAAGGTGCCGAGTGAGGAGGGCGTCCAGTTACAGGCTTGGGCTGGGAGGGCAGACCAGGGCAACCCAGGGGCAGGAACTAAAGGCCTAGGCCCTTCGTGGGTGGTGGGGGTAGGTATGCGGGGAAACCCCAAACCCCACACCCTGCAGGAGCCCCATCCGTGATGCAAGAGGCCCCAACTCCTGGGGGCTGAAGCAGAAAGACCGTATCATCCTCTTCAGTTGCCACTTGACAGCTAGCACACCTGCCAGTTCCCTGAGCTGACCTCAGTTTCCCCATCCTCAGAATGGGGGTAGGGTACAATAAACCCAGTGTGAGCGATCACCGCAGCTGGGACTAATCTGGGTAAACTATGAAGGCCTATGCACATCCTTGGGGAGGGTGTTCTCTCCTTCAGCTCCAGTCCTTTCTCTCTACCACCCAGGATGGCCTCCTCCCCAACCCCCCACCCTGGGCCCTAGGACTGCACTCCATGCCTATTTAAGGCAAATCTCCTGATCTCCTTTTAAGTAACATTTGCTCCTTGTTGTGGAGCAAAGGAGCAGGGCCTGAGCTTACAAAAAGGGGAGGGAGTCACAAATATCCCATTAGAGAGCAGGGAGAACGGGAGATACAGGGGTGAAGGGGGACGGGAGGGTCCTTGTACCTCCTTCCCCAGCCCCCCATTTGGTCCCCTCACTGCAAAGACCCTGGATTGACTCCAACCCCTTTAGAGGGCCTGGGGCCCTCCCAGAAGACTTCCTGCAGCCCCAGAGACTGAGGTGGGGTGTGGGAGGCTGAGGAATAGCACCACGTGCAGGACCTGGGGGTGGTGTGCTTGGATGCAGAGGTGGCATTTGACCGGCAAGGGGAGTGGGAGGGTCTGGGGTAAGACTGACATCTAATCTCAAGCTGCCCAGAAAGGATGAAACAACTTCTATTTGGGTTCTACAATCAGAGGCTCAGAGAGGCCAAGGGACCTGTCCAGGGCCACACAGCCCTGAGTGAAGGTCTGAAATCCAGGCAGGCCTCTCCAAATTTCATGCTTTCTGCCCCTCCGTGATGCCATGTCTCCTCGGGGCCAGGGCTGTATGTGACACCTGACAGTGACTCATCAGGGACCAGCCATCATTCACAGGCCCCTACACACACCCTTCCTCTGCCTGCATAGCTCCCCGGCAGGGACCCTGACTCCCTCCACTTTTTCCCAGGCCCACCACCCCTCTCCTCCTTCTCCTCCTGGCTTCCTGGCCCGGTTATCCTCCTACTTCTGGCGTGGCCTCCAGAACAGCTCATTTTCACTTGGTTCACGCACTAAGAAACTTACAGCCAGAAAGTGACATGTCCCTTCCGCCTCCAAAGGAGCAAGGCTCCTCCCCGGCCACTCAGTTCTTCCCCCTTTAGGCCACAGAGGCTCTCCTCTCGGGCTTCCTCCTCTCCCTCTTTCCCCAGGTGCCCTGGCCGCTTCCCCAGCCTCCATCTAGCGTGGCTAATCCCCCACTGTGATCCTCACATGACGGAGGTGCCCTCTCCAGGGTTCAAAAGGAGACACTCAGGGATCCTTTACAGATCATGTTGCCTCCTGGGGACCAGGCGCTCACTCCTCAGGCATGCAAGCCCAGTGGGCCAGCCCCACCTGCGCATCGGTGTCAGGCTGGACTAGGGGGTGCGGGACCAGAGGGAGGAAGAAGCCCTGGCCTCCTCTTCCTCTGTGTGCGTAGAGCAGACAGGGCCCAAAACAGTCAGCTCATCCCATGAGCTCATTTCACAGATGAGCATCTGTGGCCCAGGAAGCAGTAGGGGAGGCCCCCAGGGCCCACAGTGAGACAAAAGCCAACCTAGGTTTTATTGGGACCCCTGGTAACCTCAGGTGAGGCTTGATCCTAGGGGAAGGAGGGTCTATTGTAGGAGGAAACTCGGCTCCTCGAGCTTTCCAAGGTCTTTCCAGCTTGGCTCTACCACTCACCTCTTTTGTGCCCTTGGGCAGTCCCCTTTCCCTCTTTGGGCCTCAGTTTCCTTGTGTAAAACAAATGGGTTGAGTAGACGGTCTTTAACACCACGGCCTGTTTATTTTTATTATTTATTTTTAATATTTATTTGGCTGTGCCAGGTCTTGGTTGCAGCATGCGGGATCTCTTAGTTGTGGCGTGTGGGATCTAGTTCCCTGACCAGGGATTGAACCTGGCCCCCTTGCATTGGGAGTGCAGAGTCAGCCACTGGGCCACCAGAGCAGTTCCAGATGTCCTCCTGTTTAGATCCCCTGCGCCTCCCGTCAGCACAGCCCCAACCCCAGGCCTGTTTTCAGATCTTGACCTGGCCCAGGGCAACCTCATAGCCCCTCAAGACAGTTCCAACAGGGAATTCCCTGGCGATCGATCCAGTGGTTAAGACTTTGTGCTTCCACTGCAGAGGGCATGGGTTTGGGCCCTTCTTGGAGAACTAAGATCCCATATACCACACAGTGTGGCCAAAAAAAAAGATTGCCCCAACAGCCTCCGCACTGTCTCTGGCTCCACTCTCTTCCCCTGCAATAAGTCACCTCAGACATTGTCTAAGTAACCTCCTGATGCTTAGAAACCTCCTATGGCCCCCCATGGCCTCCTTCAGGGTAATCCAACTTACCACCTGGGCATTCAGCCCATCCCACCCGCAGCCTTGGACCCTGAGTTCAGTGTCTTCACCTACCAAGCACTGACTACCCCTCACTCAGGGCCCGTGGTGTGGACACACAGTGGGGCACAGGCGAGGAGCCTGGGAAAGGCTGGATGGTCTGAGTAGCCCTCCAGGTTTCTCTGTGCTAAGAGGCTGCCCATCCCACTCTTACTCCTTCATCCAAACCGGCTAGGTGCTCCGAGGCTGGCTCAAGCTCCCTCCTTCCTGGAGTGGCCAGGCCCCCTGAAGACCCCATCAGAGTAACCTCACCCATGTGGCACTCCCATGGGGCTGGATGCACTCACCTGCCTGCATCTGCAGCTCCTGCCATCCTGCAGGGAACCAGCTGGCAGGATACTTGCTGAGGGATGGGCTGGGTCTGTGGGCTCCGCCCGCCACCCCTCCTCCTTCCCCAGGGCTGTGTTTTTAAGGTGGGATTTTCTTTGATCCTCAGAGATGTCCTGACTGCCAACTCCACAAGCTCATAGTTGGGCCTTGGGGCAGAAGATCAGGTGGAGATTTTAGACCCTGTCTTGCCCTGATCTGGTGACTGGCCAAAAGGACTCTCAGAAACCTTTACCCAAGGCCCAGGAAGGAGTAGCTGGCAAGTAATACCAGTTATTAGAAGAGATTGCTGAGGGAAGAGAGGCCAGTACCTAGAAGCTTGGGGATCTCACACTCTGGGGTCTGAACACAGCTTAAGCCACTTACTAGTTGCAAGGGTTTGGGTAGGTTACCTAATGTCTTTGAGCCTCAGTTTCCTCATTGGAATAATAACAACTATCTAATCCTCTGAGGAGAGAATTAGATGACGCATGCAAAGCGCTGAGCTCATGGCCTGGCACCTTGTAAATGCTCAAAAAAATGGTAGCTATCCTCTTTATTGAGGACAGATGGGTCAAGGCCCCCAGCTGAGGGGTTGCAGGCTGTTGGTTGCTTAGCCAGAGGTAGGCAGCTGGTTAGCAGCTAGAATAGAAACACAAAGTTCCCAGCCTTGTGCTAAGCAGTCTCCTTACATCATCTCATTTAAACCTCAGTCCCTTCCTCTGTCGAAAGTAGGTGTTTGGAACAGAAACTGTAAGGTGCCGTGAGTGCTCGTAGAAGGTCTGCAGTTTACAAAGTACCATTCACTTTATAGAGCCAACCTCTCCTCCTGTGAAGGTGCTTGCTAGGTGGCACTAGTGGTAGAGAACACTTCTGCCAATGCAGGAAATGTAAGAGACGCTGGTCCCTGGGTCGGGAAGGTGCCCTGGAGAAGGAAATGGCTACCCACTCCAGTATTCTTGCCTGGAAAAATCCCATGGACAGAGGAGCCTGGTTGGCTATAGTCCATGGGGTCACAAAGAGTTGAACATGACTGAAGTGACTTAGCAAGCACACACTCCTACTGTGAGCATTCTAATAGTTGTCAATGGTCACACAACTAGATATGGGACTAGAACCAGGGAGATGGCTCCATCTTTCCCCAGAGGCTGGTGGCAGACTCTCTGAGGGGGTGGTTCAGGGACAGGTCCCTGGAAGACAGCAGCATCAGGGAAGTTTGGCTCTGGCTCCTGCCCAGCCTCTAGTTCTGTGCCTGTTGGAGGCCTGGGTCTGCAACTCATCAGTCCCACCTGTCAGCCCTCCTGGCCAGCACGTGGGGCCTCTGGTTATCACTAAGGAGAGCGCAGCTGAAAGTGAGCTGAGGGTGGCCTCTGTCCAGGGGCCTGGGATCCCTTCCCTGTTGGGCATCTTCAGTCATGGAGCTGTGTTCACGTCGGTCAAGCACCTCCAGTTGACTGAGCTGTTACGTGACAGGCACCATGAAATACACAAAGACTGCACTCATTCAATAAATATTTATTGAACACTGACAGTGTGCCTGGCCCTGAGCTGGCTGTGAGAAATCAGACAAAAATTCTTGCCTATATTATAGTAAGAGAAGCTGTAAAGGAAAGCATACATGTGATGCAAACAAGAGAGCAGTTCACTTTACACAGATTAGTCCTAGAAGCCCTCTGAGCTGAGGGAAGAAGTGCAGCTAAAAAGAGCCTTCCGGTCAGAGAACAGGGGCCATGCAAAAGCCCTGAGGTAGGAAAATTTGGAGTGCCTGGAGATCAGTAAGACCAGTGGGAGGTGGGCACACATGAGCTTGCCCTCAGTAAATGCCAGCTGTTTTATTTATTTATTTATTGTTGGCTATGCTGGGTCTCAGCAGTGGCATGAGGGATTGTTGATCTTCACTGCAGGCATGCAGCATCTTTAGTTGCAGCATGTGGGATCTAGTTCCCCAACCAGGGATTGAGCTCTGAGTCTTAGCTCCTGGCCCATCAGGGAAATCTGATCATAAGGATTTCTGCATCCAGTTGAGATGGAGTAACAGGGATGGGCTTTACATCCTCACCTAAGACAACTAAAGTGAAAGTATTACTCGCTCAGTCGTGTCCAGCTCTTTGTGACCCCCTGGACTATACAGGCCATGGAATTCTCCAGGCAAGAATAATGGAGTGGGTTGCCATTCCCTTTTCCAGGGGACCATTCCAACCGAGGGATCAAACCCAGGTCTCCTGCATTGCAGGCAGATTAGACAACCAAAATACCCCACAAAATATACGAAACGGTGATTCTCAAGACATTGGATGCAGACAGGGAAAAATAGCGACTTCTGGAAGTAAAGAAACAAATGAAGTGAGCCCTCTAAGTTCCCACCTCACTGCCTGAAGAAAGTTTCCAGGCTGGAGCACGAGAGGAAGACAGGTGAATTCTGACAGCCTCCCCGCACTGGCACTGAGAAGCCTGAAAAGCTGGGAGGACAGAACCCACGGCAGAGAACTGCACAGGCAAGAGCTGCACACAGAGAACCCTAAGCTCTGTAAGGGTGCTGCAGCAGTAGTTCTGCTCAGGGCCTGCATGTGAAGAAACCACCAGGAAGCACCACTCAGGGGGATGAGAGAGGATCATCCTTGGAGCTCACACCTTGGAGGATCATCCAAGAAGTGCTGCTTCCCACAATCCAGAGTGGACACTGCACAACTAAATGGGACGCTGAGGAGGGCGGGCCAGCATCAGAGGAGATTTTGGCTCAGAAGTGAGAAGACACGAAACACCGCTTGATCCCTGGGTCCAGAAGATCCCCTGGAGGAGGAAATGGCAACCCACTCCAGTATTTTACCTGGGAAATCCCATGGATAGAGGAGTCTGGTGGGCTACAATCCATGGGGTCACAAAAGAGTTAGACACAACTTAGTGACTAAACAACAAAAAAGTTAAAAATCTAAATGTTAATACATTATAACACACACACACACACACACATATATATGTATATATACACATCAACAATCTGTTGGTTCTGGGTCTAACCTCCATTTGGAGAAAGAAGGTGTTAGAGAACTTCCTTCGTGGTCCAATAGTTAAGAATCTGCCTACCAATGCAGGGGACACAGGTTCAATTCCTGGTCCAGGAAGATTCCACATGCTGCAGGGCAACTATGTCGGTGCACCACGACTACTGAAGACTGAGTGCTCTAGGGCCTGTGCTCTGCAGCAAGAGAAGCCACCGCAGTGAGAAGCCTGTGCACTGCAACTGGAGAGTAGTCCCTGCTCACTGCAACTAGAGAAAGCCCATGGGCAGCAATGCCAAAAATAGAATTAAATAAAATTTTAAAAGAAGATGGTAAAGCAGGTATCACAGAGTCCACTGCCCTCAACAATCACCTTATCAAGTTTATTTTCTGGTATGACAATGAATCTGACTATTGTAACTGGGTGATGGATCTTATGATCTATGTGGCTCTGAGGAGTAACAGTCCCTGGACCACCAGCCCTACCAAGAGCACAAGAAGAAGAGAGAGGTGCTCAGCTGCTGGGGAGTCCCTGCCTCAACTCTATCTTCCAACACTCTGAGAATCTCTCCTTCTTGACACACTTTCCACCCCAGACCCCCTGAAGAGGGGGAGGGACTTGGGGAACCCTATTTTGTCATCAATAAAGTACATTCTACTCAGACAAAAAAAAAAAAAACTATACCAGAGTATATCACAAATTGCTTTCAAAAAGTGATAAAGAGGGGCTTCTCTGGTGGTCCACTGGTTAAGACTCTGCACTTCCAACTGCAGGGGGTTCAGGTTTGATCCTAGAGAGTTCTAGAAAAACATCTATTTCTGCTTTATTGACTACGCCAAAGCCTTTGACTGTGTGGATCACATTAAACTGTGGAAAATTCTGAAAGAGATGGGAATACCAGACCACCTGACCTGCCTCTTGAGAAATCTATATGCAGTTCAGGAAGCAACAGTTAGAACTGGACATGGAACAACTGACTGGTTCCAAATAGGAAAAGGAACATGTCAAGGCTGTATATTGTCACCCTGCTTACTTGACTTGCATGCAGAGTACATCATGAGAAACGCTGGGCTGGATGAAGCACAAGCTGGAATCAAGATTTCCTGGAGAAATATCAATAACCTCAGATAGACAGATGACACCACCCTTATGGCAGAAGGCAAAGAAGAACTAAAGAGCCTCTTGATGAAAGTGAAAGAGGAGAGTGGAAAAAGTTGGCTTAAAGCTCAACATTCAGAAAACTAAGATCATGGCATCTGGTCCCATCACTTCATGGGAAATAGATGGGGAAACAGTGGAGACAGTGGCAGAGTTTATTTTGGGGGATTCCAAAATCACTGCAGATGGTGACTGCAGCCATGAAATTAAAAGGCACTTACTCCTTGGAAGGAAAGTTATGACCAACCTAGACAACATATTAAAAAACAGAGACATTACTTTGCCAACAAAGGTCTGTCTAGTCAAGGCTATGGTTTTTCCAGTAGTCATGTATGGATGTGAGAGTTGGACCATAAAGAAAGCTGAGCACCGAAGAATTGATGCTTTTGAACCGTGGTGTTGGAGAAGACTCTTGAGAGTCCCTTGGACAGCAAGGAGATCCAACCAGTTCATCCCAAAGGAGATCAGTCCTGAATGTTCATTGGAAGGACTGATGTTGAAGTGGAAACTCCAATACTTTGGCCACCTCGTGCAAAGAAGTGACTCATTTGAAAAGACCCTGATGCTGGGAAAGATTGAAGGAGGGAGGAGAAAGGGACAACAGAGGATGGGATCGTTGGATGGCATCACCGACTCAATGAACATGAGTTTGGGTAAACTCAGGGAGTTGGTGATGGACAGGGAGGCCTGGCATGCTGCAGTCCATGGGGTCGCAAAGAGTCGGACACGACTGAGCGACTGAACTGAACTGAACTGGGAACTAAGATCCTGCATGTGGCAGCTCAGGCCAAAAACAAACAAACAAACAAACAAACAAAAAACAGAGAAAAGAAAGAAAGAAAAAGAGTAATAAAAAAGAGAATTCCCAACCTGTCTGTGGTTTGGGATTCCTATCTGTCTCATAAAGCAAAGTAGAGGGTTTGTCTTCTGGGAAGACAAATTCATCTTCTCCTCGGAAAAAGCCTCTTTCATAGTTGGCTTGGCATCTTACAGGAATAGGAGGGTAGGGATTGACTCGTCATGGAGTCTGGGTTTTCAGCTGAGGTAGAGATAGAAGACAGTGGTTACAACCAGAAAGTCCAGAGCTGGGTGTCATGACCTCTGGAACTCATCTCTCTTAACTCAGCCTGGGCTTGATCAGTCATGGAAGTGGATTCCTTCATAAAATAATACTAAAAAAAAGTGATTTAGACTTAAAAGCAGCCTGAGAAAAAAAGACATATTACATACCAATAAGGACAGCAGATTTTTGTTTTTTGGTTAGAAACAAAACAAGTGAAGTTGCTGTACCTGAGCTAACACTTCTGGGAAAGTTGAAACTCAGTTACATAAGATTATTGAGCAAACTTGACTTAAGATGACTCTTGGGGGCTTCCCTGGTGGTCTAGTGGTTGAGAGTCCACCTCCCAGTGCAGGGGACACAGGTTCAATCCCTGCTCTGGGAAGATTCCACATGTTGCGGAGCAACTAAGCCCGTGAGCCCCAGCTACTGAAGTCTGTGCACATATAGCAACAGAAGCCGCTGCAATGAGAATACCACGCACCACAACAAAGAGTAGCCCCCATCACCTCAATTAGAGAAATCCCAAGGGCAGCAATGAAGATCTAGCACAGCCAAAAATGAATTAAAAAAAAAAAGATATTTCCATTGGAGATCTTTTTTTGACTTACTAACAAAACATCGTGCATATAGCTGAGAGTGGCACTAATGCCTTAAATTTTGATCACATCTCTCTGTTAGGGTGAGAGTTTATCAAAAAAGGGGGGAATTGTTATAAAGTAGTAACAAGTCCAAAATGAAGTTATTTGCCCCCAGGACAGCAAACCAAGACTTAACTGCACTTTCAACTTCTCCTCCCAGGAATGTGGTCTTTAAAGAGATACCTTAAAGTCCTAACAGCACTAATCAGTGAGACAATCTGCATAATAAGACCTGGCCCTTCCCTCCCCCACCCCACCTCCAAAGAAGCGCCCTAGCCTGAAACAATTCCTTCTTTCCTTTTGCTAATAACCTCCTTGCCCCACCCTCTTTCTGCCTATAAAAGCCTTCCCCTCTGGGCCTCCTAGTTGCTGGATGGGATGCTACCAGAGTCTTGAATCACCCATTAGAGATAATTGCATGCATCCTCAACCCTGACCAGGGGCTTCCCTCATGGCGCAGATGGTAAAGAATCTGCTGGCAATGGAGGAGACCCAAGAGACACGGGTTTGATCCCTGGGTCTAGAAGATCCCGATCCCTGGAAGAAGAAATGGCAACCCGCTCCAGTGTTCTTGCCTGAAGAATCCCATAGACAGAGGAGCCTGGTGGGCCCCAGTCCATGTTTCAGTTGTGTCCTACTCTTTGCTACCCCATGGACTGTAACCTGCCAGGCCCCTCTTGCCATGGGATTCTCCAGCCAGGAATATTGGAGTGGATTGCCATTTTCTCCTCCAGGGGATCTTTCCAACCCAGGAAGGTGGATTATTTACCACTTGAGCCACAGGGAAAGCCCCATTAGAGACAATTAGACCTTCTGAAAGTGAAGTGATGGAAAAAAATATTTCATGCAAATGGTAACCAAAACAAAGCAGAAGTGGCTACATTTATACCACAAAAAGTTGACTTTTAGCCGAAAAATGGCACTAGAGACAAAGAAAATCATTACATAATGATAAAAGCCTCATTCAGTAGGAAGATACAGCAATTGCAAATATATATGCACCCAGCATCAAATCACCTAAGTATGTAAATCAAATATTAGCAGATCTGAAAGTTGAAAATGAGAGCAATAAAATAATAGTAGGGGCAATTAGAAATTGAAATAAAAAGCATCAAGATTAGAAAGGAAAAGATAAAACTACCTCTATTTGCGGATGACATCATCTGGTATATAGAAGATTCTAAGGAATCTAGAAAAAAAGATCATTACAACTAACAAGCAAGTTCAAGAAGGCTACAGGATAAAAGGTCAATCAATATACAGGACTTCCCTGGTGGTCCAGTGGTTGAGAATCTGCCTGCCAATGCAGAAGACACGGGTTCGATCTTTGCTGTGGAAAGATTCCACGGGCTGAAGGGCAACTGAACCAGTGTGCACAACTACTGACCTGGAGCTTTAGAGCCCATGCTCTGCGACAAGAGAAGCCACTACAGTGAGAAGTCCATGTACGGCAACTAGAAAGTAGCCCCTGATCACCGCATCTAGAGAAAGCCTGCATACAGCAACGAAGACCCAGCAGAGCCAAAAATAAAAATAAATAAATAAATAAAAATTTTGAAAGATCAATATATAAAAATCAATTGTTTTGTATATGCAAATCAGCAACTTGAAAATAAAATTACAATAATTCCACTTACAACAGTATCAAAAAGAACAAAATGCTTAAGAATAAATTTAACAAAAGAAATGAGAAACATTAGAAACCACTATTAAAAGAAATTAAACAAGGCCTCAATAAATGGAAAAACATCCCCATGTTCATGCATCAGGAGACTTAATATTGTTAGGATACCAATACTCTCCATTTGATCTGCAGATTCAACACAATCTATATCAGAATCCCAGTTAACACCTTTGTAGAAATTGACAAGCTGATCCTATAATCCATACAGAATTGCAAGAGACCCAGAATAGCCAAAACAATCTTAAAAAAGAACAAAGTTGGTGGATCCTTATTTCCCCACTTCAAAAATTACTACAAAGCAACCAACAGTAAGGAAGACAGTGTGGTATTAGCATAAGGACTCACAAACAGATCAATGGAATAGAATTGAGAGTTCAAAAATAAACACCAGGTGTCTACAGTCAGTTCAACAAGGGTGCAAAGACCATTCCATTATTAGAGAAGAGTCTTATCAACAAATAGTGCTGAGACACTTGAATATTCACATATAAAAAAATAAAGTTGAAACTCTTAACTCATATCATATACAAAAAGTAACTCAAAATAGATAAAAAGCCTAATTGTAAGAAATAAAATTATAAAATTCTTAGAAGAAAACACAGTAGTGAATTCTGAATTAGCCAATGGATTCTTAGATATGACAGCAAATGCATAAGCAGCAAAAGAACAATTAGATAAAATAAACTTTATCAAATTAAAATTTCTTGTGCTTCAAAGGACACGTTCAAGAAAGGGAAAAAACTCACAGAATGGAGAAAATATTTGCAAATTATAAATCTGATAAGGGACTTATATATAGAATCTATAATCTTTACAAGGGTTCAAATAAGTAGACAATAAAAAGAAAAATAAATCAATAAAAATTTGGGCAAAGATTCTGAACAGACATTACTCCAAATAAGATTTATAAATGCCAATAAGCACATGAAAAGGACTTGCCCAGTGGCTCAGTGGTAAAGAATCCACCTGCAGTAGAAGAGACCCAGGAGACATGAGTTCAATCCCTGGGTCAGGAAGATCCCCTGGAGAAGGGGATGGCAACCCACTCCAGTATTCTTGCCTGGAAAATCCCATGGACAGAGGAGCCTGGAGGGCTACAGTCCATGGGGTCGCAAACAGTTGGACACAACTGAAGTGACTGAGGACGCATGTGCACAAGCACCTGAAAAGATGGTTGATATCATTCATAAAAGTGTTATGCCAATAAATTTGACAAGTCAGATGAAATGGACAAACTCCTTAATAAAAGATACAAAGTGTGAAAGCTAACTCAGAAAGAAAGAAATAATTTAAATAGCTCTGTATCTATTAAAGAAGTGAATTCATTGTAAACAGGAAAATCTTTTCAACAAACGATGCTTGAACAATTGGATACCCGTTGTCGTTGTTCAGTTGCTCCATCACGTCCGACTCTCTGTGACCCTGTTGACAGCAGCATGCCAGGCTTCCCTGTCCTTCATCATCTCCCACAGTTTGCTCAAACTCATGTCCATTGAGTTCGTGATGCCACCCAACCATCTCATTCTCTGTCGTCCCCTTCTCCTCCTGCCTTCAATCTTTCCCTGCATCTGGGTCTTTTCTAATGAGTCCGTTCCTCATATCAGGTACTGGAGCTTCAGCATCAGCATCTGTCCTTCAAGTGAACATTTAGGGTTGATTTCCTTTAGGATTGACAGGTTTGATCTCCTTGCAGCCCAAGGGACTCTCAAGAGCCTTCTCCAGCACCACAGTTCAAAAGCATCAGTTCTTTAGTGCTCAGCTATGGTCCAACTCTCATATCCGTACATGACTACTGGAAAAACCATAGCTTTGACTATACGGATCTTTGTAGACAAAGTAATGTCTCTACTTTTCAATATGCTGTTTAGGTTTGTCATTGTCATGCCTGCAGACACTGTCCACAGTGATTTTGGAGCCCAAGAATATAAAATCTGTCACTGTTTCGATTGTTTCCCAATCTATTTGCCATGAGTGATGGGACCAGATGCCATGATCTTCGTTTTTTAAATGCTGAGTTTTAAGCCAGCTTTTTCACTCTCCTCTTTCATCTTCATCAAGAGGCTCTTTAATTCCTCTTCACTGTCTGCCATAAGGCTGGTGTCATCTGCATATCTGGGGTTATTGGTACTCATACACACACAAAATGAAATTTGATTGATATCTCATGTGTATACCAAAATCAACTCAAAATAGATCTAAAGGTAAAACTTAAAACTATGGACACACTGACTAGAATTTCTAAAATTATAAAGACTGAAATCAAGTGTTTGCTGAAGATGTGAAGTAACTGAACCTCCCATACATTACTGATGGAAATGTAAAACAGTGTAACCTCTTTAGAAACCAGTTTAGCAGTTTTGCAAGAAGTTAAGCATAACATAACTTCCATATGACCACCCATCCTATGACCAAGCCATTCCACTCCTATGTATTTCTGTAAAAGACATAAAAGTACATAGTCATATAGAGACATATGTGAAAGTTCAAAGCAGCTTTTTAAAAAATATTTTTTATAACTCTCTTATTTGTTTATTTTTGGCCCTGTTGGGTCTTCGTTGCCACTTGGGCTTTTCTCCAGTTGCGGCGAGCAGGGGCTACTCTCTGGTTGCAGTCCTCAGGCTTCTCATTGCGTGGGCTACTTTTGTTGTGGAGCATGAGCTCTAGGGCACATGGGCTCAGTACCTGGGGCTCCCAGGGTCTAGAGCCCAGGCTCAATAGTTGTGGTACATGGGTGGCATGTGGGATCTTCCTGGATCATGGGCTGAACCCATGTCTCCTGCATGGGCAGGCAGATTCTTTACCACTGAGCCACTAGGGAAGCCCCCATAGCAGCTTTATTTGTAACAGCCAAAACATGCAAACAACCCAAATGTTCAGCAAGAGGTGAATGTAAACAGATTGTTGCACAGCCATGAAATTGATTACTACTCAGCAACAAAAATGAATCTATTAAGTTATACAACAATATGGATGAATCTAAAAGTAATTACGCCGACTGAAAGAAGACAAAAGCATATACATTGTATGACTCCATTTACATAAGATTCTGAAAAATGCAAACTAATCCATAGTGACTGAAAGCAGTTCAGTGGTTCCCTAGGGTGCAGGTCTGGGAGGAGCTGAAAAGCTTAAGAAGGGATGGGGGGAGGAAACCTCTGTGGGTGATATATGTTCATTATCTTGAAGGTGATAATGGTTTCACAAACGTATACCTATGACAAAGCTTATCAAATTGCACACTTTACAAGCATGTGTGCTCAGTACTGTCCAACTCTTTTTGGCTCCAATCCATGGGGCCGCAAAAAGTCCAACACAACTGAATAACTAACACTTTCACTTTTTCACCTCTGCATTACAAGACGGATTCTTAACCACTGGACCACCAGGGAAGTCCCTTATCAAGTTTTCAAGAGTTAAGTTTAATTGCCAGGTTTGTAAGGCCTGAAGGTGAAGTGCAAGGAATCTGAGGTGAGAGACACTTGGGTTCCAGCCCAGCCCTGGCTTCCATACTTTCTTGCTCCGTAATCTTGGGACAGCTTCTGAACCTCTCTGAACTGTAGCTTCCCCATCTGGAAGATAGACAGTCATTCCAACCTCATGGGCTAAAATATTGTAAGGGGAGATGGTTCTGGTGGAGATGGACAGGCTCAGGCCCCACCACTAGCCCTGAACTGAAGCTAGTTTACTTCAAAACACTGATAAACAAACAGACACATAAATACATAATTACTTAACTTTGACAGATGGTTAAATCTTCTTGATGCCTGCTTAAGTTTATGTATTTGTCTGGAGTGTTCTTCCAGGAAGTCCATGTGTGAGCCTCAGTGAGCCCCCAGACCCACACACGGTGTGTGTGCTGTGCTAAGTCACTTCAGTCATGTCTGACCCTTGGGACCCTACGGACTGTAGCCCAATGGCCTCCTATGTCCATGGGATTTCCCAGGCGAGCATGCTGGAGTGGGTTGCCATTTCCTTCTCCAGGGGATCTTCCCAACCCAGGGATCAAACCCTGGTTTCCTACAATGCAGGCAGATTCTTTACTGACAGCGGAAGAGGGTAGAATGGAGCTAAACCGCCTGCTTTCTGAGTCTTTCACATGCTAATAATGCACTTTGTGAAGCTCCTAGAGACTGTCTGGGGTGGGAGGGGAGCCATGGAGACTCGGCACTCACTTCTGAAATCACCTAAGGACATCTCCCCTCTGAGAAGGTGGCCACTGCCTGCCAATCACTGTGGGCAGTCTTTTCCCTAATCTCTCCTCTGCTCCAGCCTCCCATTTCCAGCCGCTTGAGAGACAAATATCCTACCAAATCCAACTTTCTTCTGTGTCCTACCAGCAGTGTTCTCTGCCCAGGCCCCCTGTGTCATTGTCCCCCACCATCTCCCTCCCACAAAGCTCAGAGAGGCCCAGTTCTTGGCCCTTTCTCCACCCCTAAAGCCCTGCTGTCGGCATCTCCTGATGGCCCTTGCTCTAGCTCCACCAGGCAGAGCCTCAGCCACTTGTGGACCCAGTTTGCCTTTCTTTGCTCCTGAGAGGTCTTCTCTGTTCACCTGACACTCCAGACCCTGCACATGCTAAGTTTTCCACACCCATGTCCTTCCCTCTGGGATTCCCTGTTGGCTCAGATGGTAAAGAATCTGCCAGTGAAGGCCAGGGTGACTGGAGCAAATGAGGTGGCAAAGGTGACCAGGGCTAATCACTCAGGGCCCTGGAGACAGTGTGAATCTGCATTGCCATAAGGTCAGCTTAGGTGGTTAAGAGTGGCAAAGAATCTGCCTGCAATGCAGGAGACCTAGGTTCAATTCCTGGGTCAGGAAGATCCACTGGAGAAGGAAATGGCAACCCACTTCACTATTCTTGCCTGGAGAATCCCACGGACAGAGAAGCCTAGCGCTCTGCCAGGAATGCCCACAACTACTCATCGTCAGGGTCCAGCTGCAGTGCTGGGCGTCCAGGGAGTCCAGGGGCCTTCCCAACTGACCCGGCTGAAGGCTGCAAGTGGCCTCTTGCTCCCTTTTGTGGGAGCAAGAGTAGTTCTTTGTACTTGAGGCTGTGTCATCACTGGTGGGGTCTAATGCACTTTTTTTTTTTTTTGAGGTTTAGTTGATGTATAATATTACATAATTTTCAGGTGTACAACATAGTGGTTCACAACTTTCCATTGTGGTCTTTGGTATGCAGTAGGTGCTCATAAATGTCTACAGTTGGAAAGAATGAGGCTAATCCAATGTCTTTATTTTACACTGGAGGCACAGAGTTGTGCTCGACCCACTATTGCCACCAGGAGTTGGACTTAGGGGGTCTCCTCCAAGGTCCTGCCCCAAGCTAGGCTTTTCTTGCCATTGACTTTTGGAAGGAACTCATCCAGGGGCCAAGTGGGCCACATTTGGTTGGGGGTAGGGGGGTGGGATGGCAGGCAGACATCCATCTAGAGCTCACACTACAGATTCCGGCAGAGAGACTGTGTGGCCTCTAGTCAGCCAGCCACTTGACCACTGTCCCAGACTGTGCTGTCCACCCCCAGAAGTCCCTGTTCCCCACTCTACCTCTCAGAGCCCTCCCCCTGACCTTCCCCCAACTGGTCACTATCTGAGGCAGAAGAGGCCTGAGGAATTATCTATCCAGAGGCCCAAAAAGGTCTCAGAGGTCCTTAATCACCCACTAACTGTGTGTACAACTCTGTGTCTGAGTGTGTGTAAATTTCCCGGACAAACATCCAGAGATACCAGCTGAGACTTAAAGGACATCCAAGCCTCAAATGAGATACAAACAATGATTTGTTGAGCCTCTCATTATAAAAGTGTTAATATACTTAAGGCTCTTAACAACTGTGTGCTCAGTGGCTCAATCATGCCCAACTCTTTGGGACCCCATGGACTGTAACCCACCAGGCTCCTCTGTCCGTGTGGTATTCCAGGCAAGAATAGTGAAGTGGGTTGCCATTTCCTTCTCCAGTGGATCTTCCTGACCCAGGAATCAAACCTGGATCTCCTGCATTGCAGGCAGATTCGTTACCACTCTTTACCATATAAGCTAACCTTGTGGCATTGCAAAATGACTTCACTCTGTCTCCAGGGCCCTAAGTGATTAGGCCTGGTCACCTTTGCCACCTCGTTTGCTCCAGTCACACTGGCCTTCTTCTTGTCTGTCAAATACACAAATCTTCTTTCTACCTTAGGACCTTTGCATGTGATGGTTTACCTGGCTCTTTCCTATCATTCAAGTCCCAACTCAGATATCACCACCCAATCAAGACTCTTGGATCCTGGGCTTCCCTGGTGGTCCAGTGGTTAGGAATCTGCCTTGCAATGCAGGGGACAAGGATTCGATCCCTGGTCTGGGAAGATCCCACATGCAGAAGAACAACTAAGTCCCTGGCCCACAGCTACTGAGCTCACATGCTCTGAAGCCTGAGAACCACAACTAGAGAGTCCACAGGCCACAATGAAGATCATGTGTCTAGCAACCAAGACCTGACGCAGCCGAGTAAATAAATATTGGAAAAAAAACCTCTTGGACCCAAGTCACTGTTTATCCTTACAGGGCTCTTACCACCATGTGAAATACTTTTCTCAGTTGCCTCCTGTGTAAAACTATGTAAGGTAGAATGTGAGGGTTGGATGAGAAGGCCCTAACCTTCTGGTTTGAACATTCCATGATTTGAAAGCATTTGCCAGGGGCCTGCCATTGGTAGGTTTAGTGGGGAATAGGTTATATTTGGCGCTTCCCTGGTGGCTTAGACAGTAAAGAATCTGCCTGCCATTCAGGAGACCTGGGTTTGATCCCTGGGTCAGGCAGATTCCCTGGAGAAGAAAATGGCAACCCACTCTAGTATTCTTGCCTGGAGAATCCTATGAACAGAGGAGCCTGGCAGGCTACAGTCCACGGGGTCACAAAGAGTCAGACACAATTGAGAGACTAACACTTTTCACTTTCACAGGTTATATTTGACTACGAGCCTCAATCCCAGCCTAGGTTCTGGGCACTGGTGGGGAAGTCTCTACTAAGGGATGAGAGAAGGAAGAGGCGGGGCAGGAGGAGGAGGGGAGACCCAGGATCAGGCAAGCAGGGGTGGCTCTGAGAGAGCTGCACCCCAGGGCCAGGGAAGAAGTGCCTGCAAAAGGGAGGCAGACAAAGAAGGAGCAGCTCCACCAGAGGCATGGGTTTGGAGTTAAGGGGAGGGTTTCTTTAATTTTTTAACCAATAAGCTTCAGAGTTGTCAGAAATTTGTGTAACAAGTATGCAAGGAAAAATTAAAATGTACATAGTCTTTGACCCAGCAATTCCACTTGTAGGAACTTCTCCACAGATACAGGCCTGTGTGAAATGACTCATGTACAAGGCAATTCATAGCCACCTTGTTTAAAACAGTGAAAGACTGGAAACAATATAAATGTCCATCAGGATTTCCTTGGTGGTCCAGTGGTTAAGAATCCACCTGCCAATGCAGCGGGTACAGGTCTGATCCCTGGTCGGGGAACTAAGACCCCATATGCTGTGCAGCAACTAAGCCCATGTGCCACAACTACTGAACCTGCACTCTAGAGCCTGCGAGCCGCAGCTAATGAAGCCCATGTGCCCTAGAGCCTGTGCTCTGCAACAAGAGAAGCCACCACAATGAGAAACCTGTGCACCACGACTAGAGAGCAGCCCCCGCTTGCCACAACTCGAGAAAGGCTGCATGCAGCAATGAAGACCCAGCGCAGCCGAAAATAAATTTAAAAATTAATCAGTGTCCACCAGAAGTGGACAGGCTTGACATATCAGGGTACATCTACAACATGGAACAGTACAGGGACGTTAAATACAACATAGAAAGTCTGCTAAGTGCTGACGTTGAATAATGTCCAAGATCTCTGCCAAGTGAAAGAAACAAGGTACAGGACAATATATGCAGGGTGCTACCATTTATATGAAAAACTAAACACACAAATGTTTAGAAATGCTCAGAACATCTCTGGAACTTGTACCAGTTGCTAAGGGATGGGGTTGGAGTTAATGTTCAATATTCTTTTTATAAAAGTGAGGTAAAATTCACATAACATGAATCATTTTAAGTATTTAAAAGTATACAATTCAGTATATTCACAGTGTTGTTCAACCATCACCTGGATCTAGTTCCACAACATTTTCATCACTCCAGAAAGAAACCCCTGTACGCAGTAGCAGTCACTTTCCATCTCCCCTTTCCTGGCAACCACAAGCCTGCTTTCTGTCTCCAAGGATTTGTCTATTCTGGGTATTTCATAAGGATGGAATCAAATAATATGTGAACGTTTATGTCTGGCTTTTTTCACTTCACGTGTTTTTTGCTGTTTATCCATGTCCCTACTGTCTGTGGATTTTTATATTCCATTGTATGGATGTAACACTTTTTCTTTACCCGTTCATCTGGGGATGGACATTCAGGTTCCCATTTTTGGGTCATGTGAATAGTGCCCTTATGAACAGTCATATATAGGTTTTTGTGTGAATACTTGTTTTAAGCTCTTTTTGGGTACATTTCCAGGTGTGGAATTGCGGGGTCACATGGTAGTTCCATGCTTAGTTTTTTTTTTTTTAACTTTACATTTTATTTATTTATTTAATTTTTATTTATTTTTGGTGGCACTGGGTCTTTGTTGCTGTACACAGGTTTTCCTGAACCTGTGTCCCTGCATTGGCCGGTGGATTCTTAACCACTGGACCACCAGGGAAATCTCATGCTTAACTTTTTTAAGAACTGCAAATTATTTTCATTGTTCTTTTGCACTGGAGGGAGGGATAAATTGGTAGATTGGGATTGACATACACATACTACTATATATAGTTGTTTGGTCACTAAGCCATGTCCAATTCTTTTGCTACTCCATGGACTGTAGCCTGCCAGGCTCCTCTGTCCATGGGATATCCCAGGCAATAACACCGGAGTGGGTTGCCATTTCCTGCTCCAGGGGATCTTCCCAACTCGGGGCTCGAACTCCTGTCTCCTGCATTGCAGGCAGATTCTTTACTGCTGAGCCACCGGGGGAACCTATATATAGAACAGATAACTAATAAGAACATACTGAATAGCACAGGGAATTCTATTCAATATTCTGTGATGACCTATCTGGGAATAGAATCTGAAAAAGAGTGGCTAGGGGAACTTTCTGGTGGTTCAGTGGTAAGGACTTGATGCTTCCACTGCAAGGGGCACAGGTTTGATCCCTATTTGGGAAACTAAGATCCTGAGTGGCATGCCACTCAGCATGGTCAAAAAAAAGAAAAAATAGAGAGAGTGGTATATGGTATGTATAGCTGACTCACTTTGCTGTATATCAGAAACTAACACAACATTGTAAATCAACTATACTCTAATAAAAAAGGAGTTATTTTGAGTATAAAAAATTATTCTGCACCTTGTGAATTTTAAACTAGGAATATCACGTGTAAATATCATCTCTTCCCAAGAAAAAGAAAAAAAAAATGAAGGTGGACATTCATGGAAAAGTAAAAAAGTATACAATAAATGTAAGGGCTTATGGTTAGATAAGAAATTAGCAAATATCCATCTAGATAACTCCTGGAAGAACACTGCGTTTTGGACTTGGCCCTCAATTCAGGTTCAACTCCTTTGTTTCATTCGAGTTCTAGAAGTTGAATATAGGGAGTCCTGTGTTCAAACCCCAGTCCTGTCAGTTACAGCTGTGTATCGTTGTACAAGTTAACCTCTCTGCATCTCAAAGGTAAAACAAGGAAAAGTCGTCTCCTCAGCCAGCTATGAGAGGTGAATGAACTCAGTGAGTGTATTATGCTCAGCCCTGTGCCTGGCACATGGTTGGCAGCCTAGGTTGGTGGCTTTATACTAGTAGGGGGTGTTCTCTGCAGTCTTTTTCACATAAATTTCTCTGGTTTCCCACATGCTCAAGGTACTCCTGGAGGCCTGGACTTGCTGAGGAGAGTCCTCTTCCCATATTTCACCACCTCTAATGCCACACAGTCCAGAAAAGGGGCCAGCCAGGGTGTGAGGGTACAGGAACCAGAATCAGATGCTGGGAAAGGGGTCTGCTGTCTGTGAGGACAGGGCAGAGAGCACGGCTTGCTCTATGGAGCTTTGGAGCCCAGGGCCAAATGCTAGGAAGAGTTGGGTGGAGACACAGGGGGACTGATTTGGGTTTAAATGGAGGAACAACTTAAACTTTTTTTTTTGGTCGTACCACATGGCATGTGGGATCTTAGTTCCCTCACCAGGGATCAAACCTGGATCCCTTGATCCCTAGTAGCATGGAGTCCTAACCACTGGACCACCAGGGAATTCCAACAACTTAAACTTTATTTACTTATGGCTGTGCTGGGTCTTTGTTGCTCCTCGGGCTTTACCTCTAGTTGCAGCAAGCAGGGGCTACATTCTAGTCGTGGGGCTTGGGCTTCTCATTGCAGTGGCTTCTCTTGTTGTGGAGCACAGGTTCTAGACTGAGTAGGCTTCAGTAGTTGCAACATGTGGGATCTTCCCAGACCAGGGATTGAACCTCTGTCTCCTGCACTGGCAGGCAGATTCTTCACCACTGAGCCACCAGAAAAAAGTGAAAGTGAAGTTGCTCAGTCGTGTCCAACTCTTTGCGACCCTATGGACTGTAGCCTACCAGGCTCCTCTGTCCGTGGGATTTTCCTGGCAAGGGTACCAGAGTGGGTTGCCATTTCCTTCTCCAGGGGATCTTCCCAACCCAGGGATCGAACCTGGGTCTCCTGCAGACACTTTACCCTCTGAGCCACCAAGGAAGCCCCCAACAATTTAAACGTTTAACTGACAGGACATATGCCAAGCACTGTGTTAAGCACTGTTGTGTAATTCCACACAAGCTATCCCCATTTCACAGATGAGGAAACTGAGGCTCAAAGTCCTTAGTTACTTTACCCAAATTTACAAAAACAAGGTGAAGCAAGTTTAAATCCAGGCTTGTCTCAGCCGAGAATGTAGAAACTTAGCCTCTGTGCTAAGAGGTCATTGGCCAAGTATTAAACAAATGTTAATAATCACTAATCATTATCTGATACAAATACAGCTGCAAATAGAGTTGGAGTTGCAGCAGTGGAATGAGCAGCTGGGGGTAGGGGTGGAATTGCCTCTCCCCAGATTCAGGCAGAGGCTGGATTAGCTTCTGTGTCTAATGCAGGGGGTTGGATTTTGGTACTGGGGTTCTAGCTGTCGGGGTCCAAGGAGATTCCCAAGGTATGCCCCCAGAGATGTGGATATAGTTGTTTTCAGATGGGCCCTAGGAATCTGTCTTTTTCAAAAGGTGATTCTGGTCTCCACCCAAGTGTGAGGTCCACTGGCTTGCATTGACCTCTAGGGCCCCTTCTAACACCGAGTCTGTGATCTATGTGCCTTAACGCCCACCTCGGAGGAAGCACTCTTGTGGGTTAGGCCTTGCCCTCACCCCACGCTGCCTCCTTAAACCCCTAAGGCCTTAAACAGAGTGACTGCACCTGCACCCTCCCTTCTTTAGAGCAATAAGCTTTTTGGAAGGCAAAGGTGACTGTCAAGATGGAGACCACAGGAGCCTGGCTGCCACCTTCAGTGGTGAGGGTACAACCAGTCCATCTTCTCTCGTTGTCCTGCTCTACCCCACTCCATGCAGAGCCTTGATCACCAAAACATTGCCATTTGCCCCACTGGACCCTGGTTAAGTGCAACCATTCCTACTTTCAGCCCCTGGGTCTTCGTCTTCCTCTGAAACTCTGCCCAGTGGGGCCAGCTTACGGGGCATGCCTGGCAATTCTGCAGTCTCTCTAGTCTGAGGGGCCGTCTCCTCTCCCAGGCTCTGGGAGGCCAACAACTCAGGCAGGGAAACAGGCCAGAGAGCCATTCTTGATGACCTTTGGCTCCCTGGGAAGGACTCAAAACCCATAAAAGTTTAGCAAGTGCCATTTAATTGTTGCCAGAGCTTAAAAATTCATTAAAAACAACAACAACAACAAAAAAACCCACATAGACTTTCTGGGGAATAAGAGACCATTTGAGGACTCGGTTCAAAAAGATCTTTGATTAGTTTTATTTTTTCTTAGAAAATTTCCAAGCCACCTGTTTGTAAAATTCAATAAAAAGTGTGAAATGAACTCAGGACTTTGTCTGTGACCTCAAGTGAGTTGATTTCAGCTGCTGAATTTCAATTTCCCCATCTGCAAAGGTCACTGGCCCAGTGGTGGGGTAGGAAGTGGCAGTGGGGCAGGTGTTTTGAATGCTGAAAGGGAGGTATAAGTCGGGAGCCCCCAGAGTCCAGGCTAGAAACCTCTGGCCTGCCAGACACCCTTTTTTGGGTTTATGATCATTGGTTTTAAATCTTCTGCTTCCTTTTCAGGTTCCTGGTATCCCATTCTTTCTCCCACATTGGGAGAGGGGAAATGCAATCATTGACATGTGAGTATAAAAATACTTCTCTCAGAGCTCTTCCCATGGAAACCCAAGCCTTTCATTCATTCAATATTATTTACTGAACCTGAGCCAGGCACAGAGGATTCAAAGATGCAAAAGGACACCATCTCTGACCAGAGGGTCTTCCCCTAATTTTCAGCCATGTGGAGACAGAAGAAATAATATCTTTGGGGAAGGGGCATTGATGGGGAGACACTGCCTTTTGGGAAGGTTGAAGTGAAGTTCATGGTTCTATTCCTTTGCTGATTTTATAATCAACCCTTCTGTTGCCCTAGATCTTCTTTTTAAAAATATTTATGTATTTATATTTATTTGGCTGTGCCAGGTCTTATTTGTGGCATGCAGGATCTTTAGTTGTGGCATGCAAACTCTTGGTTGTCACATATGGGATCTAGTTCCCTGAGCAGGCATTGAACCCAGGCCCCCTGCTTTGGGAGCATGGAGTCTTAGCCACTGGACCACCAGGGAAGTCACTGCCCTAGAGCTTTGAGGACATTTAAGAATTCTGAGAGCCAGGACCTCAGTAAACACTTACAAAAACCTGGGTAACTTATGAGAACCTGAAGGGCATCTCTAGTTTTATGAGAAAACAAACTCTGAGAGAGATTAAACTACCTGCCCGTGGTCACACAGGTTGCCACAGTCACCTGGACTCAAACCCAGATTTGAGTCTGGCACAGCTGTTTTGGAAATACTGTTTGCTTTGGATTTGAACCTTGGAATTTGGTAACTATGTGGCTTGGCGTAAGGAGGGCAAGAGGAGAGGAGACAGCTCAGGAATTTTGGGCTAAAATGACCCAATCTCTAACCTTGACCTGTTACCACTCTGACCCTGACCTTCGAACTAGAAGTAGGGCCAAAGGCAATAATCACAATCACCAAGCGCTTACCATGAACTCTTATATAATACATCTCTGAAGTTGTGCACTAGTATCCCCATTTTAGAGATGAACTGATAAGCTCACAACAGGGCTATTTCATGCTTTCCCCACCATCCATGCCGTCCACCAGTAGCTAGGCAAGTTCCCCTAGTTCCCTGAGCCTGTTTTCTAATTTATTATCAGGATAGCAAGAATTATTCCAGAGAAGGCATTTACCCGCTTGGGGCAGGAAGGAGTAGGTACTTTATAAATGCCAGCAGCCTGCCCCCCTTCCCTTCCTGAAACCCCTTGCACTTAACTCTCATGTGCCAAGAAAATACACCTCAGATATACACCAGCCTTTGGGCCTCAATGTCACTCTCTCTACCTGCCTTCTTGTTGCTCAGACTTTCTTGACGGTGGGGGAACTGGGGTTTAGAATGTGGACCTACTCTGAGGTAGCTAGGCACACCCTTAGGATGCTGGGTCCCAGGACAGCATTTCTTAGGAGTGAAACCATCTGACTCTTTTCCTTACCCTAAGAACAAAACATCAAAGGATAATGTATGTACAGGAAATCAAAGAGATTGGGCCACAGGCACCAGATAACCCAGAAGCCCCAGGAATGGCTCACTGAACATCTGCAAATGCCCACCACTCACCAAGCTCTTTCCTGGAGGCTAGGGGGCTGCAGAAGTAGAGGGCTAAGGCTGTATTCACCAGCAGGGTTTGTGGACACAGTTCAGAGTCAGATTTTCCCATCTGGTAGGTGAACTGCAAGACAAGGCATTCCCTGACTCAAGAGAACATAGAGAAGGTACTCTGAGAGCATTCTAGAAGGGGAGTAGGTGTCTGGGAAGGAGGTAGTTCCAGGCAAAGGGAATAGAAATGTGAGAAGCTCAGAGGTGACATGGAGTCTGGCACTAGGGGTGGTGGGAAGAACCTGCAGAGGCAGCTAGAGGTTGGGTTACTAGTTTACAGTCAGGGAAGACAGATGAGAGTTTCTATCCGCCAGGCGATCTGCCATTTCTACACCCTGAACTCGTCTCTCTCCAGCCCTACTTGTATCAACCCCAGGTCAGCATGGATGGGTAGTCGTGCTGTCCTGGGTGGGACCTTTGCATTTATAGGATATCCAATTCCCTTTGGGGTCAGAGATTCCCCCATTCCTGGGGTAGTGAAGGGCAGAGAGAGGGAAATTCCCTGGCAGTTCAGTGGTTAGGATTCTGTACTTTCACTGCTGAGGGTGTGGGTTCCATCCCTGGTTGAGGAACTAAGATTCCACAAGCAGCTGTGGTGCAGCATGGCGGGGGTAGGGGGGGGGGGGGGGCGGCGGCGGCGTGGTGGGAGGGGCAGGGAGGAAAGGGAGGAATAAGACAATTGACGCCTTCAAAGTGCTTAGGGCTGGTCACATATAGGAAGCTCTCTGAGGCATTAAGCATCCTTATGTAAGATGTTTCTTATGAAGGCAAAAAAGAAAAAATAATGCAAATGCCTAACAACAAGAGATAAGTTGAATTACAGCACATCTAATGGAGGTTAAGCAATCATTAAAATTTATGACTCAAGAACTTAAAAAGAAATGTTCATGATAGATTTAAGAAAAAAAAAAGGAGTATTTAAATTGTTCGGCAATTTTGTTTTTTAAAATATGCACAGACAAAAAGACTAGGAGGAAATATTAATAATCTTGCTCTCTACATGGTAGATTATTCTCTAAACTATTTTATAATCTTCCAGCTATTCAACAATAAGCATGGATTGCTATATCATCAGAATAGCAATAAACATCAGCTTCATGTTAGGAAAAATACGGTGATGGGGGTCAGTTGTGGATCCTGCATTATTTGTCATCTCTTTGGGTTTCAGCTTCCTTGTCTATAAAAGGCAGACCTGAAAGACAAGTTGAGAAATCTTTCCTCTTTGAAAAATTCAAACTAACTTCTAGAGGATGCCAGAGTTTTGAAAATGGGCCAGCCTCCCTCTCCTGGAACAAGGAGGTGGACCCCACATCTTAAAAAGGGAGGGAGGACTTGGATTGACACGGAGGGAGGGCCGGGAGGGGACCATTATGGAGGAAGAACATTGCTGGGCCAAAGTTGGAGAGATACCTACTGGAAAGATCTACACTAGGGAAAGGAGCAGAGGCTGGGGAAAAGAGCCAAACTGGAGACAGGCCTATGAAGGATGGTCAGAATATCTGGGGGTTCACGGGTTGGTTCTGTCTGGAGGTGCCAGAGGCTGGATGTACCTAGAAAACTCTGGGTAAAGTGAAGCTCCATCACTCTTGGCAATGCCCAATTCCTATAGGAAGCAGTTTCCCTCATGCCTATGTGCTAAGTCCCTTTGGTTGTGTCCACCTCTTTGCAGCCCCATGGACTGTAGCCAGCCAGACTCCTCTGCCCATGAAATTTTCCAGGCAAGGATACTGGAGTGGGTTGTCATTTTCTCCTCCAGGGGATCTTTCCAACCCAGGGATCGAAGAAAGTCTCCTGCATTGGCGGGTAGATTCTTTGCCCCAGTTTCCCTCATACTAGGACCTGAACAATGTGTTGGTAGTGGAGGTGGTGGGAAATCAGGGTGGGTATTCCTGGCCTTGCCATAGCAGGCAGTGGTTGCTCAACAATTATCTACTAAATGAATATCATTGGGAAAGATATTGCTTATCTATAGACCTCAATTTATAGTACCCATCTGTGAATTGGCAGGTTAGGAAAGATTATAATTTGTTGGGGAGATTAAACACTGCATACTTCCATACTCCATCCTCCCATAGGGTACTGCCGGCTCTATTTATAAGTAGGCACATTGAGGCTCTGAAGGGCTGAGTCACTTGTCCCAGGTCTGGGATCCTAACTGGTTCATGACTGCAAAAGTAGCTTTTCCCACTCCACTGACGCGGTGTGTCGCTTCCAGCCTTAAAATACAGGTGCCATTATGAGGTTTGGCAGGGAAAGTCTGAACAGGAACCAGGCGCAAGGTGACAAGATCACTCCCGCAGACGCCTGATTCTGGGCGGGGTCCCGCAGTACTTCCCTCCTCTTCTGGCAGAGCCTTTTTCAGTCTCGACCTAGCCTCTGGCCGGGATGCCCCGGAGCTCGAGGTGGGGACGGGGGCGCTGGGGAGAAGCCCAGTCCTGGAGCAGCTCGGGTTTTCACAAGGTGGCGTCAGGGGCCGGCTGCGGTCGGCGCGGGTTTCCAAAAGTCTGAAGGAAAACCCAACCGGGGGCCGCGCCCTTGAGACCCGCGGAGGGGGCAGTCACCGCAGCCTTGCCCAAGCCTCGGGCTCTGAAGAGGAGGTGGGGGAAAAGATGGGCGTGCGTGTGTATGTGTGTGTGATGGGTGTGTGTGTGTGTGTTGGGTGGTATTTAAGCCGAGGGAGGCGAGGACCCAAAAGTTGGGGGTGGAGCGCACGAATGAAACCTTTTCGGTCCTTCGAGGTACGGCCCCCACCCCAACTCCCGCTGCCTCCAGCGGCTAATAACCGTTTGGATCCCCGAGACTTGTCTCCCAGCCCAGGGTCTTAGTCTGTGACTGCCGGCGGGAGGGGAGTTGGAGATCTAAGTCCCACCCTCTGGGCTGGAAGCCTGAGGCCAGAGAGGGGAAGTGATTTCCTCAAGGTCACGCAGCAGATTGCGCCTAGCCCGGGCCGAAGCCCAGGTATCAGCCCCGCCTTGGCCATAAGCCCCAGAACCTGGGCCTCCACAAGTCCGACGCTGGGAAGGAGGAAGGAGAGGGCGGACAGGGGCTGGATGGGGTGGGGAGGAGCGTGAAAGCGCGCCGGACACCCATAACCCCAGGTCAGAGTTCAAAGCGGAGACTCCTTCCTGAAGCCGACGACCCTGGAGTCCCGCCTCGGGCGCCCCCTCGCGTGGGGCCGCCGGGGTGAAGATGACGAGGGGACGAGGGAGCTCGGGGCGCTTGGCATCCAGTCCCACCTCCGGCGGGCTGGGACGGCGCGGTGCGCGCGGTCCCTTTAAGAAAGTTCGCTGGGTAAGTTCATCCAAGTTTTAAAAACTCGTGGTGGAGAAGGGAAAGGGGAAAGGGAGAGGGAAAGGACGCGGGAGAGAGGGGAAAAGCCCCGCCGGAGACTGGCGCGCCGCAGCCCGGGCCGGGGCGAGACCGCAGCGCGCGGCGGGGATTGGCTGCGCGTTCCCTCGGAGACCGCGGCCAGGGCGGGGGAGGGGGCTGGCCGGGCCCCAGCTGAGGCCGGTTCCGGCCCCCGGCCCCCGCCCCCCGCCGCCTCCCGGCGCCCGCCCCCTCCCCCGGCGCCCGCCCCCCGCCCCCCCGCCCGCCGCCGCCGCCGCCGCCGCCGCGGGCGCACTCGCCGGTCGCATTGAAAAGGCGGAGGCGGCGGCCGCTCCGGCTCCGCTCCAGTTCCCGGTGACTCCCCACGCCGCACCCCCTCCCCGCCTCCCGCACCCGCCAAACTTGATGTGACCCCCCAACCCGACGCGGCGGCTGCCCCTCTCACCGCCACTCCGCCCCGCACCCCCGGAGCGCACTGCTCACCGAGCCCCTCCCCACCTCCTCGCCGGGGCCGGGCGCCGCGCTAGCCCTCAGCGCTCCCTTCCCCTCGCCACCCCCGCCCCACCCCACCCCCCGCACCATGAGCAACCTGAAGCCGGACGGCGAGCACAGCACCGGCGCGGGCACCGGCACCGGCACGGGCACGGGCACGGGCTCCGGTGGCACCCTGGAGGAGGAGGTGGGTCTGCGCCCCCGGGACCGGTCCGGTGAAGTGCACGCGGAGGGGGGCGGGGGACGGGGCGCGCGCGGCCCCCCGCTAGGTCTGGCAGTGGCTCCCGGCGCCTTCCCGCCGCTGCCCTTCGGCCGGGGAGGAGCAGCCCGTGTCCGGCGGGCGGGGGCGTGCGGCCTGGACTACCCCGCCGGGCGGGCATTGTCTCCCCGCCCTCCCGGGCTAGGGGCGGGTAGCGCGCCGGCCGCCGTCCGTGCGTCCCGCGGTGGGCGAGCTGCGCCGCGTCCGCCCCGCGCCAGCTGCCCGCGCGCCCCTCGTTCGCCACACTCGGCCCGGCTCGCTGTCCTCTTCCGAGACGCTCCTCCCGCATGGCCGGGACTCCCGCCTCGGCTGAGAGAAACTGAGCGGGATTAGCACGGCGGGCGGGCGGCACCCTCACTCCCTTGCACTTTCCACCCTGACCCCTCCTCGTGACCTTGGAGGCCTGGGCCGTCTGCGCGGCACCTTGGTTCCCTAGAGTTGTACTCATGGCGGGATAGACGGGCTTACTTCACGGCCCGAGAGCCTGGGCTTTGGCAAAGATGTCAGCTGACTGATTTGAGAAGGAGATGCCTAAGACTCTCGGCCCCCGGTTCTCCTCTGTCGGATTTTGCCCTGGCAGCCAAGCCAGGACCCCAAAGCTGCCCCCGGTGGGATTCCACAAGGAATGTTCACCGGCCGTGTGCTAGGAGGAGGGTGTCTGAAGGCTTCGTGGAATCACCAGCAGCTGGGTGGTTGGTTAATTGAATGTGGCAAAACCCGGGAGGGTGTGTGTATGCGGGGTGGAGGGGTAGGTGTGTGGATATAGCCTTAAGGCTATCATTGAATGGAGACCAGAAGCTTGGCCGGCGGAGACAAAACTGGTGTGGAAAGGAGGCAGGCTTCGCTGCTCTTTCTCTCTCTGGAGGGGCCTCTGCTGTGTCACTCTAGGGCCAGGAGACCCTTCCTGTCATGTCCGGCATGCTCTTGCCCAGGAAACCAAGGGCCAGTTATCCACCCTGAGCTCCCTTCCCCTTGGTCTGGGGGAGAAACCGCAGAGCCTCTGGTGGGGGTTGGCGATGCTGCCTGCCTCCCATCCAGTGGTGCCGGCCGCCGTGCTATATGTTTGGTGCAGAATGGCGGCACTGGCCGGGCTGGGCTGGGCTCCTCACTGTGGGAGGGGTGGAGGGAGGGTCACAGGGTTAGCTCCCACTCTTAGCAATTCAGAGGCCTGGTGCCAGCCCCAGTCCACCAATGGCATGACATCTTGAGAATCTAGGTCTAGATCCCGCTTTCTGGGGGGAAGGAAAGGCGAAATATACAACCCTGCGCTACACCAGAGGGTCTGACATCTGTCCGCGAGTGTGGTGTGGGCTGGGGTTCTTTTGGGCCCTGAAAGCCTTGTCTGTCTTGGACTTGGATGCTGACAGTCCCTTGGCTTTGAAGACCCAATCCTAACCTTACCTGGTTGTTCAGAGTCTCCCCTGAGAGGTGGGGGAGGGTGACAGGGTTGCTGTGTGTGTGTGTGTGTGTGTGTGTGTGTGTGTGTGTGTGTGTGTGTGTGTGTGTGTGTGTGCGTGTGTGGTCTCTACTGAAATTGGCCATCTCCTGTGAAGCTGGACATGGACCCAGAACAACTTATGCTGGAGGTTGACTTCAGCAAGGATTTTACCCTGCCTGAGACCCAGACCCACCCCTTTGAAGTGGGAAGGGTGAACCATGTGGCCAGTCTAAAATCTTGGAGAAATCGTTTGAAGTACTGGCCACATTTTTCTAAGTAGCTTTTCTAAGAGAGGGGGCAGAACTGTCAAGAAGTGGAATTTCTCTCCTTGTGGGCAGAGGTGGGCTACAGCCCTGTAGTGCTTCAGGGAATCAGTGCAGTTGGTGCTGGGGAGGGGAGGGAGCATGGGCTCTTGTTACTACAGAGGTCTAAAACCAAGGGCTGCAGTGGTCTCTTGGAGCACCACATCTGCTCTGGTCACGTAAGCACGAGAGTCAGCCCCTTTTCTCTGGCCAAAAACTGTTCAGCCAGGGTTCCATCTTAGATCGGTGGTTTGAGCAGGAACTGGACACATTCTCTTCAGCGTAGATGCCCCCTAGGTAGGCAGTTCTGCAACCCCCAAGAGCCCCCATTGGGGAAATCCACCTTAGCAGAGGTTGTTTCTCTCACGGCTGACCTAGGCTGGCTCTTCCCAGTTGGCTGTTGGAGATTAGCTAAAGCAAACCTAGGAAAGCAAGGAAGATGTGGCTGAGTGGGTGGTTGTTAGACCTGGAGGGATGGTAGAGGCGTTCCAAGAAGAGGGAATAGTGCATATAAAAGTAGGGATGGACTGTGGAGCCACATGACTTGTTTGGGTGACTACAGGTAATTTGTTATGTTGAAGTGATGCTGGGGGCCACATTATGAACAGCCTGAGATCATGCAGGCTTGGGAGGAAATCAGCATTTTTCTGTCACTTGGGAAGGAGATATGTTAGAAAATCAAGTATCCCTTTCAATCTAGAGGTGTGTGTCTTGGCTGGTGCCTGAGCCCCAGGAGGTGAGGATGTACCACTGCACAAGAACCCAGCTCAAGTTGGGCTTGCCCCTGATGCTGCCCAGACCCAGACCCAAGTATTGTCTTGGCTTAGTGATTCTTGAGGGATGGCTGGATAGTTACAGTGTTTCTGGGGAAAGATATATTTGGTTTGAAAGTATATTCTATTTTGAAAACAGAGACTTCACTTTCATAATACAAAGTAGTATTAAGTTACAGTAACTACTCATTGAGGGCCCCCTATGAGTAGGGGGGTATTTGAAATCTTGGGGTAAGGGTGAGGTTCAGGTTTCTAAAAGTTAAAAAAGTTTTAAGCCAGCTTAGTGGTAAGTTATAGAAAGGCAGGGTTAATGGTGGCTAAGGGAGCTACAGCTTGACCTAAGGGTCTTGGCCCCTCCGTGTTCTCCATCCCCATTTTTGTCCTTTGCATCCGCTAAAGTTGGGTCAAAATTGCTTCCTGCAAGTCTGGTACCCCAGGGTCCATCATGTGTCCTCTAGGGGTCTCTGAAGAACCAGCTTGGTCCCTAGCCTCGGGGAGGATGGGTCAAGGTTAGCTCTCAAATGAGTGAAGGAATTTTAGGGTCCAGGATGTGATTTGGGCACTACCCCCTTTCTTTTCTCTGCCATCAAAAATATTTGCCAGGATCTGGGACATCTTGGTGCTCTGTCTGAAGACTTTCTTGGGGATAAGGGGAGGGAAGCATCTATGCTTCTGGGCTTTTACCTGGAGACAGGACCCAAGCACTTCAATCCAGACAGGTTCTGGTAGATCAGACTCCACTCTGCCCTGGGGATTGCTGGGATGTGTCTCCTCTGTTCAGATAACCTAATGGAGAGATTAAACTATTTGCAGTACTGTGAACTCATATCTAGTCTTTGTAACAGGTGGTGTTTTGAGCATTTGACCATTCTAACTCATTTCACTCTCATAACAGCAGTGTGACATACTTATTTTATTACCACATTATAAATGAGGAAGCTGAGACACAGGTTAAATAGCTTTCATGTAGCTTGTAAATGGTTAAATTGAGGTTTGAACCCAGAGTTTGCTCTTAACACACACTGCTGGCTCTTCTGTTTTATGTAGGGGGTTTGGATGAGGCTTGAGGGTGGAGAGGGGAGAGGATCTGCATCTCAGGCTCTTTAGGGCTGAGCTTTAGATAATGACAGGGTCCCAAATAAAAGCCCTGGGCTGGCTCCAGACTAGTTCTCTTGGAGTTGGTCGCATCCTGAGACTGGGTGGTGGGAGCTGTCAGCCCCTGTGGGAGGAGCATTTTATCACAGATCATGTTTAGAATTGTTATTGTGTGGTGATAAAAACCAGATCAGGTGAATTCTCTACAGACAGTACATCCCCTTTGTAGCCTGTGCTGGGGCTGACTGCCTTCACCTCCCAACCCCTTGATTCCCTGTTGCTTTGGGCATCTTAACTTAAAAAAAAAAAAAAAAAAAAAGGTACTTCAAGTAACTCTAAAGTGACTGCCTTTCATTTGGGAGGCCTTTCTCTTGGGTCTCCTTATCTCCTCTTTGCCTGTAAGTGGCCAGCCTGACTGGTTTGCCCCAGTAAGAACCAGCTTCTAAGTATCATTCAATGTTTGGACATTCTGATTTCTCATCTCCATTTCTGGGGTGGAGCAGGGCAGGGGAGGCTGGCCAGTACTGTAACTGGAGACAAGATATGAACCGTGGGATGTTTTGTTCTGCTCTCATGCTCTCTACCCGTTTGTTGTTGTTGTTGTTTAGTCACTAAGCTGTGTCCAACTCTGTGACCCCATGGACTGCAGCATGCCAGGCTTCCCTGCCTTCACTATCTCCCGGAGTTTGCTCAAACTCAAGTCTTTTGAGTCAGTGATGCCATCCACCCATCTCATCCTCTGTCATCTCCTCCTCCTGCCTTCAATCTCTCCCGACATCAGGGTCTTTTTCCAATGAGTTGGCTCTTTGCATTAGGTGGCCAAAGTATTGGCACTTCAGCTTCAGCATCAGTCCTTCCAATGAATATTCAGGGTTGATTTCCTTTAGGATTAACTGGTTTGATCTCCTTGCTGTACAAGGGACTCGCAGGAGTCTTCTCCAGCACCACAGTTCGAAAGTATCAATTCTTCAGCACTCAGCTTGCCTTCTCTCCACCCATTTATCACACTGGTTCTCCAGAGAGTCCTAGAGGTAGAGGAGAGGAGTCCTCCTACCCGCCTTGAGGGCTGAGCTCCTGGTCCAAGGCCACCCAACTCTGGTTACCGAGAGCTCAACTAGAGTGTTGGGTTCTGGCCGCACCTGGTGGCCCCCAGCCTCTGCTCAGCCATTGATTTTGGGGAGCAGCAACATTTGGTAACTTGTCAGTTTCTCTGCCACCCCCTGACCATGGCTACCTCAGAGGGGACCTCACACCCCAGGCACAGTGTGAGGACCTGGAGCAGAGCACATCTCCTATCTTTCAGAAATCACGCTGCTGTGAGGTGGGAACTGCAGACAGCCCACAGAGCTTCCTGTGCCGAACCCTGTCCACTGCCTGCCCAGGAACCAGCATGGCCTCCCCACTTTCAGCTTCTTTCCCTATTCCATCCTTGGATGGAAAGAATAAGGTTACCCGTGAGGTGTGTCAAGGCTAGACAGGTGGCAGGATCATTGGGTCCTCCATTCCTGAAGAGTCTGCTGGTGGATCCATCCATGTTGGGTGCCTCCAGAGGATAGCAGGGGCTGGGTATAGTCGGAGGGTCTGCCTTGGCCCATCGGTCATTTGTAGCCATTTAGAGCCGACTGAGGACAGGCTGTTGACTGTCAAGTCATCAAGGCTACCTGTATAGTTCTGACCAAGCCTAGCACCCTCAAGGAGAAAGGGCAGGGCCTGACCTGAACCAGGCCATGCTATGAGTGTCCTGGGGTCTCTACCTCCTCTTCTTGGTTGGCCACCCTCCCTCTCCCAAGTGAGTGTTTTTGTTTTTTTTTCGGAGTTTGGGGTTTTAATTGGGAAACATCTGGAGAAGTTCCTCGAATAGGACCTGAAACCAATTTGGGGAACTTTTGTTGCTATCACAGCTGCGAAGAACTTCCACCCAGACTGGTCCCTGTTCTGATCTGTAGCTGTAGCTATATATGGGCACAACTTAGGATGGAGGGGTTCATCCTGTGTTGGAGACAGGGCAGCTCCAAACTAGAATACAGGTTCTAGAAGCATTTCCATCCCTGAACAGAGACCCTCTCCCAACAGGAGCATCCCTTTAGGAAACTCATCAGACTTCATCTGCCTTAGTCAGGTGGTGTACAGATGTGAGGGGCTCAGCGCTCTGTGTTCAGGTGCATGGTGCCATGTGTTCACTGGATTAACGTTACATTGTTTAAGGATTGGAGGTACTGATTTTGGAGCTAGGGGAAGGGTGTGGGATTCCCGTAGGACAACTCCTTAAATCTGTGGGGTGGCGTGTAGCAGTGGTGATACCTGCAACCTTTGCCAGCTACAGGGTTAGGCAGTAGACAGGTATTGGCTGATCACACAGCAGTGGGAGGGACAGGGTGGGTGGATGGCACAGAGGGCAAGGGAGCTGTGCCCGGAAGCTTGGTGCTGGAGGTCCTGTGAGCCTGTCTTTCTGAGTTGCCTGTGAAAGCATGATCCTATGGCTCTGTCTGGAACCAGATAGAAAGCCAGCCTGGCCCCTACCTCCAGCCAGCCTGGGAGCACGGAGTCTGCATAGCACAGTTCATGCTACTTGGTTGGGTTCCCTAATGAGGTGTAGAACAGGGCTCGCAGCGGCTGTGACCAGGCGTGTTCCCTCGATGTGGTGCTTTCTGTTCTTGGGGCTAGAAGTAGATTGGACTATAAGGTCCAAAGCCTTATTTAGGCCATCTTAGTTCCTCCCGCCCCAACTTCCCAGGCAACTTGGACTTCACCTCCAGCTCAGCCACTGGCTGGCCAGGCACCTAATTCCTAAGCTGGTTTCCTCATCTGTAAAATGGGCCTGTATCACTCTGCCTGTTACATCAGAGGCCCTTCAGGCTCACACTCCCATGGTAGGTGTGAAAGAAGTGGAAATTACAAAGTGCTGCCCAAAAGTAGGGCCTTAGAGCCAGGCCCTGATTTGTGTGATTTGGGGCCGGAATTGACAGAGGAAGGCACAGCACTATGGAACAGCTCCCAAGCCTGGACTTCTCCCCACCACGTCAGACTGTGGTGACTTTGGAGGTGTCCTAGGTGGGGCCTGCTGGAGGGAAGCTGGGCAGTGTCCTAGCTGGAAGCTGAGCAGCCCAGAGCTCCTTGGCGGACACGGGAGGCCCTGGGGTTCTGAGAGCGTGTGTGTTTGTATCTGTTTGCTCTACTGTCTGGCTGTATCTGCTTGCTCTTTTTTCCGTGTCCTTGTTCAGCCCTTATAAGTCCTGGGTCTGCGGGCCATGTCACCACATTCCATCCACCTCTCGTCAAGTGGCCCCACTGAGAGGGACTTATTTCCCCTGGGAGGGGTAAGAGCGACCTACCAGTGCCAAGGCTAAGCACAGGACCCAGGCAGAACCAAGCCCCAGCCCACTGCCTACACAGAAAAGGCCCAGGCCCCTGAGATCCCTGCAGGGGTACGGTGCCTGCTCTGAGGTTTCCATTTGGCAGCTCCGATGTTGCCCCAGCAGAGAGACCCCTCTGAAACCCCCAGGGCCTGGCTTCCCGCATCCTGCTCTCTCACCCTCTCAACCTCTGTCCCCTTCTTTCCTGCTTTCCTTGCTGTCTTGTGGGCAAAAAGGAAGGCGTAGGAGCTCTGAGCCCATGGAGGACAGTGCCTGAGCATCACTCGGAGACTCCATCACATTCTCCCCCTTCCCTGGTTTCTTAGAAGGTCAGAGCATGAAGGGCCCTGAGTCTAGCCCACCCTCCCTCTCTATTGCTGAGGCAGTGGTGAAGGCCTTGAAGCCACTTGCCTGGCCACAGGGCTGGGACTTCAATCAGGCTCTTTGATAGTTGGCTTGAGGCACTTTTTCTTTTGTTTCCTTGTCAGCTCTGTTGGCCGAGCAGGAAGCTGAGCCTGAGTCCTGTGTCTTGGTTCTCAATGGTTCTTTTCCCCTTGGAGAAGCCAGAGCTGACCTGGGCGTGATGATGGGCAGTGGACGTTTGCAGCAGGAAAACTGCAAGCTTTATATAATGCAGTCTGAAGCTCATAAACTCCCGTGTGATCTGGCTGGTAGGGGCGGTAGTGACACACTGAAATGAGGTGTCCTGGGCTTCTGTTTGGACTCGGGTCTTCCTGAGGCTGTGAGGGGCCCTGCTCTACTCCTAGCCCTCTTCCCCACTACACAAGGCTGCTCCCACTCAGCCGCTGAGAGTTGGCAGTCTGTCATTGTTCCCTTTGATTTCCCTATATAACTCACTATTTAAGACTAACCATGGATCCTCCAGTGGAACCCCCGTGCTCCCCCAGTCATCCTTATGCCCTCTTAGCTCAGACACTGAAGGTCACTTGTTCTGGACACCTAAGGCTGATCCCCACTGGGGTCTGAGTGGGTTGGTGGTGTGAGATCAAGGTCTGCTGAAGAGCCTTGACTTGTGAGCTGGGCATCCAGGGACACTGGGGTACTTCTGACGTGCTCAGTGACTTGGAGCAACTCCTTGGACCTCAGCTAAAAATGAGGTTTCTTCCAGCTCAGATATTCTGCATTTCGGTTGCTGGAGAGGGCTGGGAGTTGGGGAAGGATGTGGGAGGGGCCTACGAGAGGCTTGTTTTTCCCCTGTTTGGATTTCCCTCCTCCCCCACCCTCTTCTGTAAGTGGTGTTTTCCATCCAGATGACACCAGGAGGGCTCCCTGTGCTAAGCAGCAAGCAGGCAGTGTTCAAGGCTAGCAAGGTATTTTGATGGAGTGGACAGTTGAAACAGTTCCTTTTCCATACTGGATTCTAACTATCAGAGTTGCTAAAGGATTGCTACAAGGAATCAGTTTTCAAAGACCGTTTTTTATCTCTTTGGTGTGATGTTTCTATTGCCCAGAGTCAAGTTTCCTAGCCTTGTGAGGCAGAGATTTGCCTAGAAGGCACGAGTTGACGCGTTCTCTTCCAGTGAGTAGTGTTCCTGGTGGACCACTGGGATTTATTTGGGGGTGGGGGAAGGATGGGGGTGGCCCTGGTATTTTCTACCTCAGCATCCTTTGTGGACAAAGATCTGGGCCCCAAACGGGGTCCCTGGAGGTCAGGGTGCTATCTTGGACAGTACAAGGCTGGGGTTTGGAAGGAGGCTGGCTGTGTTGTCTTTTGGAGTTAAAGGATAAGGGGGTTTAATATCCAAGGACGAACGACTGTTTTAACAGCAGTGTTTACCCCTTTCATCTCTTGTAAAAGCTGGTGGGGACTTCCCTGGTGGTCCAGTGGTTAAGAATCGGCCTTCCAAAGCAGGGGACACGAGTTTGATCCTTGGTCAGGGAACTAAACTCCCACATGCTGTGGGGCAACTAAGCCCGCAGACTGAAACTAGAGAGGAACCCGCATGCTCCAGTTGAGACCCAACACAAGAAACGGGCACATACAGAGCCCATCCTCTCAGCCACAATATCCCGCTGCTGCCCTTACCTGGGAAGTTGAGTGTTTATGCTGCGAATGAAGGTGGAGCCGCCAGGACCCAGGCTGGGCTGACGAGTGTGGGGTCCCCCCCCCCCACTGGGGAGGGAGGACTTCGGGGACTAGCCTCGCGGACCCCGCGCCCCCGTCCTGTCCCACATGGGGGCTTTCCTCTGGCTTTCCTCCTGCAAGGACCCCCCATGTGGTCTGGGCCCTGTGTGTGCCTCAAAATAAGTCTGATAGGGCTCCCTGGTAGTCCAGGGGATAAGAATCCACCTGCCAGGGCAGGGGACACAGGTTCGATCCCTGGTCCGGGAAGATTGCACATGCCACAGAGCAACTAAGTCCATGTACCACAACCACTGAAGCCTGTGCCCTCTAGAGCCGGTGCTCCACAACAGGAGAAGCCATCGCAGTGAGATGCCTGTGCACTGCAACTGGAGAGTAGACCCTGCTTGCTGCAACTAGAGAAAGCCCATGCATGGTAACAAAGACCCAGCACAGTCTAAAAAAAGAAAAAGGCTGAGGGGGAATTCCCTGGTGGTCAAGTGGTTAAGAATCCACCTTGGAATGTAGGGGACTCAGGTTCACTCCCTGACTGGGGGACTAAGATCCCACAGGCTTCAGAGGATCTAAGCCTGCATGTCACAGCTACTGAGCCCAGGCACTCTGGAGGCCATGCACCACAACTGGAGAGTCTGTGCCCCCCACAAAAAAAATCCCGCATGAGGAAACGAAGATCCTGCACTCCGCCAACTAAGACCCAATGCAGCCAAGATAATGATAAATAAATATTTTTTAAAAAGTAAGGCTGAGGGTGGAGGCCACCACTTCCTGTGCCTTCCTCTGCCCCTCCCCAGAGCATGGGAGGAGAGAGGAGCAGGCCAGAGGTCGTTGGGAGCTCCATGCACCCGAGGTCTGGCTCTAGCTGGAGGAAAAGGGCCCAGGACCACACAGTGAAGACCTAGCCGACCCCAGGAAGTCTGCCCACCAGCGATAGCCTGTGGGCTGGACTCCGTGGCTTCTGGCAGCCTGAGGGAAAGAAAGGCAGTAGGGCTTGCTTGAATGAGCAGCCTCGGGAGCCCCCGTGCCATGCTGGCTGGGGACACCGTTGTGCTGAAGGTCAGCCTGTTGCCTTAGGCAGGCCTGGTGCTGGCTGGGGCCTCCAGTGAGTCTGCTTCTGACCATCCTGAAGGCCATACACCGTGTCTGTGATGGTCCTGTGTGGGGACACCTCTCTGGCCAAATTCCTTGTCCGTGTTGAATTTTATGCTTCCAGCAGGTTCCTTAACATGTGTCTTCTTTCACTGGCCTCTAAAGATTACTCCTCAGTTCTTTTTTTGGCTGAGCCACGAAGGTTGTGGGATCTTTAGTTCCCTTACCAGGGATCTAATCACGGCCCACAGCAGTGAAGGCGCCGAGTCCTAACCACTGGGCCACTAGGGTATTGCGAAGGATTCCCTATCTTTTCTCTACCTCTCCCCTATCACTACCTTCTCCACCCAGTTCCAAATTTGCCTTCTAATTGTGCCAAGGATGAGGCTGTGGTCCAGCATGATCTGCTGGTACTTGCCATGAAAATGACCATTTCAACAGGACCGTGGTTGCTTTCCATGTTTCGTGGCAAGAGAGGTATTCTCTTGGCTTGTGTGAATGCTTTTGGAGAGAGTGAGTGTTTGGAAGGAGGGCCGAGGTAAACAAGGCTGGTGCTTTCCAGCAGCTGGGATTGTGTGAGCCACCCCTTACACTTCCTCCAGTTACCCTAAAACATTTTTGTGTTGAAAGTGTGTTGGTCACTCAGTCGTATCAGACTCTTTGCTACCCCATGGACAGTAGCCCACCACACTCCTCTGTCCATGGGATTCTCCAGGCAAGAATACTGGAGTGGGTTGCCTCGCCCTCCTCCAGGGGATCTTCCCAATTGAACCCAGGTCTCCCACATTGCAGGCGGATTCTTGTATCATCTGAGCCACCTGGGAAGCCTTGTGGAATAGGCTGTGGGTTCTTTGGTTAATCTTTCCATCTTGTATCAGTGGCAGTTGGTCCCTGATTCCCTGTCTGTGCTTGACTCTTTGCTGAATGTTGTGTCCTGTTGTTGTGAGGCTGGCAGTAGTAATTGGCATGGAGCAATGGTCGCCAGTGCTGGCCTGAGACACAGGACTGTTGACCAGACCTTGCAGAAGTAACTGCATATGTCTGTCCCTGCCAAACCTAAAGATCCTGACTGTGCCATTAGATTACTTTGTCAGCTTCCTATTCTGAGCCTCAGTTTCATCATCTATAAAGTGAGGTTGTTGAACTAGCTGATCTCCGCAGTGCCTCCCACCCTGGACATGAGCTCCCTGGGGAAGAGGAACACTAAAGAATCCGGCAACTGCCTAAGGTCATTTCCCGTACATTCCTAGCCCCAGTCTGATCTGGGCCTGATCCAGCCTCACTGTTGTTGAGTTGCTAAGTCTTTTCCTTCTCTTTTGTGACCCTATGGACTGTAGCTTGCCAGGCTCCCCTGTCCATGGGATTCTCCAGGCAAGAATACTGGAGTGGGTTGCCATTTCCTTCTCCAGGGGATCTTCTAGACCTAGGGATCGCACCTGCATCTCCTGCGTTGGTAGGCGGATTCTTTTATCACTGAGCTACCAGGGAAGTCCCCCCAGCCTCCTTAGGCTTATAACTAAATGGCCTGTGGTACCTGATAGGTGAGGTTTTTGTGCAGGTAAATGCCGAGATTACAGGAGCCCTAAGTGAACAAGCATGTTGTTCAGCCTCTCCTGTATGCTGGGCATAGAGTAAAGTGTGCTCATCATCCTGGAAGGTAGATGATACCTATGTTGCACAGATAAGGAAACTGAGATTCGGAGAGATGAAGCAGCTTCGCCAAGCCAAGCATAAAGCTGGGATGCAAACCCTGATCTTGCTAACTAAAGCCTTTCCCATTTATGGCATCACTCGGCTATGCTTGGCCACATTCGTCTGTGGTTCTGAGTCCCTTCTTTGGAGGGACCGAGGGGTGTAGAGATGGGGAAGGTCTCAGGTGTTGAGCCTGGCTCTAGACACATTGGAGGATAGAAAAGTTTTGAGACTTTTCTCCTGCCAATGGGTTTTGGAGTCCAGGTGAGCGCAGACTGGTAGGACCAGTAAAAGACCAGGGGGTCTTTAAGGGCCTTCGTAAGACTAGAAGAAAAGTGGGGTGAGGAAATAGAGGGACCTGAAGGGTGGATGCTCTTTAGTTAAGGAATGAGGAAGGGGCGGGCTGTGGGGTAGCATGAGCAGCTGCCAAGCAGCGGGTCTATGTGGATGTTTGTTGGGGACCTAGGGTCAGTGGGCTGGGGCAGGCCCTGATGCAGTTGAAGCAGCACAGCGGGTAGGTGGGCTCTGGAAACTCTGTCGTCTCGACATGTGACTGACCAGCCTGCTAAGCTCATGCTTCCTGTCACTGAAACTTTGCCGTCATCCTAAACAAGCACCCAGGGAAGAGCCTGGCTACTGGAACGATGCATGAGAGCACCTGACCCATCCTTGGGGCTGACGAGGCTGCCCAGCCGTGGCTCCCTCTGTCCCCACAGCCAGATGAATGGCATGGATGGCTGAATCAGGGTTTCCTGGGTCTTACCCTGCTCTGTGCCAAGCTTTCATGAGTCCTTTCTGGGGCCTCAGTTTCCATGTCTGCAAAAGGGGACAGACAGAGGGCACGTTATTTGCTGGGGTGTCCAGGGTCAAGTAAGAACCAAGGAGAGCATTCAGGTTAGCCTCCCAGCAAAGGGTCTGTGAACTGGCAGATGAGAGCCCACCACCTAACCCATGGTGGCTTTGACCTCAGCTTGCTTCCTAAGAGATGATGGCCCAGGACAGGATGGGACCTGTATTGTAGCCTCTAGAACCTAAAAGATAAGAAGCAGAAGAAAAGAGTCATGTAGCTCAGAGAAGGCTGGAAACCAGGGTCTGAGCTGGGAACGAGGGAAAGATCCCCCGTACTCACTCCCGTCTGCTTCCTCAAGCAGGAAACTTTGTGCTGAGAACTTTCTATTTTAGGGGGCCTCTGGGGAAGTCTGGCCAGAAAGGAGCCATTGGAGGAAGGATTTAAAATTAGCCGGGGTGAGATGGGTGGCCCCGGGGGAAAACTGAGGCAGAGGTTTCTGCTGTGAGGCAGCTCTGGTTCTGTGTCTTTGACCCAAAGTACGTTCCATCATCCTGGGAGGAGGGAACAGGGCCCTGACTGGTTTGTACACTTTCAGTCCATTCTCTAGGGTAGGCTGGGCTTTCCAGTCTGGCACCCCAAAGCAAGCATCGTCTCTACCAGCCTGGGTGAGCAGTTGGGAGGGAGACCTGGGTTTTGAGTCCTTCTGCCTTTAAAAAAAGACAAGCTGCATGACCTGAGAGAGACACTTCTTTTGGGGGGTTTACATGCAAATGAGAGGCCTTTCATCACAGGGCAGATGGGTGTTGAGGACAATTGCCCTCTAGAGGCCAGGAGCTCAATCGAACCCTCCTGGAGCCTGGGCTGTCTGGTGTCTCCCAGATGTTTCTGAAACAGGGCGGTGCTCAGGAGCTGTGTGTGCAGGGACACAGTGGCCAAGGGCTGTGAGACATAGGGAGGCCTCACCCCCGGCCCAGGAGCAGAAGTGTGTGTGGCGAGGGAAGGCATCACTGAAGGGGCCAGGGGTGTCCTAACTGGCAGGGGATTCTGCTGGGTTTGCTTTTGGCGGAAACTCATGTGAGAGAAGAAGCTGTCCTTAACCTGTTCTATGAGCTGCGGGCTTGGAGCCATTCCTGTGGGGGTGGGGGTGGGGTCACGAGCAGTGGTGGGGCTGGTTTCCTCTGCCGTTCCTGTCTCTGTTGTTGACAAGTGTGTCATTGGAGAGAGAGAATGCGTGTGTTGGGTGTAACTTTGCCTGACTGCTCTGGGCTCCTGGTTTAAGCCATTGTCTGCAGAAAGGCTGTTGCCTGGGTTCATCTCGCAGGCTGTCATCAGAGCACGGAAGTTCTTTGGTGCCTTTGGAGGGGGATATGGCACGCTAAGGGCTTTCAAGAATAAACCATGTGACGGGTAGGTTGAGACATGTGAAAGTGTTAGTCGCTCAGTTGTGTCCTACTCTTTGCAACCCCAGGGACTGTAGCCCGACAGGCTTCTCTGTCCATGGGATTTCCCAGGCAAGAATATTGGGGCAGGTTGCCATTTCCTTCTCCAGAGGATCTTCCTGACCCAGGGGTCAAACTCTGGTCTCCTGCATCGCAGGCAGATTCTTTACCATCTGAGCCATCAGGCATGTGAACTTGTTCTTAGTTGTCAGTGATGAGTTGAAGACTTACTTTTGGCTTCGTGGAATGAGATGCAACTTGCAGCAGGAGTTGAGGGAATTCCCTGGCAGTTCAACGGTTAGAACTCTGAGATTTCACTACTGAGGGCAAGGGTTCGATTCCTGGTCAGGGAACTAAGGTCCCGAAAGCCATGCAGCCAAAAACAAAACAGGAGTCAAGTGTATTGGGAAGCTTTGCTCTTTTGGATTTTTCATTACTCAGGAAAGCACAGTTTTAAGATGTTTTTAATGGATCTACACTTTGGAAAAGCCTGTCTCCCTTGTAATGATTATTGGCTGATCTGGTCTTGCTGGCTGCATTTAACCAGCAGAGGTGAATTAAGAAAGTTTTCTTGCCAGTCCTCTCCTGGACTTCACCCACCGTTCAGGAGGTCAGGTTTGCCAAACCTGAGTCACGAGATGGGCACCTGGTGTCGAGACCCAGCTTCACCAACAACTTGTAACTTTGTTGAGGGCAAGGCTTGAAACTTACAGCATCCTCTGCCTCACTAGAAGCTGGCAAGATCCTACTCATTCTTCAAAGCCCAGCATCATTGTTCCATCTCTGGCTCCTTCCCTAAGTTCCTTATTCAGTAAACATTTAGTACCAGCACCCTACAGAGAGCTGGGCAGAGAAGCAAGAACACAACACATTCCCGGCCACTGAGGAGCCTACATCTGGCTTAGAAAGCAGGAAGAGATGGATATGAAAGTTCTGGGCCCTCTGATGAAATCACTCCAGGGCATAGAGTTTACTTCTTTGCCTCCCCATCAAACCAGACAGAGCCTCTCTCCCCCAGGGGCCCATGGCATCTTCTGAAAAATATGTATGTTTCTACCTGTGCTTTTCTTGGAGGTCAGAGACCGTAGGTTTCTTCAAGCCTTACAGGGGTCCTTGGTCTGTGCTCTTGTTAAACAGGGCTCTCCTTGGGGCTGTCTGGCAGTGGACAGTCTGCACAGAGGCACTTGGCTCGTGCTTGTTGTGACCCCTGCAGGATGAATCTAGAGAGACGGGAGGGCCCAGAAAGGGTTCTGAAAAGTTAAATGCTGTCAAACTCTGGGTGCTCGTTTGCCTCAGCCTCTAAAGGAGGCTCAGGAAATCCTGAATTCTCCCTTCAACCCTGGAAGGATTCCAGTTCATTTCCTGAAGGAGGAGGCATCGTCTTTGTTCTCCTGTAAGCCTGGTCCTCACCACCGTGGTCTCTTCCCCAGGTCCGGACACTGTTCGTCAGTGGGCTCCCTGTGGATATTAAACCCAGAGAACTCTACCTGCTCTTTAGGCCGTTCAAGGTGAGTCTGGACCCAGCCACCCATGGGCAGAGCCTCTGATGGAGGAGAAGCATCAGGAATGAGTCCAGACCCGAGTTGGGCGGCAGGAGAACTATTAGAAACTGATCACAGACCTGGCTCTCTGCCCCTGTTCAGCTGACTCACATGTGGCTTTTTGTCAATTGCTGAGCCCCTCTGAGCCTCTGTTTTCTCATCTGTAAAGTGGAGACAGTAGAACCTCAGTAGACTTTGCTGTATAAAGAATCTTTGAGATTCAGCATGGCATTTTCCATTTGTGGATAAGAAAACTTAAAAAGGGGAGGTCTGAGCTTCCAGATGACAGGCTAATGGAGCAAAGGGGAATTCCTGCATGAAAGGATGAATGCTGCCGCGTGATGCCCACCGCATGCGCTAGGCCGTGTGATGTGGGATTCGAGGGCTGAGGGCGCTCAGCAGTGGGTGGAGATCTGGGTGGGTCGCCTTTGCAGGGGAGAAGAGGGTGAGCTGCGGAAAGGTGGGGCTGCAGGATGGCTGGGGTAGCACAACAGAGGCATCTGACCTTCCCTGTTAATGATCACCTCTCTCTGCAGGGGTATGAAGGGTCCCTGATCAAGCTCACATCAAGACAGGTAATTTCCCTCCAAGATTTTTCTTCCTCCCAGCCCCGACCGACTGCTGAGCTTGGACCTAAGATAGTTCTCTTGTCCTCAGTCTTGAAGCATCTAGCAGCTGAGACCTGCCCCCTGTCATCCTGGTCCTGTCCTGGGCTGATGAAAAAGTAGCCTCCTTTGTAGAAGGATGAAAAAGTAGACAGGTTCCCTCTCCTTACCGGTCAGCTCCTGATCCCCACTCTCTTGCCCTTGAGAAACTATAGTGGGGCTGGAGGCTGAGGATCATGGAGGTGGTGGCTGTGCCCTGGCTCCTAGTGCCAGGAGTTCTGGGGCCCAGAGTCTTTTTTTTTTATTTTATTTTTTTGCTGTGCTGCTTGTGGGATCTTAGTTCCCTGATAGGGGATTGAACTCACATCCCTTGCCTTAGAAGCACAAAATCTTAACCACTCCACTACCAGGGAAGTCCCAGGGGCCCAGAGTCTTTAGGGGCCATTTGGGGTCTGGACTGAACCTTGGCAAAATGAAGTTAGAGAAGTTTTGAACCTATTTCCCCTTGATTGAACCTGGCTCCTTCCCATGCCCTTGATACATCTGTGTTCCCTTCCTTGCTGGGCAAAACACTAGCACTTAATTACCTGCATGCGTTAAACAACAACAGCAAAAGAGTGGGTGATGTTTCATGCAGTGGGATAATGCTCTATTGGCATCATTTCCCAGAAAGTGGTACCTGGGTGGGAGAGTTTTGGTGCCCAAGAACCTTTCACGGTTCTTCCTATTGAACATCAGGAGGATATGCACAAGAATTTTATATATATATATATCTATTTGTTTTGTATGCTTGAGGGGGAGATGGAGTGTTGGGAGAGATGCAAGGGTATTCTCTCTTTTTCCTACTAGCCTGTTGGTTTTGTGATCTTTGACAGCCGAGCAGGAGCAGAAGCAGCCAAGAACGCATTGAACGTGAGTAGATGGAGAACAGGCCTTTCTCCAACCCACAGACTTCTAGACAGCGGGGTTTCTGTCGTGTCTTCTGAAAACCTTCCTCCACTCTACATCTAAGGAAAGGGCCCGCAGACGTACCTTCCCCAGCCGTCCTGGGGCAGAATCTCTGGCTTTACCATCTGTGCCAAACGCCACTCCTCACAAGGCCCAACCAGCGTGTCCTCTGTCTTGGCCTCTGTGTGGCTGAGTCTTTCAGGGTAGATCACGGGGTCTGCAGTGGACAGTCTGAGTCCCAAAGAGTATAAAGCCTCTCCCTTCCTCCTCTCCTCACAGGGTATTCGCTTTGATCCTGAGAACCCGCAGACCCTGAGGCTAGAGTTTGCCAAAGCCAACACCAAGATGGCCAAGAACAAGCTAATGGCTACACCAAATCCCACCAATGCTCACCCCGCCCTTGGAGCACACTTCATCGCACGGGACCCCTGTGAGTGGCATTCAGTGGCCGTCTGCTGCCTTCTACCTGGCAGAGCTGGGGGCCCTTATGGATGAAGTTGCATGCAGAAGGCACCCCTGAGGGAGTGGATGCTCGCCCCCTTTTCCAGGAGCTTCTTGCACCCACCGTTACCCATGCCTGTGGGTCCCAGGCTTCCTTCCACCCCCACAGCCTTTGCTGCACTTTAGCCTGAGCTCCTGAGCTCTCGGTTCTGCCCAGGTTCCTCGCAGCCGGCTCTGATCCTCTTGGTTGAGACGAGTCCATCTGAGGGCTTCTTGAAGCAGACAGAATGCTTGCCAAGCCTGGCCAAGTTACTATGGTTTCCTTCCCAGAGTCTTGGGGTCCTTCAGGGGAGCTGAGAAAGGGACCTCATGTTCAACGATAGTGTTGGGTACCCTTCTCTGCTCGGAATAGGGTGGTGTAAGGGGGAGCCAGCATTCTGATGACAGGGGCTCTTGTCTCCGCTGCAGATGACCTGATGGGGGCCGCTCTGATCCCTGCATCCCCAGAGGCTTGGGCCCCCTACCCTCTGTACACTACGGAGCTGACCCCAGCCATCTCACATACTGCGTTCACCTACCCAGCTGCCACCGCTGCTGCTGCTGCCCTGCATGCTCAGGTAAGCCCATCACAGGACAAGCAGGATGGGGGAGAAGAAGGAAGGCTCTGAGCTGGCCAGGCTCCATTCCTACCTGGCCATGGACCGCCCAGCTCCCCAGAACTGCCATAGCACTGCTTCTTGCTTGACAGTACCTTTGGGGTTTGGGATGTGACAGGGGGAGGAGAGGATAATCTGTGAGGCCACGTTCAGGCTACGCTGCTAACACGGAGTGTGAGAGCACCGCCGTGGGTCCACCAGATGCCTGCGGGAAGGCTGTGCCCGTTGTGCCCGTGGTGATGGAGTATGGTCACTGGGCCAAGACCGCTTGCCTCTGCCTTCTCCTGTCTTCATGAACTCCAGAAAGCTCTGAAAGATTTGTCTGGATTTTTTGTTTTTTCTTACTCATCTGGAAAAATAGGAATAGTATTATCTGCCTCAGGTTGTTATGAAAATTAAATGTTAAGACATGTGAGGGGCTAGAATTGCACCTGGAACCTCCGAGGTGCCCGTCAGTTGTTTGCCCTTGTGTTCACCAAGCCTGAACACTCTCCAGGCGGGGCGGAAGATGCAGCCAGTGCTTCTGGGGGTGGGGGGTACATCTGGGCTGGGAGGGCTCTATGCTTGCCCAGTGCCACGCCGGGTACCACGCCAGGTGGTCAGCTCTCAGCCATGCCTTGGTGCCGCAGTGACAGGGCACCGCCAGGCAGGACAGGAGGGCTGGGGTGAGCGGTGAGCGCACCTGGGCTTCTCATCAGCGAAGTGAGCTAGCTGAGGCTCGGGAAGAGCAGCTTGGCTGTTGAGAGGTGGGGAACACAGGTCACTTGACTGGGGCAGTGGAAGGAGACGAGCAGTTCAAGGATATGAGAAGCCAAGACGGAGGGTTTGCAGAAACTGGAAGCTGAGATGGGAGGATTTGGGGGTCTGCTCGTGGGAGGGCCGTGTGTGTCCCATCCCAGGCCTTTGAAGGATTCACCTAGCCCCAAGGTGGAGGGCTCAGATTCCCTGGCTGCTACCCTCACAAAGAGTTCCTGGGCCACGGCTGCTTGGGTTGAACGAGGGCAGACACGTGGTTGCACTTGGCAGTCTCCCCAGCTGTGTACCACAGACACTGGAAAATTGATCTAGGCAGAAAAGTGGCAAGGCTCTTCCTCTCCTGGGCACTCTTTGGGGATTGACCGCAGACCAGCGCTGTGGTGGGCACAGAGCCGTGAGTGAAGACAGTCCTCTCTGACCTGGCGGAGTGCAGAAGGTGGATGGTGCTCCCCAGCAAGCAGTGGGGTGGGGGAGGTTAACTGCAGGGGCCCCATGAGACCTCTGATCCCAGCTTTGCCACTAGTTGGCCACCTGATCTTCTGCAGGTGACTTCACCTCTGGGCCTCCATGTGGTCCTCATCTGTAAAACGAGAGGGCAGGACCAGATTGGGTGGAGAGCTTCTGCCCCAGTCTGCTCTGAGATGCTAGGCCATGACCACATGAGGCAGAGTCTGGGAGCCAGGACAATCAGGATGTCAGATTATTCAGGAGCAACATTGCTGCCCTTTTCAGGGTGGTGCCCCCAGCTGGCTGGGAGTGGTGTGCTGCTCCCTGTTCCTAAGCTTTTGTACAGCAGGACTGCATGCCCGCCTCTTGTCTGCCTTTCCAGCCCCCTCCCTCCCTCCCCATACCCTGTGGCTGCCTCCGTCTAAGGCCTGTCTCTCTTTCAACACCTTTGTGACCTTGTGCAATTTTCTTGACCTCTCTGTGTCTTCATTTCTTTGTGAAATGATGATAGTCGTAGCTCCTTTATAGGATGGTTGGTAGCCTATAAGCATAGAGGGAGTGCTGATGGTTATTATTTAACATTCCTGGTGGCTCAGGCGGTAAAGAATCTGCCTGCAATGCAGAAGACCTTGGTTCGATCCCTGGGTCAGGAAGATCCCCTGGAGAAGGGAATGGCTATCCACTCCAGTATTCTTGCCTAGAGAATTCCATGAACAGAGGAACCTGGCAGGCCACAGTCCATGGGGTGACAAAGAGCTGGACATGACTGAGGAACTAAGCACACATTTAATATTATTGTCTAATTCCCCCCAGGTCACCTCTGAGGTTAGAGGACTCTTTGTGCCTGAGCTCCTGTCACCTTGGCCTCCCTGGGAATGGGATGAAGGCCACCTCAAAGGATGGTGGCTTTTTTCAGGAGGCAGCCTGATAATAAGTGATTGGATCAGGTGGTGACTAGTTCAGGCCCCGCTACCTGAGTTCTCTGGACAGCTGTGTCCTTGACAATAAAACACACTGTTAGGACCAAATGCAGTAAAAGGCCTGAAAGCATTTTCTTCCTTCCTTCCTCTCTCCCTCTCTCCCTTCCTGGCTGCATCAAGTCTACGTTGCGGTACACGGGGTCTCCAGAGCCCATGGGCTGGCTCCGTGGTTTGTGGCTTGCAGGCTTAGTTGCCCTGCAGCATGTCAGATCTTAGTTCCCCAGTCAGGGATCAAACCCGTGTCCCCTGCATTGGAAGGCGGATTCTTAACCACTGGACTGCCAGGGAAGTCCTAAAAGCATTTTCTAAGTAGTAGCACTTTCTCTTTAACTTCCAAGAGCCCCCTCCCTGCCCCCAACAGTGCTGCCCGAGAGGTGGAGGTTGCAAATGCCTACATGAAGGAAGTGGACACTAAGGAGGTTATTCTGAACTCAGAGGATCAGTAGCCTGCGTTTTTCTGTCCCTGGGGGTAAGGAGGTGACTTGGAGAGGTGGCAGAAGCCAATAGACAAAAGGGGATGAACACTGGTCCTTCCATTCTGTACCCCAACGTGTACATCCTGATCTCATGCCCTTTGCCTGTAGCTCAGCCTGAGCGAAACTGAACGGGGTCCTCATGTAGTTGTGAGGATAAGACCTGCAGGAAGAAAGGGGATGAGATAAATGGTTCAGGCCTGAATCTATATTGGCATGAATGAGGCTGTCTTGTTGGACCTTCTGATCATCTTGATAGAAACATCTCCTTTCAGAGGGTATGGGTGGCAGGTGCACGCTAGCGTCAGGCACATGAAGATGTTGGCCTAGAAGCAGGGTTCTGCATGTCCCCATGCACCCCAGGGTCCTCCAACCTGGACTTCTTTTTCCATTTCAACCTGAGGATATGGATCTTTCACTGTGGCCCTTCTCCCCAACCCCCTTATACTGGCTCAGCCACTTACTGATGAGTTACACAACCCCCACTGCCTCTCTTTTCTTATCTGTATAATGGAGATGATAACAGAATCAACTTTACAGGGCTTTTCTGAGGATTAAATGAACTCAGTGTGTGAAAACCTCTAAGAACAGCATGTGGCATGTGCCAAATGCCTAAGGATTAAGCTGTTAGAGGTCTGCATTCATGAGAAGAAATAGATAGGGCTTTTTCCCTTTACCCTTTGCTGCTCCCCAAAATATCAGCACTTTTAGTCCTTAGACTTGGTAGGTGGTTGGACACAGGAGTGTAAATAAATCCATGGTATGAACCTTTCACACAAATTACATATTTAACCATTTTTAGAACTAAAGGATTGGGACATGCTTCCATGTCAGTAAGTGTAGATCTATCTGGCTGTCCTGCCGTCGTGTAAGTGTGTCTAGCTCCCTGTAGATGGCAGGCAACTGAGGCTGAGGCTGTTTACACGTGTTTTTTTTGCCCTGATAGGCTGTGCTGCCATGGACGCCCTTGTTCACACCTCTCTGGGCACCTGTCCTACTTGTTTTCCTTAATATAAATTTCCTAGAACTATCACAAGGTCAAAGAGTAGACTTGCCAGTCTAGGTTAAGTAAGACTGGGTACTGTTGAATTTGGCGGCACCACACGGCATGTGAGATCTTAACTCCCCAACCATGGATCGAACCCATACCCCCTGCAGTGGGAGCTTGGAGTCTTAGCCACTGGACCACTAGGGAAGTCCCAAAATTGACTTTGTGATGAGCGAGGCTCCTGTATCTGTTGGCTGTTCCTATTTCTTCTCACGTGGATTCATCCATTCGCCCACCTTTTGGTGTATCTTCTCCGTCAGTCCCAGGTTTGGGGGGGGACTGAGTGTGCGCCCCCAATTCCTTTGTCTGGTTGCTGCTCCTCTTGGAGCTGTAGGCATTCTGGATGCCCATGGCCTGTCCCTGTAGGATGGCCACTTAGGACTCCCAAGCCCACCCTGTGAATGACTGGAGGCCCTGAGAGGGGACCGGCCGCTCGCTCCCTGCTGAGCTGGCCGTGACCCCTGAGCCTGAGCTGGGGCCGGAAGGAACTGTGCTTCCTAAGAGACCTGGACCACCAGCCTCTCCCGGGCATCTGAGGAAAGTGCAAGCACAGCGCTTCAAGGACATTCTGTTCACTTCAGTGGCACGACCATCCCAAGCTCAGAAATGAGGGCTTTCCTCTACTTCCTCCCCAAGGAGGCGGTGGCTGTCTCAGGCTCTGGAGTGCGGGGCGCAGCACCTAGTGAAGAGGGATGGGCCGGATGAGGCAGGCTTGCTGCAGGGGCCCCTCAGCAGCCGCTGGGGGAGGAGGCTGGGTTGGAGGCCTCCAGGGTCCCTCCCACTCTCATCTGACGCTCTCCCTGCTCCAGCCCTGCAGGGCACCCAGCCTGCCTTGCGCTTCCTTGCTCCAGCCTCCTTGCTCCAGCCGGAGGCTGGGTGAAGGGCGGTGCTCTGGGCCCACTAGGACTTCCCCGAGCTGGACTGGCTGCAGGCTTGTCCCGTGGCAGCGGTGCTGGTTTCCTCATCGTCCCTCTCTTGGGGAATGAGCTCTGGTGTCCAGCTGGACTTCCAGCTGGGAGGGCAGCTCACCGCTCAGCAAAGGGGAGGAGAGGCTTCCTCCCACTCAGCTGTCAGCCAGGAAGGGAGGGAAGTGCTTCCAGATGTTTAAAAGACAGGAGAGAAAATAAGGTGGCCTCTGAGGCTGGATGCCTCCGCGAGGCTCTTGACCCTGTCCATGTGATATGGGTCCTAATCCAGGTGGTCCTGGCAGGTCGGGGTCAGCCGTGTGCTGGCAACAGCAGTGCCCCATCCTTGGAGCCCAGAGTGTCCTTGTGGCCTTGGGCAGGTGGCCCGGGACCCAGTTGTGCCATGTGCCGAGTGTCCTGGCATCTCAGAAGAACTGGTTCCGACTTCTTGCTGAGCACAGGGTGATCCTAAGCTGTACAGAACAGCACCTGGAATTCTGGGGGGGGGCACAGGAGCAAGTTCTCAGCTGCCAGGTAGCCTGGCGTTGCTTGATGTCTTCTCTGCTTACGGCGGCAGGGACTCCTGGCAGCCAAGTGGGTGCCAGGTCCGACTGTCCAGTTTCATAAGGGTTGTCTTTGTGCCCAGCTCCTGCTCGGTTTCCTCATCAAGGGCTCTCCTGAGCCATCCCTCTCTTTCCTAAGAGAAGCCTGGCTCCCTTCTCTGAGCTCTCCTCCCCCCACCCCTGACTTGGGGCCCTGTGATGCCCTGCCCCCACCCTCCCAGGCAGCCAGGGGCAAACGTGCTGTCTGTGACTGGGGCAGGCAGCCTCCTCGCAATCTTGGCTTGGCCCCCAGCACAGCTCACGATCCAGACTCACGGCCCCTCGGAGAAGGGAGTACGTGTCGTTTCCTGGCCTGTCTCTGGGAATCCCGCTTCGGGGCCACTGCTCTGTGGGGCCTTCTGGCAAGTGCAGGATTGAGGTCGCTGCCAGGCCCCTCCTGGCAGGCTCAGCTGTTAGGTTACAAATCCCTAGAATTAGGAGTCTTGTAATGGAGGGGAATGGGCTTCCCTGGTGGCACAGTGGTAAAGAATTCGCCTGCCGGTGCAGGATATGTGGGTTCAATCCCTGGGTGTGGAAGATCCCCTAGAGAAGGAAATGGCAACCCACTCCAGTATTCTTGCTTGGGAAATCCCATAGACAGAGGGGCCTGGTGGGCTGTAGTCCATAGGGTCACAAGAGTTGGACACAACTGAGCTGCTAATCAACAGTAATAATGGAGGGGACAGGACGGATGGTGGATGGGTGTGGAAGCACAGGCTGGGTCACGACTGTGACTTTCTTGACTCCTACAAGGCCAGGACCAACATCTGGGAATCCTACCCCTTGGAGACCACACGGACTTTGGTTTCTAACGAGTTTTTATATTCTGTCTTATCTGATCCTTGTGGACACTCTGTGATTTTGTTGTTGTTCAGTCGCTCAGTGGCATCCGACTCTTTGCCACCGCATGGAGCGCAACACACCAGGCTTCCCTGTCCTCCACTGTTTCCCGGAGTTTACTCAAGTTCAGTCACACCCTGTGACTTAATCATGTCTGTTCTGGAGCTGTGAGGATACTGAGACTCAAAGAAGTTGAACGAAAATGTGTTAGGTCCCTTCCTTGATGTTAGGAGTCCCACACTCTCCTGGTTAAGGAGGAGGGGCAGACTGGGGCCCACGTGCCCCCGACTCCCTGCCGGCTGCCAGGACTCCTCCCGCTACTGCCAGACTCAGTGGAGGAGCGTGAACACCTTTGTAACCATCTTCTCATTTGAACCTCCATCCTGTAGAAGAGGCACATCAGAAGGGACTCTCCCATTTTTGGGATGAGGAAAGTGACACCCAGTGGTGAGTAAATGGCCTGACTCCGCCATCAGAGACAGCACCAGGACGCGGAGAGGGGCACGGAAGGCCATGTTTCTTGGGCTCCCCCATTGAGCGAAGGGACTGCTCAGCTAGCTCCTAACCTTGGCTTTTCTTACAGGTGCGCTGGTACCCTTCCTCTGATACCACCCAGCCAGGATGGAAATATCGGCAGTTCTGTTAGTTCTTCAGTAAGTGCTGGCTCTGAGACCAGGACAGAGAGCCTCCCAGAGCCCGGCCTCCTGCAGGGCCACGGCTCCTCTGCCCAAGTCCTGGGGGCTCGCTGGTGCTCACCCGACCTGAGCTCACAGCGGGGGCACTCTGGCTGGTTCTCCCCACTCCCCCAACCCTGCCAGTCCCTACCCTCCACCTGGCAGCTTCCTTGCAAGGGGACGGGCCTGGGTCCTGCTCCAGTCTCCCACCTCTGCTCACGGCCCCCTCTCTCCCCCCTCCCTCCAGGTCTTGTCACCACAGCTCGAGGCCCCCGACCCACGGGGGAGGAAGCCACCCTTAGCGCCCCCTGCCCCCAGATGGCCCTGCAGAGCTGCTGCTGCCCTCCAAAGACTGTGAATTTTAAGCCTGACTCAGTGGACTATTTTCCTTCTTCTCTTCCTCTTCAGCTCTGACCTACCCCATAGCCCCGCTCCAAGGCCTTACAGCTGGATTCAGGGGCCTTCTCGCTGGGACCCCCAGGCCCAGCGGGGAGGCCTCTGGGGACTGAGCAAGGCCTGACCTCTAGTCCAAATCTGCTTCCATAGCCCCACCTCAAAGACACGAGGCGTTTAATTTTGCATGTTTTCTGGCATGAACTAAGACACTTAAACTTGTGTATATGTGAGTGTACAGTTTGTTCTCACATTGTGTCACCATGGCAACAAGGCCTGGCCACTAACAGCTCATCATTCCAGGTCCCTCTCCCCACACCCCTGCCCTGCACCCACCCAGCTTCAGTGAGGACCAAGCCCCACAGCCAGTTCCGCCCGGTGGCTGGCACCCCACCACCACCACTACCACCCCACTCACTTCCAGGCAGAACAGGAACGACCACCCAGCCAAGACAGAGCATTTTCCTGGTCATTTCAAGTCAGGGTCCTCTGTTTCCTCCTCAGATGGGCCAATAACTGTTAAGAAAATCCTTTCTCTGCCCGTTTCGCTTACCTCTCCCTGGTGCACCCTACCCCTGCCATGGCTCCTCATTCTTTCCAAACTTTGAAACCAACCAAAAAAGTGAAAGTATTTTTGTACCCTGTGTAACAAGATATTTATGCAACATAAAGGATTTTTTCGTGTGTGTGTGCAATTAATTATTGAAGAGACCTTGTCCGCCTTGTCAGATAAGTTTAACGTTTTCGTTTGAGGCATGAAGAAGAAAAGGGTTTTCGTTCTCCAGCAGTGAGCCTTAGCATCAGCCATTAGTTTAAGAAAAATGAAGGAAAAATTGTGCAATTTTTTTGTTTCATGAGCACATCAGTGCTTCGCCTTTGGCCGCGGCCGTGGCCGTCTTGCCGTTTCCAGACTTGGGAGACGAGGTGGCTGTTGTAATTGCTGATCCTGTGAGAATGTGAAACTGGATAATATATGAAACGCAAAATAAAAGAAATCATCCAAAGTAACTTCTCTCCGCCCTGTGCTTCCTTGGGTTGTAGAGGGCCATCGCTGGACGCAGCCAGAGGACAGGTGCTGGGCAGGCACTGGGGCCTCGGTTCACATGGTCTCTCCTTCCTGGCCTCTTGTGTGTGACTTGAGTCTGCCGAGGAAGTGGCCTGCCAGGGGTCATGCAGCAGGGGCCTATCTGTCAGCCCAGCCTGTGTTTAAATTCATTCTTTGCTTTCTTCTGAGAATGGGGGCGGAGATTCCCTGCACCCAGGTTAAGCACCCAGATGGGACCTTCGTTGTTTCCGATGGTGTCTTCTGGCTGGCCTAACCCCGTGGCCTTTTCAGCCCTTGCGTAGAGGAGGACTGTGGTTTCAGGGGTTGGGCTCCTGTGGGAGTGTCTTCAGTGTGTGTCATGTCCCTGTGCTAGAGAAGCAGAGAACCCAGGAATTGGGCCCGGAAAGGGTTAAGCCCACCCACCCTGCAGGCTCCTAGCTGCAGCTCCCATTCCTGAGCCAGGTTCTTGCTGGGAGCCAGAGGTTCTTGCTGGGTACAGGTACCGAGGTCAGGGAAACGGTGAGGTGCTTAGACCCCGGGCTGCACTGGATCCTGTCAGGATGCCAGCAGCCGACCCTGATTCTTCCCTTTTGCAGTTTGGGGCCTCAGTTTCCTCATCTGTGAAATGGTGGTTTGAAGTTCTTTCCTTCTGGAGGAGGGTGGGAGCACTGACCTGATGGCTGTTTGTCTTTAACGTCTCCGCCTCCTGCCTCCATCCCCTGCCCCTTCCCTCCACCCCCGCACCCTTCCCAGCCTGACTCAAAGCTGAGCCTAGAAGGGGAGGGCAGGAGAGGAGGCCCCAGAGTCCCCCTCCTGCTGGGCTTCCTTCTAGCCTTGCTCAAGCGAAGCCGCAGTGGCTGTGGCTGGCCCTGGTCACCAAGGTGCCCCGGGTGTCCCTCTCCACTCCTGCCTCACCTGCTCTCCTGAATCCCAGGCCTGCACTGAGCAGCCTGTATCTAAAGTGTCCTGCTGATGAGCCTGTCTGCGGTGAAAGGCTCTCGGGTGACCTGTGCAGGCCCGGCTGGTACCTGCATGTGAAGGGAGGCCCCCCAGGTGCTGTGAGGGAGGAGGAGCCTGGCCAGGCCCTGGCCCTCTAGGTAACTGGGTGCCGGGTGGGTGGGTTGTCTGGGCTCCAGAGGGGGGCTCTGGGAGGAGAAGGGGTTGGTGGCTGTGTTCACGCCAGCAAGAGGAGGGGGCTTTACGCTTCTCTTGCCTGGACCCCTCTGCAGTGTTTGGACCAGCTCCGCACTTGCCAAGCAAGCAAGGCTTTCCCAGCCTGGCGCCCCTCCTAGTGCTGGCTGGGGAAGCGGCACAGAGGCCCACAGCTCCCACCCGGGGCCAGACCGATGCCTGACCTACTTCAGCTGTGGCAGGAGCCACCGGGTCTTCCTGAGGTAGTGAATTATTTAGCTGGGGCACCTGGGCCTGTCTGAGAGGGGCTAAGAAAGCTGCTCCATAATTTAAAGGCCCCTGCTCCTGCAGCTTCCCTGGGGGGCCTCCTTCACGCTTTACCGAGCAGGGCCCGTTCTGACATGAGGGAGGCTCTGAGGCCATCCCAGGAGGGGCTCTCCAGCTGGATGGCGGCCTTTTTCAGGGTGAGGACTTTGCAGAGAGGCCTCAGTGAACAGTTGCGTTTGGACCTAGCGTGGAGGTGTCAGGGCTTCCAGACAAGGACACAGTAAGCTGAGGTCAGCAGCAGCCAGGTCCTGACTCCCCATTTAGAAAGCACCTTCTTCCTTTCCAGCTGATCTGATTACTTGAAATACTTCTTTCCTTTCTGGAAGGATTTTAGGCCTTGGAATAACCAGGACTCTTTTACTTAGAGGTCCCTCCCCATCAGCGTTGACATCTCCCCCATGGCGGAGGAGGCCGCCTTCATAAGCGCATACGCCTCCCATCCTGCTTCACACGGGTGAGTCTGGTGGCAAGTGGATGCTTGTTGAGGCCCTGGCCCGAAGCCAGCTCTGTACTTCCTGGACTGAGGGCAAGGCTCGTCACCCTGACTGGGTCATTGGGTGCTGCTAGCTGGCCAGTGTTTTTAGGGATGTGGCTTCTTTTGGAGCCTTCACAGGTAAGCAGGTTCCCAAGCCCTGACACTGAGCTTCCAGGAGAGTCAGTGCAGGTAAATGCTGGGAAGGCTCAGGCTCTCACCCTCACCCCTTCCCTCTGCTCCGCCCGTCACGCCTGCGTTGCCTCATTTGCAGAGATCTGGAATCCAGGCTTTCTGATCTCCAGGAGCTCCCTGACAGAACACAGATATCCCTGAGAAACAGGGCAAAGCCTTCAGGGCAGGATTAGGGAGAGTGCCAGATAGGGACCCTGGAAGGGAGCAAAGACTTTACCGCATAGTGTCAGGAGGAGGGAGCAAAAACCTCTCTACCTGGCTGCATCCTCTCCCACCTCTGTCCATCCACAGGGCCTCCACTGGGGTGGGCCGCCTCCGGGACAGCAGGCCCTCCTCCCTGAAGTGTTCCCTCAGGAAAGAAGAGGGGCCATAGAAGCTGAGAGTGCACCCTTGTGAGGAGAGAGGCTGGGCACTGCCCCGGCAGCGTTCCCAGAGCTGACCAGAAAGGGGCCTGAGCTCTGTTTTCCCTGGACCTCCTTGCTTGTCATGCAGCCCACCCACACCCTCTGGGCAGTGTGGACAACATCCATGGGACCCCTCACCCTCTGGCTTCTGGTTGGGCTGGGTGAGCCGGTGGGAGCCCCAGCATGGGTCTGAAGGAGGTCAGTGAGTGAGGTCAGGTGCCCTTGGGCCATTTTATCTTCTTGACCTTAGAGCAGACCATCAGAAGGGCTCTTCCTTGTCAGAATTCAGCATGGAGACTCTGATCCAGTCCCCTCTCCCATTTTACAGGTGAGGAAACTGAAGCACAGAGAGGTGACGAGATTTACTCTAAGGTCAGGAAGACAGTGGCCAAGGTGTGCTACACCTGTGTCTCCTGATTCCCAGTCCGTTGCCCCACATGACTGTTTCAAAACCACACACATGCTCTCTAGCACCCAGGCAGAGAGGCAGCAGGTGCAGGATGGCCATGGGCTTGGAGGCCTCCTCTGCCGTTTCAGTCAGGATTAGAGCTGGTATCTCCTACCTGCCACACTCCGGCCTGGCCTCTCTCTAGATTCCTGCGTGCTGCTCCCTGATCAAGGGACAAAGAGAGGGCCCCCAGTGACTAATCTAGCTTCAGTCTAGCCCTATGCAGTCTCTCTGGCTTTTTAACCTGGAGGACAGAGTCTGCAAGATCCATCTGGGCATGCAAGAACCAAGACTGTGTCTCTGCACCTCTGTGCATGGTAGAGAAAATGCAACTCATCCCAGTATAAGGAGTCTAAGAACTAAAGAATGGCTGTATAGTTCAATGAGAGCCCATCTTTCCTCTCTGAATGTCTTATTTCTTTGCAAATCTGTGCCCCTTTCTCACAGGGCTACTGTGGGAGTTAATTAAAGTTTAGAAATGGGCCTCATACAGGGGAGGTAGTCCATAAATATTCGCTGCAGTCGTCTTTAAAAAACACAGGTTCCTCTTTCTTTCATCCTTAACCAGAAATGAAATTGAGTTGATGCTAATTTATACTCTCCTTGGTTATTTTTCTAACAGTATATTAAATCCTCGAAAGGTGTTTAACCCTTCCCTTGCTGGGAGGAGAGGTGGAGGAAGGAGAGGGCAGGGACCCAGAAGCCATGGAAACCATCTACAAGCACCCAGAGCTAGCTGTTGGCACTTAGGCACCTTTGAATCTGACTTTAGCCTTTTGATCAAACCATGTAGGATTTCAGAGCTCTGACAATAGTAGCAGCAGCAGCAGCAGCAGAAAGTTATAGTAATACATTCATATACAACTTTATAGTTTACAAAACATGTTTGCATATGCTATCTCTGGTGATTCTCAGAAGCCCTATGAGATAAGCAAGAAAGGCACTATTACCTATTTTTTGCACTTGTGGAAACCAAAGTTAAGAAGGTCCAACAGCAGGCAGAAGGCTCAAGACCCGGGTTTTCTGGGATTACCATTCACAGTTAAATGATTCTAGGGGTTTCTGGGCCATAGGGATCCCATGAAGGCCAGCACTCCTGGGGGACTCTGGAGGGGCATCATGGGGACCAGAGAAGCCCTACTTGAGCAGTTAGAAGGGCCAGCAGTTCCCCAAGCCTCTCTAGTAACCTGGCTAAGAAATCAACCAACAAGAGAAAAACAAAGGCTACAACCATTAGGGTATAAACCATTAGGGTATAACCATTAGTGGCAGGGAAAAAAGGTTTGCTGGGTAAGGGTGAGCAAAGCTCTTTTTAAATTAATTTTTATGGGAATGTGGTTGCTTTACAACGTTGTGTTGCTTTAGTTTCTGCTATATAGCAAAGTGAATCAGCTATATATATATATATATATATATATATATATATATATATATATATATATATATATATATATCTCCCCTCTTTTTTGGATTTCCTTCCCATTTAGGTCACCACAGAGCATTAAGTAGAGTTCCCTGTGCTCTACAGTTGGTTCTCACTACTTACCTATTTTATACATGGTAGTGTATATATGTCAATCCCAATCTCCCAGTTCATCCTCAGAAATCTCTTAAAGTGGACTTGTTTCCTAGTTTGGCCAGAGCAGGATTATTCATGTGTCAATATCAACCACCTGTATCTGAGTCTGAGTATCTCATTAGGGTCTGTGAGTGACTGTATCCTCAGTGCTGCCTGAAGGAGTTCTTACTAATGATGAAGTGCTTGAGTTTGTTGTTTTCAATAATGTGACCACATGGGGATAAGGGGACCAAAGTTCACAGGCTTAGCCACGAATCCTCCTGTCTTTGGGACGTAGTCTAGGGAACAGCTATCTCCATTTCATGGATAGGAAGTTCAAGTTTGGAGAGGTGTTAAAGTCACATTTGGCAGTGAGTGCCACGGCGGCGAGGCACTGAGCTCTGGGGTTCTTATCACCCCTGGGGAAGTATCACGCCTCCACCCATTCATCCTTCCCTTGGGTGAATACTGAGCTTCTGCTCTCTGGAGCCTGTGTTTGGGGCTGAGGTGGAGGATGTGGTACAGTCACCGTTCTCAGGGTCCTGCCTAGGGTCTGAGGGCCTGGACTGTGGAGGAACTGAAGTGGGTGGTAACCAGGAAGGGGAAGATTTAGGAGTCAGTGGTTCCAAATGGCTGGTGCCCTCTCCTGCCCTCATGCTGTCCCATTGCTTCCTCCCTGCATGAGTACAGACCCTCCTACGAGCCTGTAATGGTGTGGTTCTGTGCTTGGCTTCTCAGATCAGCTACATGGGAAGCTTAAGAGGTGGGCATGGAGGGAGATGCCCCATTTTTCACCCCAAGGTCACCCCTCTTGGCTTCCAGAGGAAGACACTCAGATTCCGTCCTCTGGTGAAAGTGGGTTCTCACCATAGAGGTGTCTCAAATGTGCCTGCTTCTCTAGACCTGGGTTCTTCTTCCTGGAACCAACAGTATATCTCCTGGAAACTAGCTCAGAAGAGATGGAGGCAGAAGCACCATAAAAGCGGAACAAAGAGCAATGGTCATCACTAGGATTTCCCCCAAAGACCATACTCCCAAATATGTCTTGCTTATACATTCCATGGAGATACACACACACACACACACACACACACACACACACACACACACATATAAAGCTCTTTCTGTCTACAGCCAGCAGATGAAGCATGGCAAAATACACTTTCATGATTTCAAAGAGCTTTCTTTCCTGGTTCTATTTAGAGCCTATGGATTGAGGGCCGGAGTCAGGCATTCAGGACTCATCCCAGTCTGACTTCTGGCCCCTTCTTCACTGTGCGCGTAAGTCAAGACATGTGCAGACCCTGAGATGCTCACAGGGAGAGGTTTTTCCCTATGAAACTGAGTACTGCATTCATCCTCAAGGGGGTGGGGGGCCTTGGTGAGACCTCACTCCAGGTCTAGGCACTCAATGACCCTAGCAAGTCCCTTTCTCTCTCTTTGGCCCCTTGCGGGTCCTGCCACCCCTGCATTCTTCATTGCTCCTTGTCCTATGTCCACCTGTGTCTACATGTCAGTCGTCTTTTTACCAGGTACCCAAGGTAAGACTTAACACTCCCTGAAGACAACTATACTGTTGGCCTGTCTCTTTCCAGGTGCTGGGCGTGTGGAGTGAGGCTGGGGTGCCCTCTTGTGGTCAAAAATGCTCACATGCCTCACGGATACTTTTTGCTTTTGGTCTTCCAGGAGGAACTCTGCCTGGGAAAAAAACCTCAGGGTCCATTTGCTCTGGGCTGTCTGGGAGCCTTTTTTCTGACCAGTGCTCTCAGAGGCAGAGTTTGTAGTCAGTTGTAGACACTTATGGAGCCCCTACTCCATTTATACCTAGTTTATGTTATAGGTAGCCGGTCCCTGCTCTGGCACTGGAGGTAGACAGTGAATATGAGGTCCTGAGAAACTGGATTCACCCCGACTTAGTTCACAAATGGAGAAGCCTCAGCCCTCAGAGGCAGAGAGATGTGCCCAAGTGCATTCAGTTATGCAGAAGTGACATAAAACTCAGGTGTCCTGACTCACGGTTTCATAGACAATCCAGTCAGTTACCTGCATCCTTTTCTATCTCACTGATTGAAATCCCAATATGTCCATAGTAATAAGCCAGGAATGGCATAGAGTTTAAAAACCACAGCTGATATCTTCAGAGCTTACATATTTGACTTTTCACCCTCTGGAATGGCTGGGATAGACCTCCCTGGGAGCTCTGATTTGGATGGTTCCCCTTCAGTGCACAGAGTTCACAGGGCATGGATGAACTTATCAAGCTTTGTTATTTTGTCATTGGCAAGACCCATATAAGCAGCTAGCCATATAAGCAAAATTTGGAGAAGTAAATGGCAACCCACTTCAGTGTTCTTGCCTGGAAATTCCCATGGACAGAAGAGCCTGGCAGACTACAATCCATGGGGTCACAAAGAGTCAGATGCAACTGAGCAGTTTCAGTGCACTTGACCCATATGTCAGTCTTATCAGCACTGCCAAGCATTGATCTCATCTGTGTGGACTTTGCTGGTCCCTGCCCAGATGGGTTGTTTCTTTAAGGCATAGGTCATGCCATCCTCACTCACCAGCATAGTCTAGGGCACCTGGTGGTACATAACACAAGCCTGCTAACTGGTTCCTTCACTTCTGAGACACTTAGAAGGCAAGTCTCTTCTCTCTGGACATGTGTCCTCATGGGAATGCACGCTTGACAGAGGTTCCCACGCTATGAAAGCAGTCGGAGCGATCTGAAGGTGCTGTGAGCTGCCATAAAGGCAGTGACTTTTTTCGTCCCTGAAGGTCTTCAAGCATATGCTTGCTGGACAATGCTTAGTGGGGATGTTCAGGAAGCGAATCAAGTACTGGATGACTGGTTGGCTTCTGTCCTGATATTTTTTGACCTTGTTCTCCATCGTGATATGCCCGCCTTAGGAGTCGTAAGCTCTCAGCCAGGGGTGATGGGACTAGGGAGGCAGCCTGGGTGACTGGGTGGCAGGAGAACTCATGCTGCACTGAATGGAGCCTGGGCTTCTCCTCAGCTCCGGTCAGCTGGTCAGCTGGATGGACTGACCAGCCCCTGTGACCTGATGTTTTGATTTTTCAAGAGAAACTGGACATTAAGATTTTAATGTGAAAATTCATGATTCTGGATGTTGGCAACTATCCAAAATTTAAAACTGTTGTGCAGGCTAAACCAAGGTCCATATGCTGTCGGTTGGCAAATCGAAGGTTGCTTCTGGTTTTCACTTTGTGAACTGCCCCCAAGTTCTCAGTTACCCAGGTATCTGAGGCCCCTTCCTATACCTCCCTTGTTCCATTTTTTGGTTTTTTTTTTTTTTTTTTTCACTACAGAAGCAACTTGGGTCATCTTTCCCGGTACCACGTCAATCTCAAATCTCCCTGTGGGGAACTAGAAGCATTCAGATTTGCTGTGACACTCTATCTGCAATGCCTCCAGAGGCCACCAGGGGGAAGAGGCAGGGTGCAGGAAACAACTGGTTTTGGCCGCGAGTGAGGATTTCTGCCAAGGTTGCAGATCTGTCTTGAATCCAGATGTGGGTGTTCAGGAAAGCATCTGGGGTCATTCCTGAGGATGCAGTGTAGCTCGCCATTCCCTGCCTCACCTCGCAGTGGGTGCTATCGCCTCACCCCTGTATCACCTGGGAAACGTTCTACCTGGACCTCCCGCCCTTAGCCCCTGACCCAAACTGTTTCCCATGTACCCCAACCACCCATCAATCACTGATGTCAAATTGATCTGCCCAAATCCGTTTTCCCCAGAGCTTCTCAAGAGCCCTCAGTGGCTCATCATCACATACAGTTTTTCAGATGTGCAGTGTCAAGATGCTGATCCTTGTTAAATAAAGGAGAGTGGACAGAGATTTCCTGTCATCTTAATTGTAATCATAAGGGCAAGCCTTGCAATTCCAGTTTCACAGATGAGGAGACTGAAGCATACAGAGAAAGTGACCAATTCAGCCAACAAGCAGAACTCATATTTTCTGAGCATCCTTGCTAGGTAACCTAAGGGATATAAAAACTTGAAGATATCGTTCCCATCCTGAAAGACTACAGCTTGTTAGGAAAACATGATACACGTGGATCAAAGGTAACTCATTCCTAAAAGCTTCCAAATGGCTAGTCCAGAACAGAAGCTCAGGGAGAGGTCCCTGCACCTAAAAGTTAGAGGAGCCTTGCCAGGGCAGCATTGGTCTTCACACTTGGGCATCTGTACCCCTAGAGATACAGAAAGCCTTTTCTAAGGGTAGGTGGCAGGGTTGTGTTGAAGGGGATCCATTTCCAGAAAACACCTTGAAGAAGTACTGTTCCACACCTGAGAATGCCTCTCCTTGCTTCCTTTTCACGATGGCTTGACTCTCACTTCACAGAAGAAAGGCCTGGTGATCACTAGTGCTGTTCACCTGCTTTCCCTGTTCTCCTCCTTCCAGGTCCTTCCCCACCTGTTAGAAGTCAGGTATTGCCATGTGACTTGCTCCGGCCAGTGAATCAAGAGCAAAAGTGAATCTTTTCTGGGTGGACACATTTAAGAGTCAGTGTGTGATTCTTCTTCTTACCTTCTCTCTGCCATGGTGACCGATGACATTTCAGATGGTGGAGTCTGGATGCCTGAGTGAGGATGGCACGAATCAGAACCTCCAACTGGCCTGCGATGGACATGTATCGTGAGTTGGGGGTTGGGGTGGAGGAGAAGAGAACCTTTGTTGGTTTAAGAAACTGAGATTTTGAGGTTACTTGTTCCTACAGGATAACTCAGCCTGGAGTATATAAAGGACTTATCTCCCGCCCATCCTAAATCTTATTTTGGTATGTTGCCTTGGTGTGTAAAATTTTCTGAGGTTCCAAACAAAGAAACAATTTAAAAAAGTGATTTCAAGACTTGCCTGGTGGTCCAGTGGTTAAAACTCTGTGCTTCTACTGCAGAGGGCTGCAAGTTTGATCTCTGATCAGGGAAGTTTCATGTGTTGCAATGCAGGTGAAAATATAAAAACAAATAAAAGAGTGATCTCAGTATTGAGAAAGCGGATGACTCCAAATGACTGGGCAATAAATCCTTTTGCAAATCAAAGATTTTGAAATATTTTGCTTTCAACAGCTGAAAGAGGTGAAACAAATTCAGTTGTCTCCTGCTGGATGATAAGGTGGTGTTGAGGGGCTCTGGCAGAACTTTTCCCACTCTTGCGTCCTTATCTATGTGAACATGATTCTGAGCATTAGCATCTATAAAAATGAAATGTGGAAATAAAATTGGTGTGGATCACTGTCTCATTCCAGCTTGTATACATCTATCTCAATATGAGATGTATTTCCTATAAAATTTTACTTCTAATGTTTAATAATTCCCCATCAGCATTTGCATATATATTTGCTGTTTTGACAGTGAATGATAAGTCAGGCCAGAAGAAGACTTTAGACTCTAGAGACTTATGGACACCAAAAATAGGAAAAGGATACAAATTTAATTTTTTAAGCTTCTAAAACATAATTTATTGAGGTAAAATTCACATAACTAAAAGTAGCCATTTTATTTTATATATTTTTAATTTTTGGCTGCACCTCACAACAGGTAGGACCCTAGTTTGAGCAGGGATGGAACCCAGGCCCCCTGCATTGGAAGGTGGAGTCTTTGCCACTGGACTGCCAGGGAAGTCTTTGAAAGTAACCATTTTAAAATGAACAATTCAAGGGCATTTAGTATATCCACAATATTATGCAATCACTGCCTCTGTCTTGTTCCAAAGGGTTTCCCTCACTCCAAAGAAAAACCTCATACCCATGAGACAGTCACCCCATTCCTTCTGCTCAGCTGCTGGCAATAATCTGTGCTCTGTCTCTATGCATTTATCTCTCCTGAACATTTCCTATAGATTGAATTGTATAATAATGTGACCCTTTGTGCTTGGCTTCTTATACTTAATGTTTTTGAGATTCACCCAATTAGCATAATGTTTGTAGCATGTATCAGTACCTGAGTGAAAAGTAGAGTGAACTCTTTTTATGACTAAAAAATATACCATTGGATGTATATACTACAATTTGTTTTTTCATTATTGTTTTAATTTATATATGTTATATATATATTTATGTAGAGAAGTATGGTTTGATGATAAGTAAGAGATTTTCAAGCATAAACTATATATTCTATTAGGACAGCATTATATAGGGGAAGAGGAAAGAAAATATGGGTTCAAAGAGAAAAAGCAGTGATATAAATTTTCCTCTCTTAAAGAAGAGTTTTCTTATGTGTTTTGCAAAGGATTGATGATGGGTATAAAATCACTGTGATTCTATTGGATACATTTAAGTTTTATTTTTAAGTGTCAATATTTTCGACATACCAGAAATCACATCCTTTGCAACTATTTAAAGCTGATTGGAAAACATTTTTTTTTTCTTATTTAAAAATTTTAAGAGAATACATGATTTTTAAAAAACAGCTTTATTTATTTTTAGGCGGGTATGTCTTTCTTTTTGGCTGTGCTGGGTCTTTGTTGCTGCGCTTGGGCTTTCTCTGGTTGCAGCAAGCCAGGGGGTTACTCTCTAGTTGCAGTGTGTGGGCTTCTCATTGCCGGGGCATTCTTGTTGAGAAGCATGGGTTCCAGGGTGCTCAGGCTTCAGTAGTTGCTGCTCCCAGTCTCTAAAACACAGGTTCAAGAGTTGTGGTACACAGACTCTTGAGCACGTGGACCCAGTAGTTGTGGCATATGTGCTTAGTTGCTCTACAGCATGTGGAATCTTCCTGGACCAGGAATCGAACCCGTGTCCCCTGCAGTGACAGGCAGATTCTTATCCACTGTGCCACCAGGGAAGTCCCAACCAGCTTTATTTTTATTTATTTTAATATTTAGTTATTTATTTGGCACCAGGTCTTAGTTGCGGCATGCGGAATCTTTAGTTGCAGCATGTGGGATCTAGTTCTGTGACTAGGGATTAAACCCAGGCCCACTGCATTGAGAGGGTGGACTCTTAGCCAGTGGACCACCAGGAAAGTCCCCCAAACCAGCTTTATTGTGGAGTATATAATTTAAAATTTTGTTTAGAGTGTGCATGAGTTAAATTATTGGAAGACTACCGCCTTGAAGGGTGGATTAGAGGTGGCTTTGTGGAGGAGGGGAGAGGGAGGAGAAAGGCATTGTGGGTACAAGAAGAGAGAAACGATGTACAAGCAGAAAGAGGGTGTGTTCAGGAGACTGAGTGGAAGAGAGTAATCTGAGATGAACTGGGAAGGTAAACTGAGGTCAGACTAACAGTTCATAGCCGAGGCATTTTGGTTTCTTGTTAATTTTAATTACACTCAAGTCTTGTAAGGTTTTAATCTCCTTGTACAAGAGTGAAACTTTATGGATAAACTTGGTTCCATCTCCTCCATTTCTGGTCCCCTCCTTACCTCTCCAGAGGTGACTTTGGTTTTCAGTTTGGGGCTGGCTCTCTCAGATGTGTTTCCGTGGATTCATGAACCCATGCTTCAGGTTTCTTCCTGATACAGCACCTAGCCTAAGGGGTTTCAGTTTCGTCACGGGATCAGGAGGAACGGCCATCTTGGGAGGATGTAGCAACAATGTTAGTCACACCTGCAGGCTTTTCAAAAATGGAGGTTTTGGTGTGAAATCTCCCACTATTGTCTTGAAATCTTTTTAAGCGCCAAGCAAGGCATGGATGGACTTGGCCTGTGGACTGCTAGTCTGTGCTTTAAGGAGTCTTGCCTGAAGGCAGAGCACTGGCCTGTCACATAATCTCTTGGCAAACCGCTTGGTACTAAGATCTAAGTGGTTGTGAAGAATTCTGGGCTTCATACAGAGATGCTGTGGGAATGGTTGACTTCACTCTCCATGTCCAGTTCCCACCCCCTTTCCAACATCCAGCTAGTAACAGAACTCTACCAGGATGCTGGGAGCTTAGTAGAAGGTTCCAGAAGCATCCTCATAAACCCAGGAAGTCAGCCAATGTGGACTCACGAGAAGCCAAGACTCCCCCAGGGAGTTGGACCTCAGGCTTCCAGGGCTCTTCTCTCAGGCACAGAGGCAGGCTCCTACACCTCTCCCTGGACACAGCCCAGTGGGAATGTAGAATGGTTACTGTTTCTCAAAGGGCTTTGTCCTGTGACTGAAGCCAAGCAAGGCAGTCAGACAAAAATGAAAACACACACTGTCCCCAACACTGCCAAGACCTTTTCCCACACAGCCCCAGGGCCTCCGGAAGGGCAGCTGGTCGTGGGAATGGACCAGAGGTCCCCTCCCCCAGTGGACGCTCCATCCTGCTCCATTCACTCCCACCATACAACCCTCATGGCCCCCTCTGCTTGCTTGCTACTTCCAGGGAGGAAATAGCTGAACAATGCGGAGGATCAGAGAATGGGCGCTGGGCCCAGGACCCAGGGCCGGTCCTTGGCGGGCCTGGGCTCCCACCCTGGCTGCCCTTCTCCACCTCACACCCCACCCCTCAGCTGGTTTCCCTGGAGGTTGGCCTTCCACAGACTTCTCTCCCCACCTTCTCCCAATCCCTGTGGAACTCCAGATCGCTGACAACTCTCTCCCCTTCCCCTCTCCTACCGCGTGGTGGCCACTGGTGTCCACGCTCCCACTGGGTTATAATTCCTAGTATGAGGGGCTGAAGCTGAGCTTGGAGAGAGATTGTGGCCCGTGGGGGTGGGTGGGAAGTAAAGGTCGTTTGAAGGAATATGTTTACTTATTTATTTGGCTCCAGTGGGTCTTAGTTGTGGCACTCAGAATCTTCATTTTGGCATATGGCACGCAGGCTTAGTTCCTTTATCAGGGATCAAACCTGTGTCCTCTGCATTGCAAGGCAGATTCTTTACTACTGGGCCACCAGGAAACTTACTGAAAAAGACTTTTTTTTTCCTAAAGTTTTTCTCCAGAGGCAAAAGCAAGCCCTGTGAATGGAGACTGTGCTGGAGCAGTGCTTGCTGAGGGCTCATCTTCCTCTCTGGATAGAGCCATCTCTGTGGGGCGGGAGGGGTGGAAGTGTTCACAGGCCTGGGGATGGCTAGTGATTCCCAATTCCAGGGGCTGGGCAGTTGGTGGGAACCACGACTTTTATTTTTCCTGTGGGTCTAAAATAATGTTCTCCCTGGGCCCGGAACCCCACACCCTGGGCAGCCCTGCCCCTTGCTGGCTGGCTCTCGTCTGAGAGCTTTCAACTGCCTCGCCTTCCGCCAGGCATTTCCTGGCCTGGAAGCCAAGGGGCAGGGTTCCTCACAAATCTCTGGCTGCATCTGAAAGCCAGCCTCCCCTCTCTTCCCTGGGTCCTGACTCTGGGAGTGGATAGAAGCAGTTACTGAATAGGTGACAATAGGCTGATCTCCCAACACACCCAGTGTGGTTTCAGAACGTGCTGAGATGAGCCCTGAGTCCCAGCGGCTTTCCCTTGACCTTTGGTTTCACCCTGTAAGTGATCTCTTGCCCTTTTATTGCTCACCCAGCTACACGTGGTCACTTGGAAACCTAAAAAGTCTGAAGTGCAGACAAAAGACTTCAAGAGTCTGCACCCAACCTTGTGTGTTAGATGAGAAATGGAGCCACAAAGAGCAATGTCTGTCTATAACCTTCTGTGACTTTCAAAGGTGATTTTGGCATAACCCTGGGAGGGAATGGGCACGTGGGGGAGGCTTCCTAGTTGGCTCAGTGGTAAAAGAATCCAACTGCCGATGCAGGGAGATGCTGGTTTGATCCCTGGGTCAGGAAGATCCCCTGGAGGAGGGCATGGCACTCCAGTATTCTTGCCTGGAGAATCCCATGGTCAGAGGAGCCTTGCAGGCTACAGTCCATGGGGTCACAAAGAGTCGGACACGACTCAGTGACTGAACGTGCATGCATGCATTGGGAGGGAACAGGAGAAAAATGCCATTCTCTTGGTATCCTGATCCTCTTGCTTGGGCCTTTGCAAAGCTTTCTTTTTTACTGCATTTTTCAGTGCCCCAGTCTCTATTTCCACCTTGAAAAAGTGGCACGTGAATTGTCTTCATTCTTAATAAAGAAGCTGCTGTGAATTCTTCTACATTCCTGCATTCACAAGCTGGGCAACCCACTTCTACACTAATTATGCCATCTGCATTTGCTTCCTAATTGTTTCATACATATAAACCATGCCTCCAACCAGACTATAAGCTTTTGTGCTTCACAAAAGCTTCATGGAATTCTACCATGGTAAAAGAAAATCCACTGACTGCTTCTTATGGCCCAAGCTCTCTGCTTCTCACCCTTATAGAGTTTTCAGTTGAAAGGGCACAAGACACTTTGTATAAGGAGACAGCTGACTAAATGATTACTGATGTGACAGTTGCTGTGAAGGAAATGCCCAGGGTACAGTAATGCTCCCCAGGTCTCTCTGAGGAGGTGGCATTTTAGGAGTGGTCTTAAGGATGGGGAGCTAGCCTGGTAGAGATCTGGGGGAAGTGTGGGCCAGACCAAGGGAGTAGTAGGAATAAATGGCTGAGCCAAAGAGCAGTGTGCCATGTTTAAGCCTTGAAAAAGAGCCAGAGGCACTCCAGGAAGGAGAGGATTTGGGATGCAGTTGGAGGATGGGAGGGCTCAGATCCTGCATGGTCTCTTGTGCAGGTGAGGTGAAGAATTTGGATTTTGATGCTGAAGCTGAAGCTCCAATATTTTGGCCACCTGATGCAAAGAACCAACTCATTGGAAAAGACTTTGATGCTGGGAAAGATTGAAGGCAGGTGGAGAAGGGGGCGATAGAGGACGAGATGGTTGGATGGCACCATCAACTCAAAGGACGTGAGGTTGAGCAAACTCCAGGAGAGAGTGAAGGACAGGGAAGCCTGGTGTGCTGCAGTCCATGGGATCACAAAGAGTCAGACATGACTTAGCGACTGAACAACAACAACAAGTGAAATAGGAAGCCACTGGAGGGTTTAGAGTACAAGAATAACACAATCTATATTTTTAATACTTAAAATGTTACTCTGGTTGTTTTGAGGGGAATGGATTGGAAGATGACAAGAAAGGAGACAGAGAGACCATTAGGAGGCTGCAATAATCTGAGAAAAAGATGGCGGTGGATTGGATCAGGGTGGGAGAAATGGAGGATACACATACTCCTTTTGGAGACAGAAATGACAGGACTTGTTATGATGAATTGGATGACAAGGAGTGGGGAAATGAGGGAAAGAGAGGAATTGTAACAGCATCTTGGTACCTGCCTGAATAATCAGAATGTTAGTGGGTCATTTAAGGAGATGGAAAAGATGGGGGAGTCCTGGGAAGGACCAGGTTTGAGGTGGCAGGTGGAATTAAGGAATTAAGGGCTTGTCAGGTTAAAGCCATTGAATAGACATGTCAGGCTAGCCTCATCAAATGTCATGTCATATGACCTATATGTCTGTAACTTAAAGGAGGATTCTAGGCTAGAGACATCGACTTGAGAGCTAGTAGACTAGGATGATGCTGAAATCCATGGCAGTGAAGGAGATTACCTAGGGATATAAGGAAGAGGGTCCAGGACTGGATCTTGGGGAGATTAAATCTTTAAAGGGCAGGTAGAGTTGGTGAAACTGAAAAGGACATTTAGAAGAATCGGCCAGAGAGCCACTTGGGAGAGTGTCATGGAAGAAAGGAGAGTGTCCCAAGAGGGAAGGAGTGGTCAACTCTTAAGCGTTCCTGAAGTCAGGACTTCCCTGATGGTCCAGTGGTTAAGAACCCGCCTGCCAAAGGACACAGGTTTGATCCCTGATCCAGGAGAATCCCACATGCTGTGCACCACAACTCCTGAGCCTGTGCTCTGGAGCCCATGTGCAGCAACTACTGAAGCCTGAACACTCTAAAGCCCATGCTCCACAACAAGAGAAGCCACCACAATGAGAATCCCACGTACCGCAACTAGAGAGTAGCCCTTGCTCGCCATAACTAGAGAAAGCCCACATGCAGCAACAAAGACCCAGTGCAGCCAAAAATACCAAATTTTAAAAAAAAGAAGAGAAAAGCATTCCTGAAGTCAGTAGGACAGAAAGCCAACTCTGGATTTGGCCACTTAGAGATTAGAGGGGCACCACATAGGAGCAGTCTTTGTAGAGTGTTACGGTGTTTATCAGTGATGGGGTTTGAGATCTGTTGTTGTTGCTAATTATTACTCTTTGTTTTTAAATTTATTTTTGTATTTTTCTCAATTAGAACAATTTTTGGGGCCACATCATATGGCTATCTTAGTTCCCCAACCAGTGATCAAACCTGGGCCGCAGCAGTGAAAGCTTGGAGACCTAAACACTGGACCACCAGAGAAGTCCCCCTCACCTCGTTTTGTTTTTTAAATTAAAAAATTTTTCTTACAGAAACTGTCAAACTTTCACGTTAAAAGCATGATTCAGCAATTATCAACTCATAGTTTCTGGTTTCATCCATATCCTCTTCTTTTGTTCTTTTAAGCTAATCTCAGGCATATCATTTCACCCATAAATAGTTCGGTGTGCTTCACAAAAATACATGGTTCTTTTTTTAAAAAATACAATTATCAGACCTAAAAAATCTAATTTTTTAAATTTAAGACATAATTGACATATGGCTCAGATGGTAAAGAATCCACCTGCAATGCAGGAGACCCAGGTTCAATCTCTGGGTCAGGAAGATCCCTTGGAGAAGGGAATGGCTTACCCACTCCAGTATTCTTGCCTGGAGAAATCCATGGACAGAGAAGCCTGGCAGGCTACAGTCCAGGGGTCTCAGAGAGTCGGACACGATTAAGTGACTAACACTTTCAATTTTACTTCATGTATTAGTTTCAGTACAACATAGTGATACATGCATATACTGGGAAATGATTACCAGAATACATTAACATCCATCACCACACATAGTTAAGATTTTATTTTCTTGTGATGAGAACTCTTTCTGAGCAACTTTCAAATATATGTACCACAGTATTGTTAATTATGGTCACTATTGCTGTTGACTAAAGAAAAAGTGCAACCTAAAAGTTTCTAATTGTGTTTTATTTGGGAACCTTACTAAGGACTATAGCCTCAGAGCCAATCTTGGAGACAGCTCTGAGAAACCGTTCCCAAAGGGGTAAGAGAGGAGCCAGGATATATAGGAGTTTTGCTGGAAAACAAAACCAAATCATATAGTTGAATGTCAAAAGATTACTGCTAGTCACAAAAGAAATCAGGTATCTCAAATTCATTATTTTAGTGCTTTTTCTATGTATGAGAAGATGCAAGAGTCTGGGCTCATTGAAATCATTTCTTAGATATGCATCCCAGCTGTCTAGGGCCAGTATCCTGTTTTTCTTATTCCTGAATTCCCTGCAGGGTGCACTGTCAGGTGTGTGTGTGTGTGTGTGTGTGTGTGTATTTTAAACAGTTGGATTATTTGAATCACCATCTAAAAAGGGTAATTGATTACGTTTGGTGGATAAATCTCTTAAATCTATTTTAATCTACAGATTTCTCATTTTCTGGTGGAAAAAATAGAGATTTCTGTCCTTTAGAAATTTCCAACATTTGGGATTTTGCTGATTGCATTTAACAGTCCCATGATGCCATTTGACAAGTTCCTTTGTCTCCTTTTACAGAACTGTAAACTGTAGTTAGATATAATCCAGTATTCTTGCCTGGAGAATCCCAGGCTCCTGGACAGAGGAGCCTGATGGGGTATAGTCCATGGTGTCGCCAAGAGTTGGACGTGACTAAGCGACTCAGCACACACACAGGGATAGATACAAAGGCTTGCTCTGATTCAGGTTCAGGTTTTTTTTTTTTTTTAAATACTTTATAGGTGGTGATGTATCCTTTCATCAGGAGGCATATAACCTTCATTCTTATGCTTCCTTTGTCATATTAAGAGCTATTGGTGATCATGATCTCATTCCTCCTCCTCGTTTCGCTCAGTCGTTTCCAACACTTTGCAACCCCATGGACTGCAGCCCACCAGGATTCTCTGTCCATAGGACTCTCCAGGCAAGAATACTGGAGTGGTTTGCCATTTCCTTCTCCACATGATCTCATTAAGGGTTTACAAAATGGTGATACTCTATTATTCCTTCTTCATTTTATCACCTAATTGGTTGTCCTGAAGCATGTTTGTAAAGAAAATCAGGTTGAATGCATGTTTCTTACCAGTTTTCAGAATCATCTCCCATCAATCATTTTGTTAACCTGAAATACAGTTCTGATAAGAAAGGCAAGTTAAATGCTTGACTTTATTCTCTCCCTTTACTTACCAGTTTTCAGAAAATGAGTTGGTTCCTTTGAATTCTCTAAAGGTGGTCAATGATGGGTTTTCTTCCTTTAATTTCTCTCTTTCCTTTTGAGCATCAATGAGCATTCATGAATTTTATCATTATAAATTAGTTTTTATCAGATCTTTTCTGGAGAGATTTTTATATATAGAGAAGTGGGATTGAATTTACATTTATGGAACATCTTCTAGACCCTGGGCTAGGTGTTTCCACATACACTATATTTTTAATCGTTCTGCTGTGCCACCTGGCATGTGGGATCTAAGTTCCCCAACTAGGGATTAAACCCATGTCACCTGCATTTCAAGTGTCTTAACCAGTGGATCATCAGAGAAGTCCCCCCACACTATTTTATTTAATCCCATGGCAGTCTTGGAGGAGAAGTGCCATGGCCCCTCTTTTTCACTGAGGAGGAGACAGGCCCTCAGTAGCCACCTGCCTTGCCCAAAATCATATGGCCAGGCAGTGGCCAAGCTCAGATTTGTCTGAGCCACAGGGCACACAGCTTTATTTTTAAAAATTTTACTGAAGTATAATTTACAATGTTGTATTAATTTCTTCAGCAAAGTGTTTCTTTTTCATATTCTTTTCTATGGTGATTTATCACAGTATATTGAGTATAGTTCCCCGTGCTATGCAATAGGACCTTGTTGTTCATCCATCCTATATGTAATAGCTTGCATCTGCTAATCCCCAACTCCTAATCATTCCCTCTCCCTTGGCACCACGAGTCTGTTCTCTACATTTGTGAGTCTGTTTCTATTTTGCAGATATGTTTATTTGTGTCTTATTTTAAATTCCACATATAAGTGATATCAACCACATAGCCTCCTTGAATGAGATCCTACCGACACTAAGGTCCACTGATTACCCCTCTAGCCTCCTTTTTACTTGTCTATTTTCTCCTTACTTACCTGTTTTTTTTCCTTTGAGTTTGTCACTCGCCTACTTGCAAGAGTAATTCCTAGGGACTAGAATACTCTGCCCTGTAACCTAATTCATAGCTTTTGTTGTTGTTGTTAAATACATTTTTTGTTATATTTTTATATATGTAATTACCTTATCACATGTATTTATACATGTATATAACCTTATCACAAGAATGCAAACTTATCACATCATATATATATATATATATATAAACTTTTATTTGAACATTTGATGGAGATAATTGTAGAGTCATATGGAGTTGTAAGAAATAATATGCACTTATACACTTTGTCCAATTTGTCCCAATGGCAACATATTGCAAAACCTACTATACTGTAACCTCATAATCAGGATATCAACATTCATGCAATCTACCTATCTCATTCAGGTTATCCCAGTTTTTCCTGTCCTCATTTGCATGTGCCTGTGTGTTTGATTCTATACAGTTTGAGCCCCTGAGTCGGTTCATGTTTCCACCACCACTATCAGACGCTGAACAGTTCCATCACCACCGGGATCCACCAGTGTTGCCCTTGTGTAATCACACCCACTTCCTCCTGCCTTCCTCCACCCATCTCAAACCCTGGCAACCACGAATCTGTTTGCTATTTCTGAAGTTTTTGTCATTTCAAAAAGTTATATAAATGGAATAATACCGTATGTGACCTTTTTGAAGTTGGCCTAATTCCTAGGAGAGTCATCCAAGTTGTTTCATGTACCAATTAATAGTTCAGTCCTTTTTATTGCTGAATTATATTGCACAGTTTGGATGTACCAGTTTGTTTAACCATTCACCTGCTGAAGGACATCCGAGCTGATTCGTTTTTGGCTATTATGAATAAAGCTGCTAGGAACATACAAGTTTTTATGTGAACTTCTCTGGGATGAACTTCTCATTTCTCTGGGATAAATGCCCAGGAGTGCAATTTCTGGGTCTCCTCACAGTTGCATGGCTACTTTTCTAAGAAATTGTCAAACTGTTTTCTAGAATGGCTGTCTTGTTATTTTTTAAGGACTGGAGAGCGTACTTGTGTGTGGAAAGGTGAAATTAGATTGTTTGAGCTAGGTCTTTGAAAAGGGGAGAGAGGATGGTTTCCATAGCTCCTGTGGAGGGACTGGCTGGTCTTTTGTAAGGGAGGGGGCACTAGAAGGGGACACCCGTGGATGGAGAAGCAGATGCCTTTGAGGTTGTATTAGGAATGACAGGGAGTTCTTTGCTTCTATTTCTTCACTAACATAAGAGGTTAAGATGTGTATACGCACACACATTTTTTTTGTTTGTTTGTTTTCCCTCAAACTTTAAATTTTTATTTTTGTATTGGGGTATAGCTGATTAACAATGTTGTGATAGTTTCAGGTGAACAGCGAAGGGACTCTGCCATACAAATACATGTATCCTTTCTCCCCCAAACCCCTCTCCCATCCAGGTTGGCACATAACATTGAGCAGAGTTCCATGTGCTATACTGTAGGTCCTTGTTGGTTATCCATTTTAAATACAGCAGTGTGTCCGTGACCCTATTTTGGGGTTTTTTTTTGGCCACACTGCACAATGTGGGATCCTAATTCTCTGACCAGGGATTGAACCCAGGTCCCCTGCATTTTATTCTTCGAGTCTTGACCACTGGAACGCCAGGGAAGTCCCCTATGTAAGTATGTGTATATATATATATATATATATATATATATATGTATATGTATATGTGTGTGTATATATATATATATATATATATATATCTCCAATCATCCTATTGTACACCGAAGTCTAATACAAGGTTGTATGTCCGTTATAGCTCAGTAAAACTGGGGGAAAATAAAAGAGGTTAGGCCATCAGCTAAGATGAGAGGCAAAGAGGTTTTGTAGAGGGAGAGTAGGTATACAATTCATCTTAGAGAATGGAAAATTTGGAGAAATGTAGTAGGAAGTCCAAGGCAGTGTTGAGAGCTCATTTGAGGTTTGGATTTGGGAAGTGAAAATAGTCTACCTGGCAGTGTGATTTTGCTCCAGCAAAAGCACTGGAAAGGCAAATAGTGGGTTGATCCAGAATAAGGGTTTTGCCAGCAAGCGCCAAAGGAGGAGACAGGGTGAGAGAGGGGTTACAGTGAGGGATGATGGAAATGAAGCTAGAGAATGAGAAACGCAGCAACTGGGGCTCATGAATAGTGAGAAATAAGTAAGGTCAAGGGATCAGAGCTCATGAATTGTTGAGGAAGGCTTAATTAAGGAAAAGGTTGTGGTTGGAGAGTCTATATATTGGAAGTGGTGTGGTTCTGGGTGAAAAAGTTGAAGGTGTGAGTGCAGGAGTGGGCAGCTGCTATGGACTGTGAGAAATAGCTCTGGAGATGAGGAGGTCAAGGAAATGAGAGGAGGATGTTGGAGAGGCCATTCACAGCGATGTTGAGCTCTCCAAATATAACAAAATTGAGGGCGGAGAGAGATGCCGCGAGCCAAGAACTAAATGAGGGGCATCGACCGGGAAGTTGATTGATGACATCAACCAAAATGGTTATGTCCAGAAGGTGAAGCTTCCAAGGAACCGGGGTTTAGTGGAAGAGACAGGAAGTGCTGTAGGAGGGAGGGGTTTAGAATGGCATTGGGGGTGAAAGAGAAATAGGCTTACCCTCTTCCTGACCCTGAGGTACACAAGACTGAGAAGAAAATAGCATTCACCTGAGAGGGCTGCTAAAGAAGCAGTGTCTTCAGGACAGAGCCAGGTCTCAGGTAAGGCGAAGAGGTGAAGGTAGCATATCGTAAGGCAGGGGCTGGGAGATGTGATCTGGGGCATCGAGAGGGGAGTAGGTGTGAGGATGGGGTGATGATAGATGAATGAGATGGGGCTGGAACCTGTGATGACGACTGCTGTAAATAGGGTTAGGGGAAGGATGGGATACAGGGCTCTCTGGAACTTTGCGTGGATGGAAAATCTGCAGTGATCAGTGCTGTAATGATGAGCCACACGTGGCTGTGAAGCACATGAAATGTGGCTACTGGGACTGAGGAACTGAATTTTTAACTCTGTTTCATTTTAATTAAGTTTAAATAGCCATGTGTGGCTAGTGGCTGACATATCTGACAGTACAGATCAGTGGAAGGTGGCTCCCTGTTTTTATGAGTTTTTCACTTGCTGTTCAGGCAGACATCAAGGTGGTCACTCCTTCAAGCGGCAAGTTGTGACAGATCCCTTCTCACTCCTCCACAACGTGAAAACAAAGCACAGGATAGGCAACTCTGGGTCCAAATTCTAACTCCACCACTTACTAGCTTTGAATTAGAGCAGATAAATTAAATTGCCTGGCATATATAGGCCCTTGAAAATATTAGTTGGCAAAATCTCATTTCATGTGTAAAATGGAAGTGGGCAGCTTTTGTAAAAATTAGCGCTTTAGTATGATACTCGATAAATGGTGGCTATTATTGACACAGTGAGTTACTATCTGCTGGTTGGTCAAAAATAGTCCTTTAGGTCAAGGGGTTACTTATCCAGTGACAGGTTGGCAGAAGTGAACTACTCCAGCTCCTTTAGGGAGCAGGAGAATTGCCCAAGTCTCTGGGACTATGAGATGGGTAGGTCAGGGCTGGATTTAATTGTTCAGTTCTGTTGTGCACTAAGAACATACCTGGCTTGAACTTAGAAAAGCAGGTAGGCATAATCATGGGAACGAGGTAGAGGATCTAGTGAGCTGAGTATGGGACCCTGAGGGACTGCTGCTGCTAAGTCGCTTCAGTCGTGTCCGATTCTGTGCAGCCCCATAGACGGCAGCCCACCAGGCTCCGCTGTCCCTGGGATTCTCCAGGCAAGAATACTGTAGTGGGCTGCCATTTCCTTCTCCAGTGCATGAAAGGGAAATGTGAAAGTGAAGTCGCTCAGTCGTGTCCGACTCTTAGTGACCCCATGGACTGTAGCCTACCAGGCTTCTCCTGAGGGACTAGTTGTGCTTAATATCTAGTGATAATCTGGGCAGTTCTGGTTTACCACTTCAATTTTTGCTGAAAAAGCCTTAGTTCAGCAGCTCCTGCCTTTCTTCCATCCCTGAATTCCCATCATCTAAAAACCATGTATTTGTGGGGGGGGGGGGAAGCATGTTTTTGTGAAGAAGAGTTATAGTGTCCTAAATGGCTCTAAGGTGGAACATTTATGACTTGGGGCTACTGTCAACTAGGGGTCATAGTGACCTTTGATCTGGAGTGATTGTGATCACCCTTTCTTTAAAGACATCTCTAATTCCCTAGTAACTTTCTCTGTGGCCTCCTTCAGATTGAGCACTTACCTCATATTATGATGGCCTGCCTGTGTCCCTCTGATCAGATTGTGACATCCAAGGCAGGAACTTTGCCTAGTTGATCATTGAGTATTCCTGGACTCTAGCATATGCCAGGAGCACAGAGTAAGTAGCTGGTCAGTAATTTATCAGTTGAATAAATGAATGAATGGGATTTGAGGTGATAGCTGTCCATTGTGATCTGAGATAATGTGACCTCTCTTATTTGTAGTCTGGGTTGACTATGAACAGAGTCAGAAGCTCTGATGACTACTGAAGTGTCTGTGATTGTGGCCCACAGTCACTGTGATCTGAGGGGTCTGTGCACCGGTGACTGTAACCTGTTGGCACTGATCTGGGATAAGGATCAGCAGGGACAGTGACTGTTAACTAGTAACCTTGCATGATTGTGATGCGAAGCTCCTCTAAACAAGTCAGCGTTGGTTCCTTCCACTACTGCTGTCAGGTGACTGCGATCCTGACCCATAGCCATTAAACTTCAGATGACCTCAGTCAATGATAGGCCTTGGCCGTTGCCCTTGAGACCTGTCTGTAAGGTGTGGAGATTGTTGATCTCAGCTGATAGCTGAGGTTATTGATCTGCGTATGAGCTGAAGTAACGGATTTGTGGGCCTGGGCTTAGTCTCAAATGGCACTAATACATGTGTAGTACTCCTAGATTTCCGATTTTGGTTAATAAAATATCCTCCTGGGGCCTACAAATGACACAGCCCAGCTCAGCCCCATGCAAACAAGGGCTAGAGACCAAGACCAATGCTCAGGAAACGCCGCTTGAAAATCAACATTTCGTTTCGGGCGCTAGGCCACAGCCACGGCCACGACTCCGCCCGGGCCACGATCAAGCCCGCAAGCTGCTTTCCGTCTGGACACCCCTGCTCTGCCCACTCAGCTACCGGGTCCCGCCCCTATCGGCCCCTGGTGCGCCTGCGCAGAGGCGGAGCGGTGCTTTGCCCTTTGTTGTGGGCCCCAGTTTCCCAGGACACCGCGCGGCGCTGGGGTGGGGCTATGCAGATGAGGCACTTGGGGGGCGGGGCGGTTGCGGCGGCGTCGGCGGCGGCCGGGGAGGGTCAGTTGGAGGCAGGCGCTCGCTGAGGCAGGAGGAGGGCTCTGGGCCCGCGGCCTGACAGGGACTTAGCCCGCAGAGATCGGCCCCGCGCGCGCGACCCCACACCCACCCACTCATCCACCTACCCACTCCCTGCGCCGCCTCCTCCCACCCTGAGCAGAGCCGCCGAGGATGATAAACACCCAGGACAGGTAACGGCCCGGTCCAGGCTCCCCGCCCCCATCCTCCCCTCGTCTGCTCCAGAGGGCCTCCTCCCCAACCACCCAGCTGGTTCTCGCCCCTCCTACAAGGCCCCAGACGGCCCCCACTGGGTCCCTTCCCTACTTCAGCCACCCCAGTCCGAGTCCCAGCCCCGCAACTGGGCCTTCTTCCGTCCTTCAGTCTCCCTCCCTCCAGCCCAGCCCATCCCCCTCATCGCGGCGTAAAGCCCCCACGGACCGGGACCCAATCTTTCAGTCCTATCCACATTTCCCTTCAGCCCCACCGAGCGGTGGCCCATTCCCCAAATTGTTTCCATCTTCCCCTTTGAATCCTTTCCCTTATTTCAACTGCACCTTCCAACCAGATGCTGCTTTTATCGCTGCTTACCCCCGCCCCCCCCCCCGCCCCGGTCTGGCTCCGTCCTTCAGTTCTCAACTGAACCCATTATCCCCACCTGTCACCCTTACCCCCGCTCCCCCCCCCCCCCCCCCGGCCTAATAGTCTTTACAGTGATGCTTGGCCCTCCCCTTGGTCCCTCGCTCCTGCTTCATCTTTTCTCTCCCGTCCTCCTTAGACACCCCTTTCCCCAGTTAGGCCCCGTTTCCCCTGTCTCCCAACATCATCTTTTTTTATTTCTCACTTTGGGCTTGACTTCTGTCCGCCATCCTGTTCCCCTAATGCCGTTCCCCCTAACACTCTTGTAAACACTCCTACCCTTTAAACACTTTCTCTCATGACTGCTTTTACTCCTCCCATCCTAACTGAACCCCATTTCTAGAATATTAGATCACAGAACTCAGCCCATTCAGCTTCTGTTGAAGACCTGCCTTCTTTACCTGTACCTCCAGTACTTTCAAATTAGTCCTCATACTCTGTTCACTGGGCCTTTGCGAGTTTTCTCCCTCAAAACCTGACCCAGCTTTCTCCCAGTAATTGTAGAGAAAGGCTGCACATCTTTCTGATACTGAGCACCAGTAGTTTTCATAAGTTGGATTCATATATACTTCCCCCTGTGGACACTCAGCAGAGTTCATTATTCAGTTTTCCTCTCTCTACTTCTCTTTTTCTCCAAGGCAGCCCTCGTCATGCATCTCTCCCTCCAGCATATCCCATATTTCTCCCCCAGATTCTTCTGTGAAATTGTTTCCTAATTCCCCATGATTTTTAACCCCAGCTGCTGGCTTTTATATTTACAAACTGGGTTCTAATTCTCTTCCTCATTGTTTCCCAAGACTTGTTGCTGCCCCCTCCAAAATGAGCTTGAAGCTCATTAGTTCCCCACACCAGACCCTTTGTCTCCGGATTTGGCCTTCTGGCTTCTGCCTCTCACTTTAGCCTCATTGTTTTGCAAGCGGACTCATTCCCTGCAGATCATCCTTAAGTTGTGCCATGGTCTGTCTAGAAGAAATGGATTTTAGTTCCTCTTAAAAAAGTAGCCCTCCTTATTGCTTTTCTTCACACAGAGCTCTTAAACTACCACTCAAGGTTTCTCTCACACTTGGGTTCCCTTCTCACAAAAAGTCTCTAACTTGGTATTTCCCATTCCTTTAGCAGCTCCATCCTTAAATATTCCCTCTGAGTTTTCAGCTTTTTTTTTTTTTGCATCTCAGTGTTTCTCAACCCTAGATGCATGTGTGAAAAATCAATCCCTTGGCCCCCACCCTTCAAAGATCTTGTGTAATTAGCCTAGGGTGGGGCCTAGTATTAGCATATATTTTGAAGCTCTCTAATAGGCAACCAGGGTTGAGAAACACTGCCTCCTCTCCCTTCCCCTGAGAAGACCCTTCCCATCATATTCTTTTAGTGGGTGTCAGCCCTTTCTCCGAGGAAAAGGGTGTTGTCATCTGCAGGGATTTCTTAGTCCTTCTCTCCCAGGAACTCTCCAGAACTATTCCAAAATTTCTCTAGAGGTATGCAAGATATCTGCAGCAGCCTCTTAAATTCTACCTTGTTACTCAATTCTCAGCCTTTAGCCACTTTCTTCTAGTTCTTAGACTCTTATCTAGCTCCCACATCCTTGTTTCTTCCCTACATGCAGAAAGAAAATTCACTCATTTCCTGGTTTGTAATGGTCCTGTTTGATCCAGTACCCCGACCTCCCAAGCCCTCTTTACCTACAGCCCCATTCTGGTGCTGTTTCCCTTTTCCAAGACTCTCGATGTCCATCTTCCTCTGCAGTCCCTTATTTCATTTTCTCTAAACCAGTCCTCTGGAGCTGAGGAGGTGGAGGTGGATATGTACTTGGGTGGTGCTGGATGCAAAAGATGTTGCTTGTGGTAAGGAAGACTGTGTGTGCTGAGGATAGAACCCAGGTGTGAGAGGGCATGATGAAGTGCAGGGGCAGAGGGAAGCTGAGGAACCTGCCAGAAATCCCAGGGCTTTGTGAGATAGGTTTTTCTTTTCTAGTCTTAGCTTCTTGTCTCTGCAGTGGGATTTGGAAAGTGGTGGTGCGGTCTCAGCAGGCCTTCTCTAGAGTCCTCCAGACTGAACTGGTCTAGGTGCCAAGTCCTTTGCAGCCTGAGCCCTGGGAGTTGAGCACTTGGGACCAGTTTATAAGGGTCTTCACCCACTGTGAGTTCTAGTCCTGGCTTTCCCAATGTGCTTACATGTTAAAAAAAGAGAGGGTTGGGTTCACTTAACTTTGAAGATTTCTTCCAGACTCCTAAGTGGCAAAACAGGCTTGCTTGTCTCCAGAGAACCCTTGCTTAGCATGTTGGTAATTTGAGGGGCTTGGCTGTGTGAAAGGCAGGTGGAGGGAGGAGCCAGCTGGCCTGCGAGGCCTGGGCAGGAGCAGGGCCTTGGATGAGGCTCCTCCACTTTGGCCTGGGGGTGGGGTGGTGTGTGCAGGGTGTCTGGTTTCTTTGAGTTATGGCAGTCCTGTTTCTATAGCATGTTTCTGAGCCTCCTCTGGCCTGCCCCTAACTTTCTAAAAGAAATCTTGGTAGAGCTCTAAGGATTTGGATTAAGATCCGGATGTTCTTCCCAGTCAGTGTATTGATGTTTTCCGTCCACCGAGGGGCAGGCAAGCTATGGTTGAGCGCCCATTGGGTGGGGGATGAGCTTTGGAGTTTCACTGGCTTCAGTGAAATACTCAAGAGGTGGAGGCTTGGTTTCCTGGAAGAACAGTTGCAGAGGAGCCTGCAGTATGTTTTGAAAACAAGGCTCTTCCTTTCCAGTTTTGTTCTGATCAGTACCTCCAGAATATCAAAATTCCTAATGGTGGGGGAGGGAAGAAGACACTAGAACAAAAACTTTTATTATGCTTTTTGAGCAACAGGTTTAAATCCAAGTAAATCAAGCTTCATGGACCTTTCTCTCCCTGGATTGTGGGGGCAGGAAGTATCTGTCTGGGGCTTGCTTAGTACCTTTTGACAGTACAGTGTGTGGAGAAGAGCTTGCCCAGGCTTCATAGCCTTATAATCAGTCTGTGTCTGCTGGGCTTTGAGGAGAGGCATTTGGTTCCACAGGTGGTTTTTTGGGGTGGTGGGAGCAGCCAAGGTACAAGGGCACATCCTAGTGACCCTGAGCATCTTCAGTGAATGGTTCCCCGAGTAATGGGATTTCTGTCTCTCCCACCAAGAATTTGGTTTTGGTTATTCCTTATTTATTGGCCTTATGACTTGTTGGGTGTGGAGTGGTAGGGAGAGCAAGTTTTCCTTTGATGTGCCTTCAAGGTCATCCCCACAGAGAGAGAGAGAGAGACACTCCTAGCATAGTCAGGAATCCCCCCAAATTGGAGGTATGCTTTAGAAAGCTATGGACTAATAATAGTAATTCCTCAGTCTGCCAAGAAATTCAAATTTAGCCTCAGAGCAACTCAGAAATATAAAAAATGGGGACTGAAGTATGGGGTAGAGGAATGTTATATGTGTATTTCTAGAAAAAAAAAGTAATTCATCCCTTTTTGAAACGGTACACAATGTTGATTCAAGTTGATACCATGATTTGGAAGGCTATGATGCCAAATTGAAATCTATAGACCAGAAATGGCCAACTAGGTTAGCAAGAATTTTGTTACTTGAAGTGAACAAAATAGGTTGTTTCTGGTTAGCAGCAGCAGAGTAAAATGCTTTGTATAAGATAAGCCTCAAGAAAATTCCCCAGGCCTTTGATAGTGTGTAAACAATGAAGTAATTCTGTCCTGGGAAGAGAGGCTGGAACTGGTTGATGAGCTTACTACACAAACTAAATTGAGGTATCTGAAATGCAAAATTAAGATCCTGTTTGATCACCTAGCCATCTCCCCACCTCTGGCAGCATATGTAGTTTTGCCTACCTTTGGTGGAAGATCTAGCAGTTATCAGCTGTGTAACGCATTAAGCAAATCTCAGAGACACAGGTATTCTGACTGCCACCATAAGTGTGTTTCTTGTGGAAAATCAACCAGAACCCAGTGTTGCTTTCAGTCTGTGATTCAGAGTGGTGATGTCATTTTCTTTATAATCGTGCTTAGCAAGTAGACTCCCTTTGGCACACATAACAGCCCTAGTGAGATGACTTATGCCTGGCATCTGACCAGGCCCCTTTCTCATATGGAAAAGGAATCGGCAGCTGGAAATCAGCCTCTATGCTCACACTAGACTGAAGGTGGCCATTCACCTCCCACCTTTCTTCCTATTTCTCTTTAGCTCAGTGCGATGGCAGCCCTGAATTGGTCTCTCTTTGCTGCATAGGGATTAGTCATCAGAGACCATCTCAGAGTAAAAGCAGCCTGTGTGAAGGGTGGTCAGGGCCCCCTAGAGAGAGAGTTCTGTGAGGCAGGGCTGAGACAGGAATCGGTCAGAAGAGGCTGAAAGAGGGGATTGAATGTAGAATGCTTGGGAATGTGGTTTTTTATGTCTTTTCGATTGACACCACAAGGTCTGTAATACCAAGGCCATCTGACCCTCCTCTATCACGGAATGGAAATCAGAGAGAGGGTATAGACCCGATAAGCTTAGGCCACTGATTCAAGTGAAACATGATCGAAAGTATATCATGGAGAATGTGAATTCAAGTGTTTGTTGAATGTAGCTGAATAGAAACTAGCCACAGAATTATTTTTATATAAATCTCTACTCTGTAGCAGACTGTACTCTCTTTGAGCAAACTAAATGTGAAAGTCAAAACTGACATAAAATCAACTGGAAGTGATTCTTTAGCAGGAAATCTTTTTATTTTCTGAAGAGATTTTAGGTTACTTCTTTTAAATAGTAAGCATCCTAGAGATTTAAAAATAGGATTTGAATTATAAAAAGTCAGTTTACTAGCAGCGTTCCCCAGGAATACATCTAGCATATGCTGCCTGTCTGTAGCTGGTGTATGAAATTATAACCTGCTAAGGACATTTTGGACAGCAGTTTCACAGAATGCTTTAAATTAGAGGCAGCAGAATGTGGTAAGTCGGTAGCATTCATATATATCCTGAGGAGTGTTTCCAAGGACATGTCTGATAACAACTGAGAAAATAAAAGCACCAACAGATTGGCTCGGCTCTAATCTCCTGTCTCTCTTCTGAATTGACTTGGATACCTGACACCCTCATTTCCAGTGTGGTCTTTTTTTCTTCTTCTCCAAAAGCAGGACCAGCCCAGCTAGATGTTTGAGTTCAATCTGACACATTTGATTCTCCTTAATCAGTCTGATCTTTTCAGCCTCTTGACTGAGCTTCTTAAATCCTCCTTTGGTGGTAGAGATTAAACCATGTCTGCCCCCAAGTGGAGTAAGCAGGATATGGGGAAGGAAAGGAAAAAGCTGGGCATTGGAGCCAGTAGAAACAAGACTGAACTGAATATGAAACCTCACCTGATTTGGATCTATGACAGGGAGACTTGTGTTTAAAAGCCACTTTCTTTTGTGCTTAAGTTCCTCCAGGATTCATATTCCTGTTAAGGTTGGTGGCATATTTTGCCACAATATTTTGAACACTAAAGCTGATATGAGAAGGCCATTGCTGGGCAATTTTATACCCCTTGATTACTTTAACCACGACATATGTATCCATATCCCTTCCCTTTCCATGTCAGAAATGACAGGTTTTTTTTTTGGTTTTTTTTTTTTGAGAGAGAGCAGTTTGGCATTTACACAGCAAGTAACTAAAAACAGATCTATTATGATGGGCGATTAAAGTAACGATTGTGAACTGCTGCCTACTAGGCTTATCCCAAACCCCAGCTGTTTCTTGTAGGGAACTGGAGCTGGATCTCAGGGTGGGGACCTGAAACACCCTTCCACCCCCAACTCGCACGCACGCACACATACACAGTTGCTTTCTGTGCAGATTTTGTTGGGGAGGAAAGTTCCCAGGATCCTTGTGTGAGTGGGAAAGTAAATGATTTGTTACCGTGGAATAGACGTCTTGCATTTTATTTGAAGGAGGAGTGAGATCATGACATCAGAAACATCACGAGCTCATAGATGAGTGCTGGACGCGGGGCAGGCCCTAGGGTTTATTTCTAGGAAGACAAAGGGGCTTCTGGATCTAAAAAAGAGAAAACCCATCTTATTCTTTTCCATGGGTTGGCCCCATCACTTCTGCTATTTGCAAGTGAAAATTAGTTCAGAAAAAAGGTGGTGGTTGGAATGCAGGTTGGGGTTGAAAGTAGCTCTCCCATCTAGAGATCATTGAGGAATAATTTTCCTGGAAGTGAGTTAGCACCAGAATTTTAGAACTGCTAGGGCCTTGGCGATCTGCTTATTTTGTGAACCCCTGCAGTTATCCTGATAAACAAGTCTACATCTCAGCTATCTACCCTCAGTCCCTGGCTAGCCCTACTGACCAGTACAAGTGAGCCAGCTTTCTCCAGTGGCCCACCCTTCCTGGTGCTCCTGCAGGAACCTCCACTGAGGCCTGAAGGTGGTCTCCAGGGAATGGGGAGGGACCCATTGCATGAGGGGTGAGTGTGTGCCTTTGCTTGGGGAAACTCCCGCCTTTGTCTTCTTTTTTTTCTGGCCTGGAGACTCTACTTTTCTATCCCTTAACACATTGGAAGGTGAGGATTTTAACAACTCATTGTCCCCAGGAGAAAACAGGCCCTGATCTTGAAAACAGTTAGCACAGTCCTCCGTCATGCCCCTTCTGCTAGTAGCTGTTGGTTGAGGCCTCGTGAGGGAGATGAGGATGCCCTGAGGCTCTCCAGAGGAGGTGGTCATGTGGTTGATCCCTAGGTGTTGATGCTCCTCTGGGCCCACTTCCTCTCCCAGCAAAATTTCCAAGTGTAATTTTAGGCCCCTGGCTGAAATCCTTGAGAGAACAGAGGAGCCGAGCTACAGCGGTGATGCTTTGGGTCTTCCTGGCTCAGCTGGAATGCCTATATAGGTCTCTTAGTACTGAGGGTCTCAGGGGGCTGTGTCTCTGGTTATGGTTCCATGTTAGGTGTGAGTTTTAGTTCTGGCACTCTGAGCCTAAGCAAAGAATACAGATGACGCTGTGCCATCAAAAGCAAATGACAGTGTGTAGAACGGTGTCTCATTATTTTACAAAGGGTTTTCAGGGAACAAAGGCCGTGGTTTATGGTATATGCTGATTGTGGTTTAAATATTCGCCCTATGACCAACATGCTGTCATTAAACACAACTTTGGTTGGGAAGAGATGTGCACAGTTGGGTGATCTGGCTCCAGCACCCTGCTGCCGCACCCTTCCCTGTATGTTACTGCTGCCTTCGGCCGCTGTGCCAGGGCCAGGCCTGTTGCTGAGTCATGGTGTTACATGTACAGACAGTTTTCCTCTTCGCTTGCTTCACTTGCCCTTCACCTGTGGAGTGAGCCATATCTCAGCCTAAAGAGCCAGTAAATTGGATTCAAAGAAGGCAGTGGAGTAGCTCTGGAGCTCTGTTGGGTACACCTGAAAATCGTGGTAGCCAGGAAGGGCACACACCTGAAGGCGACAGGGGGCTTCTTTCGGAGCCATTCACCCTCTGTGGCCCAGCTGATGATTGGCTTCCTTACTCAGGTCCCAGCATGTATATAATTCCTCCCAGCAACCCCCACGCCTGCAATATACATTCACTTGAGTGTCCCTTCTGATCACACAGGTATTACCTGAGCTCATGCATGCCAAGGTCAGATTCCAGCAAAGAAGGGTAACTGCGTTTGGTGGTATGCTGGGGACTAACTCAGATACCATAATACTCTGTACTGTGGTGCATCTCTCTCCGGGAGCCAAATCCCTAGATTTGACTCAGTTCTTGACCCTAGAGGGGTTTGGGTGATTTCTTGTTTAGTTCCATTGTTCAGGTCGGGGAGGCTATCATTGGAGATGTGGCCTTGGGAGTGGCCTTGGGAGTTCCTTGGGGACAACGGTGCTAGCCCCTGTGACTTTCTAAGCCCCGTATGCCTCTCCACCCTGAGGTGATTGTGGAGGCTTTCTGATTCTGTCACACAGGTTGTTAAGACACTTAGGGTGAGGAGACGGTTGGTGAGGGTCTGGGGCTCTCTGCCTAGCAGGCAAGCCAGCATCTGGTTCCTCCCAAGGTCTGCCAGTGTCATGGAAATTTGTTTGATGTTTGATGGGGGCTCCTTTGGTCAGACATCCGGCCTGACCCTGAGCCCTCTGAGTCTCTCTCTCTCTCTCTGTAGGACGGTGGGTTTGCCTTTAAGGAGGAGTTCTGAGAGCTGTAGCGGGGAGGACTGGGGCAGTTGAGGGAGAGCCAGGGCAGGGGTGGGTGGAATGCTGAGTTAAATCTTCAGGACTTTGATTACTGTCTCACTGTCTTTATCTCTTGCAGTAGTATTTTGCCTTTGAGTAACTGTCCCCAGCTCCAGTGCTGCAGGCACATTGTTCCGGGGCCTCTGTGGTGCTCCTGATGCCCCTCACCCACTGTCGAAGATCCCCGGTGGGCGAGGGGGCGGCAGGGATCCTTCTCTCTCAGCTCTAATATATAAGGTAAGGGGACTGGGGGATGGAAGGCTCGGAGCAGTGTCCTCCTTAGACACTGCTGAGTGGCTGCTTAAGGGCAGCGGTGGCTTTTCTTAGTCTTCTGAGTCTCAGGCCAGTAGTGGAACTGGGGAGGACTTTGAACTGAGGCTGCTGGGAGGCTTTTGGGGAGTACCAAGCAGACACCCTGTTGTCTTCTCAGCTTAGGTCAGCTCTTAAGTGCTGGCTCTGGGTCCTGAGTGAGGGGGCACAGCTAGGGGAGAGGGGCTGGTGAGTGGAGGAATGCACGAGCTCTTCCTGTTGCAGCTCTTCACTTTCTCCTGAGAAATGCCAAGGGCCAGGAGGACTTTTCCCTTTGTCCATACCAAGGGCATGGGGCACCGCATGTTGCAGGGTGGGGGGTAGTAACGAGAGGATCACCCTGGCAGCTCAGGGCACACCCCAGGAGCTGTTGAGAACCCTGGGAGTCTGTCCTGAGATTGGTCTGGGCTGGGACAGCTAGCCCCTTTTGCTGCCTTTTTATCTGTGAGCCCAGAGGTTGGTTTAGCATCTCCCTGAGACTGGCATTGAGAGGTGTCAGGGCAGCCGAGTCCTGGCCTCTTGAGACGGTGGCAGGGGTGACAACATGGACTCTGCAGTCACCCAGAGCCAGCTTGGGTTGACCTGTGCCCCAGCTGAGCCTCAGGAACATCCTCATTTGTTTCTGATGGTTCTGTTTCAGAGGGAAGGGAAATAACACAATACTGGGGGGACAAGCATGGCTTTCAGTTAGGGAGAGCCCATCTGAATCTCAGCTCTGCTGTTTACTCACTGTGGAGTCTTGGGTCAGGTGCTTAATTCTACTGGGCCCCTGGTATTATCTTAGGTTTAAAATGGGGATGCTGATGCTTACCTCAAGTGCTTGTTGTAGTGATGGAAAAATGGGAAAGTACCTTGTACAGTACTTGACAACCAGTGGGCTCTTGGTAAATTATTCCCTTCCAATCATGCTGGCATTTAGCCACCACCAACTGGTCTCACACCCAATGAGTGATGGCTCCATTTAGGCAGCATGTTGCTCTGATGTTCCAGCGTGCCATCCCATGCTACCCTGAGGTTGGCCCAGGAGGGCTCCCAGCACCACCTAGGTTGGGGAGCCTTTGAAGTGGCCAGAAGCAATAGTGACCTGGTCCTCTGCTGACCTGATCTCCTCCTAGGACGAAAAGCTCACTGTGACCCAGGACCTCCCTGTGAATGATGGAAAGCCTCACATCGTCCACTTCCAGTATGAGGTCACCGAGGTGAAGGTTTCTTCCTGGGATGCAGTCCTGTCCAGCCAGAGCCTGTTTGTAGAAATTCCAGATGGATTATTAGCTGATGGGAGCAAAGAAGGGTAAGGAGCAAGTGCCAGGCAAGGGCTGGAAGCCCGCTCCGGAGAAGGGCGTGTGCTTCCTGGGGGCAGCAGATGGCCAGCCTTCTCCCCTAGCTCTCAGCTGCCCAAGTATATACCATTTTTTTAAAGGTTAGTTTTAGCCAGTAAAATGGGCCTATGATAATGAAAGCAGATCATTACCACATTAACCAAATTCCTGTCATATAACGGTGTGGTTTAAACGGCCAGAAGCTCAAAGAAGTAGTGGAATTTCAATGGATTGGGCAAGGCCCTCCAAGCACCCAGTTGCGGAAGAAACGGCCCTGAGGATGGCGTTCTCGCGAGTGGCTCCAGCCTCTTGAAGTCCTTTTAGGTGGTGGTAGGGCCTCTCCGCAGCAGGTGGTCACCATCAAACTTGGCAACTTTGGAGGGCCCCTGAGAAACTGGGTTCTCTTCCTAGGCCCCATACTTTCTTGTAAATTGCACTGATTAGGTTGGCTAGTATTAATTTCAGACGAAGAGAAATATATTCCTGGAAGAGAGAATTCTGTAACAGTTTTCTTAGTGATTGTGGTTTGTTTTTTTCTGAACTCAGGGCTCCTGAGGTCTTGAAATAGGAAGTTCTCCTTTAGGCTTCCCTATTTACAGTGCTGACTGTAAGCCTCAGGAAAGCCTTGGGGGCAGGGGGTATAGAGGGGTGGGGTGAAGTCCACAGGTGGCAGTGGGCTTGAGTGGTTTTCTTGGCTTCCTGCAGATTGTTAGCACTGCTAGAGTTTGCTGAAGAGAAGATGAAAGTGAACTATGTCTTCATCTGCTTCAGGAAGGGCCGGGAAGACAGAGGTGAGGGGCTGAGCAGCTTGAGACCAGGCTGGGGAGGGAAAAGGGGGGCTCCTAGTGAGGTGGGGCTCCTGAGTTTGACATATAAACCCTAGGAAATCATGGGATTGGTTGTGTCCAAATTTAGGAAAGGCCAGTGCATTTATTACATCTCTGTTTTGAGTTTTCCCTCCTTGATTTAGCCTACTTTTGTTTCTTATCAGAATCTTTTTTTACACTCTTTTCTGCAGCTCCACTCCTGAAGACCTTCAGCTTCTTGGGCTTTGAGATTGTGCGTCCAGGCCATCCCTGTGTCCCCTCTCGACCAGATGTGATGTTCATGGTTTACCCCCTGGACCAGAACTTGTCCGATGAGGACTAATGGTCAAAGAGGATGCTTTGCCCAAGAGCCACGGTGGGGGAAGCGGGGAAGTTAGGCAGCCCTGAGACAGAGGAGGGGGCTTCTTGCTGTCCGGGGAAGGACGCTGAGGGGCTCAGGGTGAGGGTTGCCTATTGTGTTCTCGGAGTTGACTCGTTGAAATTGTTTTCCATAAAGAACAGTATAAACATATTATTCACATGTAATCACCAATAGTAAATGAAGATGTTTATGAACTGGCATTAGAAGCTTTCTAAACTGCGCTGTGTGATGTGCTCTGTCTAGCCTAGGGGAGGACATTGCCTAGAGGGGAGGGACTGTCTGCGTCCAGGGGCCAAGCCTGGAGGGCTGGGGACAGCACTGTTAGGCTCAGGTTACCCTGCTGTTGGGCTTTCTTTTTTGGTTTTTAAGACTTGTGTATTTTCTTTCCTTGCTTCCTGTCACCCAGGGGACTCTGGAGTAGAGGCTTTTCAGCCCCTGGGCGGTGTCCTTCTATTGTTTTTTGACACTCCACCTGGGCTTCTCTCTCTGCATTTGTATCCGGCCTGGAGAAAGCAGGTCTGACCCTTCCTTTACAGCTTACTGTTATTCTGGCATTTGGTTAAACTGGCTTAATCTGTTATCAGTGCATTCAAAATAGGGGCATTGAAGTTTACTCCTACCACCAGGGCTTTATTTGGGGGGGTACCTGGCTCTTAAAAACACTAGCCAAACTCCAATTCTCAGATTACCGCCAGGAGTTCTTGCTCTGGGGCCGCAGGCCTAGGCCGCAAGGTGTCTCCTTCCTAGGGTCACAAACAGCAGAGAGGAAAAGGAATAGCAACTCAGGGCCTGGGGGTTGTGGGGGAATTTGCTGTTAGGGACTAGATGCCTCTGCCTGGCTGAGTCTAGTGCTAACTGTCCCCCCTCCCTCTCTAACAGGTTCTGAGTAGTGCCTGAGACCCTGTTCCACGGGGCTCTCATGTGGGACTGAGGGTATAGAAGTGGCCTACCCTTTTCTGTTTTCACTGAACAGCTTGTTCTAAGGGGGAAGGAAGGGGGAGAGATCTAGATTGGGTTGGGGGGGGGGGTGTCAGGGAGGCAAGTGTGTTGTGTTAGTGTGTCAATAAACTGATTTAAAGTTGTGGTTGGTCTGTCCTTTACTCCTCAACCAGGGCCAGCTTCCTTCTGCTGTCTTTTGAGTCTAGAGCCCAGCCCAGCAGGGGTGTGATATACGCTTCTCAGGAAAAAAGCTGCCTTGCACCAGGACAAATGGCTGAGGTCTCTGGGGCCACATTACAACCCGAAGCAAGGGGTTGCTAGGAGTCTGGGACAGAATGCTGGAGCCCCCTAGAGACAGGTATGTACACAGAGCTTCATCCAGAATAGAGGCTAGACATACCAGGACCCGACTTTTATGTCTAGAAAGCCAGGTCCTGAAACTGGGTCCTGGCTTTTACACAGAGCTGCCTGACATTCCTGTTTGTGGGGATGTCTGAAGGAAGCAGAACTCACCTTCCCTAGGAAGACAGTGTTCTCCTTTTGCAGCCCAGTGCCCTTCCCCTGTACCACCAGCCTGATGAATCAGCTCTCAGTGGCACTGGAGGGGGATGGAATCCTCTTCACCTATGTTGTCTTAGTTTCTCAAGGGTTTACTGGTGGGTTTTTTCCCCCTTTTTTGTTTCTGTTTTCCCAAATGAAGTACTGGGCATGTTCTTCTACCTCCTATGACTTTAGAACTATTTACTTACTGTTGAACTGTGGCTGTCCTTATTTTCTTTCTGAGGTTTTGGCGCATTTTCACATTGTTCTGTGTGGAGCCTATGTTTTCATACTGGACCAAGTCATTAATCTTGGACCCTCTGTAACATTTCAGAAGTGAGTTCAACACCTCCATCCCACGTAGTATTAGCAGAGAAAGTCTGGGCCTAGGGATTTCCCTGGTGGTTCAGTGGTTAGGAATTTGCACTCCCACTGCAGGGGGGCATGGGTTCGATCTGTGGTCAGGGATCTGATCCCACATGCCGTGCAGTGCAGCCAAAAAAGAAAAAGTCTGGGCCTAGAGATGAATTCAACTGAAATGTGAAGGACTTTGAAAATGTCTTCCACTGAGCACATAATCCCTAGAAATAACATAAAGTCTGAAAAATGACTTTACAAATCACTTGTAAAGTCATTACAAGTGAGATATTTACAATGGGAATCCATGTGACCGCTGACAATGGCCAAGTTAATGTAGGCAGTTTAGGATTCAGACTGAATGCTAAATTGAAACCCAAGGAATCTACAACACAGGGATAAAGAACCAGGAAAAAGTTTCCTGTTTGCAAAGCTAGCAGAGTGGACAGGAAACATACCTGGGACTTTGCTGCCATCTGCTGGTAGATCCTCTTTAACACAACCAGAGTTAGGCTGAATTGGAAACCTGGGCACTCAGCTCAGGTTTATTTCTCTTTCAAAAATAATAAACTTTTGCTAGATGAGACCACTGGCAGGACAGAAATATGGTATCCAAATTCTGCACTCCAATTAAAACAACTTAAAAGGTGAAATATCTTGGGAGTGGGAGGGTGGAGTTGGAAGGGGAGATATGTGAAAGGCAAACTAAGTCTAAATTTAAGAACAGGGACATTAAAAACTTTATTCAATAAATACAACAAATAATTTAAAAATATACTTCAGTTCCAAAGCCAATTAAGAAAAGGAAGTAGAGAGAAAGGGAAAAAAGGGGAGGAGGAGGAAATTAGAGGGAAGGGAGAAAGTTCAAGAGGTGGAACAATGGTTTGGTTGGGCTGCCTTTCTGAATGTACCGCCCTTTGAAATTCTGATCAAATGCTCTTGACCCAGAAGCCCATAGCCCTTGTTCTGATGCGGTTAGCCACAAGAGTCCACAGCCAAGCATGATGCTCTGGGCTCTAGCCACAGCAACTCTGGCGACTAGCATCTAGGGGACTGTTCAGTTTCCCACACGTTCCTAAAAATCGTCTATTCTAACTCCCAGGTGGGTTTAAGTAGTGCAAACTCTTAGCTCCTAGCTGCATAGTTTCACAGTGAGTGTGAAAGCCACTCACTGGTGAGTGTCCAAAGCCACTTCGGTGAACGGGATCTATGGGGGCAGGGCGGGAGGGGTGGTTGGCATGGGGCGACAGGAGAGGCCAGGGCCCAGGATAAAGCTCCTGGGTAAGCCCACGGCCAGGCCAGGGCTGCAGGGCATATAGTCTGGACACTGGACTCAACAGCATGCCATCAGCCAGGGAAGGTGAAGCTGAGGATGCGTATGGAGCAGGACCGGAAGATCAGGAGAGCTGAGAGAGGACGGAAGAGTGAGGAGGGGAGAGAGGCAGCTCAGCAGCAGACTCCAGGAGAAATAACCAGCAGCCCTCACAGATTTGTGATTGTCTCTTAAAAAGATTTATTTTCTCTTCTTGCCTGAATGTACAAAGGCAAAAAGAGTACAGTTTGTATATATATATATTTATATATATATATATAAAAAAACAAGGAACTTGGTAATGTACACTTTACAGAAGGGAAGAATCAGGAAGACTGAAATTAAATCCAACAGAGCAACGCCAATGGAACAAAAGCTATGAACAGCAACACTGCCCCTCCAGCCCGGGCCTCCAGCTCGCCCCAACCTGCTCCCAATGGGGGGCTGAGCACCAAGGCAAGCGGGTGGGCTGGGGCAGGAGGGGCTGGGGATGGGGCCTGGGAGGGGCTCGATCCCAGGAGGGGCCCGTGGCAGAGGATCAGCAGAAAGCTTCCTGGGATGCCCTAATAATAAAACAAATAACGAAGGCCCAGAATTAGGGGGCCAGCTAGCTGCCCAGTTGAATCTTGGGGGCATTGGAATAGACACTTGAGATGGTGATAAGGTGTGTGGGATAACGAGTGGGCCGTATACAATGACGCTAGCCCTTCTGTAGCCTTTTCCTCCCGCTCCGAAGACCAAGCCCTCCCACCCCCACCTTGGAGCCTGAAGAGAAGAGATTCAAGAAGCATCATTTAATTTCATGGGTGCCCTCTTAAAGCCTTCTGCATGTGGTCCGTTGACCTTGAGATGTATGGAGGGGGTGAGGTAAGAGAAGGAAATATACATGTATACATACATGTACAGGCAGGGAAAGGGGATGAAGGGAACTGGCACAACTTAAATGAGGAGGAAGCAGATGTGAGTCCTAAAGAGCAGGTCTCCAAGCCTTGGCTTTCCTACTTGGGCACGAGGCTGCCTCCCTCCAGCTTCCCTGTGGGGCTCGGATGAGCTGTGTCTGTCAAGAGAACTGGGCCAGGGATAGCTCAAGAGAGAGCCTTGGTCTGGTGACCTCGGCCCTTAGCAGCAAACTCGTCCAGCCTTTGCTGGGGTGAAGTGGGGTGGGGATCCTTGAGAGTCTCATCCCTATGACTGGGTTGCCAGTGCCATGGGTTCCCCACCTGTGGTCCTCCTCCCCAGGGAGAGAGGCTAGAGGTGGACAGTAAACCCTTCACTAAGTGCTCCTCAAGGCTCTGTTTCACCCGTCACTGCTGCTGCTTCATGTTACTTCAAGGAGGGACAATGGGCCTGGCAAGGATCAGGGACCAGGAGGATCAGGAAAAGGCAGTGCTGTTCTGCCATCGATGTTCTCACCTGTTCTTCTGGGCAGCTCAGCTCCTGCTTTTCAGGATATAAGGATCAAAAACCCAAATGTTTTTTAAGGGGGATAAAAAAAGAAAAAAAGCTGTTCCCTTCTGCAGAACCCAAGGCTGCCCTGCTAATACGGAAGTTCCTCTTCTCTGTTACAGAACAAAGTGGAAAGGGCAGGAATCCCGGGCTATGCCTGCCCAATGGAAAAGAAAATTACTCCAAACGGTTTCTTCACAATATGTACAGAGCACGCTGTATGGCAGCGCCACAGATACAAAACACACAACAATATTTAAAAACAAACAGGAACAGAGATTGGCCCATGACTCCACCCAACAGGAGCCGGGAGGGCATTAGCAGGCTGAAATTCAGAGCCATCTTTTGGGTGGGGACGACTCAGGTGAGTTGGGGTGAAGGTGTCCACACTGATGACTTCAGTGGGTAAAAGGGAAGTAACTGCTCAGAGCACTGCCCGAAAGGACAGCGGGGGGGCAGAAGGACTGAGGGGGACAGGGAGGCTGCTCAAGGGCCTGCTAAGAGGTCTAAATCAGTGGGGTTTGGGAGAGGGCTCAGAACCCAACTTGAACAAAAACAAGGACATGGGAAGTTAGAGGAAAGGTCTATAGATCAGAGGGGCTCCTCTTGGGCAAAAGACCCTAAGCCTCTCTAGAATAGGGCTCCGGGGATCTTGGAAAGCAGCTTCTGCTGGGCGTTGTGCTTACTTACTGTCTTCCATCTCCATGCCCCACACTGTCAGAGCCAAGTCCCTGCTCTTAAATGGTCATTTTTGGCACTCTGGTTACAAAGACTCGTCTCTAACCTAGGTTGGTATCTGTCAGTCTTCATCTCTCAATCCAGAGGGTCAAGGAAAGACAGGAGAGGAGGAGGACAAAGGGATGATATCTCAAAAACAACATAAGAGCTAAAGCTCCCCACACGTTGGGGAAGAAGCGACTGTGGTAGAGCTACCAGATCACTGTCACTTTCCCAGGACAAAGAACATAAAGCCTGGACTGGATTGCATTTCTAAGGAGAGCAGAGGACTGTCTCTGCCTCAGAGCACAGCTCCACTGATGGCTCTGAGAAGTAATGGCTTGCATGTGTTGTCCTAGGGTCTAAGGAACAGACAGACGCCTTCCAAAGTGCAGTGTTCCCTAAAACAAAAATGTGTGTTACAAAGAAACAGCTCATATTGGCACGCATGGGGCTACAGGTTGAACTATAGGAAGTCATGTGGTTGTGTACAGAGAAACTGGGCTGGACAGAATTGGACCGCTTGATGAGGCCGACACTTGGATGGCTGCTTGGACAGGACATCTCTCAGAGGGCTAGGCGCTCCCGGGGCCTGCCTCCCGGCAGACTCCAAAGCTCCCCATGCTGGGGGAATAGGATTTTACCTGCCTGAGTCTTAAAAGCCAAGCAGTGGAAAAGAAGAGAGATGAGATGCCCCTGGGAAAGGCACCAAGGGGTCAGGAGGGAGATTGAGGAAAGGGCAAGGGGGAGGCTAAGCAGCAGCAAGACTTGGTGGGATGCAGCGCCTCGTTCACAGACTCTGTTCATGCTCCAGCTCTCGCCTGGAATCCCCAGGGAGCCCAGTGCTGGCCTTGGGACCCTGGCCCTCTGCCTGATAGGCAGCCCAAGGTCACAGTGGGCAGATGCCTTGGTCTCCCTTTCCAGGCCGGGCTCTGAGCGTTTACATGTGCTCATGTGAGAGGGGAGAAGTCTTCACATTTGAAGACCTTGTTTTCACAACTGCAGAGAAAACAGCCCCCAATTTCTTTCCTGAGATTCTAATTCCTCCACGTGCTGCCAGTTCCCAGGCCCAAACCACTGGGGAGATGCAGGGTCTGGTGATGGTGATAATGACGGTGAGAGGGGTATGGCTGCTGTGCTGTCTTCAGACCTTACCCAGTGCTTGGGGGGCCCTCCCTGGGGGGTTGGTACTGCTCCGGCAGCTGACCAGGGCTTGGGGAACAGAGCAGTGACTTCTCTGGGCTGAGGCCATGTTCCCCTGGTTGCTCCCTGTGCCTTCATCTCCACAGAGGCCACAACAGTCACGGCCGTGGCCAAGAGAATAAATATTTGCTCCATTTCCAGACCGCAGCCCAGAGATGTCCTTCACTGAGGCTCCACAGGGATTCTGTGATCCAGGTATCAACTATCCCTGCTATCTCTGTGTTGTCTCTCTGAGTTAAAAAGTTACTCACCATTCTCACCTCCGGGGGGGTGGGTAGAGTGAAGGAGTCGAGCCTTGCTGGCTGGCAACAATGGCTGTAGAAGAAAGCCCTGAGTGAGAAGGAGGACAAGTTAGTGCAGCACTCGCTCTCTCTGCCAGCTGGGTGGGTGCTGGGAGGAGTTTCTTCAATGCCTAGCTCCACTGAGTTTTGGGGTGCTGACAGAAGAAAATCTGATACTTGGCCAGATATAGCAACTGGGGATAGACAGTCAGGCTCTGTTTTTCAGTTGCTTGGTATTCTTTGGCTGTGGGAACACCTGTTCCTTATTCTTCTGAATATCGAAGTCAATTTTCTGGAGGAGTTTGAGAATCCCTGAGCTCCAAGGGAGGAAATAAATGTTATGATTATACTGATTGTCTGCAGGCTAGGATTCTGGACAGATTGGAGGCTCAAGGGTAAGAAAAGGAGGAGGGGCTTCTTGCCAGGGCCCCCCTGCTATGGCAGTGCTACTGGATGGCAGTGGGGAGACGAGGCTTACCTGCTGCATAGGGTAAGTTGTACTGTGCTGGGAGCAGTGAGTACCCCAGGTGGTGGTGATGGTGGTGCGTGGACATCAGGCGCTGAGAAGGGGAGGTGCGGGGCCGGTCAACACTCCTTTCACCCCCGCCTGCTCCCCCGACGCTGCTACAGCTGCCACCACCCCCAACCACCCCACAGCCTCCCCGATCTCTCTCCTGAGAAGTTTTATCACTTATCTGGAAAGGAAAGCAGACACAAAAGCTCTACTGTGAGGCACACACGTGAAAGCAAGATGCCCTGAGCCCACACTTTGACTCCTTAGAGATGCAGGACACCCAAGAATCAAGGAGGTGCCCGGGGGAGCTCAGGTCAGGTCGGCCACGCCACACTGTTGTTGGGACTCGAGTCAGCCCACCTTCTCCCAGACCCTGGCTCTGCCCTTCCTGGTCTCTGCCAATGGCCAGTGTCTCTGCGCATCCCTTACCGTGGGAGACTTGCTCTTGTAGTGACTGGCATGCTGCTGCAAGATGTCCAGGGCTTTGGACTCTGAGCTGGATTTACAACTGACACTGGGGCTGGCTCGGGCCTTGTCAGCATCTTCACCCCCCGAGACCTTGCTGCCATATGGGGAGAAAGAATAGCTGGAAGGCAGGTAGGAACCTGGGAGAGAGAAATAAAGCAGTCAGAGAGATGAGAGAGGCAGGAGAGATTCTGCTTCAGTGAGCCTGGTGAGGCTCAGGCTGAGGGATGTTCCACCACAGTGTCTTCAGGCTAAGACTCTTAGTGTGTCCTTCCTTTACTGAGCTCCAGAGGCAAACAGCTAAGGGATATTAGGAACATGGCCCTCAGCTTCTGGGGAATCAACTTCCTTAGAGCCCCAGTCAGATTCATCACCAAGAGGTGCTACAGTCATAGGATTAGAAAGGTCGTTGGATTTGAAGTCATGTCCTTGGGCTCAAATCTGACCTCTGAGACTTACCAGTTGGGTACCTCTGAACAAATGAACAATTTCATTAGCTCAAATTAACCTTTTGAGGTTCAACTTCTTGACCATCAAAATGAAGATATTAATACTGATTTCATAGGGTGACAGGATTAAATGAGATAACGTACATGAGTCACCTAGTCCAGTGCCTGGCCTAGAGCAAGTACTCATCAAATGGAACTACCGTTTTTATACAGAAGGACTGGGGTAACAGGAGAAAGGAATACTGCAGGAAGAGACAATGTCCTATTTCTGTTTGAAAAGCTCACATGTCCTACTTAGAATCTGCCTTAAAACGTCAATATCAAGACTGAGCTGCTTTTCTGCAGTGAGGTGATCTTGCAAATGAATATATGCATTCTTTGATGTGAATTTTACTTTGTTTCACGTGTCTCTCCTGCTGTAATTAAGTTGTGAGCTCCTTGAGGGGACTGAAGTAGTCTTCTCTATTTCTTTTATATTCCCCCCAGTGTCTAGCACGCTGCAAAATAAAATAGAGTATGTGGTTTTCTTTTGGCCATACCCCAAGGCATCTTAGTTCCCTGACCAAGATCGAACCCACGCCCCCGGCAGTGGAAGCGGAGTCTTAACAGCTGGACTGCCAGTAGTTAAGTCCTTAAAGTATGTGTTTGGAAAATCCCAGCTGAGGGAAGATGCCTCTGGGAGATGGGGTTTCGCCTTCAGTTATCCATAAAAACTGACTGCAGAGTCAACCCTTCACCTGGTCCAAGGGAGGAAGGAGGAGTCCCATAGACTGTAAGTAGGGGAGCTGAGGGTTACAGGGGCTCAGGGTTAGAGTGACCACAATACCACATTCACATCAGAGTTACCATCTACCTAAGCCTCAGTAGCCTTAGCAAGAAAGCTGAGCAAGAAAACTGGATTTGAAATCTGCTTCATTTCCCTTCCCAGTGAAGGGAGCAGCAGCTGGAGTGCGGTGCCGTACCTGGGTAGTTCTGCATCATCACGGCAGGCATGCCACGGTAGCTGGGGTGGCTGGGGTCATAGGACTGGCTGTAGGAGTAGCCGTGCATGTAGGGGATGTAGGGCTGGTGCTGGGTGAGGGGGGAGGACACAGGCACGTGGACACTGGGTCGGGGCTCCTTGCTCCCAAGGCGGGATTCCTCTGATGTGGGCAGCTTGCAGTCACTACTTGTGCTTTCCTTCCCATCCTCCTTGGGAACAGAGTCCTTACTCCGACTCCTTTCCTCCTTCAGTTTGCGGTCCCGCTCCTCTTTCCACCGCTCATCCTCTGACTTGATGTCCGAGTACTTGGCAGGATAGACATACGTCCACATTCGGGGCTCTGCTTCCTGCAACAATCACAGAATGACGTGAGTGTTGTACAGATAAGAGACAGATTTCAAGCCCAAGGTCCCAGCAGAAACACCAGAGCAGAGCAGATAATACCAGACACCTGGGGCGCTGTGGCATCTCGGCCTCTACTGACCTTCGTTCAAAATCAACTATGGTCCCTCCTGCTTAAATGCCTGTCCCCTCCCCCCAATAAAAGGATATAAAATGTGGGGAAAGAGAGGGAAAATCCACTGGTGGGTCTTCTCTATGAGAAAACAAGCATTTGAGGGAAGTGACTGGAAGAAGCTGTTCCTGTTCCAAGGATATTTAGGTGGTTTCCCTTCTTCAGAGCAAGTTTGGGGGCAGAGAGCTGTAGGAGCCGCTCCGCTCAGAGGAGGGTGGGCTAACTGCAGCACAAAGAGTGGGCCTTCCTAAGCCTCATGAATAGAGAAACAAGTAAGACCAAGATCTTACCTCTAACTCTGCCTACAACATCTTTTTGAGAGTAATTCAGTCTGAGTAGTGTGCTTCCGCCTACTTTAAAAACTGGAGAGACCACCTTTCCTCATTCCGTGGTAACCACACAGTGGACGAGACACGATTAGGCATCACTAGATACCTGGTTCCAGTTCTGGCTCTGCTGGTGAAGTCTTGAGTACCTCCAGACAAATCAAGCTAACTTACCTGGGCCTCTCTTGTTAAATGGGAAAAACCTCTTTCACTGGTGTAAAAAGTGCTTTTAAAAAAACATTAAAATGATTTAAAAAGGTAAAGAATCCCTAACATTATAGATTTCTCCTGCTATCTGTACTATGTTGATTCCTTACAGAAGGATGGCCCTGATTTATGAGGAAGAAAGAAAGACTATCCAACAGTATTTCCATTTCCTTCCAGAACAGTTACCTGTCGGTACCAGAGTATTGGATCCACCTCTGCCTGTCGGCCACAGTCAGCACCTGTCTTGGCCTCAGAAGCCTCCTTGCCTAGGTGGCTGGCCTCACTCAGCTTTACTTTAAGTCCTTCTGGGGCCTGGCTGGGGAGTTTGGAAGAGTCATCTAACTTGGGAATAATGACTGACTTGGCAGGATCCGCCCCTGGCTCCTTCGCCTTGCTGGGTCCTGACTTCACCAGGTCCGTGAGGCTGGGGGCCTTGGTAAGAGTTGGTGGAATTGACGGCTTTTGCTTCCAGTCTTCCTTGAGTGCTGCCTCCCGCTCCTTCATGCCCATCTCAGCCTTCTTGTCCAGTCCTCGCTGCTGCTGCTCCAAGCTCTGCCGTTTCTGCTGCTCTTCGTACTGCTGTCGGTAAGCGGAGTTGGTGCTCAGGAGGTGGGTGTGGTAGCTCTGGTCGCTGTAGCCGTAGGGGGGCACGTAGGCATACTGGTTGTAGTACAGGGACTGCATGTACATGTTGGGACGCTGCTGAATGACGGAGGGTTGCTGGCTGGAACTGCTCAGCTCTGGCTTCTTTTCCTCACAGACATCATTCTTCACTTTTCCCTCTATGCTCTCAGGTTCCTCATCCTTTTTTGTCTTCAGAGCCTGGCTCTCCACTCCTGCCTGGCTGCTGGGGTTCAGAGCCCCTGGGCTGGATTGTGCATAGCTTGGAGAGTAGTAACTTTCAAAGCCTTGGTAATATGGTGAGTCTTTGCTTTGTGGCTGAGGGGGGAAAAGAGTTTTCTTGGCCCCTTCCTTGACCAGCTGTTCGGGGTCCTTGGATTTGATGCTGTCCACTTTGCCCTCTCCATCCTCCCCAGCATCAGAAATGTCAGAGTATGCAGGGCTGTTGGTTTTGACTGAGCTGGCTTCAGCTCCATTCTGGGTCACTACGTGTAATGGTGTCATGGGCTGGGTAGGGGTAGTGCTATCTAGGCGGCTACTGCCTCCAATTGAAGGGCTGGGAGCATTGTCTGTGAAGCTGTAGATCTTGTCAGCTTCTGCCTTGATGCTGGCCAGTCGGCTCTGGTGGGGATCTGAGGAGCCATTCAGGAGGCCCTCCATCTTCATCCCATCTCCCGATGATTCCCTGAATGGGCTTTTGCCTTCTTCTGCTCGACATACCTTCCCAGGGGTCAGAGGACTTTCAAGTTCCTTTGAAGATTCCTTCTTTTTTTTCTCTTTCTTTTTCTTGTCCTTAGCTGGAGTCAAGGCAGGGTTGACTGTGAAAGGTTCTCCCATCACAGTGGGCTTGGGCTGAATGGGCTTCAGTTGGGGGCTGTTGGGCATGGCCTGGACCACGGTGGTGGTCAAGCCTGAGGAGGAGCCTGGGCTTGCTGCCGTGAAGGTGGCTGTCTGGAAGGTATAAATTTGCTGTGGGGGAATGGCAGGGGCGATGGGCCGGGCTGACTTTAAACTTTTGGAAGGAATCTTTTCAGGTTTCAAACTGGAGGGCTTTTTACATTTTTCCTTTTCCATACACTTCCTTTCCAAAGAATCAAAAGCATCATTGCTTGTTTCATCCATTACTGAGGGTCCATCATCAGAGCCATCATTGGATAAGGCCCCGAGATCTGTGTCCCCTTCCCCACTCAACTTTTTCTTACAGAGGCCTTTTGTGCTGAATTTGCTTGAAGGAGAAGGGCTATGGGGCTCCACAAGCCGAACTTTGGGGGTAGCTGAGCGGGCAGGGGACAGGGAACCCTTCTGTGAGACAGATGCGCCATTGCAGCTCCCGAGATCTGCATGGAGGGTGGGCTCCTCTCCGTACTCACTGTCTCCGTCTGCTTCTGGCTTGCTGTCGTCATCTGTATGGGCATGAGCTTGGTGGTACTTAAGTCCATTGATGTGCTTGTACTTTTTGTTGCAGTTTGGGTGGGGACAATCAATCAGGACTGGGGAAGGACAATTTCTGTCTAGAACAGTGGGTTCCACCTTGGTCCCAGGAAGGGGGCCAGTGGCTGAGCCCATGGAATTCGTACGGACACGTTTGCTCCCTTTGGAGTCCTCTGAGCTAGAATTCAGCTCCATGTCTGAAAGGGGTTTGTTTTTCCGCTTATTAACTGAGGAAGGGCTGGCCTTGACATCCTCAGAGGTGCTACTGGCTGGTGGGCGATGTTCTGAAGAATTCTGGCTGCCCCGACGGCCTTTGCTATTGGCTCCCGCTCGGGTTTTGCTGCTGCTGCTGGTCCCTTTGCTGTCGGAGGCTGTGGCTGTCTCATTGACAGGCGTGTTACTGTTTGGACGCATGCGTTTGCCTCTACCCCGACCATTGCGCATTTCCAAGTCACTGGTGGGAGAGTCACAGAACCTTGGCAAATGACAAACACAACAAGATATTATTAAGAAAAGAAGCCACCTTCAAACCAGGTTAGCTGCAGCCTCCAGAAGAACTGTCCAGATGGTAACTATCATTTTCAACAAATATCATTTGTTAAAGAAACTTCTGAAAACATGCTAATTACATTACTGGTGAGCTTCTAGGATGTTACCTGCATGCTAGCTATAAATTATTCCCCAAGATCGGGGTTCCCCCAACCCTGATGAACTGGAAATTAATATTAGGAACTAGCTGTAAGATGAAATTCACTGAAATATCAGTCTTATGGCCAACTGCAACTTGAAAGGTCTTTGTGAAATCCAAATTGTCTAATGGAGTTCATGAAACTGAAAATGTTCTTGAGTTTTAACTTCTGAGAGATAGCTACTATCAAAAAACACCATCAACGAATGTTTGTTCACCCACAGTCAGATTCTGACCTTGGTCTCGAGGTGACTTTAGGTAGAAGCCAGAATTCAGTCATTGTAGATAAAGGCTTAAACAGGATCTCCTCACCATTCCTACCCAAACCAACACCTAACTGATTTATTCTTCTTGAATGCCAGATGAATATAATGTGTTCCTTTGTTTTTATACCATACTGTCTTTTAAAAGCTGAGTGTCCTTTAAAAGCTATCCAGCTCTAACAAGATAAAGGTATGAGGGATCACTGATAAGGGTGGTTCAGACTAACATAGACAAAAAGCTGTAGCGTGCTTACCTCGGGGGTGCCCAGTCATGCCGTGTGCAGTCAAGAAGTGTACCTACATAAGTCTTGTTCCTCCATGTTACATTCACCACTAACATCCCTGAAAGACAAGACTCAGAATTACACAAAAGAAACGCTGTTGGCCACTGAGAAGAGTATTTTCCGTCTGAGTAGCATTCTAGCTCCGTAGGAGGGTTTAGGGGGTGCTCTATGTCCCAACGGGCCTAACAGTATTAGGCTGGAATAGTTCCACGGGAACTGCCTACAGCACTACCAGGGGCCCTTAGGATGGGGAGCGTTGGCAAAGATTCCATGGTCCAGTTAAAGTACATTTTCCTAACTTTTAAAAAAACTATGCAGCATTTCAAATACACTAAAAAATACAAAGGTTAACTTACAAAGCTCATGTACCCATGTAGCAGCCCAATGGATTTATAAGATTTTATGCTACACTTGCAACAAATTTCTTTTTTAAAGAACAAAATATCATAGCTGAAAAGCATTGTTTACTATATTTTCAAACCTGCCAATGATGGGATCATGCTGGTTGTATAACTTACCTCTCTAACTTAACATTACAAATTTGAGATATATCAATGCTGACATGAAGAGCTTAACCCATTTGTTTTAATGGTGCTCAAGTATGTCACTGCATGACTCGACCACAATTTATACATCCTATTGATGGAAATCTAGATGTTTCTTGCACATTTTCACTCTAAATGACATGATAATGAACATTCCTGACATGTTCATTTTATTTTAAAATGGTTTTGAATAAATAATACAGCCACATTCCAAAATTTAAAAGGTAGCAAAAAAAAGCAAACAAACCCCAGGATAAAATGAAGTGTTCCTCCTGTCCCTACTCTTCAGCTTCTCAGGTCCCCTACTCAGAAACATCCATGGGTATCCATGTATCCTCCAGAGGTATTTTATATATTTATAAGCAAATGTGTTTATATATTCTCCCTCAAATGGGGGCAGTGTACACCAATATTATGCACATTTCCCATGTAACCATATATTTTGGATCATCCTATATGATCACACATAGAACTACTTCATTCTTTTCAATGGCTGCATATGCATGATTTCAAACTGTACCGTCATTGATTTGACCACTTTCCTGTTGATGGACATTTGGGTGGCTTCACTCTTCTGCTACTACAAATAATGCTGAATAACTAATCTTGTACACATGCTTTATGTTACATATTATAGAATATATTTGTAAGGTAAATTCCTATAAGTAAAACTGCTACTCACAGAGTATTTGTATTTGGATTTTTCATAAATACTTCCAATTTGTCCTCAAAGAGGATGTACTAATTTATAAACCCATTAGTGCATGAGAATACTTGTTATTCTTTCCCTTTGGCAATACAGTGTTCTCAAACTTTTTGGTTTTGCCAATCTGAGAGGAGACAAATAGTGTTTTACGTACTTTTAATGTCATGTTTATTATTATCAGTTTGTATATTATTTCATTACAAGATACCAGCATGAAACATCTGTATTTTCTTTCTAGTGAACTGTCTGTTCATATCCTTTGCTCATTTTTCTACTGAATTATATAGTCTTTTCTTATTTGTGACTGTTTACTGTGGAAAATTCCTAAAGAGATGGGAATACCAGACCACTTTACCTGCCTCCCGAGAAACCTGTATGCAGGTCAAGAAGCAATAGTTAGAACTGGACATGGAACAATGGACTGGTTCAAAATTGGGAAAGGTGTATGTCAAGGCTGTATATTAGCACCCTGCTTATTTTCATTATAGGGGACTGGAATGCAAAAGTAGGAAGTCAAGAAACACCTGGAGTAACAGGCAAATTTGGCCTTGGAGTATAGAATGAAGCAGGGCAAAGGCTAATAGAGTTTTGCCAAGAGAATGCACTGGTCATAGCAAACACCCTCTTCCAACAACACAAGAGAAGACTCTACACATGGACATCACCAGATGGTCAACACCAAAATCAGATTGATTATATTCTTTGCAGCCAAAGATGGCGAAGTCTTGTTTTTACAGTCAGCAAAAACAAGACTGGGAAGGGACTGTGGCTCAAATCATGAACTCCTTATTGCCAAATTCAGACTTAAACTGAAGAAAGTAGGGAAAACCACTAGACCATTCAGGTATGACCTAAATCAAATCCCTTATGATTATACAGTGGAAGTGACAAACAGATTTAAGGGACTAGATCTGATAGACACAGTGCCTGATGAACTATGGACAGAGGTTTGTGACACTGTACAGAAGACAGGGATCGAGACCATCCCCATGGAAAAGAAATGCAAAAAAGCAAAATGGCTGTCTGAGGAGGCCTTACAAATAGCTGGGAAAAGAAGAGAAGCGAAAAGCAAAGGAGAAAAGGAAAGATATTCCCATCTGAATGCAGAGTTCCAAAGAATAGCAAGGAGAGATAAGAAAGCCTTCCTCAGCGATCAATGCAAAGAAATAGAGGAAAACAACAGAATGGGAAAGACGAGAGATCTCTTCAAGAAAATTAGAGATACCAAGGGAACATTTCATGCAAAGATGGGCTCGATAAAGGACAGAAATGGTAGGGACCTAACAGAAGCAGAAGATATTAAGAAGTGGCAAGAATACACAGAAGAACTGTACAAAAAAGATCTTCACAACCCAGATAATCACGATGGTGTGATCACTCACCTAGAGCCAGACATCCTGGAATGTGAAGTCAAGTGGGCCTTAGAAAGCATCACTATGAACAAAGCTAGTGGAGGTGATGGAATTCCAGTTGAGCTATTTCAAATCCTGAAAGATGATGCTGTGAAAGCGCTGCACTCGATATGCCAGCAAATCTGGAAAACTCAGCAGTGGCCACAGGACTGGAAAAGGTCAGTTTTCATTCCAATCCCAAAGAAAGGCAATGCCAAAGAATGCTCAAACTACCACACAATTGCATTCATCTCACATGCTAGTAAAGTAATGCTCAAAATTCTCCAAGCCAGGCTTCAGCAATACGTGAACCGTGAACTTCAAGATGTTCAAGCTGGTTTTAGAAAAGGCAGAGGAACCAGAGATCAAATTGCCAACATCCGCTGGATCATCGAAAACGCAAGAGAGTTCCAGAAAAACATCTTTTCTGCTTTATTGACTATGCCAAAGCCTTTGACTGTGTGGATCACAGTGAACTGTGGAAAATTCTGAAAGAGATGGGAATACCAGACCATCTGACCTGTCTCTTGAGAAACCTGTATGCAGGTCAGGAAGCAACAGTTAGAACTGGGCATGGAACAACAGACTGGTTCCAAATAGGAAAAGGAGTATGTGAAGGCTGTATATTGTCACCCTACTTATTTAACTTATATGCAGAGTACATCATGAGAAACGCTGGGATGGAAGAAACACAAGCTGGAATCAAGATCGCTGGGAGAAATATCAATAACCTCAGATATGCAGATGACACCACCCTTATGGCAGAAAGAAAAAAGGAACTAAAGAGTCTCTTGATGAAAGTGAAACAGGAGAGTGAAAAAGTTGGCTTAAAACTCAACATTCAAAAAGCAAAGATCATGACATCTGGTCCCATCACTTCATGGCAAATAGATGGGGAAACAATGGAAACAGTGAGAGACTTTATTTTCTAGGGCTCCAAAATCAGTGCAGATGGTGACTGCAGCCATGAAATTAAAAGACACTTGCTCCTTGGAAGAAAATCTATGACAAACCTAGACAGTGTATTAAAAAGCAGAGACATTACTTTACTGACAAAGGTCCATCTAGTCAAAGCGATGGTTTCTCTAGTAGTCATGTATGGATGTGAGAGTTGGACCATAAAGAAAGCTGAGTGCCAAAGAATTAATGCTTTTGAACTGTGGTGTTAGAGAAGACTCTTGAGAGTCCCTTGTACAGCAAGGAGATCCAACCAGTCAGTCCTAAAGGAAATCAGTCCTGAATATTCATTGGAAGGACTGATGCTGAAGCTCCAATACTTTGGCCACCTGATGTGAAGAACTGGCTCATTGGAAAAGACCCTGATGCTGGGAAAGATTAAAGGCAGGACGAGAAGGGGATGACAGAGGATAAGATGGTTGGATGGCATCACTGACTCGATGGACCTGAGTTTGAGCAAGCTCCGGGAGTTGCTGATGGACAGGGAAGCCTGGCGTGCTGCAGTCCATGGGGTCGCAGAAACAAATATTTGTTATTTGTTAATGGTGGTTATTGCTATGCAGAAATTCCTTACTTTTAGGTTGTTCAATTTATCAGTCTTTTATGGCTTCAGAATTTTTGTCATATTTCAAAAGGCTTCCCCCAGTCCATCACTTCATTGACGGTTTTTTTTTTTCTTATGGCTTCTAGTATTTTTATGGTTTGAATTTTTATATTCGACTCTTTCATCCATCTGGAATTTAACATGGTATAAAATGTCTGACATGGACCTTTTTTTGTTTGTTTTTTCCCTTGGCCACACTGCATGGCTTAATGATTTCTTAAGTTTCCCAACCAGGGATTGAACGTGGGCCCTTGTCAGTGAGAGTGGAGTACTAACCACTGGACCTCCATGGAATTCCCTGACATGGACTTTCTGTTTGTTTGTTTTGCTTTAATTCTAAATTATTTTTGGTTAGTTTTATATTTAATGAAGTAAAATATATTAAGCTGTTCCTTTATGGTTTGTGCTTTTTATGTCTTACCACAAGGCCGTGAACATTCTACCATGAAATATTTTAAAGGTATCTTTAACAAGCTAAGAATGGTTTTTACATTTTTAGTGGTAGGAAAAAATGATAAAGAGAATAATATTTTATGTCATCTGAAATTATATGAAATTCAGATATTGTTCATAAAAAAGTTTTATTGGAACATAGCCACATTTATTCATTTACCCACTGTCTATGCCTGATTTCACGCCTCAGGGCAGACAGAGCTCAGTGTGTGTCATAGAGGCTATATGGCTCTCAAAGCCTAAAATATTTACTATTTGGCCCTTTATAGAAAATGTTTGCCGACACCTGTTTTAGATCTTTTTTCTTTTCTAATATAAGCACTGAAGGTATAAATTACCCTAGCAGCCCACTTTAGTTGCATTTCACAAGTTTTAATATGTTTTTATTATCATTCAGGTCAAAACATTTTCTAGTTTCCCTGCCTTTCTTTTTTTTAAATTCTTGGTTTATTTAGAAGAGTGTTGTCAAATTTTCAAATACCTGGGAATTTTCCAACTATCTTTTTGTTTCTGATTTCTAATATAATTCTATTGTAGTTAGAGAACATACTATATATGATTTCAATCCTCTTAAATTTATTGAGAATCAATTTAGGTATAAAATACGGCCTGTCTTGAAGAATATCCCATGTGCACTTGAAAAGAATATTTCAAAATGTATATTCTGCAGTTGTTGGGTAGTCTATATAGATCAAGTTGATTGATAATGTTTTTCAAATCTTGTACATCCTTACTAATTTTCTGTCTTATTAGTTATACTTGTTGCTTGTTCTTGCTTACTGGAACTATTTGGACCTTCTAGACTAATCCTCTTATCTTTCCAACCTATTTCCCATTTCTTTGTCTTTTGATGCTAAGGGATTTCCTTCATCTTCTAGGAAATTTTCACTTTTACTATTGTGTTTTAAATTTCTGCCATTTCTTTCATTTTTTTTTTCTAGGATTCATACTGATCTCTCATATTCTTTTCTCTTAGTTTTTTGATTCTTGCAACTTATATTTTTTTCTTTGACTACAACATACAGGATAGAATTTATCCAATGTATTGAGTTTTTTAAAAATTTAAATGACTGTAAGTAACAGTCATTCCTTATCAAGGGTACTTTTTTGATGCCCCTGTTCTCTTTGGAATCAGATTTTAGAATGCTCTATCATAGAACCATATCAGACAAGGGAGCTGAAAAAAAAAAAGATTATCCTAACAGAAAGTCTCAATCTAATGAAATCAGGGCAGGAAAGAACTTTGGTTTAGTCAATTGGATTTTTTTTTTACCATTTTCTTTTTTTTTTCCTCATGTATTTATTTTTTAAACTGAGGTATAATTTACAATGTTGTGTTAGTTCCAAGTGTAGAGCAAAGTGATTCAGCTCTGTGTGTGTATGTGTGTGCATGTGTGTATATACACAGACAGACCTCCTAAGAAAGCAATTGGGCTAAATTCTCTATGGCTGTTAGCAACGTGAATTCATATGGATGTCTCCTCCCAGTTATAACCTGCTCTGATTACTGGATAACCAGTTTGAATAGGAGCAGAATCCATTTATTTCTAGACAAGGTAAGACTTCAAAGTAGGTGCCTCATTAACAAGGGCAGATGAGCACAGCTGTATACAGAGAGCAGGTATACAAGAAGAAGAAGAATGTTATTCCTCCTCTTTAAACAGCTGGCCAGGAACACAGGTTTATAAATCTGTCTCCTTCCTCTGGTATAATCTGCAAACCTTAACAATAATTTATGAGCTGAAAAGATGACAGGTCAGACAGAGTGCTGGAAGTGGAAGAGGGGAAGAGAAAAAATTCTAATATGGAAAAACAAAATGGAAGCTTGTTTAAATGTCAGAGCAAACAGTTTTCTGAAATATAACTCTCTTCCTACAAGGTTCCGGCTTGAGACAGCTGGGCGAATAAGAGCACAGGAAGGAAAAAGCAGAAAATAACACTTAACAGACCTAGTTTCACTATTAGGGGCTAACTATAGGGCAGCAAGGAGGCTGAAGAGAAAGAGAAAAATTGGTTTTCATTTGAGAAAGTTCCCTATTTTGAATAAGTGTTCACAAAATAAGGAAACACTTGGCATATTTAAAGATAATAATAATGCTAAAAGTAGAAGTAAAAGTAGTGCTTTGTGTTTCTCTAGGTGGTTATCTGCATATTTACCATGGGCCTCACAGACATAAATCTCAATAAACCATTATTAAGTTTTAGAGTGTTGAGTATTCTCCCTTCTCAAAGGTGATCAACATGGGAACACAGTGAAGGGGAAATGACATAGGTATGAGGCAGCAGTCAGGTTCCCCCAAGTCACAGGAGTGCAGTGTTAAGACAACTTGATGCCAAAGCAGCACTACTTTCTTTCAGAGGACAGTTCAAAGCAGTTGTGCAGTCAAAACTGATACTAGCGCCAAGAGTCGAAAAAGTAAATTTTACCTCCAGAGCCCTAATTGTTACCATTTCCACTAAGTACATTCTTTCTCTCAGGGATCTAGTAGCCTCACGCTCAGTTGTTGTTGTTCAGTCACCAAGTTGTGTCCGAATCTTTGTGACCTCATGGACTGCAGCATGCCAGGCCTCCCTGTCACTCACCATCTCCTGGAGTTTGCCCAAGTTCATGTCCATTGAATAGGTGATGTCATCTAACCATCTCAGTTGACCACTCTCCTTTTTTATTAAACTTTTATTTTTTGATTATGCTGGGTCTTCACTGCTGCTCAGGCTTTTTCTAGTTGCAGAGAGCTGGGTCTACTCTTCGTTGTCGGGTGCAGGTTCCTTACGGTGGCTTCTCTTGGAGAGCACAGGCTCTAGGGCTCGCAGTCTTAATAGCTGTGGCACACGGGCTTAGTTGCTCCTTGGCATCTTCCAGGGATCAAACCCATGTCTCCTGCATTAGCAGGCAGATTGTTTACCACTGAGCCACCAGGGAAGTCTTTTACCATCTCCTTCTTGAAACATTTTGTTCATTTGGCCTTCAGGACAAGGACACCACTCTGGCCTGATTTTCTTCTTGCTGTTCTGCTTGCTTTTCTTCAGTAACTTTTGCTGTTATTTCTTCATATCTAATGACTCAAACTTCTGTTTCCAGCACCAACCTTTTTCCTCCACCTTCAGCACCATCTTGTCTCTTTCCCTTGGCTTCCTGTGGCCAGACTCTGCCTCCACGCCTCCCTTCTATACTGCCTGTGCCTCCTCCATGCCCTCAGTTCCCTCATACAGATTTTCTCCTGGAACTTAGCCCATCTCTGAAACTCTCCCAGTTCCCTGTTCTTCTCAACTTGTTAAAATCTGTTCCTTTAAAATTAAGCCTTCTGAGGAGGATTCAGAGGTTAAACTTCTAATTTCTTATATTCCCTTATACTGAACTATAAGCCATTGTCAAAGATTTTCCCAAAGTAACAGAAGATCCTCACAGATTTGCTGAGGAATATAATCACTCAAATTTACCAAACAGGTTTCCTTGGCTTAAATTAGCTAGTTCATATACACGTTGCTGAAGGCCAGGCCCAGCACTGGAGGAAAACTTCTAATTGGGAAAATCCTGAAATGTCTCTAGAATTACAACTGGGAGACCAGCCCACTAGCTTACTATATGATCAGGTTTGAGCTATTGCTAAGCAACTTCACTGAGCAGTTCCTAGGGCTTTTTCAAAGCCTGTTAATTGAAACAAAATTCAGGTTTGCACAGAAAAATCTGGTGAACCTGTTCATAAATATTAAGTCAAATTCAAATTAAAAAAAAATTCTGGTCTTCCTTCACATGTTGATGCCACCTGAGAAATTTTCAACTCTGTGTTTATTAATGAGCTGAACTGGGAGCTTTCCCTTCTAGTAAAAAGGACCATAATAGAATGGGAAACTGTGTCCACTTGAGATTTAATCTGACAAACTAGCTCTCTTGCACGCTAAATAAAAGACTAAATGGGAGACCACCAAAATTCTTAATCTTCAAATCCAGCAAATGAAGGCTCCTAAACAAAACCCAAATGTCCCCAGTTTCTGCTACTACTGTAAAGAGTCAGGACATTGGAAAAGAAATTGTTACAAATTTAAGTACTTTAGGCACTTTTAGCTCTCTAACTAGGGCCTCCCAGGTGGCCAGTGGTAATGAACCCACCTGCCAATGCAGGAGATGCAAGAGATGTGGGTTTGATCCCTGGGTCAGGAAAATCCCCTGGAGGAGGGCATGGCAACCCACTTCAGTATCCTTGTCTGGGAAATCCCATAGACAGAGGAGTATGGTGGGCTACAGTTCATGAGGTCATACGACTGAGCAACTGAGCACTCATGCATGCCTCCTGGTGGTCCAGAGGCTGAGACTCCTTGCTCCCAATGCAGGGGCCCAGGTTCGATCCCTGTTCAGGGAACCAGATTCCCCGTGTCACAACTAAACCCTGCATGCCACAATGAAGATCAGAGATCCCTGTGCTGCAACTAAGACCTGACAGCCAAATAAATACACACACATATATTTTTTTTAATAAATTTATTTATTTTAGTTGGGGGCTAATTACTTTACAATATTGTAGTGGTTTTTGCCATACATTGACATGAATCAGCCATGGGTTTACATGCGTTCCCCATCCTGAACCCCCCTCCCACATCTCTCCCCATCCCATCCCTCTGGGTCATCCCATTGCCCCAGCCCTGAGCATTTGTCTCATGCATCGAACCTGGAATGGTGTTCTGTTTCACATATGATAATATACATGTTTCAATGCTATTGTCCCAGAACGTCCCACCCTCACCTTCTCCCTCAGAGTCCATAAGACTGTTCTATGCATCTGTGTCTCTTATTCTGTCTTCGCATATAGGGTTATCGTTACCATCTTTCAAATTCCATATATATGCATTAGTATACTGTATTGGTGTTTTTCTTTCTGGCTTACTTCACTCTGTATAATGGGCTCCAGTTTCATCCATCTCAATAGAACCGATTCAAATGTATTTTTTTTAATGGCTGAGTAATATTCCATTGTGTATATGTACCACAGCTTCCTTATCCATTTGTCTGCTGATGGACATCTAGGTTGCTTCCATGTCCTGGCTATTGTAAACAGTGCTGCGATGAACACTGGGGTACACGCGTCTCTTTCAATTCTGCTTTCCTCGGACACACATATTTTTTAAAAAAGATTCAATTTGAAAATTGGTGGAGGCCCTCCAAATACCTAGGCTAAAACTGTTGTTGTTAGTCCTTCCAAATTTCAGGTCTACCCCTTTTAGAAGTCATAAACTCTCACCCTTTGAGATAGTAATAAGATGTCTGATGCACTTGGCTCCTGCTTCTTTTGACCCACAAGTAATAAAAGGAGAGATACTCCAATATTGCAGAGGCCTAACTGCTTCTATTAAAAATAACCACGCTTTGGTAGAGCAGTCTTTTTCGCAGTGCACCCTGGGGAAGGTGAAGATCTTAAGCATTACACCCTGTAACCCGGAGATTTCATCTACTGGGAAAGAACTCTCCTATGCTGCTACTGCTGCTAAGTCGCTTCAGTTGTGTCCGACTCTGTGCAACCCCACAGACGGCAGCCCACCAGACTCCCCCGTCCCTGGGATTCTCCAGGCAAGAACACTGGAGTAGGCTGCCATTTCCTTCTCCAATGCATGAAAGTGAAAAGTGAAAGTGAAGTCGCTCAGTCATGTCCGACTCTCAGCGACCCCATGGACTGCAGCCTACCAGGCTCCTCCGTCCATGGGATTTTCCAGGCAAGAGTACTGGAGTGGGCTGCCATTGCCTTCTCCTGAACTCTCCTATACCTCATTGTAAAGGCCCCTATAAGGCACCACCAACTCCTGTACCACCTAACTCCAAGGAACAGACTCGTGGGGAATCATGTGATACAAATAAAGCAAGCAGCAAACCCTGAGGACCTCACAGTATCTGGTTATCTGAAAATGACGATTAACCAGAAATGAAGCAACAACATCCACTAAGCCAACTTTCCCAAGATACCTGGACCAGCCCTATTGTAAGTTTATTGCCGAACCTCTGATTATTTGACATAACACTTCAGATGATCTGAAATGTTTAAGATCTTGATAACATATGGACTTTAGATAAGAAGTGATTGAGAATTCTCCCTTCTACCCTCCCTTGTCACTAGGATGTAACCTCAAATAGGTTTCTAATCTGTACTTTCCCTCTGGCGGTAGACCTTACACCCAGGAAAGGTCCTTCCTAGCATTGAGAGACAAAAACCTACTCCAACTAGCTAAACTGACTTTTGGTCAGTGATACTTTCAGAGAAAAATCTTGATTAAGAGGGATGGGGGATGTGTAAAAAATTAATAAACAAAAACCTAAGTAGAGCTGTGAGACTTGAAGGCGCTCTTATGCCCTGTGATAACAGCAGAGCCCAACAGGAAGAAGAATGTATCCTTTTCTTTCCTGGCAAGGACTCAATCAGGGTTTCTTTGTTTTCTTTAGCTCCCCAACTTCCATTTCCCATCTATAAAAGTGTTTTCCTTCCCTTGCCATATGGGAACTTGCATGTGGCTCATCACAGTTGCAGACCCCAAACTGCATTTCTCTGTCTGTTCTGAATGAACCCTTCTTTGCTGGAGCAATATTTGGCAGTTTTATTTAAGTCAATAAAAGAAAAACTTACAAGTAGTTCCATTCTTATACATAGTGGGAGTCTTACTAGTGTTTGAATACAGTAATGGTTTATTTTGTGAGTTGAATAAGCATGCACTGTACTCAACTGAGTTAGTAACCAACTGTATGATTCTGGGCAAGCTACTTTATCTTCCTTTGTTGGACTAGACTTCTAAAATTCTGTGATTCTGTGAAAGGCTGTGAAACTCAAGCAATTAAAAGTATAAATGGCTAATAAAATATTATTTCCTATGGACTTTTACCAATGATGAAAGACTTAAGCTAAAGAAAATACAAGGCAAGCAATACAAGGCATGTCATTTCAGATATGATTTACCTGGTAGAAAAAAATTTTATCTGAGTGGGAGTATATATTGGTAAAAGCACTCTGGAAAGCTATTTTATTTCTACCAAACTCATGTATTTCTAAGCAGATCTTATAAAGCTAAACATAATCTACCCTATGACCCAACCTCTGACTCTGAAAATAGTGATAGACTTTATTTTCTTGGGCTCCAAAATCGCTGCGGATGATGACTGCAACCATGAAATTAAAAGATGCTTGCTCCTTGGAAGAAAAGCTATGACAAACCTAGATGGCGTATTAAAAGCAGAGACATCACTTTGCTGACAAAGGTCTATATAGTCAAAGCTATGGTTTTTCCAGTAGTCATGTATGGATGTGAGAGTTGGACCATAAAGAAGGCTGAGCTCCAAAGAATTGATGCCTTTGAACTGTGGTATTAGAGAAGACTCTTGAGAGTCCCTTGGACAGCAAAGAGATCAAACCAGTCAGTCCTAAAGGAAATCAGTCCTGAATATTCATTGGAAGGACTGATGCTGAAGCTGAAGCTCCAATACTTTTTTGGCCACCTGATGCAAAGAGCTGACTCACTGGAAAAGACCCTGATGCTGGGAAAGATTGAAGGCAGGAAGATAAGGGGACAACAGAGGATGAGATAGTTGGATGGCATCACTGACTTGATGGACATGAGTTTGAGCAAACTCTGGGAGACAGTGATGGACAGGGAAGCCTGGCGTGCTGCAGTCCATGGGGTCTCAAAGAGTTTGACAAGACTGAGCACTCAACAACAACAAATCTATGACCCAGCAATTCTCAGTAACAAGAACTCACATTTAACAAAAGACACATAAAAGAATGTTCATAGCAGCTTCACTCATAATAGTCCCAAACTAGAAATAACACAAATGTTTGTAAAAAGTAGAATGGATAAATTATGGTATATTCATAATGTAATACTATAAAGCTCTGAAGAATGAACTACTGCTACACACTACAGAATGGATGAATCTCATAGACATAATGTTAAGTGAAAGAAGCCAAACAGGAGTACATATTATGTGATCACATTTCAAGATAGGAAGACTCATCTATAATGGTAGAAATCCAAATGGTGGTTACCTTCTGGGATGGTACTGACTGCAGAGGGCATGACAGAATCCTCAAGGGAACTGGTAATGTTTTAATTCTGGATATAGGTAATGGTCACACAGCCATATAAATATGTAAAAAGTCATCAAATCATGTACTTAATATTTATGTTATACTTCAATAAAACATGAAAGCAATCTACAGCAGGCAGTAAGTTCTCTCTCAGGAGCATTCTATTCTGTCAAAGAATTAAAAACTCTGGGATATGGTTACCAACTCAGTCAACTTCCACAGAGAAAGTCTATCTCCCCTGAGGTTAGTCAACAAACAATATTTTAACACCAGAAACTAACATTACATTGTATGGGACTTCCCTGGTGGTCCTGTTAAGAATCAGCCTTCCAGTGCAGGGGACGTGGGTTTGGTCCCTGGTCAGGGAACTAAGATCCCATATGCTGCAGGGCAACCAATCTTCCATGCTGCCAACTACTGAGCCTTCATGCCACAACTAGAGAGCCCATGTGGCACACCTAGAGAGTCCGTGTGCCCCAACAAAAGACCTCACATGATGGAACGAAGCTCCCATATGCTGTGACCAAGACCCAGCACAGCCAAATACATAAGAAACTAACACAACATTGTAAATCAACTATACTTCATTTAAAAAACTTTCAAAAACAAAAAACTAAAACATTTTTTTTTTTGGTGTTAACATATGCCAGGGGATAGTGTCAGGCTTAAAGTGTAAAATATGTATAATAATCCTTTATTTATTGGCAACACTTCTACATGTTTCTACTGTTACTATGCCTAGAGGGGCACAGGAAATTCATATTGTTGTTGGTGGGTATATAAAGCTGGTTCAGCCCCTGGTGGCAATCTGGCATTATCTTTCAAAAAAGAAAGATATATACTCTTTGACCCAACAAATCCACTTGAAGGTATTTATCCACAAATATTCTCAGTGTACAAAATGAACAAGGTACTTGCTGCAGCAGTGTTCACAATAGCAAAAGATGGGAAACTAACTAAATTGCTTCAATGAAGAAGCAATTAAATACATTTTTGAACATCCACACGATGGAATACTATGCAGCTATTAAAAAGAACAAAGCAACTATTAAACAAACTGATGTGGAACAAAGTCTGAGATATACAGGCAAATGAAAAAAAAAAAGCAAGATACACAACAGTAATTACAGTATGCTACCACTGTGTAAAAAACAAACATATAAATATATGTTTATAAGTGCATGGAAGGTCTCTGAAAGGATAAATAAACTAGTATTAGTGGTCTCCCCTACGGAGGGAAACTGGGTGGCTGGAATTAAGGGTAAAGAAACATGTTTTTCATTGTATATTCATTTTACTGTTGAATTTTTGTACCATATACATGTGTTACCTATTCAAAAAAAGGTAAAAATAGTCATTAATTTTGGTAGGACTATTTCAAAAATGTTAACATTTTTTTCCCTTTCGGAAAGAGCACAGGCAATAACATACTTGAAAAGGGCAAATAAGTGGCAGGATGATACCATCTCTGAAACCTGTCTCACTTTCTGTAAATGGGAAATGTCTCTTTATTCAATTCAGAGTATCAAAGTGGCTGTGGAAGCTTTAAAGTATGACCACAAATTCTTTGATATTCTTTCCTTCAAAAAGGAGAGGTCTAACATGTAACCCAATGTTCACAACAGCACTATTTACAATAGCTAGGACATGGAAGCAACCTAGGTGTCCATCGACAGACAAATGGATAAAGAAGATGTGGTACATGTATACAATGGAATATTACTCAGCCATAAAAAAGAACAAATTTGAATCAGTTCTAGTGAGGTGGATGAACCTAGAGCCTGTTATACAGAGTGAAGTAAGTCAGAAAGAGAAAAACAAATATCATATATTAATGCATATATATGGAATCTAGAAAAAATGTTATTCATGAACCTATTTGCAGGGAAGGAATGGAGACGTAGATACAGAGAAGAGACTTGTGGACACACTGGGGGAAAGAGTGGGATGATACACTACCATGTGTAAAATAGATAGCTGGTGAGAAGTTTTTATGTAACACAGGGAGTCCAGATAGATGCTCTGTGATGCTCTAGTGGGGTGGGATGGGGGAGAGGATGGAGGCTCTAGAGGAAGGTGATATAGGTATAATTATGGCTTCTTTTCATTGTTGTATGGCAGAAACCATCACAACACTGTAAAGCAATTTTCCTTCAATTAAAAAAAATATATATCATGGGGAAAAAAAAGAGAGGTCTAATTCCCCTCACCTTGAGTGTGGGTTACATTTAGCGACCTGCTTATAACAAACAAGAATGTGATGGACGTAGCCTTCTCAGACTAGATGATAAAAGGCAAAGTTTTTCTTCTTGGATTACTTCTCTTGAGGAAGTTATCTACCATGTCATACGGACACTGAAGTAGCCTACCCTATGGAGAGGTGCATGAAGCCAGAGACTAAGGCCTTCTGCTAACAGCCGTGTGAGTGAGCCAACTTGGAAGTGATCCTCAAATTAACTTTCAGATGATAGCAGTCCAGCTGACATTTTGACCACAATTTCATGAGCAACCTTGAGACAGAACCAGCTACTTAAGCCATTCTTGAATTGATGACCCACAGAAAGTTTTAAGTTTTAGATCCTTACATTTTGGGAATAATTTGTTATATAACAACAGAAAACCTATGATAGTATTTTATCCTAAGTCGACAAAGAATTAATTTAACTTATTCCTTCATGGAGCAAATATTTACTGAGCTTCTGTTATTTGCCAGGCATTATGGGAAGTATTGAAGTTATATATATAAACAACTAAGAAGATACCAAGGTCCATTTCTGGGCTGGGAGAAAATATTTATTAAGAGCCTACACTGGACTAGTATGGAGAACAAAGATAAACAAGGACAGCTGTTTGCTCTCAAGGGACTGAAAAAGAGGTTGGGGGAAGAGGTCATGTGAGATTGAATTTGCCAGTAGCCTTGAGTTTTCAAATGGAAACAGAAGTACATACCTATATGCTGCTTTTAAATCTTGTTTCAATCCCAATTTGCCAACAACTATAAAGGACAGAAGTGAAAGTGAAGTCGCTCAGTCGTGTCTGACTCTTTGCGACCCCATGGACTGTAGCCTACCAGGCTCCTCCATCCTTGGGATTTTCTAGGCAAGAATACTGGAGTGGGTTGCCATTTCCTTCTCCAGGAGATCTTCCCAACCCAGGGATTGAACCCAGGTCTCCCACACTATAGGCAGATGCTTTATAGGCAGATGCTTTACCGTCTAAGCCACCAGGGAAGTCCAGATTAGCATGCAAATCTCCCTTTCCCTCCTACCTACCTCCCTCGCTCCCTTCAACAAATGAATATCTACTTTGGCTCAGAGTATCTGGGATTATAGCAATGCACAGAGTGGACAGCTCTTGCTCTTATACAATTTATATTCAAGTGACGGGAGACAGAGAACAAGTAAATATATGTTAGATAGAGTAAGCCCTATGGGGAAAGATGAACAGGAGGAAAAGAATAAAGAATGTGAGGAATGGGATGTTGCTGTTTTACAATGAGCAGTCAAGAGAAGCCTTACTGAGAAGGTGACATGCAAGCAAGAGGAACCTGAGTGAGCGAGCCATGAGGAAATTAGGAGGAACACTTGAAGCAGAGGAGAAAGCAGGTACAAAGGCACTGCAGTGAGAATGTGCTTGGCATGTTTTCAGGAAGAGCAAAGTGGAATGAGACTAAAGTGGAGTAAGAAGAGTGGGAAGAAATGAGGTCAGAGATCAGGGCAGGCCGGAAGGTATAGACCAGAGGTGTATAAACCTTTAATGTCAGGAACCCATAGCAAATTATTTTACCCTTTGCAGACCACACAATCTCTATGGTAACTTCTCAATTCTTGCAGCACAGTCACAAACAATACACAAATGAATGGGTTATGGCTGTGCTTCAATGAAATTACAAAAATTGGCAGTGTACTGAAGTTGGCACTTGGACTGTGATAGCAAAAGTTCAGCACCTTATATGACCAGTACTGGAGGCCAGAGGGAACAGTATATATGCCCAGGCTTTGGCCTTAGAATGGACCCTTCACTGAAGCAAAGCTATAAATGAGAGTAACTGAAGCATTTCTGCTGACATTAAGCTCTCAAAGGTTCTTTGTTGAATAGATACACTGAAAACACAGATTGGGATCCAAAACAACAATTACTTAGCTGCTTCTAGAAATACATGTTTTTGAAAGTTACATTAACTTTGCAAGAAAAGCCATTCATAAACTGAGGACTCAATATATGAAGTATATTTTATTTTAATATTTTTCTTCATGACTCAGGGACATTATTCTAAATATGACTATCTTGTGGTGTGGTAAAGCAATGTCCCGTTAAAAGTTACTGAAATATTAAGGGTTCATGACTCTATTCATTGAGATCAGAATTCTCAGTTGAGTTTTGTGTTTTGCTTTTACTGGATTAGCATTGGCAGGTGGACTTCCAACCACTGGACCACCAGGGAAGCCCAACATGTCTACCTTTTGCAGTAGTAGTCATTTCCGTATTTCCAAGCTCTCTATCACATCCAACTTTCTTCTTATAATCTACTTTAGATGAGGAAATTAAGGAGTCAATACTAATGTAACTCTATTATCAGGCCGTATGGGTGCTCTTACCTGACTTCATGGCCATATACATTCCACATGCATTAATTCCATGATTCTATCTGTTATATTTGCAATGCAAAGTCCATGGGGAAAAATTCTATTGATATTAGCCAAAGGAATCAGTTAGACAAAATCATTTTTGGTAACTCTCTACAACTAATTAGTCATGAGCTTTGAATGCAGTATGGGGTGTATGATCAATGTCCAATAAACAAATTTTTTTAATTGAAGACTTGTTTTTATTCCACTTTTAAGTATGTTATGTCTACTAATAGGTAATGAGGGTCTCAGTATAGATGCCAAGAATGCTTACACATGTCTATAAAATGAAACATACATCTTTTAGACTCTCTTAGATAGAGAAACTAAAAAGCATTGCTTAAGGCATGGATTCTCAAAGTATGGTTCAGGGATGTCTGACAGTCCCAAAGACAGTTTCAAGGGGGTTGCAGAGTCAAAACTATTTTCATAATAATACTGAGACAAATTTGGATTTTTATTTTCATTCTATCCTGAGTGTACATAAGAGTTTTCCAGAGGAGGCATGACATGATATTTCGACAGATTGGATACAGAAGTATATATCAGAATCCAGAGTGTCTCCTATTAAGCCAGGCATTAAAAAGATCTGTAAAAATGTAAAATAATGCTACTCTTTTTACTAAGTTTTTGTTTTATAAACTAGTTATTTTTCATAAATGTTAACATGTAACAGGTTTATTATTTTTTAAAAAAAGATTAACAAATATATTTTTAACAGATTCTGTTTTAATTTCTACCATGGCAAATGTCAATAATGATAACATCAATAGATATTAAACAAAAGCTCTTAGAGTTCCTCAGTAATTTTTAAGGATGAAAAGGAGTCCTGAGTCTAAAAATTGTAGGAACTGCTGACTTAAGGCATACAACCCAAGCATTATTTTACGTCTGCCTTTTTATGGAGATGTTAACTAACTAAGTTGCAGCTATCTTCATGCTGGGTGACAGAAACCTGGGGACCAGCCAGTTCTACCACTATTGTCAGTTTTGCCTTGTGGGGATCCACTTGCCCAGTTGGAATTCTCCTAAGTTATGAGAATTCAGGACCCTAAAGAGAGGCAACTGATGATCTCTAAAGAAAGTATGAAATTTGGGGCAAAATGAAAAGGGATTGGCAGTAAAAAGAGGAAGCAGAGCTGGCTTTCTGTGGCATTTGGATACAAGCCAGTCACCACGGCCTGTCTATTCGGCCTTTGAACTCTCTCTGAATAGTATCTTCTTCCCCATCCCCAACCACAACCATCAGAATCCAAGTCCTCATTAACTTACCTCTAGATTATTCTAACAGACTTTGAATTATGCTTCTAACTCCAATCTTTAATTCTCTCTGTCAATCCAGCCAGTAAACTGCTCTCAGACGAATATGCCTCAAACACTGCTTTCATGCAATGAGCCAGCAAATATACATTACTTATTATACTTCATCATTATGCCAAGTGCTAGTGGAGATTTGAAACTTAACTGAAAACTTTATTCTGTTTGGGGGGAGGGAAAATGAATATATGTCAAATCATTATTTTAAAAAATATGCTACACATACTGTGGTATAGACAGATCAGAGAAGAGGTAGGATTTTTAACTTTTAAGAGGATCTGGGATGAGCTTGGAACACATAAGGAAGAGTGAAGCCATGTGATAATAAGCTGAGGCTACATATCGAAGAGCCGGAATAAGATCTGAAAAAGTCTAATATTTCATGCTAAAAAAATTCTTGTTAATTACTGATTAGTGTACTAATACATTAAAGTAGGTTATAGGGACTTCCCTGGTGGCCCAGTGGCTGAGACTCCGTGCTCCCACGTAAGGGGTGCAGGATCAATCCATGGTCAAGGAACTAGATCCCACATGCCGTAATCAAGAGCCTGCACATGAAAACTGACAGATCCCACATAGAAAATTTTTTTTTTAAGCCAGGGTCCCTATCCTGTCTTACAATCCAGCTGGAACACATAAACACACAAAAAGATAACATGCTATCAGCCAGGAGCTGATGAAGAGAGAGTAAAGTTTGGTTGAATGGCCAAATGAATTATACCTTATTATATCATGACATATTTAGTGCAAAAGGAGAGAGAGGAAGGATGTGGTATTTGGATTTAAATGAACTGATATGGTGCTATAGTAAAATCTGTTAACCATTTCTATGCCTTCCTCTAGATGGTGCTAGAACAACCAGATTGTCTTTTATAACTCAAGTTTCCTTTTACATTATAAAGAGTAAGAGGTAATTTGTGACTCATTAACAACTTGATGGCTCCTCTACCAATTTTATTGCCCTTTGGCTTGCATACAGTGTCCAGGATAGTGGGACATCCTGGACACTGCTAATAAATTTAAGTCACAGACAACTCAAACCCCGTAATAGTTTCTTATCCTACAAAGAATTATTTATTCAAAACATTGTACTATTTGTATGTGTTTGGGGTGGAGAAGTGGGGTTGTATAATTTTCAGTCTCTTGATTTTGGGAAGCATATAATTTAGAATGAAGGGATAGAACTCTTAATATAAAACAGAGGACATTATCACCAGCCTCTAGCAATGTTAAGAGATCACAGAAATAACAAGAGTAGGTAAAAAATATTCTAACCTGCCTAAGGATACAAGGGGTTCATTAAAGATTAGTAATAATTTTTTAAAAAATTGGCTTGAAGTTATTGTTGAATGTACATGTAGTAGCTCCCCAAGACTACAGGCATCTGATATGCCCAGACAGAAGCCCTGACCAGGAACAGCAATGGTGTGCGTTCTGTACAGACTTCAGTGTCTCATGTAATATGGGGTATAATGATGGAGAGTGACTGAGCTCTAAGATTGCATGTTATAAATTTTTTTTTTTTAATTTGAATAACCGAACTCCTAGCATGCAGAAAGCTGAGGATGGTGGGATTGTGGTGATGGCAGTGGTTAATCAGAGAGTGAGGTGAGAGAGCTAACACATAATATGTGAAGAGAAACCAGTTTCCACTTCCTCCCCGAGAGGGGAGCATCTGTAGAAAACTATAGTGTTGGTATCTGGAGAACACAGGTGACACACTTTTAACCAGGCCTTCACTCTCATTTATCACTGCCAAAGCAGCTTATAAACCTTTAGGTCATATGTCCTTCTCATATAGTCCTCTTAAAAGCTCCCGTTACATTCTTTTCCCTCCAATGCTAGTGATTAAACTGGCTGAGCACTCCCTCCCTCAACTGAAAAGAAGCTAAGCAATGGCTCACTGCTCCTAACTAATCCATTATAATAACAGGTACCTATTGCAGTTACCTGGTCTCCTAGTTAAAAATAACTAGGCTGAAGAAGAGCTGCTGTGGTCTGCTCAGCTGCCTCATCCAGAGTGACCCTTTCAAAAGAAGCTGAAAATGAACTGAGCTCTGTAACTTAGCCAAATGTGATCTCTTTCAGTTCTTGATTATATGGCATCTGCTATATCATTCAGTTCAGTCCAGTTGCTCAGTCCTGTCCGACTTTTTGCGACCCCATGGACTGCAGCACACCAGGCCTCCCTGTCCATTACCAACTCCTGGAGTTTACTCAAACTCATGTCCATTGAGTCAGTGATACCAACCAACCATCTCATCCTCTGTCATCCCCTTCTCCTGCGTTCAATCTTTCCCAGCATCAGAGTCTTTTCCAATGACTCAGTTCTTCACATCAGGTGGCCAAAGTATTGGAGCTTCAGCTTCAGCATCAGTCCTTCAATGAATATTCAGGACTGATTTCCTTTAGGATTGACTGGTTTGATCTCCTTGCAGTCCAAGGGACTCTGAGGAGTTTTCCCCAGCACCACAGTTCAAAAGCATTAATTCTTTGGTGCTCAGCCTTCTTTATGGTCCAACTCTCACATCCATACATGACTACTGGAAAAAACCAAAGCTTTGACTATACGGACTTTTGTCAATAAAGTAATGTCTCTGCTTTTTAATAACCTGTCTAGGTTTGTCATGGCTTTTCTTCCAAGGAGCAAGCGTCTTTTAATTTCATGGCTACAGTCACCATCCATAGTGATTTTGGAGCCCAAGGAAATAAAGTCTCTCACTGTTTCCATTGTTTCCCCGCCTATCTGCCATGAAGTGATGGGACCAGATGCCATGATCTTAGTTTTTTATTAGTAGAATATCAATAATATCATTATTAGTAGCTATATCATTCGTAGAATTCAACACATGTTGTTTGGTGGGCTTATTTACATATTAACTTATTACACATTATTTATTTGAAGATACTTCAATTATAAAATTTCCTGAACATGAGCTCCCATATACCAATCAAATGTGGAAAAAAAAAAACTCCGCAAATTTCGGAACCAAAGCTGTCTTTTTGGCAGTATATGGCAAAAATACATAAAGGTATAAATTTCTTTTAATTCTGGCTCATTTGAAAGTAAGTAGGACTAGCATTAGGCAAAGTTGTTGATTTAGTGAAGGTTTACATTTCTAACATAACAAATCCATCAGTCTTTGTGATTTCTTCCATTTATGCTAAGCATTTTCATTTAGAAATTTGGATATTTACTTATGTATTATTTTAACTGAATGACTTTATAAAAGTTAAAAAAAAACACATACCTAAGAATCTTGAATATATATGTGTATTTATATACACAAAGATGTACACAAAGAACTTATTTTTTCTATTTTGGAAATTATTTTATTTTAGAATTATTAAAAAAAATCAATATATAATTGACAAGTAAAACTGTCAGACATTTAAAGTATACAATGTGTAATTCCAGATATGTATACCTTTATGTAAACTTACATTAGAGAGTGTAAGACAGGTCTGTGAATCTATTTTTTTTTCCCCCTCACAGAGGGTTTCCCCAATACCTATATTACTAAAAAATCCTTTCCATTTCCCTTAGTTTGTGTATAAGTTAGGGCTTGTTTCTGGACTGTCAAATTGGTTCTACTGACCCACTGTGTGTGTGTGTGTGAAGTCGTGTGTGTGTGTGTGTGTTTGTGTGTGTGTGTGAAGTCATGGCTGATTCTTTGCGACCCCATGCACTGTGGACTACAGCCCACCAGGCTCCTCTGTCCATGGAATTCTCCAGGCAAGGATACTGGAATGGGTTGCCATTCTCTTCTCCAGGGGATTTTCCCAACCCAGGGATTGAACCCGGGTCTCCCGCATTGCAGGTGGATTCTTTACCATCTGGGCCACCAGGGGAGCCCTACTGAGCCACTATATTTGCATGTAAAAAATTAAAAATAACCTGTGCTCCCCTGCCAAAACCCCAATGATGCTATATTAGAAGAGGTAATATCTACAAGTTTTCCTTTTACCTACATAAATACTTGGTAGGTACTCAGTAACTGCTGAACAGGATGAATAACCCTAATACTGGTTCAATCCATCAAGGTAGGGTTTGGATAGGCACCAGATCTCACCTCTGATTGATGGGATGACAAGGGGAATAGGAACTCCCCAACTACTTACTTAAAAATTCCAGTTACTTTCTGATTACCAACCCAGTGTGGTTCACCAAATTTCCAGCAGCACGAGTGTGTGTGTGCGTGTGCACATAGGTTAGAGCTCAGGAAAGAAGTGTTGGAAAGCCTAAGTGACAACATCCTTATCAACAATAATGAGTTTATGGTATTTTTTTTTGTTTTTTGCTGCTGTCTGAAGGTGACTGATAGCAATAGGTAAATTAAGTCATGCTGCTAATTTATCTCCAAAGGTTTATTTAACACATCAGAAATATTTTTTCTCTTAACATGAAGAAAAGCCAATGAAGTGTGCACAAGTTTATGGTATTAAAATGAAGTGTAAAGATTTAGATTTTCTTTCTGAACAACAAATGCAAGGAAAGGGGGTCTTAAATTTCTGATGCTTCTCTTCAAGTTAAAATTCTACTTCTTCAAAATCACCTTAGGGTTAAACACTGTAAAAACCCAACGTGTTTTTATTACATTGGATTCATATTTAAAAGCAAATATCTGAATTTGTCCAACAAACCAAAACTGCAGTCAGTTCAAATTTTTGCCTTTTACTTATGTCCTGCTGTCAGACAAAATCTGTTGTAAGTTTGGCGATAAGCATCCATCTTCCCTTTCCATCTATGAGATGAACCATCAGTAGTATCCTAGACTTTAACCATCATCACACACTGAATATGCCCACTGAATTAAGATTTAGACTCCAATTTAATCTCCTAACTTTGTTGAGGAGGTTTCCCAAATCCTAAATGATACAAAAAGATGCTTAGTCCCACACACAATGGGTTAAACGCTTTGTTGCTTTCTCTGATTTTTTTTTTTTTAATTTTTGGTGGGGGAGGTGGCGTGCACGTTATTTCTGTGAAGGCTTGATGGCTTTCAAGATAATAGTTTCCACTTACTGTGTTTAAGAGCCATCCATGTATTATCTTATATTTAATCCTCTCAACAACCCCAAAAGTATCATTCCCATTGTACAGATGAAGAAATAGAGGCTTAGAGGAATTTGTTCCAATGTAACATAGCTTTGCAAACAAGATGCAAAGCCAGGATCTGAATCCAAATCAGTCTGGCTTTAAACTAGAGCCTGTATTTTTAACTATGCTGTCTCGCAAGATGAGGATATACTTTTTTGGTTCTCAGCAGCTCACATTTCCAGGTGTAAGACACTAAATAGTCCATGTACTGTACTTGAGAATAAAATTGTGGACTAGAGTGAAAGACATCAACACTTACAGGCTTATTTTTGGCTGAGAAGCAGCTCATTGATTTTATGTTTGACCTCTCTCTACCAGAAAAGAAATAGAAGCAGCAATAAAAACTGCATATTGCTGGCAAAGAGAAAAATACATGAAGCAAAAGAGGCAAGAAGCAAAAAGAAAATGTCAAAGTAAGCAAAAGGCACCAAGAGGATAGAAACAGAAAAAAGAACAGGAGATAGAAACTCAAAAGTCCAAAGCTGCAAGGTTGTCATGAAACACATATAGTCATCCCTCAGTATCTGCAGGGGATTGATTCTAGAATACCTCCCACCCCTTGCCCAGTACTAAAATCTGAGAATGCTCAAGTCCCTAATATAAAACAGCACAATATTTGCATATAACCAGTGTACATCCTTTCATGTATATTAAATCATCACTAGAGTACTTATAATACTTAATATAATGTAAAGCGATGTAAACCATTGTAAATGAAATGCTAGCAGTTCCCAGTGAGTGGCAAATTCAAGTTTTGCTTTTCAGAATTTTTTTTTTTTCTGAAGATTTTTGTTTCATGCTTGGTTGAATCTGTGGATTCAGAACCTTTGCATAGGGAGGGCCATGCAAAGGGACCCTTTGCAAAGGGAAATGTGTTCCCTTTGTCTATGAGGATTTTATTGATGACACAAGAAATGAAGCTCAGTTCTTAAAGAGCTGCAAATTCTCATGTCTTGGGCTTCCTAGGTAGTGCTAGTGGTAAAGAACCCACCTGCCAATGCAGGAGACACAGGAGACATGGGTTTGATCCAACTGCAAATATCCGTTGGATTACAGAAAAAGCAAGGGAATTAAAAAATCCACTTCTGCTTCATTGACTACACTAAAGCCTTTGACTATGTGGATCACAACAGACTGTGGAAAATTCTTAAAGAGATGGGAATACCAGATCACCTTACCTGTTTCCTGAGAGACCTGTATGTAGGTCAAGAAGCAACAGTTAGAACCAGACACGGAACAACGGACTGGTTCAAAACTGGGAAAGGAAATACGTTACAGCTGTATATTGTCACCCTGTTTATTTAACTTACATGCAGAATACATCATGAGAAATGCTAGGCTGGATGAATCACAAGCGGGAATCAAGATTGCTGGGAGAAATATGAACAACAAGAGATATGCAGATGATACCACTCTAATGGCAGAAAGTGAAGAGGAACTAAAGAGCCTCTTGATGAAAGTGAAAGAGGAGAGTGAAAGAGCTAGCTTAAAACTCAACATTCAAAGAAGTAAGATCATGGCATCTGGTCCCATCACTTCATGGCAAATAGATGGGGAAACAATGGAAACAGTCACAGATTTTATTTTCTTGAGCTCCAAAATCACTGCAGATGGTGACTGCAGCCATGAAATTAAAAGATGCTTGCTCCCTGGAAGTAAAGCTATGACAAACCTAGACAGCATATTAAAAAGCAGAGACATCACTTTGCTGACAAAAGTCCGTACAGTCAAAGCTTTGGTTTTTTCCAGTAGTCATGTATGGATGTGAGAGTTGAACCATAAAGAAGGCTGAGCACCAAAGAATTGATGCTTTCGAACTGTGGTGCTGGAGAAGACTCCTGAGAATCTCTTGGACTTCAAGGAGATCAAACCAGTCTATCCTAAAGGAAATCAACCCTGAATACTCACTGGAAGGACTGATGCTGAAGCTGAAGCTCCAATAGTCTGGCCACAAGAGCAGACTCCTTAGAAAAGACCCTGATGCTGGGAAAGACTGAGGGCAAGAGGAGAAGGGGAAGACAGAGGATGAGATGGTCGGATGGCATCACTGACTCAATGGACATGAGTTTGAGCAAATTTGGGGAGACAGTGAAGGACATGGAAGCCTGGCGTGCTGCAGTCCATGGGGGTCACAAAAAGTTGGACATGTCTTAGCAACTGAACAACAAACGAACAACAACTTACCTAAATCAATCATGATACATCCTTAACATGGAATAATGTGTAGCTATGTAAAATGTTATAGCAGACTATTTAATGTTACAGGAAAATGTTCATGGTATTTTCCTCTATAAACAAAGAAGACTACAAATATAGAGAGATGGGCACCAATTTGTTAAAAAAAAGTATATGAATAACATAATTATAATAGTGGCTTTATCTCTGGGTGATTTATGATTTTCTTCTTTGAAATTTAGCATTTCTCCTTTTTCTTTGATTCCCAAATTGCCAACAATAAAAAGCTGTTACTTTTTGAAGAGAACCATCTTCACTATTATTTTCAAAACTTTTTGATCAGCTGAAACAGAAACGCTGTAACTTGTATTCCCTCTGCCCCCTAGCTCCTAGTAACTCTATTCTCTCCTTTGGTTTCTATAAATTTGCCTATTCTAGATGCCTCATCTAAGTGAAATTATACATTTATTTTTTTCTGTCTGGCTTATTTCACTTGGCAAAATATTTTCAAGGTTTATACACATTGTAACATGTATCAGAATTTCATTCCTTTCTATTGCTATTCCACTGTAAAGTATATACCACATTTTGTTTATGCATTCATCTGCTGATGGACACTGTACTATTTTCATCTTTTGGCTATTGTGAATAATGCTGCTATGAATATGCCTGTGTACAAGTTTTGTTTAAATACCTGTTTGCAATTCTTTTGGGTGCATACCTACCTAGGAACAGAATTCCTAGATCATTTGTTAATTCTATGTTTACCTTTTTGAGGGACCACCAAACTGTTTTCCACAATGGCAGTAACATTGTATGTTCTCACCTGCGGTCCACAAAGGTTCCAACTTCTCCATACCCTCTCCTACATTTATTTTCCATTTAAAAAGTACAGTCATCCTAGTGGGGTATGAAGTGGTATATTACTGTGGCTTTGATTTGCATTTCTCTTATTAATGACGCTGAACATCTTTTCAAGTGCTTATTGGTTATTTGGCAAAACATCTATTCAAGTCCTTTGCTCAGTTTTGGTTGTTGCTTTTGTTGTTGTTTGTCTGTTTGTTGGCCATGCCGCGCAGCTTGTAGGATCTTCCCTGACCAGGGGTTGAAACCACGACCCCTGCAATGGGAGCACAGAGTCTTAATCACTGCACCGCCAGGGAAGTCCTTTCACTCAGTTCCGAACTGGGTTGTTCTGTTCTTTTGGTTGTTGCTGTTGTTGAGATGCAGGAGTTCTTTATATATTCTGGATGTTAATTATCAGGTATATTATTTGCAAATATTTTTCTCATTTTGTAAGTTGTCTTTTTCATTATCTTGATACTGTCTTTTGATGAGCAAATGTTGTAATTTAATGAAATTCAATTTATCTATTTTTTCTTTTTTTGCCCTGTGCTTCTGGTGTCATATCCAAGGAACAAAGCTTACTTGTAAAATCATTTTTTAAAATGTAATTTTAAAAAACATCAGGGGGAAAAAGTAGTTGCTAACAGTGGGGTAGAAAATGTAGGAGGAAGTATAATTTATTTTCTCTCATTCTGAATACAAAGCACAGCACAACACAGCTTAAAACAAAGACAATGTTTTAAGTATCCAGATTCCTCCTTTTACTAGAACATGACCTGGTAGAGGAGCTCTTGGTCCAAAGATATATATAAAAGCTTCTCTACTTCATAAATCAACTATACCTCAATAAATGAAAATAGTTCAAATCAACATTAAAATGTTTTGGGGAATATTGTGAAAATCACCATAAGAATCACTTCCTGTAAAAAAAAAGATTAGATTGGATCAAGGGGTCGTCAATTTGTCTCACCAACTACAGATGGCATGTCAGATCTTTGGACAGTGTCCACTTTGGCCTTAAAAATTAGTACACTTGGCAACAGCCCTTTGGTATCAAATGATTTTATACATTTTATGCAATTTACAATTGATCCCCAAGACTCACATCTCAAGAGAAGCTCTGGTGAAAAGATTTACTCCTGGGTGTGTAAACACCAGTCCTGTTATTTAAAACAAAACAAAACAAACCTGTTTCTCTGTTAGTCTCTTCTTTAAAAAGCTTGTCACCTTAGAAAAAGGGCTAAACCTAATGGGAATGGTTAGCAATAAACACTAATGTTTGTTGCTGACACTTTTTATACTGGTGCCAAATTGTTGTTCAATTTAGTACTGTCTGGGCTTCCCTGATAGCTCAGATGGTAAAGAATCCACCTGCAATGCAGGAGACCTCTGGTTCAATTCCTGGGTCGGGAAAATCCACTGGAGAAGGGAAAGGCTACCCGCTCCAGTATTCTGGCCTGGAGAATTCCAAGGACTGCCTAGTCCATGGGGTCGCAAAGAGTAGGAAACGACTGAGCAACTTTCACTTCACTTCACTTAGTCCTGTCCTATAGAAGCTGAGTATACTTCTCAGCTGTGCTCTTTGCTTTCCTGGTAAAGTCCTCCTTACCCTTCCCAAGCCTCCTATCTGGGCCAATGGTAAATAATCACTATATAAAGCCACCACTAAATAATCAAGAGCCTACTAATGGGCTCTGTGTAGTCCACATTCTTTCTAAAGGAGAAAGACAGACATGTTTGTCTACTAATGTTAGGAGGGAAATGCATCTGTAACAAATCTCAGCTCCCAGTCAACACTAGTTTCAGGTTTTCTAGTCCCCTCTAGCGACACAGGTAAGAGAAAGAGATCATAAGAAAGTCAGTAAGTCACAGCTTCTGGAATCTGTAAGCATAGCTGCAGTTGGCCAGTAGCAGTCTAGTACAGGAAACTAGCTAGGAGGGAGTTACAAGGGGATGTTTGTGAGGAAGGCTGGTTTGAAACTGCGGGTACTACCTCCATGGAAGCCTCAACTAGGAATGTAGGAATCGCTCACTTCCCATAGCTTATCTCTGGTACATTACTGAATAATATTTAACCTTGCCAAGTGATAAGAGATTATGCAAATTTCTGAGCACTGTTTCTTCCAGGACAAAAGTTCAAATCACAGATGCAGAGAAAGGGTGAATATAATCAGAAATTCACAAGAGTGAGCAGCATTCAGAAATTCTGAAAAGACCAGGGAAAATTAGGACCATCTGTGTTTCATCTACCAACTAAGATTTTTTTCCCTGTAAATTGGTTATTATCTGAAAACCACTTTTTTATGGGTTTGCTATGTAGTAACATCAGGAACTTTGGTAAAGAGTGCCATATTTCAAGGAAAACTCTAGTCCCAAATCTGTCTACTGCAGTGAAAATTATTAGAAAGAATGTTTTACTATCTATAAATTCTATGTCTTATCAAGCCTCATGCAGGCAGAACCTAAAATCAGCTTAACAGCAACATTTCCAGGTTTTTATCTCACTTATCCTAGGAATTCATTCATCTTCAAGTCATAGATTTGACTGTAGGGAAGGATCAAATCATGTATGGATCTTTTAAAACCAGAAACCCAAATGCAGAAATGCGGTTATTATTCCTTTAAAGAGAATGCCTGAATACTTTCAAAGAGAATCTACACTTTCCAGGAGCCCTTTACTAACATTCTAAGTAGAAATCTGTGAGGTTATCCAATAGAGCAATTTGGGATAAAGTCTTCTGCAGATGAAACCTATGGAGCAGCAGTTCCCAACTCGCTGTACATTGGATGCACCTGGAGAGCTTTAAAAAAATACTGACACCTGGCTCCCACCTACAGTCATTCTGATTACATTTAACTAGGTGAGACCTGAGCACCAGGGCTTTTTAAGTACCTGCCCCCACATTCTAATGGGCAGCAAAGATGTTCTAGGAATGACAGAAAACAAAAACCCTAAACCCCTATTTCTGGGATCCTCTGGGGCAGAATGAGCCAAAGAAAGTACAAAGGTAATACCCATTAGCCTGGAACCCTTTTCACATGACTATGTGTTTTCTCTCCACAGAAATTCAGGTAAAATAATAGAGACCAGCTGAAACATCAAAAAAGCAAGAGAGTTCCAGAAAAACATCTATTTCTGCTTTATTGACTATGCCAAAGCTTTTGACTGTGTGGCTCACAATAAACTGTGGAAGATTCTGAAAGAGATGGGAATACCAGACCACCTGACCTGTCTCTTGAGAAACCTGTATGCAGGTCAGGAGGCAACAGTTAGAACTGGACATGGAACAATAGACTGGTTCCAAATAGGAAAAGGAGTACGTCAAGGCTGTATATTGTCACCCTGCTTATATAACTTATATGCAGAGTACATCATGAGAAATGCTGGGCTGGAAGAAACACAAGCTGGAATCAAGATTGCCGGGAGAAATATCAGTAACCTCAGATATGCAGATGACACCACCCTTATGGCAGAAAGTGAAGAAGAACTAAAGAGCCTCTTGATGAAAGTGAAAGAGGAGAGTGAAAAAGTTGGCTTAAAGCTCAACATTCAGAAAACTAAGATCATGGCATCTGGTCCCATCACTTCATGGCAAATAGATGGGGAAACAGTGGAAACAGTGGCTGACTTTATTTTTCTAGGCTCCAAAATCCCTGCAGATGGTGACTACAGCCATGAAATCAAAAGACGCTTACTCCTTGGAAGGAAAGTTATGACCAACCTAGACAGCATATTAAAAAGCAGAGACATTGCTTTGTCAACAAAGGTCCGTCTAGTCAAGGCTATGGTTTTTCCAGTAGTCATGTATGGATGTGAGAATTGGACTATAAAGAAAGCTGAGTGCCGACGAATTGATGCTTTTGAACTGTGGTGTTGGAGAAGACTGTTGAGAGTCCCTTGGACTGCAAGGAGATCCAACCAGTCCATCCTAAAGGAGATCAGTCCTGGGTGTTCACTGGTAGGACTGATGTTGAAGCTGAAACTCCAGTACTTTGGCCACCTGATGAGAAGAGCTGACTCACTGGAAAAGACCCTGATGCTGGGAAAGATTGAGGGCAGGAGGAGAAGGGGATGACAGAGGATGAGATGGTTGGATGGCATCACCGACTCAATGGACATGGGTTTGGGTGGACTCCGGGAGTTGGTGATGGACAGGGAGCCCTGGTGTGCTGTGGTTCATGGGGTCACAAAGAGTCAGACAAGACTGAGCTACTGAACTGAAAACTGAACTGAACTGAAACCATTATTAGGCAAGTACCAATTAGGGGAGTAGGTTAGGTAGATCTGATGCTGCTAAAACTCTAAGCAGGAAAACTATATTCAAGTATACGTTAGAGATGTATGGCAAAGTGGAACATCCACCCAATGTAATCCACTCCACCCCCAGACCATGGGGACCAAGAGGTTGAGGAGGAAAGCTAAAGATCTAACAGTTCCTCCTCCCACCTACAAGTTCCCACACCATGGAAACTATATAAGTGTAACAGAGGCTGCTTCACCACACCCTTAAATCTCACACCCTCCCTTTCCTCTTGGTAAGGCAACCACACTGTATACCCATAGTGAGAGGTGGCTCAGAGAGGCCATCACGCCTTCGGCTGTCCATCTGAAGTCTTCATCTGAAAACCTCTGGGTCTAAGAAGGAAGGTATCATCTCAATGGGACAGTTTTGAGGAAATACTTGCCTGGGGTTGAGATGGAATCACACTTGGCCACAGTTTTACTGCTTTTAAGACCCAGTAGGAAAAATCAAGATAAGAACATAGCTAGGGGATAGCCTACAAGAGGTACTTTTTCTTTCAGCCCTCTTCAGCTAGAGGTTGAGAGAGGTAGGTAACTGCTGAAGCTTCTTTGTCTTGCTGGTAATCTCCACTTGGCATTTTCAGGGTTTGTTAACAGAGCAGAACTGAACCATATTGAGGCTCTCAGAGCCGAGGAGGGGAAGAGGGGAAAAGTAATGTAGGAGAGGAACAGTTGGGATCAGGGGGTGGATGCTCTTCTGCCCAGACTGGCTTGGGAAGTAATGCCTCTCATTAGTACATGCAGTTGTAGATTTCCTTCCTTTCTCTAACTTGTGACAATAATTATTCTGAAATTTTCGATGGCCCCTGTTATGGGCTGAATTGTATCCCCACCACCCCCAAAAAAGGTACACTACTGAAATCTGAACTCCCACTACTTCAGACTGTGACCTTATTTTGAAACAGGGTCCTTACAGAGACAATCAAGTTTCAATGAGGTTATTTAAGTGGGCTCTAATCCAATATGATTGGTGTCTTAATAAAAAGGATAAATTTGGACATAGTGACAGATGCACTCAGAAAGAAAAAAACGTGAAGGCACACAGGGAAAAGAAAGCCATGTGAGGGACTTCCTGGTGGCCAGTGGTTAAGACTCCGCAATTCCAGTGCTTCCACTGCAGGGGCTGCGGGTTCGATCCCTGGTCTGGGAACTAAGATCCCACATGCCATGGTGTGGCCAAAAAGAAAAAAGAAAAGAAAGCCATGTACCTGGAGTGATGGCACCTACAAGCCAAGGGACACAAAGGATTGCTGGCAAACACCAGATGCTAGAAGAAGCAAGGAAAGACTCTCCCCTTGAACTGTCAGAGAGAGCATACCTCTGCCAACACCTTGGTTTCTGATTCTAGACTCCAGAACCATGAGATAATAAATTTGTCATTTTAAGTCACCCAACTTTTGGTACATTGTTATGGCAGCCCACCAACAGCAGAGTGGTATTGATTAAACAAGTCAGATTTTACTTTAACTAGCTTCAGTGAATTACTGCCACTAGCCAAGGAGATTATAGTCTAGGTCAGTAGTTCGCCAACAAGGTAGGTGGAGAACGGTGGTGATGGCAACAAATCATAAATCTTGGGGAACTGTTTCACAATAAATATGTCCAAGCTCCATCCTGAACCTGATGATTCAGAATATGAGCATGGCGGTTGGTGGGGAAGAGTAGCTAACATGTATTTTAAACAATCTCCTCAAGTGATATCACTGACTTTCTCTGACTTTGCACCACCTGCCAACTGAGTAATACTAAGCTTAAATAAAAGGATAAAACTTTAGATCTTTCCCTGAATTGATCTGTAGATTCAATGTAGTCCTAATCAAAATCTCAACAGGTTTCCCACCACCTCCCCCAAGTAAAAGTTCACAAGCTGATCCTAAAATTTATATGGAAATGCCAAAGCCCAAGAACAGCCAAGGCAATCCTGAAGTACCATAAAGTTGGAGGGTTTACACTACTAGCTAGCAAGACATATAAAGTTATAGTCATTAAGACAGTGTAGCACTGACACAGACTAGACAAATGGATGACTGGAACAGAAGAGAGCGCCTAGAACTAAATCCACTTAAATATCAGTTGATTTATGACTTATGTGACACTGAAGTCCAGTGGGGGAAAGGATGGTCTTTTCAGTAAGGTGCTAGGTCAGTTAGATATCCATATGAAAAAAATAGAATCTTGACTCCTTATTCACATCCTAAGCAAAAATCAAATTCAGATACATTATAGATCTAAAGGTGAAAAGAAAAACAATAAAATTTCAGGAAAAAAAAGGAGAATATCTTCATTATTTTGGGAAAGGCAAAGTTTTCTTAAACAGGACACAAAAGCACTAAGTATTAAAAAAAACCCCACAAAACGAAAGCAAAAAAAACTAGCCTTTATAAAAACAAAGAACTTCCATTCATGAAAAGGTACCATTAAGAGAAAATGCAGGAAACAGGAGAAGATATTTACGATATGTATATCTAACAAAGGACTCTTAACCACACTATAAACAGAACTCCTAACAAATCAGCAAGAAGAAAACATACAGCCCAATTCAAAAATAGGTAAAAGATCTGAACATGTACTTCATAAAATGGGATATCCAAATGTCCAATAACTATATGATTAATTTCATGACTTATCATAGAGATGCAAATTAATACTATAGTGAGATACCATTACCCACCAACCAGAACGGCTAAAATGAAAAAGACATAATGTCAAGTTCTGACAAGGATACAGAGCAACCAGGATTCTAATTGGAAGTAGGAGTTATAAATTGGTTCAGACATTTTGGGAAACTGGCAACATCTATTAAAACTGATCATATGTTTACCTTATGACCTACGAATTCCACTCCTAAAAATATACAAAATAGAAATGTGTACATATATTCCCCCAAAAGACATGTACAAAAATTTTCACAGCAACACTTTTCACAATAGCTCCAAACTGAAAACAGCCCAATGTCCATCAACAATTGAGTAAATAAGTAGTGTTATATTCACACTATATTCACAAAATACTGTAAAAAAAAGAAAGAAAGAGAATAAACAAAGTACAACTACATGCAACAACATGATGAATTTCACCGGGATAATGCTGAACAGCTACAAGGATATACAAACACACAAGAAAGTACATATTCTATTTATGTTCAAAATGGGTAACACTAATCTTGAAAATTCAAAGACCTGTATAATACTTATATTACTGCTGAGTAAGATCTATTAACATAAAAACAAAAACTTTGGGTTTGTGACTCCTGTAGATCAGTGCCAGGATCAGCTGAAATGCAGACTAGTTTTATCCTTTAGGCAGTCTGTCCAGCCTCCAGCGTGGCAGACCAGTCTGGAATCTAAAGCAGCAGCATGTGAGGGTGGGGGTGGGGTTCCCACTTTCTTTCTCCATATTGATACCTGATTTTGGTAGATCTAAAAAATACAATAATTCAAAGGAGCACAGTAAAAGCTAAAAAGCAGAGGGGAGTTTGCTAAATGGGAAGATGCACTGTGTTCTAAGTGTACTGAATGAAATGGGAAAATTTTCAAAAGATGGGAATAATCAGAGTCAAATAAGGAGAAAGCAGGTTGTTCACTGAATTAGCTCAGGGTTAAAACTTTCATTTGATTATGAGTTCAATGGGGGTAGAGAATTATTTGATAGCAGTCTTTCAGGCTTTTTTGAGACATCCTTAAGAGAAAATAGAGTACAACTTGTGGGAGGGGAGCTGCTCAATTTCTCACCATAGCTTTTTTGTCATAGACCTTGTTGCTATGGAGAAGGCCATGAAGGCAGCAACTGAGGGAAATAAAGGATCTGGCAGCAGTAAGCACAGGGACAGTGGTTTAAACAGAAATTCCTTATGTAATTAGCAAGTAGCAGCGCCTATAAATGACACACTTTCCTTTTTTTCCTAACCCCTAACCCTCTAAAAGTACATGGGCCTGGCTTGCCACTATAATTTCACTCAAATACAGAGGAGCCTAAATGGGCCTAACAAAGCCCAAGCCTGGCAGACAAAACACATGGCCATTTAGCAGGGCTGCCTCATGCCAGGGGGAAGCATCTACCTACCCACCCTATCCTGGGGAAATTATCTCCAGCTGCCTAAATTACAAAGTTGATGCCCTATGATTTCTTTTTCTGTAAAGCCTAAGGGAGATGGGATAATGAAGTAGCAGAAGAGGTAGAGAACAGCCTCTCGTTTCACAGAGTAGTCAAGAGACAGAGAGGGGACGTGGGGCGAGAGAGAGAAAGAATATGAGAATCTCACTGGGGTCATTAAGAGGCAGCAGCAGCGACCTGCAAGCAAAGCTCTGTCTAAACTGGTCTGAAACCACTGCTGTGGGAGAAAAAGGCTAGCGGCCAAGTTTGTTAACAGCTTCTGCCCATCATTGTTACAGCGGCTTTATCAATCAGGGCAGGGCCAGGACCTGTTTTGAGCAGCACTGTTAGCATTGAAACAGGAGGGTAAGACAACATCTTCCAGCAGATCTCGCCACAACCGATGATGAACAAAGACAATCCCTCTTCTGTTCCACAAAAATGATCAGAGAATCATAAATATCAGAACAGAAAGGACCACAGAGCTATGCAGTCCAACCTCCTCATTTTACAAACGAGCCAACTAAATCCCAGACCAGTTAAATAATTTCATCAACAGGGCAAGAAAATGCGAAGGTCTCTAATAAGGTCTTTTCTCCCTTGGAATCATACGTCAAAGCTGAATAAGCTGGGGATAGTGATCAGCTCCCCCCCCCCCCCACTTTAGACCAGAACTATATTTACTGCCTAGGTATCACTTACCGAGGTTCACAAAGAAGTATCAGGAACTAACCCATTTGTTAAAGGATAGCACTAGTAACAACATGGGTCTTTTTTTGAGCCCATCTGAGAAGCTTTTGTTACTGAAATATCGAAAGAATCTCATTTGAAATAACCCTTACCTATCTGGCAAGCCCAAATCCTGGCCACCTCGTTGCCTGACTGTCCTTTGCTGGCGGGCAGGGAGGAGGTAGGTAACAGTGCACAAAAGAATCTCTCTGTTTGGAGATTAGTTTATTTTGCAATTTGCAAAATGCAACTCAAAAAATAGTCTGTAACTGAAATTTTTCCTTAGGGCTTTGGAATTTAAATATATGACAGTGGACAGATAACACGATCCATCAGGGTGTACAAACATGTAACTGCCCTAAAGCATCCCCTAGGAGTAAACTGCTAGATGGGAAGAATGTGCTGGCTGTTGCTTTGCTGTACAGGAGGCGCTGGGAGAAAGTTAAGTATTAATTTCCCTAATGTTTCCTTTGTATGTCTGCTGTTGCCATGTGGTGGTCTGTTGCTATGAAGATTTGTGGTGCCAGACAATGGCTGCTAGACTCTCTATGACTGTGCTATGGGTACAGCTGATTCTGCAGGAGTCAGGCTGGTAAGCAACTGGCTAAGCAGTGGAGAAACCCTGGTCACTGTGCATCATCTCTCTCTACGTAAGTTGCCTGAGGAAAGACTGAAGGTGAAAGAATATTAACTAAGCTAAGGAAAAAGAAAAATCAGTAGCTGAGACCCATCTTAACTTTTCAGTGTGCTTGTGCTTAGTCTCTCAGTTGTGTCCAACTCTTTGCGACCCCATGGACTGTAGCCCACCAGGCTCCTCTTTCCATGGGGATTCTCCAGGCAAGAATACTGGAGTGGGTTGTCATGCCCTCCCTCCAGGGGATCTTCCCAACCCAGGGATCAAACCCAGGTCTCCCTCGTTGCAGGCGAATTCTTTACCATCTGGACTACCAGAGAAGCCCAAGAATACTGGAGTGGATAGCTGTTCCCTTCTTCAGGGGATCTTTCTGACCCAGGAATTGAACCAGGGTCTCCTGCATTGCAGGCAGATTCTTTACCAGCTGAGCTACCAGGGAAGCCCCAACTTTTCAGTACAAATATCTAAAATTAGATTATTTCACAGTTCACATACATACTTTCTTACATCAGAATAACAGAGAATAAACCAAGGGTAACTATAAAGGTTATTATTTTCATGCAAGATTATTGGACAGCCTCTTTGTTTTAGTGAGAATGACAAAGACCCACAGCTGGGATCTGTAAGCAGATGAGGATGAAGAAGTGCTGAAGCAGGTTCTCAGAGGAGCTACCACAGGCAAACTAACTTCCTGCTAAGCAAAACCACTGCCTATTACTCTGATAATGAGAAAACTTCGGCCCACAGACCGAAGTACAAGGTTCAACCACAGAGTCTGAAGCAGGGGCCATTTTTCTGCTAGGTAACAGGGGCCACAGTACACAGAAGTCACCCTGGGTCTTGTAGATGTCACCTATTTACCTGCCCTCATCCTTCTCCATAGATAACCTTTCTTTCCATCTCAGAGCACATATACACTTTCAGAATATTTGTAATTTAAAGACCACCTAGCCCCCATGATGTTCAACATGGTAAGCCACTAGCTATAAAGAATATTTAAATTTAATAAAAATTAAAATTCAGCTCCTCAATTCAGTGTGCCACATTTCAGGTGCTCAATATCATGTGTCACTCGACTATCATTTTGAAGAGTCTCTTTCCTCCACAAAAAGTTTTACTGGACAGGACAGATCTAGCCCAAGGCCCCATAAATTAGAAATCTCAGGCCAGGAGAAGTTCAGAGACTTATCCACGATCACATTGCTTGCTAACTGTATAATCTGTTCTGGAATCCAACTCTCCAGACTCCAGTTCAGAGGTATTTGTTCTGTACTACTATGCCTTTAGAGCACTATTATTCCTTGAAACAACTCACCTTAAACAGCTGCAGACACTCCTAGATGTTGGACTAAAAATATATACCCTGGTGCGGAGCTGGGGGATGCACAGCCTTTCCGTGTTTGTGCACATATATGACAAAACCTTTTCCAATTGCAAAAATCGAAAACTTTCTCCTACCCACCAAATCATTAAGCTAGAATTCAGCTTTGGAAGACAGGCCAAGCTTATCATAGAGCTTTTCATACCCTCTGGCATACCAGGGATTTGTACTTACTCCCACTTCAGAACTGTGGTCTTGAGGCTTCCCTGGTGGTCCAGTGGTCAAAATCCACCTTGCAATACAGGGGACATGGGTTAAATCCCTGGTTTAGAAAGATCCCACATGCCTTGGAGCAACTGAGCTTTCATGCTCCAACTACTGAGCCAACAGGCCTAGAGCCTGTGCTTGACAGTAACAGAAGGCACCACAATGAGAGGCCTGCACACCGCAACAAAGAGCAACCCCCACTTGCTGCACTTACTTAAGATTTTTAAGTAAATCTTAAAAACAAACAAAATATATATACCCCATTTAAAAAAATTGGTCTTAAAGTACTACAACTTCTGTCTTTCTGATATTTTGTTAAAGATCAGACCAATTTCAGAGATGTTTTAAGAAGGTTTTCTATATGGAATGGGAGGGTGAACCTAGATAGATGTTTATCAGAACTTATTTTTTTAACAGCAGAATCCTCTTCAAATATAGTTTTACAAAGGAGTTTAACATATAAATCATCCAAAAGTAGAACAGCTCTGGGTTGCATCTGGTTGGGTAGCAGAGGTGGAGCTGGGGCCTGCCCACTCAACACCTCTCACCCCTTCTGACTGCTTCTGAGGTTCCTCCATGCTCATGTTCCTCAGAGAATAACTTCAAACCATTTCCTCTGAAAATGTCTGAAGGTTCTATCTCTGACTTTTACAATCTTAAAAGATTGAAGGTGGAAGTCACTGTTTTTTTTAAAAAAGAAAGTATTCAATACCTTACAAAATCCCTCATTATTTTTGATCAATACATAGCAAATGACCCCGAGAGAGGCTAATAAAAAATTACCATTTTTACCTGCATGCCTAGAACACATGGGTACAAGCACAATTTTATTAATCAAATATTTACTGATTATTTTACTTTTTGTGTAAAGACTGAATTAGTTCTTGGGAGAAATAAAATGATACATAAAATGTGGTTTCTGGTCTCAACCATCTTATAATTTAATAAAGGAGAAAAGATACATAGGAATTGTGGGTGGCATATATTCATGTCACTGTAGTCCTAGAAGGAGAAGAGAAAGAGGATGGAGCAGAATAAATGTCTGAAGAAGTAAAGGTCAGAATCCCAGTGATTAGAGCTACTCAACAATTTAACCCTGGAACACTGTGGCACACATAGTAAATGAAAAAACATACTCTGGATGAAGCTGCTTGTCTGGAGGAAAGGGACTAGGGCACCAGCTGCCACAGGTCCCATCCTAGAGGACACTAGGACAGAATGACCAATACTTCAGCATCCTAAAACCCATCAGGAGTTTCTGACCTAATGAATACCAGGAGGAAGAGGGACTGACACAAAATAAAGAGAATAACCAATTTAGAAAGAAACATATGGAAATCTGGGGAAGTGCAATATTACAAAAGGAAGAGAGGTGAGTTCAGAGAATGAATAAATAGCAGAGCTTTTAAAAGTATAGGAAGAGAGGAGAGAAGACCTTTGGAAAGCAGATGATCACTGGTATGAGAAATGTTTCAGTCAAATGGTAGCAGAAGAAATCTGACAGCAACACATTAGATGATACTGGGCAGGTAAAGAGACTGAAAACAGCAATAGCAAGAAGTGAAGAAAAGGGGACAGGTCAGTAGTTCAAAGGGGTAGCAACGATGAGGAAAATATTTTCACTATAAGGAAGTATTGAAGAGGGAAAGAGCTTAAACAGAAGAGGAAAGCATGAAGATGAAGAAAAAAGTAGATAAAATTCAAGGTGTCAAGTCAACGAATCTTTGGAATAAGAGAAAAAGGAAGTTAACAGCATAAGAAATATATACTTTAATAAACAGGAGGGAAGTTGGAGGATTTAGGTGGGTGGCTTTGATCTTAGTTATTTAAGAGCACAAGCAGAGAATGGATTGGACTGATGAAATCTTGAGAATGAAGTAAGTACTATAGAATGCAAATGTAATAGAGAGATGAGGGGATTGCCAAGCAGCACTGCAAGCTCATTTTATGTCAGCCAGCATAAACTTGCATCAAAAATAGCTCAGTTTTGTGAATTCTTTCATTTGTCAGTCTAGGGTCGGGGGTTGAAAAATGGGAGGTGGAGATTTCCTGAATTTGAGACTGGCAAGATAAGCAGATTAATTTTCTGTTCTATATAAACAAGTGTATAATAAAATTTCATCAATGGTATTAATATTTTTCAGTCTTCACTCTCGTGATTGGCATATGAAACCATTCATTTTCAAGATGCCATAGTCAACTAGTATTGGATCCATGCTGATTTCAAGGTTTAAAGCCATAGATTATAATAACTTACAAGCTTGGATATGTCCTTGTTGGTCATCCAATTCAACTATACTTAAGATATGAAGTAACTAAGGTCCAAAGAAGTTAAGGAACTTGTCCAAGGTCACAACAATAGTGGCAGAGACATAGAGGTCTTCTGATTTTTCACTCCAAGGCTCTTTCCAGTATATCACAAATTTGTCTAGAAAGCACATTTGCTAAAGTAAAATATATCACTAGTGATGGCCTTCGACCAAGGCTGCAGTCTAGAAAGGAGAATCTGTAGCACTTTCTGGAATTCTTATCTAATAAGTTAGATCTGCATTTCTTTAAAATACCATAGAAGCCAGTAAGCAATTTTGCCTCAACAGAAGTATATGGTCTTATACATTGAGGTTTCTTATACATTGTTTCCAGGACTGTGGGTTAAGGTAAGATTTGTAAACCAGAAATAGACTTGGGACCTGTTATTTCGATTTGAAGTAAGGTAGGGCAAGGTGAAATCAGGGAGAAGAAGACCTCTGCATAAATGCTAAGAATACATCTCAAAAAAGCAAAGGAAGACAGACAGTCCAGGTTATACTTGGGTCTTCTTAATAGTCCTAAAGTTGAGTCTAGTTAAGGAGGATCTTTGTAGATGCCGGCTGAATTACAAACAGCCTAAAAAAAGTTCTAGATTTGCCAAGAATGATCTTTGCAGGAAATCTCTGTTATCTAAAGATGAAAAGGAATGTGAACTAGCTCTGATCCCAATTCAGACCTTTGCCAACAGACAGGACAGGTGAAGGCCCTCTGGGATGGCCAGAAAGCAAAGAAGAGTAGAGTGTATCACTCCAGAACAGTTCTCTTTCCCTTGGGATGAAAGAAAAAGAAGAGAAGAATAAGCCCTGAAACACAATATGGTAAGTGGGGGGAAATACAGTATTAAAAGTAAGAGAACTGACATCTTACAGGTTTAAATAGATCAGAATGAATTTAAACTTGGTGAAAATAATATTTATTCTGAGTTTCAGAGAAGGTATAGAATTCTGAAAAGTATCTGAGTTTATAGTATCTATTACATATATACTAACATAGATCCAGAAATGACAATGAGATGGTGTAAGCATCCATTCATTCAAATAAATATTTGTGAGGGCCTGGCATTAAGTATTGGGGATATAATAGTGAGCAAAACACAGTCCCTGAGCTCACAGAACTTTTACAACAGTGGAAGAAATAGACATTAATAGAAAAATGCTGTGAATCCCCTGGTGGTCCAATGGCTAAGACTCCAGTGCTACCAATGCAAGGGACCTGGGTTCGATCCCTGCTCAGGGAACTAGATCCCACATGCTGCAAGACCTGGCACAGCCAAATAAATAAATAATATTTTTTTAAAATAGAAAAATGTAATTATATACAATATTACAAAGTGTGGTAAGTGCTGTGAAATAAAGTACAGGGTACACTGAAAGTGTGTAACAGGGGAATTTGCTAATAGGCTGCCAGTGACAACCAGAGAATCTTTCATAACAAACAATTAAAAAAAAAAACCTATGCTAACATCCCCCTAGTAGGGAGGGAGAACAAGAATCCCCAGATAAAAAGGTAACCATTGTTCTCAGGAGAGGGAAAAGGTTATTAGCCTCATTCTCACAGTTTTTATCAGGTTTACATACACGAAAAGTATATTGCTCTTGGAGAAAATCACTACTATAAAGATGGGTGGAATACAGTAAATTGGCAGGAAATTGATGGTTTTGATCTTCAACATACTGAAGCAACAGGCCCTGAAGTTTGCTTGGTGGCACAGAGCTGTGATCTGGATATGTTTGTAATCCCAATAGACTCTGGCTGTTCAGACATGTGGCCATAGGCAGACGACATTTTTAAAATCAGAGATAGCCACTTGGGATTTCCAGACTGTATATTGTATACACACTTACAGTGTCAACCTCTAGGTCAACCTCTCTCTTCACAGTTTCTAACACAATGGGATTATTTTCTTCTTCTTTTTGCATTATGGTCTCAGACACAGAATAAAACCTCATCAGCAATGTTATTCTGAAAGCTGAAACTTTACTATATTGCTAACAACAAGAGAGCCAAGAACACAGAATTCTTAACCTGTATCACATCAGTGTCTGCTGCAGAGAAAACTGAATCACAACAAAATATTCAGAGAAACAGAATTTTTTTTTTTTTTTACTGGAATGATTAAAATGAATTGCCTGAATTTCCATGGGCAGACTGACAAGATAGCTTATGATAATCAGAGATAATTAGCTGTGCTCCTCTGAGCTTCTAAACTCCTCAGAGTGGTGATGCTTTGAAAGCCTGGTTACTGATGCAAAGACCTGATGGGACTCTGAGGCCCAGCCTCTCTAACCACACATTCTTTGACAAGGACTTGGATTCTTTATAAAAAGAATGTATACTGAAATCAGATTTCCATAGATGGTACCAAGGGGATCTAAAATATCTGGTTAAGTCCCTTTGCACCCCTAATTTTTCAGGTTAACAAACTTTCAAAACAGAAGAGATTCTGTTGTCAGGGGCAAGTGGAACATACAAGCAGCAGCACCCTGCAGTGAGCCAACTGCTTACTGAATGCCTGAAAACAAGACCATGTAAACAGTTGCCTGTTGCCTAGGCCTATACAATCTGTACTAAGTGACAGATGCATAAAGTGGTGTTGGTGGCTAGGCAACGAGGCAACTAGTAGGAAGGAGCTGGCTGTGCCTCCAGGTGTTAAAAAAGGCAAGACTTGCATATTCAATGAGTCAACACTAAGTCAAGTTAAGACTGACTGTTTTCCATTTCCTTGACTCCCACAGCTGCCCTTTTGTTACTTTTTCTCTTCAAGGCTGACCCAAAAGTTCATGTATATTCAAATTCTCCCATATAAAATGATAGAGAGGGAAACAGTATAGATACAGTTTGAGTTATATGGCCAGCACCTATTAAATGACTGCTTAAATACCAGGGCCAACACTGTTGAATGGCTATGAAGGGGAGATAATTAATTAAAAAAAACTGGCAATCTCTAGAAGCTAAGCAATTTTACAGAGAAGTTTGCTATAATCCTCTGGGAAGGTATCACCAGCAAACGATAGTCATATGAGACTCCTAATAAATACTTGGAATTATTTACAACCATAGTCTTTGTTGACAGAAGCAGGATGAGAAGGTACAGGAAAGCCACATGTAGTACTTACCGTCTTCGGTTTCCTGCCACACGATGCCCTCGAGGTTGACACTTGTCCCAGGTTCACAGGGGCCCAGACACTCAGGCTCTGTGGCCAGAGCCACATCACATGTGTTGACCCCAACGGATCGGGTACGAACCATGATCTGCTCACAGGGGGATGAGATGTCATTATTGACCACTGGCACCAAAAGGTGCAGTGGCAGCACTGCTGGTGTGGAGACAGGGGACTCCATCTGTGGGGGAAGAGAAAGCAGTAGATGAGTTGCAAAGAGAACACTTACAGGAAATATCTTCTCTGTATTTAATCTAGTTCTACCTCCTTTCCTGCCAGAAAGCAGAGGGCTTTAAATATAAGACTTTAGTCCTTATTTTCAAGTTCTAGCTCATGATACCACTATAAATCTAAGTGGTTGAGATGGGTGCACCCTGGGATAGAAGAAGCTCTATTTCTTATTAACAGCCCTCCTCATAAACTGTGCTTGGCTAAAAGTGTATCAAAAAAATTGTCTCTTTTAAAAATCTACTAAAAGAGATTCAGGGCCAGACTTCAATAGCAAGAGAAGAGAGCACACAGACTGATGAGAAAGAAAAGGCTCAGCTTCTAAGGCATGTTCTACTGCTGCCACTCTGCTGCTCTGCAACCTATCATTCAACAAATAATACATTAATCAGGTATAAATCAAAGAATACATATGGGGATAAAGAGAGGGAGAAATATCCAGATCCTAGGAATGCCACTCCAGGAAGACTGGAGCTTTAGTTCATCTTTGGGTAGAAGGAAATGTACTTAAAAGTTACAGGAGGGCCGATGGGGGTTTCTAACCCATAGCGATTATAACAGCCATAGGTTAATGACAATGACATTTCAGAGTGTGAATCTAACATCAAATGTGCAGAGAAGAAACAGGAGGTACTACTACTACCCAGAAGCCAATCCACAGCAGTCTGCACATGAAGCTGAATACACACACATACGTAAGAATAGTCAAACACAAGAACCAGCAGTCTGGGACTTCCCTGGTGGTCCAGTAGTTAAGAGTCTGCTTGCCAATGCAGGGAACATGGGTTCAATCCCTGGTCATGGAAAATCCCACATGCTGTGGGGCAACTAAGCCTGTGTGCCCCAACTACTGAAACTTGGGCACCCTAGAGCCCGTGCTTTGCAACAAGAGAAGCTACCGCAACGAGAGGTTGGTGCACAACAACTAGGGAGTAACCCCTGCTCCCCGCAACTAGAGAAAGCCTGCATGTGGCAATGAAGACCCAGCACAGCCCCCCACCCCCAAAGAACCAGCAATCTCTACCACCAAAACTAGACCCTCTCACAAGAATGCAATTTTACTTAGATTCCAAGAAGAAAGCAACACATTTAGAGTTAGAAGTTGTAACAAAGAGCAATAATCCCTTAATTCTTTAAACCCTAGCATTTATCAGGTTGACAAAGTACCAACTCTGAGATAATAGTGCCCACATCCTAACTAAACAGTGCTGGCACATGCAAAGGCACTCAGTACACACTGACTGATCCTTCCTAAAGATTATGTATGATACCAATCAGAAGACCTAAAAAAGAGGAGTCAAGGATTGGGACACTCTTTGCCTTGTGAAAGACCAGCTTGAATATACTCTTTCAACAGGCCCACATTCAGAGTGAGGGACCCATGTACCCACTATCAAAGCTGCTGCACAGTTCTGTGACAGGACTCTGGTCCTGAAATAGTTTACTGCATGACCACCACTCTACCTATAATCCATCTCCCTCATTTTAAACACAAATATGCACGCACAGACATCTTCCTGGCCTCAAACACTACCCTGGCAGCCGAGGTCTGGGTATTGAATCCATTCTCTATAAGTAGCTCTGACTTCTTGGCTTAGAAATCAAGTGATATTTGCAGATTATCACTATCAGAGTCCACAGAATGCTAAAACACTGGTTCTGATTAATTCTGGTCCCTGAATAGCTGCCAAAACATTATCCTTATCTGTTTGTGGTTACACACATCCACCCTGTACTTTCCTAACTCCACCCTTTTCATTAAATGAAAGTGGAAGCCTGTCCAGTGAATCTTCTGCATAATGATAAATGCCAAGAGGCATTTTTGGTTTTTTGTACTCCTGAAAATCAGGCATTTATAATTCAATTTGGCAAACTTCTTGGCATGTGTTAGATCCCTGAAAAACTCTTTAAAATTTCTAAGCACAGATTTGAAGGTAAGAACAACAGAAAAAATAAACTGGATTTCCTACTATTCCTGTGTAGTGCTAGACTCTGGGTCTAATCATTAAGCCCTCTCAGGAATGCTTTTAGACAGTGGTTAACTCTTTGAAAAGAAAGTTTCCTAGAGATTTCACCCATGAGAATTATCAGAAAGGGAAATTAGAGAGTATTCAGATCATCTTTATTCTTGGCCTCGCCTCTGTTTCTCAGGTCTTTCTCTTGGGGAAGAATTGAGATAGAAGTAACTTCAGAGTTAGTTAATATGTGCATTTCCTTTACTTAGAATTTGTCCCCTTTTCTATACCTTTCTTCTACTAGCAAGGGAAATTCCTGCAAAGTCCTCTTTCTTGAACAAAGAAATTGGCCTAAACCTTTTAGGTCACTCCTGTGAACTTTCTGACTGCCTGGCTTGAGCAAGACCTTGTGCCAACCTGTCCCATTGCTGAGGCAGCAATCCAAATCAGAGAAGGAAGGAAGTCCCCAGCTAGTCACCTACACACTCTCTGCCATCAAGGACAGCTCTTTTCTAGAAGTGGTTTCATTTCCTGTTAATTTATTCAGTACTGCTGGGAGGCCAGGGAAAAGATAAGCTCCTGACATTCTGGACAAAGGCAAGCTCCCAATTCTATACTGACAGATTCAGAAAACATCATCTAAGATGTAAGCACAAAACACCACTGTTGTATTCAAGCAGCTTGTTAAATTAAACCCTAAATATCTGAAGAGAAAAAACTTAGCTGAACTGATCACTAAGAATAACAGAATTAATACACGAGGAGCTGATTAATATGTCAAACTACTACTAATCGAAGTTATTAGTAAGTTACTAAGTAGAGCTCAGTATCTGTTTGTGTGAGGATGACTTTACTTAACTATTTGATTAGTTAAACGGGATTTTGGGGAATGAGGAGAAGGGAGGAAATGCGCCTTTGGATTTGGAACTACTGTTCAATTTCCTTCTACTTTGCAACACAAATCTAAGGAGAAATCACAGAGCAGCACAATAATGTTTAATTACAGCTCTAGCTCTGCTAATTACTGTTTGGTCACATCTATAATCTACATTAAGCCATAGTGCATAACAAGCAGCTCTGTGATATTCATCTAATAAGTTAGGTGACTTTGCGGGATTTCAAATTCTACTATTCATTGGAACAAATATAGCTTCATTTATCTTTCTCCAGGAGAGGATAAAAATCAAAAAAGGACTCATTTTGCCATCTTTCCTGCATATCTAGGATGCAAAAGGCAGGGATTATCAAAAGACTGATGCCAACAGGGAAAATAAGGAATAAAAACAGGCAAAGTTAGGGTCACTGAATACCTTCACAGCTGTGACAACAATAAAAGCTGGCCAATTCTCAGATTCTGAAATGCTAAGAAGTGCCACCATGGCTCCAGGGGCTCACTGAAATGGGAAGGTAAACAACACAACAAAAGAGAAACCTGAAAAGAGACAGAAAACTTAAAGATGGAGATCTCTGAAGTTTCCTAATATTTCGTGTCCTTTATCTTTTAATGATACTTCTTTTCAATTCACCTTTAGATATTAGCCTAATAGCACCTATTAGGGATCTGAGTGCTGATAGGCAGGTGACACAGAAATGAGGACTGGGAGAATAAAGAAAGGCCAGAGCCATTAATCTCCCTGTAAGAAGTGATTATATACTGACTTCAGCTGCCTCCCACACTTTTGAGAGGCACTAAGGGAGGAAAAGACTGCAACATAATTTTAGGGGTAGAAAATGAAGCGAAAAAGTATTTGGGACAGACTTTCTCCTTCATAAATATGAGTCTGATATCATTACCTTCACACTCAAAAGGCAGAAAGGAAGCTGGTTCTACTGATAACTTCAGTAGCTCTAAGAAACTCCCTTTTATCCAAGAATGAAAGATTATTGGGGATGATGGTTAGATGCATGTTCAGATTAATCAGAAAAGATTATGCAGAAAGTAGAATGTCATCAAATATACTAAATACTATATTAATAAGATCCCTGGAGTAGGAAATGGCAACCCACTTCAGTATTCTTGACTGGAAAATTCAATGGACAGAGGAGCCAGGTAGGCTACAGTCCATGGGGTTGCAAACAGTTGGACACAACTCGGCATGTGTGCACACACACACATTAATAAGAAGTCTTCTTTCTTCAATAATTCCAAAGGTTCTTCAAGATTTTATAGCGACTTGGCATTAGTAACACTAACAGTAATGTATGTTCTTGATTCATGGACAAATGTAAGTACTCACCCTGGTACAGTATAGCAAACTTGATTTGCTCACAAGGCCATCTTGGTGGCTCAGATGGTAAAGGATCTGCTTGTAATGCTGGAGTCTTGGGTTCAATCCCTGGGTCAGGAAGATCCCCTGGAGAAGGGAATGGCTACCCACTCCAGTATTCTTCCTGGAGAATTCTATGTGCAGAGGAGCCTGGTGGGCTACAGTCCAAGGGTCACAAAAAGTTGGGCATGACTGAGTGACTAACATACATTATAAAAAAACCAGGTAATTAAAAAAATCCTATTTATCAGTTTATTGTGTTATTTCTCTCAAGTTAAATATTCATTGGTAGGACCGATGCTGAAGCTGAGATCCAATACTTTTTTGGCCACCTGATGCAAAGAGCCAACTCATTGGAAAAGACTCTGATGCTGGGAAAGATTGAGGGCAGCAGAAGGGTACGACAGAGGATGAGATGGTTGGATGGCATCACTGAATCAATGGACATGAGTTTGAGCAAACTCCTGGAGACAGTGAAGGACAGGGGAGACCGGCGTGCTGCAGTCCATGGGGCCATAAATAGTCAGACATGACTTGGTGACTGAACAACAACAAATTAAAACACAGGGGGAAAAATTCTCAAATTATTTGAATTGTCTTCTATCGATTGGCAATTTGAGATAAAATAAGTTCACTGTATTTTTTTTTTTTTTAATTTAGGGCTGGAACTTTGCTGATGGCCCAGTGGATAAGAATCCTTCTGCCAAAGCAGGGGACATGAGTTTGATCCCTGATCCAGGAAGATTCCAAATGCAGTGGAGCAACTAAGCCCGTGGGCCACAACTACCAAAGCCCGCGAGCTCTAGGGACCACAAGTCGCAACTACTGAGCCTATGTGCTGAAACTACTGAAGCCCGCATGCCCTGAAGCCTGTGCTCTGCAACAAGAGAAGCCATTGCAGCCCCTGCTCACCACAACTAAGAAAGCCTGTGCAAAGCACCGAAGACCCAGTGCAGCCAACGATAAATAAATAAATAAACATATTTTTTAAAATTTTAGGGGACTTCCCTGGTGGTCCAGTGGTTAGGAATTTGCCTTGCAATGCAGCAGATGCTGGTTTGATCCCTGGTTGGGGAACTAAGATTTCACATGCCTCAAGCAACTAAGCCCATGCTCTCAAGAGCCCACGCACCACAACTAGAGTCTGTGCTCCACAACAAAAGATCCTGCACAACATAACAAATTTCCCATGTGCTGCAACTAAGACCTGACATGTCCAAATAAATAAGTATTTTAAAAAATTTAGTATTTTTTTTTCTTATTCTGAAAGATTCTTACTGCTAGAGGCTGGTGGTGGAAACCATGGAATAACTGAAGATGAAGGCCAAAGTCCAAATTCTTCCTCTCCATGAAGCTCTTCTCAGAACGCAACAGAACATTCCTTGTAAATCCCAAAATAGCTTAACATTTAACTATTAGTGAAGGAGAAAATAGCCTCTTTCAAACATTAAGTACTTTCCAAGTGTCTCTCCAAGTAAACGAAAGAAGGAAGGGAGGGAGGAAGGAAGAGTGAAAAGAAGGAAGGAAGGAAGGGGTGAGGAGGGAAGGGGAGGGGAAAGGAAGGCAAAGGGGGGAGAAAGAAGTTTGCTGGTTTGCTGAACTTCCAGATTTCACATGGGTTGCTTTGAAGAATTTTATTGTAACTCTGGTTAACTTCAGAACATTTTGAAGCACTAGACAAGGAGAAAAAAGAGCAAAAGATGTGGTAGTTGGCATCATAGCCAAACATCAAACAGCTCTTAGAAGCTACATATTCTATTATTCACAGAAGACTTACTTTTGCACTCATTTTCAACCAACCAGCACCTGGTCAAGGTCAGCAGTGAAGGCTGTTCCAATGTGCACTAGAAAACGCAACTGCAGTCAACACATAATTTGAAGACTACAGATTAGCCATAGGGAGTTCTCCTGTGATGATCCCTATAGAAAGAATCTCAGGCTCAGATCCTAAAGACCTCTTCTAGTGAAGAGACGGAGATGTCAGATCAAATGATCCTAATATTCAAGCCTTTCTAAAACTCCCAATGTGTGGGACTGAATAAATTATACTGGGAATTGAACAAAGGGAAAAAAAATCTTATAAGCAAAACCAACGCACAACACAAATCTCACGGCAGTGTCCAATGCTGTGGCAAAGGCTTTTGCTGAATGCAGCATGTCTTTTGCTCTTCCAAGTCTTCTCACTCTGCAATCTCCCGCCCGCTTGAATTCACCAATTTTCCTTCAGCAAAGTTATCCCCTGTGATGAGTAACCACAGGAACCCAAGAACTACCTCTGAAACTGACTACAGTTTTTTTCCCACAGAAGGTTGATGATCCCTCCCCTCCCATACCTATAATGTTCCAAAGGAAGCACTAGAATTGGCTCTCAAGAATGTAGGATTGTGTAAAAATTCATCCTTTGGCTACAACTACTTCCCTTCCTGAACACACTTCTTACCTCCTTTTACCTACTCATTTCCTAAAAAGTCACGGCTGGAACTTGTCTTTTCTACTCCATTCTCTTCCCGCTTAAGTAAACACAACAGAAAGCTAAACCTTTCTCTGAATCATTCAGAATCACAGATGTCAAAGAAGAGTCTCAACTTATCCTACAATATGGATGGACAAATTGTACTAAAGAACCTAATTATCATTTGCATCGACGGTCCTATGAGCATTTTAACTAAGACATCACAAACCACACTGTGCTCTGCAGTAGCTTGGGAAGGAGAAATGCGAAGGACTCTCCCTGCTTTAAGCCAGCTGTTCTTAAACTTCTTGTCTTGGGAAACCTTTACAGATTTTTAAAATTGAGAACCTTACACAGCTTTTATCTATGTTGGCTATATCTGTTGATATTTACTGTGTTAGAAATTAAAACTGAGAGATTTTAGTTCTTGACTTTGTGGTAGATACCCTGACTAGACATGTGATGACACTGCATAGAACTAAACACACTCACACACGACATGAGCACAAATAAAATGGGGAGAATTTGAATACGATGGGTGGATTGCAGCAATGTCAACATCCCTATTATGGCCTGGTTCCAGAGTTTTTCAAGGAGTTACCATTGGGGAAAACTAGGTAAAAGTTACACAAGATCTCTATGAATTGTTTATTATAACTACAATTATCTCAAAATAAAAAGATTAATAAAAAGTTGAGAATACCAAAGAGGTGTGTGTGTGTGGCGGATCAGTCTCTCTAGTGCCTATCTGTCTCAAATTGCTAAGGGTAAGATGTCTCTGAGGGGCTTCCCTGGTGGCTCAGTGGTAAAGAATCTGCCTGCCAATGCAGGAAACATGAGTTCGATCCCAGGTCCAAGATCATCCCACATGCTGCAGAGCAACTAAGCAACTAGGCCTGTGCCCCACAACTGAGCCTGTGCTCTGAAGTGTACTACACTGCACTACACACACAGTTCTGTACCTTATCTCTCATGGAACAAAAATGTAGGTAACTGTTTTAAGCTTTAAATCCTCATTTTCCTAAAAGATTGGATGAAATCTCAGCTCTGTAAAAACATGGAAGTATACCTATACTTCATATGGTCATTGTAGCAATCAACTGAATATAAAGTTTGGTATACAGTGTATAGTGCCCAAGACACAGTAAGTGTTCTATAAATATTAGCCAACAACAACAATGACGATGATGATAGTAATAATAACAAAATCTTGTAATTTAATTCAATATTTCAGTCTTTTATGACACTGTCAATCTCTATTCAGACATTCAATAGTTGAACTATCCATTTGCAGTGGTTCATTCTGGTATAGTTTTTACTTCATTATGTTTTCCCTTCTTCTCTTGTACAGGAATTTCTTTTTCCTGTGGGAAACCCATTCCCCCAACGTCACTCTACTACAGGAGTGGCCCCAACTCTACTCAGCCTATACAGGATAGGTTCTCCATAAGTTATGGAAGTGTGAAAGTGTTACTCACTTAGTCATGTCCAACTCTTTGGGACCCCATGGACTGTAGCCCACTAGGCTCCTCTGTCCATAGAATTCTCTAGGCAAGAATACTGCAGTGGGGGGCCCTTCCCTTCTCCAAGGAATCTTTCCAACTCAGGGATCAAACCTGGGTCTCCTGTGTTGGCAAGAGGATTCTTTACCATTTGAGCCACCAGGGAATCCCTCTATAGGTTATAGAGATTCTTTTTTCCTCTGGTCCCTTAAGCTGGAAGGACTAATTAAACCTGGAGCTGCTAGCGGCCATTTTTCCTTAATACTTCAAAAAGGCTTGTCTGAGAATAAAGCCAGTTTAGGAGAAAGTAGAATAGAGAGATGAGCAAAGGTAAAATCCTAGTGACATTATTTGAACCCCTGTCAAAAACTAAAAAACTCCACTGGTGAGAACCTATAAATCCCTTGTTTGCTTGAACTAGCTTGAGCCAGGTTTCCATCACAACTGAAAAAGTCTTGACCATAACATATCACCCACAAATTTATATACATACTTTCTATTTAGTCACAAGTTATAATGAAAATGCTGAACAAGACTAGACCAAAGGCAGAGTGTTGTGGTATACCACCTTCATCCGAGCGAACATCTAGTGACCAATACTCTTTAAATGTGGAGCTCTTCAGCCGACTATAAAGTCGCCCAACTATATCACCATCCTGTCCAGCTTTCACTGACATGTCATCAAGAATATCGTAACAGGCTTTTTCAAATATCTTGAAGAAATCAAGGCACTCCAATCTACCCATCCAAGAATTCTTTTGGGAAAAGAAAGTTTAGAGTGTTATGTTTTAGAACTTAATTTGGCTGCAATAATAATAAGCATTATTTTCTTTCCCAGATTCCTCTCTTCATTCAGAAACAGTAAATACTTACTACAATCTAAGCATTATATTATGGCAAGTGATTAATCTTAATATGATTCGTGTCCCTAGGTCTGGACAGGCAAACAAATGTGAACAAGTAATTAAAGGATGCAAAAAGAGGTAAACACAAAAGTGGCTAACCACTTCTGTACACTTGGGAGAGAAGCAGGTGATGTTTCAGCTGAGTTTTCGGAGCAAGTTCAAGGAAGATAAGAAAAATTAGGTTATTTTAGTTAGATGCAATACCAAAGACATGGTTAAAGAGGGAACTACAATAGTTCGGCACGAAGGGAATGGTGGAAGTGGTGAGAAATTACATGTCATACTAAAGAAAGTCACTGTGGAGTTTTAAGCATGAAAGTGATATAATCCAATGTTGTGTTGCTGTTGTTCAGTCACTTAGTTGTGTCCAACTCTTTGCGACCCCATGGACTGCAGCATGCCAGGGTCCCTTGTCCTTCACTGTCTCCAAGAGTTTGCTCAAATTCATGTCCATTGAGTCAGTGGTGCTATCTAACCATCTCATCCTCTGGTGCCCCTTTCTTCTTTTGCCTTCAGTCTTTCCCACTATCAGGGTCTTTTCCAAAGAGTTGGCTCTTGGGATAAGGTGGCCAAAGTATTGGAGCTTCAGCTTCAGCATCAGTCTTTCCAATGAATATTCAGGGTTGATTTCCTTTAAGATTAACGGGTTTGATCTTGCAGTCCAAGGGACTCTCAAGAGACTTCCCAAGCACCACAATTTGAAAGCATCAATTCTTTGACACTCAGCTTTCTCTATGGTCCAACTCTCACATCCATACATGACTACTGGAAAAACCATAGCTTTGACTATACAGACCTTTGTCAGCAAAGTGATGTCTCTGCTTTTTAATACTCTGCCTAGGTTTGTCATACCTTTCTTTCCCAGGAGCAAGTGTCTTTTAATTTCATGGATGCAGTCACCATCCGCAATGATTCTGAAGCCCAAGAAAATAAAATCTGTCACTGTTTCCATTTTTTCCCCATCTATTTGTCATGAAGAGATGGGACCAGACGCCATGATCTCAGTTTTTTGAATGTTGAGTTTTAAGCCAGCTTTTTCACTCTCCTCTTTCACCCTCATTAAGAGGCTCTTCAGTTCCTCTTCACTTTCTGCCATTAGAGTGGTATCATCTGCATACCTGAGGTTGTTGATATTTCTCCTGGCAATCTTGATTCTGGCTTGTGATTCATCCAGCCTGGCATTTTGCATGATGTACCCTGCACAGAAGTTAAACAAGCAGGGTCACAGTATACAGCCTGATGTACTCCTTTCCCAATCTTGAACCAGTCAGTTGGTTCCATATAAGGTTCTGTTGCTTCTTGACCCACACACAGGTTTCTGAGGAGACTAGTAAGGTCGTCTGGTATTCCCATGTCTTTAAAAATTTTCCACAGTTTGTTGTGATCCACACATTTAAAAGCTTTAGAATAGTCAATGAAGCAGAACAGGTGTTTTTCTGGAATTCCCTTGCTTTCTCTACGATCCACTGAATGCTGGCAATTTGATCTCTGGTTTTTCTGCCTTTTTTGAAACTAGCTTGTACATCTGCAAGTTCTCAGTTCACATACTGATGAAGTCTAGCTTGAAGGATTTTGAGCATAACCTTACTAGCATGTGAAATGAGATACGATCCAATAAGCTTTTTTAAATGTCACCTTGGCTTTGAGGGAGATTAACCAGAAGGTAGGATACCAGTTAGAAATCAACTATAATAAACCAAATAAGATATAATGATGGCTTGAACCAAGACAGTGGTAGCTGTCATGGAAAGAAAGGAATGAGTTAGAGGTAGAATTAATAGGACTTGGTGAGTGACTCAATATCAGAGAGGTAAAGAAAAATCTGGGCTGACTTCAAGGTTTCTGGTGCCATTTTCTCAGGACAAGAGACAAAAGAAAACAATAGCAATGAATGGGAGAACCAGAAAACAAGTTAAACTTTGCATATGAGCTTTAAGTAGATAGCTGGATATATAGAACTGGAACTCAGGAGAAAGGTAAGGGCATGAGCTCACTTGGGTGAGATACCTTAGGGATAGAGGACAGAAAAGAGAAAATAAAAAGAAGAAAGCCGGGGAGAGAAAGTAAGGATGATCAACATTTAGAGGCTTAAAACCAGGAAGAAAGGACTACAAAGAAGCTTAAAATAGTAACAGTCATAATAATAGAAGCAAACTTCAATTATTGCTATTGATGTGTGCCAAGCACTTTTCAAAGTATTTTGTATGTATTCCTGAAAACATCCTTTGCCATAATTAACACAGTTATCTCCTTTTAAGGATGAATATACTAAAGCTACGAGTTAGGTAATCTGGCCAAGGTCACACAGCTGCCAAATGATAAAACTGGGATTCAAACTCAGGCCATTTGGCTCCAGAACCCATGCAATAATAAAAAAGTGAGAACCTGAACTGAATGGTGTCACAAGAAGTCAAGGGAAAATGGAGTTCTAAGAAGAAAACAGGCTGCTGTTATATAAAGCTGAAATTGCAGGAAAGGGTATGGCACAGAAGGTTAAATCACATTGGTAAAGGGAAGTGTGGACAAGTGAAGGAAAGATTATCAGCAGTTACCTAACTGTGTGCCATGAGTTCTACGTAGGTTATCTTGTAAATCTCCTACACCCCTATAAGGTGGATGATTGCTTTATTTGATAGAAAAGAAACAAAGCCTGGGCTTCCCTGGTGGCTCAGTGGTAACAAACGCACCTGCCAAAGCAGGAAACAAGGGTTCTATCCCTGATCTGGAAAGATCTCACATGTGGCAGAACAACTAAGCCCATGAGCCACAACTATCGAGACTGTGCTCTAGAGCCTGGGCAATTACTGAACCCACATGCCGCAACTACTGAAGCCCGTGTGCCCTAGAGCCCATGCTCCGCAAGAAGAGAAGCCACCACAATGAGAAGCCCACACACTACAACCAGAGAGCAGCCTCCACTTGCTGCAACTAGAAAAAAGCCTGGGCAGCAACAAAGACCCAGCAAAGCCAAAAATAAATAAATTAATAAAATTATTTTTTAAATAAATAAATAAAATTTTTTTTAAAAGATGAGAAAATAAAGTCCCATGAAGGGTAATTGATTCGTCCATAATGACCCAGTTACTAAGTACCAGGGTCAGGATTTGAACCAAGGTATGTCCGACTCCCTAGCTTATGCTCTTTTTCATGACACAATGCTACTCCAAAGAAACTCTGGCATGACCAGGAAGAAGAGTGAGTGTCAATAGTTCACAAACTATCTGTTTAACATTTTGTTCTAGGATTTTGCTGAAGATCAGTGTTAAATTTGATGGCCTACAATTTTGAAAATGTGGACATTTGCCTGTCTGCAGTCTTATGGTTCTCTCCAATTTACCAGGATTCCTTGGACAAAAGGATCTCTGACTACGTGTGCAAACTCAAAATTTTACAGGGTGATTAATTTTGCTTTAGACATTTGAACTCTGTCAAAAATTGAGGTGCTTTGTCAGAAAAGAAAGATTGTACTTGCTGAAAATGAAAAAAACAACACTGTATGAAATTTATAATTTTGTACAACATACTTAGCATACAGGGCTCACAAAATCTTATAGAAACTAAGAGGGGCAATTCATCTTTCAAGGGACAGAAAAGTTAAGTTTTCTAAATATCATAACTTACAAAGGCATCAGAGCATTCAATACTGGAAAGAACTCTGTCCTTAAAAATCTCTCACCAAGGTACAGCATTAGGCAAACCCAGCAATGTAAATAAGAGTCACTATATTCTAGGTAACAGATTTTTACTGCCTTCATTATTAAACATGGTCCTTATTGTGATACTCACAAATCCATTCATCTGAGTAATAAAATGGAAAGCTCTTAAGGCTCAGAAAAAAAACAGATATCCTGTATTTGTAGAGTCAACACAAAGTTTATATCCTTACTTGGAAAACTTTATTTTAGATTAGGAAACAAACTGATAAACAAATTATCATAACAAAGATGAACAGAGGGCTGCAAGTACCCTGTCCAGGGAGTTACTGCTAGAGGCAATAGGGAAGACCTCATACTGGAGTGGACCTAAGGAGTTTCCAAAGAAAAGAATAGAAAGCATACTTCATCTGCACAGCAAAGGAAACCATAAACAAAATGAAATGACAACCTACAGACTAGGAGAAAATATTTGCAAATAATGTGGGCTTTTTACTTCTAAAATATATAAAGAGCTCATACAATTCAATAACAAAACCCCCAAACAACCCAATCAAAACATAGGCAGCAGACCTAAATAAGCATTTCTCCAAAGAAGACATACAGATGGCCAACAATCACATGAAAAGATGCTCAACACTGCTAATTATTAGGGAAATGCAAATCAAAACTACAATGCAGTAACACCTCACACTGGTCAGGATGGCCATCAATAAAAAAGTTTACAAATAGCAAATGCTAGACAGGGAGTGGAGAAAAGGGAACCCTCCTACACTATAGTTGGAAATGTAAATCGGTGTAGCCACTATGGAGAACAGTATGAAAAGCTTTCTCAAAAAATTAAAAACAGAGCTGTCATATGATCTAGAAATCTTACTTCTGTGCATATATCTAGACAAAACTATAATTTGAAAAAATATGTGCACCCCAATTTCACTGCAGCACTATTTACAATTAGCCAAGACATGGAAGCAACCTCAATGTCCACTGACAGAGGAATGGATAAAGAAGATATAATACATATATACAATGGGATATTACTCAGCCATAAAAAGGATTAAATAATGCCATTTACAGCAACATAGATGGACCTAGAAATTATCATACTAAGTAAGAGAAAGACAAATATTATATGATCTGACTTACATGCATCAGCTAAAAAAATTATAGAAATGAACTTATTTATAAAACAAAAACAGAAACAGACTCAGACAGAACAGACCCGTGGTGGTCATGGGGGAGGGGGTGAGGGAGGGTTGAATTGGGAATTTAGGACTAGCAGATGCAAACTATTATGTACAGAATGGATAAACAACAAGGTCCTATTGTGCAGCACAGAGAACTATATTCAATATCCTGTAATAAACCATAATGGGAAAAAATATGAAAAAGAATATATATGTATATCTGAATCACTTTGCTGTGTACCAGAGACCACCACAACAAAGTAGATCAACTATACTTCAATTTAAAAAAACGAAAAGAAAAAAGAAAGCATACTCCAAGCCGAAGGAACAGCCTGTTCAAAGGTACACAAGCATGAACAAACACAATTAGTATGTTCAAAGAACCACAGGTTGTTTGGTTTGGTTGGAATAGGGACCAGTACAGGGAGAGTAAAATTTGGACTTAACTTTGCAGGTATTAAGAAACTTCTAAGGAATTAAAGCAAAGGAGTGATATCACATTTGTATATTTAAGAGCAAAGTTAATAGAAGCAGGTAGACTAAAAGAGACTGAAAAGGAGGGGCCCTAGCTGGATGGATGCTTGCTGCGACAAACCCTGGGGGGAGGGCTCAAGAGATATTCAGGGCATGTAAGCAGTTCAGGGCATGTAGTATGTAAGCAATAAGAAGTAAGACTTCATGAAGTATCAGACATGTAGGTAATCAGTGAAGGAGTCAGGTACGATTAGAATTTCTAATTCATATGGTTGGGAGACTATTCATTCCACAAATATTTACTAAGCACCTGCCACATGCCAAGCACTATTCTAAGTGCAGAGGATATGTAACGAGCAAAACAGACCAAAATCCCAGTCTTTGGAACTTAAGTTCAAATGGATGGCATTCTATTACTGAAAGAAAAAGAAAGGAAAAAGAGGAGGAACGGGGTTTAGTTTTGATTTGGGGAGGCTGGGGGAAGGCTGAGATTAGTTTTACATTGCTTTCACTTTGCTTAATTGTTAGCATTCCAGGAAAAGAAGACTGGAAGTGTGTTAGAAGGAGGAGATGGGCCTGCAGTGCACAATCTGAAGGGGTAGATGAAAGAGTTGAACAATATCCATTTTGGCAAGAGTATGGAAAAAAATGTTTTTTTCCAGTGGTCATGTATGGTTTTTCCAGTAGTCATGTATGGATGTGAGAACTGAACTAAAAAGAAAGCTGAGCGCTGAAGTCTTCATTGCAGTGTGCAGGCTTCTCACTGTGGTGGCTTCTCTCGTTGCAGAGCATGGATTCCAGGGTGTGCAGATTTCAGTATTTGTGGCACAGCGGCTTAGTTGCCCCAGGGCACATGGCGTATTTCTGGACCAGGGATCGAACCCCTGTCCCCTGCATTGGCAAGTGGATTCTTAATCACTGGACCACCAGGGAAGCCCTCAGTGCTGTTTTTAATAACCAAATACACAAAAACCCAGAAACAATCTCAATGCCCATCATAGCACAGATTTTATAACTAGCATCAAGGACACATATCTACAGCATATTTTTGAGTGAAAAAAATATTACACTATAGCATGTATTAAATTAGCCCATTAATGTTAAACTGATTGTTATGCAACTGCATATGATTCCTTTTTTTTTTGGACCCCCTGGGTGGCATGCAGGATGGAAACTCAGGTCTTAACCACTAGACCACCAGGGAAGTCCCTATATATGCTTCTTATGTACTATGCAGATCAGAAGTGAGAAAGAGCAATTGAGATCTAGAAGAGTATTCTTGTAATCATCTTTGAGTAGCGAGATTCTGGATGATGTTTCGTTTCTTTTATATTTTGGGGGCTTCCCTGGTGGCTCAGACAGTAAAGAATTCGCCTGCAATGCCAGAGACCTGGGTTCGATCCCTAGGTTGCGAAGATCCTTGGGAGGAGGGCATGACAACCCACTCCAGTATTCTTGCCTGGAGAATCCCATGGACAGAGGAGCCTGGTGGGTGACAGTCCATGGGGTCACAGAGTCGGACACGACTGAGTAACTAAGCACACAGCCTTATATTTTTCAGTTATTTGATTTTTTCATTACATTGAAAATTTATTATTCTAGTTTTTTAAAGCTATTTTTATTTTAAAGGAAAAGGGGAAAGGAAGGGATATTTACATATGTGGAGGCTTATTATAAGAAAAGCGGCCTAGGCTAATGAGGAAATTGGCAGGTAGGTGAAAAGAGTGAGAATAATGGGGCACATAAGTAGGAGGGGGAAGCAGAAAAGTAACAACATTAATAAGTCAGTACTTCCATTGCATAGGTCACTGGGACAAGGGGCCACAGGACTGGCCTCTGTTCCTAAGAGCTGGGATATGGGCAGTACTACATGAACATTTCTATGACCTTCGTAAGGTGAATATTCATAACTCATGACTGCCTGTATTCATTTGATTCTAATTGCCAAGAACTGAATGGCATCTTCTACGCATGTGCAAATATGCAAATTCTTTGTTGAGAAATAAACAACAATCCCAAACCCTTCTCTGTGGCAGCCAGAATCCTACCTGGAACAGGGCCAGAAAAAGCCATGTCTCCAGCACTTCTGAGAAAACTGCGGCTGCTGCTTATCAAATTAAAATGCAAAGCAGCTCATTCCAGTGTCACTGGGAACTGTCAGAAAAGGATTATGGTTCCCACCCCAAGGATGCAGGTCAGCTAAACAATACCCATCTTCTTGTGCTGAGAAGGAGGGAGGAGGAGGAGAAAGATTAGGCCTGTTTCCAAATAGCAGTCTGGCCTGCTTGTTACCGTGGTAACCTCCCTTCCCTGAGCTGCTCTCATTTGTCTTTCTCTGCCTGACCTTCATGTTGTTCTGACAGTAACTGAGGAGGAAAAGGTGCCTGCCTGCCAGCTAAGCACTCAAGTTGAGGGCACTGTGCAAGAAAAAGAGGCACTCAAAGTCCTCCTCACTCTTGACTTGAAGCGGTGACCTGAGAGCGATTAGAGTTCTGAAAGAGACTACTGGTGGCCCTCGTCACTCCATCCTTCCCCTGCTCTCAGGGCCACCTCACTTCCCCGACACTCCCCTTCAGTGTGAGGAGTCTGAGTCAGAGTCAAGTGGGTAGGTGAGAAGTCACAAAGAAGAGAAAAAAACAAGGCACGACAAGCTGAAGAATAGAGGTAATAAAATATTAACTCAGAAATGGCCTGAGACAATAATCAGTACAGTGGTTAAGGACAGCTTTTAGTTTCCGCTGTCTTCAGGATTTGTGCCGTATGTTTAGTTGGAGGTGTGTGGGCAGTTTAAGGTACTTGCGACAGGGCTAGGGGAAGGGCCTCAATACTCAGTGCTTTTATTGTTTTTCTTTAAGCCTTGAATGCCTTTAAAATTCAGTCACTTAACAAATAAATTACTGCATACTCCCTATGTGTAGGTCTTGTCCTAGACACTGGGTTCAGAGTGGGAAATGAAAGAGACTGGTGAATAACTATAAATTAGAATCCCACTAAGGAACAAACAGGGCAAGCAGTAAGAGGTCAGAGGACATGTGAGCCACCTAGGGTATAGCTCGGCTTGGCCTCCTGACGAGGATGGATTTAAGCTGACATCTAAAAGATGAGAAGACATGAAGAACCTAGGATTGAGCAATACAGGCAGAGGGAACAGTGTATGCAAACCCCCAAGGCAGGAAAGAGCTTGGCATGCATTTGAGGTCCATATTTCATTTAATTACTACACAAGCCTATGCAAAAATGTTTGAGGCTGCTTATTCTAGAAGCTTAAGGAGGCCCAGCAAATGGCAACATGAGAACAGCTAGTCAAATATTATCCACTAAGTTCACAGATAATTGAGTCACTAAGTCATCAGTCATGAAATGCTATGGCATATGGACAGAACTTTTATCTAATAATTTGAAAAATACAGGAGCCAGTTCTCTGCCAATAGCAGTCACTGTCATTCCAAAAGACACACTGTATATAGCTGATTTAGTTTATCTTAAATGGCACCCTCAAACTCACCAAAGACTTTACCCCAAACATACTTACAAACTGATTTATGTTGGAGTAATGAGCTTATAAAGGAGGTAGCAGGCCAGGTTTAGTCTCCGTTTTCCACTACTTAGCTGTATAACCTTAGACAAGCCATTTTACTTCTCTAAACGTTGACCTTATGAAATGAAGTAGTTGGACTTTGTGATCTCTAAGGAGATTGTATGAGGACTTTTTCAGTTACAAGTGACAGAAAAGCACAGCCAGACTGACTTAAACAAAAAGTCCAAATTAGGCTACCATAATCCTTAAAAAGCTCAAACTAGGCAAGACCTGATACGGGGGCTCACATGATGCCACGGGGGCCTAGTTTCTATCCCTCCCTCTCTTGGTGCCGTTTGTTTTTCACTCTACTTCACTTTCAGACAGGCTCTCCTCCTGGGTGAAAAGGTAGCTGCAGCAGTGCTCTTAACTTCAACTCAGTGGAAAGACAGGTTCTTTCCTAACCACTTTAACAAAACTCCTGAAGTTCCTTCTGATTGGACCAGCTTCTGGAACTCATTATAATCTTAACATTTTGTAAATATTTGAGCATATTCCCTCCAAGTCTTTGCCTTTTCAGCTTTTAATTTTTAAAACCATAGGTACATAGTACACTATAGTTTTTGACTGCACAGTATCCATTTTCCATAGAAAACAGCCCTTTTTCCAGTCCCTGTGCTCTTAGTAAGACAGATAATGACAGTGCCTCTCCAGACACCTGTCTCTGGAGGGGGTTCACCATCAATCTACTTATTTCCTCTAAAATAAGCTGTTGATAGAATACTTATTCCATTTTTTTTTAGAAGGTGGAGTCATGCTTCATCCTTAATATGCCTGTTCAAGATACAAAACCCTTCAAATCTCTCCTGCTCTTAAAAGCATTAAATTTTTGCATCTGCCTCAAACAAAACACTTAAGGGATAGTTAAGGCACATCACAAAAGTATTAATATGGCCAGACAGCAAACATCAGTCCTTCTTAGCTACTCAATTATACTACAGAAATGAGTTAGAGTTGCATTGTTAGAACATTCTGAATTACTATTAAATATGGGAACTTGCTTGAAGACCAAACAGCATTCTCAGATTGCAGAAATCCAGATTATCAGAATTTCACTATATCACAAACATTTTTGTGTCAAGTAATTTAAAACATAATTTTAAATATTTGTGCTCAAACACAAATATGTTGAACAAATGAACAATAATTTATTTGACCAATTTCCTACAAGTAGATATTTAGGCTGTCCCAATTTTCACTTGCACAAACAAGGCTAAGAGAATATCTTAACGGCTACATCTCTTGTACCCATTTTATGACTTTCACAGGCTAATATCCTATATATGAGATTAGAGAATAAAAGGGTATGCATATTTTATGGCTTTTGCTACACACTATTTCATCAACTTTCAGGCTCGCTAGAGCTTAAAAAAATTATTAAACTATAACCCTGTAAACTGGCATTTATCACCACTACTCTTGCCTTCACTTAAGAAGGTCTACACTAATTCCTGATTCCTTTCCTGGGTTACAAATGACTACCCCAAACCCAGATAGAGAGAGAGAGAGAAAGTCACTCAGTTGTGTCCGACTCTTTGCGACCCCATGGACTATACAGTCCATGGAGTTCTCCAGGCCAGAATACTAGAGGGGTAGCAGTTACCTTCTCCAGGGGATCTTCCCAACCCAGGGATCGAACCCATGTCTCCCACATTGCAGGTGGATTCTTTACCAGCTGAGCCACCAGGAAAGCCCTATATATCATGCCTCCTCCTATACACATGACCTTATATTTATCCATGTGCTGTGCTTAGTCGCTCAGTTGTGTCCGACTCTTTGCAACCCCATACACTGTAGCCTGCCAGGCTCCTCTGCCCATGGGATTCTCCAGGCAAGAATACTGGAGTGGTTGCCATGCCCTCCTCCAGGGGATCTTCCTAATCCAGTGATCCAACCCAGGTCTCTCGCATTGCAGGCGGATTCTTTACCATCTAAGCCACCAGGGGAGCCCATAGGTAATATTCAAATAGTTCAGGCCCCACAGCTTGAACACTGGGCAGAGTCTGAATGCCTCTTAAGCCAGGACAATAAAAGGCTAGATTTCTTTCTTTCTTTTTTTATTTATTTGGCTGTGTCAGGTCTTAGTTGAGACGTTTGGGATCTTTCGATCTTCACTGCAGTATGTGGGCTCTTTAGAGGTAGCATGTGGGTGTGGATCTAGTTCCCTAATCAGGGGTTGTATCTGGGCCCCTGCATTGGGAGCTTGGAATCTTTAAAAGGCTAGATTTCTTGGAGTATAGGTTAGGAGCTGAGATTTCTAACCAGCAAGTAGCTGACAGACAGAAAAGACTTAAGTTCATAAACGAACTGGAGGCAAAGCACAGTATGTGTTTTTTTCTTCCTCTCTCCAACTTCTTCTGGCAGCTCTTCAACTTTCTAGTAAACTAGGATGTTCTAGCTTTTACTATAACCAGCAGGATCAACCATACCATCTAATATTTTACCAGTATCTATCAGTCTCAGTTTTCAGTCACTTATCTATGAAGTTTTTCTTGACAAATCTCTATAATCAACAAACCTTGAGTTTCTGGGGCTATTTCCAATATGTAAACTGTCTTAACTACTTTATTTGTAATCTGAACCTTGTAAAACAGACAATTTCACATAAAAGGACATCTCTGAAAAATTACATAGATGTGGACTGGCTTCCCAGGTGGTGCCAGGGTAAAGAACCTGCCAGACAATGCAGGAGATGTAAGAGACACAGGTTTGATCCCTGGGTTGGGAAGATCCGCTGGAGAAGGAAATGGCAACTCACTCCAGGTATTCTTGCCTGGGAAATCCCATGGACAGAGGAGCCTGGCAGGCCACAGTCCATGGGGTCTCAAGAGTCGGATATGACTTAGCAACTAAATAAGAGGAAGTTTCTAGATTAAGAATGAACATGATAAGGGTTTGAAAGACATCTTCAAACAGAAGAAAATGGTGAAGATAAGTAAAAAGAGATGATTAAGAGAAATGGATTTTGATGATAGTCAACTTAGATTCAAACAGATCCTCCACGATAGGTTGCACAATGTTAGACAAGTCATTTAACCTTTTTAAGCCAGTTTTCCCATTAGTAAAATGGAAATCATAGTACATGTCTCACAGAACTACTGTGAGAATTAAATACTACACAAATAGCATTCAGCCTTGTTGCCTGGCACATACTCTGATAAATGCTAAATGCTGCTACAGTTTCTGTTATTATTAAATGTGGCCTAGGGATCCTCCAAAGGGGCATCATCCACTGACCTTTACTACGAGTTTACTACGAGTTTACTACGAGTAAAGGTCAGGTTAGAAGGCTCACAAGTCAGCTATTAATATTCTCTTTTCAGGCTCAAAGCAGGTCAAGAGTTGGCTACTAAATCAGCAATTTTAAAAAATCAAATGAGTTTTTTTTTTAAAGCTTATCAAGCCCGTTCTTATTTCAGGTTGGGAGATGTGTATACAAGGTGAGTACCTGTTCCATAATCCCTGTACCCCTCTACACCTGGCGCCCTCAGAAGAGTTAGAATGGAACTCTACTAGTGTCCCTCTGAGCCACCCAGGAACAAACCCAGGAGAAAAAGTCCCCAAATTACATTCTGATGTGTAGTTAATGATCTGTCTTGCATGAGTAGCTGAAACATCGTCCCTGTCGTACTACAGAGACTGAGAAAGAGGCTGCCATAATCTCCAACTGTCTGTACATTCATCTCTTCTTGTAGAAGACACTGTATAATCTACCAGCACACAGTCTCCCTAAGCAGATAAAACTGGTCAGCAGGTGACAAATGGTATTAATCCTAAAATTCTCTAAGGAGTTAGAGAGAAAGCACTTAATCATCAGTTCAATGAGGCATCTGGCTAATCACCTGCTGGAGAAGGGATTTTTGGAAAAACAAATGAGTAGGACATCTTCCAATAAGGTGGAAATGCCTACGAGCACAAATACTGGATTGGCCAAAAAGTTTGTTCAGGTTTCTCCATACCATATTATGGGGAATCTCAAACAAACTTTAACCGTTTCAAGTATTTAAAAAGATCAGACAGGCCCTCCCTCAATCTTGTTCCTCCTATATAGGCCCTCTCTAACCAACAGACCTTAATTTTGCAAAGGAAGCTTTCCTGGCTTCTATGACTATTTTCCAACCTACTCCAGTATTCTTGCCTAGAGACTCCTGTGGACAGAGGAGCCTGGTGGGCTGCTGTCCATAGGGTCACACAGAGTAGGACACAATTGAAGCAACTGAGCATGCATGCATGCATGCATTGCAGAAGGAAATGGCAACCCACTCCAGTGTTCTTGGAGATCCCAGGGACTGCGGAGCCTGGTGGGCTGCCATCTATGGGGTCGCAAAGAGTCGGACACAACTGAAGTGACTTAGCAGCAGCAGCAGCATGACTATTTTCTAGCACCTTCAAAATTTCTAGATAATAGCTGCGGTCATTTAAGCTCTCTTAACCTCAGCTTCTTTATGAGATTCAAAAAAACAAAAAAGCAGCTAGGATTTTATTTTACATTCCTAAATTCTAATCTTTTTAAAATCCAAACTGGTGTTAACTGTCAAGTCGTCGTTTAGTTGCTAAGTCATGTCCAACTCTTGTGACCACATGGACCGTGGCCTGCCAGGCTCCTCAGTCCAAGGGATTCTCCAGGCAAGAATACTGGAGTGAGTTGCCATTTTCTTCTCCAGGGGAACTTCCCGACCCAGGAATCAAACCCATGTCTCCTGCATTGGCAGGTGGATTCTTTACCAACTGAGCTATAAGGGAAGCCTGTGACTGTCAGGTAGAGCTATCCTTAATACCACTGCTATTAACTTCAGCTTTCTTATAAGGGCATTCATAAAAATGAAACCTCTACTTTCAGACACACATTTTCAGTATGAAAATAAAACAGCGCCAACCAGGAACCTCTTCAAAATGATATAGATGAGATAAAGGCAGCACCTAAACCACAGTGGTTTTGGACTAGCATCAGGTATAGGGTCCAAGCATGACAGGTGTTGGAAGAAACACAATTTTAGAGCTCCATAGAGATTTGTGTATTTCAAATACAATAAATAGTGGAAAAGTTGAGATGCATTTATCCCTTAGGCAATGAGATATCTTCTTTCAGTGTATAAAATATTAAAATGGCCTACCCTGGTATGGTTTTCACATCTCTAGTATTCTACAGTCTAGTTCTAAAGATATTCTTTTTTTCCTTTACAGTTTTGCTCAGGTTGTTAGAAGAGATTCTATGGATTTCTAGCCTCAAAGCTGGGTGGATCTGATCAAGTAGAAGTTTAGACTGAGGAAGCAGGCACATGCACGTAAGAATAAAATAAACCAAGTCACAACTACCAAAAAGGAGGAAGGGACCAGTATAGAAGTATATTACATTTATATTTCTAACAAGCCCGAGTGGCAGAAACACATGCTTTTTAACTTGTTGTTTACCTCACGTCCTTAATCAACATCCACTTAATCCCAGTGGTCAAAAGAGAAACTCCTAGTAAAATTTCACTATGGGCACCACTCTGTGCCATAGTAAGACCACACCAGCAGACCCAAACCAGATCTTTCTGTTCTCTCTTACACTAAGGTTTTGCCTAACAGTATATAAAAAAATTTCTTTTCTAATCTCCTGTAGAAAAAAATAAAGTCAACATTCCAAGAAGCTCTCATTTCATATACAGTATATTCCAAACCATGTGGCAAAGCACCAAGTTGTTTCATTACCATTCCAGTAAGAGTAGGATGAGGAAGAGAAAGTAAGACTTTCCACTCAGGTGGAACGTCTGCTGCTGCTGCTGCTGCTGCTAAGTCACTTCAGTCGTGTCCGACTCTGTGCCCACCAGGCTCCCCTGTCCCTGGGATTCTCCAGGCAAGAACACTGGAGTGGGTTGCCATTTCCTTCTCCAATGCAGGAAAGTGGAAAGTGAAAGTGAAGTCGCTCAATCGTGTCCGACTCTTAGCGACCCCATGGACTGCAGCCTACCAGGCTCCTCCGTCCATGGGATTTTCCAGGCAAGAGTACTGGAGCGGGGCACCATTGCCTTCTCTGGGTGGAACATCTAAAAGCACATACATTTAGAAGGATGTTATCTTAGTACATTGTCCTTGTTTCACAGCACTCAGAGGAAGTGAGACTTTTCCCCTTATAAATCTTAGGGAATGCCCTGAGGATTTTAAAATTTCCACCCCTGTATCCTCCTTTGGGTTTGTTTCTTTCAAAGCATGAGATTAAGGGAAAGAAAAGACAGGCTTCAGTACACAACATACTGACAGGTACTCATACTGTCCTTAAATCACTTTCTGGCCATATTTAAAACAATATTATGCACCCATGATTCTGGTTAAAATAAATAAATAAATAAAAGTTGACAGTACCAGGAACTGATTAAGCAAGACTGGTGGAGGCATAAACTACAGCTTCAACCACTTTCATAAAGTGGCTATACCTAGTAAAGTAGAACAGGTGCACATCCAACTTCCTAGCAATTCCACCCTTAGGTTTGTACAAAAGGGAAACTTTGGCACTTGTGGCCCAGAGATACAACAATGTTCAAAGCAGCAGTGTTGGTGATAAGAAAAATGCTGGAAAGAGCCTAAATGCCCATCAAAAAGTAATGCAAATTAACTATACTGCATATAGCAACACGGACAAGGAAAAGGCAAGTCACAGAAAAAGGTGTGACACTGTGACTCTACTTAAATCAAGAAAAGAATCAGGTAAAACTAAGAAAGATAGCAGAGCGATACAGACAAATAAGCAGGTGACTAATATAAAATGCCAGATAGTGGGAGGTAAAGAGGAAGGAGAGGGTACAATGAGGACAGGGCCACACAGGAGGTTCTAAACCTAAAGTATTGTCAAGCTTTACTTTGTAAGGTGGGTAACAGGTACTTGTGTTCTTATTATCATTATTCTTTGAACCCTAACAGGATACATTTCTCAATTTAAAACTAACAAAAGAAAACAAATTATACTAAGATATTCTTTATTATCTAGTATCTACACATTGATACAAAGAAGAAATATGCCAAGCTTTCCAATGACCCTTTCAAGTGGTAAAAGGTTTGCGTAACCATGTTAGTTTTCAGAAAAATTAGCTAATGGGTCCACTTCCATAGTAACTCAGAGGGAGAAGTTTCCTTTGCAGCACAGTTATCTCATGTAATATAACTTTTTATAATGTCTCATTTCCATGATAAACTGGAAATTCCATCAAGGAAGGCCTTCTCTCCTTCAACACTCTATCCCGAGGTCTAACACTGTGCCTTGATATGGGAAGTACACAATAAAAATTTCTGAATGAATAAATGATCTTGAGAATCTAATTAGGCTGGGGCAACTATTACTAGTATCTCCACAAATGTAGGGAAACACACAATTCTTCAGAAACTTCATGTTTCATCCCTTTCTTTGGCTCTCTGAACCTCTGTCCCATAAATTAGTAGGTATTTCAGCATTTATGAAACAAGGTTTACTAAGGTCTTACTGTAAGTGGGCACTGTCCTGGGTGCTAAAAACATGGCAGTGACAGGACAGCCATAGTCTCATTTGTCTATAAAACAGCCGTTTGGTGGTATAAAGGAGATGGTAGGATAGGACTGTCCCCACTGACCTCTTAGAACACTGAAATGTATACAAAGGCAAGCCTGAGATTTCAACAAATGGTGTGTGGTAAGATCCACTGTGGAAAACAATGGGCTGCTATTTCCTTCTGCTACTGTAAACAATGAACTAATTCCTTTAGTCTCTGTACCCTTGTGACTTAAATTATTCTTCATTCTGCAGGGTAGCTTCTCCTAAAGCAATGAATAAACAGTGAAGCACTGTCCTTCTGGAATCTCTTCTAGAAAGCAACAGGCAGAGACATACCTCATAGGAAGAAAAGCTATCAAGGAAAGAAATTATTACCTTGAAGACAAACATCTCTATTCTGGAGATAAAAGACACGAGCCATAGGTGGTCACTTTACAGCTGCCTCTGCCTGTGATTTATAAAAAAGGTTAAAATTTGAGACAAGGAATGGACAAGCATTAAATGGTGGTTGTAGTAAGCTTGAGAACTACTTCAATTCACTAAACTCAAAACTTTTACTGCTTTTCATTCTGTTTCAATACAGTCCTCATTCTACCCAGCATTCCTTTAAAGGCCACAGTAGAAAATGCTGCTGACACCTATTATCAGTTCTAGTTATTCCTGACTCCCTTCTTCTTCCTCGAGCCAACCTAAAATCTAAGAAATGCAAGTTGGTGAGTAGCGTAATTAGGTAGGACATGAAGGGAACAACCGACATCCTTCAAAATGGATTACGCTTCTATTTCCTTCTTAGGCATTTAACTTGCTTCCTGAAAATTTAACAAAGTCATCAGTAATTTGACTTTGCAAGGCATTAATTCCTTTTGTACATTATCTCCATTAAAAATATTAAAAAACTAAAAAGAAAAAAAAGCATTTCAAAATATATTCAGTTTTCATCTCTGTGAGTCATTGTTTATGGCAGAAGAATTCCACACTCGGAATGTTGAAGTAATTCATTCATGCCTAAACCTAGACTGAGTATGGTTGGCACAGGGGTCAATGGGGCCAAAGGTAAACGAGCATTAACTAAGGATACTGAATACTCAATTAGGTGCTTGGCAGCTAAATTGGAAACTAGTTAAGAAAATTTGGGAACTGAGACTTCCCTGGCAGCCCTGTGTTTAAGACTGTGCTTTCACTGTAGAGGGCATGGGTTCGATCCCTGGTCAGGAAACAAGATTCCACATGCCATGTGCTATGCAGCCAAAAAAGAAAATTTAGAAATAAAATTTATTTATTACTGTATTCAAAGGGAATATATAGGGATATTTACTAAAAGTTGGGTAACTTAGCTCAGTTAAAAAGCATTCACAATTTGCTGTAGAACTGAAAAAATAAAGCAGAACTGTATATCAGATTCAAATTATTACCTAAAGACAACAGCAATAAATAAAACATCTAGGGCTACCATCAGCATAAGACCTTTCTGAATTAGAGAGAAGCTGCCATCAACATACTGACCAGGTTCAAGACAGTGTGGGCCAAGCTCAGGCTGGATATCAACCCTTTACTCAATGCCTCTCAGGAGGGGACCTTCCTGAAGGGCACACTCTGTACCGCTGAGGGTGAATGTCTTATATATGTGTTTTTCTTTTCTGTCTTCCAAAACCTAATTAAAATGAAAACGTGTAAACAGAAAAAAATAGGCACAAATCTCTGAGGACCAAGAGAGCAAGAGAGAAGAGCAGAGGAGACATGAGATACCAAAAACATTTCAGAAACTAGAAAACAGATATACAAATGTTAACCTAGCAGATCAAAGGAAACCTATGAGAGACCTCAGTCTGTAAGGTAAAGGAAAGGAACTATATTAGCAAACATTCAAAACCCAGGAAAAGCTCAGGTACTTCTAAAAAGAGGATAGGGCTCAAAACAGGAAGATCAGCCCCAAGTCTTTAAAAGATGCATCAGAACTCTAAACCATCTTCACCAACAGTGCAGCTTCCTCACCTCCCCACCCACTACTCCCTACAATTCTAGCAGAAGTCTGAAGGTTTATTCTCTGCATATGTTGAATAGACAGACTCCGTACTTACCAACACCAAGCACAACTGAGAATAAAGTACAACACTGACAACAACAGTGAAACATAAAACTCCTTTCCCTTCACTGGGCTCTGCTAAAGCAGGCAAAAGATTGGCTGATTCCTCTGAGGGAAAAATGACTTCTTCCCCAAGTCAAAAGACCAGATGTTGGGGACTGGGTGACCCTCACCTAAACAGTCAATCACCCCTACAGTAAAGCCTAACAACTGACAAGCTCCATCAATGAAAAAACAGCTTCTAAAAAAATGGACTGTAGTGTTTTGCTTTTATAATCATTCTTTAAGTTTCAATTATGTTGGCATCTTAGCAAGTATTTATTATACACCACCTGGCTGGGAACCTTAGTTCCTGTGTATGCATGCTCAGTCACACAGTCCTATCTCTTTGTGACCCCATGGACTGTAGCCTGCCAGGCTCCTTTGTCCATGGGATTTTCCTAGCAAGAATACCAGAGTGGATTGCCATTTCCTCCTCAAACGGATCTTGCCAGCAGGGATCATGCCCGTGTGTCCTGCATCTCCTGGATAGGCAGGCGGATTCTTTACCACTGAGCTACCGGGGAAGCCCCTGGAGTGTTTTGCTTTTAAACACAAGTGGATAATCAAGAATGGCAAGGCATTTGATTAAAAAACACTCTGAGTCTAAACAATGAATGAACTTGAAACAAGTAGAGATAATGTAGAGAGCAGAAAAAAAAAGAAAAAATTACTGTATCATATATAAGATATTGCATCCATGGAACAAGAGATTATGAAAAAGCATTGAGTATAAGAAAGCCACTGTAGAAATTAAAAAAAAAAAAAAAAATATATATATATATATATATATAAAGTAGGAAGTTTGAGGATATATACTGAAATTTATCTTAACTTGCTTCCTTATTAGAATTTTGGGTTGCTTGAATTTTTTAAAAAAATTTATTTTTTGATCGCACTAGGTCTTCATTGCTGCACACAGGCTTTCTCTAGTTGCAATGAGCAGGGGCTTCTCTTTGTTGGGGTTTGCAGGCTTCTCTTGTTGCAGAGCATAGGCTCTAGGTACATGGGCTTCTGCAGTTGCAGCACACAGGCTTAGTAGTTGTGGCTTGTGGGCTCAGTAGTTGTGGCTCTCCGGCTGTAGAGCACAGGCACAGTAGTTGCGGCACACAGGCCCAGTTGCTTCACAGCAGGAGGAATCTCCCAGACCAGAGATCAAACACATGCCCCTGCATTGGAAGCAGATTCTTATACACTGTATCACCAGGGAAGTCCTTGAATTTTCTTTTAAGCACCCTTGTTTGTAAGTTATTGCAAAATGTTTCCAATTACTTTCTACAAGGGTAAACTCCTTACAAGTGGAATTGTAGGGTTTTTGTCACATATTCTTTTTTAAAAAAATTAATTTAACTGGAGGATAATTACTTCACAATATTGTGGTGGTTTTTGCCATACATCAACAGAATCAGCCACGGGTGCATATATATCCCCTCATCCTGAACCCCCCCCCCCATCTCCCTCCCCATTCCATCCTTCTGAGTTGTCCCAGAACACGGGCTTTCAGTGCCCTGCTTCATGCATCTAACTTGCACTGGCCATCTATCTTACATATGATAATATACATGTTTCAATGCTATTCTCTCAAATCACCCCACCCTCGCCTTCTCCCACAGAGTCCAAAAGTCTGTTCTTAACATCTGTGTCTCTTTTGCTGCCTTGCATATAGGATCGTTGTTACCATCTTTCTTAATTCCATATACATGCATTAATACACTGTATTGGTGTTTCTCTTTCTGACTTACTTCATTCTGTATAATAGGTTCCAGTTTCATTCACCTCATTAGAATGGACTCAAATGCATTCTTTTTTATAGCTGAGTAATATTCCATCATGTATATGTACCACACCTTCCTTATCCGTCTGCTGATGGACATCTAGGTTGCTTCCATGTCCTGGCTATTGTAAACAGTGCTGCAATGAACACTGTACCCTTTTTCAATATTTCTCTTTCAATTCTGCTTTCCTCAGTGTGTATGCCCAGCAATGGGATTGCTGGGTCGTATGGCAGTTCTCATTCCAGTTTTGTAAGGAATCTCCACACTGTTTCTCCACAGTGGCTGTACCAGTTTGCATTCCCACCAACAGTGTAAGAGGGTTCCCTTTTCTCCATACCCTCTCCAGCATTTATTGTTTGTAGACTTTTTAATGGTGGCCACTCTAACCGGCGTGAGATGATACTTCATTGTGGTTTTGATTTGTATTTCTCTAATACTGAGCAATGTTGAGTATCTTTTCATGTGTTAAATTTCTTTCAGCAATGTTTTGTAGTTTTCAGTGTTTACGTTTTACATATCTTTTATCAGGTTTATCCCTATTTTATATTTTAATGCTATTAAAAATTATGTTTTAGAAACTTCAATCTGATTCCCAGTATACAGAAATACAATTGATTTTAATATAATGAACTTCTGCACTATTGCTAAATTCACATATTACTATTGTTTTAATAGCTTTTTTGTAACTTTCTTAAGAGTTTCTCTTTTTAAGATTATAAAAAAAAATTCTCTATTAAAACCTCATGTTACCTGTTTTTTTCCTTGTAGCATTTTCTACACAAATGATCATAACATCTTTATTTATATAAAGACATTTTTATTTCTTCCTTTTCAATTTTGGATGCCTTTTATTTCTTTTTTTCTGGTCTTACTGGACTAGCTAGAACCTCCAGAGTAATGATGGATAGAAGGAGTAAGCGGGGACATCCTTACCTCAGGCTTTATCCTAAGGCGAAAAGTCTTCAGTTTTTGAATGTTAGCTAACGTGTTAGGTTTATGATAGATACTATCAGGAAGAGACTCCCTTCTATTTCTGGTTTCTTGAATAGGGTGAGGCAAATGACGGGCAAACGAGGCATGAAAAGTATTGACCATGGGTGCAGAATTTAAGGGAGTACCAAGAGCCTCAGTAATCGAGAAATGATATTTTAATACAATATTTTTTAAAAGTCAAAATTAATGCAAAAAATCACAATAAACAAAATACTGAGATTTAAATAAAGATCAGATTAATCTTACTGATTTTTCCTTTGGCTTCTGGCTTCAATTTGGGTCTGCATAGCACTGTCACTGGAGCCCTAAGAATAACAGAAGGATGGGTACTGCAGACCCAAGGAACAGCACACATAAAGGCCATAAGCTGGGGGTGTGCCCGGAGCATCTGAGGAATATTAAGGAAAAGAGTGACAGAGGGAGAGGACACAGTAAATGAGGTAAGAATGAAAATAGGAGCCTGATGATCTAAGTGACCACAAGAACTTTGCGATTTTTGAATGATATGAGAAGCCACTACATGGGTTTAAGTAGAGGAGTAAAATAATTTGATATGCTTTAAAGGGATCACTCTGACTGCTAAGGCACTAAACACAAGGGGACTAGTTAAGGGCTATTACAATAATCCACAGTTGTTTAGATCAGCTGGAAGCAGGGAAAGTGGTAAGAAGAGTTAGATTCTAAATATTTTGAAGATAAAGCCAGTATAGTTTGTTGGTGGACTGTATGTGGAGAGGGAGAGAATGAGAAGAATAACTCCTTGGCCCAAGCAATTAGAAAAATGGAATTGCTATTTACTGAGATGATGAAGACTGAGAGGATCAGGTTTTGGACAAAAAATTCAGAAGTCTTGATTTTGGACATTTGTTAAGTTTGAAATGCCTATCAGATATCTATCTAAGTCAAAATGTCAGGTAGGCAGATGAATACACGAGATGGATAGTAACTGTGAAGTTGTCAGCATATAAGTGAGAGGAGAGGAGATAACGGAGAATAGCACTGAGTCCATGGGCACTTCAGTGCTTAAAGTTTGGAGAGATTAAAAATAAGCAGCAAAGGAGACTGAGGTGAAGAATACAGTAAGGTGAGAAAAACAATCAGGAAACTGTGATGTTCTCGAAATCAAGTAAAGAAAGAGAAAGTAATCAAATCTGCTGAAAGGCCAAGTAAGATAAGGATTGAGAACTGAGAACTATTAAGAAAGTAAAAAGACAACCTACTAGAGAGTGGGGGAAAATATCTGTAAATCACATATCTGTTAACAAAAAGACAACGCAATTAAAAATGGGCAAAGGATCTGGGGAAATCCCTGGTGGTCCAGTGGTTAGGCTTCCAGGATCTCACTGCCAAGCTCCAGGGTTCAGTCCCTGGTCAGGGAATTACAATCCCACAAGTTGGGTGACCAACAACAACAAAAAAGGCAAAGGATCCAAATAGAGATTTTTTTTCCCAAAAAAGTAAGTATATATACAAATGACCAACAAGCAAATGAAAAGATGATCAGAACCACTAATTATCATGTGCCATATGCTCAGTCATGTCTGACCATGCTTTGTACCCTCCAGGCTCCCCTGAACATGGGATTATCCAGGCAAGAATACTGGAGTGGGTTGACATTTCCTACTCCAGGGCATCTTCCCAAGCCAGGGATCGAATCTGCGTCTCCTGCATTGCAGGCGGATTCTTTACCAGCTGAGCCATTGGGGAAACCCAACTAATCATTAGGAAAATGTAAATTAAAATCACCTCACATTCACAAAGGTGGTTCAAATAAAAAGACAACAAGATGATAACAAGTGCTGGTAAGGACAACTTGGAAACTTCTAACATCGCTGGTAGGACTGTTAACTGGTGCAGCCACTTTGGAAAAGTTTGGCAGGTCTTCAAAATATTAAAAAGAGTTATCACGTGACTTAGCAATTTCACTCCTAGGTATAAAACCAAAAGAATTGAACACACATGTCCACACAAATTGTGCACATGAATGTTCATAGCAACACTATTAATAATATCCAGAAAAGAGACTCAAATTTGTCCATCAACTGATGAATGGACGAATAAAATGTGTTTATATCCATACAATGGAATATTTGGCTATAAAAAAGGACAAAGCGGACTTCCCTGGTGGCCCAGTGATTAACAACCTGTCTGTCAATGTAGGAGACACAGGTTTGATTGCTAGTCCAGGAAGATTCCACATGCCACACAACAACAAAGCCTGCATGCCGCAACTACTCAGCCTGAGCGCCTAGAGCCTGTCCTCTGTATTAAGCGAAGCCATCACAATGCGAATGAAGTCCATACACTGCAACTAGAGAGTAGTCTCTGCTCGCTTTAACTAGAGAAAGCCCGTGCACAGCATTGAGGACCTAGTGCATCAAAAAATAAATTAAAAAAAAAAAAACTTAAAAAAAAAGAACAAAGTATAGATAAATCCTGTAACATGGATGATTTTTAAAAACACTATTCCAAGTGAAAGAAACCAGACTCAAAGGGCCATATATTATTTAATTCCACTGATATGAAATGTTGAGTCAGAAGCAGAGTAATGGTTTCCAAAGGTGAGGAGGAGGCAGGAATGTATCCTGACTACTAACAGGCATAGAGTTTCTTTCTGGGGTGATGTAAATGATCTAAAATAGTGATCATATAATAGTGATAGTTGCATAAGTCTGTGAATACACTAAAATCCCCCGAATTTCATATTTTTAATATGTGAATTTTATGGCATGTGAATTGTGTCTCAAGAAAATGCCCACTTAAAAAATGTTGAGAATTGATCACTGGATTTACCAATGTAGAGGTCTCTGGTGACTTTGACAAGGGCAGTTCCTGTAAAATGGCAGAGTAAAAGACGTTGGTAGGGCTACATTTCTTTGTAGAGGCTCTAGGGGAAATTTGTTTTGTTTCCAGTTTTTAGAAGCTGCCTACATGCCCCAGCTCATAGCACCTTCTTCCTCCATATTTAAAACCAGCAGTATAATATCCTGAAATCTCTCTCTCTTACTTTCCTATCGCCCACTTTCCCTTATCAAGACTTTTGTGATTACACTAGGCTCACCTGGATAATCCAGGCTACCCTCTCCATCTCAAAATCCTTAATCACATATAGAAAATTCCTCTGCTATGTAAGGTAATCAGCTTCCCTGGAGGCTCAGCTGGTAAAGAATCCACCTGCAATGCAGGAGACACAGACTAAATCCCTGGGTTGGGAAGATCCCCTGGAGAAGGGCATGGCAACCCACTCCAGTATTCTTGCCTGGAGAATCCCATGGGCTGAAGAAACTGGGGGGCTACAGTCCACAAAGAGGTGGACACGACTGAAGTGACTGAGCACACACACATGCATGTAAGGTAACGGTCACATGTTCCAGGGGTCATAGGATATTCTTGAAGTTGCTCAATCGTGTCCGACTCTTTGAGACCCCATGGACTGTAGCCAACCAGGCTCCTCCATCCATGGGATTTTCCATGCAAGAGTACTGGAGTGGGTTGCCATTTCCTTCTCCAGAGGATCTTCCCGACCCAGGGATCGAACCCAGGTCTCCCATATTGCAGGCAGATGCTTTACCGTCTGCGCCAGCAGGGAAGCCTAGGTGGCCATTATTCTGCTTATCACATACATATAGTTTTTGCATACTACTGAAATTAAATTGGTATTAATTCAAACTAGATTATTCCACTAAGAAAATAGCTCTAAATGTTATATTAAAAGAAACAATCAAGGAATTTAAATGGTACATTAGAATACCTCCCTTTAACACAAAAGAACACTTGGTGGAGGAATAGAGGAACAAAAAAGACATAAAACATATAGAAAATAAACAGCAAATGGCAGACATAAATCTCATCAGTAATTATGTTAAATGTAACCAAATGAAACACTCCAATTAAAGAATGAGGGGGCACTTCTCTGTGCTCCGAACACAGGGAAGGGCATATGGGTTCCATCCCTGGTTGGGGAACTAAGATCCCACATGTCACGCAGCATGGCCAAAATGAATGAGTGAACGAGGGGAAGCAACCCAGAGTCTATAAAATTACTAAAATAGACAAAAGGCAAGACTTACAAACCTAGGAGGTTTTAAAGAATAAGGAAAGAGAGAGTGATCCGCAAGTGCCAAGAAGGAAAAAAGATGACACCCACTTTTAGGTTGACTGACATAAGGAACATGAGAGGACTGCACTGAAGCAGGCTCCTATAGAGATGTTTATGATCTTTTTGGACAAAACGAAATTTAAATTTTTTGTTTCGTAAAAATTTGTCCATCTTTTCCTTTATGTTTCTACCTCTAGCATTCATGCTTAGAAAGGCAGTCATATTCTGAGAGCCAATAAAAAATACTCATCTATGTTTTCTTTTTTATATAGGATTCCTAAATTAGAGCCTCAGTGCATTTTAACCTTACTGTAGACTCTGCTGTTTAATACTCTCTTTATTTTTCTTTCACAGATCAGAAGGAAAGAAGAGTAAAGGAGACAATGTATTATAGAAAAAGCACTAAATTAAAAGGCAGTAGTACTGACATTTAATCCAAACTCCACTACAAAGCCACTGGATGGCAGGCAGCTTGATCTCTGGTCTACTGCCCTCTTCGCCCATTGCCATAGTTTAACATCACATTATCTCTGGGGTTGCAAAAGAGTCAGACACAACTTAGCAACTAAACAACAACAACTATCTTATCAAAGACCTTTGGGGCTTCCTTGGTGGCTCAGTGGTAAAGAATCTGCCTGCAACGCAGGAAATGTGGGTTCAATCCCTGGGTTGGGAAGATCCTCTGGAGAAAGAAATGGCAACCCATGTCAGCGTTCTTGCCTGGGAAAACCCAGGGACAGAGGAGCCTGGCAGGCTATAATCCATGGAGTTGAAAAAGAGTTGGACACGACTTAGTGACTAAATAAAACATCATCATCTCTGGTCTATGGCTATAGGTGATTATATCTCCCAAATGTTGGTGAATTGGCCAAACTGACAATAATCTCTCCTTCTTCCAATCCATCCATCACAAAAGCTAGAAAAGCCTTAAAATGAAGGATTCATATCTATAGCTCATATAAACTGCTCCTACAAATTAGGAAAAACAAATAATTCAAGAGAAAAATGAGTAAAGGTTAGGAATAAGCAACACACAGAAGAAATACAAATGACCAATAGATATATTTTAAAAATTATATTCAACCATACTAATAACTAGGAAGGCACAAATTAAAAGTCCAAAGCATCTCCCTCATCAAATCATCATTAATTATGAAGACTTGTAAACACCAGGTTTGATTAAAGATACAGAGTAGCAGAAACTTTCATATTAAAATCTTATATTAAGAAGTTTCATACTCAATAATAAGGAAATCCTAACTCCACAATATGACTTAAGCCCTTTCACAGTATGGCCTTGGCTTATCTTTCTTTTCTCTCTATCCTCTACCCATCCTGGATTTTAGCTGCACATCACACAAAAAACCATGACATATATTAGATTTTTCATCCCTCAACAATTAGGAGCATGTGCTTCCTATCGTCTGGAATGATCCTTTCATCTCCTCAATGAAAGTGCCATATTTCCTTTCAAGATAAAATTTAAACACCCTCTTCCATGATGTCCCCAAATTTAGCTGACTTCTCCTTTGTGTTCTTCCAGTACTTTAAAGCCCAAGAGTCTTTGCCACATTTCCACTTGAACTTATCTGTTGATAATTTTTTGTCTTCCTATCAGACTGAGGAAAGTGGCCCGTGAGATTCTGGTCTTATTTATTTTCGTTTTTACAGCACTGAGCACATAGTTGGTGCTCCATAAAAGCTGAATTAGTAACATTTCACCTACAGCCTAAGGCGAACAGCAGGTTTTTTTCATTTCTCAAAGTCTACAAAGACCAGTATTGAGTATTATCTTAAAATTACAACTCTCTAACACACCACTGTCCAAAACACCAAAATCAACTACCTTATACTGGTTAACTTAGGTTTCATTTTTGATCATTTACAAGGCTAAAAAGTGAAATGTTACTTTTGTCAATATGTGGTCTCAGAAGATTAATTAGAAATTTAAACCCTCTTTAAAGAGAAGCGGTATGCAAAGCCGTTGACTCCATCTTGACAGATTAAAATCATCCAGGGTTTTATGTACATTATGAAAATTGGTAAACACTACAAAAAGCCATGTCTCCTCCTCCAAGGTGGTTAAACATTTACCAGCACATCCCTGGACCAAAGTAGACCGGCACTGTGACTAGCTAATAAGGAAACAGTTGTTTAAGTCTTCTTTCTTCTTCAAGAAGCTTTCTGGTCTGGTGTTGCTAAACTATTTTCATTTATTTCCCCCTAATTTACAACTCCTAAATGACTTACATATATGTCAAACAGCTTTTTTTGCATTCACCTTATTCATTTTATAAATATGGACCTGTGGCCCTGTCCATATTGATGATTGCTTTATCCACTCCTTTTTGACCTTCAACTAACGAGTAAAGCTTCCTGAAAGAGGAACTTTCTCAAAAAGTACTTAACACATAATGACTAGAGTATCAGACATTGTGGTCAGCTTCCAACATCCATTCCACCTGAGAATATCAGTCTAAGACAATTATTGAAATCCCATTCTGCGAGTCAGTGACTAGTTTAAAAGAGGGCTTATGACCCAGTTATGGTCAGAGATGTAAGAATAAAAGTCTGCTGGGAGCTTCTGGGAAGGGCTTTCTTGCTCCTGTGAGCTAGAAGCAAATTCCCCTTCTTAACCTCATGTTGTGGTATTTGGATGAAATTCTTACAAAGCTGGAATCATCATATAATCCAAAGCAAATAAACAAAAAACCCACACCTGACCTATTTCTCAAATTCTGTTATGAGTGATAAGAAATTTCCTAATGCCATTTAAAAACAGGGTTAGCAAAAGCATATTAACTGATAAATCAGAAACGTAGACAAAGATCTATGTACTGAAGTAGGATTTTCACCACAGTAAAATTTATTATTTACAGAGAATAACTGTGTTCTAAATTGGGTTTTCTCCCTTACCATTTTTTAACATAAACTATTTTTTTTCAATTGAACAAAAGGTTCTTTAAATTCTATAGTGTTTTACAGTTTTCAAAAGTTTCACACACGTGATTTCATAAAATCCCATAATAACACTTCTCCCCCCACCTCTATTTTGCCTCTTCCCCCTCTCCTTTCCCCACCGGTAACCACTACTTTGTTCTCTATATCCCTAAGTCTCTTTCTTTTTTAATTCACTAATTTGTTGTATTTTTTAGATTCCACATATAAATGATATCATCGTCACTCTCTGACTTACTTCACTTAGCATAATGCCCCGAAAGTCCATCAATGTTGCTGCGAATGCCAGGGAAGTCCCTCTAGTCCACTCTTGATCGGCACTTCGGTTGTGCCCATATCTTGGCAACTGTAAATAATGCTGCTATAAATAATGGGGTGTGTGTATCTTTTTGAATTAATGCTTATGCTTTTGGGGGAAGATAACCAGTAGTGGAACTGCTGGATCATATGGTAGTTCTATTCTTAGTTTTTTGAGAAACGTCCATACTGTTTTCCACAGTAATGGCTTCAATTTACATTCCCACCAACAGTATACTACGGTTTCCTCTTCTCTTCACCCTCATGAACATGTTGTTATTTGTATTCTTTCTGACGACAGTCATTCTGACAGGTGTGAGGTATCATCTTGTGGTTTTGATTTGCATTTCCCTGATGATTTAGCCATACACAACTATTTTTTAGAGATTAAAGTTAAACATACACATTGTTTGAAGAATAAGAGTTTTACCAAGTGTGTTTAAAAAAAAAGAAAAGTTGCCCCTTACCCGTTGCTGTCCCATTTCTACTCCCTAGAGAATAAACCATTGCATTTCTTTTAAGTAATTATTTTCAAACTAATCTTTATGCTTCTAAATGACATGCTTGTGTTGCTACCTCTTGATTTTTCAGTTTTGTAAATTATCCATTGATTTCCCACTTTGGAAGATGATCTCTTTTCTTCCTTCTGTACCCAAAATACACATGCATCCTTTCGATCTCTCAAACTATCCTTTATAGTGATACTATAATTCCTACTAGTTCAATATTCAGTATAAGTAGTAATGATTATGTAAGCCTATTCACACTGGAGCCATACAGTAAACCATGATTCCTTTTCCTTTCCTACACAAGTTTTTTATTTTTCTGTATTATCTTTTTAACTCATTTGCTTAGATTTCTATTTATTTATCAGAATTTTGCCCCAGAAAATCTTTGCCAATTGTCTAAATTTCCTTTCAAGATATTCATATTAATAAAGTATTCTATTTCATCTTCCTAAAGAAGGCTTTCTTGGAGACTTTGAACCTTCTCCAATCTGGACTGGCTGCCCTCTCAGTGCTGGTAAACTGTTTATCTGAAATCTCCATTCACTAATCTGAGGAATCCCCTAGTTTGTCTTGTTTACTGAATCTTCCATTTCCTCAATCATGTTTCCATCTTTCCTGGTTTATGACCTTATTTTGTGGAGAACATTTTTCAGTAGCTTCTGAGAATGGTGCATGGGAAGGAAGGACATTTTTTAAAACACTGCAAGTTTATTCTAGCTTTCCAGACAAGACCGATAGTTTCGCTGAATAAAAAAAAAAATCTAGGCTCTGTTCTTGGACATAGTTTCTGACAATGATGTGCACTGACTCATGTGTAAAGAAAGCATGGAGGAGGGCATGGCTTGGCTCCAGTATTCTTGGCTGAAGAATCCCATGGACAGAGAAGCCTGGTGGCCTATAGTCCATGGGGTCACCAAGAGTCGGACACAACTGAAGTGACTAAGCACACGTACAACGCTTGGTATGATGTGATGAAAATGGCCTTTTACTTCTGTGGTTATCTTCTCAAAAACCCATAACCTTTATTTTATCATAAGAAAAACTTCAGACAAATTCCTACAGTGAGATCTACAAAATACAAAACCACTACACCTCAAAATTGTCAAAGTCATCAAAAACAAGGAAAAGTTTGAAAAACTTCTACCACCAAGAAGAACCTTCAGAGATATGACAACTAGATGCAATGTGGTATCTTAGATTAGACTCTGGAACAGAAAAAGGAAAGGTTAATCTACATAAGATATAGACAATAATAATAAAGCAATATTAGTTCACTATTGTAAGGAGTATTTCATCTAATAATATAGGATGTTAACAGGGAAAACTGGGTATGGGGACATATAATTGTCTAAACTACCTTCTCAACTTTTCTGCAAATCTAAAACTGCTCTAAAACAGTCAGTTCAGTTCAGTTCAGTCGCTCAGTCGTGTCCGATTCTTTGTGACCCCATGAATTGCAGCACACCAGGCCTCTCTGTCCATCACCAACTCCCGGAGTCTACCCAAACCCATGTCCATCGAGTCGGTGATGCCATCCAACCATCTCATCCTCTGTCGTCCCCTTCTCCTCCCGCCCCCAATCCTACCCAGCATTAGGGTCTTTTCCAGTGAGTCAACCCCTCGCATGAGGTGGCCAAAGTGTTGGACTTTCAGCTTCAACATCAGACCTTCCAATGAACACCCAGGATTGATCTCTTTTAGGATGGATTGATTGGATCTCCTTGCAGTCCAAGGGACTCTCAAGAGTCTTCTCCAACACCACAGTTCAAAAGCATCAATTCTTCGGCGCTCAGCTTTCTTCACCGTCCAACTCTCACATCCATACATGACCACTGGAAAAACCATAGCCTTGACTAGACGGACTTTTGTTGGCAAAGTAATGTCTCTGCTTTTAAATATGCTATCTAGGTTGGCCATAACCTTCCTTCCAAGGAGTGTCTTTTAATTTCATGGCTGCAATCACCATCAGCAGTGATTCTGGAGCCCCCCAAAATTAAGTCTGACACTGTTTCCACTGTTTCCCCATCTATTTCCCATGAAGTGATGGGACCAGATGCCATGATCTTAGTTTTCCGAATGTTGAGCTTTAAGCCAACTTTTTCACTCTCCTCTTTCACTTTCATCAAGAGGCTCTTTAGTTCTTCTTCACTTTCTGCCATAAGGGTGGTGTCATCTGCATATCTGAGGTTATTGATATTTCTCCCGGCAATCTTGATTCCAGCTTGTGTTTCTTCCAGCCCAGCGTTTCTCATGATGTACTCTGCATATAAGTTAAATAAGCAGGGTGACAATATACAGCCTTCACATACTCCTTTTCCTATTTGGAACCAGTCTGTTGTTCCATGTCCAGTTCTAACTGTTGCTTCCTGACCTGCATACAGGTTTCTCAAGAGACAGGTCAGATGGTCTGGTAGTCCCATCTCTTTCAGAATTTTCCACAGTTTATTGTGATCCACACCATCAAAGGCTTCGGCATAGTCAATAAAGTAGAAATAGATGTTTTTCTGGAACTCTCCTGCTTTTTCGTTGATCCAGCAGATATTGGCAATTTGATCTTTGGTTCCTCTGCCTTTTCTAAAACCAGCTTGAACATCTGGAAGTTCACGGTTCACGTATTGCTGAAGCCTGGCTTGGAGAATTTTGAGCATTACTTTACTAGCATGTGAGATGAGTGCAATTGTGCGGTAGTTTGAGCATTCTTTGGCATTGCCAACAGTAAAGTCTGTTAAAAGGAAAAAACAATAACGATCCCTGCAGCTAGGGTAGAATGTGATCTGACCAAACCAAGATGGGTAAAGGAACTGAATAAATTAGAGTTCACAAAGAAACACATGCTGCATACTTCTCCCTTACCTTAGGAAAAAATTGGAACCTGTCATCCAGTCACACAATATCAGATCAGTTGTCTAATCATAAACACATATTAGACAAGAAAAATCAAATCAATAAAAGTACACTGAGTCTTATTTACATGCAAAAAGTTATCCCTAGACTAGTACTACTCTAAGCTCTAAGGAAGGTCTCCAGATTGGGAGCATCAGCATTTCCTGGGAACTTCTTAAAAATGCCAAATGGCATCACACCAGCTTTACTCAATCAGAGTATCTGGTGGATTCAACCTAGAAATCTGTGTTTTAACATCCTCTCCAGGTAGTGTGCATGCATCCTGAAGTCTGAATCTCACTATGGTAGGCAGCATGAATGAAGCAAATTCGTACAGTGATCTGGGGTGCAAGTAAGCAGATGGAGAACTCATGTCTCACAGCAACACATGTGCCACGTGATTACCAAGCAGCACTGGCAAAGAGCAGTCAGCACTCTTCTACCAGATACTGAGTAGAAGCACAATGGTTAGATCCTCTGAGCATTTCCTGGCAATTACAAAGACAAGCAAAAAGGAACAGAAGTCAGAGGCAGGCTGAAAATGCTGGCCAGCAGGGAGATACACATAATAGTAGGTGTAGTAAATATGCTACTCAGTGATCCCAAACAGATTAAGTGTTGCAATACAGCTCTCTTAACATCTCCAGATTCTTGCTTTTCATAGAAACCTGGGGATTGGTTTTGACTCTTCCGCACTTTGAGATTGCTGTTTCCATCTTGTGTTCGCCTATTTAGAAATGAAAAAGCACTTTCTATATTACCAACAAAAGCAATTCAGCAGAATTCATTTCTATATATTGTGCTGCCAAATATAAGCTCTATTAATGAACAGCACAAGGGACCTGCGCTTCGCTTGGTAAAATGATTAGAGTGTCAGGAGAAATCTAGCTCTGCAAGCTGCTGCATTAAAAAAAAAAAAATGCATTTAACTGCAGCCACAGGTCCCTCCTTCCTATGGCTTCAAAATCAGATGTTCACCCATCCCTAGCAGCAAGATGAAGACCTTAGAGAGAGGGCCCTGACAGCAAACCACAGAGGCTGCAGACACATCTCATTTTAATTGCATCAGCAACTGCTAAGCAATTAATGAAAAGACAGAAAGAGGGAGGAAGCATCAGGGCAAAGAGAACAGACACTTGAGCAACCATGTGGAAATACTTCATCCTCACCCCAATGAGAGTTAGGTTATTTATGGCAGCTGCACAGAGCATCAAATCTTTGCATCTGAACTCCCAGGCCACTTCCCAGGCAGCAATAAAGCTACACAGTCTAGATTTCCTCTTGCTTACAGTATCATGTCTCCCATATTCCTCCCTGTAGCCACCAACAAAGATGAGGCGGGGAGAAACCAACAGATCAAGTAGGTTACTCAGCTATTAAGTCCCTTAGGCAAATTCTATGCTTTTTACAATACTGGATATGAGGATCAGTAATACTAAATACTACCAGCAGTGATTCATCAGAAGCATGCACACACTAGGCCTAAGGCCTAGGGGGCAGGAACTCCATCAGTAATCCCCTGCAGTTTCCTTCTTTTTTTTCAAGCTATCTTTTTTCCCTATCACAGAAGACAAAGATAAAAACTGTCAACAAAAACTTCTCAGAGAGAAAGTAAATTCTCAAATGTGGCCTTGGGTACCAAAAAAACATCAGCATGAAAGAAAAACAAAAGCTCACACAGTCATTTAGTGCCAAAATTCCAGCTGTTATCTCCCCAGTGAGCTGGGAACCTTAAGTTACATCAGTGAAGGTTGGTGTTTTTTGGGGGGATGAGGGTGGGAACTGATGAAAAATTAGAAGGTCCTGACTAATGCATACAGGGAGTATCAAAAGAGAGTGATACTCAGATGCCCTCAACTCCCTGCTCAGTCACAATTCAAACATAAGGACCAGAGGTCTTGGGTTTTCTGCAACAACCCTCACTGAAAAATTTTACCCTACTGTGTCTGAATTTGAGATTGTATAAGAAAAATAACCATTATATATATATAGCTTATCCCAAAGTCCTTCTCACAGATCTTAATAAAACATGACAAACCAACATATGCAGACAAAAGGCAATGCTAAATAAGTGAAAGCTGCTCAGTTGTCTCCATCTCTTTGCGATCCCATGGACTATACAGTCCACAGAATTCTCCAGATCAGAATACTGGAGCGGGTAGCCTTTCTCTTCTCCAGGGGATTTTCCCAACCAGGGATCAAACCCAGGTCTCCTTCATTGCAGGCGGATTCTTTACCAGCTGAGCCACAAGGGAAGCCCAAGAATACTGGAGTGGGTAGCCTATCCCTTCTCCAGCAGATCTTTCTGACCCAGGAATCGAACTGAGGTCTCCTGCATCGCAGGCAGATTCTTTACCAACTGAGCTATCAGGAAAGCTCCGCAATACCAAATAGACAAGGATAAAACAAGCAGGAGACAGATCCTGAGGCCAAGGTCCAAAGGTATTGAAAGTTGGACTTTACTAATTGGCCTATTCTCTACTACAGAATTACTTGCACTACTTACTAAAAATATGGACGATTATGATTCAATGAAAAGTAATTCTCAGCTGACTGCTATTAGAGGAAAAAATTGAACTCCTTACAAGTCCCCACCAGATCTGGTTTCTGCCTACCTGCTCCTCTCACAACCTCTTACCCCCTTCATTCCAAACTATGCTGTCATTCTGTAAATATTTATTCAGTGCCTCCTGCATGCTGGCACTGTTGTAGGTACTATGGATGCATGTAGGACTCTCATGTAATGCTTGTTCGATTATGTCTTATATGAGGGCTCTGGCTGAGGAGGCAGGAGAAGGCTGAAGTCCAGACAGGTAGCTAGGCTGCCTGTCCTGGTGTGGGCCTGCAACCTCTTAGAAGGGAAACTTTTTCTCTAATTTGCTGAAAGAAGCCTAATGGCCCAAGAGAAGCCTTAGGTTTAGTGACAAATAAATCAGACAAAAATCCCTCCCCCATGGACCTTATATCCCTTTGCAGGGTGAGGTGGACAAAACCAAAATAAACTGCATAATACGTGAGACAGTGAGAAGTGTTAGGGAGAAAATAAAACAGGGAAGAGAGGATAGAAAGTTTGTGTAGGCAAGTAATTTTAGAGTACCCACTAAGAAAGTGACACATTTCTATGTTTAGAACCTTATCAACCCCTTTCTTGTCTTCAGGCCTTTGCACTTGCCTTATTATCTACCTAGAATACATCCTAGGGCACACCCCCCCGCCCTCATTTTTTAATAGCTAGTTTTTTATCTTTCAATTTCAGCCTAAATGTCACCTGCTCAAAGGGGCCTTCCCTGGCTGCTCTAAATAAAATAATAGCTACCCAATATCTCTAGGCATTACTAACCAAATGAAGACTTGACTACATAGACTAGAGTTTAGATTTATTCTATCAATATTTCTCGATTTAACGTCTGTTATTTAGCTTCCTCGTCTGCAAAATGAACAAAAATAGTACCTGCCTTTTAGGGCTGCTATGAAAATTAATTATAACTACTACTACCACAATAACGTAACGATGAAAACGATAACAGCAATGATTACTTATACAGTTCTTATCATGTACCAAGCATTATACTATGTGTTCTACTTTTATTCACACATTTAATCCATTCAATTAATCCATTTAAAGTGCTTAGCACCATATTCAGTAAAAAAAAATGCTGGCAGTCATTCTCATTACCATCAGCATCAGTGGCAGCATTATGAGCTATTCTACTGAAGTATCTTAAGCACTCTGCCTGACTTTCTGCTCTACTGACGGATCTAGGTTCCAAAGTTCTTTCTTTCCCTTTTAGGATTAACAGCCTAAAGAAGGAATTTATGTATCAACCTCAACTCTCACTCTGTGCAAAATGATTTCTCATTCCTGGCAATGTCATGGACTTAAAAAAAGGAAAAGACATAAGCTTGTCCTTATGGATCATATGCTTTAAAAGTCCCTAGAGGGTAAGTAGTAAGACAGTGTGGAACCGGAAGCCAAAATCCCCAGATTCACTGATCACAGAATGCTAGAGGTTATCCAGATTAATCTTTCATTTTACACATGAATAAAATGAGGTTCAGAGGAAGGAAGTTATTTGCCAACTTGCCTTGTTACTTACAGGTAGTTCATTATGATCCTGGAAACAGAATCTAAATCTCTCCCTCTTCATCCAGCACCTTTTCCATTACTCCATAGAACCACCAGTTCAAAATGGTTACCTGGAGAACAAGGGAACTAAACTTGTTCATTATACAGGTCTCTCCTGAATCTGTTCTAATACGGTGATTCTAATAGGAATGAAACCAAGCAAGAGATATATATAAACTTTCAATTTTGGGAAATCTTAGGCTTTTAACACTGAAGTTTGGAAGGCAAAAGGATTGAATCCAAAGGAGTTAAGTATTTCAGTGCATAGGTGTGGTATTTAAAAGCTATAATCAGGAATTCCCTGGTGGTCCAGTGGTTAGGAGTCTGTGCTTCCACTGAAGGGGGTGCAGGTTTGACACTTGGTTGAGGAACTAAGATCCCACAGGCCACCTGGTATAGCCGAAAAAAAGCCATAATGAAATAATCTCCTCATTTTGGGGGGAAACAGCCTTCAGAGCAAAATTCCCAGAGTTAAATGTAAATTCTAAGACTGTGTTAAAGTAAATTAGGTTCTGCCCATAGTGGCAAGAAGGATAAATTGGGATAGGATTCTAGGTCTGCCATTATTCTTACTACTTCAAGCAAATTACTTTTCTTCTTTATAACTGAGTCCCTGTACACAGAAAATGAGAAGGTTAGGCTAATTTTTAACATGCCTTTCAATATTAAAAATATAGGGTTTGACCCAAATACAGGACATAACATTACATCCTTTTAGGATTAGCAACGTGATTTTCCTTCCTTAATGATGATATACAACAAATAAGAACAATAATTAACTTATGGGTGGACACCTTTTTTAGGAACGATTTAATCATGAAAATGATAGCTGGCACAGTGTTTGGCACATAGCAAGTTCTCAAAAATTATCAAATGAATGAATATGTATGTAAATGAAGCAATTAACCAATTAGATATAAATTTATTTATATCGAGCTGATCAAAGGAAACTTTGACAGCTTGGAAGTGAACTTCTCAGGCTTTGGCTCTATAAAGAATAAATATCCTAGATATGTCATATACCAAAAAGAGTGCTAACTAATATAGAAAGTGGATGTATTAGTTTTTGGTGACTGTTGTAACAAATTACCACAAACTTAGTGGCTGAAAACAACATAGCATTCTTATATTTATGAAGGCTAAAGTCCAAAATCTGTTTCAGCGGGCTGAAATCAAGTGTTGGCAGGACCAAACTCCCTCTGGAAGCTCTAGAAGAGGATTTGTTCCTTGACCCTTTCAGCTTCTAGTGGCTGCCAGCATTCCTTGGCTTTTGCTGCATCACTCCAATGCACAAGGCCAGCATTTTCAAATCTTTCTCTGTTCTCTCTTCACATCACCTTCTCTTTTGTGTATTCAAATCTCCCTCTGCCTCTCTCTTGTAAGGATAAGGTGACTGCATTTAGAGCCCACCTAGATGATCAAGGATAATCTTCCTGACTCAAGATCTGAACCACACCCTCAAAGGCACTTTTTCCATACAAAGTAAAGGGATTCTACAGGTAACAGGGGTTAGGACGTGGATCTCTTTTGAGAGGAACATTTTTTCCAGCCTTCCACAGTAGAATATGAATAATGGTGACAGACTGGTAACCAGAGTCTAAAGAGATAGGTCTTAAAGTAGAGCTTGGGAGGGAAGAAATGTAGTTTAGAAGAATGGTGTATGCACCATTCACCAATAGTGGAAATGGGTGCGCTGTACATAAAGAAAGGCAAATATTTATTGTTTTTAATTTTGAGGGGACTGAAGTAGAAAGTTTCAGCAATGCTGTGAAATCAGTTCAGTTCAGTCGCTCAGTCGTGTCCGACTCTTTGCAACCCCATGAATCGCAGCACGCCAGGCCTCCCTGTCCATCACCAACTCTCGGAGTTTACCCAAACCCATGTCCATCGAGTAGGTGATGCCATCCAACCATCTCATCCTCTGTTGTCCCCTTCTCCTCCTGCCCCCAATCCTTCCCACTATTAGGGTCTTTTCCAATGAGTCAACTCTTCACATCAGGTGGCCAAAGTATTGGAGTTTCAGCTTCAACATCAGTCCTTCCAATGAACACCCAGGATTGATCTCCTTTAGGATGGACAGGTTGGATCTCCTTGCAGTCCAAGGGACTCTCAAGAGTCTTCTCCAACACCACAGTTCAAAAGCATCAATTCTTTGGCACTCAGCTTTCTTCACCGTTCAACTCTCACATCCATACATGACCACTGGAAAAACCATAGCCTTGACTAGACGGACCTTTGTTGGCAAAGTAATGTCTCTGCTTTTAAATAAGCTACCTAGGTTGGTCACAACCTTCCTTCCAAGGAGTAAGCGTCTTTTAATTTTATGGCTGCAATCACCATCAGCAGTGATTTTGGAGCCCACAAAAATCAAGTCTGACACTGTTTCCACTGTTTCCCCATCTATTTCCCATGAAATGATGGGACCAGATGCCATGATCTTAGTTTTCTGAACGTTGAACTTCAAGCCAACTTTTTCACTCTCCTCTTTCACTTTCATCAGGAGGCTCTTTAGTTTAGTGCTGTGAAATAAAATTAGTTACATAGAAGCTTTTTTTTTTTGTAAAGTTCTGTGTTTACCAGTTGTGTGTTAAGGTACCCTGGGGCAGTACAACAAACTCAAAGAGGCACTGCTGGATATTTAAAAATTTTGAGGGAAACACAGTAATGTTTGTTACCAATATAAACTACACCAAACTCACCATACACACTACAAGGTAGTTCATAGTTTCAACACTAGATCATTCTATATTTGTATCTTTACAAAACTGGATTTTCAAGTGCTGTGGTTAAAAGCAAGTACATTAAAAATCAGTGTGGGATGGGAAATGGCTGACATCCAATCTGACTCCAAAAGGTTGGAAATGTACATCCCAACACGTCCACATATCACTTTAGTTAAGAAACTGTGGTTAATTAAGAATGAATAAAACTATTTTTCTTTTAATTACCAAAAACTTGGTTTCCATTTTCAGACTTAGCCACTAACACACATTAACAAATATAGATGCTAATATTCTTTAAGAATCTTATTGGAATAGAACATGATTCTGAACAAGGCCACTGGGCACTGTTTTCCTGGTATTCATTGCTTTGAAACATAAATTCACCGAGTCATCGCAAATGCATTTACAGAAATATTTGAATGATTGAGACGAGACGAGATAAGGATATAATAGGAGGTGCGTGTGTGCATGCACGCTCACCTGTGTGCTCTGTGTACAGAGTTGTGTCCGACTCTGTACACCTCCATGGACTATAGCCTACCGGGCTCCTCTGTTCATGGAATTTTCCAAGCAAGAATACAAGAATACTAGAGTGGGTTGCCATTTCCTCCTCCAGGAGAATCTTCCCTACCCAGGGATTGAACCCAAGTCTCTTGCATTGGCAGGTCGATTCTTTACCACTGCGCCACCCAGGAGGCCCATAATGGGAGGCAGTGTGGTCAAAACTGTGGAATATAAAGTTGAACTAAAAATCCTGATTTCACAAATCGCCAACTAGGGCAAGTTTCTTAACTTCCTAAGACTCACCAATAACACAAAAATAAGAAATAGTCCTTATCTCATAGAGATAAAGAATTGGACATGACTAAGTGACTGAACAACATAGAGATATTGTGAGATGGGCTCTAACCATTCAGTGCCTGGCATATAATATAAGACCAATAAATTAAGGCTTAAAAAATACACCAGAAGAAAAAAAAAGTCAAGAATATTCCGTATGCATTTAACACACTTGCTTTTTCGACTGTAAAAGATAACAAAGAAAGTTAACTAGTTCACTAATGCGGCCTCATAGTGCTTAACTCTTAGTGATACACAAAAACTGACTCATCAATACATTGTATTTCTCTAGAATTACCCAAAGGTTAAACAACAAATTCTCATTCAGAGGGAGAAGTATCAAGATGGGCACTAATACTGTTGATGCCTTTTCACAAGGACACTCACTGTGAGAGCAAGAAGGACCCCAACAAACCCAGTCTGGGGAGGGGATTACTGAGATGGCACAACCAATGCACTCTCTTACACATTCAGCAGAAACTCCCCAGCTGCTTAGATTTTCCAAGCTTTCAGCATAAGAAAAGATGCTCCTTGGGGAAAGGACATATGAGGATGGATAGGCGATTGTCCCTAGCAGCTTTTCACAAGTTATCTCAAACGCAAGGTAGGATTACTGTCACCACTTTACTTATTCATTTATTCCACAAATATTTATTAGGCATCCTCTTTATCTCAGGTATTTTCCCATAGTTACTGGAAACACAGGAAACAAAACAAATAAGGTCCTAGTTCTCATGGTGTCCTCATGTTACAGAAGAGAGAGTCCATAACAAACAAAACAAGAAAATTTCAAGAAGAGTAAGTGCCAAAATGAAAATTAAACATGATGATAAGATATGGACTATTTGGGAGGTTACTTCAGATCAGGTGGTCAGGGAAGCCTCACTAAGAAGATGACATTTAAATTGAAACCTAGGGAATTTCCTGGTGGTCCAGCGGCTAAGACTCCATGCTCCCAATGCAGGGGACCTGGGTTCGATCCCTGGTTAGGGAACTAGATACCACATGCCACAACTAAAGATTCCATATGCTGCAACTAATACCTGGTGCAGCAAAATAAATAAATATTAAAAAAAAAAAAATTGAAACCTAAATGACTAGTAAGGGCCAAATTTGTTATGAGCTGCAAGGTTGGGGTAGGGGAGCTAGTAAAAAAAGTCCTAGAGTAGGAATGAGCTTCATAATGTTTGAGGAACAGAAAGAAGGCCAGTATGGCTGGAGCACAAAGAGAGGTGGTACAAGCGGTAGAGTTAACCTCTGAAAGAAAGGCCTCATAGTAAAGCGTCACTGATGTTCAGGTTGTCAAACTATACAACTCGTCCCCTGGTAAAGTTAGAATTGAACTCCACAGAACTATGACCCTCAAGTCCACAATCTTTCCAGGACATCACAGTTAATATATCTTATTTCTAGCTCAGTGCTTTAAACACAATAGATGTTTAGTAAATGTTTATTAAAAGAAAAAGAAAAAGCCTAAGGATCTTCACATACCACTCTTCATTTCCGTACTGGTCAGAAAAATGTCAACTGACCATTCAACACTTCTGAACGGTCTCATCAAAGATCATTTGGATCTATACAGTTGTGATTCTCAATCTTGGCCATGCACTAAAAAATCACCTGGGAAACCAACAAATACTGATACCCGAGTCCCCTAGCCCCAGAAATCAGGACATACGTGGTCTGGAATGAAGGGGGATTCTAAGGTTTAAAGGCCACGGAAGTTATTCTAATGCACTCCAAGTTGAGAACCATTGCCCTACATGTTCTCAAATTTAAAGCCATGTGAACATTCAAACAATTTCATCAACTGCTGCTGGGCATCAGGTCCACAGCAAAGTCATAAGAAAAAAATAAGGCCCTGGGGCTAGCAGGGTTATTTGAGCAAGAAGAAACATGCTTAAGTAAGGGGTTAAATAAAATATCTTGCTACACATGCATAACACATGATATTAAGGAATTACTATGTAATATACTAATGATATTTTGGTTGTACAAGCAAATGCCCTCATTTTTTGGAAATGCATGTTGAAGTATTTAGGAGAGAAACAATGTCTCAAACTTACGAAATGTTGAGCAAAACAAATAAATGAAATACACACATATAGACAAAGTAAATATGGCAAAACTGGAACAGTTATTGAATATAGGTGGTGGGTGATCATTTTACTCTGAACTTTTCTGCATATTTAAAACTGTTCATAAGAAAAGGCTGAGAGAGGGGAAATCTCCTGCCACAATATATTGATAATTACTCCATTATATTTAAAAAGCTATCTTGGTAATTTTTTTAAGACAGAATGTCAGTTTGCACTACAGCAATTGAAAGTATAAAATAAAAACCTGCTTTTAAAATATTTAGTCTGTTTATAAATTATAAATATTTCCTCTCAATTCTACTGAACCAGATCCTTTATAGCCCGTTATTTCCTTATAACTGCATAACAGGTGAAACTTATACACTCTACAGGGTTTATGATGTTTACTCTTTCTGGGAATCAGATTTCCCAAAGCTTACCACTGAAGGCCTCTGTACTATCAGCAGTTTCTGGCTGCCTGCCATGAAACAGTCCTCACCTCTGAATGACACTCAGTGATACCACCCATGACCTGGAAGAGGATGGTGGCCTCCAGAAGAACCAAGTCATATATTACAAGGCTGTAATACAATCTCTTTCTACTAGCTCTCAAAAGCAGCTCAGAAGTAGTAAACTGTAACCAGGGTCACTCAAGGTAAAATGGGGAAGAAGGCAACAGTCGCTACCGCTTCCCTCGCTCGCAGCTTGAAAGAAAAGAAAGTGTTAGTCACTTATTTGTGTCTGACTGTTTGCAACCTCATGGACTGCAGCCCCCCAGGCTCCTCTGTCCATGGAATTCTCCAGGCAAAAATACTGGAGTGGGTTGCCATTCCCTTCTCCACAGAGTTTCCTGACCCAGGGATCAAACCCAGGTCTCCCACACTGCAGGCAGATTCTTTACTGTCTGAGCCACCAGGGAAGCTCACCTGCAGCTTAGGACCCTCCAATTCTAAAACCTTCCCAATTTCTTCTGTACTTGTTCTTTAATTCACATTTAATTTTAAACTGTAAGCCAACTAAATAAATTAATCCTAATTAAATATGTCTAGCTAACTGGCCTTTTTAGAAATGGCTAGAATTTCTGACTTTTAAGAGTCTCTTCAAATCATATCATGGCCACCTATTCTGATATCTATTGCATACACACATATTCTCAAGTATCCACCTACGGAGTCTTGTTTGAAGTTCTTATACAACAAAATCCATTTTGCAAACAATTCAGATGGCAGTCACTGATGGTCATGCTTACTTCTTTCTCCACAACTACCCCAGAAGACTCATTTAAAATACAACAGAAAGGTACCTAAATGAATAAATAGGTCAGTATTTACTGACTATTTACTGTCAGTGGATACTGCCCTCACTACTTTGAAACCAAAACTTATGGTGCATTTTAAGGGACACAAAAAAGAAACTTGGCTCAATATTAAGGATTCTTGTTGGGGACTTCACTGGCAGTCAAGTGGTTAAGACATCACGCTTCAGTGGCGGGATACACAGGTTCAATCCCTGGTTGGGAAACAAAGATCACCACATGCCACAGCCAAGAAAAAAAACAAAACAAAACTATGCTTATTCTGTACAGTATCCTTCCTATCTTGGTTCTCTTAAGAGATGATCAGAATCACCACAGCAATGATTTCAAATGCCTTTCTGCCAAACTGAAATTTCCTAATTTTCTTTCTTGCATTCAATACTTATAAAATTAAATTCATTTCATTTCAGTTCAGTTCAGTCGCTCAGTCGTGTCCGACTCTTTGCGACCCCACGAATTGCAGCACACCAGGCCTCCCTGTCCATCACCAACTCCCGGAGTCCACCCAAACCCATGTCCATCGAGTCGGTGATGCCATCCAACCATCTCATCCTCTGTCGTTCCCTTCTCCTCCTGCCCCCAATCCTACCCAGCATTAGGGTCTTTTCCAATGAGTCAACTCCTCACATGAGGTGGCCAAAGTATTGGAGTTTCAGCTTCAACATCAGACCTTCCAATGAACACCCAGGATTGATCTCTTTTAGGATGGATTGATTGGATCTCCTTGCAGTCCAAGGGACTCTCAAGAGTCTTCTCCAACACCACAGTTCAAAAGCATCAATTCTTTGGCGCTCAGCTTTCTTCACCGTCCAACTCTCACATCCATACATGACCACTGGAAAAACCATAGCCTTGACTAGATGGACTTTTGTTGGCAAAGTAATGTCTCTGCTTTTAAATATGCTATCTAGGTTGGCCATAACCTTCCTTCCAAGGAGTAAGCGTCTTTTAATTTCATGGCTGCAGTCACCATCAGCAGTGATTCTGGAGCTCAAAAAAATCAAGTCTGACACTGTTTCCACTGTTTCCCCATCTATTTCCCATGAAGTGATGGGACCAGATGCCATGATCTTAGTTTTCTGAATGTTGAGCTTTAAGCCAACTTTTTCACTCTCCTCTTTCACCTTCATCAAGAGGCTCTTTAGTTCTTCTTCACTTTCTGCCATAAGGGTGGTGTCATCTGCCTATCTCAGGTTATTGATATTTCTCCCAGCGATCTTGATTCCAGCTTGTGTTTCTTCCAGCCCAGCGTTTCTCATGATGTACTCTGCATATAAGTTAAATAAGCAGGGTGACAATATACAGCCTTGACGTACTCCTTTTCCTATTTGGAACCAGTCTGTTGTTCCATGTCCAGTTCTAACTGTTGCTTCCTGACCTGCATACAGGTTTCTCAAGAGACAGGTCAGGTGGTCTGGTATTCCCATCTCTCTTAGAATTTTCCAGAGTTTATTGTGATCCACACAGTCAAAGGCTTTGGCATAATCAATAAAGCAGAAATAGATGTTTTTCTGGAACTCTCTTGCTTTTTCGATGATCCAGCGGATATTGGCAATTTGATCTCTGGTTCCTCTGCCTTTTCTAAAACCAGCTTGAACATCTGGAAGTTCACGGTTCACATATTGCTGAAGCCTGGCTTGGAGAATTTTGAGCATTACTTTACTAGCATGTGAGATGAGTGCAATTGTGCGGTAGTTTGAGCATTCTTTGGCATTGCCTTTCTTTGGGATTGGAATGAAAACTGACCTTTTCCAGTCCTGTGGCCACTGCTGAGTTTTCCAAATTTGCTGGCACATCGAGTGCAGCACTTTCACAGCATCAACTGGAATTCCATCACCTCCACTAGCTTTGTTCGTAGTGATGCTTTCTAAGGCCCACTTGACTTCACATTCCAGGATGTCTGGCTCTAGGTGAGTGATCACACCATCGTGATTATCTGGGTCGTGAAGATCCTTTTTGTACAGTTCTTCTGTGTATTCTCGCCACCTCTTCTTAATATCTTCTGCTTCTGTTAGGTCCATACCATTTCTGTCCTTTATCGAGCCTATCTTTGCATGAAATGTTCCTTTGGTATCTCTAATTTTCTTGAAGAGATCTCTAGTCTTTCCCAATCTGTTGTTTTCCTCTATTTCTTTGCACTGATCACTGAGGAAGGCTTTCTTATCTCTCCTTGCTATTCTCTGGAACTCTGCATTCAGATGGGAATATCTTTCCTTTTCTCCTTTGCTTTTCGCTTCTCTTCTTTTCCCAGCTATCTGTAAGGCCTCCTTAGACAGCCATTTTGCTCTTTTGCATTTCTTTTCCATGGGGATTTTCTTGATCCCTGTCTCCTGTACAGTGTCACGAACCTCTGTCCATAGTTCATCCGGCACTCTGTCTATCAGGTCTAGTCCCTTAAATCTATTTGTTACTTCCACTGTATACTCATAAGGGATTTGATTTAGGTCATACCTGAATGGTCTAGTGGTTTTCCCTTCTTTCTTCAATTTAAGTCTGAATTTGGCAATAAGCAGTTCATGATCTGAGCCACAGTCCTAAAATGCTTATGTAACTTACTGGCATTCTTAGTAGCCTAAGCAGACATGAAGGTGGGGCTGAAGGGAAGTGGTTGAGTTTGACATGCTGTTACATACAGCCAGTTGAATTAAACTCAGATCATACAGGTTGAAGCCACTCTGAAATGGGTAGTCTTCACTTGCTCTACAACAAAACATACCTCTGGTATGACAAAATACCTTGGAGAATCAGTTCTAATTACGGGATGGATATCATGGCTGAAAACAAAATGAAACACATTTTATTCGAAGTTCTTTATAAAGTACAAATAAACCTTCACTGTTTGCTCTCAACCTCTAAATGTTAAAAACCTCTCCCTTGTACCACCCCTCAACTTAAATAAGGCCAGAGAAGCAAGAGGACTCACTATGCTTACAGCAACTCTCATGTGATTATCTTGCACTCCACTGGATTTCTGAACAAGCAACTTCCCTGACTTCAACAGCTCTCTCTTCTCTGGGCCACTGGGGGCAATTACTGTGACTATCATTCATCTGGCTCATATATTGTTTGGCATATAGTTAGTTATCTTCTTAATTCTTTTTATAAGTATAGGTCACCCCCTCCTCCATTAGACTTCAGACCGCTTACTTGGCATAGTAACTCTCTCTTCTCATAGGCATGCATGCATGTGCTCATGCACACACATGAAAGCACACACAAAGCTGCTGCTAATACTACGATTAAATTTTTGCTGGCTTCTAAACTCAGGTTATTGTTTAATTATAACAATCATGAGATTATTGCAAATGTGAAACCTACTTCCTCTTTGTCTAGCTGAGAGATAACAGAATTCAATAGTTATCTCAACCAGGAATTCTTAAGACTGTGTGTAGCTGTGATACGGAGGGATCATTAGTAACATATGAGACCAGTGTAGGTGTCATATTAGTGCCTCCATCAAATTAAACCACACAGACAGGCAAGATTGTGGTAAGATGGCGAGTTTTAAAGTGATGCACAGATCAAGGCTATAAATCAACTTCCACTCCTTGATAGTTGTATGATCTTGGAGAATTAAATGTTTCTAAGCCAAAGTTCCTTCAAATGTAAAATGAGAATAGTTACCATCTACTTGTCAAGGTTGTTGTGAGATTATCAAGATAAATTATTGCCTAGCACTGTCTACTCTGAAGACACTCAAAATAAATGATAGCCATTATTACTAATTACAGTGACTTTTAGTGAACAGACTTTTTACATTTATTTGGCAACCAACATTCATCAATATCCTTGGTAGTATGCCAAACTGATAAATAGGCTTCTACTTAAAAGAATGAAAAGTGGACTTTGAAGAGTGAAAAGATTGAAATGAAACTAATAGGTTTTATACCAGGATCTGGGATTTATTCTCAGGAATTTGTAAGAAGTTTGGAGATCTATGAAGCTCAAAAGGATGATTCAGATGTCAGATAATACATTATTAAACATAATATCCAAATTTTCACAGGTAGTAATAGATACGTCTTTATCTCAATTAAATTTAAGCATAAACTCCAGTTCTTAAGGTAGCTTAACAAAACGGCATGCATTGAACAGCTCTGAAAAATACTAACTGAAAGCCTTTCATCCTCACAACACAACCCATGTTTAGTTCCTAGTCCTCAGAGGACAGGAAACATAATGTTAACAGTTAATCTGTTGCCTATGATTGTTTTTGGTAGATACAAGTTTTGGTAGATACAAGACTTTGGTAGATACAAGTTTCCCTCTAGAGATCAGCTCTGAAAGATAAGAAAACTACTATGAGAAAATCCATTTTGCATTGCAAAAGGGAAATTAGAATACAGAAAGCTCAAGCCTTAAGCAATCAAATCTCAGTAAGTAGCATTATTACTCTTTTGAAGTTAGGATATATTTTGGTTTGCTATGTTAAGACTTGGGCTTCCCCAGTGGCTCAGGGGTAAAGAATCCACCTGCAATGCAGGAGACCCAAGTTTGATCCCTGGATCGGCGACTGAACACACACACACACACACACCAGCAAGTACACAAACTCGGAGGCAAAACCAGATAGAAATCTCAGATGACTGGTATATGAATGAGCAACAGTGATTAAGGTCACATAAATAGGCAGTCATAGTAAGATATGCAGGATTCTTGGGCCTTAGTAAAAGAATTTGGATTTTATTCTAACTTAGTGAGTCAGAGGATTTTTAAGCAGAGAAATTAGGGACATTGAGACTGACTGAAATCTAAAGATGCTGTTTCCTCATTCAAGTTCACAGGTTCATATAGTCTTTCAACATTTATAAGGAATGCATGGAGGAAATTTAGCACTTACAATACACATTCTATGAATTTCAGTCATCTTTGACCTGTTTCTATTCCTTGCTCCCCTAATCCAGTCAGTTAAGTCTCGCCAGTATCTCTTTATTTATCTATCATTTATTTTTCCTTTTGCCAAGAATCAAGAATTAAAATCTTTTTTATCTCTCTTTTCTTCCTTTTCCTAATCATGTGCCCGTGCATATGAATGCACAGAAAATGAAGGGATAATTTTGTAGGGAGGTCCCTGAGTTTCCTCTGCCAGAATCTAAATGAGTATAAAAGAGTATTTCATTTCCAGGAAGAGGAAATAAGGGATTCACTAGGTATGAGAGGAATATGAACAAGGAATATATAAACTCTGTCTAGAAGAAATGGCACCTGAAGGGTTATAGAAAGCCAAAGGATCCTTTGTTGATCAAAATAAAACAAAAACTAGGGCTACAGTAGGAAGAGTAAAAGATATTGAAAGGACCTAGAGTAAAAGGTTACTCTAGGTCCAGGACAGATAAATAGCAACCTATCTGGTGTAAGATATGGCTACATAAGCTCCTATTCTCCTCTACTCTGTTTATCAAAACCTTGTTCTCCTTAAAAAGCCTGGTAAAATGACTATGTCCTTAGAGGAGCTTTCTGTGATCCTGGCAAGCCAGAATTAGTTTTTTCTCCTTTACAGTCTCATCATATCTGAACTCCTATTTAACTCAATTTATTCTTTCTTATGTTACACTATTATTCTTATGGATACTATTATCCATCTTACTTATACCACAAAGTGGGTGAATAGGAGAGAACGGTGGCATACTAAATGAAGACATCTGTAAACTGGGAAGGAGTAAACTAATTTATTTAGTTAATATTTATTGAGCAGCTACTATGTGCCAAACACATAAAACAGATATGGTCTGTGTTTTTACAGAATTTATATCCTTGGAAGTAATGGGGAATGTCAGCCATTATTAATATAATTAATTCATTATATGTACATCTTTCCTATCAAATTCTGAAATTCTCTAGAAGACCATGTCATGTTTTAATTTCCCCAAACAATGACCACTGCACCTAGAACACAGCAGATGATAGATAAATGTCAGAATTGGGGATACTTCACACAAAAGCTGTTCTAGTTGTTTAGCCACAGGAGCCCATCTGAAAGGTCCTCACTTGACTACCAGCAGTCAGTCTCCCTTTTGTATCAGACCCCAGGGCCCCAGTGGTTGTTGCCACTCAGCCACTTTAATTTTTGTGGTTTTCCTCCATCCTACCCCTGGCTGACTAACCAAGAAAGTCAGGTCTGCTTTTGACTTCCCGCTCCTTATCTTCTGAAATCAAATCTCCCCACTGTTATTGTTTTATTCCATCTTTAAGCCAAAGCATCTTTTCTTTTCAAACACTGCAATTAAGGCAGAATAACAACAAGCAGAATAACAATAACACCTGCACAGTCTAAAATGAAAAATTTACATGTTTGAGGCTCCACATTGTTCACAAGGTTAGGGCCCAGCCTGGGAATTATTCTCTCTGGGCATTTCTTCATAGCTAAGGGTGTGAATGTAACTGTAAATGCATGAATTCACACAGATAAGCTTAACTTCCTGGGTCCAGAAGAAAGACTTGCTGACTAAAAGAAAATGGTAACAGGAAAAGGAAATAAAGAAAAAAACAAAACAAAACGTTTCAAACTTTCAAAGCTATAAAAAGGAAATCTGTAAAATAAAACTCTTTGAAATAAACCTCAATAGTTTAGTTTGAATAAAAAATTTTCTGACATTGCATCAATTTTAATTTTCTATTTGAATTGTGTGCACTAGACAACAAATTTTTATTGAGCAATTACTATGTGTCAGTCAATGAGGATCTGACAATGTGATGGTAGCAGAAAAAGAATGTGTGACAGTCAAACAGCTGGTGATAATACAACATGATGAGGGAAGTACAGGAATCTAATGGAATACAAAGGTGCATTTAACCCAGCTTTGAGGTCAGGAAAGACTTCTCAGAAGTAAAATTTAAGCAGAGATCAGAAGAATGAATATGATGAGCCAGACAACAATAACAGTAATAATTATATGGTGCTTTTTAAGTACCAAGTACTATATATATTCCATATATTAACCAACTGATTCTCAACTACCTTATGAATTAGGCATTATTATTATTACCTACCTTGTACAGGTGAAGAAATTGAGAGCTTGAGTAATTTGCCGAGGTCACACTGCTAAGAAGGTGCAGAACCAGGATTAGAACTAACGTACTCTAGAGACTATTTTTCTCTCTACATCAAGATAGGAGGTGATGGGGAGAGTTGGAAAGAAATGGTAAAGAAAGGGAAAATAAAAGTGTGACAGAGAAATATATGCATTACGACTTTGAGAAAAGATACAGCAAGAACTGAAGGAAGTTCAGTATGGTGGGCTCCGGGGAAAGGTCAACAATGGAAATGTAAGGGACTTTACTGGTGGTCCAGTGGTTAAGACCTTGCATTCCCAATGAAGGGGGCCAGGTTTGAGCCCTAGTCAGGGAACTAGATCCCACATGCTGCAACTAAGAGTTTGCATGCCACAACTAAAGACCAGGGTGGCCAAAAAAAAAAAAGGAAATTTAAGAGAAATCAGATTAAGCTGGGGCTCCTTACTTACACCTTGAATAAGACTTTCAATTTTAAACCCAGAAATCATTAACGTGTATATCACAGCAAGGGCTTCCCTGGTGGCTCAGACACTAAAGAATCCACAATGAGCTTATTAAATTATTTCTTGGTGTCTCTTCCTTTGGGACAATCTTCTTTATACAACCATCAGAATTCATCTTCCTAAAACATCATTTTCATGGTATCACCACCCTGCTCAAAAAGTCTTTAGTAGCACTCTGCTGACTATAGGATTCATTCCCAATTATTAAGCCTTGTGAAACAGCCTCCATCGCTCTTTAAAACTTTGTTTTCTGCCAATCCCAATCAGAAATTTCAGCCTCAGATACAATTATTTTTGCTCTTGGAATAAACACTCTGCTGAACAAAAATCTGGAAGAAATATTTCAATTTCACACTTCATATCATAGTTCAACCTACAAATAATATATTTATCACACTTGCACAGTTTCACAATTTTGAATGGGTTCACAGAGGGAAAAGAGTAAATTTGTGCAGTTTCTTAATGCTTCTTAATATCATTACATATATATAAAAAAATCTCTGACCACCAGCTAGTGTTAAAAAAAAACACAACATATTTCAAGTCTGTTGAGTCGCAGCTACTTTAGCATTCAGAATAATATCTAACGTACCAAATACCACAATTTTAAGTGAAAAAATGTGGCCTATCCTCAAGAGCCAGAATTTCATTCTGACCAAAAATGTTAGGAAGGAGAATTAAATTTAATAGCAAATGAGCTTAGATTTGGAGGTATAATTATCTTGTTTCCTCTTTAACGTTTTGGATCTTTAATGTTTAAAAATCCTACTGTATGTCTCATTTATTGTAAGCTACATTCAATGGCCTTTTCAAAGCAGATAGGATATAAATGGAAAATTCTTAGAAGTGGTGAATACTTTAAATATATACTCTATCTTAGTCATTATGAAAAAAAATCTCAATAGATCTAGCTAATTTTATAATTGTTAAAACACAATGTGTATAAACAACTGAGTACTAGTCAACATGATGTCATGAGGCTTAATCTAGTCAGATTAAGCACATTGGTACAATACCAAAGATTAGCAGTGTTATTAGTGGCTAGGAGTGAAGGACAAAGATTTCTGTGTTGTATTCATAGCATCCTGGCAATTAATAAATGCTGCTGTTATTACTGATATCAGATTAGTGGTTATAGCAAAGGGCTCATACAAGTAATTAAAACAAATCAATTGAGACCCACAAAGTTCCAAAGATAAAACAAACAAACAAACAAAAAAAACAAAAATTCGAAACAGAACTTACAAAAACTATATAGAAATGGGTATCAAACATTTGAAAAATTATTCAACATTATTATTCTACTTCTAAGAAGTGACCCAATAGACACAAATGAAGATGTATGCACCAAAGTGTCCATGGTAATAGGACTAATATCTAATAATCTATCCACAAAATAAATACAAATTAGATTGTCTATTAAAAGAATCCGAAGGACTTTTCTGGTGGTCCAGTGGTTAAGACTCTGTACTGTCAATGCAGGTGACATGGGTTCAATCCCTGGTTAGGGAACTAAGATCCTATATGCTGTACAACATGACCAAAAGATTTTTTAAAAATTATTTTAATGAAAAAAAAATCTGAAATTTTGTTTGTAAATAAAAAGCTGAAGAAGCTCTAAAATTTTAACATTAGGGAGTTAAGGAAATTGTTGGGTAATTTATGATACACCTTGACTCTGAAGTATTTAGCAACATGTAAAACTGTTTACAGAAAATTTTAAATGAAATAAAAAAGTTGAAAAAGTAATAGGAGCTCAGTGGTGGGAAGCAAAATGTATATAAGAGCAACAAACCCAATGTTACAAGTGGTTATGGCTACATGTTGGAAAAACACAGAATCTTTGGGTTCTATTACACAGAGAACTAGAGACAATTAGAATTCCTACTAAATAATTTCTACCAAAGCAATTATTACAAAGTTGTGTTTAAAAAAAAAAAAGATTCTACCAAAATCATTTAGGACCCACAAGTGTAGTGAAGTGACGGTTTTTACTTGTTTTCCAAACCACATGCAGCATACTTCCAATAAAAACATCTTTTTAAGGAAGAACAAGCAGGTAGTAGCAAGGATAAGATGACGGAAGAGAGAAAACAAATACTTCATCCTGAGTCTAGATTTCATCAAAAGTCAGCAGTAAGTAAAGAGATCTTTTATTGGTTTAGACAATGTACTAAATATACTTGGTTAGCCCCAACAGTCTACAGCCTCACCAAACAAAGAAAAAAAAAAAAAAAGACATGAAACTTTTCACAATTAGTTTTATCCCCACAAACATTGCTACTCTATGGATTTCATCATCACTCTGAACTGCCTCATCTCTAGGATATTACATGAAAAAAGCCCTCCAATTATAATTCTAAGCCCTTGGTCCTACAGGTCCCTACTATCAGTTACTGTGAATCACTGGAGAACTCCAGTACTTCGTTTTCTCATATTCCAGGTTTACCTGATTCTCACCAACACTTTCCTTGCACTTGGCTTGACTTCAAAACCATTTAAATTAGGATCTTACTATGGTGGATTTCATAGAATACAGCTAATCATGGAGAAAAAAAAAAGGAGACAAATACATGATTGACAACTTATTTAGTTAAAAACATACCTACAAACACCTACATTTACCATCATAATTTTATTAAAGGACATTTACAGACCAAAAGTGGAAAGGCAATTTCAAAATAAAGGGCAGTTCCTTCCCAGGAAGAAAAGAAAAAAAGACAAAAAGAATTAAATTTTTTCAACTGTAAAATAGTTCTAATTTTCAAATTTTAAAAATTTCCTTTATAATATTTTTTCTGTAATCATTTTCTTTACATAAGGATGTCAAATTGGAAAGCTGTATTCAGTAATGCACCAGAACTGAAGCTTGAATGTCAGTTCTGAATTTCCAGGGTGAACAAAGGCAGTTAAAGGACATCAGTATCTGCCCTTCAGCAGTACTTGGACTTTTCCCTGAAGGGCTGGGCATAGCAGACCAGGTCTGGAAAAGGCTGTAGGGCCATCTTCCATCACTTGACATGAAGATGGCAAAATATATATGGAAAGAAAATTTGAAGGCTATTATAAAATACACACGGATACTCTGTTTTAGAACATATCTTTTGGAAGTTCGTTTAAGAAGATATTTTCTCCACTTCAGTATTGATTCTTTCTTTTCTTCCTCCTTTAAGAAATCTGCCCCGTCCACACCAACCTCTTCCAGGGACACCTACAATAACTGAAGGCACTATGTGGGAAGAGGAGGATGAGAGGTATTGAAGACCTAACTCTGAGGAGAACTACTAAATGATCCAAGTTAAATTTTTGAAAATTTAAAACAAGAGATGGAGAGTGATTTAGATCAATGACTCACATCCTCTCTGATTGTAACATATAGTGAAAATTACATTGTATTTAATCATCTCTCTTTGACTATTATATACTTCTCTTCCAAATGGTCTCCTTGCTTCCACTCTTGACAATCTTCAGTCCATTCTCAAGACAGGCTAGAGGAATCCCATTAAAAACTAAATGGTGAGACCTTCACTTCCAATGAATAACAAGAGATCAGATTTATCTTCCTGCCTAACACAATGAATAAAACCAATAAAAATATATGAAGTACTTTTCAAGACACTGGACATCAGGAAATGAAAATAATGATTCCTGAGAGATGAGAAACAAATGAGGTAAGTTCTCCAAATGCCCCAGCCCTACCTGAGAGAAGAAGCAGCTGTTTAGGGAGGAGGAACCCAATCACAACCCAGCAGTCATCCAGAGAAGACTGAGCTGGAAGTTTGGAGAGGTCAAAACAGCTCAAGTCTGCAGGGCAGAGTACAACAAAGGAAAGTGCTGTCCCAGTTCTGGGGATCTGCAGAAGGCTCCTATAGGTTGTTAGCTGGGTACCAGTTAGCACATGTCTGTGAGGAAACTGTCCAAGTCTAGAAAGAGAGTCATCCAAAAGAATTAGAAGGGAAAAATGCCCATAGCTCACATAGGAGAAGGAAGAGTGCCTGTTCCTACTATCAGGGAGGAAACCTTGTAATTCACAGAAAATCAGACAGGATCCACACTAGGGTTCAGCTTTAGCAGTGGAAGAAATCAGCCCTACCTTAATGCTGCTTTGGCCCTACTAACTAAGCAAGTTTAATAGGACAAATTATTTCTACGAAATCTAACCACGACTCAGAATAAAGCGCAAGAATATTTAAAGAATATCTATATAAAACTTCCAGAGATGAAACAATAGTGTCCAAGATGAAACAGACACCGTTGGAGATTAATTGCTGATGAGACAGTTCAGGAGACAGGTTGGTGAACCTAAAAATGCAACAACAGGGACTTCCCTGGCAGTCCAGTGTTTAAGCCTGAGCGGCCAATGCAGGGGGCATGGGTTCAATCCCTGGTAGGGGAACTAAGATCCCACAAGCCCTGGGGTGCAGTCAAAAGATTTAAAAAAGAAAGAAAACATAGCAACAGAAATGATACAAAATTAAAAACCGTGAAAAAACATCTGAAAAAAAGAGGCAACTTCAAGTAGAAAAACAAGCATGTAATTCAGGTCAGCAAAGAGGGGAAGAAAAATATTTGAATAATAGCTGAAAAATTTTCAAAGATGATGAAAACCATAAATTCACAACAACAAGAACCACAACAAATCCCAAGTACAAGATGCATGAAGAAAACTACATCAAGGTACATCAGAATCAACCTCATAAAAACAAGTGATAAAAAAAAATTTAAAGCAGCCAAGCTTAAAAATTTTTATTCACTAAATTTACTTAAATTTTATTGAAAATTTAAAAGCTGACTTACATACAGAGAAATAAATATAAGGGTGATCACAGATTTGACACAAGCTACCAAAGCTCACTCAAGGAGAAAGATATAATCTGAATAGTCCTTCATCTGTTAAAGAAATAGAATTTTTAGTTAAAAGCATTCCCACTCCTATTTTTCCCAGTTCTCCACCTCCTGAAAAATTCTACTTCCCAGATGGCTTTTCTGGTAAATTCTACTAAACGTTAAAGGAAGAAATAATAGCAATTTTGCCCAAACCCTTCCAGGAAATTCAAGAGGTGGGAATAATACTTCCTGGCACATTCTATGAGGCCAGAATTACTCTGGTACCCAAACCAAAGATATTATATGAAAGCTTTAGATCAATATTCTAATGAGTATAGATGTAAAACTTCTTTAAAAATTAGCAAATCAAATCCAAGACTATATAAAAAAAGTTTTCCACATCATGACTGAATTTTATCCCAGGAACATGTTGTTTGAACATCTGAAATTCAATCAGTGTAATTCACCACCACCAGAGTAAACAGTAACAAACTAAAATTTTTTTAAAGTATGTAATCATCTCAGTAAATGCAGAGTACTTAGCAAAATCTAACATCTATCCCTGATAAAATGCTCAGCAAACCTGGAATTGAAGGGAACTTTCTCAGTCTGATAAAGGGCATCTATGAAAAACCTGGGCTTCCCAGGTGGCTCAGTGGTAAAGAATCCACTTGCCAATGCAGAAGACACAGGGAGACATGGGTTTGATCCCTGGGTCAGGAAGATCCCCTGGAGCAGGCAATGGTAACCCACTCCAGTATTCTTGCCTGGAAAATTCCACGGGTAGAGGAGCCTGGAGGACTACAGTTCATGGAGTCACAGAGTTGGACACAACTGAGCAAGCATGCATGCATGAAAAACCTACAGATAAAACATCATTCTTAGTGATGAAAACAGAATGCCTTCCCCCTAAAGTCAGGAACCACGTAAGGATATCGACTCTTATCACTTCTCTTGAGATATTATAGAGGATAGAGTCAGTGCAATAAAGACTAGAAAAATAAAAGGTATTTAAGATGGAAAGGAATAAGTAAAACTCTCTTAATCTGAAGAAGACATGTTTTGTCTAGCTAGATTCTACTGAACTACAAAAAGCTACAAAGAACTGATATGAGTTCAGCAAGGTTGCAGAATATAAGTTCAATTTACAAAAATAAATTTTATTTCTATCATATATCAATGAACACTGAAAATTGAATTTCAAAAATTTACAACAGCATCAAAATGTGAACTACTTAAGAATAAAACTGACAAAAAAAGTGCAAAATCTATATACTGAAAATAAGAGTGCCAAGAGAAATTACAGAAGACCTAAAATAAATGAGAGATATACTGTGATCATGGATCAGAAGACAGTATTGTTAAGATGTCAGTTCTCCTCTAATTTATCAATAGATTCAATGGATTCCCACAGCAGGCTTTTTTTTTTTTTTAAAGAAATGGACAGATTCTAAAATGTATAGGAAAATCTACTACTACTACTACTACTAAGCTGCTTCAGTCGTGTCCGACTCTGTGCGTCCCCATAGATGGCAGCCCACCAGGCTCCGCCGTCCCTGGGATTCTCCAGGCAAGAACACTGGAGTGGGTTGCCATTTCCTTCTCCAATGCGTGAAAGTCAAAAGTGAAAGTGAAGTCGCTCAGTCGTGTCTGACTCTTCGAGACCCCATGGACTGCAGCCTACCAGGCTCCTCCGTCCGTGGGATTGTCCAGGCAAGAATACTGGAGTGGGGTGCCAGAAAATCAGAGGACATAAAAGAGCCAAAACAACTCTGAAAAAGAACAAAGTTGGAGGATTTATACCACCTAACTTCAAGATTTATTATAAAGTTATAGCATTCAAGACAATGTAATGTGGCATTAAGATATACAACCACACATGCATGATAAATGGTTAGTTGATTTTTGACAAACGCGAAAATATAGTTCAGTGAGAAAAAAAAGTCTTTTCAACTAATGGTGCTAGAGCACTGGATATTCTTAAGTAAAAACAAATACTTTGATCTACACCTTGCACCATATACAAAAGTTAACTCAAAACAGATGAAAGATCTAAAATATAAAACCTGAACTATAAACCTTCTAGAAGAAAAAAAAAGAAAATATCATTGTCATCTTAGTTTAGACAAAGATTTAAGATATGACACCAAAAGCATCACCTATTAAAGGAAGTATTGATGAACTGAACACTAAAATTAAGAATTTCTGTTTTTTTCCCCCCCCCCATGGTTTCTAACACTTAGTATATTTCCTGGAAGAATTAGCTTTTTTTTCCACATCAGATGAAGGATTTTATTTTATTTTTAATTAGAGGATAATTGCTTTACAATGTTGTGTTGGTTTCTGCCATACAACACAGATCAGTCGTTGTTGTTCAGTTTTTCAGTTCTGTCCAACTCTTTGTGACCCCCATGGACTGCAGCATGACAGGCTTCCCTATCCTTCACTATCTCCCAGAGTTTGCTCAAACTCATGTCCATTGAGTCAATGATGCCATCCAACCACCTCATCCTCTGTTGCCTCTCATAAGTGGCTCAGATGGTAAAGCCTGGAATGCGGGAGACCTGGGTTCGATCCCTGGGTTAGGAAGATCAACTGGAGAAGGAAATGGCAACCCACTCCAGTACTCTTGCCTGGAAAATCCTATGGATGGAGGAGCCTGGTAGGCTACAGTCCATGTGGTCGCAAAGAGTCGGACACAACCGAGAGACTTCACTTTTATATATATACAATTGCACTCATCTCACAAGCTAGTAAAGTAATGCTCAAAATTCTCCAAGCCAGGCTTCAGCAATACGTGAACTGTGAACTTCGAGATGTTCAAGCTGGTTTTAGAAAAGGCAGAGGAACCAGAGATCAAATTGCCAACATCCGATGGATCATCGACAAAGCAAGAGAGTTTCAGAAAAACATCTATTTCTGCTTTATTGACTATGCCAAAGCCTTTGACTGTGTGGATCACAATAAACTCTGGAAAATCCTGAAAGAGATGGGAATACCAGACCACCTGACCTGTCTCTTGAGAAACCTGTATGCAGATCAGGAAGCAACAGTTAGAACAGGGCATGGAACAACAGACTGGTTCCAAATAGGAAAAGGAGTACGTCAAGGCTGTATATTGTCACCCTGCTTATTTAACTTATATGCAGAGTACATCATGAGAAACGCTGGGCTGGAAGAAACACAAGCTGGAATCAAGATTGCCAGGAGAAATATCAATAACCTCAGATATGCGGATGACACCACCCTTATGGCAGAAAGTGAAGAAGAACTAAAGAGCCTCTTGATGAAAGTGAAAGAGGAGAGTGAAAAAGTTGGCTTAAAGCTCAACATTCAGAAAACTAAGATCATGGAATCTGGTCCCATCACTTTATGGGAAAGGGATGGGGAAACAGTGCAAACAGTGTCAGATTTTATTTTGGGGGGCTCCAAAATCACTGCAGATGGTGATTGCAGCCATGAAATTAAAAGACGCTTACTCCTTGGAAGGAAAATTATGACCAACCTAGATAGCATATTAAAAAGCAGAGACATTACTTTGCTAACAAAGGTCCATCTAGTCAAGGCTATGGTTTTTCCAGTAGTCATGTATGGATGTGAGAGTTGGACTGTGAAGAAAGCTGAGCGCTGAAGAATTGATGCTTTTGGACTGTGGTGTTGGAGAAGACTGTTGAGAGTCCCTTGGACTGCAAGGAGATCCAACCAGTCCATCCTAAAGGAGATCAGTCCTGGGTGTTCACTGGAATGACTGATGTTGAAGCTGAAGCTTGGGAGGCCTGGCGTGCTGCGATTCATGGGGTCGCAAAGAGTCGGACATGACTGAGTGACTGAACTGAACTGATATATATATATATATATATATATATATATATATATTCCCTCCCTCCTGAGCCTCCCTCCCAGTCTCATCCCATCCCTCTAGGTCATCAGAGAGCCCCAGGCCTGGGCTCCCTGTAGGAATTTCTGTTACTTATCACAGATAGGAGAATGAAGAGACAAATCAGACTGGGAGATAAGCTTTCAAAATCAGATACATGATAGAGAACTTATACCTAGAACACATCAAGAACTCTCAAAACTGAGTTAAAAAAAAATTTAAAAATAAGCAATAGATTTTTAAGAGACATTTCACTGGAGAAGATATATAGATGGTAAATAAATAAATACATACATAACTAAATACCAAGCAAACAAACAAAAACCAAAAAGCACCCCCCTCAACCCCAGCCAAAAAGAAACCGAAACCAAACCGAAACCAAACTAAGTGAGGGCAAAGTTATGGAGCAACTGGAACTCTCAGACTGCTGGTAGGAATGTAATATTGTATAACCACCTGACAAACTAATTTGGTAGTTACTTAGCGAGTTAAACATACTACAAAGTAACCCAGCCATTCTAACCCTAACAACTTACTCAAAAGAAACAGAAGCATCTCTCCATACAAAGACTTGTACTTGTTCAGAGTTGCTTAATTTGTAACAGCCCAAATTTGGAAACAACTCACATAAATGTCCAGTAACAAGCTGGATAAATAAATCATGGTATACATTTTATACAATGGAATATTATTCTGGAATAAAAAGGAATAAACTATATATAAATTTAATTTCAAATTATTAATGTTAACAGAAGCTAGACCCCCACTCCCAAAAGAGAATATATTCCATTTCAATAAAATTCTAGAAAATGCAAACTAATGTATACTATTGGCAGGTCCATGGTTACCTGGTAAGAGCAGAAAGACATGAAGAGCAGAGAACGGGGTGAGAAGAAAAGATTACAAAAGGGCACCAGGAAGTTTTTCTGGCTGATGCTTATCTTCATTATCTTGACTGTTTCATATATATATATAGCACAGATATATATGTGTGTATATCAAAGAATATCACTATACACACCGAAAGTGAAAGTATTAGTCACTCAGTCATGTCCAGCTCTTTGTGACCCCATGGACTGTAGCACGTCAGGCTCCACTGTCAATAGGATTCTCCAGGTTAGAACACACGAGTGGGTTGCCATTTCCTTATCCAGGACTACACATTAAATATGCATAATTTACTGTATGTTAATTGGAACAAAGTTATTAAAATGGCTTCCACTCTCAGAGTAGAAACCTAAATACTTGTAATGTACTCCAGCCCAACCACTTACTTCCCTGACTTTATCTCCTACTACTTACCTCCTCACCTCTCTCAGATCTAAGTCACAATGACCCCTTTGTTGTTCCCTGCATATGCAGGCACCCTCTCACCTCAGTACCTTTTGCACTTGCTGTTTTTAATCCTCCAAGGACATTTTCCCTCCAAATATCCTCTTAAGCTTGTTTCCTTACCTCCTTTAGGTTATTTATCAACTGTCATCTTCTCTGCTCTTCTTCACAAATCCTCCCCACTTCCTCTCTCTGCTTTATTTTTCCCCACAGCATTCATCACTATCTAACATACCACATATTTATTTTGCTTATTGTCTCTCTCTGTCCACCAGATTATAAATTCCATAAAGGTAGGAATTTTTCCTCCAGATTCTTTACCAGTTCTTTAAATCAATATGTCATAGCCTCAACATCTGGATAACCTCTAGGTCTGCTTATGTTTGCACTACCTTTCTTGCCTTTTTATGCAGCTCTTCATTTCTTATTGAACTAGTACTGTGCCTAAAAGAACAGTAGAGGAAAACAACATTTTGCTTAGAAATAAGCACATCTATTTCTGCCAGGCCATTAAGGTGGGGATTTGAATCAATCTAGTGAGTAAGTGAGCTGGGTTTGGGTTTTATTATTGCTTAATTAGCTTTAGTACATCATAGGCTTCAAATTCTCCCAGTGGTGAACTGGCAATTTACCTTGTGTTTGAGTGAAAGGAATAGAGTGCTGGAGAATTTTTCTCAGAATTCTTGCTCCATCCTCAGTTTTCAGCTGGTCTTGTATACCTGTGCCATAGAGAAGGTATCTCTCCGTGTTCTTGCCCAAGACTGCTGCAGCCTGTTACTTGGTGTAAGGCTAATGGTGGGAACAGATTACTCTTCCTCCAGTTTCAGTCTTAGGCAGGACCGGTACATCTGAACCTCAGGGGTGGAGATTACCCCAGCGGCAGATAACCTCTGTTTCCTACACAGGGCAAGATGAATATAGCATATAATTCATGCAGGTATCCTCAAATCATTCTACCCCTATCCCTTGCACTGACTCCCTTGTCTTTCCACGGCGCAACTAAACTCTGCCTTCTCTGCCTTAAAAAGGTTTTTTGGACAGGAAGAAGCAAAGGGCAGGGAGTTGGGGTTATTTACTAATGTATCCCTATGTGGCACAAAGTAGGCACTCAGTAAGTGGGATAAATTAATTTTATGTTGCAATAAGTATGCATTCAAACACACAACTTAACCTTACTAACTGTACTGAATTTCTTTTTTTAAAAAAATGCTGACTGTAACCAACATGTTTTCACAACTCACTAATGAGTCAAATCTTCAATTCATGAGGAGGGTGGGGACTTGGGCAAAGTAAGTGCTATGTCAGTCATATAGAGCCATGGGCAGAGCAGGCCAGTCAAGAAAGAGGAGAGAAGACGTGTAGACAAAAACGTACTCAGAAGGTATCTAGCTGTACTTTTGCCTTTGGTTGCCCTTATGATTGTCATGATTGTCTCCTGAAGCCTTACAGAAACTCTCCCACTGACTTTTGTTAGAGTGGACTTCTTTTCCTTATATCCCAATTATTCCTTATACAACCTTAATCCAATCCATATCACTCAATTTTTTGCTTTTGTTTTGTTTTCATTCTTTTATTTTTCTCCTGGGCTATAATAGAGCAATGTTAGTAAATCCACCTAACCGTTTATCTCACCCAACAACAAATTTCTGATAACCATCCTTCAGAAGCTCCTGAATGCCATGCAGCAATCAACTTATTTCTTCCTCCATGACTCCTTACCCTGAATCTGTCTAACTTTCCCAACCAACCTGGAACTCCCCAAACCATCCAGTTAATCCCACCTTACCCTCAGCAAATGACTCTGCCATTGAGAGTCAGATGTGTATGACCTGTATGACAGATTTGTATGACCTCTTTTAAATTTCTGTTCTTTCCAGTTCAAAGTTCTTTTCTATTTTCTCTGCCCCTTCCTATGTTAAAGGAAGACCTAATCTTCCCTTAATGTGACTAAATTATCTAGGCTTTACTCTTTTAGATTATTTTTAAAATATTTCAAACAGGTTAGAATAAACATAAATACCTTGTACCCATCAATGAGTTTTTCTGAATCTTAATATTAGGTCTTGGAGAAATTTTGAGCATTACTTTACTAGCATGTGAGATGAGTGCAATTGTGCAGTAGTTTGAGCATTCTTTGGCATTGCCTTTCTTTGGGATGGAACGAAAACTGACCTTTTCCAGTCCTGTGGCCACTGCTGAGTTTTCCAAATTTGCTGGCATATCGAGTGCAGCACTTTCACAGCATCATCTTTCAGGATTTGTTATAGCTCAACTGGAATTCCATCACCTCCACTAGCTTTGTTCGTAGTGATGCTTTCTAAGGCCCACTTGACTTCACATTCCAGGATGTCTGGCTCTAGGTGAGTGATCACACCATCGTGATCATCTGGGTCGTGAAGATCTTTTTTGTACAGTTCTTCTGTGTATTCTCGCCACCTCTTCTTAATATCTTCTGCTTCTGTTAGGTCCATACCATTTCTGTCCTTTATCGAGCCTATCTTTGCATGAAATGTTCCCTTGGTATCTCTAATTTTCCTGAAGAGATCTCTAGTCTTTCCCAATCTGTTGTTTTCCTCTATTTCTTTGCACTGATCGCTGAGGAAGGCTTTCTTATCTCTCCTTGCTATTTTTTTGGAACTCTGCATTCAGATGGGAATATCTTTCCTTTTCTCTTTTGCTTTTCGCTTCTCTTCTCTTCCCAGCTACCTGTAAGGCCTCCTCAGACAGCCATTTTGCTTTTTTTGCATTTCTTTTCCATGGGGATTTTCTTGATCCCTGTCTCCTGTACAATGTCACGAACCTCTGTCCATAGTTCATCAGGCACTCTGTCTACCAGGTCTAGTCCCTTAAATCTATTTGCCACTTCCACTGCATACTCATAAGGGATTTGATCTAGGTCATACCTGAATGGACTAGTGGTTTTCCCTACTTTCTTCAATTTAAGTCTGAATTTGGCAATAAGCAGTTCATGATCTGAGCCACAGTTTGCTCCCGGTCTTGTTTTTGCTGACTGTATAGAACTTCTCCATCTTTGGCTGCAAAGAATATAATCAATCTAACTACCACACAATTGCACTCATCTCACAAGCTAGTAAAGTAATGCTCAAAATTCTCCAAGCTAGGCTTCAGCAATACGTGAACCGTGAACTTCCAGATGTTCAAGCTGGTTTTAGAAAAGGCAGAGGAACCAGAGATCAAATTGCCAATATCCGCTGGATCATTGACAAAGCAAGAGAGTTTCAGAAAAACATCTATTTCTGCTTTATTGACTATGCCAAAGCCTTTGACGGTGTGGATCACAATAAACTGTGGAAAATTCTGAAAGAGATGGGAATACCAGACCATCTGACCTGTCTCTTGAGAAACCTGTATGCAGGTCAGGAAGCAACAGTTAGAACTGGACATGGAACAACAGACTGGTTCCAAATAGGAAAAGGAGTACGTCAAGGCTGTATATTGTCACCCTGCTTATTTAACTTATATGCAGAGTACATCATGAGAAACGCTGGGCTGGAAGAAACACAAGCTGGAATCAAGATCGCTGGGAGAAATATCAATAACCTGAGATAGGCAGATGACACCACCCTTATGGCAGAAAGTGAAGAAGAACTAAAGAGCCTCTTGATGAAGTTAAAAGAGGAGAGTGAAAAAGTTGGCTTAAAGCTCAACGTTCAGAAAACTAAGATCATGGCATCTGGTCCCATCACTTCATGGGAAATAGATGGGGAAACAGTGGAAACAGTGTCAGACTTGATTTTTTGGGGCTCCAGAATCACTGCTGATGGTGATTGCAGCCATGAAATTAAAAGACGCTTACTCCTTGGAAGGAAGGTTATGGCCAACCTAGATAGCATATTTAAAAGCAGAGACATTACTTTGCCAACAAAGGTCCGTCTAGTCAAGGCTATGGTTTTTCCAGTGGTCATGTATGGATGTGAGAGTTGGACGGTGAAGAAAGCTGAGCGCCAAAGAATTGATGCTTTTGAACTGTGGTGTTGGAGAAGACTCTTGAGAGTCCCTTGGACTGCAAGGAGATCCAATCAATCCATCCTAAAAGAGATCAATCCTGGGTGTTCATTGGAAGGTCTGATGTTGAAGCTGAAACTCCAATACTTTGGCCACCTCATGTGAGGGGTTGACTCATTGGAAAAGACCCTAATGCTGGGTAGGATTGGGGGCGGGAGGAGAAGGGGACGACAGAGGATGAGATGGTTGGATGGCATCACCGACTCGATGGACATGGGTTTGGGTGGACTCCGGGAGTTGGTGATGGACAGAGAGTCCTGGTGTGCTGCAATTCATGGGGTCGCAAAGAGTCGGACACGACTAAGCGACTGAACTGAACTGAATATTAGGTCTTAATAGTTCAGATGTCCCTTTTTTAAAAAACATTAAAACATTATACATGTACCCTTCCCTCATCCTGTTCCCCTTCATTTGCCCACACCCCAGGTAAAACTACTATCAAGATTTCAGGGGTTATCATTGCCAAGCACAGACTTTAAACACTTATTTTACACATATACACACACACACATATATCTGTAAACATTACATATTATTGTTATCCAAAATGTTTACCTTTTTTCTTAATACTTTCTTGAGCTCTCCAATTTTTTTCAATGAGTATGTTATTAAAAAACATAATCTCTCCTTTAAAAAAATAAAGCATTTCTTTTTTCTTCCTCCTCCTTTAACTACTAAAATTTCTAAATGAGTAATCCAGACTTTTTTTTTACCACTGCCACTTTTTTACCCCTCACTTCTCCTAAATCCTTTATGTCAACTTTTTAAATTGAGGGTTAAGTACCCCTAGAAGTAAAAACAGTGGGCCAGAAATTAAGCCATAGGATAAAGGCTGGACCTTTACTTTATATCATAAGTAAAAATTAACTCAGAATTATCACAGACTGAAACATAAAAGCTAAAACTACGAAATGTTTTGACAAAAACATAGGGGATACTGGATTTAGCAACAATTTCTTCACTAGGACACCAAAAGCACAGGCAACAAGAGATAAAATAAATTGGCCTTCATCAAAATTTTAAAACTTCCATGTGTCAAGAGGTGAATGGGAGAAAATATTTGTAGACCATAAATCTAATAAGGGATTAATATCCAAAATATATATAAAGAACTCCTACAACTCAGCAACAACCAAAAAATTCATCCCAATTCAAAAATGGGCAAAATAGGCCACAGCAATCAGAGCAGAAAAAGAAATAAAAGGAATACAGATAGGAAAAGAAGAAGTAAAACTCTCACTGTTTGCAGATGACATGATCCTCTACATAGAAAACCCTAAAGATTCTACCAGAAAACTACTAGAGCTAATCAATGAATATAGTAAAGTTGAAGGATACAAAATTAACACACAGAAATCCCTTGCATTCCTATACACCAATAATGAGAAAACAGAAAGAGAAATTAAGGAAGCAATACCATTCACCATTGCAACAAAAAGAATAAAATACTTAGGAATATTTCTACCTAAAGAAACAAGACTTATATATAGAAAACTATAAAACACTGATGAAAGAAATCAAAGAGGACACAAACAGATGGAGAAATACACTGTGTTCATGGATTGGAAGAATTAATATAGTGAAAATGAGTATACTACCCAAAGCAATCTATAGATTCAATGCAATCCCTATCAAGCTACCAATGATATTTTTCATAGAACTAGAAGAAATCATTTCACAATTTGTATGGAAATATAAGAAACCTCGAATAGCCAAAGCAATCTTGAGAAAGAAGAATGGAACTGGAGGAATCAACCTGCCTGACTTCAAGCTCTACTACAAAGCCACAGTCATCAAGACAGTGTGGTACTGGCACAAAGATAGAAATATAGATCAATGGAACAAAATAGAAAGCCCAGAGATAAACCCACGCACCTATGGACACCTTATCTTCGACAAAGGAGGCAAGAGTATCCAATGGAGAAAAGACAATCTCTTTAACAAGTGGTGCTGGGAAAACTGGTCAACCACTTGTAAAAGAATGAAACTAGAACACTTCCTAACACCATACACAAATATAAACTCAAAATGGATTAAAGATCTAAACGTAAGACCAGAAACTATAAAACTCCTAGAGGAAAACATAGGCAAAACACTCTCTGACATAAGTCACAGCAGGATCCTCCATGACCCACCCCCCAGAATATTGGAAATAAAAGCAAAAATAAACAAATGGGACCTAATTAAAATTAAAAGCTTTTGCACAACAAAGGAAACTAGGAGCAAGGTGAAAAGACAGCCTTCAGAATGGGAGAACATAATAGCAAACGAAGCAACAGACAAACAATTAATCTCAAAAATATACAAGCAACTCCTGCAGCTGAATTCCAGAAAAATAAACGACCCAATCAAAAAATGGGCCAAAGAACTAAACAGACATTTCTCCAAAGAAGACATACAGATGGCTAACAAACACATGAAAAGATGCTCAACATCACTCATTATTAGAGAAATGCAAATCAAAACCACAATGAGGTACCATTACACACCAGTCAGAATGGCTGCTATCCAAAAGTCTACAAGCAATAAATGCTGGAGAGGGTGTGGAGAAAAGGGAACTCTCTTACACTGTTGGTGGGAATGCAAACTAGTACAGCCACTTTGGAGAACAGTGTGGAGATTCCTTAAAAAACTGGGAATAGAACTGCCATATGACCCAGCAATCCCACTGCTAGGCATACACATACACACCAAGGAAACCAGAATTGAAAGAGACGTGTGTACCCCAATGTTCATCGCAGCACTGTTTACAATAGCCAGGACATGGAAGCAACCTAGATGTCCATCGTCAGACAAATGGATAAGGAAGCTGTGGTACATATACACAATGGAATATTACTCAGCCATTAAAAAAATACATTTGAATCGGTTCTATTGAGATGGATGAAACTGGAGCCCATTATACAGAGTGAAGTGAGCCAGAAAGAAAAGCACCAGTACAGTATACTAATGCATGTATATTGAATTTGAAAGATGGTAATGGTAACCCTATATGCGAGACAGAATAAGAGACACAGATGCATAGAACAGTCCTGTGGACTCTGAGGGAGAAGGTGAGGGTGGGACGTTCTGGGACAATAACATTGAAACATGTATATTGTCATATGTGAAGCGGAACACCATTCCATGTTCTATGCATGGGACGGATGCTCAGGAATGGAGCGTTGGGATGACCCAGAGGGATGGGAAGGGGAGGGAGGTGGGAGGAGGGTTCGGGAGGGGGAGCACATGTGAACCCATGGCTGATTCATGTCAATGTATGGCAAAAACTACTACAATATTGTAAAGTAATTAGCCCCCAACTAAAATAAATAAATTTATTTAAAAAAAAAAAATGGGCAAAAGATTTGAATAGATTATTTCTCCAAGTTAGATATATGAATGCACAAAAAGCACATGAAAAGATGCTCAACATTATTAGTCATTAGGGAAATACAAAACCAAAATGAGATATCACTTTACACATTAGGACAATTATTAACAAACAAAAACCAATAACAAATGTTGGTGAGGATGTAGTGAAATCAGAACCCTTGTGCACTGTTAGTATGAATATAAAAAACGATACAGCCATCATGGAAAAAAATATAGAAATTCTCAAAAAATTAAACAGAAAATTACAATATGAGTCAGTAATTCCACTTTTGGGTATTTATTCCAAAGAATTTAAAGCAAGGACTCAAGCTAATATGTGCACATACATATGATCAAAGCAGCAGTATTCACAGCAGCCAAAAGATGGAAGTAATCCAAGTGTCCATCAAAAGATGAATGTATAAACAAAATATGATATATACATATATACAATGAAATATTATTCAGTCTTAAAAAGGAGGTAAATTCTGACACACGCTATAACATGGATGAACCCTGAGGACATTATGCTATGTAAAAAAAGTGCTCAGTTACAAAAAAATTGTGATTTCACTTATATGAGGTACTGAAATTCATAGAGACAGAAAGTAGAATGGTAGTTGCCATGGGCAGTGGAAGAGAAAAATTTGGAGCTCTTTAATGGACATAGTTTTGCAAGGTGAAGAGAGTTCTGGAGATTGGGTGCACAAAAAAGTGCATTTAACACGACTGATTTGTACACTAAAAAATGGTTTAATTTTATGTTAGGGATGACTTACTACAACGTTTTTTTAATTAAAAAACAAAAACACTGAGTATAGACTCTGGAACTACATTACCTGGCTTTGAATCTTGGCTCTGCCACTTCCTAGCTATGTGACCCTGGGCAAATTACCTAACAGCTCTGTGTCTTATTTCCTCAACTACAGAGGGGATAGCATTAATATTAATAGTACTTATATCATTAACTTGTTGTGGTGATTAAATTAGCAAATATACGTGAACATCTAGCAACAGTCCTAGCACTCAGTGAGTACTAGTTTTAAGTGCTTGTTATTGTTATTAGATTCACCATTTTGAAAACATAATTTATTATGGAAGTCAGATCTACAGGCGAAATTGAGTTTCTCCAATGCAAAACTGGATAGAACAATTTGTGCACGTGTATTCTGGTTTCGAGGTGAACTCCTGATGTAACGCAGCACTACCATTTACACAAACTGAGGGAAGATATCCATTATATCTTATTTTTTCATTAGGTTTCATTTACAATTTTGAGTAGTTCAAGTAGTTTGTTTCCACAGATGTGCGGAGAACAATGTTCTAGGAATTTCTTTTCAGAGATTCTAACCAGTACTATTAACTGGGCACGCTTACTAACATCTATTGATTCATCAATCTATAATGAAAAGCAAGGCTTAATAGCCATTTGATAAAGTTTTGTTTTTATGGAATCTGATGTTTTACAATATCCACAAGTAGAATTACTCAAAAGTAGCACTTTTTCTATTTCCTTTTCTTTACTGATCTCAAACATAATAGTGATCATTTCTAAGCAAGATGGTAAAACGAACAACTATGCAACTGTGTAAGACTATGACCTTTGTTTCCTATTTTGTGTTTGTAGATGCTTAAAAAATTCAGATCTTTTCCTGTGAAAATGGATGTTTTGCGACAAGGGATTAATGCAGGTTGCTTGGAACCATTTCTGAAAACTCCTTGCAAATAATACAATCAGGTTGGAGATGAAAACAAAGGGAATATGTACCTAAGTTTGAGATTATCCTCATCAAAGGATCATTATTGACTGAATAATTAATTACAAACTAATATTTCTCCTAGTACTTGGTTTTTGGGATAAATCTGACAACTTTCCAGTTTTAATCAAGTAGTCTATAAAGGTCTTAAAAACAACATACTTCCTATATAACCGACTTCCTATATTACCCCTACTCCCTTTCTCTACCTCATTTTTCTCCAAAGCCCTGTTCACTCTAAATAGACCAAGAGGCAGATTTTCATGCTTAATATTTTACTGTGTATTTCTATGACAAGAAAGTAGTCAAAACAGGTTTTTTCATTTTTTTTTTAAATTATTTTGTTCTCTAGTATATCCCAAGTACCAAAACAGTACCTAGTACCAGGTGGGCACTCACTCACTAAATATTAGTATTTGTCCAATGAATGAATTGGTAAACAGCTTTACACATGGCCAGAGGAACTGCCAATATCAACTGATGTAACCTGGTTTTAGGAAGTGCTTCTTTTGGGCCAGAGTCAAATTCCATTGTTCTTTGGAACACAGGGCCTTTCTTCTAAATTTTCAAAAGCAAAAGAGCCTTCTTTACCATCTGCCTTGCCAATTCTACATATCATTATTACAGCAACTCTATTTATCCACTTCACATCCATGGTTCATACTTCAATTATGTCATCCTAACATGCATGCAAAGGCCTAAAAAGATAAGATTTTCAAATATCCAGAAAATTAAACAAGCCAAAAATCCAGATTATGTTGATCCCATCTTACTGCCTAAAGTTGAATAAGGTAAGTGTAAGAGTAATACTATGATTGTCTATGTAGGAAATCTAAAAACAAAAATACACACACAAAAAGAAAAAACTGCTAGAAGAACTAAATAACTCGTATACAAAAATCACTTGCATTTCTGTGTACTAGCAACAAATAAATGAAAAATGAAATTAAAAATATGCCATTTAGAACAGCATCAAACATTAAAATCACAATGAAATACTACTTCATACCCACTAGAATGCTACAATGAAAAGAGAAATATCAAGTTTTAGCAAAGATATGCAGGAGCTAGTACTCTCACACATTGCTGGCCACAGTATAAAATGGTGCCACCACTTAATCATTTGCCTGTTTTTTATAGAGTTAAATTACACTTACCATATGACTCAGTTAATTCCATCCTTAGATATTTATCCAAGAAAAATGAAACCCATAAAAAGCAATTTACAACTTTATATAATTATAAAAGCCCAATACTAGAAATAACTCAAATTTCTTCAGTTAGTCAAAAAACAAATTTTGGTATATCCATACAGTGAAATACTACTCAACAATAAGACAATAAGAAGAAAGAAACTGCTAATACATACAACAAGAACAAGTTTCAAAGATGTCATTCTGAGAGAAAGAAGCTGAACACACAAGAATAGATTCTATATGGTTCCTTATAGGCAAAACTAATCTATAGAGATAGAAATCAGATTAGTGCTTGGTTGTGGGGAGGGGGCCGATTACAAAGGGAAACAAAGGAACTTTCTGAAGAAATTAAAATGGTCTACAACTTGGCTTGGATGATGGTTAAACAGATGCAATCATTTGTCAAAAATCATCTGTCTGTACACTGAAATATATGATTTTTATTGTATGGATATTATACCTCAACAAACTAATTTTTTAAAATCCTGATTATCTGGATCCTCTTCTCACCACATCAGTCCTTTCCCCTTTCATCAAGCAGCTCTGGTTGTAAAAGAATCAGCTGAAAGTACATCTAGAAATGACGCAAAGGCTTTAAGAAAGAAGTGGATTTCTAGTCTCATTTAATCCTGAAAGCAGCCAGTCTTAATCTCTTTTACCTGCTAATTAGAGTGGCAGAACCCACAGGTACAGAGGTCTCTCATAACAGGGAAATCACAGCTTTCTGTAAGTGTTCAACATTTAGGCACCACCCTGATACCCAGCACAACACCTACAACTCGATGGGCCAACAACAGAGAAAGAAGCACTCACTGGCAATCTGGAAACTGAAAAGCAACTGCCCTTAAATAAATCATGTACCTGCTCTGTATTCCTATCTCATGGCTTTCGTGCTAGACTGGTAAGAAGGGGTTTGTTTGCTGACAGCTTAGAGGATTTATGAGAAGGGATTAGTCCTGACATTGCTGTTGAGAAAACTGAGCAAAGTATGACAGTGACCCATGGCCGTGTAAAGGGGTTTCAAATGAGGCAGAAGAAGAAACCACGCCTTCATTATAAGCAAAAGAGAACGCTGCCTGCTGTTTCAATACAAAGGAATGAAAATCAGCCTGAAAAGAGAACTTTCAACATCATTTGTCTAAAATTTACTTTAATCACATTCTGCATGAATCTGGATACCAGAAATAAGTAAACATATAGAGCACACCAAATTATATTTCAGTAGGCCCCATAGTGCTTTCAAACTCTTTGATTTCACTGGACTTTGGGTCTAATTAATATTACTTAAATGGGCTTAAAGCTCAAGTTGAAAACCTGTCTGCTTCATTGACATTTTCTTCTTTTTAACGTGAGTGACATTCAGTCAATGAGCATTTATGGAGTAGCTACTTGGAACCAGATGCTGCGTTAAGTAATATGGAGCCTAAGATAAAGATAATACAACACCTGCCCTCAAACAAACTTACAGCCTGGGAGGAAAAGAGAATTAGATCTTATAATATGGTGTGATAAATGCTATAACACAAATAAATATGAGGTCTTGGAAAAAACCCTCCAGAGTAAAACTTCCACTGATTAGTGAAGCAGACTCAGAAGTTATTTGATCAAAAATGGAAGAGAAAAGTATTCTAGGCAGAGAAAAAAATTATATACAAAGGCACAACTGTATAAAACAATAGGAGGTATAAGGTATAAAACCCCATGGCATGTCTAGGGGACTGCAAGTATTTTGGTATGGCTGAAAGAGAGGAGGAGTGGTAGAAGATGAAACTAGGAAAAATCAGAGATGGGATTCTGACGGACTGTAGGTCTTAGAGTAAAAGAGAGGATATTTTCAAGTGGAGTCATTCACAGGACTTCTGACTCTGGATAAGTGAAAAGGAGAGAATCTAGGACAATTAACTTTTTCAGATTCAACAACTGAATGGATATGCATTAAGCATCGCCAAGATAATAGAATACTACTAGACAATCCAGTTTAAGTAGAAAGATAACTATTTTAGATATATTGATTAAAATATAATGAGTACTAGACTATAGTGCATGGAACCTTGAAAGGTGACAATATTTAAATTCTATTCAGAATTCCAGGGCTGACATGCCATTAATGATGTGAAAAATAACAGAGAGGAATATTAAGTTAGGAATAACATCCTCATAGTTGTAAGAGCCTGAAATAGGTTACCATTTCTTCATCCATTTCTCAAAAAAACTACTTGTAAAACAATTCCAGTAAATTCTGGCAAAAATCATATTTTAAATTTTTCCCAAGAGGCCTACAAATATTGTAAGGCAAGTTCAAAGTTTGAGGAAGGATAGCTTTAGACCATTTTTAAGCTTCCTTACTCTCATACAACACAGAAAATATATACTGGGGAATAAGTTCTGGGCTCACCTTTCTCAGGAGAGAAACAAACTAAAGAGAAGAAATAAACTGATGAGAAAAAAAGTCACAGTTCACTAAACAGCAGAACCCAAAAGGCTAGGGTAAAGAGAAGAGATTCCATCTGGATAACAATTTCCTTTCCATGAAATCAGTTATCATTCCAGTGTAATGCATTTACAGTGTTCCAATCTGCCAAGTGTTCTCCTTCCAAAGAAATGCAGCTCTTTCCTACTTTTCCATATATCCTATTTGGTAAAAAATAGGAAGGGGACAAAATTGGATTTTGTTTTGCTGCTAGACTTGAGTGTTTTTAATCTACATTTAACAAACACATCTGTCTTCATACAGATTAATGGCCTATTCTAGGTTACTAAACACAAAGCCATCAACAATTGACAAAAAGAAAAGAGGTAGTTAGCATCAGTGTTCTATTGCTTTAAATTAGAATCTTTTTTAAAAAACATTTAAAAAAACAGAACCATAGTTAATTTACATGTTCTGTTCATTTCAGGTATACAGAAAAGTGATTCAGCCACACACACACACACCCCTATTCTTTTTTCAGATTCTTTTCCATTATAGCTTGTTTGTTATATTACTCTAAGACATTGAATATAGTCCCCTGTGCTATACAATAGGTCCTTGTTGTTTATCTATTTTGATATATGGCAGTGTATAGCTGTTAATCCCAAACTCCTACTTTATCACTCCCCCTGTCCTTTCTTTGGTAACCATAGATTTATTTTCTATGAGTCTATCTGTTTTGTAAATAAGTTCATTTGTTTCATTTTTTTAGATTCCATATGTGATATAGATTTCATATAAGTGATATCATATGATATTTGTCTTTGTCTGACTTACTTCACTTAATATGATAATTTCTAGGTCCATCCATGTTGCTGCAAATGGCATTATTTCTTTCCTTTTTATGGCTGAGTAATATTCCACATCTTTTTACCTATTCATCAGTCAATAGACATTTAGGTTACTTCCACATCCTGATTATTGTAAATAGTGCTCCTATGAACACTGGAGTCCACGTATCTTTTTGAATTAATCAGAGTTTTGTCTGGATATATGCCCAGGACTGTTATTGCAGCATCATATGGCAAGTCTATTTTTAGTTTTTTGAAGAACTTCCATACCGTTCTCCACAGTGACTGCTCCAATTTACAAAGTAAATTGTAAACAGAATCTCCTCTTCTGACCAGCCTTCTTCTCTTCAGTCTTCAAATCTGCATAAAGCCCTGTGTATTCCTACCTCTTGAAGAACATACACTCTAGGGAAGAAAAGAAGGTGAGGATGGGGCAAGATAAAAGAATTTTTTCTGTAATGAATTATAAGGCATAGGAGAAATGCAGAGAGTTAATATCACAAACCAAATGGTAATAAAAATCTTCTCTTTACAGACAAAATTTTAAAAAATTAAACTCTCTGGCCTGTGCCTATAGTCAAATTTACTAATAAATACTGATAATCTAATAAACCAACCTATTAATATGAACTAAAGCAAAAGCCTTCATTTTGATATATTACAAATATCAAAAGCAGTATTTTGATGAAGAATCATCAAAAATTTCCAAAATTTAGAAATGTCAATATGGTACTATCTTGTGTTCTATGCTGACACATAGCTTAGAGATCTAATGATAGATCATAACATAATGCTTAAATACCTCAACGTTAGAAATAGTACTGACAGATATATAACCCATCTGAAAAAAATTTTCACCTCCTGCTGTAACAAAGGAATATTAACCTAACCAGAATACTACTCTAGAGTATCACTCTCAATTAGGGTGATATCCCTGAGGAGACAAAAAAAAAAAAAAAAAAGATACTGTAACAGTTTGTGTTCCACCAAGGCATCAATATACAAAGAGATACAGGAATCTTTGGTATTAAAATTTCACCGGGAAGAAGGCAACTAGGGAAAAAAGTATCTAAAAAGGCTCCTTAGGAAACAATCATGAAGAAAAAGGTTGAGAAATACTGTTTACAAACCTATTCTCCAAAGGGCCAAACAGTAAATATTCTAAGCTTTGAAGACTATACAGTCTGTCACTATTCAATTCTCCCACTGTAGCATGAAAATAGCCATAGACAATACATCAAAGGAGTAGGTATGGCTGTGTATCAATAAAATATTATTTATGGAAAATTTGAATTTGAATTTCCTGTAATTTTCACATCATAAAAAAGTCTTTTTTCACCATTTAAAAATGTAAAAATCAACCCAAATGTCTATTAACTGATGAATAGATAAATAAGATGTGACGCACCCATACGATGGAGTACTATTTAGCGATAGGAAGAAGTATTGAGACTATAACATGAATGACCCTTGAAAACATTATGCTAAGCGGAAGAAGCTAGTCCCAGAATATCACATATTTACTGTATAATTTCATTTATATGAAATGTCCAAAATAGGTAAATTTATACAGACAGAAAGTAGATTAGTGGTTACCTTGGGTTAGAGTGGCGAGGGTAGGGTGAGGGTTGGCAAAAATGGATCTGAATGCTAAAGGGTACTATGCTTCTTTTGGGGGGTGATAAAACACTATAAAATTAGATAGTGGTAAACTATTCAATTGAATGTTCTAAATGGATGAAGTTTATGTTATGTGAATTATATGTCAATAAAGCTGTTTTTTAAAAAAATGTTAAAACCATTCTTAGACTACAAAAACAGGAGGTGTCTCTGATTTGGCCTGTAGTCTGTGGTCTGCCAACCCCTGTAAGAGATATAGCAGTTCAGTAAATATGATCTTAAGGGAAGAAAATATAAACTAACATCTCAGATATCAGACCTTCTGATTAAAAGAAGAAAGATTTTTCATGGCCCTGTAGGAAAAGCAAATGCTACACATAGCCAATCTACCCTAAGAACTGCTCTTCAGTTTACCATTCACACTCAATAAACCAGACCAGATACTCAAACTTCACAGGGTATCAGAATCATTAAGGGCTAAGGGGCTTCAGACAGACAGGTTGCAAGGCCTCACTGCTGGAGCTTCCAAGATGGTAGCTCTGGGATGAAAATGGAACTCTGCATTTCTCACAGGCTTCCATATGATGGTGACAGTGTTGATCAGGGGCCCACACTCTAAAAACCATGGCCCTAAACTAATGGAATATTAGGAATGTACTAGTGAAATATTTACTATTGTTGTATTTCAGTCCTATACCAGATATAAACATTTAAGGAAAAGTGAAGATATACCTTCTTTTATTCACCCCAGTGGATCTTGATTTCTGACTTCTAAAGCACTATGACAAATATTTTCTTTCAATGTGCAGAGTGGCTATATGTAATCATAAAACCTCTTCTTCCTTCCTTAAAACTGAAGCTCACTCTTCAGAAACCATCAGAGCCCCAGGTATATTTTTTGGGGACACAGTACACAGACAAAGCTCTTGGTGTTTTCCACAGGCTTATTAATACTACTTTCAAAGACAGTCTAGGCAGCAAAAGGAGGTGAAACAAAAAGAATCTAAACCAAAGAATCACTTAGAGCACGATCTCAACTGAAGAATCATGACTTTGCCGACAGAAACAAGAACCTGGAGACAAGATCCTTGGAGCAAGGAAACAGTAAGTTCTACTGAGCACCCTGCACCTTTTCACGTTCCTCCATCACCATTAAAAAGCATTACAGAAAAGGGAAAAAAGCGTAACAGAATAACCCATGCTGAAAAGTTCCAAATAGTTTATGTAGCCACTCTGTCCTCAAGAAGGGACAGCACTTGGGCTTTTGACTCAAATGTGTGCCATACAGGGTGACTTCTGTCAAAAGACTACAGAAGTGGGGAGGCGGGGAGTAACTTTACAGTGGAAAACCTGACAAACCCCACCTCAGCTAGGGGAAAAAGGTCATCATCAACAGTGATAAATCTGTAAACAGTATTACCTTTGAAGTAATGGGATGAAAATGTTACTTTACCGCTCTGGTCCTTCTCCAAATCTGTAACTCCAGTCTAATCTTAAGGAAAAATATCAGATAAATACCAGCTGAGGGGCATTCTATAAAATTTGACAAATTTTCAAGGTCATGAAAAATAAGGAAAATCTGAGAAACTTCCACAGCTGGAGGAATTAGAGGAGGAGACATAAAAAACTATATGCAATGTGATCTCCTGGATGGGATCCTGGAACAGAAAAAGGACATTTGGCAAAAACTAATGAAATCTGAATAAAGTAAGAAAATTAGTTGATAATAATGTTTTAATACTGCTTCAATAAGAGCAATAAATATACCATATAAATTATTACAGAAGATGTTAATAGTAAAGGAATCTGGGATATATAAGAACTCTGTACTATTATCAATTTTTCTGTAAATCCAAAAATGCTCTAAAAGGTAAAAAAAAAAGAATCATTGGAAAAAAAAGGACCCCAAAACAAACCATATTTGACCAGGGTATCTTAAATCTTTCACATAAACAAAACAAACATATCAGAACAACTGGACAATCCTAATGTCCATGATAAGTCTGAGCTAAAAAAAATCTTAATTCTTCTCACAACTCCTACTAAGGAGCACTTACAGGAAATAATTTATTACATCTTTAAAAAAAATTTTATAGAGCCCAATTGCAGGCCAGACATTGGAGATACACAGATGAGTAAGAGTCCTGGTCCTTATCAAATAGCTCATAGACTGAGATGGTGAAGGTTAGGGAGGGGAGGGAATCAGACAAAAACAAAAGTTACAATAGAATAAAACAAGTCAGTGCCATAATAAAGTGCAAAACAATCCTGGGAGCAAAGAAAAAGGATACTCATTTGCAATCTATTTGCTGGAGAAGAACAGTCCTTAATCTTTACTTTTATCTGGACAAAGTCAACTATAAAGTACATTAATATTTACTTAATCTCCAAAGAATACAAACAGCTCATGCAGCTCTATGTCAAAAAACAACCAACCAACCAAATAAAAAAAAAAAATACGCAGAAGATCTAAATAGACATTTATCCAGAAAAGACATACAGATGGCCAAAAAGTTGCTCAACATCACTAATTATCAGAGAAATGCAAATCAAAACTACAGTGAGCTTCTTCATAGTGATCAGAATAGCCATTATCCATATGTCTATAACCAATAAATGCTGGAGAGGATGTGGAGAAAAGGGAATCCTCCTACACTGGTGGGAATGTAAATTGGTACAACCATTATGGAGAACAGCATTGAGGTTCCTTAAAAAATTAAAAATAGAACTACCATATGATCCAGCAAACCCACTCCTGGGCATATATCCTGAGAAAAACATAATTTGAAAAGCTACATGCACCCCAATGTTCATTGCAGTAATATTTATAACAGCCAAGACACAGAAACAACCTAAATGTCCATCTGCAGAGGAATGGATAAAGAAGATGCGATACATATATACAACAGAATACTACTTAACCATAAAAAAGAATGAAATAATGTCATTTGCAGTAACATGGATGGATCTAGAGATTTTCGTATTAAGTGAAATCAGACTGAGAAAGTCATATTATATCACACATATGCAGAACCTAATTTTTAAAAATGATATAAATGAACTTCCTTACAAAATGGAAAAAGACTCACAGATTTTGAAAACAAACCTATGGTTACTAAAGAGGAAATGTCCGGGGAAGGATGTTGGGGGAAGGGGTAAATTAGGAGCTAGGGATTAACATACACACACAACTATAAACAGAATAGATAACCAACAAGGATCTATACAGTAGATCCACAGGGAACTCTACTCAATATGCTGTAATAATGTATATGGGAAAACAACCTGAAAAATAACAAAAAAAATTTCCTTTTTTAATGCATACATGTATATGCATAACTGAATCACCATGCTGTACACCCAATACTAACACAACATTGTAAATCAACTATACTCCAATAAAATTAAATACATTTACCAAATTAAGAAAGAGAAAGCTCCAATATGCTCCCCGAGGCTTAGGATAACTGATGAACAAACAGATTACTGGTTATCAAGAAATTTTAGGGAGTATGAGCTTCAAAAATAAATCATGTACCAAACAGCTTTTTTTAAAGTTTAAGAGAAAGAAAGAGAAAGAAACAGTGAAATCTCCCTGTCCTCAAAAAACTTTATTTATAGCTTTCAAGCGAACTTGAAAACAAGAAATTCTGAAAAAGTAAATGTCTACATATTTTTCCACAGGGAGACTTGTAACACATATACAGTCATGAGAAGTGCTAATAGTGAAAGCACAAACTTATCTAGCTTCCTTAATGTGTAGTCCTAACCATTCCTGTCTTTTCCTATTCCTAACATCCCCTTGCCTATTTCACCTAGTTTGAATCAGGGTTGACAATAATTCAAAAGTTCTCAGTGATGATAATTTACAATACAGGTATAAGACTTGTAACTCTCTAACATTTCTTCTTTCTATCCAAACTCTACCACTATTTGAGTCCCACTTTCTCTATAAATCAGTTTCCTCATACCCTTCCACTGATCTTTCGTTTCCTTATATCACTTATAATCTGTGTTATATAAGCTATCAATTTCCTGTTAAACATAAATCTACTATCTCATGAGTTTTGTTTCTCAATAAGATGAGCTTCTTTGATATATACTGTGGTTTCCACTCTCAAAATTCAACTACTTACTGTATCTCTCACGGTTGCTCACAGAAACTAACTGTGGCTGATTCAAGCAAATGATACAAGTGGGTGACTCACATAACTCCCAGAAAGTCTGAAGAGTAAGTCTCAGAAAACAAGTAGGCACAGGAAGAGGCTATACAACCAGAACCATTTGCAAAATCATGCCACACTATCAGTCTGGTAAGTACACTACTGCTGCCACCGGTGAACCAGTGATACAACTGGATATTGGATGGTGCTGTCACCACTACTATAAACAACCTTCCACTACTCCTTGGCATCAGGGACTGATTGAAAACACCAGGGATGACATATTCAGCTGGTGAGGCTTGGGTCAGGTCTCAAACTCTTACTGCTAACAGAGCTAGTAGAGTAAGCATGTGGCATTTTCTGATTTTACAGTAGACACTGGACTTACAGGTGAGGAAATCCCCTCAAGGGCTGGAGGTTCAGATAATTGGTAGCACTCAAAAAGGACAAATGTCATTATATGTATGAATTATTCCATCTTCCAAAGTATTAAATGCATATTTATATAAAATAATACTTTCTAAATAAAAGCATAGTATCTTAGGAGAAAGTAAAAATTATGTTTAATCAAAATAACACAAGTGTTACAAAAATAAGTAACAGCAATTATTTTATATATGGATGATGATACTTGACCTTTCTTAGTAACCTAAATCTAAATATCAGTACTAACTGTCATCCAGTCAAAGCAGCAGCATTTACACCCAACAGAAGCATAGGGACAAACAATTCTGTACTAAAATGGAGAAGACAGGGGATTCTCTGGCGGTCCAGTGATTAGGATTCCACGCTCTCACTGCCAAGGGCCTGGGCTCAATTCCTGGTCAGGGAACTAAGATCCCCACATGCCACACAGCAAGGTCAAAACAAAACAAAAGCGGAGAAAACAGATCTGATAAATAAAAAAGTCTAGCAGCTCTCTCACAATTTCATCTATCATTTTTAAAAACTTACATGTCAGATACTGAAGATATAGAAAGATGCTTCGAGTCTAATAGAAAAAGACATGAAAACAACTGAATGTAATGCAATGTTATGTTACTAAATACTGTCATGAGATGTTCAAAGGAAAGATGCCAGGGTAGGGGACACAAAGTCAGAAAAGGCTTGTTGAAGAGGTATTCTTAAGCATCTTGAATGATGAGGTGGTTAGCACAGGAAAAAAAAAAAAGCAGGGAGAGAAGAAATAAAATTAAAATACCACTCTAACACAAGAATACCGTAGTTCAACTTATCGCTCCAAACACTGTTTTAAACAGAGGTGAAAAAAAGTTTATACAAATGCATATCAAAAACAAAAGAGATGTCAGTCAAGCTGGAACATTGGGATTTATTTCCCTAAGAACAAATGCTAAAATGTGGGTATGGTAGACTGCAAAAAAAAAGTAAAAAACGATTTCCCTCCCTAACTCACCCACTTGCAATTCTCTCATCAAGAGATGGAATTCAGCTTCTTTACCACTTGAATCTGTGCTGTCCCTGTGATTTCCTTTGGCTAACAGAAACTGAGGAAGCAAAGTACTGCCAACTCTCTATCTGGGCACTTTTCAAGAGGCCTGGTACACATCTCACACTTCCTCCTGGAGAGGGGGATAACTACCAAGTGAATAACTCCCAGACAGCCTGCTACAGAATATCAAACCAATGGAGAAGGTGGCTCAGTTGTCCCAACCAAGGTAAGCCAAGTCTGGCCCAGATCACAACAAAGAAAGTGAAAGTGAAAGTCGCTCAGTCCTGTCCAACTTCTTGCGACCCCATGGACTATACAGTCCACGGAATTCTCCAGGCCAGAACACTGTAGTGGATAGCTTTTCCCTTCTCCATCTTCCCAACCCATCTCTACAAATAGCCCTCCAGGCTACTCTGTCCATGGGATTTCCCAGACAAGAATACTGGAGTGGGTTGCCATTCCCTTCTCCAGGGGATATGTCCAACCAAGGAATTGTACCCGCTTCTCCTGCATTGGCAGGTGGATTTTTTCTTTTTACCACTGAGCCACCTGGGAAGCCCATCCTGAAAAGTGTAAATGCTCAAATATTCAACGATAGAACCGTTAATAAATTGTGGTTTATTATCACAATGGACTACTAAGGATCAATGAAAGTGAATAAACTACAACTATATGCAACAACGTATATGACTTTGATAGGTTCAAAAGTGTATGACCCCTGGATTTCCCTGGCAGTCCTGTTGTTGAGGCTTTGCGCTTCCACTGCAGGAGGGCCAAGTTCAATCCCTGGTCAGGGAACTAAGATCCCACATGTCAAAAAAAAAAAGTATGACTCCACATTTATATAAAAATACATTGTAGGTGGGAATGTAAATTGGTATAGCCACTGTGGAAAACAATATGGAGGTTTCTCATAAAAAACTATAAATAGAACTACCATAGGGACCTCCCTAGCAGTCCAGTGGTTAAGACTTCACCTTCCAATGCAGGGGGTGTGGGTTCAATCCCTGGTCAGGAAACTAAGGTCCCACATGCCTCGTGGCCAAAAACATAACAGAGCACTATTATAAGAAATTCAATAAAGACTTTAAAAATGGTCCACATCAAAAAAATCTTGTATATATATATGTGTATATATATATTAAAAAATAAATAAAAACAACTACCATATGAACCAGCAATTCTACTCCTGGGTACATATCTGAAAAAAATGAAAACACTAGCTTGAAAAGATACACATATCCGAATGTTTATAGCAGCATTATTTACAATAGCCAAGATATGGAAGCAACCTAAGTGTCCCTCAAGAGATGAATGGACAAAGATGAGGTGTATAAATACATACATACACATACACACACACACACAGGACTACTATTAATACTAAGAAGAAATAAAATTTTACTATTTGCAACAACATATATAGATTGGAGTGTGTTACACCAAGTGAAATAAGCCAGAGAGACAAAATACTACTGTACAATACCACTTACATGTGGAATCTAAAAAATTAAAAAGAACTAGTGAATATAACAAAAAAGAAACAGATTGACAAATATAGAGAACAAACAGTGGTTATCAGTGGAGAGGAGTGGAGAGGAGGGAGTAAGATAGGGGCAGGGGATTAAGAGGTACAAATTACTATGCATAAAATAAGTAAGTGACAAAGATATATTGTACAATCGAAGGAATACAGCCAGTATTTTATAATAACTATAAATGGAGCATAACCTTCAAAAATTGTCAATCACTATGTAGTACAACTGAAATTGTGTACATGACATCTCCTGTAGCCCTCATTGGAATTAAAGAGTCTTTTATGCTATTTGGTATTTTCTTTTTTTCTAATTTGCTATTTTCTTGAAGCAGTTATCTGATACATGCAGACTAGGAATTGGGTTTCAAGTGTCTCATTTACACACAGTCAAAAGCAGTTTCTCTTCTAAAAATGAATAATCTAAAATGTAAAGAATATAGCTAGAGTTCATAGGTAGATGATAAGAAAGACTGAGGGGAGGAAAGAAGATACGGGTTGACTATACAGGCATTTTCTCCTAAAGCAGGGACCTGGCGGTGGAGGGGGGGTGGGGTGGGGGGGGGCAGGGGTCTCTCACTTAGGGAAATTCCAATGGCCAGATTCAAAGGAATCAACTGTATTTGTATATTTCATTTCCATATATTCATTCAATATTCATGTGTATATATACATATATTTTTTCACATATATTCTGTGTTTTATTATCATTCCAAAGGTTACCATTCTTTTGAGTTTTTTTTTTCGTTATTTGCTAAAATACTCATGCACTTTAGGGCAAAGAAATGTGAGACAACACTGAGAAGATGTGCTTAAACTACCAACATAGGTACAAACACCTACATAACAGCTAATGATGTCATCTATGGGATCACGTTTCTCCAGAGTTGTTATTCTAGAGGAAAAGAAAGGCAATGTTATACTTGCAAAGCTTACATAGGTTCTAATATTTCTCTCTTTTCATGTTTTAGATTGGAAGAGAACAAAAAATATTCTCTCCATCAATTAAGCCAGAACTGACACAAGACTCTAAACCTGAATAAATGAAAAGATTATGCCATGTTCTTGGGTGGTAAACAAATAACGTACAATGATAATGCAATAGCTTATTACATTATTATAAAGACTATTTCTCCCTCAAACTAAATTTATAAAGTCAATGTAATTCCAATCAATAGCTGAATTGGATTTGGGGAAGAATAAAAAACATTTTGAAAGCTAATCTGGAAAGACGAACTATTAGCACAACTTTTTCCTGTTACAATAGTCTAACTCTTACATGGCTCTATGTTATACAACATTAAAAGACTTTTACATATATTAATGTTTTTACTCTTTACAATAACCTACAATGTATAGAATATCATAAGCCTCATTTTACAGATGATACTAAGGTCAAGAGAATTTCAATGACTCATACTAAGTCATTTAGCTAGTAAAGGTGGTAATATCAATAGCATTCAACTTGGCAAGTTGAACCTCCATGTCAAATTCTTAACTATCATGCTGTGCCTCCTCCTAGACACCAGTTGCCTAGTAGGCCTACAAAAGATTATGAGAAGTGTGGTGTGATAATGTAATAGACGACTGGACTGACTAAGAAAGCCCAGAAACAGACCAAATACATATAACAACTTAGATTATGATAAAGATGGCATCTCGAATCAATGAATAATAATCAGTAAATAATGAGAGCAACTGACTCTCCAACTGGATTTTAAAACACAGAATATTAGATTTCTACAGGATACCTAAAAAAAAAATATTAGATTTCATAAAAAAACTTAGAAGTAAACAAAAAAAATTGACAGATGGTTCCCCTTATATTGTTATCAAACCTTACCAAGGGATGAGATAAACTAAAGTTCTTTCCATATAAAAACTAAAACTATTGGGCATTTATCCCAGAGAAATGAAAACTTATGTTTGCAAAAGCCTGTAATATGAACATTCACCGCAATTTTTCCATTGTAACCCCAAACTGGGAACAGTCCAGGGCTTCCCTGGTGGCTCAGTTGGTAAAGAATCTGCCTGCAACACGGGAGACCTGGGTTTGATCCCTGGGTTGGGAAGATCCCCTGGAGGGGGGCAAGGCAACTTACTCCAGTATTCTTGCCTGGAGAATCCCCATGAATAGAGGAGCCTGGCAGGTTGCAGTCCATGGGGTCACAGAGTCGGACATGACTGAGCAACTAAGCACAGCACAGCACAGGCAACAGTCCAAACGTCCTTCAACAGCTGACTGGTTAAACTGTGGCACATACACACCCATACCACAGAAACTCATCAATAAAAAGGAATGAAGTACTGATACACACAACAACCCTGATGAATCCTGAGAGAATTACGCTGACTGTAATGGTAATGGTGGTGTAATGTAAATGTGGTGTAAACGTAATGGTGGTGGCCTGGGTCAGAATCTTGATAGTGGTAGATAAACAAACCTACACATGCAATAAGACTGCATAGAAACAAGCAAAACCAAACAAATGTGAGCAAGATTGGTGGACTGTATCAATGTCATTATCTTGGTTGACATTATACTGTAGTTTTGCAAAATGTTACTACTGGAGGAAGATGGGTAAAGTGTACAAGGAAATCTTTGTATTATTTCTTTTAACTACATGTGACTCTAAATAATTATCTCAATTAAAATGTCAATTAAAAACAAAAGACAGGGACTTCCCTGGTGGTCCAGTGGCTGAGAATTCATCTTCCAATGCAGCAGACACAAGTTCAATCCCTAGTCAGGGAACTAAGATCCCATATGCTGTGGGGCAACTAAGCCCACAAGTCTCAACTACTGAACCCACACAACCTAAAAGCCAATGTGCCCGAAAAGAAAGATCCCAGGTGCTGCAACTAAAGACTTGATGCAGCCAGTAAATAAATAAATATTTTTTAAAAATGCAAATGACAGAGAAGAAAATAGCTATAATAAATACAGTAGACAAAAACACATTAAAACTACACTGAAGGATTTTCTAAAAGACAAACTCACAAGGAAGGGAAGAGGAGGAGACAACAGTTAACATTCTGGGATCTAGAAAGCAAATAAAAGTACTGTAACAGACTAAGTCAACATAAGAATGATGACTACTAATCCTGCAATAGAGAAAACTTTTCAACTATACCTATCACCATCACAGAAGTTTATCTCCAAGAGTTCAGGAACTGGTGGTGCCAGATAAACTCAAGCTGGGAGTGGGTAGGTGGTAGGTAGCCTGGTAGCCTGGTGATTTAGTCTGAATAAGGCTGGTTGAAAATTGTTTCAGAAACAATTATGTCCTTAATCCTTCTTCTCACTCAGATACCCTCCCCAACTAAGAAGCCTAGAGATTTATTCTCTGGAAAGTGTCAAACAGAGACTCTCTGGACTAGAGTACTTCAGGTATAGGGAAGGGCACAAGGAACATCTAATATAAGGGGGTTAAATGTGGACTTAAGCATACCGACTGCTGAAGGCTGAGGCCCCAGTCCTCTTTTTACACTTGGACAAAGAAAGCTGGCAGTAAGTCCTTACCTTGCAGGAGGATTAGAAGAGGTTTTTCTAAGGAATCTGGTAAACTCATGAGGAAAGAGCTAAAGATATTGAAATTTAGTGTTTGCCAACTTAATAACCGTCTCACTGTGAAGTTCACTATAATATGCTCTGCGGATGCACTCAGCTTCCAATCATTGAGTGTTCCCATCTCAAAGATGTTTAAAACATGAGCAGACACCCAAGGACTATCAAGTATCTGAGGAAAACCTCTTACAAAAAAGATAGAGATCAAAAACCAGCACTTCATAAATGAGTCAACTGAGGCTTGTATCAGCTAAAAATGAGATTAGTATTCACCACACTGCACAGCCCATCCACATGTTTAACAAATATTTAATGGGGCAAGTATTATGAAAGGTGCTTGGGAAACAAGGGTGAATAGAGCTTATAGTCTAAGATAGAGTCAAGACAATAAACATTATAATAAACTACACATTTCGTACATTGGAAGGAGGTACATACTTTGAGAAAAAATAATGGGACTGGGTAAAGGAGTAAGGAGGAGGCAGTGCAAGTTCAGTTCAAAAGGCAGTTGCAAATTTAAAACACAGTGACGTGAGTAAAAACTTGGAGATGAGGGAGTTGATAATGCTGCTGTCTGTGAATTCTAGAACCTGAAACTTTCAGTGTGAGAGCCCGAAACACACCTGAGATGTTCAAAGGAAAAGCTGGAGGGGAGTTGAGAGAGGGGGAAAATAGGAGATAAGGTCATAGAGGCAAGGCAGGGAGAAGTACAGACCAAGTTTTCCAAAGTCATGTACAGTAAGTCCTCTACAAACCTTCAAGTTATGAACTTTCAAAGAAACGAATGTGCCTTGTATGCTAGCTGTTGTACTGCACTACTTGTACTTTTCAAGGCACTGTACTGCAAGATTTAAAATATTTTAGTTTTTGTGTTTGTTTTCTATGTATTATTTGTATGACAAGTATTATAAACCTACTGCAGTACAGTACTATATAGCTGAATGTGTTAGCTGGGTACCTAAGGTAACTGTTGGACTGATGAACAAATTGGATTTATGAATGCGTTCTGGGAACAGAACTTGTTTGAATGTAGGGGACTTACTGTATTAGACTCTGGACTAATACACTTTGCATTTGTGTAGCCTTTTCAGTGCTTTTAGGTTTATCATTTGATCTTGTGCTCAACAATCCTCTGGGCAGTTCATTGGGTAGGTGATAGCTGACATCCATTTACAAGACAGTTGGCCAAAATTAGGAACTATGTCTAGAATATTCTCTCTCAGTACTAAATATAAAAGCTATTAATTGTCTATACAGGGAGTGAGTCTGTAATCACACAATCATGCTAGTAACATCACAAAGTGGTAACTAATTCAGACCTTCAAGGAATAGAAATGACTTACTTTTACATGGTCTAATCCTGTGGCTCTAGAGCAGAGCCAAGACTACCAAATGTTGCCCCCACATATTAGGTGGTGTGATGTTCATTACAAATTAGGAAAGAGAGTCAATAATTCTGAGGCAAATGGGAAACACCAATTTTGTTCCCCAGGATACTATGCACTCAGATCTCTTCCTCTCCCATTTCTTCCCCGCCCAGTCTCATCCTGCAAGATCTTCTGCAGATTAGAAAGTAGCTGATAAGCAACTAATTCCCACAGGATAGTTCTTGATAACACAGCAAGGTATTATCTCTCTCCAGGGGTATATACTTTAATAGGAAACTCAAAACCTTTAAATCCCAAAGGAACTGCAGTCAAGTTGGCAGGGAATGTTATAAGACCCTCCTAACATTTCATCAAATCACAGTAAATAAATTCAAATTCAACAATTGTTTATTGATGATCTACCACACTATCAAACATAAAAATAAGGCATGATTCTTACTCAGTGGAAGAAGACAACACAGAAAATACTAGCTTTTTTTTAACTGAATGTCTGCTATACAATAGGCACTAAGCTAGCTGCTTTTAATATGCCATTTGAAACAAGTATTATATTGTATTTAATGAGCCCACTATTACTGAGCCCACTTGCTGCAATTACTAAAGTCCAAATGCCTTGAGCCTGTGCTCCACAACAAGAGAAGCCACTGCAATAAGTCCTTGAACTGCAACTAGACAGTAGCCCCCACTCACCACAACTAGAGAAAGCCCACATGCAGCAACAAAGACCCACCACAGCCACAAAATTAAATAAATAAATAAAGCTAAAAAAGCCTCAATGTCCATCAACAGATGAATGGATAAAGAAGATGTGGTGTGTGTGTGTGTGTGTGTGTGTGTGTATACACACACACACAATGGAACACTACTCAGCCATTAAAAAGGATGAAATTGCTATTTGCAGCAACATGGATGGACTTAGAGATTATCATAGTAAGTGAAGTAAGTCTGACGGATAAAGACAACTATCATATTACTTACACACAGAAAGTAAAAAAAAAAAAAAAAAAGACACAAATGAACTTATTTACAAAATAGAAACAGACTCACAGACTTAAGAGAATTTATGGTTACCAGCAGGGAAGGGAGGCAGAGAGGGACAGATGGGAGCTTGGGATTGACGTGTACACACTGCTATATTTAAAATAGATAGCCAACAAGGACCTACTATATAGCTTAGAGAACTTTGCCCAATATTCTGTAATAATCTAAATGGGAAAATAATTTGAAGAAGAAAAACAAAACAAATTGCATCAAAAGAATAAAATACTTAAGAATAAATTTAACAAAAGTGTAAGACTTGTACTCTGAAAACCATAAAACATCACTGAAAGAAATTAAACATCTAAATAAATGGAAAAATATCCCATGTTCATGAACTGGAAAACTGTTAAGACTGCAATACTCTGTAAATTATGTGACAGATTCAATTCACTGTAAAATCCTAGCTAGCTTTTTTCGTTTGTAGAAATCAACAAGCTGATTCTATGATTTTAGTTTTTACAGTTTGATCTTTGATCCATTTTGAGTTAATTTTTGTACATGGTGTGAGGTAAGGGTCCAGGTTTATTCTTTTACATGTGAATATCCAGTTTTCCCATCATCATTTGTTGAAAAGGCTGTTTTTTTCCTATTGGATTGTCTTGACACTCTTGAAGAGAACTAACTGACCATAAATGTATGGGTTTTTATCTGAGCTCTCCATTCTGTTCCACAGATCTCTGTGTCTATCCTTATACCAGTATTACCATCTTGATGACCAATGCAAGGGAGTCAGAAGCCAAAAACTCTTAAAAAGAACAAAGTTAGAAAATTCACAATTCTTGGTTTCAAAGCTTACTATACAGCTATAGTAATTGGGACTTCCCTGGTAGTCCAGTGGTTGGGAATCTGTCTTGCAATGCAGGGGATGCAGGTTAAATCCCTGGTCGGAGAACTAAACTCCTACATGCCATGGGGCAACTAAGCCTGTATGCCACAAATACTGAGCCCACACACTCTGCAGTCCAAGTCCATGCACCAAAACAAAAGATCCACATGACACAACAATGATCCCAAGTGTGCCACAACTAAGACCCCAATGGGGCCAAATAAATAAATAAATTTTATAAAAAAAACAACAACTTATGGTCATCAAGATGGTAATACTGGTATAAGGATAGACACAGAGATCTGTGGAACAGAATGGAGAGCTCAGATAAAAACCCATACATTTATGGTCAGTTAGTTCTCTTCGAGTGTCAAGACAATCCAATAGGAAAAAAACAGCCTTTTCAACAAATGATGATGGGAAAACTGGATATTCACATGTAAAAGAATAAACCTGGACCCTTACCTCACACCATGTACAAAAATTAACTCAAAATGGATCAAAGATCAAACTGTAAAAACTAAAATCATAAAATAGAGAACAAAGCATAGACATAAATCTTCATGACAGTGATTTAAAACGTGACACCTTGGGAGTTCCCTGGTGATCCAGTGGTTCATATATGGTGCTTTCACTGTTGTTGCCCCCGTTCAATCCCTGGTCAGGGAACTAAAACCCTGCAAGCCCCAAGGCACAGCAAAATAAAGAAATAAATAAAATATGACACTTGATGAACTCAACTCTCTCAAAATTTAAAACTTCTGTGCTTCAGAGAACACTGTCAAGAAACTGAGGAGACAGTCTACAGAAACGGCAGAAAATTTTGCCTATCATATATTTATTAAGAGACTAGACTGGTATCCAGAATATAGACAGACTTACAACTCAACAATAAAAAGATAAACAACTCAATTAAAAATATGGGCAAAACAAAACAAAATTTTAGAGAAAAAAAAAATGAGCAAAGAATTTGAATAGACATTATCTCCAAAGAAGATACATAAGTGGCCAATATGCACATGAAGTGATCCTCATTACTCATTAGGGAAATGTCAATCAAAACCACAATGAGATACCACTCCACACTCACTAAGATAGCTATTATCAAAAAATGGACAATCACAAGTGTTGGTGAGGATGTGGAGACATAGGACTCTTCATACATTGCTGGTAGAAATGGAAAATTGGTGCAGTTGCTTTAGGAAAGAGGCGGCAATCCCTTTAAAAGTTAAATATCACATGACCCAGGAATTCTGCTCATAGGTATATTCCCAAGAGAAATGAACACATGTCTATACAAAAACTTACATGCAAATGTTCATAGCACCATTATTCATAACAGCCCCAAAGTATAAACAATCCAAATGTCAATCAATCATGAATGGACAAACAAATGTGATATATCCATATAATAGAACATTATTCAGCTATAAAAAGAAATGAAGTACTGATACATGGTACAACATGGATGAACCTTGAAAACATTATGCTAAGGGAAAGGGGCCAGACACAAAAAGATCACATGTTGTGGGATTCCATTTACACGAAATGTTCAGAATAGGCAAATCCATAGATACAGAAAGTAGACTAGTTATCAACAGGGGGTGGGGGAAAGGGAAAATGGCTCTGTGTGTGTGTGTGTGTGTGTGTGTGTGAGAGAGAGAGAGAGAGAGAGAGAGAGAGAGAGAGAGAGAGAGAGAGACTGCTAACTGGGGTGATGAAAATATTCTGGAATTAAGAAAAGGTGATGGCTGGAGCATCATTTTTTGTGACTATAAAACCACTGAGTTAAACACTTATAAAAAGGAAACGTGACCTTAATTTTTAAAAATATGTACGAGAGGTAAAAATCTCCATCTATAACCTGTTCAGCTCACAGCTTGCCCCCAAATTTTCCAGCTATAGTCACTAACAAAACCATTTTCCCCTGCAGACTAATTCACCATCGCTAATTTAAAAAACAAACAACCAGCCTTCTAAAGACAATCACAGATGAAGATAAAAACTTGGCTTGAGACAAGTTATAAAAACTTAAATATAAAAGATAACTTCACACTCCAGGGTGAGATTTCATCAAATGTAATGAAATCTAGCTAAGTAGAGCCAGACCAGGTCAGTTCTCAAATGGTAAAATAAAAGACGCTTAAGGGAACAAGGTTGAGCTTCATGAGGTACAGGTCATGTACAAACCAACTGTGAACTAATAATCTCAACCAGTTTTACAACATTAAAGAAATTCTTCTGCGAAGAAAATAAATATGGTAGAACTAAACATGATTTTTCTCTTCTTCTTTTTACCTTCTGCATTTTCCAAATTCTTTATAATAAAGCACTTAATGCTTTTACTTTAAACTTTTTTTTTTAAAGCATTAGTAGTGGACTAATAGAAAATAATATCAAAGAAACCTAAAACCCAGTGGAGAGGTTGCTGTAATTCATAAGGTCAAGATTCTCCCACTTGCCAAGGAGACAGTTTGCCCTGAGGGCATCAAAATAACAATGCTTGTACTTTGCCCCAATCTTCTCACTGACAAAATAGGCTTTTGTCTAGAGTCACCAGATGCCTCAGCAAGTCCCTTTGCCAAGTGCCAGAGGCTCAGAGCCTAGATAACACAGCTGAGGTTTGGTACTCCTTACAAGGATTAAGAAACAATCCCCAGCCCACAACTCTATTGAGCAAGCTTTGGCAGCTGCCAGGGCCAGTAAAGAATAATGAGGGGACAGGGGTCCAGAGACAGAGCTGCATTTTTTTGCCATACCAATGCTCTCCTTTTGTCCTCAGATGGCTTGTGTTGCTGCCAACTTCAGGTCTTACGGTTTCTCCTTGGTTTACCCACCATGGCTGTCTATCCTATTTATAAAAAACATGTTGGCAATGATGGGATTTTAGTAAAACTTAAACATTTCCAAATATATTGAGGATACCTTGCTCGGGGCACTTTCATAAAAGTTATGAGCCTTGATTCTACCTAGTTAAATCCCTTCTGGCTTTCGTCTTGGCAGACCAATATTAATAGGCTGTTCTAGAAGAGCTGTAAAACACTCAATATCCAACCATTTCCTGTACCTTGAAATGTTAATACGAAGGAGGAGGGAGGGGAGAGGAAAAATATCAACAAGAAAAAGAAGGGAAAAAACCCTTCTTCTCAGAGAAACACCCAGATGCCAGAGATCAGGTCCAAGCTCCTGCCCTGCTGTTTCCAGCTACACTACAGTCAAAGCCAAGAACAATCCTTCCACTTACAGAGCCTTCCACACATTTTCCTCCTCAGCCAACTCTAGAGCCAGGATGAAAGATTCTGTTGGCACATGCCAGTTCTCGTTTATGAGCTGGTTACCACCTCAAAGGCTGTTTGGCCTGACGCCTGCCCTCTCTTTACAGGATCTTTCAAACTTCAAAATGGGATCTTTTCTTGGACTCCTCTTAAGACACTGAGGTGGTTTACTTAACTTACTGCTTCCAGCTTAGGTCCTAGTCAAGGACTTCTCTGGGGACAGTCAGTATTCACAGGGAGCAGTCAACATCATCCAATACAGAAGGACATACTCACCCATACCAAGTAGAGAAAAACCGAAAGATTTTATATTAAAGATAAAAGTAAACACTTTCAGAAGTAAGTTCAGTGAGGTACCAAGAGTTGAAATGAGGTCTCGAGAGTTGAAAGAGGGTCACCAAATCGGGTGACCTTCTCTTTTGCTGTCACAGTACAGAAGAGAGGGTGGGAAGGAAGATACATGTTTTGCTAATAATTCAACTCTGTCCTGAACCCAGAGTTCAATATTGAAATCTTCGAAATTTAACATCCTACTAACTAGGAGTTGAAAAGAGACGTTTGGAAGCCAAGTTTTGAGACTATTTTTTGCCTTTCCATCCTACCATAGACCCCTCTTCCCACTAACTCTACCACATCTTTTAGGGATTGAAAGAGGATGAAAATGTAGACACACTTAGACACAGTTATTGATCAGTGCCTGGTTCTCTATTGTCTTTGGTGAAAAAAGAATTACAGATTTTTCTGTGTGTGGGAACATAACATTTGCAACAGAAAACTGCATTTATTACGCAACTCACTGCCTTTTCATAAACATAAAATTACATAAACACAGCCGTGTAAGTAACACACATATCAAGAAAAAGTACTTTAGCAAACAGTTCTCAAATGGAATTCTGGCCTCTCAGGGACATTTGGCAATGTGCGGAAATGTTTTTGGTTGTCCCAGCTTGGGGGGAATGCTCCTGGCACCTAGTGGGTAAAAGCAAAGCCGCTGCTAAACATCCTACAATACACCGGACTGCCCCTAGCCCCAACTGCCAATGATGCTGTTGTTGAAACTTTTGGATTACCTTCTAGAAGGTAATCCTTCTACTTCTACTCCTCCTTCTACTTCTTCTCTAGTAAGGGCTTTTACCAAAAATGCAAAACTCCTTTGCTCTAGCAGAAAAGTTGCGGTTAACATGATCACAGATTTTTTTTTTTTTTTTAAATCACCCTGCCTGGGAAAAACAGGAGAAGCTGCAAGGAAGAAAAAAGAAAACAGGACAAACATTTGCTGTTGGTTAACAATTACTAGACTACCATATACTGTGCAGTTAGAGTGTGGTTTTAATCCATAAAAATTTAAGGAAAATGAGATCCGAAGAGGAAGTTTTCAAGATTCCACATCTATTAAGTGGCAGTGCTGGGGTTCAAACACAGGTCTAATAGCAAAGTCTATGCTTTCATTTTAATTCCACGGTGGAAGATAAGCATGATTTGGAAGAGGCTGCGAAAAGCAGAAAAAGTATGGAAAGTGGTTAAAGTAAAAAGCAAAGATCACTCTTTCACTGTTCACAAGCAGCATGGGAAAGGCACTTTTGCTTAAAGCATGACTCAGTCCAGTAAACCAAATCTAACTACAGAACTAAGCAAGTTCTATAATCACTTTCAGAGAATTTTTAAATGTTTTTGTAGACATGTGTCCCCTGTTGCAGTTCTATATTCTCTCCATTACACAGGGAAGCAATGCCTAATAGGCCATCTATGTAGCTACATTCTTGGTGCTCCTCAGAGATCCATTCTGGGCCCTTTTCTTTTTGTCGCATTCAACAGACACATTCTCCTTGGGTAAGCTTGCCCACCTTCATGGCATCAATTACCATTTATTTGTTCACATTAGTGACTCCCACATCTTTAGATTTACAGTTTTCTCTCATAACCTCCGGACCTTAAGGGACATTCCCACTTGGCTGTCCATTCATTTTACTCCCTTCTCCAAACTATCGGTCCTATTCATTCTTCAGATATCTTCATGGATATTTTCCCTGACCTTAGCCTTCATAAGCTTATGTGCTTATTTGATTACATTCTGTCCCTCCTACTAGACTTATTACTCAGCAGCTACAAGTTGAACTTTGGAAATGTTTCTGAAACACACAGAAGAACATAAGCAGGATAAATGTAATGATAAGGAACCGTTCCTAAGATAAGATTAACACTGGAATATTAAAGAAAAAATAATTTATATTAACAGAACTACACTAAAATCTAAGTTTCCAGGAGTTCCCTGATGAAAGTGAAAGTCACTCAGTCGTGTCTCTTTGCGACCCCATGGACTATACAGCCCATGGAATTCTCCAGGCCAGAATACTGGAGTGGATAGCCTATCCCTGGGCTTCCCTTGTAGCTCAGTCGGTAAAGAATCTGCCTGCAATGGAGAAGACCTGGGTTCGATTCCTGAGTCGGGAAGATCCCCTGGAGAAGGAAATGGCAACCCACTCCAGTATTCTTGCCTGGAGAATCCCCGTGGACTGAGGAGCCTGGCAGGCTCCAGTCCATGGGGTCACAAGTCAGACATGACTTAGCAACTAAACCACCACAGCCTATCCCTCTTCCAGGGGATGGATCTTCCCAATCCATTCCCTGGAAATGAACCTGAGTCTCCTGCATTGCAGGTGGATTCTTTACCAACTGAGCTATCAGGGAAGCCATAGTCTACTGTTTAAGATTCGGTGCTTTCACTGCCATAACCCAGGTTCAATCCCTCGTCAGGGAACTCCTGCAAGCCCCCTGGCTTGGCCAAAAAGAATAAATAAATAAATTAAATAAACAAACAAATAAAATTAAGTTTCCTTTAAAAGTTTGTTTTTTGTATTACTTATATCAAAGATATCATCTCTTACTATTAACTCCTAAACTACCCTATCTCCAATTCCTAGTTAAAACCATCCTTAAAGGGTGGTAAACCAGCCATTTGCTGTTTTTCTTGCCAGTGGCAAGTAAACAGATGATAAGGAAAGTATTTATTTATTAAAAAGAAAACTGAATCATCAAAGTTTATATTTACGCACTCATTCCCCACACACATTTCAAAGCCCAACTCCACTACCTCCTCACAATTTTCCAAGCACACCTATCCAGCTGCTTTCAGATTATTTCAGTACGCTTTCCTCAGTATCAGGCTTTATTCAGGCAAGGGAAAGGGAAGGATTAAAGTGTGATTTACTTAGCCCTTTGCTCCTGCTTTTGTTTAGATATGAAATAGAAGATGAAGTGTAACTATAGAATAAAAACAAGTGAAAAATCTGAAAAATTTTAGTCAAACATGAAAATGTCACTGGAGTATTATTTTCCAACTACTTTTCCAGACTTTTTTCTACATTAAATGCCACTTCAGGTCACTAACCCAGCAGAAGCCAGGGACAGCCTTAACTACTTGGTTTCTAAACAACAATCAATCTTCTCCTCTTTGTGTGATATTAGCTCTTCCCTCATAGCTCAGTGAGTAAAGAATATGCCTGCAATGCAGGAGATCCAGGTTTGATTCCTGGGTCAGGAAGATCCTCTGGAGAAGGAAATGGCTACCCACTCCAGTATTCTTGCCTGGAGAATCCCAAGGACAGAGGAGCCTGGCAGGCTACAATCCGTGGGATTGCACAAGTCGGACACGACTTAGCAACTAAACTACCACCACCACCTGCTTAGTTCTAAAAGGGGCATTAGAGAGTTGAGAAGTGACATTACTTTTAAGTCTGCTTTATCCCATCCCTTCCCTTGCTTTGAAAATAAGTTCCATATCACAAAGGTTGAGGGACAAACCCCCAGATCGTTCTAAATCAATAAACTTCCAGTTCTGGGAGGCTTGCCCTGGCCAGATTGCTTCCCAGGGAGTGGCAAACTGTACTTTTCTTCTTCCTCAGTGATGTACTGGCCTACACCCAGAAACATTTGCACTTAGCTCTTCAACATGAAAGCTTCTGTCTCTCCAGTCCTATAGGACAATTGCAATGTTCTGGCCAAGAGCTGCCACCAGTACACAGCCAAAAGCATAGCACTGGCACCAAGCCTTCAAATAAGGCATTCTATTCACAACAGTATCATCCCTAAGCATTAGCTAATAGTGATTTCAAACTATGGGTAAAAACTTGTAGCCAGTAGTACAGTGGTTTTCTTGATACAACCAATGCTATGCCCAGACTGTAATGAATACTCATGGTAGAACATATAAAAATGACTATTTTTTCCTAGTTAATTATTTTCAGTTGGAGAGGAAGAGAAAAGCCCCCTCTCTAAATCTCCATAACTAAATATAATCCCACCTGGTTAGGGCAGGACCTGTTCACAAATGTAAAACTGAGTATCATAAATAACAAAAAACAATTATTATAAAACATCTACAAGATATTAAAAAAGCATGATTTAGATTCTAAGTATAAGTCAGCAAAGGATAGAAAATGAAGAGTAGCTGAAAGAGGCTACCAAAGGCACTAGACCTAAGAAAGAGACTAGGCTCAAGAAAATTTATGTTGGTAGGAATGCTACAAAAGAATAATCGTTAGGCTGGATTCAATCCACGGACCTGTAATATTACACTATAGAGAGAAAGTGGAGCCCAAGATTTCTTCCGCCATAAAATACTTTTGTACGCTAAACAGATAACATAAACAAATCAACTTTATGTGACTGGCAAAACAACAACAAACACAAAGAATAATGTGAATGGTTTGGGCCTTGCAGTTATTCCATCCACTGAGTATATATACACTCTGGAGGAAGCCAGAGATGGAAGACTTGAACTGGCTGTCCATTTATCTGGTTTCCATTTCCATGTGTCTTATCTGGTTTCCATTTCCATGTGTCTCCTCATAGTGTAAGTATTTTGAAGGGTTTGGGTAATTCTAGTATTTACAAAAACATATTTTTCATCAATTCAGTCCTCAAATAAAAGCCAGCTTTTACATGAGACTTCAACCAAAGAAATGATGGTTTGTTTCAATGCTAAAGAAAAAATTGTTTATGTTGACTTTGTGAAGTCTGTATGGCAATCTCTAACATGGTACCACCCACGTAATCTTCAAGTGTACTTTCTGACCAAGTATCTCAAACCCTGACTTTAGAACCTGATCCTTGTAAGAGATGGGGATGATCAGGAGAGATACCAAAGTGCAAACATAAATGAAAGAATTTCTCAACCTCTTTCTGAAATTGTAATAAGCAATCACATTCTCAATCTAAGCACATATGTATAAGTAAAATGAAAAATGCCTTTTGGCATATCTTATCTAAAACAGACATTCTACCAGATGTTTAGAAATCTACATACTGAGAGAATTAAGATCTAGACTAATATGGTGTACATAAATGTGCACTTACTTTGTATCATTTCTTCCCTACATTTGCCATTTTCTCCTCCTCCTTTGCAGTGGTATACGCATACACCAAAACCAAAAAAGATCCATCTAAAGTACAGATTAATGTAAATTTTGAAAACATAGATAACACTTGTATCAGTACTAAAAACTATGTTTTAAATTTTATTATATGGGAACTTCCCTAGCCAATCCAGTGGTTAAGATTCCATGATTCCACTGCAGGGGCCTGGGTACAATCCCTGGTTGAGGAACTAAGATCCCATATACCATGTAGTGCAGTCAAATTAAAAAACAAAACAAAAGTATTACATGAAAATTTAAGGTTATGTCATTATGATTTTGCCTCAAACATGATATTCCATAATTATTTTAACTATGAGTTTGCAGCATGTTCAAGTATATGTTCATCTCTGATAACAATTAGCATTCTAACTATAATTACTCTTTCTTGGGTATGAGATTTAGAATCCTACCAGGGAAATACTTTATGTTCAGAAACATTTAATTTCTTCCTGATTTCAAGGAAATAGTATGTGTTTACAAAAAAAAAAAAAAAAAAGCAAAGAAAGACAGTGAACCTTTATTATTCCTATGTGAAGTGATTCTGTCTCTTCTTAAAAGAGTGTATTTAATTTGAATGTGTCCAGGAGCAGGTTCAGGAATAAGGTCTTTATAATTTTATATTGGGGTGTCATGGATTTCTGGAAAATTAAGACCACATATCCCTGGGTCAGGAAGATCCCCTGGAGAAGGAAATGGCAACCCACTCCAATATTCTTGCCTGGGAAATCCAATGGACAGAGGAGCCTGGCAGGCTTCAATCCATGGGGTTGCAAACAGACACGACTGAGTGACTAACATACACACACACAAACACACACACAGTTAATAATACTCTATTGCATATTTGAAAGTAGCTAGGAAGTAAATCGTAAAAATTCTTAACGCAAGAAAAAATTTCTGTAGCAATGAGGACATAACTGAACTTACCAAAATGGTCATTTTGCAACACAAACATAGTATCATTACATTGTACACCTGAAACTACATAGTTATATCAATTGTACCTCAATTAAAAAAAAAAAAGAACAAGAAAGGATTTAATGGCCAGGTCTGGTTAATTTAAACCAAGCTAGTAGTGCCACTAGGCTGGAACCCTTGGTTTCAAATTAAAAAATATTCAATTAGTGTATTTTTCAAGCACACAGTCAAATTGTACTCTCTCAGTGGACAATATTTCAAATTGAAAATGGACCACTTCCTAAAAACCTAAGGACTGCTCTTTTATTTCCTGCAACTAGTGACAAATTCACAAAAAGAAGTATCTCAATCCTTATTCTTCTCTTGACCGTTTAGACTACCTGTAGTTCTAATCGTTTCAAAAGGCTAAAGTCCGCACTCTTCAAGGATTAATAGAGGGGAAGAAAAAACTCTCTAAACTATAAATGTTAGGGGAACCATTGACTGAAACCACCCACCCTAGTCAGGCCTGACAGTAACCACTTGAATAAGTTCTCTTAAACAGGAGGTCCTAGTAAGGAATACAGAACTAACAAGCTTCCACCAAAAGGAAGAATTAGAGAAAAGTCAAAAGGAGAGAGAAGACTCCAGTCCATATGTCCTGCCAACCTCCCAGACTCTTTCTCACTTGAATATATCTTGGCCGAGCGCAGCGCACACCACCAGGAAGGACCCTGAGTCAGAGTGATCGGCCAGAGACAACCTGGAAACTAACCCCATTACCATAAAACCTGAGACTGCGAGCTACATGGCAGAATAGTCCTCCTGGGTTCCCTTATCCTGCTGCTCTCCACCTGGCCCTTTCCCAATAAAGTCTCTTGCTTTGTTAACACATGTGTCTCCTTGGACATTTCTGAATGTTAGACAAGAGCCCACTCTTGGGCCCTGGAAGGGGTCCCCATTCCTGCCACAAAATAATCACTTCATAGCCGTTCCAATGCTGAGAAAAATAATTCAGAAGGCTGGAGTATATATCAAGCCTTAGCTATTAATGGGAAATAGCTAAGGAAGAGCCATGGTTCTTCAATGTGAGATCAGCTCTGTAACCAAAAGGAGTCCAACAAACCCTTTCAAACTAACCAGCAAATGATAAAATCCCAAACCTTAATGGTTCCAAATGCTCTCAATCAGTCTTTTCCTAGGCCTTCCTGGAAATCAGGATTCAAAGTATTAGCTATCAGAAACTCATTACTTTCCAAAACCTCTAGGGGCTTATCTCTTCAAAGGATATCCTTTCTCCTTACTTTCACAATTACCCTGCACCTCATAGCTAGTAACAGTGTACTATCAGCAACAGCTAACATTTACTGAGTACTTACTACATGTTAGATAGGCTTTCTTGATGGCTCAGATGGTAAAGAATCTGCCTGCAATGCAGGAGACTGAAGTTCGATCCCTGGGTTGGGAAGATCCCCTGGAGGAGGGAATGACTATCCACTCCAGTATTCTTGCCTGGAGAATTCAATGTACAGAGAAGCCAGGCAGACTACAGTTCATGGGTCACCGAGTCAGACACAATTGAGCAACTAACAACTTTATGTTCAACTTTACAGGCTAGACATTGTGCTGAGTGTTCTTTATTTAATCTATTCATAATAACCCTATGAGTCACTAGTTATTCACTTCCACATTATAGATGAGAAAAGTGAGGATTAGAAAAGTTATAAATAATTTAAATATCTCTTCTGCTTTCAAAGTCCCAAATCCTTAGATATGCCTTCCAATTTTAGGTTCCTGTCAGTTTGTCCATAAAGAAAAAGATATATCTGAACATCATTCAAGAAAAAAAAATTATACCTACTGTCTAGAGTTATTTTTTACCTTTTAAACTTTTTGGTGAATTTGATCTTCACTATTAAGAGGAAATGTGCTCTACCACAGTGGATCTCAAACCTTAAAGCATAACATGATCAGTGGGAGAGTGAATGGTAAAACGTAAATTGCTGGGCCTTAAGCCTGAAGTTTCTGATTTGGGGATGTGGGGTGGGGTTTGATACTTGAATTTCTAACAAGTTTCCAGGTGCTATGCTGATGTTGCTGATGTAGGGATCACTGATTTATAAGAAGGTACGAATAGCTATGATAAACCTAGACAGTGTATTAAAAACCAGAGACATCCCTTTGCCAACAAAGGTCCGTATAGTCAAAGCTGTGGTTTTTCCAGTAGTCATGTATGGACGTGAGAGTTGGACGGTAAAGAAGGCTGAGCACCGAAGAATTGACGCTTTCCAACTGTGGTGCTGGAGAAGACTCTTGAGAGTCCCTTGAACAGCAAGGAGATCAAACCAGTCAATCCTAAAGGAAATCAGTCCTGAATATTCATTGAAAGGACTGATGCTGAAGCTGAAGCTCCAATACTCTGGTCACCTGATGAGAAGAGCTGACTCAATGGAAAAGATCCTGATGCTATAAAAAACTGAGGGCAAGAGGAGAAGGGGGTGACAGAGGATGAGATGGTTGGATGGCATCACTGACTCAATGAACATCAGGGAGGCAGTGATGTACAGAGAAGCCTGGCATGCTGCAGTTTGTGGGGTTGCAAAGCGTCGAACACGACTTAGTGACTGAATAACAACAACAAAAGGAAATAATTCCCTCTCATCTTAGCTGTCATGTTTCTCATGTAAAAGCACTTCTCTACAGAGCACTTCCAACAAGAGACACTTAGGATTTAAAAATATCTCTAGGGACTGAAAGTTTAAAAGACTTCTTTTTTTCCCACTTCACAAGGGCTCCAGTATCACAAATGACATTGGCCATTTCTTGTATCAACCAACATTGCAAGCAGACAGCATAATATTACAGCTCTGCAGCAAGCAAGCATTTTATAGACTAGAGTGAAAGTGAAAGTCACTCAGTCGTGTCCGACTCTTTGCGACCCCATGGACATAGTCCATGGAATTCTCCAGGCCAGAATACTGGAGTGGGTAGCTGTTCCCTTCTCCAGGGAATCTTCCCAACCCAGGGATGGAACCCAGGTCTCCCGCATTGCAGGCAGATTCTTTACCAGCTGAGACACGAGGGACATTAAAGTAGTGGAAATACAGAAAAAGGAAAATTAAGGTCTGAATGACTATACACTCTGCTCAAGAACCTTACCATACACATAGTACTTCTTCAGTCTGAAAAGTGTTTCCTTTGGGTCTCCTAGGGCAAGAGAAATGCCAAAAGAAAAAAAGAAGTAAACTGTTTCATATGATCATAAGACTAAAAACACAAGGACAGGCTCTGAAAACATAACAGAATTTTGCACCAGAAATTAAAAAAAAAGTCACAAAATGCTATAAATTCTTCCTATCTTTCCTTGTCATACTATCCCCCATCACAAAAGAGCTACCCCTTTTACCCGATATTGACTGAACTCTACTTTCTTAGGTAGCTTAAATATTGACTATGTCAATGTCATCTAGGATGAACAACTTCAGAGAATAGGATTTGTTAAAAATGTCTCCTCAGCTAGCCTGGGAAGCTTCTTACTTGGGTGGGGCTCTCAACCATGACTAAACTGTACCTGGAGAGATATATATTTTAAAATACTAATATGGCCTGGCACCTTCCTGATGGTAATCCTTCCAGGCCCAACGCAGTGGCAAGACTGGGAAATTAACTGATGAGAAAAGCAATCTCCTTTCTGCTTTCTACTTTCAGACACTCCTCCTCTACAGCTCTGCCATGTACAGACTCATTCTATACATGCACACTGAGACAGAACATGCGCACACACACAAATAACTCTCGGCAGGAACCAAAAATCAAAGCCTAACCCCATGGTTTTTGAGTGAGCAAGTCCAATTTCCTTCTTTGTAGTCCCTGACACATGCTGGCTGGGAGCCGTCTGGATTTCTTTCTGCCTTGTTCCTGCACCAGAAGGCTCTGCACTGCAGGTCAGGGGATGATAAGGAAATGAACAGTGTAATTTCCAAGGCCTCTGAACACAGCCCTGTCAGCAGCTCTGGAGGCGGGTTACTCAAGCATGGCTTGAAGAGTGAAAATCACAGAGAGGAGGGCTCAGACAGCCAGCAGTGGCAGGATCTCAGCTGTGCATGTTACTGCCACCTCCAGCCTGAAAGCCCAAGCCCTGCTGCCTCCCTGGATGAGCTCTGTTGGTAACAGCTCTTATACCCAAATGGCAAAAATACAAGTTCACACTGGGGGAGGAAGATTAAGGACTAGGCCTTAGATTTTCCATGCACTCTTGTGCAGAAACAAAAACATTCAGTGCTCTTTCAGCATACATGAGATTGCACATGCTGGCAAACCCACAGCAATATCTATCCAACATACTCAACCCCACACCAGGGCTCTGGCCAAAAAGGAAACTCAATTCATATGAAATCTGAATTTGAACAGGCCACTGCAATATCTTTGGAAGTCAATTTCTGGTCGTCTACCTCAACAAACCCCACTATAAATACCAAGGCCTTTAGAACACATCACAAGCATACAGGGGTCCCAATCCAGCTTTGGAACGTCTTCTGAGAACAGTGCTGAAAGTCTTAGCCAACATGCTTATCTATTTATACTGGGCTTCCTGTATAGGTGGAATGTTGTGATATTTCAGCTCATTATTGCCTAGAGTCAATTGAGACATATTTCAACTCAAATCATGTTTTTCTTCTTTTCTAATATTTATTGAATGTTCCCTATGTGCCAAGCACTTTTGTAAGTGTTTTATATGGATTAACTAATTTACTTTCATAAAAATTCTAGTAAGGAACTATTGTTTTCCTCATTGTGCAGACGAGAAAACTGAGGCAGCTCAGTTAAGTAATTTGTTCAATATCACTCAGTTAATAAGTGGCAAAGCTGGGATACAAACCCTGGTAGTTTGGCTCCAGAGTTTATATTCTTAACCATTAAGTTATAAGTAAGAGCTAATGTGCAATTTAAGTTTACAAGACTGGTGTTTCAGGTTAGAAGTGGCTCCCAATACCCACGTTATGAAGTGCCCATCTTTGACAATGGTTAAAAAAAATTCACCAACATTAAAGTATTCAGCAATTATCTGGAGAGTTTTCTGGAAATACAGATTTCTGGGTCCCTACCCTAAAACTTATTTAGCAGATTTGGGGTAGAGTCCAAGGATCTGCATTTCTGACACTCGAATGATATGATGCACATGGTTTTGCGGGCCACAATTTCAAGAACTCTGCCGCAGCTGGTAAACTGTAAGCTCCTCAAAGAGCAGCAACCATTTCTGTTCTATTCATCAGTGTATATCCAGCACTAAGAATAATACCTGGAATCTAAAACGCACTCAATTAATACATAGAATGAATGAAAGATGATAATGGTATCTAACAGTATATCATCTCTTCACAAAATGGTTAATATCCACAATATTAATACATTTAAGGTCTGCCTATTAGTGATATATTCAAGAAGCATAAAGGCAGGGTTTTGTTTTGTTTTTTCATACCTGCAACTGCCAAATAAAGAGGGAGCTGGCAATGTCTCAGTGATAACAATAAAATTTGACTGAACAATACTCCAGAACACAAACACACACTCTCAGTAAGTCAAGCTCAAAGTACATTCTTCCCTCTGTATATACAATAGAAGAGGTTCAGCATCAGCTACAAATGGCTGTTCTTTGTAAACATCATCACCTTACCAAAGAAAGCGAAACTCAAAGATCCGTTGTTTACTGAGTGTCTACAATATTAAAATCAATACAGAAAACCAATGAAAGCAGTCTTAGGAGCATCTGGGCATTTATTAATACACCCAATGTTGTTAAGGTAGTCTTTAGAGTGGGAAAATAGAATCCTTCATAATGAAGGATTTGTTAAGAATCCCAGAGTAACGATATGCTACAAGAACTTGGAAACAAAAACCTGGCTATGCCACTGACTACCTCTGAGAGTCTAGGTAAGGCGCATGACCTCCCTGGTCTCAGTTCCCTCTTCTATAAAGTGAGGCGATTGGACTAGATAATCTTTCTCAGGGCCCTCCTTGAGTTACAACACCCAGATGGAAAACAGAAGTGCTGAAGAAAAACTAAAATTAAGCTCAGACTTCATTGTAGTTTGAGAATGCATCTCTGTCCCCCATAAATATCAACTCAACTTCTTTTTACTTTTTTCCATGAAGGAAAATGCTTGAGGGCATTTGGCTTCAGGAAGCAAGGCTAACTGCTATGTCATCTATAGCTGAGAAAGAACAGCTAGCAAAGGAGGAAGGTGTTAAGAGAGAAAGCCTTGGATCAGAAGGAATAAAAGAGACCTGACCTTGGTTGAGCAATGAGGGATTGCAACATGAGAGAAATGAGCTGGAAGGCATAAACTGGGCAAGAAAACAAAATCAAGGGCAAAGGAAGATGCTCTTAGAACACAGGATATGATAGCAAGCATGATCGGAAGGCGACAGAGCAAAGAGCACACTTGAGCTTTCTTTGTACACTAAACTAATGGGGGAAGTGCTAAGTATGTGTATGCAGCATTCTGAGAGCAGCAAAAGCTGAGACACAAATATGGGAAAAGCACACTGCAGTGTTTCCACCTTCCAAGATCAAAAACAGCAGCTAAAGAGACAAGGAGAGCTTCTGGTTGCAAACTTCTAGATCCTTTAGCCACTAGAGCTTTACTTTACATGATTTGGGGGGGGGGGGCAGGGGGGAGCCTCACCTTAAATTCCTGGCTTAAGCCCCATCTCAAAGTCAAGACAGATCACTGCCTTGGGTGGTATGGAAATTCTTTTTCTTGCCTGTCAGAGCAGCAGCACAAGCACTAAGCTGGGGACATTCAGACCAGCACCCTCCCTCGTCCTACCTCCCCCTCCATCCTTAACTTAACAACCTATCAATCAAATCAAAGGCAAGGGAACAGACAGGAGCCGGAAGGCTCTGTCTTGTTTATGCCACAACATTCCCTTCCCCCATCTCTTCAGCTGGCAGGAAGTACGAGGCAGGAGTGTTCGGTGACAATTCAGGGCAGCAGTAGTTGCTAAGAGCCATCTCTGGTCTCTCCTAGAACTCTGGGAAACAGCACAGTGAGCCTTGCCAGAGAGAAGTATGGGGAGCAGAAGTGAGATCCCATGAAGGGAAATCCACTTCCTTTGCTGATAGGAATTAGCTCAGCCATAGACTGAGAGAACATCCTGAAGTAGAGAATTTGAATATTCAAATCTCCCTCATTAGCTAGCAGTAGACATGTAACAATTCTGTCCTACACCACAAACTCCATTCTCTTCTCTCCTGTTTCCAAGGGGCTAGAGGAGTAGGTATGGGTTAAGGAGACTCCAGCTAAGAACCTTTCCAAATTTTATGAGTTTCCCCTCTTTATGACAATTTCCAGATCAGCATATGTAATTCCTAGATTATATCAAAACATCTGTTTTGCTGTTTTGGTTCTGTTGGTTGTCCCCACATGGACGGAACATTCCAAACCAGTTAAGCCATAGGCAAGCCCATATCTCAGAGAGAAAAATCTTAAAGACGTTTTCAAAGACTTAGCTTTTAAGGTAAAGTATCAATCATCAAACATTGACTCAAACACCCCTTATGCCCCAAAGCCTGGGGTCCTTGTTTCTCAAAAGCTACTCTACTCCAAGATTCCTAACCTGTGTTCCCTTTTGCATCCTTCCCCTCCTCCCATTCCAGAAATGCTGTCTCTCTGCACGGTGTTTTCATCTCCTAGCAACTTCCAAACATTTATTTACATAATTATCTATTCTGACGGCCAAATGCTTTAGAATGGCAGCCCCCAGAATCAGACCGTTCAGAAGGCTTGAGGGAACAAGGTAAAGAATTGAGAAAGCAGGTTCTTGCCTAGAGTAACACCAAACTGCACAGCAAATTTCCTCTTTTAAAAGTACTTCTCAGCACTTTCATCTTTCCTCCAAAAACAGAAGCACAGTCTCTCTTTTTTCTCTCTCATTCCACTGCCCCATTCTCAGTCTTTTTGGGAGACAAGGTGTATAATACAGCTACCTTATTAAGAAGCAAACCTCCCTTGACCAAAATATATTCTTAGCTGAACATACTGTATCTTTCAGCCCAATTATAATCTGAAGGGCAGCCACCTACCTAGTCCCTGAACCTGTAAGGGAAAAATGGCTCCATTTGCTTCTCTGTTGGAGACTCTCAAGGACAGTTAGACTTAAACCCAACATGAAGCTAAGCATCATTAATCCTTTCACCCACAGACCACTACTGGGCTTAGAAGATTGCAATATGAGTCAAGAGTTCTAAACAGAAAGGAAAATGAAGGTCACCTTCAGAAGTGGCCACTTTTCAGCACAGGAAGAACAAAGATTATGAACATGAATAGATATGTAGCCAAAGCTTACTGATGCCAGGTGAAGGGAACAGCCTGAAGGGCCTGGAACAGAAGCAAGAACTCCTGGTACTCCTAAAAACAGTATTACCCATCTGCACCCCAAATAAAATGGTAAATCACAGCCAGCACAGGATGCACCATGCCAGTAACCTGTTGGGACTTGACTCTGCTGAGGTGGCCTGTAGCATCTGTCACCTAAACAGCCAGTCTCTCTGGCAGCTGCCACTGGTAAAAGGGAATAAACCATTGGGTTATTAGTGGAAAAAAATTCACAGCCCTGTTACCAAGGAAGCCCATATGTTGCTAAGACTTACAGATGTGCCAGAGGCAAGGACCAAAATACCTACAGCAAAGAAAACACAGCTAGCACTGAGAGGACACCACCACCCAAACATACACATCCAGCCTCTATTTATTAACATTTACATATGGAAATAGGTATTCCCTGTTGCAGCTGATGCAATTACAGAGAAATCAATTTATATTGCATCTGCTGGGATCAGCTGAAAGCACAGGGTGAGCAGAGAGCAGAAAATCAAGAGCCAATGAACAGCTCATTACCAGGCCAGCCGCTTTGTAGGAAATTGTAAGCTGCAGAAGTTTAAGGCAGCCTGAGCTGACCCTACACTCACAACCACTCTGCTCCAGGCCTGCAAGCTCCATTTACTGAGACATGAACTAAGACCATTTTCCCAAAGGAGGAGAGCCCCTAGTGGGGCTGCAGGCACCTGTCCTTCCAAGTCAAGCAGAAGGCAAGGTATCATTACACTGTTTGGCAGCTATTAAACCACCAGGAGACTTCTATTCCCAATAGTTGAGGGAGATACCTGGCCAAGAACTATATGTTAGTGGCCAAAGAATCTCTTTCAAGGCCAAAATTTCATGACCACAACACTAGTTCATAAGAGCTGATTAAGCACCTCAGGACCTCCTGCTCCATTGTTTACTTGCTCCAAATAGGTCCTTTTGCTCTCTGGCAGTCACCAATAGAACATTTGGTAGATTACACGTAATGAAAATTATTTAACCCTTTTCTCTTCCAGAGAGCCAGCATCACCTTTTATCCCATTAAAAACAGCACTTAACTGAAAGCCTATTAAGCTTATCAACTTGTTGTTAAGTTTATCAATCACTCTAAGGATGAAATGTCAGTCAAGCTGGGAACCACATAAAGGCTGATGCCAATCTCTAGTAACAAGTGACTCAGGTGGGCCAAGGACAAGGTGGGAGGTTCTTGGCTTATAGAAAATTCATTCTATCACGCAGCTGCCCCCAACAACAGACATTCTTCCCCAAAATGTCCAGGCCTGCTGTTAATGAATCTGCAGGGAATCCCCTAATTTGGAACAAAACCACATTATCATTACCAGCTGCTCTGACCTTGTAATTAGTCATTACCCACAAACTAATGAGCCTCCCACAGAGTGCACATAGCATTAGGTGGTTAGTCCGGGGCAGTTCTGACTGGCAGTGGGCAGCCAGATCTGGCCACCTCTTACCTTTTCAGACTTGACTTTCTTTAGCGGGCGACACTCATTCTCCCCTTCCTCTGGCTCCGGTTTAGCTCCCAAAGGGTTGAGCGCTGCCCCAGGCTCAATAGCTATACTCCCGAGTGGCTCCACAGCTCCTGGATCCACCCCTGCACTTCCATCATACTGACCACCCCGTCCTCCCAAGGGCACTGGCTGGAGGACCCCAGGATCCTTTTCTGCACAAGTCCCCACTCCTTCGCTTCTCTCCTTCTTGCTCTTAGACGAGCTGTTCTCCTTCTCCTTTTTGGAGCCCGCTACACTGCGGGATGCCTTAGCCGCCTTCTCTGAGCCCTTGGGAGCAATAGCAGCAACCAGGCTTCCTGCATTGGCACCATCTCCTGAGCGTCCCTGTACCTCTTTCTTGCTAGCTGCCCCCTCACTCGGAGTGAACAGGGACGTCCCTGGAGTGGGTTTGCTAGTGTCTTTGCCACTCTTATTCCTTTTGGATTTGGATTTGCCTTCCTTTCCTTGAGGACCTGGCACTGGGGTCACAAACTTGATGTTGTCTGGCAGTGTGGCCACAGCATTGGGAGCTGGTATCCCCACCTCCTTTGAGCCTGACATTTCCAGTTTCTGCTGGTCCTTTTCCAGATCGGCGTCCAGGTCAATGATGAGATTCCCTACTCCAATGTCCCATTCATCCCCACTGTCGTATGTCTCAACCGGGTTTGCATCCACTCCTTTCCCTCCGGAGGCTCCACTGCTCAAGGACATCTTAGAGTCAACGTCCCACCTCAAGATTCAAGGCTCTTCCTTGCCCCCAGCTTTCCTAGTTTCAGCTTCAGCTACGTTCTCAGACCTGCCACATTGGTCAGTACATGCCCAGTGGACAACATCATTGCTGGAAAAAGAAAATGTAAAGAGCTGTTAAAGGAAACAATACAGGCAAAGAGACAGCCTGAAATAAACTCCCACACAAAACAGTCCCTTGCGAGGTGGCTATCACATCACAATGGACAAGACAAACAGGTTCAGTTGTATTTCCAACCAAGTCACATTGGATCAAGGAAAAAGCTAATTCCCACTCCATCTCCCCAGGGGAGAGTACAATATTTTCAACTGCCCGGAGATTCTGTGCTAAGACTTAACTAGGAATTCTCTAGTTTCCCATTCCCAAGAGACTGATTTCTACTATCACTGCCAGCTGGCAATCTTCCCTCAGTCAATATGGGCCCTGGCACATCCCCCAGCACAATTTTACTCACATCTCTTCTCCATGTTTCTTCTTGAATTATCAGAGATTTAGAACATTGCCTAGCAAAGGCTAAATCCCTCTACTAACAGGTCTGTTCCTACTAAAAATAATATGGGGGGGGGGGGGGGGGGGGGCGGCGGGGCGGGTATCTAATTGTAAGTAAGCAAAAGAGAAAAGTAAACAGGACTGGGGAAAAATACAATATCAGGATAGGGACAAAAACTGCAATTAGAGGAGAACAATCCTCAAAGAGTACTTAACCCATCAGCTTACATTCAGCTAAGCCAGCCTTATTAAACTCCAGGTTTCAAATTATGTCTAAATAGCAGAATTCAATGTAGTCTTTCCACTAAAATCCTCATGAAGATACACAGACACATACTCACACAGAGAAAAAAATGTTAACCTATCAATAACTGCACAGTACTAAAAAACTTAATGTTAGAATGTGGTGTAAGTCTCCCTATTCTTGTAAGATTGATGACACTATATTGATAAACATCACGGCCTCACAACATAGAACAGAGATAGCTAAAAAGAGGGGTGGGTGAAGTAGGTGGTAAAAAAGGAAATACATATATTTCCTTGGGGAGTGTACCATCTCGAAAACCTAACAGCCAAAATATACCATCCAGATATTACTTTATGATGAAGCCAAAGAATTCTGTTCTTACTTACTCCCTTGTTTACCATCTTTCTATGTGCATTTAGAAAATAACTCTCAGAAGATGGCAGAGCAGAAAGAGGAAACCAGAGGGGGCACAATGAATCCTACGAAGTAAATATCTAACAGGTAAATGCTATAGATAGAACAGGGATAACACAAATTGTACTTTTCCGCCTAGTCTCTCAAGGCAGTGTCAAAGAACCAGGGTTCAAGAGAACCTGTTCAAGAGAAGATGTCACCCTAGGAGAACAGAGCTATACCAAGTGAATGCTTGACAGCAACTGGGATTTAAGAGAAAAAAGGCTGCACATTAATCTGCCATTTAGCCACAGATCTGAGAAGAAAATCACTAGTGCTAAAGAACCCACCTGCCAACAAGGAGGCATAAGATGCAGGTTTGATCCCTGGGTCAGAAGATCCCCTGGAGGAGGGCATGGCAACCTCCTCCAGTATTCTTGCCTGGAAAATCCCATGGACAGAGGAGCCTGGTGGGCTACAGTCTCTAGGATCACGAAGAGTCGGTTAAGACTGACGTCACTTAGCACACACGCACTGAGAAGAAAATACACCCTTTAACCAAGTAGAGAGCTTAGTGCCAACAGCAACCGACCACAATTGGCATTGAGTCCACACAGATCTTACTTCATAAAAGGATGAACAAAAACCATGAGGGAAAACATAAGAACTATGAAAAAATGCCACTCGCAAGGTAAAAGCAACATAATCTCTGATTTAGAGAAATGACACCACTAAAAATGATCTAAAACTCTGAAGAAATTTTTAGTAAAATGCTTGGAATTCTCTATACTATCTACTGATTCATTAAAAAAATATATGTATTAATTGCCTACTAAGTCCCAGGCACTAAACTATGCACTGGAAATACAGCAGAAAATGAGAGTGAATAAGGCAGTGGAAATGATACTGAAAATAACTGTATTATGAAGGGCAAAGAAATGGGAACACCAACTGAATCTGCACTACAAAGGATTACTAAAGCGTAGTTCTGCCTGACATCATAATTTATCACCTCTTCAATCTCTGCAACTGTGGTGAGGCTTAGAGCACAACCCACATTCACCTACCACTGACCCTCTTTCCTCTGGAGCTGCCCCATCATTAGTATGTAATGTAAACCATTAGAACAATCCCATGCTTTTTTATTCTTGGAAAAACAACAGAACTTTCAGAAGATCTTCCTCTAAAAAACAAACAAAAACTCTTCCTCTACAAAACAGGATGGTGATGAAACAGAGACTCTGGAAGGGTATATAAAGGAAAGAATATAAAGTACAAGAAAATTAGTGCTCACTGAGAGCTCCTGATAGTTCTCACTCTACTGTATGGGCTGACCTGTCAAGTATGGAGCGAGATAAACAAAGCATGACAGCAAGGAAGGCAGAGCATTAAGAAGATACCAGGCTGAAGTGAAAAGATATGAACTTAAAAGAATGTAATTTTTTTAAAAAAAAGGAATATGCAAGGAAATGAAAAATGTAACACCAATCAAAATTCACACAGAAATCAAAAAAGCACAGAACTAAAACTGTGGAAGAAATTACAAGAAAATTTGAGATACTCCTCTGGAGTAGTAGAGGATACTATTCCAATAGTAGAGGATCCTATTTCAAAGGAAAAAGGACAGCAAAAAGAAAATAATGAGGGAAATTAAAAGGAAGTATTTAATAATACTCAAAGCAAAACTGAAGAGACTAGAAATAATGGGAAAAAAGCAACCCATCAAGACATAATAAATAAGTAACACCTTGAACTGAAAAAGATCTTGAAAAAGTTCACTATTTTTTCAGCAAAATCAATTTTTTAAAAAGCCAAACTTGCACACATTCTAGAAAAATTTTAAATTACAAAGAACAAAAATTAGGCCAACCTCAGACTGTTCTGTAACATTCAGACTGTTCTATAACATTAAATGTTAAAAAAGAATAAAAAATTATAGTTTTGAAGAGAAAGTTATTTTTCAAGAATCTTACACTGAGTCAAGTTGTTTGTAATGTGTTAAAACAATAGATTTTTCCATTATGTAACACATACATATCCATCTTGTTAAAAACTATCTGAAGCATTAAAGTCACTTCAGTGTAGCATAAATTTGAATAATTCCTGTAAACATAAATATCAAATTATTTTTATAGTCTTAAGGGTAAACTCAATGCATATATTCCTGGAGAAGATATGAGGCAAAATCAATGCTTATAATAATGTCGAACCTCAAAAATTACAGCATTAATATCAGTAAAAAAAGAAAAAAAAAAAAGACTTCCTCAAATTCTTTTTGTCCCAATTCCAAATTGTTGTGGCAAATTGCTTTGGTTTTTCTAGTAAGCAGAAATACTGCCATTAACATTTTTTTAAACGTGCTTCCTAAAAAGTAGCTGGAGATGAAAAGAACATCTGATGGTCTGTGCTCATTTTCAGGTTCCACATCTTCAGTGAGATATTCATGAAATGGAGAAGATAGCCAAGAGTATTGTAAAACATCAAGAAGCCATTTCATAAGAGAAAAGGTCTTAGAAGCTGGTATTCTTTAGTATGGAAAGGAGTTAATTGAAGGGAGAAGGGTATGAAGGTTGCAATGTGGAAGAGAAACTTATTCTGTGATGTTGAGGGTATAAACAGAACCAATGAGTAGAAGTTACAGAAACACAGATGTTTAGTTCAGGAAAAAAAAATGTAATAATCTGAAATTCCCAAAAATGACCCACAATGCTTAATGAAGTCCTATCTCTATCACTGAAAGCAGTGATCAGAAAAAGCATCATCTCCTGTCAAGCTAATTACACGAAGAATTCTTCTGTGTGTGGTAAGGGTAGCCTGGGCCTTTTTCAAATCTGAAATTCTATTAATGTACCTATCAAAAAGTGCCTTCCCTACTAGAAAACTACCTAGAATTTCTGAATGACCAGAATGAAAACAAAGAAAACATATCCTGAGAACCAATAAGTAGTGGTCCTGATGTTCTATAGAGAGCAACGCCCTCCTATTTCTGAATGTGTTAATATTACTTTTCAACCAGGTGACTCTTCAGAAATTCAGCTTTCCAAACCCGGCAGCCTTCATAGTAACTTCGATGGTACCTTTCCAAAGATATACTGAAAAATTGCCAAGGATTCTTTACCAGTCTGGCTGTAGCAGCCAAACCACTTTCCATCTGCTCCCTCCAGCCTCCCTGGCTTTATGCAGCTAATAATCAACTCTCTGACAGGTCACTGCAGAGATGTTTAACCACAGGAGGAAGGGTAACCAACATGGTAGCTGGAAATGAAAAGCACTGACCTGCTACTTCCATGGCAGAGAAAGTATAGAATCAAGAGAACCAATACCTTACAGAGACCACAAGGCACTTTCAACTTGCAGGAGTTTCTGTATATATTTTCCTCTCTTGTCTCCTTCTGCCTAACTGTACTATACTTCCCTATGTACCAAATTCTGGAATTACTTGCCATGCCATTGCACTTTGTTCTGCACCTGATCATCAAGAACTCTCCTCTGAGTGGCTATAGCTAAGGGACCAAAATAGGCCATGACAATCACTCCCTATTCCCTGTGTCTGTAACAACAAATGTTCAAATTTCCGTTTTCTCTCTGGAACCCAACTCCATCTCTCAGACTTCCAGCCCACAGACTGGTTTGTAATCACACATTTCGGGTCATTAATTGCTTTTTATCAGGGCATATGCCATAGATCACACCACCTCCCTACCTCAGTAATGAGCAAGGCCTCTTCCAGGCTAAAAATGGGAAAAAGAGTCTTCATGAGAGGACTCTGGCTCTTCCCAGAGGACATAAACAGCAGTTGACCCTACTTATGTCCGAACACAATAAGAAAAATAATACTTCTTTTTCTGCTAGATAGAGCTCTATATCCATCCTAGAGGACTTCAAAGAGACAGGATCTCTTTAACTGCCAATTACCTATAGCTAATCTGGTCTAAGTAGCAAATTGTCCAGTGCTGTTTCACTATAAATTTAACTGTCCTCCCCTCTTGTTACAGTTTTTGGATCAATCTTCTCACAGGTTTTGGTCTGAGCAAGTGACAGTTGTGTTTGAGTGAGTATTATCTGCTTGTGACCAGACAGGTCATACGTATTTGGATGTGAGGGTGATCAGTCTTGGCTAGCTAGTTCTCACCAAAAGGTGTATGGACAAAGAAAAACAGGTTATGCTCAATTCCAGGAAGGCAGCATGGTGTAGAAAAAAAGAAAACTGAGCTTAGAATCAAGAGAAGTGATTTCCAGACTCAAATTTCCAATGACCCTAGCCAGGATGTTAGTCAAGTTGCTTTATTAAATATTAATTTTCTTATTATAAAATGGAGGGAAAATCCATCGTGGTTCTAAGCATATTATGAGGATCCAAATCTGAAAAATGTGACAACTCAAAAAAATAAAACGACCCAAATATTCTCATAATGTTCTAGGGTCTCAACTAAAAGAGGATTGTTTAACAGCTGTACAGGGATCTAAAGCATCTTAAATGAAGGAAAAATAAATATTTGAAACCCTTTTACAAATTAAACTATAGGTAGTACTGATATCCATTTGAGTTTTATGAAAGAAAATGGCAATCCTTTCTTCTTTCAACTACTCAGTTGTTCTGGTTTCCCACTGAGGCTAGGAGTACCTTCAGATGTGGCTCATGAAACTCTACACTGTAATGACTGATAGAAAGACTCCATTTTGCTTCAAAAATTCCTCAGGGCCAAGGTACCAATCCCAAAGCTCATGGTTTTAACATCTGGATTATCTCTTTTACAAACTGTTCCAATCTACTACTCGGTTGAGCCAACTACCACCACCCCTACCCGTGACAGGCCTTCAAATCTAAACTGGGTGAGGTTCATAGGGTTTGATGTCCCGGGAAACTGTCACTAAATCAGTGGGATAAAACAAAAGTTGCAAGAAGAAAACCAAACTATACCATCTTCCCTGAATTTCAGATGCTACCCTGAAATCACATCATATTCAGTCAACATCAGGTAAGGCCAGTACAACATGTAAACCCTCAGTGGTGACTCAGCTTATCCAGCTAGAAGAACAGGCATCTCCCTCTCTACCTGCCACACTAGACCTCACTAATCAACTGAATTTCCAACTAGGGCTCTAACGACAAACAATCAACTTTCCTTTGGGTCTCTCCCTTAATTTATTACATTAATTACTGTAACAAAGGAACTATGTCATATCCTCAAGTACCACAGCTCTTAGCTTATATCTCCAATGGGAATCAAATAAAGACAGACTAACAGTGCCAATTTGAGAAGATGGATCCAATTCAGCAGAGCTCCTCTGACCATGTGTCACTTAAGGACACAAGAGCAAAAGTGTAGCATCTCTCAGTCCCTCAGTGTTTATATGCTGCATATCATGAATAGTTTTATGGTCTTCACAGGCTGCTATTCTCAGACAAACACTATGAGGTTTGACCTGTTTCATTTCACATAATCAACTGACACTTCCACTAGACAAAGCTATTCAACAGGGCTCAAGTTTAGAGCCTTGGTGTTTGTCAATACTGCTTAGTACCAGCATACATTTCAAATAGGCTAAATAACACACTAAACATGTAAATAATTCAGTCCCAACCCTACAGGGATTCACTGGTGGAACTGGTTCGCAGAGAAAACCCTTACCAAGGCCTGTGTGTAAGTAGGCCAAGAAGCAGAAGGCAAAGATCATCTAAAGTAGACGATAAAGCTCTATCATCCCCCATCTCCTAACAACTGAAGGGCTCTGTAACCCTTTATAATTCAGTTCTCTTCCCCAGAGATAAACTTTATATACTAAAGAGGTGATTTCAAATTCTCAAGAAAAAAGTGGAGTTAGCTTAGGAATCAGGACGATTTAAGAAACTGGCCCTCCACACAGAACTGTTACGGCAAAGCTTTTCTATGGCTCAGTCTCCTCACCTCTAAAACAGGGAATAATATGGGTCAAGTTCATAGGAATGAGGGAAAGGAAAAAAACTCAGGCATTTTTCAGGAAACATGAGGAATTACCTTCATTTTTATATTCTAGATCTCACCTCCCTTTCTAAATCTCTTAACTACTATCCTATAGTAACTCTAAAGCATACATAAAGAAAACTTCTCTATCAAAAGATAGTATCTACACTGTCAGACTAACCATAAAAATAGTGGGATCCACACACACATCCTTTAGGATATCTAAGCCAGACTGACTTCTCCAGCCTTCTCTCAGGGCCACACTCTGTCCTCTGCACCCCATTCCCACCTTACTGCCGCATGGCGTTTACCTCAGACATTCCCTGCTCACACCCCACCTCCCAGTGCAACGATGTGATTAACATTTGTTTCTTCCACCTGACTGCATGCACCCTGAGAGCAAGAGGCTGAGTCTCTTTTGTTCATCATTATATCCTAATAACAGGGTTTGGGCCACAGTCCTCCCTCAATAAATATTTTGGTCAATAAATGAGTGAATGAACACTGCTTTCCTCAATGGGCACAACCGTAACAGTGCCAAGGCTGCCATTTCTCTTCTTCATTCTTACTTGAGCTTGATTTGTCACTAGTCATAAACTGTCTCAATTACCTACCAGGCTTCAAACTTACCAGAACAGTGAGTGGATTTCTCTTTCTTCTAAGATACAGATAAAGGATACAGATTTATTAAGAGTCTAGGGGAAAAGTTAGAAAACAATCCAGTCCTCACATTTCTTAAAATGCTTAACTGCTCCAGAATATTCTCAGCCTTCAGCCTCATCCATGTAGAGCTGTTACCCAAAATAGGGCTAGCCCACAAACCAGGACATAACCAACCCCTGGGAGCCCTCATACTTAAATGTATGATACATTCTATCAGACTTAAAACTGTCCAGGTATCACATTTTAAACACCTATGAATCAAAGAGGACAGAAGTCAGAAAAATGGCCATTTCTGAGAGGAGTTTACTGACTGGGAAGAAGCATGAGGGAAACTTGTGAGATGTTGAAAATACTGTTAACTTGAACTGGATGGTGGTTATATGGCCACATACACATGCAAAACTGAGTTATTCATTGAAGATTGGTATACTCAATGCACTTTATCATATGCACATTATCTTTTTTAAAAAAGGTAAAATCATACACTTATGAATAAAAGGACTATACTACTGGATCATGGTCCTGTTCCTAAAATAGCATTTTATGTGATCACAGTAAACAGGAATCAGGCCAGTAGTCTTCACAGGTTAGGATATTTAGAGGGATGGAAAAGAAAGGAAAGAAGAAAGAAACTACATTTAAGGATTACCCTGTGCTTCACTATATTGTGAGGAGATTTATAGATCTGTTGGAGAGTCTGAATAAATTATAGTAACAAACTAAAAACACTGAGGTAATTAATGATATTAAACCCTGGGGAAAAAACATAAGTTGTATAAGAAAACATAGTAGTATACTAAATAGTTCAATATTTACTTAATAAATAATGGATACTGATAAAAGCAAAAATTTGATTTGATAAGGAGAGCACAATAGGATAGTATATTATTTTTTAGAAATACAGAAGTAAATACAAGAAAAAGACTGAAAATCTTAAAGCAGTTGCCTACTGGGAGTGAGACTTGGTGATGGGAAGGGGTAAATAATGGATTACTAAAAACGGCATGGCCAATTGGGGTAAGGCGCCTTCATCTAGCTGGGGCTCTTGAGCAGTAACTTGCTCTAGAGAAACAGCACCATGGCGTCTGGCTACAAACTGGCTTGTCCATCCTCAACAGTGATGTGGCCATTTAGGGGTCAAGTGCCTCCAGATGCTGGACTCTGAGGTTGATTATCTGCACCTGGATGTAACAGGCGGGCGGGCATTTTGCTCTCAACCATCACCTTTGGTCATCCTGTGGCAGAAAGCCTCCAAAAGCAGGTAGACCAGGACCCTTTCTTTGACATGTACATGAAGGTGTCCAGGCCAGAAAAGTGGGTAAAACCAATGGCTATAGCAGGAGCCAATCAATATATCTTTCATCTCGAGACTACTGAGAACCCAGAAGCTTTGATCAAAGACACAAAGGAGAATAGAATGAAGGTTGGCATTGCGAGTGGCCACAGGACTGGAATCAGCTTTCATTCCAATCCTAAAGAAAGGAAATGTCAAAGAATGCTCAAACTACCGCACAACTGCACTCATGTCACACAACAGATTGGTTCCAAATAGGAAAAGGAGTACATCAAGGCTGTATATTGTCACCCTACTTATTTAACTTATATACAGAGTACATCATGAGAAAACGCTGGGCTGGAGGAAGCACAAGCTGGAATCAAGATTGCCAGGAGAAAGATCAAGAACCTCAGATATGCAGATGACACCACTCGTAGGGCAGAAAGTGAAGAGGAACTAAAGAGCCTCTTGATGAAAGTGAAAGAGGAGAGTGAAAAAGTTGTCTTAAAGCTCAACATTCAGAAAACTAAGATCATGGCATCTGGTCCCATCATTTCATGGGAAATAGATGGGGAAACAGTGGAAATAGTGAGAGACTTTCTTTTTTTGGGCTCCAAAAGCACTGCAGATGGTGACTGCAGCCATGAAATTAAAAGACGCCTACTCCTAGGAAGGAAAGTTATGACCAACCTAGACAGCATATTAGAAAGCAGAGACATTACTTTGCCGACAAAGGTCCGTCTAGTCAAGGCTATGGTTTTTCCAGTAGTCATGTATGGATGTGAGAGGTGTACTACAAAGAAAGCTGAGCGCCAAAGAATTGATGCTCTTGAACTGTGGTGTTGGAGAAGACTCGTAAGAGTCCCTTGGACTGCAAAGAGATCCAACCACTCCATCCTAAAGGAGATCAGTCCTGGGTGTTCATTGGAAGGTCTGATGTTGAAGCTGAAACTCCAATACTTTGGCCACCTGATGCAAAGAGCTGACTTATTGGAAAAGACCCTGATGCTGGGAAAGATTGAGGGCAGGAGGAGAAGGGGACGACAGAGGATAAGATGGTTGGATGGCATCACAGACTCAATGGACATGAGTTTGGGTGGGCTCTGGGAGTTGGTATTGGACAGGGAGGCCTGGTGTGCTGCAGCTCATGGGGTCGCAAAGAGTCAGACACGACTGAGCGACTGAAATGAACTGAACTGAACTGGTACTGTGATCAAACCAGGAACTACAGTTGAGTATTTGGCACCATGGGCTAATCAGATAGATATAGCATTGGTTATGACAGTGGAACCCGGGTTTTGAGGGCAAAAATTCATGGAAGATATGATGCCAAAGGCAGGAGCTAACATGATCGTGTCTGGCAGTGCCATTATGAGGAGTGAAGACCCCAGATCGGTGATCGATCTATTAAGAAATGTTTGCTCAGAAGCAGATCAGAAACATTCTCTTGATCAATGAAACCACAAGGAGCCCAGTGTTTTTTCTTATGAGATCTCCTTTTTACTGGAAAACAAGAATATTGACTACAAATCTTACCACAGTTCAGACAGTGCAGCTTTTCTGGGCAATTACTCATTCCAGTGACTAATGTTCATTATGCAGAATGTTCCAAGAGGTTAGAATTTGGTCAGTATAACTTCATTTTTAGTGATGGAATTGAAAGATTAGTGTGGTAAAATACCATTTTTACTGGGAGACTTGATTTTCATAAAGAGTAAAAATACGGCTGTAGTAAGGTTATGAACAGAAATATGTCTTAATGCCTATGGAAGGCATGTTGGCTACTATGGAAAAAAAAGTCTTCTCTGAATAGTTTTCTTTGGTTTCTTAGCTGTTTTTGGAAAGCAAAGGAAGTTCTTCTGTTTTTCCTGTTTCGTGTCATTTTTGATTTATATATGTGATAACTAAGTTTGCATCTGACTGGGAATGGCATACCTACTTTCCTAGCTTCAAAAACATTTATCATTTACTTTGTACCTTATATTTGATACATTAAAAAGTGTACTTTGAAAAAAAACAGTGGATTACAGATTTTCATTAAAAGCAATATTTGACCTTTAATATAAAACTCATGAGAGGACAAAAACAAAAAAAGTGTACGTATTAATCTGGTAATACTGATTATGCTGTGGTGTTGGAGAAGACTCTTGAGAGTCCCTTGGACTGCAAGGAGATCCAATCAATCCATCCTAAAGGAGATCAATCCTGGGTGTTCATTGGAAGGATTGATGTTGAAGCTGAAACTCCAATACTTTGGCCACCTGATGCGAAGAGTCAACTCATTGGAAAAGACCCTAATGCTGGGTAGGATTGGGGGCAGGAGGAGAAGGGGACGACAGAGGATGAGATGGTTGGATGGCATCACTGACTCGATGGACATGGGTTTGGGTAGACTCCGGGAGTTGGTGATGGACAGAGAGGCCTGGCGTGCTGCAATTCATGGGGTAGCAAAGAGTCGGACACGACTGAGTGACTGAACTGAACTGGATGGCAGAAAGTGAACAACTAAAGAGCATCCTGATGGTGTGAGAGGAGAGTGAAAAAGCTGGCTAGAAACTCAACATTCATAAAACTAAGATCATGGCATCCGGTCTCATCATTTCATGGCAAAATAGAAAGGGAAAAAGTGGAAGCAGTGACAGATTTTATTTTCTTGGGCTCCAAAATCACTGCAGACGGTGACTGCAGCCATGAAATTAAAAGATGCTTGCTCCTTTGAAGGAAGCTATGACAAACCTAGACAGTGTATTAAAAAACAGAGACATCACCTTGCTGCCAGAGGTCTGTATAGTCAAAGCTATGGTTTTTCCAGCAGTCATGTACGAGAGTTGGTCCATAAGGAAAGCTGAGAGGCGAAGAATTGATGCTTTTGAATTTTGGTGGTGGTGAGTATCTTGGACTGCAAGGAGATCAAACCAGTCAATCCTAAAGGAAATCAACCCTGAATATTCATTGGAAGGACTGTTGCTGAAGCTGAAGCTCAAGCTCCAATACTCTGGCCACCGGATGCCAAGAGCCAACGCATTGGAAAAGACCTGATGCTGGGAAAGATTGAAGGCAAAAGGAGAAGAGGGCGGCAGAGGAAAAGATGGTTAGACAGCACCACCAACTCAATGGACATGAATTTGAGCAAACTCTGGGAGATAGCAGAGCACAAAGGAGCCTGGTGTGCTGCAGTACATGGGGTTGCAAAGAGTCGGACACCACTTAGCGACCGAATGACAACAATTAATCTGATAAATAAAATATTTAAAAATAATATTATAAAAATATATACTTTTCCAAATATTCCTGGATTCCCTTACAAGTTACAAAACATATTAATCCAATAATTTATCAAAAATCTTATGAGAGGAAGGAGTGAAGTAGGTATAAAAGGGCAATGTAAGGTACCTTTGTGGTACCTGTATCTGTACCTGTACCTATACCTGTGGTTCTGTATCTTAACTGTGGTGGGTGGCTCAGATGGTAAAGAATCTGCCTGCAGTGCAGGAGACCTAGGTTTGATCCCTGGGTTGGAAAGATCCCCTGGAGAAGGCAGTGGCACCCACTCCAGTATTCTTGCCTGGAGAATTCCATGGACAGAGGAGTCTAATGGGTTACAGTCCACGGGGTCACAGAGTTGGACACAACTGAGTGACTAACACAAATACATACACTCATAAGTGGGTACAACTAAAACTAGGGAAATCTGAACAACCTGGGTAGATTGTATCAATGTCAATATCTGAGTATGATATTGTACTATATTTGTATGACATTACCACCAGGGGAAACTGGTAAAGGGTACAAAGGATCCCTCTGTGTTATCCTTACAAATGCATGAGACTCCTACAATTATCTTAAAAGTTTTAATAAAAAAAAACCACACAAAAAAACCCTTCTAGACCCTATTTCTAATTTCTACAACCTCTAGTGTTAAAAAATTTTATTTATTTACTATTGATAAGAGCAATCCAGTAATTAAGCTAAATTTATTTCTAATTTGAAAAGGTTCTCTCTATCCAATACAGATCCTAAGAACTGGTGAACAAGTTTTTCTCATCACTTGATGGAGTCTGATAATATTCCCTCTGTCTTTAAAAACTGGACTTTTTTTTTTTAATCATTTTACATGTTTTCATTAAAGCCTTCACTTCATTTGGTCTTCAGTTCTGATACATACTTCTTAGGGATGAAAAGAAGGCACAATATGGACAAAACTTGCTTTTGTACAGGGGGAAGTTTATTTTTTATCTTTCTTTAGTTCTCTTCCTAATGATGCCTAGCATTTCCCTGGCAGCACACTGAACTAATTTTTCAAGGAATAGCTTACCAAGATTTCCAGGCTCCTCTAGGGGCTGAAATACTCATGCTAGCAAAGTGGTTTGGACTTTCTGCCTCCTTTTAATGTAATACTATCCACACTGAAGTTCATCTTCGAGTTTTCATCCCTCCCACACAGCCAAGATACTTTGGAAGCATAATCTTAAACAATTTGGGAACTTAAGCACTTGAAAGAGCTTAGTGTCATGAGAAAACCTGAATATGTCACTTTTGTAAAACATTTATTAAACTGTCAAATAAAATGAGTGTCACTGCTTAAACCCTTCCACCTAGAAGAACTTATCATTGAGATGATTTCTGGAGGTAATGTCATGAGAAACCAGCACAGTGCAATGGAAAAAAACAAAACAAAGGAGGAGGCACGAAAAGCTCAATTCTAGTCTTACTCTACCTGTAGATGTTTAAGAATCTTGGGCAAGTCACTGCACTTATCTGAGCCTCTGTTATTTCACCTATAAAAAGCTGAGATAATTAATATACCATACAGTATAATACTCTCAGTAGAAACTGGAACAGCACCCTGACATCAAACTCATTAATATTCTTACAACAAAATGAGTAAATATTTACTTGAAACAGAACAACTATGAAAACAGCCATAAATAGCCTCATTAGCTGAAGTCAGGTTTGTGCCTACCTTAAAAAAAAAAACTTAACAGCTTTCAGAATTTGGGGGTTTTAGAACTACAGCGAAGGAACTATAGGCCTACATGGATGTGATTACTGTCAGAAAGTCAGTTTACTAACACAAAACAAAACATTTTCTCCCATTCCAAGACTAAAGTTTTTAAATAGCCTTTGCCTGACTTTAATAAAACTAAATGATGTCCACTGGTAACCACCCTGCCCACACACAACTGTCAATGATTTGTCGTATGTGACTTCTCTTTATGTAAATTAACCCATCGCTTTGGCCCCAGTAAGCTATATTAATGACACCAAGCCATCTCAATCTTTAATTTACATTTGATCAACTTTCTAATATAGATTTTATTCCCTCCACCTCCAAACCCTTCTTATGGTGAAATCTACTCCAGTCCCTTCGTGTAATGATCATGCTACTTAATTTGAAGTGATGTATTTTCACTAAGAGTTACAGTTTATCCTTGAATTTTTTCCTAAATTCTAGGGTAGATAGATTTAATCTCATCAAGTTTAGAGATCTGATCCAGAAAAGTTAAGCAGCTAGGGGAAAAAAAAAATGTGTCGGAATGACTAACTAAATATTACCACTTGTGGAATAACTTCTGGGACTTCTATACATTTTTCTGTACTTTATATGCATTAAAAGAGATTAATTCATGTCCTAATTTCTTATTTTTTAAAGTTAAGCATTTATCATCATTTGACCAGAAGCTTTAAACTGCTTGGCAAGAGGGAAAAACAGAAGTGAAAATTCTCCAACCTCTTCATCCCTGAATGGATCTTTCACACCATGATAGAGTAGTCTTACCAATTTTCTAGCGGTCTTCTTACAAAAGCAAAAACAGAAACTCTTACCATCAGTTTAGCAAAGAACTTAAATAATTCAACATGTTTTTCTTCTTTCACCTAAAATTTCTAGGCACCACGCATGATTAACCATCACTTTGTGGGTTTCTTCGGTCTTGACTGAAAATGTTTTTAAGTTTTTTTTAAAGATGCTTTTCTCCTCTCCACAGCCTCTGCGACTATGCCAAATGACCATCTGTTTTGTATGGTGCTTTTGATCCCCTGCTTTCTAATAAAATGGTTTTTAAGTCTTTAAACTTTCAGTGGATTATTTGCTATTTGAAATCTTTCCACTTTTCCTACTGTACATACTTTATTGCAGCTCAATTTCTTAAAAATGAATCCCCACATGATAAGATTTTATTCTTCCTCTCCCTGAAGAATGCTGAGCTTAATCAAGATATGATTTCTCTTAAACAGTGTTGACCTACAGAAACCTTCCTCAATTCTTGTTTGTTCCTCAAAGCAAAAATCCTGGTTATTTCTTTGCTCTACAGGATCTAAAACTGCCAACTGTGCAAAGAAGTTTATCTTACTCAAAACTAGATCTTTAAATTTGCTCTTAATAAAGTAGTTAACCAATCTATGAAGAGTAAATAAACCCCACATTATTACTATCTGGTCTAATTTTGTAGCCTCTCTCTTAACAGTTTCAGCTCAGTCACATTATTTTGATTAGGACTGTGACATTTTAAGTAAGGATTTCGATCCTTATAAAAATGTAATCCCTTGTTGCCTGTGTCATCCCTATCAAGTGCAGAGCCTAGCAGCACCACACTTCAACAATTTGTTTCCTTCCATCAAGTATCTGAGATGCGAATTAAATCACTGTATCACTATTTTGCCTACCAAGAAAGGAGAAGGAAAAAAATTTTACAAGGATGACAGAAATGGCACTCATCATGTTTATGTAACACTTTTAAGTAAATCAAATGCTTTCGATCACAAATTCAGGTAAAATATATTATAGACTTGTTGTTGGAAGAAAATGTCACTTCGCTGTTATATTACCTACCTCAATGTGATCTTGTTAAAACTGAATTTCTTTCTTATAGAAAGGCTCCATAAGAAAAAGAATATTACCAGACACTGTCCTGCATTTCCCTGTCTGTCAGATGGTGTTACCGAACTCATCTGAAATCCACACTGCCAGATTTCTAGCTCTGTTAGGACTATAAGGGCCTGTTAATACAAACCCCAGAAATAATACTACTGAAAAAAAACAACTATCACTAGCAAACTAATCTATGTTAAAAGCATTTCTACTAATAAAGCAAAACTACTTGGTCAGTTAAACTGAGACCTTTTTAACCACTACAGAAAAATAATGACATAACCAATTAACAGCCACTGGCTTTAAAATTCACAATATCAGTCATACATTACTGTACTACTTGAGCGTATGTGGTAAGAATCTATGACGTCAAGTCTGACATGCAGCAAATCCTGACAAAGAAAAGCAATGTGATATCTGTCTAGGACCCTCTCTGCCTAAAAGTAACAGATTTTTCTTAAGCATCAATCCCAAGTTCATTAAGAGCCTTTCTTCTAAAATTTTGTATCAAAAATAGCACATTTTTTAGAACGGCAAATAGGTCTCCTTGTATATTGCAACCGCACAAGTTGATGATATAAATAACTAAAAACAGAGTGTACAGGTACCCTGCACCTCTCAGCTACCTCAAATAGCATACAGTATAACAAACAGGCTGAGAGCTTGATGTCCACAAGAAGCATTTCTACATAACCCAAGGACAGAAATAAGACATTACATCTCTACACATTAGGTAGGAATTTTAGCTTCCAGTCAATTACCAAACAGCAGTCTGGCCTAAGGGATTTTTGTTGCCTATCAGCTTCATGTAAAGAAAAAAGGGAAGAGGTAACAGGAAAAATAATGAAATAGTAGAAGGGTTAGGAAACAGCAAGCAAGGGAACTATAAGAAAATTTACAAAACAGAAGTCAAACGAGAGAGCAGCTAGATATCACAAGACATCTTCACCCTCAGGCTGATGAATTAGGTACTGAGACTTCCAGAACAAAGCCAGCTATGCATAGAGAGGAAATCAAAATAACATAAACCTCAAAATTAAAATTTTAGGCTGGGAGCAAAGTGTATAGTCCCTGAAAACTTATTTTTAATGAGCTACCCCAACCCTCAGAGTTGCTGAGACCTCGCTAGAAAGAGGGACTATCATGATATTGGGCTTTTCCCTTTGAGGAAGGAGAAAATTCAGAGGCCTAACTTACCTATTACTCAAGGCACCCAAGGCTCAAATACCACTCCTCAGGGAAACTGGCTATAAGGCCTTCTGTTCTACCCCTGGTGTCTTCCAGACATGACTGCAATTTTCACCATGATTAACTTCCAGGAATGCCAGCCAGAGGAGCAGCCAGGAAAAAAGAACATATTTCCCCCTCACTGTCAGCTAGACCCTTTGGAACAACTACAGACAGTGCCTCTTTCTCTTTTCTGGGCAGAAGAGCACTCAGCAACCCCGGGGAAGTGCCTAACAACCCAGTAACACACTAGCACCATATTTCTCAAAGATGCTGACTCGGATCATCTTATTTAAAGCTGCAAGCTTTCTACCTCCTTCATCTTATCCCTCCTCTACACTACTATCCCTCCTTAATCTGTTCTTTTTCCCACATCAATTATCACCCTCTTTATACTATATAATTATTAATTATGCTTATTTCTATTTCCTTTTGTTAAAAGACAAGATCCATGGGGTTGGCATTTTTTTGTCTATTTTGCTCACTGATAGATCCTAAGCAGCTCGGACAGGACCTCACATATAGTAGGATTCCAGAAAATATTTATGGAATGAAAGAAGTAAATAAGAAAACCTAAAAAGACCTCTTGGAGGCCAACAATATCCAGAGGGCCCAACAACGCCTGTGCTCCTCTAACAGAATCAGTCTGGTTCCCGTGCCTGACCTACATTACTTCTGTTTGTCATGTACTACTTCTCCTCACCCCAGTTCCTCCATCAGCTAAGATATACGGAACCACAGTACTACTGCAGGCAACTAAGGGCGACACATGATTGTCCTTGAGTCTGAAGGATTTCTGAAGGCTTTCGTAGCCTGCACCTTGTTCCCAGGTTATTGGGACATAAGGTGTTAGATGCAAGTTATCTTAACACAGAGAGAGTTCTGGAAAAAAAAATCTCAAGAAGTTTCCGTTTTCAAAAAAACAAATTCCAATTCAATTCAGCAAGCATTACATAATAAAGTTATATTCAAAGCACTGGGCTGAAAGTGATGGGAAACAGGAGACTCAGGTCTCTTATGGAGTTTAGAATGGAGGAAAAAACATATTCACATTTAATTATAATCAAAGACAGGGTATGACACAGTGCTATAACAGAGATCCTAGCAAAGAATTAAAGAGATATAGAGGAATACAAAATCAATTCTGGAGACACAGGTAGATGGGAAGAAGAAAGTTAAGAAAGGCTTCAGGAAGGAGATGAAATTTTTTGCTAGGTTGAAGGAAGAGTCAGATTTGAAGTTGAATGCCTTGGAGCAGGGAAGGGCATTCCAACAAAAAAGAAAAGAAAAAAAACTAAGGTGTTGAGACTGAAAAATGCAAGGTAAGCAGAAGGAATGGCTGTAAAAAGAGTGAGAAATAAATGAAATGAGACTGAAGAAGGCCAGGGTTGGTTAGGTTATAGAGGATATTGAGTGTTGGCCTATACAGGCAACAAGGAGTCATTAAAGGTTTTCAGCAAAGAAGTAAAATAATCAGAACTACATTTTGAAAAGTCCACACTACGATTCCTTGCTACATACTCTTCTAGAAACAAATTCTTTCCTTTCAGAGCACTTCAGCTCATAATCATACATTCATTAATTGATTGCTGGTTTCCCCAACTAGACGTGTAAGTCCTGAACGGACAGAGACCACATCAGGTCTGGCACACAGTGTTCAATAAATACAGGAGTACCTTGGAGATATTAGGGATGCAGTTCCAGACCACAACAAGAAAGCAAATATCATAGTAAATCAAGTCACACAAATTTTTTGCTTTCCAGTGCATATAAAAGTTATGTTTATAATATACTGTAGTCTATTAAGTATGCAATAGCATTATGTCTGAAAAAACAATGTGCATACCTTAATTTTAAAATGCTAACCATCAACTGAGCCTTCAGCAAGTCATAGGAATAACGTCAAAGATCGCTATCATAGATCACCGTAACAAATATAATAATGATGAAAAGGATGAAATACTGTAAGAACTAGAGAAAACCTGTGACACAGAGACATGAAGTGAACAAATGCTGGAAAAACAGTGCCAACGGACATGCTTGACACAGGCTTGCCACAAACCTTTAATTTGTAGAAAATGCAGTATCTGTGAAGCACAGTAAGAAAGGGATGTCTGTATAAACTAAATAAAAACTATAATAATAATGCAGCAGTATATGACATGTAATACAGAAAGAAGCATTAACCATGAGGTTACTACAATAATACACAATATGAAGGCCTAAATTAGGTCAGGTGAAAAGGCGACGCCAAATGAAAAGATATCTAGAATGATTCAAATTTAGTGAATGATGAGATGAAGTGGTAAGGAAGAAAAAAGAACAAAATACAAACCCAAAGTTTTGTGTCATGGCAACTAGAAGAACTGTAATGCTTAGCAGAGAAAAGGGTAGGCAAGTTCCAGAAATGAGGGACTGGAGGTACATTTGAAAGCAAATACCAATTAGAAAAAAAATTCCCCCTTTCCTCTATACCATTCAGATTCATACACTCGGTGAGCCTCACAATTTCAATGTCTCTTCCAATTTCTCTAGTTCCATTGCTGATACCATTCTTGCTGAATTTCACATGAAACCTCAGAATTTGTAACTGCAGTTTACAAGGTACATTCCTGAATTCACTACTGCTCACATGAATGTTCATCCTAACCAAACCCAAACAGCTCACCTAGGAATATTACCAGGAACATTCTGGTAACATACCAAAAACCCACTGGCTTTACTGTGTAAATAGAATAGATAAGACAATGTTGCCTTACTCTATAAATACTGAACCACAGCCTAAGAAACTACAGGTACTAACATGCAATGTGGTATCAGCATACAATGCAATGGCCTAACTGCCAGATTTGGATTTCAATCACGGTGTAGTATGATTTCCAAAGGTTGCACAGCACCTATTCTGGCCACTGTCCAATTCAAAACCCAGACACTTGAGGGAAAAAAAATCTATCTACAAAAGCCACTTATATTTCTAACACAAATCTTTCAAAAATCTCATTCAAGTGGAACACTTCCCAAAATAACTTTTAGATTACCTGAGAATTAGTAATGTGCTACAGATGGCTGGGAAAAAAGCAGAACACTCCCAGGACTTTTTATGAGTCCAAAATAAACAATAGTTCCACCCACCAAATTTTTCTATTACAGACTGATGGATGTTTTAAGTACAAATTTAAGAACAGTGAATGCTTCTTCCAATGTTCAAAGGTAGATTAAACATGTGATTTTGTTATGTTAACATACACTTCCTCAAAAGAAAGAAAGAAAAGACCATCACCCTCTTAACATTCAGTAAAAAGCTGCTATTGCAAGTTCCAAATCCAAAAATTAACTGGGAAATGCTGATTAAAATTCTAACTTGGGGGCTTAACAACTAGGTTATACACTATTCCTTTAAACTACTTGAAAGCAAAGACTTCCTAACATCACAGTTAACCCTTGAACACTACAAGTTTGAACTGTGATGTTAGGTTCATGTCTATCTGGATTTTTTTTCAATAAATACATACTACAGTACTGCACAATCCAAAGTTGGTTAGAACCTTGGATACTGGAAGGCCATCTGCAAAGCTATATGCTGCTGCTGCTAAGTTGCTTCAGTCGTGTTCTACTCTGTGCGACCCCATAGACGGCAGCCCACCAGGCTCCCCTGTCCCTGGGATTCTCCAGGCAAGAGCACTGGAGTGGGTTGCATTTCCCACTCCAGTTGCATGCATTTCCTTCTCCAATGCATGAAAGTGAAAAGTGAAAGTGACGTCACTCAGTCGTGTACGACTCTTAGCGACCCCATGGACTGCAGCCTACCAGGCTCCTCGGTCCACGGGATTTTCCAGGCAAGAGTACTGGAGTGGGGTGCCATTGCCTTCTCTGGCAAAGTTATATGAGGATATTTTTATTTCACTGGGGGTGGGGGGTACCCCAACCCCTGTATTGTTCAAGGATCAACTGTACTACCAATTTCAAAGTTCCTAAAGTCACCCATCGGCTTCAAATTGCTCAGTCCCTTTTAGGGGGTATTTCAGAGATTCCCCCTTGTTGGTCAAACTGCTGATTTTGCATTTGAGCATTAAAAATAACAATTTTATTTTCTAAACAAAACAGTGGGCAACTTTTATGCAATCCCAAGAAGTTAATTCAAAGTAGGTTTCCCACTAACTGGACGGAAATAGAAAAATGCCCAATCCTACCTCCAATATCAGTCCCATTTGGCTAAAGATTTCAGATATAAGAGATTTAAAGATCTTAAATCCCTAGGTGAATACACAAAATTACTTCTTATTGATATCAGGTAAATCCTTCTAGGTTTGATTTCCTTTTCCCAAGCTGAGATTCTTTTTCTGCAGCTTTCTGATACCCACTGCTATAACTGGAGCAAGCTAGAAAAAGATATATTTGACAAACTGGTGAACCTGCAGAATGAGAGTACAAGACTCTCCAAAAGATAGCTTAGTGAAAAAAAAAACAAAACACATATCAAAGAGAAGTGAGAGTCAAGCCCCTGAAACTAAGGTTGCACTTATTTGCCCTTCTAAATACTGACACGATTAAAAAAAAAAAAAAAAAAAGCTTACGTTAATCATTTTTGTCCCACTCTTTCATCACAATCCTGATATCATAAAATTCAACACTACATGGAACCTTTAGAGATGATCATGTCTAATATGCTCATTTTACAGGTAAGGAAAAGGAAAACATAGGAGTGACTAGCACAAGGTTACATAGCTTGTTAGAGGCAATACAGTGATCAGAATCTGGGATTTATGGCACACAATTCCATGCTTTTTCCTCTATGCTTTAAAAAGCCATATTAGCAAATATTTTACACTATTAAATCAGAAAATAAGTAACTGTAACTAAACCACACAAAAATAAAATTTATCCATATAAAGAGAACAAAGGGTTAGACCAGGAAGTACCCCAGAAAGAAGCAGCATTTGTTCATATAGTATATGCTTTCCTAAGGGCACAACCTGGCACATATTTTCTGAGCCATTTTATTAATTATCACCTGCGGGTATTTGTGTCCTGTGCTTTCATCAAATGAAACTCCTTAAGAGGATGCCACAATGACTCTTGTGGCAAAGGTTTGAGAAGTGATAACTTCTGGCACAGATAACTGATGGTACAAAAGGAACCCACATACACATGAGTGGCGCCAGCAATCAAGAAGAGAGGACCAAGTTGAAGAGGGTGGAGATTCTGCTGGGAGCAAGTAATCCTGAAAATGAGATAAGAATAAAAATCCAAGAGCAAAGCTGGCCTGATACTAATGACCAGAGAGCACAATAAAAAGAAAGCAGTTTCAGAGTTTGCCTGGCATCAAGACAGTTCTCACCTGCAAAAGAAAGAAGGAAAAAATTCTTACAGCGACAAAAGAAAGATCACAGGTTTGCTCCTGAGTGATGGATTAGATATGACCTAATAGGTATTTGCCATCTCTTATTTCTGGGACTCTGATCTAAGAACAAACAGCAAGAGAACCATGAAAAATCAGCCCTGTTGGATCTGGAGTTCTGCCTTGACAAGATATAAAGCTCATTCACAGATCTGACTGTGCTCATGAGACTGCAGTTCAACTCCTGCTGCTAGAGCAAGAGGAGGGGGAAGGAAGATAGAAAGGGGTGAGTGGGAAGGAGGTGGAAGATCTGGGTTGTGACTATAATAGCTACAATAATTAGAGTGTTTCCAAGCTGCTGGAGAAGTCTTCAGAGCAGAGAATGTGGAGGGGCCATGGGGGAGGGGGAAAAACAGGAGGAAGCAAACTACTGAGAATGGTAGGAAAATACATGGTGCTTTGTGAACAGTTTAAAACAAACACACACCTGTGATAGCTTCATATAGGGAAATAGAGAAGTTTATATTCTTTCCCAGAAGTGAAATTATACAAATAACGGCTAGGCTGCTATTCAAAGCTAGGTTACGAACTAGGTGTAAACACATTCTTGCAAATGTCCCTGTCTCTGCAGTGGTCCACTGTTTGCCTCCCTTTTCCCTGAATCAATCAAAAAAAACAATCTATCCATCCATCTATAATATCCAAATCTGTCTCAATCCTTCTAACAAACAGATCTAAGCCTTCACTTCACTTGGAAAAGTGATTTCTGAACTCCAAAACAGTTACTATATCTTCTTTCCTGTCAATCAACTGTTAATTAATACCTTGTGAATTCAATTAGGTTGCGTGTGTGTATGTGTGCGCATGCGTGTGTTTCAAGCACACAGTTTGTCAGCCTAATACAGAAAATGACTGGAGGACACCAGAGAAGTCACAAAATAATCAGCAAGATGCTTGTTTATAAATTTTAGGCTCTACAGCACTGCCACTTATAGTGGCATGAACATGTGAAAGAAAAATGAAATCATATTAACAGAAGATGATGATAACCTGAGAGGAAAATCTGGGAATTTGCAGAAAACCTCAAAATAGAAAGTCCTCCTCCAAGTTATAGGAAATGCTACACTTGTTTTTAAGATAAATATTTACTTGAGCTACTTCCTTGACATGATTTAGCCCTCTGGTGATGACTTGATTCTAACAGTGATGTTAAACTCAAAGCCAGAAAAAAAGAGTTATAAAGGTGTTGGGAGAAACTAAAAATGGAATAAAACAAAACAACAGAACAGATGCAAACTTCATGTGGAGAATTACATTCATAAAATAAAAACACATGTGAAAGTCTTGAGTAAGCCATGTCAGGTAGACTTAACACAAAAAGTCAATTACATCCTTTGCACAAAACCTGCTGGGTATCCTCCCAGTGGGCTAAATCTTTTTCACCACACTAAAAGCAAAGAATTTTCTCCTTCCCTATCCCCCTAATAAACAAGTGCTAGAAACACTGAATTACCATTATTTCCTTCCCATTCACAGGGCATAAAGCCAGAACTCACAGAAATACAATAGGGCCGTTTAGGACCACGTCTAAGGCATGCTACTCAGTAATCTAAAAGAAATACAGAGAAGGAAGAATTCCTTCTCTTTATTTCATTATCGCCTCACTAACACACCAGCATCAGACACTAAGAAATGTGAAACAAAGAAGAATTTCACACATATGAACTGAACCTAAACCACGAAAGACCAAGTATTTTCTTGTCACTGTGGCATGTGATTCTTTAACCACCTGCTCAATAATCCCTCTTCAGCTGCACAGCTGCTGCCAATTCCACATGCCCAGCCAGGCAGGTGCTTTGGTGAATTACCTGTTCCCTAGTGAAAAGAGCCCTTCACTGACTCTTAGTGGACCCAGAACATGCCAATCAGCATTACCTATCTTCATTTTGTCTGTCACAGCCAAGTTTTATGAGATATCACAAAGGTATATTTAGTCACTATGTGATTTTGTATTTTGCAAGTTTGTTTTTTTTTAAGGAAACTGATTTTTAAAAATCAGGCAGAAGTAAGAATTCAGCTGCTTAAAAGAAAATTTGCCACACAACATAAGGCTGCCTCATCTCAGAGTGGCCCCATCTGTCTGGCAGTATTCCCATTTATGACCAGTTTCCACAAGGGAAATAACAATTGCTTAGGTACCTATGAGCAGGAGAAAGTGGCATTAGAAGGTTCTATTGTACCTGGCAGTAATAACAGAGAAAGCAGAGACCTTCTGGAGACCACACATCATTCCTGTACTTGTTAAGTCTCCACGGCTGAGCCCAGGCAGTGGTATTCTGAGTCAAATAAGTAAGGAGTGGCACTTCCACTTGACAGAGCAATCAGTAAACCCCTCAACAAATTATCCTGTTCCAGTCATTTAGCTGCTATATGCTAATTGCAACATAATTACTACCAGAAGCCAAAATTATGCTTCCATATCCTCATACAAAATAAGCACTAATCTGTCCAGCTATCTAGACCTCTCACAAGGAAACATTTTCTAACAAGAAGCTGGGGGGAAAAAATACAAAGTGTTCTCTGAAACACTGTCACAATCAGAAGACTTGTAAGTTTCCTTGTGGCAAGGGCCCAATTCTGGAACCACTAAATCTAATCAGGGCAAATTTAAGCTGAGGCTTCTGCCTTCACTGTCACCTGACAGGATTCAGAAATGAAAGTCAACAGCCCAAGAGCAAAGTTTTGGACTCAGTTTAGCTGACTTCACTCAGGGACCTAGGACACACAGTTGGAAACAGTCTAAAGACAGACGACACCTCTAGCAAGACCTTAAGACACTTCTGTCACCAAGAAATATAAAGGTCAGAACAATCTGTTCCCTCCTAACAAAGCCTAACACCTAAGTGACAAGCCGTCATTTTCAAGAAACTCATTGAAATAAAGAGAAAAGGGAGGCAACGTGGTCAGACTGAGGGCCTCGGAAAGACCTTTACCACAACCAAAGGCTCAAGTTCCTCTTCAATGACACCCTGTAAGAAATGGTTGGCTATTGTGTATAGTGTATATTGTGTACAACTGTCCTCTCACAATGACATAATAACCACTGATTTCTAATCTCTTTTTAAAGAAAAGTTTTCTTTAATGTCCTAAAGGGAAACCTCATTTCTAGTCCCTAATAATTGTTTACCCAACTAATAGTACTATTTGGGCATTTCTATGAGGTAAATACAAGGATAGGGTTTCTTCTAGCTTGTTCTCATCCTTCTCTCATTAATAACTCCCAAGATCTCAATTTTTTTTTATGTTACTCTGGCAAATTTCTCCCTAACACAGACACACATATGGATTTTCTGCACAATGAGCAAGTCACAGCCTTTCATCAGAATTAAAGATAAAAAGGAAAGTTATTTTGGTTCCCCCAGCTCTTGCCCAGATAGGCAATTTCTGTGGGGTTTTTTTGTTGTGCAATTATTCTGACCAGGAAGTCCCCATTAAAAAGGTACTTGATTGATTCCCTATCTTAACCCTGCACAGGTTTTTAGTGGTATTCCTAAACAAATAAACAAACATCTTTGTAGGACTGTCCCATCTCTATAAAAAGGATTAAATTGGCTGGCTCAAAAGAGCTTAGAGTCTTTTTCCTTAGAAGTCTGACACAAATCTCAGGATTGAGTCTCCCAGCCACTATTTCTCCTCAACTTAGTACAGGCTAGCCAAAGAGGCAGGCACAACATGGCTGGCATTCCCTATTCTTCTGAAAAATGTGTGCCAATGAGCTCTGCATTGTTCCTCACTCAAAAAGAAGAGCCTTTCTGTCTGGCCTCCTCCAATGGCAAGCCCCAGTCTGGAAAAGGAAGAAAATGGCACTGAGGAGCCTGGGAGATGGAGCCTATCCAAAGCTCTCAGACAAGACTTGAACCTATGACCTTCACTGTGTACACAATAGGCGGGTGAGAGGGACCGGTTTATCTCTGCAGCAGCAGTTCTCAGCCCTGGGGTAGCTCTCCCGATAAAATGACACGACTATTGTGTGTGGCAGCAAAACAGTCATCTCCTCACAACAGTCTAAACCAGCACTCCCTCCCCCAAGACAAAGCAGCAGGGGTGAAATTAACTCAAAGCTGCAGAGCAAAGCCTCATAGAGAAAAGAGAGGCCTGTGGGGCGACTGGGGACTCTCCTCAACCCCTGGGGCTCTGGACACATGGCTGGAAACAGGCTTTCTCCCCCATCTTTCCCACTCTCATTTAGGTAGGAAGCTGTTTTTTAGAGAATTTAATCATCTGTGATTTGTTCAGAAATATTCCCCCTGAAGGGCTCTGATCTCTCCACCCTGTGTGAGCCTAATTCCTAGAAGCTGAAATGACTGTTTGCTGCTGCCTGTTTCACAAACACACATTAATTGGTCAGATGTGTCTCCTCCTCCTCAACCCCAGAGGGAGGAAGGAGAATCTGAGCAAAGCACAGAGATGATCCAACCGTAATTACACATAAAGGGAAAAGAGGGCAGCACGGGTTTTCCAAACAGGACAGGGTCACAAACCCTCCCGGGGGCACTAGGAGAGCAGTTAAGGCCAGGCCCAGGAATCCCTCCATCTTGAAGAAAAGGACAGGAGTAAATGTGACCTGAAGCCTGTAAGGAGCACACACCCACAGCCTACTTACTGCACATTGCCAGCCACCTTGCTCCCCTCTCCTGGGCCACGCACACGTCCTGCTCCCAGCCCTTCGCCCTGAACCCCTCTAACTCCCTCACTAGCTCTAGTCGCCCCGGGCCCCCTCAAGATACCCAGACTCGCCTCGGAAACTCTCTGGCCTGTCCCCACAACCTGGCCAGACCCTAATCCCCTCTCGAGCACCCCTACCCTCTGCCTGAACCAGCCCTGGCCACGCTTTGAACTTCACCCTGCGCCCCTGGACGCCCCCTCCCCCAACCAGGCAACGACCCCTCCCCCGCCCTACACACCTTCTCCTCGCTCCTCCCCGGCCCCCCAGCCCCCACTTCCTCCGTCAGGCGCCTCTATCCCCGGCCCCCTTAGCGCCGCCGCCTCTCTCCTCCCCCAGCCCCGGCACCACACAAAGCTCCGGACTCACCGCGCGGCCGGTCCCGGGAGCCGCCACCTCCGCCCGCCTGGGCCCCGGGCCGTAGAGCCGCTGCTGCTACGGGGCCCAGGCCGCCATCCGTTCCCCGCGGCCCCTCCCCCCCTCCCCTCCCCGCCTCGGCTCCGGCTCTCCGCCCCCTCCTCGCGCCGCTCCGCCCCGCCCGCCGGTGCCGCTGTGTCCGGGGCCGCGGGTCCCTAAGCCACCGCCGCCGCCGCCGCCGCCGCCGCCGCCGCGATCCGGGACAACCAGGGCCGCCCAGAAGACCCGGACACTGGACAACCGGGCCCTCGGATCCGGTTCCTTGTGCAGTCTGGAGCCGTAGAGCGCAGAGGAAACCCGGAACCTGGATGGAGGAGCCAAATCCTGGGTCTTGGAACGCGCGGTCACACGGAGCCCGGATTAGAGATGCGGAGCCCGGATTAGAGACGCGGAGCTCTGGGAATGCTGGAAAACCCGGCCAGCCGGTTAAAACAGAGATAAACTAGAAGAAGCCTGGAGTGGAGAGCTCGAACCTAACGCTCTCTCCTCGTGGAAAGAACTCTCGCTGGACCAGACTTCCTCGCAGAGAGGTCTCTGGGGAAGTATCGTACTTTAAATACGGAAGACACCAGTTCTGTAGGTGTCGAACCATGGGGAGAGCAAAGGGTCGTAAAGGGTCTGTCTGAACGTGAACATCACAAAGAACCGAAGAGCCAGCACAGCTCATCGTGGTTTCATCCACTTTATCTCTTGGTTCAGCAAAGTAGCAACCCCTAATATTTTATCCTTTGTTCTCCAATTTCATATTTAGGATTACCACTAGTTTTCCTCTTCAAAGCAACCATTTCTAATCCTTCTAATATCACCTTCACCTTGCCACCCCGTATCACCAAATCTTGCTTTTTATTATCTCTAAGTCCTAGTTTGTCCTTTTCCAACACACCATTCTATTTCTAACGATTTTAGCTTTTATCTTTTCTTATCTGCCATCTGTCTGATTGCCCAGCACACTATCTGGTAGGCATTCAGCCCTTCTTTAAGTGAACGCTCCCACCTACCTCTCGCTCACGAAACTCATCATAACTCTTCACCACCTCTTCCCTAAAACGTCCGCTCCCTCTCCTAGCGAGAAGAAATTTATTTTAATTCTCAAGTCTTAGCCTCAATTATGTCCTTCCTGTGTCCTTGCCATCTTAGACAGCTCTGCAGTTTTGTTTGGTTGCACTCTCCAGCACTTGGAATCTTACTTCCCTGACGAGGGATCAAATCCGTGTCCCCTGTGGTGGAAGCTGGAAGTCCTAACCATTGGACCCCAGGGAAGTCCCAGCTCTGCAGTTTTTATCTTTCCTTTCCCTTACCCTAGGGCATCCTTCAACAGTACCACTCAAGATAGCATGTGATTTGGGGATAAAGGCAGATCATAAAACCCCTTTGCTCTCCATTTCCACATATGCATGCAAAAAGTGTGTGTGTGTGTGTCAGGGGGTAATGGCTAAAGATGAACACTAAGCTGCTCTGGCCTAGGAAAAATAATCTCTCATTGATCCACCCATATTCAGCTTGTTCTAGGACAGTACAAGAACAAAACTGACCCCAGGTAATGATGTTACAAGTGAGGATTCAGCTACTTGCAGGTAGACAAAGAGAACGGTTAGATTTGAGACAGGTATGACTTAAGAGTTAACACTAAAGTGGCATCTCCTACTGAAGAGCATGACTCTACCACCGGAAAACACTGAATTGCAAAAATGGGGAACAAAGGAAAGCAAACATTCCTACAGTGAATTTTTAGAGAAATTTCTCAAGCTTAGAAGTACCATTAAAAATTTTCAAGCAATTGAGGTCCTATACAGTAAAAGAATCTTTAAGTTTTGACTCCTTGTTCCTCTAGATCAAGGTTTGGCAAAATATGGCCCACATGTCAAATCTGGGGCAATACTTGTTTTGGTATGTCCCATAAATTAAAAATGGTTTTTACATTTTTGGATGGCTGAAAAATAACCAGAAGACTATTTTGTGATGTGAAAATTATATTAATGTTATTCAAATTTCAGTGTTCATAAATAAAGTTTTAGCGGCTCACAAGCCATGCTCATTCACCTATGAATTATCAATGGATTCATTTCACTTGCACTGCAATAGCCAAGTTGAATAGTTGTAACAAGGTCCGTATAACCCGGGAAGCCTAAAATACTTGCTGTCTGGCCCTTTATAGAGAAAGTGTGCTGACCCCTACTCCAAACAAGGACTGTCTGATAGAACTTTTGGCAATAATAGAATTATTCTATACTTGTGCTGCCCAATTCAGAAGTCATTAGCTACATGTAGCTATGTGAACACTTGAAATACGGTACTGTGACTGAAGAACTCAATTCTTAATTTCACTTAAATAATCACATGTAGCTACTATATTAGACAGGACAGCTCTAGGCGCTTCTCAGATCTTCCATACTGACATTTTTTACCCCTTGATCCAACATCTCACTCCCTTCCTGTGACACATCTACACATTGTCAGTCACCATCTCCACCTCACCTTATCTACCAGACTCCAAGTCAAGGTACAATATTTACTAGGTTTTTGTTCTAGACTCTCCATTGTCACAACAGAAATCTGATCAGTCTATGAAGTTTCACCCCATGAATTAATCCACATTATGTGTACAAACATAAATGGACACACATTTACACAAGTTTCTTTGTGTGAGAGGGTGGCACTGTGGCCATGTTCTTTTTTCTCTGCCTGAGAGAAGTAGAAAGCCTTCCACATGCTAGATCCCTTGATGCTGCTGGAGCCTGTGATATGGATCACCTCCCTCCAAACACATTCACAGAAGCTAACAACAGCAGATGTGCACTTGCTATTTGAATCTCAAGGAAAAAAAAAAAACCTTCACCACAGGACTTTCTTTCCTCCCCCCAGGCCTAATAAACTGAAGTTAGCTGATTTCTCTAGTTTAATAGATGCTTGCTTTTTTACTGGCCTTTTCTAACTGGGCAAGAGAACAACCCCAATACTGTCTCAGTCTTGGCTAGGAGCTCTACCAAAGGCATAAAAAAAAGAAAAAAAAACCTTACCAAATGAACCAAATGAAATGAAATCCACATAAATGGGCTTTAGTAGAGACAGTAGTTAAAGTGGAAAGAGATTAGGGGTTATAACTCATAAAAAGCCGTAACTTAATAATTATTTATAAAAGCGATCTTTAAAGTCTGAAATTTTACACCTACTCCCTAAGGAAAAAATGCGTTTCTGTAAACTTCCAGCTTTAAAAAAAAGAAGGGAGGACACCTAGTTTTCTTTCTCCAGATTAGCTGTAGCAAGCCAACCACCCCCCCACCCCCCACCCCACACCCCACCTCCATTCTAAACATCTGTCTGCATGGCCAAAGCCTTCTAAATCCTGACAGAGCAAAGTCTCCAGTTTTATATATATCCTACTTTGAGCTTATATAATTGAGACTGTGTCCTGCCTAGAAAAACAAAAACAAAAAAGCTGAACCCTTTAGCAACTGTACAAACTGACAGCCATTGAACCCAACCATCCAAAAGAGAGTAAGATCTTTAACCTGTAGACGAAAACCAGCTCAGAAATGTGGACCTTCCCTCAGGCCAAGCTGTTCCAGAGTAACACGGTCAGTGCCAAGTGTTGTAAAGTACTGACAGGCTATTCCTGGGCAAGTTTGTATTCGGGCTGCTAAGAATTTCCACTAGACTTTAAATTATGCTATTCACCACTGAGCAACTGAGGGCCATCTACCCCCAGGTCTCTCCCACACTTCCTCCCGGGTGTCTCCATAAATAAAAGAGAGACCTTATACCACCACCATGTGAACTGAAGGGAGGCTTTCACAGGCTGACCATGAAAAGGAGAAGTTTCCAAGTTACTCCGCCGTTTACTCATGTGGCTCCAGCTGCGTATTCTGGATGCTGAGGTTGGGTTCTCATAAACTTGTGAAGTTCTTGTAAACTTTCTTATCACGGCACACAAAATGGTTGCATAACCTGAACTCTTGCATCTCCTGATGTTTTTCTTTAGGCGTGCACGCACAATCTATCCAGGTGGAAAAAATCAATCCATACTCCTCTGTGTTCAGGCTGTCGTTCAAATAAAAAGGCATAAAGAGAAACATTTTTTTTTTTGCTCCCTGGGCTCTTCACTTCCTGCCTTTCAATTTTATTTTGGTATTAAAACAAACAAATAAACAACAAAAAGAAACAGACAATTCCAGCACAGAATTCAACTTGTTACTGCTTGGTAAACTAGTAACTGCACAGTGAACCTAGTGTGGCTGCATTAATAGTACTAGGGTCTGTAGAAGGCCAGAGAGAGACTTTTTTCCCCCTAAAGATGTGCCATTAGTGTCCTTTCCACTTTCTCTACACAAGTTGAACAGAAAAAAAAAAAAAGAATACAGCATATCTGCATCACCAGAACAAGAATCTGGTGGGTTTTCCCTGGGAATCCGGGGTGATCAGTCCCCCACAAAACCAATGCCCAGAGCCATGCAACAAGCAGGGTTCACAGTTGAGTGAACATCAATGCACAAGTGGAGGAATTTCAATGCAAATAAACGCTGAATATGAAGGATTAAAGAAAGGGGAAATTAATCTTTTTCATAACACAGGGCACTTTTTTTCCTCTCCCTTGTGCTCTCTTTTTTAAGTCATGCACACAACTGCTGGAGGGGATCCAACTTCCCCAGTGTGGTAGTGCTGCTTTATAAAAAGCAGAACATACACTTTTAAGACCATGAATTTCCTGAGGATGCCAGCAACTGAGATTCTGACAGCTCTTCTGAACATCCTCAGAAAAAAAAGTACTTCACTAAGTGGGACCAGAATGACTAGTAAAAAGTCTCATTTCAAACCAACCTATTTTTTCAAAACTCATAGCTTCCTGGGGTATGGATGCCCTAAAGGGTATGGTTTCAGCATTTTGGGGTTATCTAGATGCATTCACTGAACAGATTTTATTTTTGTTTGTTTCTAACTGCTCCATCCAAATGATACTCATGCAATACCAACAAAATAAATAGCGCAGTTTCATGCTGCTTTAGCAGGTGGCTCCATCTCATCCCAGCCTGATCCTCTCATGTCCTAATGTCTCAAACCAAAGAACAAAGTGGCAGCACCTCTTCAGGTTATACCCCTACCCCAGCCCTGGCCGCCCCCCAAAAATCTGCCAATGAAGTACTCAGTTTTTGAATACTATTCACTTGAAGAGACGCTGACTAGAGCAGCAAACTTGTTAAGTTTGGGGACTTTTTGTTCCCATCACTTGTTTGTATTAAACACAGAATTCCTCAAACATCCTAACACCCCACCAAGCTATCACTTTGGGGGAAAAAAAAACTTTAAAATTCAAGTGGTCCCTTAAAATATTGTTAACCTAGGTTAAGAATTTTCCTAACTAAAATAAATCCAAGCCTCATAGAGGAAATTTCCAACTTGGTCCATTTTCTTCTGTATCATTCTAAGAAAAATGTCAAAGATTGAGAATTTTTAAAATAAGTTTTTATAAATAATGTATTCAAAGATTTTTGACCCACTACATACAGTAAGAATCTCGTTAAGAAAAATATACAGATTTTGATAAGAGTTTAAATTCTGAGAGAGAGTTTAAAGCCTGATGCCAAGTTCTTAGATTGCTACTGCTTCAATTTCAAAAGACCAGTGGACAGCGATTTTAGTACACAGAACTCCACTATGCTGTAGAGTTCCTTTTTTCCTGGGTCAGCCAGCTTTATTCTGCTTCATTAACCCCTTCTTTGCTCCTTGATGGATTTTGGAATCCAGTTTCCCTGTAAGGGAGAAAAAGAAGCCTCGTTATTTATTTTTTATATTTGCAATGCAAATCTTTCATGGCCTCTCAGGTCTTCTGGTTACTGTGTTCCTGTCACATTCAATTATCTTGCTCCAGGACTCAGACACTTTCAAATTTCAGAGTTTCATTCTGTAAGAATGAGGAAGCAGTGGGAACACTGTACAGGGACACACAAACATCTGCACACCAACACAATGAGCATTCACAGCAAGAATCTAAGGAGTTAATATTTCTAATTTTGTAGTTACTAGAAAAAAAAAAAAAAAAACACGTTTTCCGGAGTGTCTGATACTAAGGCAAGTTTTTAAAGAATACAAACATAATGATAAAGGAAGACATTTCACACAGTGGGAAACTCATTCCTCTGACCTGTTAACTGGCTGAGCATAATGCATGAATCTCCCTCACAGTGAGAAAAGCAATTCAATTCACTCCTTTGCTGCCTCAGACTTAATAGGGTGAGTGACTTGAAACAGTGAGGTAGAATCCACATGAATGCTTTTCAGACAAAGGGGCCCTATCACCAGCTAAGAAGGGCAAAGGTCATGGGCTGTATGACTCGTCTAAGTGTTAAAGTTAGAAAACAAGCAACCTTCCTGTACCAGGTGACCCTAATGAGAGGTATTCCACTGATGTGGTCTCCGACCTCTGACTTCTCAGATCTACCAGGATAAAGGTCAGTTCAGTGGTAGCCGCCTTAAGAAATATCCATCTCAGGAAGAACTTAACAGAGTTCCTGTCTGTCTAGCCTGAGAACAGAGCTGGCAGGTGGCTTTCTCCCACAAAAAGTCTTATTTAAGTCAATGCTGATGCTGGAAAGAGAAATAGTTCTGTTCAGCGTTGGCAGTAAATAAACAAATAAACACCAAAACAAAAGCAGCTGGGTGTACTACAGTCCTATACCCACAATCCTGGCCTCTTGTACTAGGAAGCACTGGACAAGAAGTCAAGAGACCTAGGTTCCAGTCCTCCTTTGTCTGATACAAACAGGTCATCTGATCTGTCTGGACTTCAGTATCCTCATTTGTCCAACCAAGATAAGAATTCATGTCCTGACTACTGCACAAAGAGTGTGAAAAAAAAAATTACTTTAATCTAACAAGTTTCCTCCCTGTTTTCTTAATTTTTCTCTTCTTCCTCATCTCTCCAGGGCTACACCTGGAATAACATTACTTCCTTTTCTGGGCTTCCTTAGAAACCATCATTTAGTGAGACCCTAAATGATGTCCACAACAGTCACAATGATGTTGATTTTAATTTGGGCTTTAGAAACATAGAGTATTCCCAGGGACTCAGGAGTTCTTTCATCCCCCAGGCTGCCTTGCTGGAAATCCAAACATGTGCCAGCAATCTGGCAAAAAGCCCTGTTATGAGGCAAATTTGCCTTTGTATCCCTAAGACTACCATAGTGACTGCCAAATGGTAGGTGCTCAATAAATGAACTAAAGAAAGCAGGCACTGCAAATTTCAGAACCTTTACTGTAAAGGTTTGGGAACTACTAAGTAACCAAAAATAGCAGATATCAGATAAACATAAAAGAGTACTCACTGTAAAGGTGGTGGTTCCCAGAGGTGCGAAGAAGTACTGCCTCTCATTAAGCTTTTTAGAACAAGTTAGGACAGAATTTAGAATTCCATCTAGGACTCCAGACTTCTAGTTCTCTGCACTGAGTAAGTTAGAAGACCGAGGTCCCAGTTTTGGTCCTAAGACTACCCATCTGTATAACCTTGAGGAAGTCACCTAGTCACTCTTGTCCTCAACTTTTTCAATCCTGCGAGGAAACTGGACTACACAGTACTGAAGGCCCTTTGCAGCTCTATGATACTTTGGCCTAAAAATGAAATGTAAATAGGAATACTTTGTTTCTGAGGCAATGCGATAAAAGTGAGAAAAGCGGGAAATCTAGAGGTAGAGAGACCTGAGCAAAATACAACTTCAGTAAACCTGTTCACTCAACTATAAAATGAAAGGAAGAAAAAATTTCTACTAACTCACAAGTTGTTCAGAGGATTACAGCCAATACTAAGTGCTTTTCTGAATATGAAGCACTGTACCAAGTATTTTATATATACTAAATCATTTAATCAAACAATTAATTGAAGTAAAATACATTCAAGTGCTTCCTAAGTTCAGAGGTCTCTGAAAAATTAACAGTAGTCATATTATTTATGCTAAGACTTGGGAGTTGTGTTTCGTAGTTATGATCTCAGTTGTACTTTTAATTTACCAAATTTACCAGCAACTCTAGGCAAGACTTTTAACTGTTTATTTCAGGCTCCTCATATTAAAAAAAAAAGAGAGACATTACCTTCTTCACATTCTCAAGGCTTTCCTGTATAAGAATATCCCAAATATTGTTTTCATAAAACTCCAGTCTGACTGTGAAAGCCCTCAAGTGAGACCAGCTCAGATAAGATCAACCCATTGGAGGAAAGCACTCAATGGTAGGCAAACTAATCTCTGGCTTCAGTGATGATGTCATAAAATGGAAAACTGATAGGAGAAAGGAGATAGAAAGGAAGAAGGATTTCCAGGGCACTCCCAGGGATTCAGAAGTGTTTCATCCCCTTTTCATCCCCTAGGCTAACCTAAGAAAACCATACATGTGCCAGCAATCTGTGAGTTCCTTACAACTAAAAACTTCTTTGCATTCCTAACATAGTGACTGCCAATAGACCTTCCTTAGGTCAGCTGAGCATTGCAGGCCAGGACCTGGGGTTCCTTCCATGGAGAAGCAGTTATTATGGAGGCCCTCTGAATTCTGAGTTCTAGGTTAGCCTGTTTTTTTTAAGATTTGGGATCTGGACAGTTAACTACAGTAATATACAGTATACTCTCTTAAAAGCAGAGTGGTAATGCTTAGTTTCTGTATTTCCCCAATATTTTTACATTTAGTACACACAGCATTTCAGTGTTAAACCACATCCTCAATCATGGTGCCTAAAAGAAAATCAAATGCATATGCAGCAGATGGGGGAGAAGTTAAAAGGGAAAAAACTATTTGCCATCAATCGATAGAACTCTCATAGGGATTTTCACAAGCTTTGCATAAGATATAAGGCAGAATTTGCATGAATTTATAAAGCATGTAGTTCATTTAAAGTAAAAAATTTCCTTCATCTCTTTGAGCATTCAACCTACATATTCTACTATACTTAACTGTTTTGCATTTCTTAATTTGAGCAGACACATAGCCAAGTGATTTCATACTGTGCACTGTTTTGTGAATTATTTTAAGTTCAAAAAGCACAATTATCCTCAGGTCAAGCAAGCTCAAGTTTACATGTCCAAAAAAATAAATAAAAATATATGCTTTTAATTTAAACCGTACACACACACACACACACACACACACACACACACGATACAACATGTAAATGAGTTATATTGTAGAAGTTTATTTGCAAGTCAGAAGTTTGCAACTTAGGATAAATTTCTCATAGAACTTATCTACGAAGAGTGGCTAAATTCCTAAGCCATCACACAAGAAAAAATATTTAAGGCACAGAATTGTAACTGGACTACTAATATTATTAATACCATGGAACTTAACCACTTCATGTAAAAATATTCTAAGAAGAAAATGTGAAGCATTCCAAATTAAGAGCCAAGTATGTGTTTTTCCCTATGGCAGAGGGATTAAGGACTTTTCCAGCTGTGAACTACTGGAGGTGGGCCTCTATGGCCTAAGGGAAGGAAGTTCTGACAAAGTGTTAAGGTTTTTAAAGACAGTAAAGATGAATGAAGGATCAAGGAATGAAGAGTTGGAGGGAATGAAAACTTTACACCAGACTAAATCCTCCAGCTGGCTCCCTCTCAACAGAAAATTTTTTTCTGAAACATGGGGATTAGTCATTCTATTCTTGCCCTGCACCCCACTCACCCTCTTTACCTATTGTTTCTGACCTATGTTTTACCTTGCCTGCTCTACCATGGAAAAAAGCTGCAGTCTCACGGTTTTTACCAGCCCTGCTGTCCCTGAAGCATACAGCCCATTTTGGCTTTTTTAAAGCTTTTAACCAATAGAAGCAACAGGGAAAAGCTTTCTCTTAAGATCACTACTCATTCCACCCCCTATTAAACTTGGTGGATAAAAACCAAGGTCATATATGTGCTGAAGGTGAGTCTCTGAGATGAGAAAGTGCTGAAGTAAAACATTTCAGAGAAATACATAAACTCTGTTTACACAGAACATTTTCTCACAAGAGTTTAAGCAGCAGATGAGAACCAAGATAGGGAGGAAGCTCTGAAAAGGTAACTGGAACTAAAGATCAAATAGCAGTGGGTCTGGGAGAGAAGCCTGACTACCAGGGTTGCCCTCAGGGCCTAAGGGAAGGTAAGAATAGACCAGAGTAGGAAGGGGTATAATTTCACAACTTAAAAAGGAGAAAAAAAGGAAGATTTAAATCCTAAATAGTTAAGAAGAAGGAAAAAGAATCTCCAGGGCCACTTGGCTAACAGTGCAGGTAAAGTATGAAGTAAATAATTTGTGTAAGTCAAGGGCAACTTATATTCAGATTTTCTGACTTGCAGGAAATCTCCAGAATATATTTCATAAATCATCAGTTGCCTGAATTTTGGAGTGAATATACATTCATCTAAATTCATACTCCAAGCATTTCATTTTGTGCCCCAAAGCAGTATTATCCATTGTGTAGTCAGCTAACCAAGAGCATTACTATTACTGGAGAGAGGGCCCAGGAATCTGTGTTTTAACAGCTCTGTAGGTGATTTTTATTTACACTATCCTCTGAGAATTACTTCTCCACAGAACAGATTTATAAAATAGTTGGTCCCCAGGAACAAAGTTTTTCCAGTAGTCATGTATGGATGTGAGAGTTGGACTATAAAGAAAGCTGAGCACTAAAGAATTGATGCTTTTGAACTGTGGTGTTGGAGAAGACTCTTGAGAGTCCCTCGGACTGCAAGAAGATCCAACCAGTTCATCCTAAAGGAGACCAGTCCTGGGTGTTCGTTGGAAGGACTGATGTTGAAGCTGAAACTCCAATATTTTGGCCACCTGATGCAAAGAGCTGACTCATTTGAAAAGACCCTGATGCTGGGAAAGAGAAGAAGAAGGGGACGACAGAGGATGAGATGGCTGGATGGCATCACTGACTCAATGGACATGAGTTTGGGTAAACTCCGGGAGTTGGTGTTGGGCAGGGAGGCCTGGCATGCTGCGGTTCATGGGGTCGCAGGGTCGGACACGACTGAACGACTGGACTGAACTGAAGTGAGGCACAAGGTAAGGTAGCCTTGTGCACAGCTGACAACAATGCATGCCCTGGGAGCATCCAATTCACACAATGGGAAAGCAATGTCACAAAGGCACAGAACAGTAACTGACATAAGCAAGCCAATGGGAGAGCTGTTCATGTTGTGTTTAAAAGTAAGAAAGAGAGAACACCACTCTGTGTTTCTTGAGATTGCTTGGAAATAGAAGAACCTGCTATATGGCTAAACAGAGAAGTTGGGAGTTGAAGATGGGGTGGAAGTGGAAAGAATAAAGTCATAAGCACCTCCTAAAAAGTGAACATGCAGAGGGTATACTGTAATCACAAACACATAAATGCAAACATTACAGAAAAGAAAACCATCAAGAGGTCTCAAAAAGAGGATGAAAAGCAAGAGGGCTAGAGCACACCTCTGGGACAAGTAATCAAAGCAATAGTGGGAAGTGGTACCTCCAAAAAGTTAAGTCTTATTCTTGGATTGAATACTGAGGAACAACGGATAAGAACAGTACAGTGGGGCAAATGTACTCTTTTAGCTTACAAATAGTATTTTAAAGGTAATGGAGTCCTAACTGTAAGTTTAGAGTGATTCACTCATATACCAATAATTGTGGATCAAGATATGCTTCAGAAAGGCTATACTGTAGTTAACCTAAAATTAAAGTTATTGATAAAAAGAATTTTTTAATTAACAGTAACTTTAATATTAAATAGTTGATTAACAATGGTGTGTTAGTTTCAGGAATATGATAAATAGAATTTTTTTAATCCTTCAAGTATTTGAGATGATATGGAACAGGATAAAAAGAGAAAAAAATTTTAGGTTAAACAAGTGAGATTCATGATAAAAAGAAAAAAAAACAGACAATCTAAGCTTGTGACTTACAGATTTTTGGTTTCCCTTTAATAGGAAACTTCACAATCATTTCCTGGGGATTTGTGCAGATGAAAACAAACGGAGAATCAGATTCTTCTTGACTCATGTCTGGATACTGCAAAATATAAAAATAAAAAGTTCAGGCTAGTTGGGACAAACTTTGAATTTCAAGGAGATCAAAGGATGCCTCAGAATCTACCTCCACATTCTGATGGTAGTACTCTCCATTACATAGCCAGGTAAAGACGATAATGCTCTACAAGCAAGAACAAACCTCCTACTTTCCCCCAAGCTTTAGCACAGTATTCTTATACAGTCTTTTGCCCACCATTTGTGATTTCTTATAAAGGAAAAAACTTCTTAAAAAGAGATGTTTGACATCTTTCCAGAGAATCAAAACTGACTAATCTTTCAATATAAGCAACTGTGAATTGGGAGATTCAGAGGTCTCCTTTAGGAACATCAGGCACCCCACCTCCAGATTCAGCTCAAGTGAAATGCTGGAAGGTTTAAGAAAAATAGAACATTTGTGGAAATTCTGCCAGAAACGATCAACAGGGCCCTTCTCTCACTAAAGGGAAGGAAGATGATTCATTCTGAAAGGTATGAACATGCCAAAGTTGTTTTGCTGGACGCATTCCAGACTCACTTAGGGTGAAAAGGTAACAGTAGAGCAATTCTGAAAATAATTTAGAAGCCTCCTTTGGATCTCCTATCACAAAACGAATCTGTGTGAATACTTAGGACTTTTTTTTTTTTTTTTTTTTTTTTTTTTTTTAATACTTAGGACTTTTATTCCTTCTGCAAAGACAGACACAGAACCTAGAGTAAGAATATCTGGCCACAAAATCACAACTTAAGGAACAAGTGGGTGTTGGCAGAAAAGTGCTCTCCAGCAATGTGCAACTGACTTGGTATTTCAACATTTCCTATCTTGAGATGTCTTGTATTTAGTATGTTCAATAAATATGACTCTAAAGCTGACTATGGCCATGGGTCAGACTTCATTACCAAAGCAGCCTTTCTCCTAGTAACAAGAAAGTATGAAATTATTTTCCACTCTTATTTACCTGCTAAGATGTATCCTGTAAAGATCTAAGGCTCTAAAGTAAAAATGGAGGTTTCAGTGAAATAAGGAAGAAAATTCAAATGTCGGGACTTCCCTGGTGGTCCAATGGTTAAGAATCCGCCTGCTTATGCAGGGGACACAGGTTCAATTCCTGGTCTGGGAAGATTCCACATGTTGTGGGGCAACTAAGCCATTGAGCCACAATTACTGAGACCGTGTGCTCTAGAGCCTATGTGACACAAGAGAAGCGACCATGATGTGAAGCCCATGCAAGGCAACTGGAGAGTAGCCCCTGCTCGCTACAACTAGAGAAAATCCTCGCACAGCAACCAAAACCCAGAGCAGTCAATAAATATATAAAAAGCATTAAAAGAAAATGAAGATGGAAGGAGAAACTTTCTTTTTTCCTTACCGTTTGGATCTTTAGAAGTCAAAGAAAAGTGGGGCCCAGCTGTTACTGTTAAGGTGCTTTAGCACAAATAAAACCAGAGGCTGCCATCAAGATCTTTAAACCTAATTCTACAGAGGCCAAAGTAGCCATTCACATCTCTTTGATTTTTCCTGCTCTCTCTTCTCTGTGTCTCAGAGAGTTCTGAGGCAGAGGACAAACCTGCCAGGACTTTACAGCTCTGCTCTTCCAAAACGACAAGCCATTTCACTCCTCTTTCTTCCGCATCAATAAATGTTCTCTCTCTACTAGATCAATCCCGTTCACAAACACACTTTCTATAATGTCTGTCATAAAACAAAAACTCCCCAGATCCCACATTCTCCTTCAGCTACTGCCCCATTTTCAGGTTCCCTTCACAACAAAATTCATTAAAAGATTATCTATACACTTTGCCTCAAATTCCTCTATTTTTTCTTGAAGTCATTATAAAGAGGCTTTTCTTCCATCATTCCACCAAAACAGTTCTTCTGAAGGTCACCTTTCATTTCCATGCTGCCAAATAAATTCTACTTCTAGGTATATACTCAAAAGAATTGAAAGCAGGGATTCAGATATTTGTACACCAATGTTCAAAGCAGCATTACTCACAATAGTCAGTAGTTTCCACAATCCAAATGTCTAACAATAGACAGAAAAACAAAATATGGCATATACATACAATGGAATACTATTCAGCCTTTAAAAGGAATGGAATTCTGATACATGCTACACCATGAATGAACCTAGAAAAATTATGCTAAGTAAAATAAACCATACACAAAAGAACAAATATTCTGAGCTACTTATGTGAGGTGCTTAGAATAGACAAATTTGGAAGTTCCCTGGCAGTCCAGTGGTTAGGACTTGGTGCTTTCACTGCTAGGGCCCGGGTTCAATCCCTGATCAGGGAACTAAGATCCCGCAAGCTGAGCTGCACAGCCAAAAAAAAGATAAATTCATAGAGAAAGAAAGTACAATAGAGGTTACTAGGGTCTGCAGTGGAGGGGGGCGGGGTGTGGAGGAAAGAGGAATTACTGTTTAATGGGTACAGAGTTCCTGTCTGAGACAATGAAAAGTTCTAGACATGGATGGCTGCACAACACTGTGAATATACTTAACACCTCTGAATTGTATGCTTAAAAAAATGGTTAAGTTTATATTATGTAAAAAAAAAAAAAAAAAGTTTATATTATGTATGTTTACCACAATAAAAATAAAATTAAAAAAAAAAATCAAGGTCCTAGATTTTCTTTCCAAACCTGCTCCTCTCTCATTCATATCCCTTTAAAATAGCTATTCTAATCTTTCCAGTTGTTCAGGTCAAGAACTCCATAACCAACCCTCAGGGAATCCTGTTAACTCTACTTTCGAAAGATACCCAATATCCGACCATTTCTTAAGGCCTCCACTGCTACTCCCCTGGTCCAGGCCACCACAATGTCTCTCTGGATTACCATGATAACCTCCTAATAGGTCTGTCTGTTTCTGCCCTTAACCTTCCTCTTGTCTATTCACATCACAGCAGTCTGAGCTATTTTTTAAACATATTCAACATATCGGATCACATCACTCAAAAGTTTAAAACTCTCCAAAGGCTTTTCATCTCAGTCAGAACAAAAGACTAAGTCCTCACTATGATGTACAGGTCCCCACTATGACCGACAGGTCCCCAGACAATCTGGCCCCCACTTCCTCTCTGATGCCTTCTCCTACTACTCTCCCCCACTTTCCACTCCAGCTATACAGGGTTCCTTGCTCCTGCCTCTGGACATCTGTACTAGCCTACCCCTCTTCCTGGGATGCTTTCCCCGCTAGGTATCTACCTGGTTTCCTCTTTCTTTCTTCAGAACTTTGTTTAAATGTCAATTTCATAGTGGGTCTTCTGGCACTCTTAGTCCCCATCTCTTTATTTTTTCTCTATAGCACTTACCATCATAAATGGCAACCCACTCCAGTATTCTTGCCTGGAAAATCCATGGACAGAGGCCTGGTGGGCTACAGTTCATGGAGTCACAAGAGTTGGACATGACTTAGTGACTAAACCACCACCAATTCACTTATTTAAATTTTTTAAATTTGGACGTTCCTTACTAGGATAAAAAGGCTTCCCTGGTGGCTCAGGCAGTAAAGTGTCTGCCTACAATGCGGGAAGACCCGGGTTCGATCCCTGGGTCAGGAAGATCCTCTGGAGAAGGAAATGGCAACCCACTCCAGTACTCTTGCCTGGAAAATTCCATGGACGGAGGAGCCTGGTAGGCTACAGTCTATGGGGTCGCAAAGAGTCAGACATGACTGAGCGACTTCACTTTCTTTCTTTACTAGGATAAGAGCTCTAAGAAGGCAAGGATCTTTGTTTTGCTTGCTCCTTAGCACCTGGAATCATGCCTGGCACATGGTAGGCAATCAATAAATATTTGTTGGATGAAAAAAAACAAAAAAAAATTACCTTACCAACCTGTGCTTTTAGGTTATCTTAACCATGCTAAATACACACATGCTGGGAACTGGACACTCTTAGGACTAAACGCTGGATAAAAGCAGGTGCTAGTCTATAATCTGTTATTCCTCAAGCTAAATTAGAACTTTGTGTCTTGGCAAGTAGCCAGTAAGACCCTATGTTTAATAAAAACTACTCTGACATATATTAACAGAGTCAGAAAATGTCAAATAATGGGGAAAATGATGGGTAAATGAAATTATAGAACAAGTGGTTCTCTGGACCCATTCATGCCTTCTAATAAAGATAAACACTAAAATTAACTTTCCCAATTGAATCTAAATCCAAGTTTCATGTGAATATTCCTGTTCCCAAGTTCTATTACTAAACGTCAGGAGGCTTACAAGAAACAGAGCTGAAGAGCAAAGGAGCCTATGGGAATAAAGAAAAGTAAGGCCTATGTGTTGGAAGAAGGGATTATTTTTATGGTAAAATGCATTAAAGTAAAGCCAGCTTGGCAGAACCTGTACCTGCAGAAATGTATAATCTCTGAAACTGGGTCTTGGGCACTAATAGACCACATTAAACACCAAAAAGTCAGAGACTTACAAGAAAGAGAGTTTTGGTTTGAGAGTCAAAAGACTAAAATGCAGCTGACCTAGAGAAAGAGTAAACTGAGAAAAAAGAAGGTTCATATTTGTGAAGAACGTAAATAAACTCTCAATGTCATATCCAATTTAGAGAGGATATTAGATTAAGGGTCATTGAGATAGTGCAATAGACAGGATAGGGAATGAGGGTTATAAGACCAAGCAATTCAAAGCAACCATTTACATTCAGTAACAGACTCCCCAGGATGCTGCTGCTGTTCCTGCCTTCACCAACATGACTCCAATCACCTGGTCTCCAGCCTGAGGAGCGGGGGAGGTGGGCTTACTCTTCTTTCATGCCTCATAAGTTTCATAGCTGTCTAACATAACAGGTTATAACAGGTTAATTAACTACTAAACAGCCGTTTTCTTCTCCTCTCCAGAGGGAAATTGTTCACCAGCCATCTAGAAAACATTTCTCTTGCCATCTTCATAAGAGAAAAAAAAAAAAAGTTTAGTGGCTCTTGGCAACCACTACAGTCTCAGAGCCAAGTGGGCATTTTCACCAACTTCACATGCCTCCATTTAATCCTTGTACTGAAATGATCAGAAAGTCCCACACGATGTCACTCTTCCCAACAAATCCCCAGATGACCCACATATAAATCTTACACCTGTCTCCAAAGACTAACAGCTAAAGGAAACAGTTAAGAAGAAACTCATTGACAAAGAACATATGTTTGCTGGAGGTTTTCTTGGTTTGAACTTTGGGGAACTAGATAGGACATGAAATCAGGCTCTGAAATCTAGTTAGCTGAAAATCAACTCCAAGAAGATTGAGGTGATAATACTCAGAAAGAGAGAAGGAAATGAGTCTGATAAAAAGGCCACAAGCACAACAGATCCAAAGAAGTATATCCTGAAAGCAACTGTGTTCTCTGATAAACAGCCTTCATTTAAAACAAAAAAAAAAGGAGTTCTCATTTTCTTTCAAAGCAATTCAACGTGTTCACAGGAAAAGTAGTACCCTGGGCCCCACTGTACTGGAGGATAAGCGTTTTCTCACATCAGAGTTAACGTATTGATCATGATACTTCGATGAGATGACTACTATATATTTGACTGGAGTTGGATAAAGATCATGCCAACTGTCCCTAAGTGGGACAGCTGAACTCATGTACCAGCACCCAATGCAAATCATGTGCCTAATACCAAATACAAGGGGTTCCAGCTCAATGCCACAGAGACCATTAATATTTGCACCAAATAGGTGCAAATAAGAAATAAGGATAGGTGATATTCAGCTTGGAGTCTTTCAGACACTTGTGGAAGATGATCTGGCTGAAGCCACACAGCGCTGGTATCCTGGTCTCTTTCTTGTTTGTTGTTTAGTCACTAAGTCGTGTCCAACTCTTTGCAATCCCATGGACTGAAGCCCCCCAGGTCTCTCTGTCCATGGGATTCTCCAGGCAAGAATACTGGAGTGGGTTGCCATTAAAATTCCCAGTGTGACTTTCTGTGCCCTTGTGAATCCTATCTATACTAGAACCTCTACACACAAGAGAACCGAAGGATTTAAGTTTTCTCTAAAATTAACCTCATAGCTTTTCTGCCCTGATTCTTCGAGACCAAAATGAAAATCACCCATTCGTGACAATTATTGTTGGTCTTAATTTTCATAGAGCAGGCTTTCACTCTAACTGGTAAGAACCAAAAGAAAATTGCTCTTAATCCCAAGTGGCTCAGTGGTAAAGAATCCACCTGCCAAGGTTCAATCCCTGGGTCAGGAAGATCCCCTGACCCAGGAGGAGGAAATGCCAACCCACTCCAGTATTCTTGCCTGGAAAATGCGATGGATGAAGGCATGAAATCCCATAGACAGAGGAGCCCAGCAGGCTACAGTCTGTGGGGTTGCAAACAGTCAGACATGACTGAGCGTGTATGCAAAAATACTACATTGTAATGCCCTTAACCATTCAAATCTACCCTAATATCTCAGAATGCTAGGACTGTTCTTGTTTTAAGGGCTCTGCCGACTTTATAATTTTATCTCCCAGTGGCTGGTCTGACTCAGCTGAGAACAACTACTGAGGCAGAGTTATAGAATCCTTTGACATGAGTTGACATATCAAGGTAAGATCATTATCAAGTAATATAGTGTTATTAACAGCAACAATACCCCTTTATCAAATAAAGGGAGTTTTGTCTGTTAGAACAAAACAGATTAAAATATTTTAAACAGTCCAAATGAAAAATCACAGAAAAAGTGATTTTTGTATGGCTCTAAATTGTTGTACTACTGATTTTTGTATTATGTTCACAGATCATATACTAAGAACATCTCTCCTTCACTGCTACAATACAGGTTTCCTTTTCTACAGCTCCTTTATTTTAAAAAGTCGTTTTCCGGGACTTCCTTGGTGGTTCAGTGGATAAGACTTCATGTTCCCAATGCAGTGGCCTGGGTTCAATTCCTAATCAGGGAACTAAGATCTCACATATGGCAGCTAAGCCCATGCACTCTAGAAAAGCCCGGGCACTGCAACAAAAACCCAGCACAGCCAAAATAAATCTTAAAAATTAAATAAATAAAAAGTATTTTCCTTAAAAGAAAATTCTTTTCTTCTGTACACTTCCCTGGTGGCTCAGAGGTTAAAGTGTCTGCCTGCAATGCAGGAGACCTGGGTTCGAGCCCTGGGTCGGGAAGATCCCCTGGAGAAGGAAATGGCAACCCACTCCAGTACTCTTGCCTGGAAAATGCCATGGATGAAGGCTCCTGGTAGGCTAGAGTCAATGGGATCGCAAACAGTCACACACGACTGAGCAACTTCATTTCTCATGTATAACCCATGTAGACTAATGGTACTACCATTTACCCCTCACCACAGCCAGAAACCAAAATTTAACCTGGACTTCTTTCTCTCACCCTTCACAGCCAATCAAATCACCAAGTCCTATAGACTTTATCTTCTAAATATTCCAATCATCTGGTCCTTTCTTCCAACTTGACAGCCAGAGCATTGCTGCTGGCCTCCATCATGCCTCCACCTGGAAAATCATGATAATTTCCTAAATTATCTACTTGTTTTCAGCTTGCCCCATCTAGTCCATTCCTTCCTACTCTGTCAAAACAATTTTTTTAAAGTGCCTTCAGAATACTAAATTCCCTCACATGGCATTTAAGGCTTTTCATTTACCAACCAATGCCTGCCCCTCAATTTATTGTTATCACCATTAAGTGAACACCTACTATATACCAGGCTATATGCTAGGACACTGGAGATAACAAGGTTAGACACAGATGGTGATCTATAGAAACTACATGTGAATACATAATTATAGAAAAAAAAAAAAAGGTTAAAGATGTAAATAGAAATATGAAGACAGGAGCCCAGAGAAGGATGTAATTAATCCTGTCAGGGAGGAAATAGGTTGAGGTCAGGAAAGCCTCTACAGGAGGCAATGAACAAAGAACTCTTTGCTCTTTCAAAGAATGAACAGAACTCTCATGGTGGACATAAGCATGAAGACACAGGATGGTACGCTGAGGAAGATATAAATTCTGCTCTCTTCAAGGATCGCCTTTTTCAGATTTCTTAACCCCCCCCCCACCTGCCTCCAGTCAAGGTGAGTTAGGAGTTAGATCTCCTCCTTTATGTATTCCTTTGGACATATGAAAATTATCATGGTTGGGTTTTCTTGTCAGTCTCTTGCAGCAGACTTAAAAGATCAAGAGAAGATGGAATATCTTGTTAAAACTCTGGATTCTTAATCTTTAGCACAGTGCCTGCACATGACACAATGGTCAATAAATGCTTGTTGAATGTGTGATTATATAATATTTTGAGCAATAAAATCTTAAATTAGAAGATAATTTGCCTCTTGGTTCATACAGTATACTCGGTAACAAATTAAGAAGCCTTTCAACAGACTGAAGAAAAACAGCAAGATTGTAAAGTTACAGCAGATTCCTTCTAGATCAAACAGACTGCCTTCTCTCTAAGCCTGGGTGGTGGTGGTGGTGTTGCTGTTCAGTTGCAAGTCATGTCTGACTCTTGAGACACCATGGACTGTAGCCCACCAGGCTTCTCCATCAGTCAGATTTCTCAGGCAAGAATAGTGGAGTGGGCTGCCATTCCTTTCTCTGGGGGATCCTCCCAATCCAAGAATCGAACTTGCATCATCTTGCATTGACAGGTGGACTCTTTACCACTGAGCCACCAGGGAAGTCTGAGTTTATTTACAGGTAACATGAAGGTGTCATGTTAAGTGACTGAATCTACCTGCATAAAACCTTGCATTTGTCCCCACCCTTTTTGTCTAATTCCACAGGCATTTCCTAGAACAGATTTTTTTTTTAAGAATTTTTTTTTGTTTTGGATGTGGACCATTTTTAAAAGTCTTCATTGAATTTGTCACAATACTGTTTCTGTCTTATGTTTTTTGGCTGAGAGGCATGTGGGATCTTAGTTCCCTGACCAGGGATAAAACCTGTACCCCTTGCATTGGAATGCAAAGTCTTAACCACTGGACTGCCAAGGAAGTCTTTAGAACAGATTTTAAAAATATATCTAACCTGGATGACAAGAGCCTTCTCACTAGACTTCCTACCTTCAGTCTCTTCACAATAATTCATCTTCCACATTGCTGCCATATTAATTTTCTGGCTCCAGTGATTTTCAAAACATCCCTTCCCATCCCACAATTGACTAGAGAGAAATGTCTAACATCTGTAGCCTATCCTCAAAGCTATCTACCATCTGACCACAGCATACATTTCCATTCAAAAAACTGGTTTGCTATTATTCTCTATACAGGCTCATGACTTCTCACCTCACATTATTCCCTCCTTAGAATATGCTTGTCTACCTGTAAGTAGGAAGACTTAAACAGAAACTCCAATTCTACCATTTACTGACTGACAGTACACAAGTTATTTTAACCTTGAGTCTTAAGTTCTCTCATCTCTAAAAGAGGGGTAATGATACCTTGTTTGGTATCAAGCTGTTATGAGGATTAAAAAATAACATAATAGGTTGGGCATAATAATTAATCAAAAGGTGATAGTTTTTATTATTACTATGCTTCAAGGCTAATTCAAAAGCCACAATCCTAAGATGTTCAATATTGCTAATTATTAGAGAAATGCAAGTCCAAACTGTAATGAGCTGCGACCTTACACTGGTCAGAATGGCCATCATTCTGACTACTGTAGACTACAGTCTACAAATAACAAATGCTGGAGAAAGTGTGGAGAAAAGAGAATCCTGCTACATTGTTGGTGGGAATTAAGCTGGTGCAGCCACTATCCAAAACACTGGAGAGGTTCCCCAGAAAACTAAACACAGAATTATCAGATGATCCAGCAATCCCACTCCTGGGCAGACATCCAGACAACGCAATAATTCAAAAAGATATCTTCACCCCTATGTTCATAGCAGCACTGTTCACAATAGCCAAGACATGGAAACAACCTAAGTGTCCATCGACAGATGAGTGAATAAAGAAGATGTACTATACACACACACACACACACACACACACACAAATATATATATATACATATATATAATTGTATATACATATACAATGGAATACTACTCAGCCATAAAGAGTAAAATAATGCCATTTGCAGCAACATGGATGCAACAAGAGATTATTGTACTAAGTGAAGTAAGTCAGAAAGAGAAAGACAAATACCATATGATATCACTTATATGTGGAACCTAGAGCGAGTCACTCTGGAGAAGGAAATGGCAACCCACTCCAGTATTCTTGCCTGGAGAATCCCATGGACAGAGGAGCCTGGCAGGCTACAGTCCATGGAGTCACAAGAGTCGGACACGACTTAGTGCCTCAACCACCACCACCACCACCAAAGTGAGTCACTCAGTCGTGCCTGATTCTCTGCGACCCCAAAGACTGCAGCCCACAAGGCTCCTCTGTCCATGGGATTCTCCAGGCAAGGATACAGGGGTGGTTTGCTATTTCCTTCTCCAGGGGATCTTCCTGACCCAGGGATTGAACCCAGGTCTCCTGCACTGCAGGCAGATTCTCTACCGACTGAGCTACCAGGGATTACTTGTGGAACCTAAAATACGCCACAAATGAACCTATCTACAAAACAGACACACAGACATACTTGTGGTTGCCAAAGGGCAAGGAGGGTGGAGGGTGTATGGACTGGAAGAAGACACAAGAAGACACTAGAAGTAGACACAAACTACTACATATAGAATGGATAAACGACAAGGTCCTACTGTATAGCAAAGCAAACTACATTTACGATCCTGGCATAAGCCATAGTGAAAAAGAATATTAAAAAGAATAAATAAATACATGTGTTAACTGAGTCACTCTGCTATACAGCCAAAATTAATACATCACAAATCAACTATTCTTCAATAAAAATATATAAGTGGCCAGTAAATATTTGAAAAGATGATTGTATGCTTGTGTTTAACCGCTCAGTCGTGTCTGACTCTTTGCAACCCCACGGACTACAGCCCACTAGGCTCCTCTGTTCACAGGGATTCTCCAGGCAAGAATACTGGAGTGGGTTACCATGTCCTTCTCTAGGGGATCTTCCCAACCCAGGGATCAAACTCAGGTCTCCCGCATTGCATGTGGATTCTTTATCATCTGAGCCACCAGGGAAGCCCTGGTGGTAAATATTTGAAAGTAAATATTTGAAAAGATGATAAACGTCACCAAATGGTCAGGAAAATTGAATGAAAATAACAAAATATGGTTTTCACCCACTTTATTAGCAGACATTAAATTGACTATTAATAATCCATTTTGGTTAGGGTATTGGTATAGGAAAGACTCACACCATTGGCAGAATTTTAAATTAGATTTTTCTTTAAGAGTGGTAACTTAAAAGAAAAAAGAATGGCAACTTAGCAGTTTGTCACAACTTTTAAATGTATGTACCTCAGACTCTAAGTTCTACTTCTTAGAGTTTATTCTGAAGAAATACCGAGTCCCCATGGGAAAAACTAAAAAGAAGTCACATTCCTAATAAAGTCCTCCTCCCAGCTGGAAGCAACCTCTCCCTCCTTTAAATTCCTCAGAGGCAGTCTTTACTTCTCTTAAGACAGTTATCTTTGCTTTCTATTTTGTTATTTGGTTGCTTACAAATCTGGTTGTAGATATATCTTATCTACCTGGTGGTCTTTCAAACATTCTGAGAACAGAACCCATGGCGGATTCACCTTTTTGTTTCTCTTAGTGCCTAAAACAAAGGCACTCAAGCATTGATTAATGTATAAATTATAAAGAAAATCTTAAGAATTATATGTTAATTTTCAGATGAAAAGATAAACATTAAAGAATTCATATAAATGCACAGAAAAGTGTTCATATCCCCTTCTTCTCTTCAGGATAAGTACAACAGGAAGCATAATGCTTCCTGGATTATATTAAAATGTACATGGTTGTCCTCACCTCATCAAATGGGCACTTGATACCCAGGTTGCAAACAACTCAAATGACAGTCTGTTCTGACCTAGAAACTCAAGGAAATGTTCTAGTCTTCATGAGAACTCTGAAAATACATTCCCTGTCTCCCTCAAGTGAGTTGAGATCTTAAAAAATTGCCTACGGCTGACTGGGCTAGTCGTTGCAGATACAGTTCCCCTCTTTGTTGGGGCTCAGAGGCAGCCCTCAAGATGCCTTAGAAACCATACATTCTAGGCCCATGAACTGGCAGGTTTTCTTAGTAAAACACAGAAAACACTTTCAAATAATTTAAAAGGGAATTCGAGGATTTTGCATTTTTCAATGCTAATGCCTGGTTTGAATATTGACTACTATTTAATTTCTCACCTCTCAAGTCTTATAGACAACGCTTTGGTGATAGAAGCTGATGGTTTCCACACATGAAGTGATATATGGAATCTTCCTGAAGATCTGTATCATATGGATACTCTTAGGAGAAAATGGAACAAGTAAGACTCTTTTCCCCACTGGAGAACAGTACTTACTTTGATGTCAATTTGTAGGAAACCAGCAGCAGAACTGGTCCAGAATTAATTCTTTAAATACAGGATCTTGGCTATTACAAAAGCCTTAAGATTAAATGGATTGAAAAGTCAGTAAGCTACCAGGAGAGGAATGGATTCAGTACAGAAGTAGAATAATCAATGACCTCGGAGATTTCAGACAAATCAGATTTTCTATTGAAGGCAGAGATATAAATAGCACAAACACAAGACAGACAAGAGAAACAAAAGCCTCCGACTCAACTTTCTGTTTGAAAACTTGTTAGGTCTAGAGAACTGTTCAAACCACAGCTGCTAATGGTTATGGATTTGGCAATCAAAATGTCTTTGTTAAAAAAGAAAAAAAAAGGTTTTAACTGCCTTCCTATTGAGGTTACAAACCACAGCCTTGATGCATTGTTGCAGTCAACATCCTCCCTGCTGTTTTTGAGAGCTGACATCTGCTGCTGGCAGATAAAACCCTAAGGCATGGGCTGCTTCCAGAGGAATACAGAAGTTTTAACTAGACTGCTCTCACCTACCTTTCTCTCCTGAGTTGAGGCTACAGCCTTTTCTGCATCGCTCCTAACTTGGTTAGGTTGACCCGTGGCCGTTACTCATGACGACCGACAGTCTAACAGGATTTTTTCCTGGCACAAATCAGCCATGCCAGCCATACTACTTTTAGAAGATAAAAGGAAGACGAGTTCTTAGCTCAGGGGAAAGCATTTTAAGCACATATTTTTAAAGCCATTTATCGGAGAAGGCAATGGCACCCCACTCCAGTACTCTTGCTTGGAAAATCCCATGGACAGAGAAGCCTCAGAGGCTACAGTCCATGGGGTCGCCAAGAGTCGGACACGACTGAGCAACTTCACTTCCACTTTTCCCTTTCATGCACTGGAGAAGGAAATGGCAACCCACTCCAGTGTTCTTGCCTGGAGAATCCCAGGGACGGCAGAGCCTGGTGGGCTGCCGTCTATGGGGTCGCACAGAGTCGGACACGACTGAAGCGACTTAGCCGACTTAGCCGATAGTGTAGCACTTGATTTTAAACAACCACCAATAAAACCTTTTCTGTTATTTCTTTTAAGGAACTAAATAATTATACTATGCCCAAAATAGTGTATTTTAACTTATCAAAGAAAGGCCAAGAATGAAAGCTCAGGAAGTAAATTACTGACTTCCTTTGGGGAAGGAAAAATTTAGGAACAAGATGGAGAAGTAAAATAGGGTCCCAAGTCACATAGGAGACTAGTTTCAGTCGAAATAAAAATTACTAGATCTACACAAGTTTTCAAAGAAAATGCAATTCAGTTTGGTAATGAGGAATGAGCGTGAAGATGCAGAAAGAAGACATAGGTCAAGAAACTATTTCCTGGATTATTTTCCCTCAGTAAGCTGATCTATGAGGACAAAAAAAAACCTCAAACGTATTTAGACCAGCACTTGCTAACTATATATACCACAAGATACTGGTATGTAAATATGTGGGGGTGGCAGGGGTGGGGTTATGGTCAAATAAGAACACTGTACACTATATTGACCAAATAAATCAGAGAATTACTTCAGAGAGTCATAATGGACACTAGCACATTAAGGGCTCTGAGAAATTCTGCAGCAAACAAATTTATTAAATACAAAGAAATTTTCCAAATCTGCATAAATTTTCTATGCATGCACAGAAACCCCTTACTCCTCCCTGCTTTTTCCCCTAGAGAACACCTATGCCATGGAATAGTTTGGGAAATGCTATTATTCCTAAACTCTCAACTCATTCTTGAAAAAATGAGAATAACATTAGTAAAACAGACTAAGCAATCACAATTCTTACATCACAGTACCCTAACTCAAACAGAAACGGGTAGATGACCAAAGGTGCTTGGGACATTTTCCAAAACAGCCAAATATCAAAGCTGCAACCTTTGAAAGTGGTAAGAGCCTTATCCAATAAATAATCCCCTAAAAGAGCTATTACCAATTCTGGATACATTCATGTGCTACTCTCAAAAACAGAAGGGGAAAAAAAAAAACACACAATGGGGAAAAGCCACAGCAAATCTGACCATAGGGAAAACAGATATGGGGCTCCTGTTTGATGGAAGTCTTGTGGCTTTTGGCATTTGGGGATACTCTAATGTCATACATATCAGGAAAATTCATAAAGAGTTGCTAGGACCTCCAGCTGGGTACACATGGAGCACACACTTCTGGGTGCTGTCCTCATCATCCTCAAGGATAAAAGATAGAAAATAAGCTCAAGGAGGGGTACCATGCTGACTGAAAATAGAGAAATTCTTGAGAAACCAAAAAGATTTATTCTGTTAACTGAGTTTCTAATTTCCATAAACCTTGTGGTACTCTACAGACTAGGATTACAGCCTCCTACCCTTCTCAACACAAATTTGTGGCAGAAAGAAGATTTGTTAACTGCCTAGAAATTGAATTCATTTGACCTTGAATCAAGTGGTGGTCTGCCTGATCAACAAATGAGATAATAAAGGAAGGCCCCTGGCCAAAACCCACCACACACGGGGCCAGATGCTCCTGTGTTCTCTTTGAGAATGCAGCTATCCTACAAAGAAAATATATATCAAGTCATATTAAGCTCTTCATGATCTCTAAAACTGTAAAGTCTACATCAACATAAGGGATTTTTACAATTATTATTTTTAGAATAAAAAAAGGAAAAAGGGAGAAGAGGAGAGGAAAGAAGACACTGAAAAAAATGGGCAAAACGTCCATAGATAGATAGAACAGGCACAAAGGTGTGGAAGACAAACAGCCTCCATGTATCTGCAGTTTTGCCTAGGTCTAGATCAGGTGCTAAGGGCAAAACAAAAGGGCCAGAGTCAAAATTCATACCGAATGAAAGCATTGTACTCACAAACACAAAGTAATCAGAAAAGGGCTGAGGAGGCAATCCAGAAAAAACTGAAAGACAGAAAACTAGAGGGATAATAACTATTGGCTAAAGCCTGTGAGGAACGAATAGAGAAAATGAGATGGATGAGAACAGGTTTTTTTTTTTTTAATTTATTTGGCTGCTCTGGGTCTTAGCTGTGGCACATGGGGTACAGTTTCTTGACCAGGGATCAAACCCGTGCTTTCCACATTGGGAATTTGGAGTCTCAGCCACTGGACCACTAGGAAAGTCCTTGGTTTTTCTTCTTTTTTTTAAACAGACACTAATGGTAGTAATGAAAGGCAATTAAGAGTTTCTGAAAAACAAAGAATTAACTGAGAAAATTAAGATGAAGAACATATTCTTAAGCACAGTGGTGGAAACCCTACTGCATAACGTAACTGTTTCAAAAAACAGGAAAATCATACTGTTAGGTAAGACTCTTCAGGCTTTAAGGATGGGACTTTCCCATTTTGGATTCCTGCTGCTACTACTACTGCTAAGTCGCTTCAGTCGTGTCCGACTCTGTGCGACCCCATAGACGGCAGCCCACCAGGCTCTGCCGTCCCTGGGATTCTCCAGGCAAGAATACTGGAGTGAGTTGCCATTTCCTTCTCCAGTGCATGAAAGGGAAAAGTGAAAGTGAAGTCGCTCAGTCATGTCCGACTCTTAGCGACCCCATGGACTGTAGCCTATGAGGCTCCTCTGTCCATGGGATTTTCCAAGCAAGAGCACTGGAGTGGGGTGCCATTGCCTTCTCCCAGGATTCCTGCTAGTCTGAGTCTTAACATAAGGATCTAAATTTCAAGAGTTTTCCAATTAAGCTAAAGTCCTTCAGCTCCCTCTGCTGTTCAAAACTGTACTCGGTGCTTTCTGCTCGGTGGTGTCCGACTCGGCAACCCCAGGCTCCTGTCAGAGGATTTCTCAGGCAAAATACCAGAATGGGTTGCCATTTCTTTCTCCAGGGGCTCTTGCCAACCCAGGGACTGAACATGCATCTCCTGCCTTGGCAGGCGGATTCTTCCACTGAGCCACCTGGAAATCTTGGCAATCAAAATAAATAAAAATACATACAAGATGCATATACAAACACAAACATACCCAAAGATGGCATGGTCCAGGCAATCAAAGAGTTCAAACATACATGTCTTTCATGAATTCTCTAGTCTGGACCAAATGTTTCAGAGTAAGTAATAACAAAATCTACCATTCCCACCATCTAACTGAAATAATTCAGGGAATAATGAACAGTTTCTTCCCCAAGAACAGGAAAGCTTTATTAAGGGAGAAGGACTCTACAGTTATTAGTTAGATGGTGGCAGTAGCTTTATAGGCAGAAATGTACATGTACCAGTCCTCCACATACTAGGAACCAAAGCATCATCACTATGTTTTTTGTTTGCTTGTTTGCTTCTGCTGTGGTCTTTTCTCTCTCCAGCATTTCCTCCTTAGGAGATTCTCCTCACATGTCTAAATTCAGTTTCTAGCTCCTTACCATATACAGGACACTCTGAGTTGAACAATCTACGGACAGCTATCCTGGCAAATCAAGCATCTGTCCAAAAGAAATATTCTTTACTCACCTGATCCTTAAACTGCTTCTGGGACAAGCAGTCAATTAGGTCCACACAGCCCAGAAGACAGCCTGATGGATAGTCATTGGGAAATTCCACATCTAAATTAAGAGTAACAGAAGGATTATATAAATTTCCTTCTTTGTGACCCTGCAACTCACAAATCTGTTTTCAATTCTGAATAAATCGTTTTCTCTATCATCTGTTTGTAGACATAAGGAAAACTATGAAGCTTGTTTCCTAGCACAATTGTTTGAATTTTAACAAAAAAGTTGGTTAACTGGCTTAGTCCACTATCCACATCCTAAGCTATAGGAAAATAAGCCTCAAACCACCGAAGTTCAGGGACCCCACAACTTCACTCCAAACACATCAATTCCATTATACTCAACTGGATCAGACTAGAGTTTGGTAGTGCTGGGTTCCGGAAATTGGAGGTATCAAGAGAGAAACTATAAAAAAGTAGTAAAAAAAAACATAAGAATGTCAGAATACAAAGTTTAAAGAACCCAAAAGTTCTTTAAACAAAAAGTTCTTTTTAAGGAAACAAGCACTTCTGATTCCTAAAGCTTGATTTCTTAAACTTTAAAGGTGGTTCTGCAATTATTCTCTCATTTACCTTCAAAACTACTATATGCATTGAATCAGGGGAACGAAACCAAGACACCCAACGGTCAGAAGTGTTTTTTAGGATATAAATTGAGAGTGCTTGCAGTGATTCTCAAAACTCACTGCTGAAGTCAACAAACTTTGATCTGCCCAAATCCAACAGCAGATGTCTATTTGAGTCACTCCCAAAGAAAAAAGGTCTTATTTGTGGTTGTTCTTCTCAATCTAAAGATCCCCAAATTTACAGTAGTTATTTTATTCTCATAATAACAAAAAATGTAAAAAATTAAGACTAGTTGGTTGATTTCTGGCGCTGGGAACTGAGATTTTTATTTGTCTTGTTTGGGGACTTAATGCTTTGAATAGCTGTCCATGATTTGCCACAAGCACACACAAAGTTTAAAATCCCTTTCAGCCAAAAAAACCCCAAAAAAAGCCACAGGAAGAAGGAAGTGAAAGAAGATGAACGTCAATGACTTCTCTCCACAAAGTAAGACTGAAATTAGAAGAGTATGTGGCTGTTACCTTTCCCACGGAGGAGGAGATAAGTAGTCTGGAGTTCTGAGACTTCTTGAGGAGAGGGTCTTTTTGCTGTGGCTGCTATCCAAAGTCGTCCTCTGTGAGGGGTGTACCAACTTCTGCCCTCCACCCTTAAACAAATACAAATTTAGTGGGAAGAATCTAAATGCTAGTGTCTACTAAAAAAACGTAGTGATGCTTTGGTTCCTAGTATGTGAAGGACTGGTACATGGACATTTTTGCCTAAAAAAACTATTGCCATGATCTAGCTAATAACTGTAGAGTCCTCCTCCCATAGAGGATCTCACACATGCGAGCTAAGTCACTCAGGCATGTCCGACTCTGCAACCCCATGGACTGTAGCCCACCAGGGTCCTCTGTCCATGGGATTCTCCAGACAAGAATACTGGAGTGGGTTGCTATTTCATTCTCCAGGAGGATCTCATTAACATACAGCAAATTATCCAGGTGAGCCAAGAGATCTACAGATGATATCTCACCAAGAGGGGTATTTTTGGTAGAAAAAAAATTTTCTTCTATAATACCTTTCACTTGAATATGAACCCTGTTCCCTAGTTTTCCCTTTCATTAGAACAAACACAATTCATCTCTCTCAGTTCCTATTTTTTACCTATCTTTGTAACTCAGAAATGAAGCTTTCACCAGCCTTTGGTCCTCCACGATCCAAATCTTCTGTTTTCAAAGCATCCGAGTTGTACCACGAAAATTAAAATCCTTGCCTTTGAGTCATGAAAGATTTGTTCATTGTTCTCCAACCTGACAGAAAAATCCTCACCCACACATAACTCCAAGAATAGTACTTTCATAGTTACTATTTACGAGTTTAACTAGATAAAAATGCCATCGTCTTTAAATTGCAACCACATTCATTTATATTTTTTAAGTATTTTATAAAGGGTTATATTCTTTGTAGATAATTAAATAACCTGTTGACTAATTTGAAAGAATCTTTAAGTGGAATAACAAAATGCAATCAAGAGAATGTAACAGCTGTCTACTTTCTAAGGATTACAAAAAGGTGTGTCTCCTTTAGTTTCTACAAGACAAAATAAAGTAGCCTGATAATATAACCCTATTATATTTGCCTTACAACGGGAAACAGAGAAATTCTCTTATCCTTAGTTTTCTAACATAGATGAATTGGAAGAGTACCAGGCATGTGGTTGATACCCAGTAAGTGGAGAATGTATCAATATATTTCTTCCCTCTATGCCAAATGATCCCAAGGGATACTGGGAAAACAGTCTCACAAATGTGGCAGAACCACCCACTTTGTTTCCGTGGGATTAGTGACTGTGGGTTGGATGCTGTTCATCCTGTTCTTCTCAGTGGGAAAATGTGGGTAACACAGATCCAAAATAGGATGAGAGCAATATAAACATTCTGATTCCCTCAGCTAAAAGCAAGCTGTTTCGTATTCTACTTTGGGAAAGGAAGACACCTCAACTGCAGAGAACTGAATGAGAAGAACAGATATCTGAGGGCCCAGGTGCTCTGGAGCAGAAGCAGATTCACATGCACTTGTGATGCCACTACATACATGGATTATGGAACATTTAGGAGGCAAAGCAGGAAAGCCAGGCTTTCATGAAGGGAGAAAAATGGTAATGCACCTTCACAAGGAGGTAAATCACAGCTAACCATGGAAAACACTAAAGTTGAAATGATTGTTCCTAAATTCTGATAATAATTTTCTTTCAAGAAAGCAGAGAAATGACTGAAGCTTACAAAGTAAGAGTGGAAACAGCACTTTGAAAACCAGAACTCTAGTTCCATATCTGCCACTAACTAGGCTCTGCAATTCAGGGCAAGCTATTGGGTCAGTCGAAATGTTTGTTTGGATTTTTTTTTTTTTTTTTTTTTTTAATTTTTGGCTGCATTGGATCTTTGCTGCAGTGCGCAGGCTCTACATGGCAGCATGTGGGCTTATCTCTAGTTGTAGTGTGCGGGCTTCTCTTGTTATGCAGCACAGGCTCTAGAGTGCCCAGGCTTCTTCACTCGAGGCTCGTGGGCTCTCCAGTTGCAGTGCACAGGCTTAGCTGCCTCACGGCATGTGGGATCTTGACCAGCGATGGAACCCCCGTCCCTTGCATTGCAAGGTGGACTCTTAACCACTAGACCACCAGGGAAGTCCTCATTCCAGTTTTTCATAACATGTTATGGAAAAATCCAAACACATTTTTTGGTCAATCCAATACTTTACCTTTGCCTGCTTAAGTGTTTAAGACTGTAATAATACTGGGCTGAGCTACTTCAATACAGCTACTGTTTTGAAAAGTCTAAAATTGTATTTAAATATAAGGCATTATTATTGTGATGAGTTAGGACACTGCCAGGGATATAAAATTCTAACAGATAAAAGAAGAAGGAAAAAATAGGTATTTGTATCCTCACACTCACTGCAGTATTATTTACAACAGCCAAGACGTGGGGACAATGTAAATGTCCATCAATGCATGGATGAAGATTATTTAGCCATAAAAGAAAATGAAGTCTTGCACTTGCAACAATATGGACCAACCTTGAAGAATTATGCTAAGTAAGTCAGACAGAGAAAGATAAATATTTTACCATCTTACTTTACATGTAGACTCTGAAAAAAGCAAACTCATAAATACAGTGATAGACTGAGTGAAGGCAGTCACAAGGTACAAACTTTTAATTATAAGATAAATCCTGGGGATGTAATGTACAGCACAGTGACTATAGTTGATAATACTGTATTGCATATTTGAAAGTTGCTAAGAGAGTAGGTCTTAAAAGTTCTCATCACAAGAAACAAAAAAATTTGTAATGATGCAAGGTGATGGGTTTAAGACAAACATACTGTGGTGATCATTTTGCAAAATATACATATATATATAATCATTATGTTGCACACTCTGACGATGTTTTATGTCCATTATATCTCAATAAAACTGGGAAAACAAGGGAGAATGAACATGTAATAGTAAGTGAATGAAGAAAACCATAAACATATATATACATATTATGACCTCACTATATAACAATTTGCAAAGGATAAAGAATTTAAACAAACACTCCAAAATTATAACAATAGTTGTTTCTAGGCAGTGGAATTATAGATGATCTTTCTTTTTCTAGCTCCTTTTCTGTATTTATCAATTTTCTGTTTACATTTACAAAAGCAAAGGGAACAGTTGAACTCAGAGAAAATATATGAAATCATGGAAGAGTCAGCTATCACCATTACTCACATGTACAACAACTTTACAATACCTCTACTTATCCTCACTACTCCTCCCCATTTTTTGTAGAAAAGGAATTTGTGGTAAAACAGCTTCTCAATATGGTTATTCATATTAAAAGATAGATGTATAGATAGAAAAACAAAGTCATAATTAGGCTAGTGACTTTTAAAAATTAATAGGCATAAGAACTCTGAATTTCCAATAGGATCAAATCATTAAGGTTGCTGAGTGCTATATTACAAAGGCAAAGGCAAGAGAAGTTTTCTTAATAAACTTCCTACCAAAGAAGAAAAAACTTACATTCTATTCTTTTTTATGACTACGATCTGTCATCTTTCTAAACTCAGTTTCTTTTAAGCTATTCAGTTAAAAAAAAAGTCCATAACATGCAAGAATACACTGCTTCAAGTTTTATGTGCTGAAGAGTATTATAAATCATTGCTAGGCTGGGAAGAAGAATCCCAATCCATAAAGCTAAATCAAATTTATGTAAAATCTTTCACTGTCAAAATTCACTTCTGTCCTTACCTTTTAATCCCTCGGACAAGCAGAGAAGCCCAAGGCTGATGCATAGAGAGGCACCAGCCCCCATCAAAGCCTTCCTGAAATTCTTGGTCCTGGATTCGAAACTGATGCCGACATGAGCTGAACTCTAGTTCTGATCCTGCTGGATGGAAAGCCTTCTTCTGTGAGGCTACACCCGTCTGGTCTATCCACTATGCAAGAAAGAAATCAAACACATAATTTTGTCTGACAAGGGAAAAATCTGGAGTATGCATACAAAATGAGATGAATTCTAATAATAATGAATCATGCTGGGAACGTTCTCTCAGAAAAATGTACCCCCACCTTTGTCTGAAACAAAGCCAAAAAAAGTGGAGAAGGTATAAATTCAGTAGAAGTCCCAGGTATGATAACATGGTCCCATCTTGAAGGATAGTGAGATAATGTTGAATTCTCCAAATACAGCTTCCTAATTTCAGCAACAGCACAACTATCAGACCAAATAACTGGCTTGTAATTATTAACACTTTAAACTTATTAATGATCCATACTGGATTCTGGACAATTTCCAAATACAGTTCTATCAGCCAAATGGAGGTTCAACATTTTGGTTCACATGTTCTTCACATGCTTAAGGAACTGGGTCATATACTGCTACCATGATAAAGCCAAACAGATGCTTTCAGGGGGCAGAGGTTCTGACTATTGGATGTATGAAGTTATTAATATTCTCTTATCCTGCAATGAATAACTTGTCCCCTAAAAGAGAGGATGAGCACACTGAAACAAGGCTCCCATCACGTAAAAAGAACACCAGATTACAGGGTATGGATAATTATAGGAGGCTAAAGAGTCTGGCAGTAGTTCAGTCAGAGAATGACAAAGGTTAACATTTCTTTCTGAGCAAGAAGACTGAGTGCTCTGAAACGTATTTACAAAAAAGGGGGCTCTGTCAGGATGATGAGGTTCTCAGTTAGTTGTGTTAATTTATTAATCTTTTATTTAATAATTTATAGGGAAAACAAAAATGTTAGGAGGGTAGAGGCTCTAAGCAATCATTTAACCCCTAAGATTTCAGTTTTCTCAACTGTAAAATGACGGAGTTAGACTAAATGAATCTCTAAGAATCTTTCTGCAATAAAATGACTGTAATTAATTGTGTCATAACTGAAAAAAAAACCCACAAACATTTATTGAGTACTTAATGCAGTGTACATGAAAAGCATATAAAGTAGGAAGACATACAAAATACAAAAAAAGATAAGGTTCTTGCTTTCAAGGAACTTACAATACTAGTAGAAGACAGACAATTAAATAACTGTCCAAAACATAAGGCAGATATGAGTAATTACCACACAGGGATTTAAGTCCATAAATGGGAACACAGAAGCACAACTGATCCATTACAGGGGAAACAAGTGATTTCATAAAAATGTTGGTATTTGAACAATCCTGAGGCCCAAATTCTCTGGTTCTATCTCTATTACAGTTCTAATTCATATTACCTGTTTTTCTACCCCACAACTACTATTCTAAATTAATCTTATTGTCTTTTAATAACACTATTTTAGAGTCTGCTAACCCATCTCATCTCCATTTTTAACCTTTAAATAACTCTCTACTGCCCAAGTAACACTAACCTGGGCCCTCATCGTCTTCACACTACGCTAGCTCAATCATTGTCCTAGCAATTTCCCTGCTTCTGTCTTACTTTTCCCTCCAATCCACTCTCTACACAGGCATGCAAGTCATGCCAGTCTTCTGCTAAAATTCTTCAAAGACTCTTCCCTGTGTGTGTGTGTGTGCTTAGTCACTCAGTTGTGTTCAACTCTTTGCGACCCCATGGATTGTAGCCAGCCAGGCTCTTTGGTCCATGCAGATTCTCCAGGCAAGAATACTGGAGTGGGTTGCCTTGCCCTCCTCCAGGGGATCTTCCCGATCGAACCCAGGTCTCCCGCACTGCAGGAGGATTCTTTATCATCTGAGCCACCAGGGAAGCCCACTGTCTTCCCTGTCTACTTTAGAATAAAACCAAACTCTTAAAACATAAGGGCTTTCACGATATGATGTTACCTACTATACTGGAATGAGTAGCATCCCTCTCAAATTTATGTCCTCCCATAACTTGTGAAATTGACCTTATTTGCAAACAGATGTAATCAAGCTAAGATAGAGTCATACTGGATTAGGGGTGAACCCAAAATTCAGTGACTGATACCCTTACAAGAGGAGAGAGGAAAAAAACAATAGAATACCTAGAGACAAAGACATACAGGGAAGAAGTCCACATAAAGGCAGAGGCAGAGAGTAGAGTGATGCAGCTATAAACTAAGGGATGCCTACAGCCACCAGAACCTCAAAGAAGCAACGAAGCATTCTTCCATAGAACATTTGGAGGAAGTGGGGCCCTGCCAACACTTTGATTTCAGTGTTGAGAACTGTGAGAGAAAAAAGTTCTGTTGTCTTAAGCCAACCAGTTGTGGTCTTTTGTTACAGCTGCCCTGGGAAACTAATACACTTAATAGTACAGTTTAATCTCTAAGAATACTTAATTACTTGTGGTTCTCCCAACCTATAGTGCTCTCAACCTGCTGAGAGCCTTTGTACATGTTATACTATCTACCTAGAAGTCCCTCCCCAAATCTGTCTGCTTATTCATCTCTTAAGTCTCTTCTCAAACACCATTTCTTTTGTGATTCCTGTGAGTTTATGATCTCTCTCCTAATGACATGCATCTATTATAGCAATTATCTTAAGGAACTGAAATTCTTTGTATTCAAACACATCTTCCCATTAAACTTGAAGTCCTTAAAAATTTTACCTTTTAATTTCCCAGCACTTAGCAAAGAGGTCTTCCCATGTGGCACAGTGGTAAAGAATCCTCCTGCCAATACAGGAGTAGCAAGAGACTCAGGTTCGATCCCTAGGTCGAGTAGATCCCCTGGAGTAGGAAATGGCAACCTGCTCCAGTATTTTTTGCCTGGAAAATCCCAAGGACAGAGGAGCTTGGCATGTTGCAGTCCATGGGGTTGCAAAAAGTCGGACACAACTGACCGTGCATGCAGGCATTCAGCAAAGAACCCGGCATATGTACAGTGCTGCATGACGATCTCCAGTTAAACTGTCTAAAGCACTGCTCTGACTGCATCTCTCTGCTTAAGAACATTCTGTGATTCACATTTATGAAATAAAAATGTGAAAACTTTCTAGCTGAACATTTAACTCTTTAGTGATCTGACTCTACCTACTTAACTCCACTCTATTTCTATGAAAATTCCTTTTATGAGTACTACATTTGTAGTCTAAATTCACTATTCCCTATATAGTTGATGCTTGAATGATACAGGTTTGAACTGTGTGGGTCCACTTATACATGGGTCTTTTTTTCAATAATAAATACTATAGAACTACATGACACGCAGTTGGTTGTAGATGTGGAACCTACTGTGGATGTGGAACTACTTTACGGAGGGCCAACTATAACTTAAACACAAATTTTTGACTGTGCAGAGGGCCACCACTCCCAGTCCTCCCCTACACTGTTCAACTGTGTGTGTGTGTGTGTGTGTGTGTGTGTGTGTGTGTGTGTGTGTGTGTGTGTCCCATGCCTTGCTGCTACAGTTAATTCTGATTGGATTGTTTTTTCCCCACCATCCCCAAACACCATTTACGTGGATACTTACTTTTAATGAATGCCAGCTTCCCTATAAAAGCCTCTTTTACTCCTCTCAACTGTCTTTCCCTCCTCTGGGTTTCCACTGTACTTATTTATATATCTTAATCAATATTAGAACTGCCTATATAATCTTTTCCATTAGTAGTCCATGAGTTCTTTGAGGACAGAAGCAGTGTCTGGTTGATCACTTACTTCTGGGATTATACACATTAGACGCTCAATGTACTTAATGTCAAAATGTATGACAACAATGAGTAAGTGAATTAATGTATTAATTTACAACACAACACTAGGTGACTACCCACATTCTATAAAAGACAAATAAAGAGCATTAACAAAAGGATCATGGGAGTATTGTTTAAATTTCTATGGATGTGTGCATGCTAAGTTGCTTTAGTCGTGTCCGACTCTTTGCAACCCCATGGTCTGTAGCCCGTCAGGCTTCTCTGTCCATGGGATTTTCCAGGCAAGAATACTGGAGTGGATTGCCATGCCCTCTTCCAGGGAATCTTCCCAACCCACGTGTCTCTTATGGTCTTCTGCATTGAGACCATAGGCAGGTTCTTTACCACTAGTGACACCTGAGAAGCCCTTAAACCTCTAGCGTACTTAACAAAACCTTCTCTTGGGTAATACTCAAATGGTAACTTGTCACAAATGCTGCAAAAAAAACTGGACAAACTGGGTCAGAGAATAAGGTGGGCAGGAGTACTGAGAGAGCAGATTGGTGTCTACAGCCTATGAAGCAGGCACACTTGAAAGAAGAAATATCTGGGCCCCAACTTTTCTCACCATCAGTTAGAGCAAAGTCCACTAACCTGGGGAGGGGGCTGGTACAGGTTGGGATTCACCAGAAGTCCCAAAGGCTCTTCAGAAGATCTATCCAATTTGGTCAGTGGTTGGTTCAAGGTTCCATTGGCAATGGCATGTATTGCCTCATCTAGTCTGTGATAACAAACCAAAGGATGCAATAATTGGCAATGTCCTATCCTCAGAATATGCTTAGTTGGCACACACATAAGACTCTTCATTAGTAATAGAATTTGAAATTCAAAGAGGGATCCATGGATGACCTTCCCTGCTCTCCCTACTAACTTCCCCTTCTCTTCTCTTCATTCCAAGAACCCTAAGGAAGAGGAGTTAGTAAAAGTTTCAGAACACTAAGAAAATAGGTAGCGCACACTATAGTCACTCATCTTTTTAACAACATTATTAAAAATGCCAAGATTAGAAAACTTTCCTGGAAACAGTCTGACCCACAGAAGAGTATTCTAGGGCAGACTATTTCTCAACACCTTCAATTATTCTTCTGCCTGCTCAACAGTGCCTTCCCATTCCTCCATGCTGATCTGAATTCTATCCTTGCTTCATGGCCCAGAATTTCTAAGGAGTCCCTCCACTCACCCAGCACAAAAGTACTTATTCTTTTCTCTGAAGTCCTGCAGCACTTACTATTTAAACAGTCACCAAATATACCCCATGTTATCCTGTGTCTATGGTGTTTGCTATGAATATTTGGCTCTCAACCTATAAAAGAATGTGATGATTTCAATTAAAGATTATGGAACTAGTCCTACTGGTTAGTAGTGATCATGGGTCCTGCAGGAACCACATATTACTCTGCTCTACAGCTCTTCATTACTTGCCGCTATACCACCATGTCCCTGCTTGACAAACGTTTGTGGATGATGGTAATTCTAAAGCACAACAGAATGAAAAGGTTCTAGTAGAAGGGAAGGCTGAACCTGACCTTGAATACAATTAAAGAGGTATTTGTTAGGAACTTCTTAAACACAAGGCACCTTAAAAGGGGAGAAGATCAGCATTTTCCTGCCTTCAGGAAGCTTTGAATCTAAGTGGCAGGTTTAAGACAGCTAAAATAATGATAAACAAAACATGAGAGGATGTAATTATGACTATGAGACAGATACAATCCATTTGGTAGTTACTACTTATCATCCCATGTGTTGTACCAAGTAGGTTCAAAGGGGAGGCAGATATTTGAAAGGCAAAGTTGGGAGGAAGGATTTCCAAAGCAAGGGAAAAGCAGAAACAAAGACATGAAGCTAAGACAAAACGAAACAAAATGTACAAGAATTTGAGGTAAGAGGTGAGTCTAAAATAGGACAGGGATAGTGAAATCTAAAGGAGGGAAACAGATTTAAGACACACTACACTGGTTAAGGACATCTAAAACTCCAGAATCGAAGAAAAAATACAAATACAAATACTCAATACATTTTAGAATGCTCACACTTACTACCATACAACCAAAGGGGGGGAAGTCAATAAAAATTATGATGAACTACCATTTTTTATGTATCAGAATGGCAACTATTTTTTTTTGTTAAGAAACAGATGAAGAAACTTGGTATCTAGTGTCAAAAAGTCAAAAGCTATGCACAATTTGAATTTTGAGATAGGCCTTTACTTCTAAAAGGCTGTACCACGTTTTATTGAACATAAAAACTATTTCTGTTATAAAAACAATCCATTCATATTATGGAAAACAAGAAAATACAAATAAATATAAAATGAAAAATTCTTATACCCATCACCCCAAAATAATTTTTTCTTTATATCTGTGTATCATACATGCAATAGTTGAAAACAAATTTACTGAAGCTAGTGGTAGAATCTGCCTTAAGGAGAGAATAACCTCTGTTTAGGAAAAACCTGTGATGGATCTGCCACAAACCAAAGAGAAAGGTCAAGCACTGGGTTGAATAGAAAGCATTATCGTGTTCGCCAGCATCCAGTTTTCTGTGTGTGTGTGCATGTGTGTATAAGAGAGAGAGAGGAGAGACAGAAATATGTATGCCATTTCCAAAACGTGTGGAATGAGATATCCACACGTTTTCTTTTCAGTGCTATGCTAGAGTTAACATTCATCTTTTCTCAATTCTATATTCAGTGACTTCATATTGATAACCTGAAACTGACCATGATGCAAGTTTTATTTAATAAACTTTTTTTTTTTTTTTTTTTTGAGGATGAAAATATTTAATATTTTAAAGTACTTTGAGGTCACAGAATAAGTGGTTAAGTCCAATAATCATTATCAATAATTCTTTTAGAGTTATCGGCATTAAAAACTTTACTTTATAGAGCAGCTTTAGGATCAAAGCAAAGCTGAATGGAAGATTCAGAGATTTCCCATCTACCTCCTGACCACCCCCCCCCCCGCCCCACCACACACACACACACAGCCTCTGCCGTTATCAACTATCCCTCACCGGAGTAATACATTTGTCACAGTTGATCGACTTACACTAACACATCATTATCACCAAAACCCATAGTTTCCATTAGGGTTCATGCTTGGTGATGAGACTTGACCATTTTACTATTCCCCTCCACAGTAAGAGGGCATATTCATATTATTAGTCACAGATTATGCAATATTATAAATTTTAAATTTCAGACAACTTAATGATACATTATGTTTCAAAGCTTGCATTTCCCTAATAAGCAGTTGAGCATCTTTTCAAACGTTTATTGGTTATTTTCATTTCCTTACCTGTAAATTATCTGTTCTTAGCCTTTGCCCATTTTTGCATAGGATGTGTCTTTTTAATTTGCAGGTCTTTATATAGTATGGGTATTGCTTTTTTGAACTGTTAAAGCTGTTTAAAATGTTTTCTCTCAGTCTTGCACTTATTTACATTATTTAAAATATCTTAGTCTTTCTGACTTTCGGGTTTTGTATCTTGCTTAGAAAGGGCTTTATTATACCAAGACATTAACTATATTATAAATTTCTACTATTTTATTTCCTTCTGATCCTTTTTATTTCTTTTGTATTCAACTTTTTTTTTGGTGTCGGGGGAGGCGACACAATAGGGCTTATGTGATCTTAGTTCCCTGACCAGGTATCAAACTGGGGCTCCCAGCACTGAAAGCTTAGAGTTCTAACCACTAGACCACTAGGGAATTATCTTGCATTTAACTCTTTAGTCAAACTTATTATCACAGCATACTTTGAAGTAGAGATTTTTTTTTTTGAGGTAGAGATCTAATGTAGATTTTTTTCAAAGCTGGTGGCCCTTCATTTATTTAATCCTTTTCTTACTGTTCAGAAAAGTTTTATGTAACTATAAACATACACCCATACACACACAATGCAGACATACAGGTGTCTTTTCTGGATTCTACTACATTTCATTCATCTATTCCTGTGCCCAACCAGTACCTCATTGCTTTAAAAACAACTTTTTGTAAAACCACAGCAGTTATCTAATAGGACAAGTCACCCTCACAGCTCATTCTCAAAATTTTCCTAGTTACTCATCCATGTTTCTACTCCAAATGAACATGTTACTTTAAAAATTAACAAAAATAACAAACCCATTAAAGGGCAGGGCTGGGGGGAGGGCAAATCCTTTACAGTTAAAATCCAATTCTCTCAGACCTTTCTGGTTTTGCCCACTTACTTGCTGTGATACTCAGCTAGAGGATCTTCATCTTCCACAATTTTCCTGCCTGCAAAATCAATGGTGATCTTCTTAGAGAGCCGAGAGGCATGTCGAAATTCTCTCAGCTCCTCCTCTCGCTTCTGTATGGCCTCCCGCTCAATTTTGGACAACCACTGGTTAGAATCACTAGCAAAGTAATCTGACTCATCATCAATGACTTGGGTCCTTCGAATGCTAAGGGAAGAAAAAAAACACATGGCAATTAGGTCACCTATTAACAAACAGGGATTTGACTATTGGGAAGCCTTACAAGTAGCTCACTCTGAAGTGCTGTCCTGAAGGTTATTATTTAAAATGCAGATCCTCCAGAATGTTCCCAAACCAGGTCAAGCTCTGATTTCCAGCTTCTGTATATACCTTATTCCCACTGCAGGCTCAGCTCTTAGAACGAATCTCACCCTCAGGCAGAAAAAGACACAGCACCATATCCACTGTCCTCCTATTTTCCTACAAGTCCAGCCCTCACCTTCTTATAACTGGGTTTATGGGTCATTTTGCTGCCTCTGAGTTCATGTCTTGGTAGCTTACTCAATAACCTAGTCTTTCTACAATCTGGACCTAGACTACTCCTGCTAGACCCAGTTGCTGCCACTTCGCTTAGAAACTGGACTTCTATCCTGGACTCTCAGTCCTGGAGCTTATTCTTAGGTTATCTCATTACTGCATTACTACTACATGTCAGTTTCCACCACCTCCTCCACCCCCTCTCTAACCTCATCCCCAGTCCCTCACTTACTATAAAAGGGCCAAGTTCCAAGATAAGACAATCAGGCTTATTTCTAAGATCATACCAACAAAGAAATTAAGAACTAGAGGGAATCTTGATGACCCAACTCTCTTCTTCTATAGATAATAAACCTGGGCCTCAAAGAAGTTTAGTGACTACTCCAAAATCACAAAATCAGTCTCAAAAGAATAATTACTAATCAGTGACATACACAGGCATAGGGAAATACTGAAAACCAGATTCCAATTTCAATTTTCCAGGACTTGGCTGGAATTATAACTGTTTTAAAATAGAGTGAGAGTGGTCCTATATACAAACTTACATAATGAAATTGGTGCCCTTGGAAACACACTGGCATAAGGGAAACACCAATAGGGAGAGACTCTTTTCCAGTTTCTGTTTATCAAAAAATGTACTCTATTTCTAATTATAAATTTCACTGAGTAAGGGTAAAAGTGATACTTAAAAATCTTGTGATGGGCTTACTTAGGGAATAGCTTTCAAAGTATATCTCATGTATTCCTAGCAAATGATCTGAAAGTAGTAGGTGCATCTAGCCAAAGGATTATAATGCCAGGAATGGACATATTCAGTTGCCATAGTAAGAGATTCAGGGTCTTTCTAAGGATTCCCACATGGCTACTTGAGAAGTGAGCATACACGTCCTGTTCAAACATTCTTTACCATTAATTGAGTTTCAACACATATTTTGCCCAAAAGAAGAAAAAAGTTAGAATTAACAAATCCATAAATCTGTCTCCTAAAGAGAGGTGAGAGGGATAAATGATAAAAGCACAGGAGTATAAAACACAATTTAGGGACATTATTAAATTAGAAAATAAACTTAGTGTCAAAGGAAAAAGGGAGAGTAAGTCATGTGTCCACATGAGATGGTATTAACACTCTCCCAGAGACAGTTTTTTATGGAGTATCCAGAATATGTTGACTGAATTAATGAATGGCTTCAAGTGAAACAAGTGGGGAATTCCATCCAAATCAACTTTCCAGGGGATACACTAGCATTTGCCAAGAAACAAAACATGTTTCAGGGTAGGATCCTCTTGGTGGGAGCCTATCTTAGTCAAACATGATTCAAAAACAAGCAGTTGACCTCTTACACAGGGCATTTGCTCTTCTTTTGCTGTAGGTCAAGTGCCAAAATAACAGACTACTCTATTGCTTAGCCTTTTTAATTCTAACCACATCATACCTAGTTCTGTCAAACTCTAACAGCTTGTCTTTATGCTTGATAGCCTTCTCCAGACCAGATTTAAACCGCAATTCTTGATGAGGAAGAAGGTCCTTGGTAGAGATGTCCACTTTCCCAGAATTCTCTGTCCCTGAAATTCAATAAGGAAATCAAATGGTGTCAGTCTATCATATAAATCAGCTGTATAACGTGCAGCAAAGAAAAAAGTATCAGAAGGTATGGCTGCGTCCCTAATGATAGCCTTCATTTTAATGGAAAACAAACAGGTACCACAAGGCCAGGCTTTACTTCTCAGGCATCAAGCAGCACTTGAAACATAGTAAGTTCTCAATCAGTGTTAAGGATCCACTTCTTTCCTTATGGGAATGTGGATTACTAAGGTTAACAGACTGTTTAATAAAACAACATAAAAATGCCTTATAAATAAAAAACTTCATTGAGTAGGGCTGAATATCATCTTTAAACTACTTCTATATATCAAAGTTAAAAACTAAATAACAAAAGGAAAAAAGAGAAGAAATTTCAGGAAAGGAACAGAAATCAATAATGAGAACTTAATCAGATGTTAAAGCAATGATGATGACTATAAAATTACATATTATATTACTTAATTCTCACAATAGCCTTGTAAGACAGTTTTTATTATTTTTATTTTACGGATAAAGAAACTGAAGTTCAGAAACATTAATAAATTCACCAAGTTCGGTAAGTTAGAAATTAAAAGGTAGAAACACAATTTAATCTTAGGTCTAACTCTAAAGCCCACATCCATTCCTCGGTCCATGTATTATCTCCCTAGTGACAATATACCATAAATCTATATAACAGAAAAGACAGCCATAAATTATGATAGAATCAAGATCTAAAATGTGTTAGGAAAGCAACTAGGCTATAATGAAGGCTTTCTCTTTACCTAAAACTCTAGGCCTATTTAAAGTACTGTCAAACCTTTCTTTTAAATAAAAAAAAAAAAGAAGAGAGACTGACTCTTGTGTTCTGAATATAAGAAAAGCACTGGGGCTTCCCTGATGGCCCAGTGGTTGGGAATCCAGCTTGTAATACAGGGGATAAGGGTTCGATCCCTGATCCGGGAAGATCCTACATGCCATGGTGCAACTAAGCCCACATGCCATAACTACTGAAGCCCACACTTTGCAACAAGAGAAGCCACCACAATGAGAAGCCCAAGCACCAGAACTAGAAAGTAGCCCCCGCCCACCACAACTAGAGAAAGCCCATGCAACAATGAAGACTCAAAGCAGCCAAAAAAAAAAAGGCACTGAGAACTACCTGTTTCATGATAATGACCCTAGAGAAATTCTAATGGAAAAAGTATGGAGACATGTTCTACCTCATTAATAGTAATTTAAAAAATGATGACAACTAAAATAAAATAATATGAAATGTCAAAACCCAATAGTGATAGGTTTGGGGGTAAAATATTAATTGTTGTAGACTAGCACAGTATTTTGATAAAAGAATATGGCAAATATGTCTTAAGTGTCAAAAATGATCATATTCTTTGACTCAGTAATCCCATTCCTAGGAATTTATCCCAAGGAAATAAATCAAAAGATACAGTATTAACAAACTGGACCATTTGTGTTATCATTTATAATTCGGAAAGAGTGAAAATATCCAGTAATGGGAAAATAAATAATCAAATTATAATAAATAAATTTAATGACTATTTTTAGGCACTAAAAATTACAAATATTAAGAATGCCAACATAACAATTACAAAATATTAGTTAAAAAAGGAAAAACATAAAATTTTGTATATACTATGATTACTACTTCATAATACCAACCTATGAAATAAACCAGGAACGAAATATCTGCACAAATGGAAAAGGCTGAGTAGATTGTTCTCCCTTTAAAAATGTTCTTAAGTATTTTTGTTATGCTTTGTTCAATTACAAAAAACTGTGAAGAGTTGCAAAAAACGGAGAATTCCTGTATAACTTTGATTCATCTTCCTTTAATGTTAGTACCTTATCTTACAAAACCATAGTACAATTATCAAAAGTAAGAAATTAGCTTTGGTACAATATCATTAACTGAATTACAGACTTTACTTGGATTTCAACATCTTTTCCACTGGTATTATTTTTCTGTTTAGGGATCCAATTCAAGATCCTACACCGCAATTAGTTGTCCTTTCTCCTTAGTCTCTTTTCAAATTGTGACGGTTTTTCAATCTTTCCTTTTCTTTCATGATCATGCACACCTCCAATTCTTAAACTTTCATCTAATAATTTCAGCATCCACTGGTGGATCCTGCTTGTAGCAATTATTACTATTGTGGTGTAGAAATGATGATTTTCTGTTCCCATAATTCCCTCATTTTATTAATTGGAATTCTGTAAGAGCAGTCCCTTCTCCCCCATTTATTAATTTATTCAGTTAATTCTTATTATATTCTTTGGGTTATAATCCAATAGTATTATTATTACTATTATTTTTTTTTGCTCAATGTTAGGTGGTTTTAATAAGAATATTTTTTTAAAAAATGCTTAGAGAATAAATGAGTAAATAAACTGCATCTTACATACCAGGATATAAGTAAGAAAAACAATCACAGATCCATCACCACAGTGATCCAATTAAAGAATTGCTGCCTACCTGACATGAGCTTCTTCAGTAGTTTCTGGCTCTTGTTTGAGTCACGCTGTAAAATATCTCGTTCTTCATGAGTACATACCTAATAAAGTGATAAAACACATGATCCAACAGTTAAAAGACATTGTTTGCTTGATATACATAAAAAGTAACCTCAAATTACACATTAGATACAGCAATAACAAGACTGTCAGTGTTTTTTAATCAAGACAAATATACCAAAAAATATATATTCAAATGAGTTTCGCCCTAGTCTCTGTCCATTTCTTCCTTCTTTTATGAACCAAACAAGAAACTGATCTCACTGCAAGTGTCCCTAAATGACTAGTTTAAAAAAAAAAAGGCCAACCTACTTTCAAAAGACAAAAATTTGCCACCACTAAGAATGCAGAAAAATACATTTTTTATAAAGTCTTCCATTTCTAATCATAAAATTCAAGTCTTACGAGTGAAATCATAAGCAAGTATTTATTTATTTATTTTTGGTTGCACCACGTGGCAATGGAAGCACAGAGTCTTAACCACCGGACCGCCAGGGAAGTCCCGCAACTGTCTTATTAAAAAGAGACAAAAAAAGAAGCAAAATACAGTGCCAACAGTGAAAACTAGTCTAGCTTTTACATGTATTTTGTTTCTTTGCCTTCAGACATTACCTACTTGTAAAGTAATAAACATATTAAGCAAAGAAAAAATTCTATTATAAAATCACTGCAAGTATAAGAAGGCATTTTACTTTAAAAAAGGAGTCACTTAAAAACAATTTCATACTAAGCTTAATTAATAAAACTGCAAGACTTCAAGGCCAATCTGCTTTACATTACTTTGTTTCTTGAACAGAAGGATCCAAGGGACCTAACAGAAAACACTGTACTTGCTAGCAGTTGCCTGAGTGGCACATGGAGTTCCGGCCAGCAGCTGTCGGGTATTTCTCCAGAGAAAAGCCCCATATGGGAGGATATTTGCTGTTGTTTTCTGAACATTTTTGATATTAGACACTACATTTTTCAGGTCATCCACTGTCAATCAACTTATTATCTGAGTATATTGAAAAATTAAAGGCACCACAAGAGAAGGGAAAACAAAGCAACACAAAATACGCTTTCACCAATAGCAAATGCCACTGTTTCTGCCAGTCAGCTCAACTGGCAGAACAAGCCTTCTAGACAACTCACTCGGGTGTTTGTAATTACAGCTACACTTTTGAGATCACTCACTCAGATAATGAAGCGTTATAAAAAGAAGGTGTTCTGGAAAAAAACAAGCTATAAAGACCTGAGGATTATGTCAGTGACTCTGCATCCCTAGAAATATGAGCCATATCTGAGGTCTGACAAAAAGTTTTGACGTTTCAGGCCCTAAAGTTTTCTTGAATTGAATTGAATCTGACACAAGACTTGGATTCCTCACAATGTATGCGATCAAAGTCCTTCTCACAAACAGGCCTCAATCTAGGGTATCACCTTGGGTTTTTGCCTAAAGTTCCTGCTATAAGAATTTACTGGTAGCACAGTACTGTAAATTCTGTGCTTCAATTAAAAAAATTTTTTTTTATAATTTACTGGAAACCTTAGGGAAGAAATTTACTAAGAAAAAGAGAACTTACTAGGGGTGTAATAAAGTCAAAAGCATAGTAAAAAACCAAAACCAAAGCGTAGTAAAACAGGAGAGAAACAATTTACCAGAGAACCACAAAATAAGCAGGGGCCAGAACCCTCTTGTTCACAGACAATCCGCCCACAGATCAGACAGTTGTTGATCAGTTTGTGCTTCTGGCCCAGGCAATCACAAGGGTGGCGACCTGGAATCAGGACTGCAAGCTTGTCCTGTCCCTCTTTTGTATATAAACTGACAAACTTCGTCTTCTTCTTCAAGGAGCTGCTGTTGTCTTGTGCCTAATGGTACAAAGATATCAGAAATAACATCAAATAATTAATGACAATGAAAACAGTCAGGAGAGAAAAACCTCAGTTTTATTCAATAATAACTTATAGGGACTTCCCTGGCGGTCTAGTAGTGAAGACTCCGAGCTCCCACACAGGGGGCATGGGTTCAATTTCTGGTTGGGGAACTAAGATCTCACACCTGAGTGCTGCAGTCAAAAAAAAAAAAAAAACTTTGAAAATTTGATAGGTAGTATCTCAGGGGATTTAACGTGTATTTATTTGATTACTAGTAGCATAACCAACCATCCTTGTTTGCCCAGGACTAAGGGGAATCTCAGAATACAGGACTTTTCAGTGCTAAAACCAGGAGAGTCCAGGCAACTAAGGTGACAAACTGGTCACTTAATTGCTGGTAAGGATAAAATTTTTAATGTTTATTGGTCATTCGTATTTTTTCTTTTGCTTATGACAGTCTTTGCTCATTTTATTCCAATTAACAAAAGGCTTAAGACAATTTTTAAGTTCACATTATTTTGGAAACCCTTCTCCACATGTTGTTGCACAGTCACCACAAATGAATTTTTTGATCACTACTCTTCCATCTTAGCGTAACTAACTACTCTGAATATAAATATTTCTGCTTACTTCATGGGGCTACCTTGGGAGCCAAGAGAGAATATGAAAGAGCTCTAAATGCTAAATAACGATGACAGTGGTGGTGGTAGTGAATGTTCTAAAATAGGGACACCTTAAAATGGCTAGAGTTCAAATTCTTTCATACAAACGCACAAAAATTGTTGAAATCGAAGCCCTGGTGCATTTCCTTAAATATTTTCTATCGTATCTATCTATTTATAATCTCTAAAAGATGTCCTTATAATACTAATTTAATCAAGCTGCAAAAAAAAAAAAAAAAAAACACAACTATCATATAGAAAGGAATATGCCATCATTATCACTCTTTAAAATTCATGTACTTGTTGCAAGTTGCCATTCTAGACCAATGTATACCCGTTGCTCTCTGAAATGTATCAGGTGTTTCATCTTTTCCACAGAGCCAGAAAAAGCCTCATTTTCTGAGCACTCACCTTGGCCAAATCAAAAGGTGTTTTGACCTCTGTGGTTGTATCAGGTTCAGTAAATGCAGGAGCTTCCTGTTTGTTTCTCCCTTTCCGCCTACTCCTCTTCAGCTGGTCTCCTGATCTCTGGCCATCTAACATTTATTTAAAGAAGAAGAAAAAAACATATGTGTGTGTGTATATATATACATAGATAGATTGGAAACAGTAGGATTCATTGGTAAGTTAATAGCTAATGAAGGGAAGGCAATGCTTAATATTTAGAGTCAAGAAGTCAGGCAGGTTTTTAAATTATCTTTTCCTCTCAAATCAGAATTAAATTCAAACCATCATTTTTCAAGATTACAGTCAATAATGAAGACTACTGGGTAACATTAAGAAGTTAAATTATACTTACGGCTGATTTACATTGCATGGCAGAAACCAACACAACACTGTAAAGCAATCATCTTCCAATTAAAAAAAAAAGAGTATAACAAATTTTTTAAAAAGAAGTTAAATTAAATAGAATTCCTTGGTTGCCCAGTGGTTAGGACTCCCGAGTTTTCACTGCCAAGGGCCAGGGCTCAAGCCCTGGTGGGAGAACCAAGGTACCGCAAGTCATGTAGTACAACCAAAAACACAGAAATTAAATTAAAATCTGATATTTTAGACTGTATAATAATAATGACTTATTTAGTTTGGTGCTCATCTTTAGTACTGTTTAACTTATTAGTTACTTGTAAATGCTACTCATACTGAAACCGGTCAACATTTACTTACATTATTGTATAAAGGTTTTCTTTAATCCATGTTTTATATTTTTCAAGTTATTCTGAAGCTACAACTGTATCTACAAACAAGTATTTTTGTGATATTTTCTAAGTTGAAAAAGTCTGAACTAAAACAATATTCATTACAGATCAAGTAGAACTGAACTTGGGCTTCCCAGGTGGCTCAGTGGTAAAGAATCCACCTGCTAATGCAGGAGACTCGGGTTTGATCCCTGGGTGAGAAAGACCCCTTGGAGGAGAAAATGACAACCCACTCCAGTATCCTTGCCTAGAGAATTCCATGGACAGAGAAGCGGGGAGGGCTACAGTCTATGGGGTTGCCAAAGAGTTGGACATGACTTAGCAACTAGACAACAAGAGAACTGAACTAAAAACATGTAAACACGATTCTGCTTAAGTTAGCTGTAAGGGAATACGGGGTGATAGAACATATGCAGTCCTATAAACCAGCCAATTTACCAATATTTCAACCTTTAATTTATTTAAGTTAACCACATTAACTTAACCTACCATCTTTCTTGAAGGACTGCTGCAGAGCATCAGAAGTCAACTCCTGATCATTCTTTTGCCATTTGATTACAAGCTCTTCTATAAACTGACCTTTTTTGCCCTCATTTCCCTGAAGGAGGTCAGTAACATATTCTCGTATCTCTTCAGCACTCTCAATTGACAAAACATACCTCAAGAAGCAAAGAAATAAGTTGTTAAAACAAAGTTAGTTTATACTATGTTTTTTAATAATCATAACAGAGATCAAGGTAGTAAAAAATAGTGTTTATTTTGAGCCAAGTTCAAGGTTAGATGCTAGGGATATAAATTTGATTAGGACAAAGACTGACGCCAACTAGTTCATAGTCTAACTTTCATGTAATCTTCTTATATTTCTAGAATTAAATCAGTGTTTTGAAAACAGGCTTGTGGGGCTGTCTTTAACATAGAAATACTTTCTAACCTAAATGGGAAAATATCTTGAAAAAGAATATACAGGTGTAACTGAATCATTTTGCTGCACACCTGAAATGAACAAATTTTATTTCTAGAATCAAATCAGTGTTTTGAAGCTAGGCTTGTGGGACTGTCCTAAACATAGAAATACTTTCTAACTTAACTGGGAAAATAACTTGAAAAAGGATACACACACACACACACACACACAGAACTAAATTACTTTGCTATATACCTGAAACTAACATAGCATTGTTAATCAACCAGACTCCAACATAAAATTAAGTGTATGAAATAAGTATCGTTTTATTATTTTTTAAATTTCTCTACTCTGATAACAGCATTATTTTTAACATTTTGACAAACATTTTTGAAAGTCATAGAATAACAAAAAAATTTTCCCTTTTTTTGTTTTATTAAGATCACTTTGCAGGGTCTAAGCCTGCATGGTCATTTTTATGGTTCCACACTACCGCACAAAGCAAGGACTACCTATGTCTTGATTGAGGAATGGTTACAAAGCTACATATACTTGTAAAAGTGATCAAATTTTACATTTGAACAAGTGACTCTATTGAACAAAAATTACATCTCAATAAACTGTTAAAAATCACTTTTTTAAAAAACATAAGAATACTTTCCATAACTACACATTTGAAGTCATGATATTTTCCTAGGAACAATACAAATTACTTAATTTTTATACTGTAAAACCTAAAATCTCTCTTTTTTTGCTAAAAATATGAATATATACTACAAGCTAACCAGTTACTGATTTAACATTCTTAAAAATTATAAATTAAGATTAGCAAAAAAAAAAAAGATAGCATCATATCAGAATGAGCAGATCTACTTTAAGAAAATAGGATGAAGGGTTTCTAAAAGTGAAATCTAAAAGGGGTAGGAGTACAAGTCAGTACTTTTCTATAAATCAATCAGAAAATATATTGAAAGTGCCTTAAAAACAATCCAGTAATTCCATTTACAGAATTCTCTAAGAAATAAGAGACATAGGAATTTATGCAAAAATGTTAACTATATCATTATTTGAGTTAGCAAAAAACTGGAGGATATTTAAACCTTCATTAATGGAAGGGGCAAATGAATTCAAGTTTTTGGACTTTACAATATCTAATATGCAGCCACTAAAAGTAAAATGTTTGAATAATTACTATTTTTTTAATCATTAACTTTTTACATTATTATTATTATTTTTTTTTTTTTTTTTTTTTACCATGCCGCCAGGCTTGGGGGGATCTTAGTTCCCTAACCAGGGATTAAACTGTGCCCTCAGCAGTAAAAGCATGGAGTCCGAACTACTGGACCCTTAGGGAATTCCCTGAATAATTAATATAACCTGAGAAAAAAATGCTCTCATATAAAGTGAAATAGTAGGACAATCATACAGTATATGATCTCAATTGCTATAAAAGGAATGTATATATCCATACACTTGTGTGCAGAAAAAAGGCTTCTTTTTTGTAGAAAACCTTCTAAGGTTACACATTAAAATGATCACCACTAAGAGAGATGATTAAAAACAGTTGGGTTTGTTTTTATTTTCTTTATTCCTTTACAATGAATATATTTTGAAAATGTATTACAATATGCATAGGAAAAAACACTAAGAGAGAAATATAGTTATCTTTGGGTTATGGTATTATGTTAATCTTGGTTTCCTCTTTTACCCTTTGCTGTTTTTTTTAGTTTTCTACAGTGACTATGTTACATCATCAGAGAAGTGAAAAAATTCAGGTATCAGACCATGACAGCATTATATGATCTGAGGAAGCTGTAACATAGACACACTGGTATGAGATGCAAGAAAAATTATTACAATAATGCTATATTCTTTGAATTAAAAAAAAAATCATGTAATTGTCCCATCCTTGGTAGTAAATGTACTAGGTTCTTTACCTAATGTTGTGGTTGATTTGCAGAGTCAGAATCTATAAGAGAACAAACCTGTGCCTTTGGGCCTCCTTAAGAGCATCTTCTAATCAAATACAAATTTTTACAAAATAGACAACTGTTTTTAATGAATTTTAAGGTTTAATCAACTTGATCCCCAAACTTACTAGGCCCCATTAAAGGATTAATTGTTATCAAGAATTCAGAAAGCTGCAAAGAACCTCAAAGTATCATTTAATTCTGGAATATGCAAGCCACTAGGGAATTATTTAAAGAGTTTTAGAAACAATTGAATAAATGTCATTTTAAATATTTAACAAATAATAATAAAGAGCAACATACATCCAAATGTGTTAAACATCAAATCTTAACAAAATATAAATCCAACCGAAACTAATGCAGACTGTGGAACAAGGTTTATTTTGCTAACTCTGTGTACAGACCTTAATGTTCCATAAATGAATCACTGATTAGGAAGGTAACAGCTTTATGATGTCTTTTTAAAAAATTCAGGCCACTGTGTCAAACTGTTCAAGTTAGCACACTATTATAGTATATCTGGGTACTTCTCAATTAAATATCAGGCAAGACAAGGCACAGCAAATCTATACAGCAAATGCTTTCATCATGGCATCATAGTTTGTTGTGTAATAGCTAGTGAAAACCTAGAAGTGGTTCTAATAGCGCTAAATTACAGGTAGCTTTAGTGCTTGTTTTATGTTTTGGACAATTCTTGTCTAACTTATATTTATAAATATTTTTAAATACAAGCAAGTGTACAGCCATACTTAGTGCTGCAACTTTATAACAGAAATTTCTGATCACTCCTCTTTCAACTGTATGGATAAGTTTAACTGAGGAAAATCTAAGGTTGAAAAATGAGCTATTAAACCACAATCTATGAGAATTAGAATTTTCCTAATACTGTATAAGCGACAAAATACAACTGGATTCTGAGACTGAGAAGCCGGCAACTACCCAAACTCCATTGTTGATTCATCAAAAATAGCTCAATCTTTTTTTCTTTTAACTGATAGATTTTTTTTTTCTGTTTGGTATATTACAAAGCTTCATTACTTCATTTGACAGCATTCCACTGCTTGAAAAAAATGTCTGAAAACTACTTAACTTGATCTTGCCTTCGAAGAAGGGCAAAGCCAAGCAATATAATTTGGCTGGATTGGTTTTCTTTTTCATAATCTTAATATCTTTAAATATTTAAAAATTTTAAAAACGGACATATAATTGATTTACAACGGACATATAAATTGATTTAGTTTCAGGTGTACAGCAAAGTGATTTAGATACGTACATTTTTTTCAGATTATTTTCTATTATAAGTTATTACAAGATATTTAATGTAGTTCTCTGTGCTACATAGTAAATCGTTGTTCAACTATTTCATATATAGTGATATGTATTTGTTAATTCCACACTCCTAATTTATCCCCTCCCCCTTTCCCTCTGGTAACCATAAGTTTAGTCTTATATGAGTCTGTTTCTGTTTTGTAAATAAAAGCCATTGATGTTACTTTTTAGAATTCCACATATAAGTGATACAATATTCACTTAACTGGGATTTTTTGATAATCTATTACCGTGTTCAAAATTACCTTTAAAATAGGCTCTCTTAACTCGCTCCTTGCCAACAAGCCTATTTTCTCCCAAACTCAGAAATTCACCTAACTTCCTACAAAAGCCCTACAGCTGCAAATTAAGTTTCAGCATCAATGAGCACGGAGCCAAATCAAGAACCACTTCTAGGTTCTTAAGTCCACTTTCTGTAGAAATTTTTCCCTACTCTTGAACTCTGCACTGACACCTACCTATCTTTTAGTTCTCAAGTTAAATTCATCCCTTGCAATTAATCTTAGGAGTTTCTCAAACCTTCATCAGACTACTTCTCCCAATGCTCCGCAATATCCTGCACTTCCTTCACCTCAGCACTCATCAACCATCGTTGCTGTCCCAGCACTTGGTATGCAGTAACGAAAAAAAAAAGTTAAATCAACTGAAAGCAGATATTAAATCGAGTCATCACTTCCATTTCACAAGAATCATAAATTGTTAAAGATAATCAGTGCTAATTATTCATTTTACAGATGAGGAAACTAAGGTACAAAATTGGAAGCTAAGTTGCCTAAGGTTACGAAACTGGTGAATGACCACAGAAAATAGAACCAGGGATTCCCGAGTCAGGAGGTATCTTTGCACAGTACCGCGCCACCCTTATTTAAATTTCAGGCCCCATTTGACATAAGCAGGACTGGGCAAACTACTGATAAAATGTTCAGAGCAAGGAATTTCTGAAAAGACAACTTGGCTTGCCCCTTCTCTCCAAAATGTATAAGGAAGGATAATTAGACAGGGATTTGGCGTTTTCCTGGGAAAACAAGGCCCCTCCAGCCGATTGCGGAGCATGAACCCCTATTCCAGAAGCTAAACTATCAAGCCAGAGATCAAAATTCGGCGCTTGGAAATAGACAGCAGCCCTTTTGTCAAATTTATTCATTCTCATCAAGTTTTTAGTCCTTTCCGCTTCCCGGTTTGCTTAGTCAGTACATATCCCAGAGCTCCTTCCCGCCTCGGACCCGAACCGGTCTTACTGTATGATCTCCTCACTGACATCCAGGTCGAAAGTTTTCCGCAACTGCTGGGTGCACCAGCCCACCAGAAGCTGGCTAGACACCGCCCCAGGAACCGCCATTTTCCCGAGCCGGAACCAGCTGGGCTGCAAAAGCTCGGCGTTCTACCCCGCACTAGGCCCCTCGCAAAACCGACCTCGCTCGCGCGGGTTCCGCCAGCCTGCACCGCCCCGCGCCTTAGCGCCGCCCCCAACGTAGATCCCTCCCACCTATGCCTCCTCCCACTTCTTCCAGCTTCCTGGTGTTTGCACTTCAATCGGAGCTCAATCTGCGCCTGGTTGCTTCGCATTATCAGATGTGGGGCTCGATAACTGGGAATTCTAAGACGATACAAATGTCTCTAAAAACTACAGTTTAGGAAAAAATAAAACAATACGCCGTAACCTGAGAAGCCGGCCCCTAGATTGTTCTGGTTTTATTGAAAACATTTAAAAGAGCACTTGAAAGCTAGAGTAAACGCTGTAAGCGTTTTCTCTGGTAGTGGAGGCTTTGTAATAGCCTCAGTCGTCCAATACCTGATTCATGCTACTTTTAAAACCTCTACTTACTTTTTTGAGCCAGGTCTTTTCTATTAGATCCAAGACAGCTCTGTAAGCTCGAGGGAGGGAAAAAAAACTAATAAAACAGGTGCTGGGATTTCGCTTTGATGACCTTCAATATGAGTTCTCTATTGATTTTTAAGAAGTTAAAGATGCATATATATGGGAATCTAGAAAGATGGTACTGATGATATCAGGCTTGTAGGGCAGCGTGGAGACACGTAGAGAACAGAACTGTAGACACAGTGGGGGAAGGAGAGAGTGGGAGGAATTGAGAGAGTAGCTTGGAAACCTATATTACCCTATGTAAAATAGCTAATTGATATTTGCTGTATGATGCAGGGAGCTCAAATCCGGTGCTCTGTGACAACCTAGAGGAGTGGGATGGAGTGGGAGGAGGGAGGGTGGTTCAGGAGGGAGGGGACATATGTATTTCTATGGCTCATTCATGTTGATGTATGACAGAGACCAGTACAATATTGTAAAGCAATTATCCTCCAATTAAAAATGAAAGGTTAAAGGTTTTTCAACTAAAGATGACCAGAGTTAAGGGTCTTTTTGCTATTCCCTTCTCCATTGGGACAACAAACTGGGGAAAATTTAGCCAGCTTTCTCTGGAAAACATGGCGTCTTCTGATATATTTCATTGGTCAATTTAATTGACTGGCTTTGTGTTACATGTGTAGGCTTTTCATTCCCATTAGGCTATTTATGGAGAAGGCAATGGCACCCCACTCCAGTGCTCTTGCCTGGAAGATCCCATGGACGGAGGAGCCTGGTAGGCTACAATCCATGGGGTTGCATAGAGTTGGACAGGACTGTAGCGACTTAGCAGCAGCAGCAGCAGCAGCAGCAGCAGGCTATTTATACTAAATAATTACATTAATTGGATGTTGTTTCTACCTTATGTTAGTTTTCACCAATATAATCAAAATCATATGTGTGTTGATTTACATTGAGATTAGATTATTAATTTGAAAAATATATGGATTTCTTAAAAAAGACTGAATTTTCATAAATTGTGGGTACAAGTTTTGTTTCTTCATAGAAATCTGCTGCATTTAATACAAATTATAACTTATCCAAATCCTTTATCTGTTTTTATACATGTTCTGTTCCCTTTACTAGAGGAATAACTTCTTGAAGACAGAGTAACTTAAGCTTTTTGTACAATAGGACATTCTAGGTCCTCAAGAATAAAAGTGTTCTTTTTTCATAAGGAATATGTTATCGATTGTAATCTCTATTTGTAATATATGCAATATAAAGCTATTTATAATATTCAGTACAGTTCAGTCGCTCAGTCGTGTCCAACTCTTTGCAACCCCATGAATCGCAGCTCACCAGGCCTCCCTGTCCATCACCAACTCCCGGAGTTTACCCAAACCCATGTCCATAGAGTCGGTGATGCCATCCAACCATCTCATCCTCTGTTGTCCCCTTCTCCTCCTGCCCCCAATCCTTCCCAGCATTAGGGTCTTTTCCAATGAGTCAACTCTTTGCATGAGGTGGCCAAAGTACTGGAGTTTCAGCTTCAACATCAGTCCTTCCAATGAACACCCAGGATTGATCTCCTTTAGGATGGACTGGTTGGATCTTCTTGCAGTCCAAGGGACTCTCAAGAGTCTTCTCCAACACCACAGTTCAAAAGTATCAATTCTTCGGCACTCAGCTTTCTTCACCGTCCAACTCTCATATCCACACATGACCACTGGAAAAACCATAGCCTTGACTAGACAGACCTTTGTTGACAAAGTAATGTCTCTGCTTTTAAATGTTCTATCTAGCCTGGTCATAACCTTCCTTCCAAGGAGTAAGCATCTTTTAATTTCATGGCTGCAGTCACCATCAGCAGTGATTTTGGAGCCCAGAAAAATAAAGTCTGACACTGTTTCCACTGTTTCCCCATCTATTTCCCATGAGGTGATGGGACTGGATGCCATGATCTTAGTTTTCTGAACGTTGAGCTTTAAGCCAGCTTTTTCACTCTCCTCTTTCACTTTCATCAAGAGGCTCTTTAGTTCTTCTTCACTTTCTGCCATAAGGGTGGTGTCATCTGCGTATCTGAGGTTATTGATATTTCTCCCGGCAATCTTGATTCCAGCTTGTGTTTCTTCCAGCCCAGCGTTTCTCATGATGTGCTCAGCATATAAGTTAAATAAGCAGGGTGACAATATACAGCCTTGACGTACTCCTTTTCCTATTTGGAACCACTCTGTTGTTCCATGTCCAGTTCTAACTGTTGCTTCTTGACCTGCATACAGGTTTCTCAAGAGACAGGTCAGATGGTCTGGTATTCCCATCTCTTTCAGAATTTTCCACAGTTTATTGTGATCCACACAGTCAAAGGCTTTGACATAGTCAATAAAGCAGAAATAGATGTTTTTCTGGAACTCTCTTGCTTCTTTGATGATCCAGCAGATGTTGGCAATTTGATCTCTGGTTCCTCTGCCTTTTCTAAAACCAGCTTGAACATCTGGAAGTTCACAGTTCACGTATTGCTGAAGCCTGGCTTGGAGAATTTTGAGCATTACTTTACTAGCGTGTGAGATGAGTGCAATGTGCGGTAGTTTGAGCATTCTTTGGCATTGCCTTTCTTTGGAATTGGAATGAAAACTGACCTTTTCCAGTCCTGTGGCCACTGCTGAGTTTTCCAAATTTGCTGGCATATTGAGTGCAGCACTTTCACAGCATCACCTTTGAGGATTTGAAATAGCTCACCTGGAATTCCATCACCTCCACGAGCAAAGCAAGCACACTTATTTAATATGGCTTAAGGATATTCTTTTGTATAAATTTAGGCAGAAATTTCATCTGTACATACTACAACTTTCCTAATGCCTTAGGCCTTTAAATTTTTCAGGTTCACGCTACACAACTGTCTAGTTTATTTAACTGGAACGGAGAAGCACTTTTCCAAAGCAAACATTTAAATTAAGAATTTTTACTAAGTATCACTGCTGTTTTCCTATGTTTTTACTCTAATATGCCTCCTTCCTTATATAATTGGCGTTAAAAAGACAAACAAACAGATACAGTAACACATAGATTGCCTCTGTGTGTAAAGATATATTTGCAATACTTTTAGCAATTTACTTGGCATGTTGACTAAGAGAAAAGACCAGCAGATTCCTATGCAGCTCTAATCCCTACAAGGATCTGAGAACTGGGTAATTCAGTCCTTTGTAGAAGCCACTTAACTGAAAAGGAAATAATGTTCATTGAAGAAACATTGTGTACTGAGAGGGGTCTGATGATAAAGAATAAGGAGGGGTACTCTAGGGCTTGTTGATTTTTCTGACAGGACTTTGGCTGTAATCTTAGTCTCTAAGATTTAGACAAAGCTACAGATAATTTGCAATACCATTCCTCCTATTATAATGTTAATTTCATCTGCTGTCTAGATGCTCTAATTCAAAAACAAAGTAATTGTTGATTCTTAAAAGAATCAACAAAGGCACTAAGTAGCCTTTATTCTGAAAGTTCAAGCATAATTCATTGGAGAGAATTAGCCATGCTTAAACTTTCAGGGTTGCCTTTCAAGTGCGAGTTTAACAAAGTACTGCTACTGCTAAGTCACCTCAGTCGTGTCCGACTCTGTGTGACCCCATAGACAGCAGCCCATCAGGCTCCGCCATCCCTGGGATTCTCCGGGCAAGAACACTGGAGTGGGTTTGCCATTTCCTTCTCCAATGTATGAAAGTGAAAAGTGAAAGTGAAGTCGCTCAGTCCTGTCGGACTCTTAGCGACCCCATGGACTGCAGCCTACCAGGCTCCTCATCCATGGGATTTTCCAGGCAAGAGTACTGGAGTGGGGTGCCATTGCCTTAAGGCAATTTCATCTGATCAGGTTTTGTGCCTGGTGAAAACCATTCCCCAGGCGTATTGTGAGTAATTAAGATAAGCATAGGGATAGAAAATAGTTATGAGTTCCTAGTCTAAAGTTATGTTCACTACTACCTCTAACAGATTTGACATATTTTTAAGGAATTCTGATTTCATATAGGTCTAGGGAAAATGTTTTTATTATTATAATAATGTTTCTTTTTATGTAGGTACAGTGGCTTAGGTCCTACAGAGTCTGCCTGCAATGCGGGAGCCCAGGGTTGGATCCCTGGGTCGGGAAGATCTCCTGGAGAAGGAAATGGCTACTTACTCCAGTATTCTTATCTGGAGAATCCCATGGACAGAGGAGCCTGGAGGGCTACAGCCCATGGGGTCGCAGAGTCAGACACGACTGAGCAACTAACACTTTGACTTTTTAAAATGTACAATTTGCTCAGTTTTTTCTTGTTTCACACCATCCTAGAAAGTTTCGTTTTTTTAAATTTTTATTCCTGTAAATAGAGAATTCCCTATCAGTCCAGTGTTAAGGACTCGGGGATTTCTTCTGCCTGGGTTCGATCCCTGATCCAAGAACTAAGATCCCACAATCTGCACCTCCTGGCCAAGGGGGAAAAAAAAAATCATCCCTGTAAATAACCTGTATTAGCGTTTGACCATTCCATAGAGTTTTTTAGTATGGATGCTGTAAAGAGAGTCCATGCCTGAGATGTTAAAAAGTCCGCTACATTTCAGGAGTCATTTCCAAGAGTGGGATTATGGATTTAAGCCTGTAGTTAACTTTTGAAGAAATGTTGGAATTCGCTGTCTTTCCCGGGTTTTCTTTTCTAAACAGGCTGTTTTACCCAGTTCACAATGTTAGCACGAATCTTAGCACCCAACCCCCAGGGCATCCCAGGAAAGCGCCCTGGCACCTCCCACCTGAGGCGGGTACGAATCACAAGCTTCTACAAGTTGATGGACGGGTCGACACTGCGCCCTCCCCGCCGTGATGACCACTGGACACTGGCGATTGGTTGCGCGTGAAAGGCGCGGAACCAATGGGAGTGGCGGCCTGGGGGACGGTGGAGCGCGCGGGAAAGGGACCAATATAATCTGTGGCGGGAGATTCGTTTTCTGGGCCTTGTCCCGTGAAACATCTTCAGCTGCAGAGTCAGTTGCTCTCCTCTCGAGTTCGAATATGGTGCGGACTAAAGCAGACGGTGTGCCTGGCAGCTACAGAAAAGGTGAGGCAGTCGGGCACAATAGTGGAGGGCAGGTGGGTCTCTGGGCAGCTCCGCTAAGGGCGGGAGAAGAGGGGGCCTCCCCTCCTGCCCGCCAAACTGGTCCAGCCCGTCAGGAAGCAGCAGCCTGAGCCCTTTAACCAGGAGGAGGAAGCGGCGGGGACAGGGGAGCGTTCTCTGCTGCTCTGGATCGCGGGTCTCTCCTCTCCAATCCTTTCCAATAGGCTGGGTCGGAGAGTGTGGTGAGAACGTGGCTCCCAGCCTCTTCGTGCCCCCTTCTGAATGCCCTCCTTTCCCTCTCTTCGCAGTGGTGGCTTCTCGAGCCCCCAGGAAGGTGCTTGGTTCCTCGACTCCTGCCACTAATTCCACGCCGCTTTCCTCAAGGAAAGGTAAAAAAAAAAGGCCCCTGCAAGCTCCTACACGAACCCTCTCAAAAGGAGATCAGGCCAGGCACCACAGTTCCCCGTACCCACCGCGGAGTTTCTTTTCCTGAGATCGTCACCTCCCAGAATTTCTTCCTTCCTTGCCTTTTGATGTAATGAGCGAGCCTTGGTCTCTTTGGCGGGCTGGGGTAGAGATGGAGGGGTCGCATGGTCTTCAAAAATTTCAAGCCTCGGGTTAGGGACGGACACACTTTCTCTTCAAACCTGTTTTGGTTTTTTTTCTGCCTTAGCTTTGTTATTTTTCATAATATTTACAACTGGACTTTTTCTTGTATGAGGCTACTTAAGCACCTGTTTACTAGAATTGAGATGATAGTTGACAATGCTAATCACGTTTTTGTTTTCATTCCTGCATATTGTTCTTTGTCTTTCCTGTTACCTTCCTTTCTTCCCTTTTTCTTTTTTTTTTTAGTTTCGTGTCAGCGTGTGTGTGTGTGTGTGTGTGTGTGTGTGTGTGTGTGTGTGTGTGTGTGTGTGTGTTCCAACCTTGCAGCTCCTGATTCCGTTTTGGGGACATTAGGAGGGAAAACTGGGCCAGGGAAAGAGCTTCACATTATTCCTTCTGTGCTAGGAGAGACACCCTGCCATCTGGTGTCTCTCATTCCTTTTAGAAGGAAGTTGAGCAGTTTGGAAGATTAATTCTGCAAGCTCTAGTTAAGAACATACAGGAAAAAGTATGTCAAACTTCAGTATGACAGTACATAAGGCTAACTGAATAGCTCTGCTTGTGGACAAAATATGAAAAATATTTTCTAGTTATAAACATCTTGTTACTGCTATTTTTCTAGGCTAAAGAATACATATAATAATGTTCTGCATTATGTTATATTAATGTATAATGTACTATTGACTGAATACAACTTTATCATGTCATATTTTAAAATTCACTTTAAAAATAGATGTACCACCATTTAATATCCTTTAGATTTGATGTTAAAGAATTGTTTCCCTTTAAGGAATGGAAATTATATTCTTAATTTTTATTTAGTTCCGTTTTATTTTACAGCTGAAAATAAGTATGCAGGAGGGAATCCAGTCTGTGTGCGCCCAACTCCCAAGTGGCAAAAAGGAATTGGAGAATTCTTCAGGCTGTCCCCTAAAGATTCAGAAAAAGAGAACAGAATTCCTGAGGAGGCAGGAAGCAGTGGCTTGGGAAAAGCAAAGAGAAAGTGAGTTTTCATATTCTGAAGTATAAAGAAATATTCTTGAAAATAAAAAACAGCTAAATATTGAGTAACTTTAAATTTTCTCTTTGAGCAGATAAGAAAATACAAACCAGAAGTTTTTTAAACTATGCTATCTTCTTATTATGTCACTCCCAAATTTCAAGCATCAATGAAAGGTATTATTTTCACTCATTTACTCTAAGAGGATCAGTTCCCATTCAGATGATAAGTGCTACTTTATTAACCATGAACTTCTGGTCTTTATTCTCTTTTTTTTTTTTTCTATTTTCTATAGTCCTTTTTATTTTCAAAAAGTAATTTCCATGTTGGTTTACCTTGATTTCCATTAACTCCACCTTTCAAAAAACTAGTAGTCCAGACTCCATAGGAAATATATAACCAATGTGGAAAAGTTGGAAAATACAGAAATCCCCATCACTTAGAAACAACCAGAACTAACACCATGGTGTATTTTCTTTACAACTTCTCTGTAAATACGTAAGAAAACTTATAAGATGGGGATAAAACTGCACACATGCAGAGTTCATTGTGTAAACTTTTTAAGAAGATAATTAAATCATGCTTTAAAGCTTTTTTTTTTTTGCATGGCCCTTTTTAGTTTATTGCATGAAGGAGTTACACTAGTCCAAGTTAAAAGCAGACCCCAAATGGTTACATTATACAAGCTGTGAAGTTTTTAAACTTGTGAAAAGGGACAGAAGGGAAATTCTACTCATTGAAAGGAAATCCTCACTTTAGCTTCAGTAAGCCCTTAAAACCCATGAACCTTCAGCTGGTCGTCCTTAGCCAGTCCAATCTCTACCAGTAACTGGCATATGTTCTTGCGCTGGTCACCCTGTAGCTGAATTACTTCTCCATATTCTGGATGCTCAATTACAGTACCATTGCAGGCGAATTTCTTCTCAAACACCTTCACTAGTTTCTTTTTATTGTAATCATCAGCGATCCCTTGGACAGTAGTGAGGGCCTTCCTGCCGTTTCTCTGTTGAATTCTTATATGGATATAATCCTCAGTGCCAGCAAGAAGCAGATCATCACCCTTACTTGCATCAGCAAAGGGGTTGAAAGAGTGGAGTTTCTGGAAAGCGGACATAAGATATGATTCCTTTTCCTCAGTGGAAACGGCCTGTGGAAGGCAGCGGTGGGAGAAGGTGGGCAGGGAGGACCGAGCGTTGGGAAGCCAGGGGCCTCGAGCGGGAGGCTGCTGAGTCCTCGGTGGCGGCTCAGTGACTGGGGCTGCTTTCAAGCTTTTAATGTCAGGAAAATGCTCATGATAAATGTTGAGCAAAACTGGATTCAAAAGTACAATCATTATTGCATAAAAGACATGTATATAAATAAACCAAATCTCTGTACAAAATATACGAAATATCATGAGTGATGTCACTGGGTAAAAACCTCTCCTTACAATCAGTGCTACCAATTTTCAACAACAAACATATTTTAAGAATCTGGGGAAAAAATACCTTTAGGAGGAAAAAACAAGGGAAACCTGCTTTTTAAATAGATTTATGAAAAATAGTGCAGACTCTCTAAAGAATGTTGAAGTTTTCATTTCAAAAATAAATTATTTGACTGGAGGTGGGTGTGGTGAGCGTGGGTGGTATGACATCATTATGAAGCCATTATGAAGCCTTCTGATATAACACCCTGCTAGATACCTCCCAGCACCAGCCAGGAGCAGGTGATCCTGCTGGGCACCAAGCAGCGAGCCGGCCGAAGGCGGAGTGATCAACATGGACAAGTGGGTGGTGGCCGGGCTCACACTGGGGCTGCTGCTTCTGGTACTCCAACCCACGCAAGTTTACTCATCTGTTCCTTTAACCAGCACAGAAGGTCCTCCAGTCCAAACCACAGCGGTCAGCTGTGCCTTGCGGTCAACAGCTAGTCTCCTTGTTGTCTTACTTGCCCTTCTACATCTCTACCATTAAGAGACTTGGCCAAGAAACATCGAGGTTTACCAACCCGTATTCTAAAGCCCACTCCGTACGGCATCTAGAAATTCTGTGTCAGGAAGAAAATAAGAAAGTCTTCATCAAATCCATTAATTCCACCCCTTATTTTATTCAAGCAGAAAATGTTGAGAGTCTCAAATTGGATTAAAGAGCATCTGAAGGATTTGAGCAGATAATGACAGCCAATATTAAATCTCCTGGAGTTTCATTATAAGAATGGAGACAATATCGGGAATTAACGTGATTAAATGTAACAAGAAACACGGACACTTCAAACTGTACCTTGCATCTAGATAAGAATAATTGCATCTTCATCTAGAGAAAAAGGATGAGCTATGGAATGGAGATTCCGTTTTCATTTTGGTTCAAGAAATCTAGAAGGCGGTAAAACATTTAGGTGATACAAAAAGCTTCAGTGATTCTGTTTATGATGTACACTGGAAGGAATCAGCAGTTATTAAATCCTCTGTGTATTGTTTCAGCAGTCCTGGTTTAATGCTGATATACTCTCTATAAGGTTTTACATTGTTTTCATTGTTCTCTTGGGAACTTAACTCTTTTCCTCTGGGCTTTTGAATTTGACTTTGTATTTGGATTTCTGTAATAACTGAGATGTTCCAGGGCAATAATGGGTTGGAATATACTATAAATCCAAACATAGGTAATCCCTGCATATGTACTTAAAAGTCAAATTACAGGTATTTCCTGTCACACATTCCCATCCAACAATAGTGCCAGATTAGTTTAGCTAATTCTGATCTCTTAACTTGACTCCAAAGATTAGAAGTGCATTGACTTCAACTAGTCTTAAGATATTGCTTTTTATTTCCGCATGTACTGAATAATTTTTAAAACCTAAAAATTAATGTTTTGAAGGCGTGTTTGATAAATTTGGAAATTAAGAGGCAAATATATGAAGGAGGTAAAAAATAATGTGTATTAGGTAGTTGGGAAGTGAAGACTGGAAACTTGCCTGCATTAAATTCACAACTTTTGTGCTTTCTGTAAATATACATTTATATATTAAACTTGGTGAATAAGAATAGCTACATGTGGAACACTTTCTACATCAGTCATTATTTTTAGATGATTCTAAGCCTAAGTGGACTTGATTCTGGAAAGTAAAACTTTAGAACTGCCTTGACGTATAGAAACTTTTTAGAAGTAGAAAGTCCATGAAATCATTGGTTTACATGTTCATACAATGATGCTTAAATGATAAGTATTTAATATGGCCATAGTACTCTAAATAAATTTTAGTCAATATTTGTCATTTCTAGAAATGTAAACAGGAACAACCAGACCTAACATCCATCTCAAGTTATGTGAGATCCATGTGTGTGAATGAACACACTCTTTCTTCATATCTGAACACTGTACACCTATTTTGCATTGTACATTGTGTTTGGATTTGATTTGCATTGAACATAGCTAGATAAAAATAAATAGTTAAAGAGAAGTTAAAACAAAGGAATTAATGTATAAAGTGATATTTTTGCATCTAAAATTTGAAGACAATATTGTTCATAAGATCATTTAGTAAATTATTATTGAGTGCTTACTATTCAACTTATGAGATATTTAAAAGCAATGTCAAATTCTGGAGCAGTAGCTGAACTTTATACTTTGTTGCTATATCACTATTATCATTTCTGTTTCAATAAAATCAACAAGCAAGAGGATACATTTTTGGATAGAGTTTTTTTTAACAGACTTGTTATCATGATCCTAAAAATCTCTTTTGGTTCCTTCTCATTTACTGGCACCATTCTTCCTTATTCTTTCTCATTCTAATATGAATAAACTAATAGTCAATATTCAAGAATATTCAACAATCCTCTTGAGTTATTTGTGACTTCAATTAAAGAAACAAAATATTTGGCAATATAGCCAAATATGGCTGTACCATTGATCATCATAGCAATAAAACCTATATTGCAGGTTTCCTATCATATAGTAAGAGATTATACATATAGTTTCATAAAGAACTTTGATCCATAGTATAATAAAATCTGTGACATAAAACTAGGTAACACAGGTTTATCTTATTGCTTTAGGCCTCTTTCTTAGATTTGTTATTGTTTGAGAGTTGCATTTATCCCTTTATAGTAAATCAATAGATTGACATTTTTCTCCCAGTTTTATTGAGACGTAATTGACAAACAGCACTATGTAAGTTTAAGGTGTACAGTCTAGTGATTTGACTTACCTACATCATGAAATGATTACCACAATAGGTTTAGTGAACATCTATCTCATATTGATGCATTAAAGAAATAGAAAAATCTTTTCCTTTTGATAAGAACTCTTTCAATAGTTAAGTATTGATTATAAATAGAAAACTATCAGTATATCAGAAGGACTTCTATTATAATCTCCCTAGTTCTTAATCTGGAATATGGCTACTCTTATGGCTTTATTATTCTCACAAAGGAGGGGTAAATTTCCCTGTTGCATAGGGGAGAATGTGAATCAAGAAAAACTGTCTTCCTAAAACCTTAAATCAGGTCTTTGAAGAAAAGAATTTTGGATTACAATAGTCTTCATTTGTTAACTGCATTTAATTTCAGGAAAGTACAATGAAGACCTCTTGGTAATGTAATACTGGATGAGTCAGTGGTAATATTACACCAAGTCAGGATATCCTTGTTTGAGCTTCCTTCTTTCACCTTCTAGCACTATGTCTAGATCTAATTTGAAAACTGACTGTTTTAGGATAGATCTCACAAATCTTTACCAGCTCTAAAAAATTCTGATTTAAAAATTTTAATTGACTTTTTCTCTATAAAAATTATACTGAGTACCAGAGGACTTTGGGATAACATAAGTTGTTTTTCAAAAGCTATGTTTACCATATGCCAACAATACAATTTGGGGATTTTCTAATTAGGTAATACATTCATAAATTCCAAAGAATATACAGTCAAATATGACAACTTGCTGTTTTCTCTGTTCAAGTGGATTGGTTAAATTTTTTTGCTTTCTATTATCTCAGGGTTCTTGCTGAAGAATTATACTGCTTCATCAATCTACTTAACACATTGAGAGAAGATGTTATAGAAATGGAGATTCCCTCTTAAATAGAAATGGCAACATATCCTAAAGGGGAAACTGACTTGGCAAATTAAGAGGCAAAATAGATTATTAAAAATTTTTGTCACTTTAGTATTTGGAATCTGTAGGGATTTGTCAGTTTATAGGAGTTTAATTTTCTCTCATTTCTAGTCACTTGACCAGATTCACTGCACTGTTAATGTTCTTGATTTACATAAGTTTTTAAAAACTATTCATGTTTTGTTTTTAAAACATTTGACTCAGGTGACTACTGAAGTTCTCTTTTCTTTCCACAGAGCATGTCCTTTGCCACCTGATCACACAGATGATGAAAAAGAATAGAACTTTCTTATTCACCCTTCACTGATGTCTCCTGTTTACTCTGGTATTCTAGGATGTAAATTTGCATAAATGTATTTGTTCCAATTAGTTTTGTTGAGTAGGCATTTAATTTAAAAAAAAATGAGGCTTATACATTTAGTTATTCAAAAGCAAGTAGTTATGATATTGGAAAGTTTGTAAGATTAATTACGGTTAACACAGTATTTGGTTTCCTTTATCTATTATTAAGCTTTTTCTTGCTAAAATTATTACATGATATTCTAATTATTAATCTGCTGCATTTGAGATTTGCTTAGATCTTTGTACTGTTGCCATTTTATTGGCATTTGACTATTGGAATGATGCCATAATTTTCTTCCTTTTATTTGCTTTAAAAAAGCAGAGGTAGATTTTTGCACATTTAAAAAGTTAACGTTAATTAAACTGAACCTATACCCTTTTTAAGAAAGGGGGCCAAAGAGGCAATGTTGCCAAAATTTGGATGGTTGTCTACCTTCTCCTTAGAAAAATTTAAGGGCAGTTTGGTCCTAAGGTTTAAAGGATTAATAAAGCTTCTGAAAACAACAGCAAAAATATAAAATTTTTTTATATTGGAATAGTGGAATTCCAATATAGTGGAATCAGACAGGAAAATTCCATAGACTACTTTAAAAGAGAGGAATTTCCCTAGAATATACCTTTGGTTTAGTGTCATAAAATATTACCCTTTGGGCATATGCTTTTAAAGTTGGAAATCAATAAAATATGAAAGACAGATCATGCCATAAACCCAGAACTGTCTAAAGTCCTTAGAGCTACTATCATGCTTTTCAAGATAACCAGGGGTATAATCGAAGTGGGTATAGTAGTACTTAGTAACTGATATTTTTCTTCCACATCAGGCTTTTTGCTCACTGACTTCCTGTTATCAAAGTTAGCCATGTTTAACAGTCATACTTTTCTGAAGTTTGTTTTTAATAAATGAATACTTATTTTCATAAAACTCTCCATGTGTGTGCTTTCTAAGATTTTATCCTACCAGGTATTTCTATTTTATTCCTTCCAAATGCAAATCACTGTACAGACTTGATTTTATGAACTTCCAAAATAAGTCCTGATTTTTTGCTTAGAGATAAATATTAAACATACTGTTACTGAATTGAGACCAGAGTTTTATCCTAAGTACTTCCTTGATAATTAGGCTTTTGATGGATTTGAAACCTGATTTGCTATTTTTCATTGATGGAGAGAGGAACTTGATGGAGAATGTGTCTAATGAAGTCTAATTTTGATATGTAATTGTTTCCAAAATATTTAACCTAAAGAAACTACAATCTTTTCAAATACAATCCTTTCAAAATATACAATTGTTAGTGATGTCTAACTTTATTAAGGAGGTTATGGCAATCCACTCCAGTATTCTTGCTTGGAGAATCCCATGGACAAAGGAACCTGGTGGGTTACAGTCCATAGGGTCGCAAAGAGTTGGACACGACTGAAGTGACTTAGCAACAAAGCGACTTTATTAGGCAGACTTCCTAGGTGGTGCAGTGGTAATGAATCCAGCTGTCAATGCAGGAGATGCAAGAGACGTAGGTTTGACCCCTGGCAAGAGATGCAGATTCAATCCCTGGGTCAGGAATATCTCCTGGAGTAGGAAATAGCAACCCACTCCAGTATTCTTGCCTGGAAAATTCCACAGACAGAGGAATCTGGCGGGCTATGGTCCATGGGATCACAAAAGTTGGACACGACTGAGCATACAGCACATACATACAACTTTGTTAGTCAGAGGTCCATGTCATCTGTTTCCTTGTCAAAGCTTTTTTAAAATGTAGATTGTCAGTTTAGCCCCTTCTAAACATAAGTATGATCATGATGGTGTGATCACTCACCTAGAGCCAGACATCCTGGAGTACGATGTCAAGTGGGCCTTAAGAAGCATCACTACAAACAAAGCTAGTGGAGGTGATGGAATTCCAGCTGAGCTATTTCAAATCCTAAAAGATGATGCTGTGAAAAGTGCTGCACTCTATATGCCAGCAAATTTGGAAAACTCAGCAGTGGCCACAGGACTGGAAAAGGTCCATTTTCATTCCAATCTCAAAGAAAGGCAATGCCAAACAATGCTCAAACTACCCCACAATTTCACTCATCTCACACATGAGCAAAGTAATGCTCAAAATTCTCCAAGCTAGGCTTCAACAGTATGTGAATGAAGAACTTCCAGATGTTCAAGCTGGTTTTAGAAAAGGCAGAGGAACCAGAGATCAAATTGCCAACATCTGTTGGATCATAGAAAAAGCAAGAGAATTCCAGGCAAATGTCTACTTCTGCTTCATTGACTACGCTAAAGCCCTTGACTGTGTGGATCACAACAAACTGTGGAAAATGCTTAGAGACATGGAAATAGCAGACCACTTTACTTGCCTCCTGAGAAATCTGTATGCAGGTCAAGAAGTAACAATTAGAACTGGACATGGAACACCAGACTGGTTCAAAGTTGGGAAAGGAGTATGTCAAGGCTGTATGTATTGTCACCCTGCTTATTTACCTTATATGCAGAGCACATCGTGCAAAATGCTGGGCTGGATGAAGAAGCACAAGCTGGAATCAAGATTGCCGGGAAAAATATTAATAACCTCAGATGCAGATGACACCACCCTTATGGCAGAAAGTGAAGAGGAATGAAGGAGCCTCTTGATGAAGGTGAGAGTGAAAAAGCTGGCTTAAAACTCAACATTCAAAAAACGAAGATCATGGCATCCCATCACTTCATGGCAAATAGATGGGGAAACAGTGACAGACTTTATTTTCTTGGGCTTCAAAATCACTGCAGATGGTGACTGCAGCCATGAAATTAAAAGACACTTGCTCCTTGGAAGAAAAGTTATGACCAACCTAGACATCATATTTAAAAGCAGAGACATTATTTTGCTGACAAAGGTCTGTCTAGTCAAAGCTATGGTTTTTCCAGTAGTTGTGTATGGATGTGCAAGTTGGACCATAAAGAAAGCTGAGCACTGAAGAACTGATGCTTTTGAACTGTGGTGTTGGAGAAGAGTTTTGAGAGTCCCTTGGACTGCAAGGAGATCAATCCTGAATATTTTTTGGAAGGACTTAGGCTGAAGCTGAACCTCCAATACTTTGGCCATCTGATGTGAAGAACTGACTCATTGGAAAAGACCGTGATGCTGGGAAAGATTGAAGGCAGGAGGAGAAGGGGACGAGAGAGGATGAGATGGTTGGATGGTATCACCAACTCAATGGACATGAGCTTGAGCAAGCTCTGGGAGTTGGTGATGGACATGGAAGCCTGGCGTGCTGCATTCCACAGGGTTGCAGAGTAGGACACGACTGAGCAACTGAACTGACTGAAACATAAGTACAGATTCCCTGTTTTACGTTGAAACTGAGTCAAAAAATGAAATGTATATATTAAAAAAATAAAGTAAGTTTTAATTTTGTACCCTTCTTCACAAAGTTTAGTCTGGCTTTTTTGTTTGAATGGATTATTCAAATAATTAGTGTTAAATTCCTGAGCAAACAATGACTAAAGCTACTGTTATGGAATTTTTGAATGCTAATGGAATTTGTGAGGTTCACAGAAATTTTATGTTTACATAGTTTCAAAAGGCAGATAATACTATAGTGAAAATTATAGTCTGCTCAGGTTATTTATGAGATGACAAATACTTACCATTTTTTAAAAAGCAGAAAATAAAGCTTAAACTAACTGAACTTTTCCCATATTATATATACACTTCTTCCAAATCTCATGGTATTTTGAATTCTTCATGGTAACTCACTTTTGGAAAAATTGAAGATTCAGCTGGGTCTTGGTCCAACTAACATTGTTACAATGGTTCCTTTTACCTTTGAGGATAGCCTGTGGAGGTGGGAAAGATTTTCACTGAATCCCCCAAAACTGGGAGGAGTGTTAGAAGCTATCTTATTCAACTCAAGCCACCTATAGCTTTGTAGATGGACTATTTTATTAGCTGGCAGTGCTAATTGAAAATGCTATGAGTTAAAAATTTGAATTTTGGACTTTCCTGGTGGTACAGTGGATAAGAATTCACTTGCCAATGCAGGGGACAAGGGTTCAACCCCTGGTCTGGGAAGATTCCACATGCCTCAGAGTAACTAAGCCCATAACTACTGAGCCCGCTTGCTGCAACTAAAACCTGTGCACCGAGAGCTACAATAAAAGCCACCACAAGGAGAAGCCCATGCACTACAATGAAGAGTAGCCCCCGAATGCCAGTGCAACCAAAAGAAAATTTTTTTATTTTTTTCTTAACTCCCCTCCTGTTCTTGGTTCTGTCCTTGAAATAACAGAACAAGTTACTCCTTTCCAAAACAACCTTCAAGTATTTAATAAGAGTTGTTACATCTTTAGCCTTCTCTTCCTAAGTCTAAACATTATATTGCTTCTGTCACATGAATCCTAAGTGAGTTTCTGTAAGTCCCTTGTGCAAGAGGCCATGCCTTGTGTGTTGTATATTGCTTAGGCAGATAAACAGTAAATCTAGCCTTTTCTTCTGATACCAAGTATTCATTAATTTTGGTATCTTTTATGTTTGTCTATTTTGTCTTTTGTATTTGGAGATGCCAGTGAAAGTCTAAGAATATTTAAATATTAATCATTGATTAACAGTATTGGGTTTCTGAAAAATAAACATTAGATAAGCTAATTCTTTCTTAAATGATTACAAAGGACAATTTAAAAAATGACAAAAAGCTTTGAAGAGATTGAGAAAAAGGTTAGAGGTATCCTGTATTGATCTGAAGGATGAAGGTACAGTATTGACCTTGGAAGGCTGTTTGAGATCTATCATAGATTTGAGAGCACTGTCTTAATTATGGTTCATATTAAGAATATGGGTTCCTGGGGACTTCCCTGGTGGTCCAGGGGTTAAGACTCTGCATTTCCATTACAGGGGTTGTGGGTTCCATCCCTGGTCAGGGAAGTAAGATCCCATATCCTGCATGGGATGACCAAAATAAGTAAATAATAAAGTTTAAAGGATAAAAAGTTGATATGGATAATAATTAAAAAAAAAAAAAAAGACTATGGAGTTCTGTGATACTGCTCACAAAATCCTGAAAGTGTAGTTAAGCCCACATAGCTAATTTTAGGTGTGGATTGTGCTATATACTTATTTATTTGAATTTTAAAATATTTATCAGTATTTTAGGTGGATTTACATACAATAAAATGCATATGTTTTCAGTGTACAAGTTTTCATAAATGTATACACCTACGCTATGCATCTTTAGAGGTCTCCAAGTAATGAGTGTATTGAAAATGATGGAATTAAATAAGCCAAGTGATCATTTAGGAGTAAAGCCAGGTATTCATACACCTACACAAAAGTAACTGAATAATTTTTAAAAATTGTAAGAAGAGAGGAAGTAAATGCTACTGTATGTCATATTTCTTCAGACAACAGGAAAAATGAATGATGCATAGGAATTTGCAGTTTTGTATTGGCTTAAACTACCAACTCAGAGCAGGCAATGGCAACCCACTCCAGTACTCTTGCCTGGAAAATCCCATGGACGGAGGAGCCTGGTAGGCTGCAGTCCATGGGGTCACTAAGAGTCGGACACGACTGAGCGACTTCACTTTCACTTTTCACTTTCATGCATTGGAGAAGGAAATGGCAACCCACTCCAGTGTTCTTGCCTGGAGAATCCCAGGGACGGGGGAGCCTGGTGGGATGCTGTCTATGGGGTCACACAGAGTCGGACACAACTGAAGCGACTTAGCAGCAGCAGCAAACTACCAACTATTACCCAATAAAACATTTCTTTCTATAGAACAGATTTACTGTATTGATGTTTTTAATATTTAAAGACATCTAAGTCCACCATAGTTTCATTTTAGATAAGTTGCTGCTCATTGGGCTTATTGTTTACTTTTCTAATTAAAAATTTTAAAATATTTAACCTGTTGGCAATTGAAATACCAAGCTCTATTTTGTTAATTACAGTCAGTTTTTCTTTTTTAAGAACAATTAATTGTTCTTTAAGTTTGACTAGATGTACTCAGATTCTATTTGCATTTTGTTTCTGTATACTCCCACATGTATGCATGTCCAGGGCAAGGGTCGAAATGTTTAATTAGACTTTTTAACAACCTACTACTGACATTTGAACCTGAAGTTATTTCCTTCAGGTTTTGCTGAGTAGACTCTCTTCAGTGAACTAATTTAATGCTGTCTCACATGTACAGGAAACTAACAGATCTGCTGTTTCTTTAAAGTTACCAAAGCTCATTTCCTCTGCCCTGGCTAGGTGGACAACTGTTCAATGTTGGTGACTAAGAGGCTATCATAACCAGTAAAATTATCATGACCAATAGCCAGTAGTTGCAAAGACATTCACTGCCATGGAGTAGAGCAGGGGTCCCCAACCTCTGGGATCTAATGCCTGATGATCTGAGGTGGAACTGATGTAATAATAGTAGAGATAAAGTGCATAATAAACACAATGTGCTTGAATCATCCTAAAACCATTCCCCTCAACCCAGGTCGGTGGAAAAATTGTCTTTCATGAAATTGGTCCCTGGCGCCAAAAAGGCTGGCGACTGTTGGACTAGAGAACAAATTGAGGAACTACTATTAAGCTTCATTGCTTTTAAGCAGATCTGTTCAAGACAGGAAAGTTAAGCCAAAATTTTCACTCATTTTTCTCTGAATGCCTGATTACACTTCTCTGAATATTTAACTGCCATAAACATATAGGTCATTTTTCTAAAAAGAGGATTAATTATGTAGATGGCTTTTGCTCCAAGAAGTGGTTTCCCCAATATATTTCAAACTCAGATCACCTCAACACAAGACTATATGAGGTCTCTTATTATTAACTTTTCTTGTCCACAGTACACGAATGAAAGTTTACTCTGAGTAGATTAAATGTCTTCCTCCTTCCCAAGTTTGATTACCGGCTTCCTTTGGTCTCTTCTCATTGTTTCTTTAAAGAATTAATTCTTTCCAGATCATACGCAAGCAAGTGCAGTCCTTACAAAAGAGAAGATGGGTGAAACTTTCTCGCCAATGGGTTTCAGGGGCTTGTCACATGAGAACGAAGTGCATGAAAAAGATTTTATAACGGAAGAGATTTAAAAGCCCAGTTGAAAAATAACTGAAAATCCACAAGAGGGAGATGCTTGCTAAACCGCCAGAAAGTAACTCCCTGGAGGGACCTGAGAGAGCCTTAGGAGGAGTCAATAGGTCCGCTCGGGATTCAGGGAGGGAGGAACAGGAGTAAATAGTGGCTGGGGGCTCGTAGGGGGAGTACAAGCGAAGGGAAAAGCAGAATTGATTTTGTGACTTTGGCAGCGAGCCGGTGCTCAGTCCAAGACCAGGAGCAGAACGTAAGAGTGTGTTACCCAAGAGGAGCACAAGCTCCCAGTTACCTTCTGATGGTCCCAGAAGTAATGGGGGCGGTTGTCTTTGAAGGCGCTTCCGCTTAGCAACCCCACGCGGTTGCTAAGGAGGGGCGATGGCGGGGATGACCCGGAAGTGGTGTTGTCCATTTCTCACTGCCGGCTTTAAGTTTGTCCTATCGGGAGGGCCAGGGTGCTCTGCGCCTGGCCGAGGGTGGGGCCAGCGCTAGAGGTTCCGGATCGGCTTCAGCCGCCCCTCGGCTCCTCGCCTTCCCCCTCCCCTCCCGCACCTCTCCTCCCTCCCTTTCCTGGGAAAGAGAGAAGCCAACGCTGCGGGTGGGTAGAGAAGCACTCGGCGCCTCCGGGAGGGGACTGCGCCCGCCCTATCTGAGTCCCGAAGCACGGCCAGACCAGGTATTCGCTCCGTCTTCGATGGGGTCCAGTAGGCTGGAGCCTGAGGGTGTGTGTGTAATATGGGGGCTTGTGGGGGGCTCCCTTCTCCAAGTCGCGGAGGGGAGCGCGGAGATACTGGGTGGGGCAGAGGCCGGCGTGTGTGACTGAAGAGGGTTGCGGAGGTGGAATGGAAGGGCTGGGGGTCAAGGCTGACGGAGTTTCGGGCGGTCCAGTCGAGGTTGCGGAGGAGGCGCCCCCTCGGATACTGAAGACTTCGGCAGATGTGGACGGGGAGTTTGCCACCTGGAGGGTTATCTCTGAAAGAGGGGGGCATCCTCTGGATCCAGAAGGAGAGCCCGGACCCTAGCGGGGTTGATTGGGCAATCTCATACTTCCATTGCCCGACTCTTCTGCCCACCTCGCTGGGACAGAGCCGGGCTTCGAGGGTTGTGGCTGTTGTGAGTCGGCTGGGCACCGCGGGGAGCCGCCCTTGGCAGAGCTAGGGCAGTAGAGTGGGTAAGGAGACCTCCCTCCTCCCAACTTCCGTGCGCTTCCCCCACTTCTTCCTTTACTGCTCTCTAGCCCCAGTGTCTTTACAGGAACGGTCCCTCACTCCCCAAGTGGTGCAGGCATCACAGAGTAAAAGAAAGAGGGTGGAACTGGGTTTGTTGCCCATAAATGATGCTTCGAATGTTTGCGAAGTGCCAGATTGACATAGTCAACCAAGTCTCCCAGATCGGTATTAAGTCTGGTCTGAATTTTAGAAAAGTGCAATGGTGAAAAGCACCAACCTATAGCCTAGTCTGGCATATCCTTGTTTGGTAGGTATGCGTGTTTATAACAAATAAACTTGGGGGACCTTCAAAACATAGAGGTCTAAGCGAGACATGTTGAGGCAAGCCTTTGCCAACATCTTTCTTACCTGCCAGTGAGCTTGCCCTAGTTTAAATGAAGCAGAAAGATCCTCTTCATTTATATTTCAATCAGAGATTGAATTGTAGGTTCTGTGTGGTTAGAGATGTCTCAGAATAGATACGTGAATGTTCAAAGAGAGAGAGAGACAAGGTTCCCTGCTTTTGAGCCTATCTCTTAATCTTTTAAGGAGATAATTGTGGTCAAGTGGAAGTATTGGCTTTGAGGTTAGGCAAATCTGGGATTGAACCAGGACTGCCTCTGGATAGTTGTTGACCTTGGGTTAAGTCATGGAACCTACCAGAGATTCAGTTTCTTCGTAAGTAACATGAGTTAGAATTCTAATCAGTTTTATAAAAGGGGGGTTAATGTATTTAAATAAAAGCTTTAAATGGAAGCACCTTCCAGTTGAAAGATGAATTATGAATAATCTTACACAGGGCAGCCCAGTTTTGTGGAATGAGGTTTGAGATAGGAACAGAACTGGATAATATTCCAAATCATGTATACACAGCAGGACTTTCAGTAGCTTCTAGATATTGATCATAAGTAGCATGAAACTCAGTTGTTAGTAGTTTCTTAAAAGTCTGAAAAATAAAGCAGAATGTGTGCATTAACTGAAATGACCAAGAATGTTTCAGAGATTTTTTTCAGATTTGTGATGTGTATAGTATGGATTGATAAGAAAAACATTGTAAAAGTAATGTATATAAATCTTAATTAACATCACATATCTCTGGAGAGAATTAAAATTGGGGCATAAAATAGAAAGTAGTTGTAATTTTAAGAATAAAATCAACACAAGTAGCATGACTCATCTTGAAGTTAAACTGTTAGCAAAACTTAGAATTTTTATATGTGTAATATATGTAAAATAAGTGAAATGGAAAGAATTTTTGCCCTTTAGTCTTTTGTGATGATGTAGAAATATATCTCAGAAACATGAAATCTTTATGTTACTTTGTTTTGTAGATTTTAAAATGATACAGTTAATTTGTAACCTGTTGTATGTCAGATTTTCAGCTCATGTGGTTTACTTTTTGATGTAACTTAAAAGTTAGTAATTTTGAGGGGTGGGGAAGGTTATGCAGAGTGGCCTGCAGGATCTTAGTTCCCTGTGCCTGCATGTTCAGTGGTGTCGGACTCTTTGCGACCTCATGGACGGTAGCTCTCCAGACTCTGTTCATGGGATTCTCCAGGCACGAATACTGGAGTTCTTTGCCATTTCCTCCTCCAGAGGTCTTCCCCACCCAGGGATTGAACTCCATGTCTCCTGCATTAGCAGGCAGCTTCTTAACGACTGAGCCACCTGGGAAGCCCTTAGTTCCCTGACCAGGGATCAAACTTCTATCCCTGCAGTAAAGCGCAAAGTCCTAACTATGGGATCACCAGGGAATTCCTGGTAATTTTTAAATGTACTTTATACTCAAAAGATAAATAACTTGCTTTAATAATAGTTTTTGTGTGTGTGAAAAGTGGTTACAAAGTGTGTACTTCAGTATTACTTTTTAGAGAAGTTTATAGGTTTTCCATAATTTTGAGAGAATTTTCAAATGTATTTCTTCTTTGTGTTTTTCTTAAACTTTTTTTTTAAAATAAAACTTTTCAGCTATGTTGCATGCTCATTGAGGTAGAAATACTATTTTAAATTTTATCCATCGGTGCAGCTACATAATAAGCACCCAGTAGATATTGGTCAAATTGATAACTGGATGGATATATTTTAAATTATTGATAGGATACTTACACTATTTTTTGAAGATTGAAATTATGTTTTTACTATAGTCGTAGACTTTTTGTAAGGTTATTCAACTTTCTAAATGGCTTTTCTGAGATTGTAAAGTCTTTACTATATATGTAAGCATTTAACGGTTTTCCTGGATCATGATTTTTCAACATCTTTTGAGTCTTAAAGTTGAGACCATATTATCTTGCTTTGGTAAAGCCATGAGAAGCTCTCATTTTTTTTCTCTATCTTCTCATAAAACTTAAATAATTTATTTTGGTGTAAGACATAGGATACTAGCTGTAAAAAGATATATCAGAAATGTGGGCAGTAATAGAGACTGTTACATATGATACTTTTCTCAATGACCTTTTCCACTTAAACAACGTATGTGGCCATTCCACGAATCTTTGCAGTTGTCAGTTATGGAATTTGCTCGTCAGGAAATCTAAAAATGACTAAACCTTCCTTTAACGTCTGTCTCTTGAATGATCTCAGAAAGCTTTAGGAAAGATTGGGAAGGTTTATATAGCATACTAGAATATATAATGAACAAAGTACAGTTAACTTTATTGGTTTTGCCAAACCAGAAGTGAATTACTGTGGAAATGTTTCAGAAATGCCAGGCAATGCTATACTCAAACCAAATGAGTATTCTTCCAGAGCTTGTTTCTATTTTAGAGCTTATTTCTTTTTGGAGCTATGATTTGGTCTCTAGTAAGGATAAATAATCATCATATCCAGGAAAAAAAGGCTAATATCATAGACAGACTTTATTCTCACCAGTCTTGCTAGAAACTGCTTCAGTGGCTTCAGATAAATGAAAGTAGGTTTTCATGAAAGAACTTTAGAATTTGTGGAACCATAGTTTTTCTCTATTTAACATCTAACTTGTCTCTACTCATTTCTGCTTAATATAGAGGCTGGGAAGAAAAAAAAAGAATGAATTTACTTCAGAATTAGCATTTTATGTTTTGTAGGTTAATTATTTGGAGAGCTAAATTGGATTTTGACATTATTGGGATTGTGTTCAAGATGGACTCAGGGAAAAAAAATTAAAACAAATACCATCTGTTTCAGATTCCTATTCCCTCACCCCTTCATGTTTTGTGGCTTTGAATTCATCAGATTTTTTTTTCAAAAATCAAAACCCTCAGTAGATTTAGGTTATATAATTTCAGTTGTATCCGTGAACATGTAGCTAAAAGAACTTGCATTTTATATTGAGTTACACAGAAAGATCTCAGACGTTGGTTAAAAGTAATTGTTATTTCAAACTATCTGAACGTTATATACCTTCATGCATCTTTGTGACCATTTGCTTAATGAACCATTCTTGTCATTACTGCTTGCCATAGTCCACTTATGGGTGGAAGCTGCTAAAAAAAATGGATTATGGCGATATAGAATAAATCCTTTTTTCCCCTCTGTTACAACTGGAAGAGAAGCTTCTTCTGGAAGAAGATTTTTTAATTTACTGGTGAATCCACTTAAACTTATTCTTTCTTTATTTATTTTCCATCTTTTGGCCTCACCTCATGACACATAGTATCTTTTTTTTCCCTGATCAGGGATCGAACCCAAGCCCCCTGCATTGGAAGCACGGAGTCTTAGCCACTGGATTACCAGGGACATCCCTAAATTTATTCTTTTAATAGTGAGTTTTGCCTTGTTTAGTTGCTAAGTCGTGTCCAACTCTGAGACCCCATGGACTGTAGCCTGCCAGGCTCCTCTGTCTGTAGGATTTCCCAGGCAAGAATATTGGCGTGGGTTGCCGTTTCCTTCTCCAAGGGATCTTCCTGACCCAGGGATTAATCCCACGCCTCCTGTGTCTTCTGCATTTGCAGGCGAATTCTGTACCTCTGGGCCACCTGGGAAGCCCATAGGGATGTCCAGTTGTTTTATTAAAATATTTTCTATCCTAAAATGTTAATGTGGCAGTTTTTAAAAAAGACTTTATTTATTTATTTTTGGCCACATGGCATGAGAGATCTTAGTTCTCTTACCAGGGATTGAACTCACACCCTTGCAGTAGAAGGTTGGAATCCTAACCGCTGGACCACTGGGGAAGTCCCAAGACTTTATTTTTTAGAGCTGTTTTAGGTTCACAGCAAAGTTGAGAGGAAGGTACAGAGATTTCCTATCTACTCTCTGTTCCCACACATGCATAGCCTCCCCCATTATCAATATTCTCTACTCAAATAGTTGTTGTTGTTTAGTCACTCAATCGTGTCCGACTCTTTTGTGACCCCATGGGCTGTGGTCCATCTAACCAGCTCCTCTGTCCATGGGATTTTCCTGGCAAGAATACATTTGTTATAATTATGAACCTACATTGATACATATTCTCCCAAAGTCCATAGTTTAATTTAGGGTTGATTCTTTGTACTGTACATACTATGGGTTTGGAAACATGTGTAGTAACATTTATCCATCGTAATAATACGCAGAGTATTTTCAGTGCCTAAAAATCCTCTGTGCTCTGCCAATTTATCCCTCCCACTACCCTAATTCTTGGGTAGTTTTTTCTTTTTTAGAAATAAAATGAATAAAATAATTCCTGGGGGTGGTTTTGAAATGAGATTTTTCTAACATTTTGAGATGTAATTGTTCAGTCTTGAGTTTCCATTTCAGAAAGATTGATGTTGGGTCATTAGGTGTTAATAGGTACTGTAATTCTTTGAGATACGTATTTTGGCATTAGGAAATGTGAACTAAATGTGGTACTGTCCACATAGCAATTGCAGGTGGTAAGGAGGCTTGATAGGAAATCTGAATTCAGGATTTTTGAACTATCACTAAATTTAAGGTCTTTTGCCGCTTGCATTTTATTGTTGTGCCGGTTTCGGCTATACAGATTTCTTTGGCTGCCCTCTCCTGTGTCATCTTCCTATTACAGTTGTTGAAGGCTATCCAGAAACTTGAGCTTGCAAAGTCTGAGTAGGAAGAGACATCATAGGTACTGCTGTAGTTGCCTGATATTTCAAATTCGGATTCAGAGTGGAAATAACTATTTTAAAAGTAATAAAATGCTGTCCTGATGCACTGTTTCTCACATAGCCCAAGTAGTAATTGTTAGAATCCTCTTTCAGTTGGCTTTATAACTGTCCTGTCCTGGTTTTCTAGCACACCTATTTTCAAAAACGCTTTAACCTTAAATCGGTATTGTGACATCCAGATATTCCAGTCATCTGGAGTATGACGCAAAAAATGTTTAAAAACTTCATGTTTGATGGATTTTGTTTCCTTTTTCACCTAGTTGAATAAAAACAGACATGAGGAACGATCTGTTTGTGTGAAAGCACTTAGGTTTTCCAAAGATAGATGCTCTCCCAATCAATCAATACATAAGCTCGTTTTGCCTTTAATGGGATCCATCTGGTTAATGCTTATGTTTCTTGAGTTTCATAGATTATGGAATCATAAAGTAAAAGAAAACTTGGAAATGGTCGAGTTAGACTTTCTCATTTTACAGCTGAGATTACTTAAGTATAAAGAGACTGAGACTTGATCTATCTAGATGGTATAGCTGGTGAATCACTCTGGAACCCAAGTCTCCTGACTTCTATTCCAGTTGTTTCTGATATAATATACTAGTTTGTTCTCTTAATGAAGATAAATGATGTTATAAGAAGTAAAATTTCCAAGAAATTTAAGTAGACTGTTAAATAACTACAGAATTAAAATGAAGTTGTTTAGTTGAAATCCTAAATTAATTAGTTAATTTATGAAGTGTTGAGTTAGTATTTTTAAATACTAGGTGTCACTGGATCTTTAGTTAAGAGCAAATTTGTTACTTTTCACATTCTAGATAGAAATCAACCAGTTCAAAAATAATGAAGATATTATAGCCTAATTTAGCAAGCATATATTGACTGCATTAAAATGAATCTTAATGTATTTTTTCTTTGCACAGTGGAGATAATCTGTTAATATTTAATGTCATAAAACAACAGTGGAGTTCTACTTTATGTAGTGGTGTATTTATAAAACTAGAGTGGAATGTTACGTAAAACTGAAAGTACAGATTAATTTAATATGCATCTGGTGAATTCAGGGCTTGAAGGATGCACATCTGTTGAGAAAACAAATCATAGAACTATTCAGAGCTTCAACATCTTCAAATATGTGGGATTTGATTCTCTTTAACTGTTTTGAAACAGTCTTTAATGGGTTTAGAAAAGGCCATTTGCTCTAAGGAAGCAACTGTGAAGCCATTTATGATGCTATTAATCATTTTATTATTCTCTACAGCATTTTGATACATTAGTGTTTTTTTCAGTTTATTTATTGGGGGAGGAAGGAGTTAAATGACTCACAGTAACAAAATGAGTTTGTTGTAGAACTGTATTAAAAAAAAAGAGGGAGTATAGTTTCCTGAGCTGGATGGAGTGAAGTATTTAAAGCTCTGAATTTCAATTTGAATGCACAATCGGTGAGGAAACACACTGAGTTCCTACTGTGTATTATCACCATACTAGTATTATAGTTACGATGGAACTTCAAGATATAATCATTGATCAAGCTTGAGAATGAATTTAAAATGAAAGGTGGAGAGTAACACGTTTCGTATGTAACTAAGGGCAAACTTGATACACTCTAATAGCACTATAGGAATTCAGTGGGGAGAAAATTCAGTAAGCGTTCATTAATTCTGATGGGAAGAAGATTGAAGGTCAAGTAGGGATCTCAACTTTGCTGTTTATTAGAATCACATGGGGACTCTTGTCCCAGGATCAGTTGGACCAGAATCTCACAGGTGGGACATTCATAGTTTTTTTGTTTTGGGGCCGCACTGTGCACCTTGTGGGATCTTAGTTCCCTGACCAGGGATTGAACCTGTGCCCCTGGACTGCCAGAGAATTCCCCTACCCCTAGTTTTTAAAATCCTCCCCACGATGATTGTAATGTGCAGGAGGTGTTGAGAACCACAGGCTTTAAGGATGGGTATGATTTGGATAGTCAGGAAAGTATTTGGGGGCAGCAGAGTTATAGCAGGGTCAGGAGAATTCGGCACACTCTGTAAAACTAATGAAAGTTGTATATTCTGTTTAGGTAGTAGGGAGAAATAAGATAAAGGAGGCAGAATGAAAGTATGAAAATGTTAGTCTCTCAGTCATGTCTCACTCTTTTCGAGCCCTTGGACTGTAGCCTGCCAGGCACTTCTGTCCATGGAATTCTCCAGGCAAGAATACTGGAGTGGGTTGCCATTTACCCCCCCCCCCCCCAGGGGATCTTCTGAACCCACGGATTGAACCTGGGTCTCCCACATTGCAGGCAAATTTTTTAACCACCTGAGCCACCAGAGAAGCCCTTAAGGAGGCAGAAGGGTCATATTTTAAGCAGTACTTCTCAAAGTGTGCTTCCTCAACCAACAGCCTCAGAATCACCTGGAAATTCATTATGAAGCAAATTCTCAGGCTCTGCTTGATACTTGCTGAATTGGAAACTTCAGGAGTAGATTCCAACAATATGTTTTTAACAAGCAATCCATAGGATTCCAATGTACACTAGAGTTGGAGAACAGCCGTTAACAGAGGCTGATGAAAGGTAGAGAATATTAGATTTGATGTCATAATAAGTAGTGACCCATTGAAGGTTTTTTCAGCTGGGGAGTAACAGAATGTATTTATATGTATGCAAGGTAAATCTGATTATGATGTGCAGTATCCTTTGGACTACTAAAAGAGGAATGAAGAAAGCCAGTTGAGGAGGTACAGACATAATCTAGTGGATATAATCTAGTAGTGACAGCCTGTCCTAGGAAAATCTTAGTGAAAATACAGAACAGTAATAATAATGATGGCAGTTTAGTGTTTGCTATATGATAGGAGTTTGGTAAATGCTTTGGACACATTCTCACAGCAAGCCTCTGAGGTGTGACTGTTATTCCCATTATACAGATCAGAAAGTGAGGCAAAAAAAGGAAGATTACCACCAACTTTCACACTGATGATAAGTGGGAGACACAGGATGTCAAGCTCAAGTACTTGTGCCTCTTGAAGAAAAAACTTATAGTACCTGGAGACTAACTGGAGATCAGGAGATAAACAAGACTCAGAAAAGTTTCAGTCCTCGGTGACAGATAGCAAGGAGAAGTGACTGTCAGAAGGGAAATAGTCCTTACAGTGAGTACTGGCCAAGTCACTTAGCCCATTTGAAACAATATTGTGAAAGTGATCATGAGAAATAATGGAAATTTTTGTATTGTGCTTTTTAAGTATAAAGTCCAAAGTAACTTGGGATAGCTAAGTTTCTGAGTTTTGTTTGGTCATGGTGAGTAAGTTTAAAACCTCATTGAGCTTTCAAAAAATATCTTTTAGATTTTAGTGTAGATAAATCTTTGAGTAAATTATACCTGAGACGCTTTCTGTAATACCACTCTTCTCTTTCTAGAGAAATATTGTGATTTAGGAAAAGGTTAGGAGCATCTTCAGATAGTTTAAGAAATATTTGTGTTATTTTGTTTTAATTGGGAAGCAGTAAATATTGATAGTAAAATAACTTGACATGTTTGGGTGCTTGTTTTCGTAAAAGGTTATCAGTTCTGTTCTAACACCTTATTCATTGAGATAAAATTGACATAATATAAAATCAGCCATTTTAAAGTGCACAGTTTGGTGGCATTTGCTACATTCACAGTGTTGTGCAACCATAACCTTTATATAGTTTCAAAACATTTTCATCATTCCAAAAGGAAAATTCCCAAACCTGTTAAGCAGTTACTCCCTGTTCCTCTCTCCCTACAGCCACTGGCAAACACTCATCGGCTTCCTACCGCTATGGATTTACCTAGTTTGGGTATTTCATATAAATGGGATCATACAGTATGTTACCTTTTGTATCTGCTTCTTTCGCTTAGCATAACTTTTTCGGATCCATCTGTGTTGTAGCATGTATCAGCACTTCATTTGTTTCTATGACTGAATGATATTCCATTGTATGGATATACCACATTTGTTTATCCATTCATCTGTTGATAGGCATTTTGGTTGTTTTTACCTTTTGCTTACTGTGAATAGCTCCTATGAATGCTGACATACAAGTTTTTGTTTAAATACCTGTTTTCTGTTCTTTGGGATAGGTTCCTAGGAATGGAATTACTGGGTCATATGGTAATCTTGGAAGATCCCCTGGTGGAGGGCACAGCAACCCACTCCAATATTCTTGCCTGGAGAATTCCATGGACAGAGGAGCCTGGTGGGCTACAGTCCATGGGATGGTAAAGAGTCGGACATGACTGAACGACGTGGCACACAAACACGCATGATAATCCTACTTTTTGTTTTTTTGAGGAACCACCACCTGTTTTGTAGTGACTGCACCATTTTACGTTCTCACCAACAATGTCCAAGGGTTCTAATTTCTCTATATCCTCAGCTGAAGTTTGTTGTTTTATTTATTTATACTTCGCCATGCAACTTGCAGGATTTTCGTTCCCCACCTAGGGCTTGAACCTGGAGCCATGGTGGTGAAAGGGTTGAGTCTTAACCACTGGACTGCCAGGGAATTCCCTGTTTATTTTTTAATTATAGCCATCCTAGTGGGTATAGGTATATCACTGATTTTGATTTGCATCTCCCTCATGGCTAATGATGTTGAGTGTATTTTTTGGTGCCCATTGCCCAGTTGTATATCTTTTCTGGTCTATGTAAGTCCTTTGCCAATTTTTTTTTGGTAGAGTTTACATTTTACTTGTTTATTCTTGTTGTTCAGCTGCTCAGTCATGTTCAACTCTTTGTGACCCTGTGGTCTGCAGCACGCCAGGTCTCCCTGTCCTTCACTACTTTACGGAGTTTGCTCAAACTCATGTCCATTGAGTCAGTGATGCCATCTAGCCATCTTATCCTCTGTCATCCCCTTCTCATTCTGCCTTGAATCTTTTCTAGCACGACGGTCTTTTCCATCGAGTCAGCTCTTCGCATCAGGTGGCCAAAGTATTGGACCATCAGCTTCAGCATCAGTTCTTCCAGTGAATATTCAGAGTTGACTTCCTTTAGGATTGACTGGATTGATCTCCTTGGACTCCAAGGGACTCTCAAGAGTCTCCTCCAGCATCACAGTTTGAGGTCATAATTCTTCGGCACTCAGCCTTCTTTATAGTCCATCTCTCACACCCGTACATAACTACTGGAAAAACCATAGCTTTGACTAGATGGACCTTTGTCGGCAAAGTAACGTCTCTGCTTCTCAATATGCTGTCTAGGTTTGTCATAGATTTCTTCCAAGTAGCATGCGTTTTTTAATTTCATGGCTACAGTCACCAACTGCAGTGATTTTGAAGCCCAAGAAAATAAAGTTTCTCACTGTTTCCACTTTTCCTCCATCTGTTTGCCATGAAGTGATGGGACCAGATGCCATGATCTCAGTTTTTTGAATGTTGAGTTTTAAGCCAGCTTCTTCACTCTCCTCTTTCATCTTCATCAGGAGGCTCTTTAGTTCCTCTTCACTTTCTACCGTAAGGGTGGTGTCATCTGCATATCTGAGGTTATTGATATTTCTCCCCTCAGTCTTGATTCCAGCTTGAGGTTCATCCAGTCCGGAATTTTGCATGGTGTGCTCTGCATATAAGTTAAATAAGCAGGGTGACAATATACAGCCTTGACATACTCCTTTCCCGATTTTGAACCAGTCTATTGTTCCATGTCCAGTAGTAACTGTTCCTTCTTGACCTGCATACAGGTTTCTCAGGAGGCAGATAAGGTGGTCTGGTATTCCCATCTCTTTAAGAATGTTCCAGTTTGTTGTGATCCACAGTCAAACGCTTTAGCGTAGTCAGTGAAGCAGAAGTATATGTTTGTCTGGAATTTTCTTGCTTTTTCTATGATCCAGTGGATGTTGGCAATTTGATTTCTGGTTCCTGTGCCTTTTCTAAATCCAGCTTGTGAATCTGGAAGTTCTCGGTTCACGTACTGTTACTGTTCACTTGTTTATATAATTGGTCATAGTTCACATTTTAAGTAATTATTAATCAAATAGCATTCTTTTCCTCAATCTGTCATATTTCCTAAGTGACTACTGCTCGCATTCACATAATGGTTCCTTCTCTGCCTTACCTTGCTTTAAAGAAATATTGTGGTAAAATATATATGTTTCTCTATAAGAATTCTTGTTTCTTTGCATGCCACATAATCTTTTGTACATTTTGAGTATTATGTATTGACTTTAGACATCAGATTCCTCCCCTCCTCAGGGTTTTTTGTTGCTGCTTATTGTGGGTTATTGTTAATTTCATTGTTGTTTGTTTAGTGTCTTTTCTAAACTATTTTTGTTATGTATATATTCTTTGTCGTGTGTGGTTATTGAAGTCTGTGTTCCATTAACCTTGTGGTCAGCTAGTATTTTGACCCAGTTCCCTTGAACACCTGGAGACCATAAAAGTATAAAAGAAAAAGAAAAAAATACTGTCCTACTTTTAGTTGGATGATTCTGTGTTTGGGTACTCTAGTGCTTAGCTGGGCTATTTACAACCTGCCTTAGCTTTTATTTCCTGTTTGGATGGAGCCTAAAGGTCAGCTAGAGGTGAAAGTCTAGGGTCTTTTTAGACCTTTTCTGTGTGTGCATTCAGCCTTGGGAATATGTGTGGACTTCTAGATTCCTTGTTATGTATGAGAGTTTACAAAGCCCGTTTCTCCCCATGTATCTCCTTTCTCAAGCTCTCACTTGCCAGGCTTTTAGCTCTCTCTGTGTTATCCTGCCTGTTTTCCCCTCCCCTAGGCTGCTTGCCCTGGGAGTGCTCCAAGTCAGGCAGAACAAAAGCATCTTCTTGTGCCAGTGTTTGAGGAAGTTGCCAGTCAGGTCATAGCGTTTACTCACAGTTCTTTGAAAGTAAGGTTTGTATTGCTCCCTTGGCACTGTTAGCCTTCAACAGGTGTGCAGCTGCCATCCTTACTGCCTTTGTTGCACTGGGGAGTGGGGAATGGTAGGTAGGCAATTAGAAACACCACATTGCTCTCTCACTTCAGTGTAGCAGCTTCTTCATTGCTAAGCTTTCTTGGTGATTGTAATTTTTATTAGATTACGCAGGTCTGCAAAAGTTAATTTTGACTTTTTTTCCAGCCTTTGTGTGTGTGTACATATGTGTATGTGTGTGCAGTGGAGCCCTGGAGTTTCCTACTGTGTCCATTACAATTTTGTCCTTTCCTTGCTGCCCTCCTTTTTCTTCCCACTGAACCTTTCAAAAGCGTCTAACTTAAGTTTTTATAGTATTTTTTTTGAAGAACTACAGCATATGTATGGAGAGTCACATATGGTTTAAAGACTAGAAGTAAACACTATACCCATCACTCCATCAAAGAAATAAAATACAACTGGTATCTTAGAAGGTTCTTTTTCTGACCTAGAAGGAATCATTATCTTGAATTCTGTGTTAACTGGATATGCAAATAAGTAGGAGAATATCATCCATAGCTAAGAGAAAAATCAGTCAATAGAAATAGACCTAGAAATGCTGAAATGATAGAATTAGTACACCAAGACATTAAAAAACAATTATTTTAAAAAGTTTAAGTATTTATATGCAAATTTAAAGATACTTGGGAGAGAAATGGGTATAAGATATGATAGAATGAAATAAAATTTTCAAGCTGAAAAATACTTCAGTTGCTTTTAATTCAGCATTTTCAGTTTTTATTGGCAAGTCGTTTAAGTAATCTGCCATATTTCCATTTGCAAAGTTCTGTCCTCCCTTCCCTCCTATCCCCACCCTCTGGAGGCTTTTTTTCATATAATAATTCCCAAGCTGTGCTGTTAAGCTGTTTCATTAATTTTCTTATCATTAACTTTACCCAATGTCATAAGTTTAAGAAATTAGAAGCAATTTCATCTTAGTTTTAACTTACCAAATGAAGAATGTCAATAATGTGGCTTTTTCAGATAATAAAAGATAAAAATGCTGAGATCCAAAAAATGGGCACATAACGAAGATGATGAATGAAGGCAATAAGGACTAATGTGGTTAAAGAGCTAAGTATGTAGTATAGAAATACTTGAGAATGATTAAACACAGTATATATACAGTTTAAAACTGTGCTTACATAGTTAACATAAATATATTTTGATTTAAGATTTTAACATGTGTGATAATAGTGAATAACATTTTATACTCTTATTGTATATATAGTTATCATTATCTTTTTTCTTGAACTGCACATTTTTAATCATTTTGTAGGTAAGGCTGTGCTATACCTTTCTTGTTAGGACAGTACTGACAGCATAAACCTCTTTATGCACTCAGCTATGATTAAACTAAGGTACTAAAATACCATCCCCCCAGTTGCTAAACATACTTTAACTCTTTCTTAGTTGCCATACTTACCAGTGCTGATTTCAGGGCCATTGGGATTTGTCTATATGTGGACCAGGTTAGGAAAATGAATTCTTTCTCTTGGTTAAAAATTTAAGTTTTAATTTTTTTCAAACATTTTATGACTTATTTTTTAGTAAGTCTCCATTTGTGGTCGAGAATATGTGGTTGAGATAAAATTTAGGTTGGGTCACTGTCTTATCTGTGATTAGAATTCGAAATTTTTAGCCCTTAATTCAGTTCTTAGGTTTAGTTCCTCTACCTGAGGCATTCTTCCCTGCTCACAAAAGCTGTGTCCCTTTGGTTTGTTTTTTGCACTGGTTTTCTTTTGGTACTGACTGAAATATATTAAAGTGTTGTTGGTTATGCAGGATCAAGTATTTTTCATTTGAGGGAGCTAAACACTGAATCCACTTAATCCTTAATGTAACAATTATCTTGATTTTCCACATAGTTATAAAATCCTGAGTCCAGTGATGACCAGTTACAGAGTTGGGAGAATTTAATTTTGGCTTTGAGTTAAAGCCAAAAGGGAATGGCAGCCCACTCCAGTATTCTTGCCTGGAGAATTCTATGTATAGAGAAGCTACAGTCCATGGCGTCTCAGAGAGTAGGACACAACTGAGCGACTAACACACCCACATAGACACACACACACACTCTTGACTTGAGAAGATTGGAGAATAGTCTCTGGTGTGCCCAGTAAGATGTAATGTAGGCTGTGCACAAAAGGTTTGGTTTTTAAATAGTCGCATTACCTCTATTGGGTGGCAGGAACTTGAATTTTTCGAGGACTGTAGTATGTATAGCTTCAGCATATGTATGATTGCTAGTTTTATAGCATTCTAAATCCAATGTAACTCAGTTGCAATGTTTTAAGGTAAAAAGATAAAGTATGATTAATTTTGATATAATATATACTTCTAATCAGTGACTACTTATTTTTATACTTTTAATCAGTGACTACTTACTTATTTTAATGGCAACTTCATTAAAGTCTTGGGTTATTTCTTTGCAAGTATGATTTATAATTTAAACAGTGTTAGGAAGACTTTCTTTCTATTATTGTAAGCTTTTTACAGAAGTAAAACATTCATTATAAAAAGTAATGATGTTTTGCCATTTTTAACAAAGTGTAAGTGCTTATAAGTGCTTGATTTTGGTTTATGAATTTGGCAGTTTATATATATTCCTTTAAATTCTACTTCTATATGCTAACATATATATTTTTTAAATTCTCGTTATAAAATACAGTATGAACTGTTTTCCTGTTTAAAAGCTTTTTAAACAGTGAAGAACGTGAAAGTCGCTCAGCTGTGTCTGACTCTTGGTGACCCCAAAGAGTATACAGTCCATGGAATTCTCCAGGCCAGAATACGGGAGTGGGTCGCCTTTCCCTTCTCCAGGGGATCTTCCCAACCCAGGGATCGAACCCAGGTCTCCCGCATTGCAGGCAGATTCTTTACCAGCTGAGCCACAGGGAAGCCCTTTTTAAACAGCATCTCAGTATTTTTTCACAGCATTATGGACCAGGCATTTGGTTTTGATTTCTCTTTTCAGTTAATTTATATGATCATTTCATATTTGAAGGTTGTTTTTTTTTTTAATTTGAGCAGTGTGGCAAAGTTATAAAGAACAAAATAAAACCAAATATAATATTTCCTAGAGTAATCATTGTGTGCATGTGTGTGTGCTCAGTTATGTCTGACTCTTTGCAATGATATGGGCTGTAGCCCTAGAGGCTCCTCTTAATCATTATTTGCAGATAAATTTTCTTTCCATTTTTTTCTGTGATTATATGAAAGGAGACAGAGATACATGTATAATGTATGTTTTAAGTAATACAGCTAATAGTATTCTATTTTCACTTACTGTTGAGAAAATAGTTCCATATCATTAGATTATTAATGGCTGTAAAACACCCAAGTTAACTACACTTCTATTGCTTTTAGTTTTTTCAGATGTCTGCTGCTATAAATTCTGAAATATTTTATTTCCTTAGGAAACTTCTTTCCTTAGGGTTTGATTGATGAATATTATTATTTATTCCTGAAGATTAAATAAGTGAACATTTTTATCAGTCTTTTGGAAAGGTGGTACAGTCCCCTGAGCAAGGCATGAGAGCTTATTCCTCTGGACTTACCTAATGTGGGGCATCACAATTTTGTACAATATTACCAGTTTCATAGATGAAAAATGTTATTTTTGTATAGCATTTTTAATTAATGTGTGCTTCATACTTACAATACGCATGAAGTGCCAGGTAGTTTTTGGAAATCATGTGTGTGTTAACTGTAAAAAAAGTAGAAATAAATAAAATTTATTTGAAAATAATACAGTTTGAGTCACATCAATACTATATTAATTTCTGAAATATTAGAGGTCAATGGAAATTGCCAGGGATGTGCTTTTTCTTTGCATTGTCAGGTGTGTAAGATTTGAAGTCTGCTAATGAGTCCATCTTCAGTTTTGATGTGGTGTAACTCTTCCGAGGTTCAGAAAATTGTTGGGTTATAACTACTGAGAATCATTTTCACCCATGGCCGAAAAATATCTGTGGAAAATAGTTTGCTAAGAAATAATTTGATGAAATCAGAGTCATAGAGGCAATGGTTAACCTAACAGAGCAAATTGCTTGAGAGGCATTTATATTTGACATGTCTATTATAGGCTCTTCCTATTTGTTTGTATTAGGAATGTACTCAGGATTCCTAGTTAGAAATTGTTCTTTATTAACTTGATTTGTTATGTGTATTTGAACACATTAAATAGCATTTCTTTTTTTCTTTAATGTTTGCAAATAATTACATTTGTAAGTTAAAGACATTCTTTGGGCTAATGTTCTAACTAGTCTGCCCTTTCTAAAACATAAGGCAATCTCTTACAAATAAAAGAACAATGATCATTTTCAGTACACAAATCACATGTCTTTATCCACTGCTCCTGGATCTGCTGCATTTGACCTGATTATGAAATGAAGGTGGTCCTTTATCTAATCATAGTTTTATGCCTATAGAAACTCTTAATAGTTTTAATTCCCTTAGAAACTTCTTTGTATACATAGCTGAGAACTTGCATATAGACTAGAAAGTCTGTATTCTTTAAGTGTGAGTCCTAAAATTCATGTACTTTTCCTAAAAGTGTACTTCTATAGCTTCCAGGAACATAGTTACCGCATTTTACTAAGTCACCTCAGACGGTAAAGAATCTGCCTGCAATGTGGGAGACCTGGGTTCGATCCCTAGGTCAGAAAGATCCTCTTGAGAAAGGAATGGCAACCGACTTCAGTATTCTTGCCTGGAGAATTCTATGGACAGAGGAGCCTAGTGGGCTACAGTCCATGGGGTCACAAAGAGTCGGACAAGACTGAGCGACTAACACTTTCTTTCACTTGGTTATAGCTCATAGCATATTAAAGGAGGTACATTATGGGACTTCCCTGGCAGTCCAGTGGTTAAGACACCCTGTTTCCTGGCCATGGAACTAAAATCTTAACATGCTTGGTGGCCAAAATAATTTTTAAAAAGGAGGCACATTACACATTAGGGAAGGAAGGTGCTGCTAGAGCTGAACACACCAACTGTGAGAAAGAGACAAAAAATACTATATTAAAACTTAATACCCTGGGGCCATTTAGTATAACAGCATTTGGCTTTACATCACTAGGGCTAGATGACATAGTTTTTCATAGAAAAATACAGTGGTTATTCTCAGCCATCAAAAAGGTTAAATTCACATGTCACATGTGTTTGACTGTGCTAAGAGTCCATGTGTGATAATATGCTCTAAAATTACTTCTTCCTTTTTTTCTCTCCCAATATTTATATCTCATTTCTTTTCCTTATTGACCTTTAATTAAGTTATTTTTATAGTGGCTTTTATTTAAGTACAAAGTATATTTTAATCTTAGTTGTAGGGTTTAAAAAAATAAACTTTAATTCTCTAGCAAATTCATCTACTCAGGATATAATTTCCTAATGAGTATACTCATGAGGGGTGGTTATACTTAAAGAGATTTATATCTGTGTACAAGTATGGTTTGACATATATAACTAGATGTATGTATTTTTTAGAAGTATTTGGTTAGGCAGAATTGTGGTTGGTCAAGGTATGAGTAGATTAGAAGGTGGAACAAGATAAAGGCTAATTATGGAAAAGAGTAAAAAGGTTAGGTAAGTATGACTGATTATTAGGAAGGAGAATATGGTTACTCTCAAGATCAGTGTGGTTATAATTTTATTCTTGGTATATTCATTAAAAAGAAGTTTTTCATTTTATGTATTTTAAAGTCACATTTTCCCCTAGGCATTTGATAAATATTCTAGATGTTGTCCTTTAGATTTTAAGAGTTCAGATGTTATATAACTGATTAAAATAATTTTTTATTATTAGCTGGTGATATAAAAGGAAGAGAGATAAGTGAAATCCAGTTATCTTTTGAGTAACAGCATTTTTCCTATTCTGGAATTTTAAAGCATTGTTTTAGAGTCAGACTTTTATGTAGCCAAATATACAAAATTGTTCTACGATAATTTCACTACACTGACTTAACAATTGAATTTGGCCCAGGCTTGTAGGAATCCTGTGGGCATGTATATATTTGACTTCTGAGCAAGTTACTAGAGAAGAGTTAGTTTTAATTAATACTCTACGAAGTAATACTAAAAGACGGATATTTGGGTGTTTTTTTGTTTGTTTGTTTGTTTGCTGCTTTGTAGTGGGCTTACCAATTGTTTCTTTTCTCATTATGTCTTTCTTGGCTTTAAAGAAAACCTTTTTTTTTTAAAAAAAAAAGCTCTCCTTGCTCATTGCTTTTACGGTTCCAAAGTGAAACTCAAATGTATGTCTCTTATTTCAGTGTATTGGTATTTAATACAGAGTTAATGGCACTTTTTCTCCTTTGAGGCCATGAGAGGCTATTTCCTCCTCTACTTCTCCCGAACATTATCTTTTTAGCGTTTTCACTGGATTTCAATTAAGAGGCTGTTTATCAGAGACTACTACTCCTGCAGATAGACCCAAAAGACAGTAGATTCTTGTGAATTGAGTAAGGAATCACAGGAAGGAAAGAAGAGATTTCTGGGTCTGTCTGCAGTAGTAATAAATATAAACTCACAAACAAGCCAGAATAAATTCAAGTTTTTTTTCCCTAGGATTCTGTTTATTTTGTGTGGAGATGAAAGAAGAATAGGAGAAACTCATTGGCCCTCTGTGTGGATATGAGGAAAGGTTGCTCAACAGATTATGGTTGTCTTTGCCTACTCATTTTCCTTACCTACTTACGCCTCCAGCCTTGAAGCTGTTTTATAGGGAGAACATGGATAAGGGGAAAGAACACTCTGGGTTGCCGCACATCTCCGATCAGTGTTGTTTTTCTTTGTTGGTTCTTATTTTACTAGTAAAGAAATTGAGACATAGTCAAAGGTTATTATTTGCCTTGATTCTTTCTTCATTGCTTTATCACTGGACCCATTTGTGAGTCCGTGTGTTTTGCCCACTCTTGAGTTTGTGAAACTATCCTAAGTTCCTTCTTAATAGAAGAGGTGCCTTAAAAAAGTAATCATTTATTCGTTAGTGGTTTCAACCTGATTCCCTTCATCAACTGTTTGCCATAATGGGACTGCATTGGTTTTGATCATAAAATACACTTTTGGCTAATTTTTTGTTTTTTGGTTGTGCTGGGTCTTCGTTGTGGTGCACAGTCTCTTCATTGCTTTCTCTTGTTGCACCAAGCAGGGGCTACTCTCTAGTTGCAGTGCACGGGCTTCTTCTTGCTGTGGCTTCTCTGGTTGTGGAACACAGGCTCTAGAGCATGTGGGCTTCTATAGTTGTGGTTCATGAACTCAGTAGTTGTGGCACACAGGCTTGTTTGCTGCACAGCATTTGGGATCTTAGTTCCCGGGCCAGAGATTGAACCCTTGTCTCTTGCATTGGCAGGCGGATTCTTAACCATTGGACAACCAAGGAAGTCCTCTGGCTGATTTTTGATAACCATAATGAGTGGGATGTCTTTCTATATCTTTGAAATGAAAAGTTTAGCATGACATATATTATGACTGTTAAATTTGGCTGCCCATTGAAATTTACCAACATTCTGAAACAACTGCATGAGAGAATTGGCTGATAAGAGTTAAGCAGCATTTTTGTATGAACAGTTTTTCAACCAAGGATGATGGTACTCATTTTGTTGCACAAGTAATGAAAATAATTAAAAATGAAAAGAAAGTGGAAATTTCACCATCCTAACAGAAACTGTTTATTTTCCATTCTTAACTTGTATTTGACTTAAATATAATTTTTATTATTTAGTAATAATGTCATAAATACATATTTATAGTCTATAAAGCCATATTTTAAACACTAGGGATATTGTTTTAAACACTAGGGAATGTTTTAGGGGTCTGGGAAAGACTGGAAGGTTATACTTCCTTATAGTTTGATAAAGGACAACCCTTAGGAAGGAACTTTGAAAGAGTGGAAGAGAAGAATTAAGGAAATGAAAGGTACAAGGAAGGTATACTTTTAGAACCTTAGTGTAACATAGCACTGCCTTGCAATGCTGGGAGCTCAGGTTTGATCCCTTGTTGGGGAACTAAGATCCCACATGCTGTGGAGCAGCCAAGTCTGCCACTTTAGCTACTGAGCCCATGTGTTCTGGGAGCCTGTGTGCTACAGCTGCTGAGTCCGTGAGTGCTCTAGAGCCCAAATGACAAAACAGAAGTATGTGCACTGCAACTAGAGAAAGCCTGCACTCCACAATGAAAAGCCCCCCCAAAAAGACTTAGCTGTTGGCAACTTTGGGAGAGGAAAAAACCCAGATTTCTCTGTGGCTACTTCATACCTAAAACTAAGAGAAATCTGAAATATGGGAGCAGTCATGTTGTAAACCTTTATGCTCCATCCACAAGAGAAAAATAAGTTATAGGGTAAGGATTTCAGAAGGTGAAAAATGTTCACTACTCAGGGTAATTGAGGTGAGAAAATGGAATAAAAATACGGTGAAATGTTACATGAGATCTAATTAGAGCCTAGCAGGCACTACTGTGAGATGTTACTGCTTTGTACGGCTTTTCTATATGAGTTAGGAGAAATACAGGAAGAGAATTCAGGTTTTATGTATAGCATCATTACAAACCCAGCTCCCTTTTCTTCTTCCCCATCCTGTTAGCTGTTCTTCTTGCTCAGAAAGTTTAATGATATTATCATTTTATAATGAAAAGCTTTACTAGTATTAGTGTTGAGTCTTTGACTGTATGCTTTGAAATGAATTTGCAGTGTCCATGGCCTTAACTTAGCTCAATGCAGGTAGCTGCATTTGTTATCAGACACTGGACTTATGGTAATTTTGTTTGATGTGTCATAGCCTTTTTCCTTCATAAATCCATCTGTTCGTCATATAAATGTTTGCCTTAATCTACTTGGGAGTAACTTTTTATGTTGAATGCTATTCATTTCCTTAGAATAATACATCAAATTATTGTTTAGATCTAAAATTGAGAAATGGGAATTTTCCCTTGTATAAGGAACAAAAATAAATTAAATTTGTCTAGTTAACAGTACTATGATACTCTGAACTTCTCTGTTGAAAGAATTATCATTTCAGACTCTCACTTATTATATTCAGTCTTGTTTTTGTTTCTGGAGTGAACAAGGTACTTTTTAGTTAAACATGGTGCTTTTTTCTTGTTTTGTGTGTCCCATCCTTGTTTTTGGCAGCGTGGATTGTTTATGCTGAAGGCTTTAAAAGCTGTATTTTATTTTAACAATTTTAAACCAGAGCCTGCAAACTGGTTTCTCAGACAGTTTAAAAAATTTTAAAAATTAGTTTCCAGCGTATAAAAAATGGGATATTTTATTGTAATTTCAATGTTTTGCAACTCCTGAAAAATCAGAGCTGCCAGCATTGGACCTGAATTCATTCATTTTCTTTCTTTCTGTAGCTGTGTTGAGTCTTGGTTGTGTCATACGGGATTTTTGCTGCACAATGCGGGATATTTCCTTATGGCACAGTACTCAAGTTGTGGCGATTGGCAGTGCCCAGAGTCTCCAGTTGTGATGCACTGGCTTCTCCAGTTGTGGTGTGGCCGCCTAGTTGCCTTGCAGCATGTGGGATCTTAGTTTCCCGGCCAGGAATTGAACCCATATCCCCTGCACTGGAAGGCAGATTCTTAATCATTGGACCACCAGGCGAGTCCTAGTAGTCATCACTCTTTATATTAGATAACCAGTCCTTACATTCAACTTCCATCCTTCTTGCATTGCAGTTTCTACATCAATGAGTTTGTTTTGTGCCCTTTTTGGTGGAATTACCTGGAGACTCAAAAACCATGGTCTGCTTAGATTATCACTTAGTTTTGTTGTGCATGTGTTTTTTTTTTTTTTTTTTTTTTTTTACTTAGTTATTTATTTTTGGCTGTGCTGGGTCTTTGTTGCTATGCTCGGGCTTTCTCTAGTTGTGGAGAGCAGAGGCGACTCTAGTTGTGGTGCTTGGACTTCTTATTGCAGTGGCTTCTTAAGGGGAAAGGTATTACATTTTATGTCTGTAACATAAATACAAGGATATGAGCATGATAAATTAAGCTAACTTTGAAAAACAACTTCTAATAACTTAAAATCCAAACAAGTATTACTCTCTTAAAGTAATCACCTCAAGAGGCCAATTCTAAAAGTGCTACTGAAAACATTTTTGGAAGAAAATGGTATATGTGTTTTAAATATTCTCAGGCATATCAAATCTTATCCTTTGAGAGTAGATGTATTTCAGTAAAACTTGAAAGATAAATATAATTTGACAAGAAAATCGAGCAGGACAAATTTTATGAAGTATCACGAAGTCAGGAAACTTGAAGTCTAATAGGTTACTGTCTGGATAAAACCAAATTTTATCCACCTTCATAGTATTAATGCATTTGCACAGTTTGTTCAAAGGAAATAATTCTCCAGGAAAGAAGATATTATAAATTTAGGTTTATACCCATTAGCCCTCAACCTTAACCACTCCCCTGCCAAAACGGAGTATAATGAATTAGCGATAATAAAAATAATACTAAAGCAAAAGTAATGAAGAAAACTTCAGGGTGATGAAAACAGATAACAGACTTAATTTAATACTACAGATTTAAAGGACTGTCTTACAGGAAAAGTGGATTTTGCATTAGATTGAAAGAAGTTCAGCTGAAGTTATCCTTTCCAAGAGGATCATACTGTTGTCAGAACCACAGAATGTTTGAAAATCCTTACTAACATGTCACAGGAAGAAGCAAGTGAGGTACATGGTTCATTGTGTCCTGAGGCCACAACAGCAAAGTCATAAAGACACTATGTATGATTTATTCACATTATTTGTAAAATATTTATATAAGTGCATATTTTCCCACCTCTCTGATAAAAGCTTTTACTGTCACAATTGGCTTACTTCTGCAGGAAGAAGTCTCCACAAAATTGACATGAGCAAAATTCAGAGATGAGGGCCAAGACAGGAAAAGTAGTCATAAAATCTTATCCTTAGCTATATAGCAGCTGCTTAAGCCCTAGCTCCCTGTCCATCTCTGTCAGGTAGCGAAATAAATGAACCAACTAGAGAACTTTGTAAGTCTTTACTGGATAAACAAACTCTGGAAAAATCAATTGGGCTAATTGTAAGCCATTTTGCTTTCTCTCAGTGAATTATTTTTAAAACAGAGGTGTGCTTTAAATAGATGAATTGTATGGTATTTGAATTGAGTCTCAAGGAAGCTGGATTTGTTTTCTTTTTTTTGCCTGTGCCACATGGTTTGTGGGATGTTCATTCCTTGACCAGGGATTGAACCTGCGCCACCACAGTAAAAACTCTGAGTCCTAACCACTGAACTATCAGGAAATTCCCATCAAGGAAGCTGTTAAAACAAAAAAAACAAATCGGATGGAGAAGTTCTGCCACAAAAAAAGGAGCATAAATACAGTATTAAATGATCAAGAACATCAGTGTGGGAAATAGAAGAAATTTTAAGGGAGGGAAAGTTAGGTTGACTTCCTAGCAAAAAAATTGTGGACATATTTAAAAATCGCCACACACATGTTTTTTTGTTGTTGTTGTCTCAGGAGGAGAGTTATGAGGCCAGTGCACTTTTGACTCAGTGGGGCTGAATGGGTGAGTGAGTACAGGGTGCTTTGTTAAGGGTGACAGACGTGAGAGAGCTCAGACTGAACGCATGGCTGGATTTGACTGTGTGATCTTGTCAGTGAATACAAACTCTGTGAGCTTCAGTTTCCTTGTCTGTGGCAAGGAATGTCGAAGTCCATGTTAACTTCACAGAAGAGGTCACAGTCAGTCATTTTATTTAAAAAAAAACTTTTATTGTGGTAAAAGTCCAATAATATAAAACATACTATTTTAACATATTTACCTGTAAAGTTCAGTGGCAAGAAGTACATTCACATTGTTGTACAACTCTCACCATTATCCATGTCCTGAATTTGTTGCCTTCCTAATCTGAAACTCTGTCCCCAAAAAACACTAACTCCCCATTCCCCCTCCCCACCCCACGCTCACACCCTGGCCCTGGCAACATCTACCAATGAATGTACTTTCTGACTCGATGAACTTGACTTTTCTAGGTACCTGTATAAGCGGAATCAAGTAGTATTTGTCTGCACCTAATATATATTGGAATGCATTTTTAAGATTAAATATATGTCCTTAATATATGTACCCTTTTCCCCTCTGTGCCATACAGCAGGTTCTCATTAGTCCAGTTCAGTCGTTCAGTCGTGTCCGACTCTTTGCAACCTCATGGACTGCAGCACACCAGGCCTCCCTGTCCATCACCAACTCCCAGAGTTTACTCAAACTCATGCCATTGAGTCGGTGATGCCATCTAACCATCTCATCCTCTGTCGTCCCCTTTTCCTCCCGCCTTCTATCTTTACCAGCATCAGGGTCTTTTCAAATGAGTCAGCTCTTCGCATCAGGTGGCCAAAGTATTGGAGTTTCAGCTTCAGCATCAGTCCTTCCAGTGAATATTCAGGGCTGATATCCTTTAGGATGGGCTGGTTGGATCTCCTTGCAGTCCAAGGGACTCTCAAGAGTCTTCCTCCACACCACAGTTCAAAAGCATCATTCTTCGGCATTCAGCTTTCTTTATAGTCCAACTCTCACATCCATACATGAGTACTGGAAAAACCATAGCTTTGACTAGACAGACCTTTGCCAACAAAGTAATGTTGTCTAGGTTGGTCATAGCTTTGCTTCCAAGGAGTGAGCGTCTTTTAATTTCATGGCTGCAGTCACCATCCGTAGTGATTTTGCACCCCAAAAAAATAGTTTCTCACTGTTTCTATTGTTTTCCCATCTATTTGCCATGAAGTGATGGGACCAGATGCCATGATCTTATTTTTCTGATTGTTGAGTTTTAAGCCAACTTTTTCACTCTCCTCTTTCACTTTCATCAAGAAGCTCTTTAGTTCTTTGCTTTCTGCCATAAGGGTGGTGTCATCTGCATATCTGAGGTTATTGATATTTCTCCCGACAGTCTTGATTTCAGCTTGTGTTTCATCCAACCCAGCGTTTCTCATGATGTGCTTTGCATATAAGTTAAATAAGCAGGGTGACAATATACAGCCTTGACGTACTCCTTTCACAATTTGGAACTAGTCTGTTGTTCCATGTCCAGTTCTAACTGTTGCTTCCTGACCTGCATACACATTTCTCAAGAGGCAGGTCAGGTGGTCTGGTATTCACATCTCTTTAAGAATTTTCCACAGTTTGTTGTGGTCCACACAGTCAAAGGCTTTGGCATAGTCAATAAAGCAGAAGTAGATGTTTTTCTGGAACTCTCTTGCTTTTTCAGTGATCCAGCGGATGTTGGCAATTTGATTTCTGGTTCCTCTGCTTTCAGCTTAAACATCTGGAAGTTCATGGTTCACATACTGTTGAAGCCTGGCTTGGAGAATTTTGAGCATTACTTTACTAGCTTGTGAGATGAATGCAATTGTGGGGTAGTTTGAACATCGTTTGGCATTGCCTTTCTTTGGGATTGGAATGAAAATGGACCTTTTCCAGTCCTGTGGCCACTGCTGAGTTTTCCAGATTTGCTGGCATATTGAATGTGGCACTTTCACAGCATCATCTTTTAGGATTTGAAATATCTCAACTGGAATTCCATCACCTCCACTAGCTTTGTTCATAGTGATGCTTCTTAAGGCCCACTTGACTTCGCATTCCAGGATGCCTGGCTCTAGGTTGAGTGATCACACCATCGTTATTATCTGGGTCGTGAATACCTTTTTTGTATAGTTCTTCTGTGTATTCTTGCCACCTGTTCTTAATATCTTCTGCTTCTGTTAGGTCCATACCATTTCTGTCCTTTATAGTGACCATCTTTGCATGAAATGTTCCGTTGGCATCTTTAATTTTCTAGAAGAGATCTCTAGTCTTTCCCATTCTATTGTTTTCCTCTATTTCTTTGCACTGATCACTGAGGAAGGCTTTCTTATCTTTCCTTGCTATTCTTTGGAACTCTGCATTCAAATGGGTATATCTTTCCTTTTCTCCTTTGCCTTTCGCTTCTCTTCTTTTCACAGCTATTTGTAAGACTTCCTCAGAATCCATTTTGCCTTTTTGCATTTCTTTTTTTCTGGAGATGGTCTTGATCCCTGCCTCCTGTACAAAGTCACAAACCTCCATCCATAGTTCTTCAGGCATTCTGTCAGATGTAATCCCTTGAATCTATTTGTCACTTCCACTGTATAATTGTAAGGGATTTGATCTAGGTCATACCTGAATGGTCTAGTGGTTTTCCCTCCTTTCTTCAATTTAAGTCTGAATTTGGCAATAAGGAGTTCATGATCTGAGCCACAGTCAGCTCCTGGTCTTGTTTTTGCTGACTGTATATAGAGCGTCTCCATTTTTGGTTGCAAAGAATATAATCAATCTGATTTCAGTATTGACTGTCTGCTGATGTCCATGTGTAGAGTCCTCTTGTGTTGTCAGAAGAGGTATTTCCTGTTAACAGTGCATTCTCTTGGCAAAACTGTATTAGCCTGTGCCCTGCTTCATTCTGTACTCCAAGACCAAATTTGCCTGTTACTCCAGGTATCTCTTGACTTCCTACTTTTCCATTCCAGTTCCCTATAATGAAAAAGACATCTGTTTTGGGTGTTAGTTCTAGAAGTTCTTGTAGGTCTTCATAGAACCATTCAACTTCAGCTTCTTCAGCATTACTGGTCGGGGCATAGAATTGGATTGCTGTGATATTGAATGGTTTGCCTTGGAAACGAACAGAGATCATTCTGTCATTTTTGAGATTGTATCCAAGTACTGCATTTCAGACTCTTTTGTTGGCTACTTCCTTTCTTCTAAGGGATTCTTGCCCACAGTAGTAGATATAATGGTCATCTGAGTTAAATTCACCCATTCCAGTCCATTTTAGTTCTCTGATTCCTAAAATGTTGATGTTCACTCTTGCCATCTCCTGTTTGACCACTTCCAATTTGCCTTGAGTGATGGACCTAACACTCCAGGTTTTTATGCAATATTGCTCTTTACAGCATCGGACTTTACTTCCATCACCAGTTACATCCACAAGTGGATGTTGTTTTTGCTTTGGCTCCGTCTCTTCATTCTTTCTGGAGTTATTTCTCCACTGATCTCCAGTAGCATATTGGGCACCTACCGACCTGGGGAGTTCATCTTTCAGTGTCCTAGCTTTTTGCCTTTTCATGCTTTTCATGGGGTTCTCAAGGCAAGAATACTGAAGTGGTTTGCCATTCTCTGCTCCAGTGGACCACGTTTTGTCATTGATTACCTATTTTATACTCAGTAGTGTATATATATATATCAATCCAGATCTTCCAATTTATCTCACTCCACTTTCCCATCTTGGTGTCCATGCATCTGTGTCTCTATTTCTGCTTTGCAAATGGGTTCATCTGTATGCTTTTCTAGATTCTGTATTTGTGCATTAATGTACAATATTTGTTTTTCTCTTTCTGACTCATTTCACTCTGTATGACAGTGTCTAGGTCCATTCATGTCTCTGCAAATGCACACAATTTCATTCTTTTTTATGGCTGAATAATACTCCATTGTGTATATGTACCACATCTTCCTTGTCCATTCCTCTGTTGATGGACATTTAGGTTGCTTCCATGTCCTGGCTATTGTAAATAGTGCTGCAGTGAGCATTGGGGGTGCATGTATCTTTTGGAATTACAGTTTTCTCCAGGTATATGCCCAGGAGTGGGATTGCTGGGTCATGTATATGGTAGTTCTATTTTTAGTTTCTTAAGGAACCTCTGTATGCTGTTCTCCATAGTGGCTGTACCTGTTTACATTCCCAGCAACAGTGTAGGATTCTCTTTCCTCCATACCTCTTCAGCAAAATTTATTGTTTATAGATTTTTTGATGATGGCCATTCTGACTGGCCATCTGGCATGAGGTGATATAAAAATATAAATGTCTTTTATAAACCTGAGTCCTTTTAAATATAAATGTCACTTCCCTACTTTAAATGCTTAAATGGCTTTCTTGTTTGATAATGGTGAATTATCAGCAACCTATAAATGCTGAATAGTGGACTCCTGCTACCTCTTCCCTTGTAATACCCTGCCTTTCTAGTCTTTTTCTACCAGGAGCCTCTACAGGGTTTTTCTCTTTCTAGAGGCTCTGATCCCAGCTCTTGACATGGTTGGCTTCTTCTCATCCTTGAGGACAGTATTTAAATGTAGCTTCTACTAAAGGCCTTGATCACCTTCTTTCTAAAACTCTCCCTTTTGACTTCCCCATTATCTTCAGCAGGTCTTTGCAGCATGACGCAAATTTGCAGAGTTTTTTATTCATGTGATTGTTTGTGATGCCCACTGTAGACTGTAAACTCTGTGAGCACTAGAACTGTGTATATTGTGAGTTCACTGTTACATCCCTAGTGATTATCCTAGTTTTAGACACATAGGAGACAGTCACTAAATGTTTGGTTGAATTAAGAACTCCGCTTTGAGTAAGTACGTGTGCTTGTACTTTTCCTTTTTGACGCCAAGAAATTGTGCAGACTCCTTCAGTAATTGCTGTAATTCCTTTTGTTTCTTTTATTAGAAATAGTATTTTAAAACACATATCTGTGTATCTTTTTTGGGGGGAATGGAGCATTCTGCGAAGCTTGTAAGATGCTAGTTCCCCCAAGCAGGGCCGAGGTCCCAGTAGTGACAGTGCTGAGCCCTGACCACTGGATTGCTAGGGAATTTTTTTTTTTTAAGGACTTCATTTTTTAAGAGTAGTTTTAGATTCATGGCAAAATTAAGAGGAAGGTACAGAGACTTCCCATATACCCTCTGCCCCTACACATGCATAGCCTCCCCCATTATCAGTATCCTCCATCGGAGTGGTACTGTTGTTACAATCGATGAACCAACACTGACACATCATAATTATCTAAATCCTGTACTTTAAGCTTCTGGCATATTTCAAAATAGTTTATTTTTCCCTCCCCCTGCTGGAAGCACAGGGGGATTTTTTTGGTGTTGTACACTATGTGAGTTTGGACTTAATGTCCATATAATAATAATGTCCAACGTGTTCATAATTTGGACATGTATACTGAAACGTATCCACTGTTATAGTGTCATACAGAGTAGTTTCGCCACCCTAAAAATCATCTGTGCTGCACTTGTTCACCCACCACCCTTCCCATGATAACTGCTGATCTTTTTTACTGTCTTTATAGTTTTGCCTTTTCCAGAATGTCATATAGTTGGAATCATACAGTATATAGCATTTTCAGATTAGCTTCTTTCACTTACTAATATGCCTTTAAATTTCTTCTTTCTTTTTGTAGCTTGATAGCTCATTTCTTTTTAATGTTGAATAATATTCTGGATATTTGGGCTTTCTGATAGCTCAGCTGGTAAAGAATCTGCCTGCAATGCAGGAGACCCCAGTTCGATTCCTGGGTCAAGAAGATCTGCTGGAGAAGGGATAGGCTACCCTCTCTAGTATTCTTGGGCTTCCTTGGCAGCTCAGATGGTAAAGAATCCTCCTGGAACGTGGGAGAACTGGGTTTGATCCCTGGGTTGGGAGGATCCCCTGGAGAGAAGGGAAAGGCTACCCATACCAGTATTCTGGCCTGGAGAATTCCATGGACTGTATATTCCATGGGGTCGCCAAGAGTCAGACACAACTGAGTGACTTTCACTTCACTTCACTTCAGTATTCTGGATGTCTGGATATACCACAGTTTATCTATTCAACTTCTGAAGGACATTAGAGCTCTTAGCTTGTTAATAATAGTTGTTTTAAATTCCTGGTCTGATAATTCCATCATTCTTGCCATCTCTTGTTCTGTTAACTTGCCCTGTCTCTTCATATTGCATTTTTTGCCTTTTAGTATGCCTTGTAATTTTTCACTGATAGCCAGATATGATATACCTGGTAAAAGGAATTGCTGTAAATAGGCCTTTCATAATAAAATGGCAAGGTATAAGGGGAGGGGAAGCATTCTATAGTCCTGTGATTAGGTGTCAGTCTTTTAGTGAGCCTGTTTCTCTGAACTGTAAGTTTTATGTGTGTCTCACTTCAGTGGAACAGGATGGCTAGAGTTGTTTGGGGTTGGGCATTTCCCTTCCATCATATGGAAGGCTAGAGGGAGCTGGAGTTGAGTAGTTCTCTTTTCCCAGGTCAGTTAAGCTCTGACAAATAATACCCTAGCAAGTTAGGCTGTGATTAACTATTTTCTCCAGAGGGCAGGCATCCTTAAAAACAGAGTCCTCTGGCATATTTAAAAATAGTTCACTTTTCTGTTCCCCTACTGAAAGCTCAAGAGGATTTTTTTTTCCTCTAATACTTGCTGTGGGAACCTGGTCGAGCTCTTGGAGGCAAATCTCACAAAACTGTGGGGTCCCTCCTGTGACAGTGTCCCCTGGAACCTTTAACTCTTAGAGCTATTTACACTGAGTATCCAGAAATTCGTCAGTTACAGTTCAGATTTTCCTTCCCTGGCACTGATTCCTGCCACATACCCTCTACTCCAGTAAGCTGTGACTCCCGGTTTTCACTTGTCCTTCTTCAATCTGGGCATCAGTGGTTCGGCCTATATTCTTCCCTCTTTTATGGATCTGAGAGCTTTTGATTTTTCAGTTCCTAGAGTTTTTACCTGTGCTCCTTACATGCAGGACTGAAAATTGTGAGTTCCCTGTACATACTTTTCTCTTTCCTTTCCCTCTTTTCTTTTTTTTCTATAAGAACAATTTAAATCTTTCTGTTCTATAGTAAAAGATATGGTAAGTTTCAGGTATGTCCCTTTTTTGTGGGAGAAAGTGAATCAAATGGAGGAAAATAAATTGGTATCAGGGCTGAAAATAAATTTGCAACTGGCTTTCGTCTTCAACTTCACCAACTGTGTGTCTGTGTTAAACAGGCTGTTTTTCAATGGCTTAGAAAAATATATAGGAACTAAATAGTGATAATGCCAGAGAAACTCTCAGGTGAGACCACTTAGTGTCTTGGTCATTAGATTTTATTTTCTGATGCTGTCTTATGACATCTAAGATGGGTAAAAATTTGAGTTATACTTTCCTAATGATTAGTGCCTTTTCTACAATTAACACATTGCATATAACTAAGCAGGATATAGTCATCATGGTACTTGGAATTATTATGTTTTTCTTTCTCTTGAGAATGATGGCAAGAGTTACAATCTCTTAGATCAACCTGTTAAATCTGTTCTTTGGTTGAAAAACAAGATTGAGAACTCATTTATTATATATTGCTTTATTCATTGAATATTTTGAGAACCTACTATGCCAGGCCCTATGAATAAAATGGTGAATGAGAGTGCCTATCTTCACAGAATAATATACCAGTGAACAAGCAGTTTCAGTTTAGTTCAGTCGCTCAGTCGTGTCCAACTCTTTGTGACTCCCATGAACCGCAGCACGCCGGGCATCCCTGTCCATCACCAACTCCTGGAGTCCACCCAAACACATGTCCACTGAGTCGGTGATGCCATCCAACCATCTCATCCTCTGTCGTCCCCTTCTCCTCCTGCCCTCAATCTCTCCCAGCATCAGGGTCTTTTCCAATGAGTCAGCTCTTCGCATGAGGTGGCCAAAGTATTGGAGTTTCAGCTTCAACATCAGTCCTTCCAACAAGTATTCAGGACTGATTTCCTTTAGGATGGACTGGTTGGATCTCCTTGCAGTCCAAGGGACTCTCAAGAGTCTTCTCCAACACCGCAGTTCAAAAGCATCAATTCTTTAGTGCTCAGCTTTCTTTATAGTCCAACTCTCACATCCATACATGAGTACTGGAAAAACCATAGCCTTGACTAGACGGACTTTTGTTGACAAAGTGATGTCTCTACTTTTTAATATGCTATCTAGGTTGGTCATAACTTTCCTTCCAAGGAGTAAACGTCTTTTAATTTCGTGGCTGCAGTCACCATCTGCAGTGATTTTGGAGCCCCCCAAAATAAAGTCAGCCACTGTTTCCACTGTTTCTCCATCTATTTGGCATGAAGTGATGAGACCAGATGCCATGATCTTAGTTTTCTGAACGTTGAACTTCAAGCCAACTTTTTCACTCTCCTCTTTCACTTTCATCAAGAGGCTCTTTAGTTCTTATTCACTTTTTGCCATAAGGGTGGTGTCATCTGCATATCTGAGGTTATTGATATCTCTCCCGGCAGTTACAGTGCACAGTGGTTAATGCTATTTGGGGATGCTAAAAGAGTCTATAAGAGGGACCCCAAACCCAAAGTTGAGTCAAAGGAAAAGTTTTCCAGAAAGATATGTTTAAAGTAAAAGCTAAAGAGGAGCATGAGTTAATGAACTAAGGAGCAGAGATAAAAGGGGGATCCAGGCCAAGGGCCCTTTGCTGAAAATGAAGTGAGTTTGGTATTCATTAGCATGTAACATAAAGGAGTGATTTAACTGAAATGAAGCTGTAGAGGTGAGCACGTCCCGGGTCAGGAAGGACTGTAAGCCTCCACTGAGCCACCTGGAAAGCATTTTTTAAGGACATTGGGAAGCTATTGAAGGGCCTTCAAGTTGGAGGATGACATGATTAGACTTGCATTTAGAAAGTTCCCTCTGGCTACAGTGCTACACAAATTGGTTTGGAGAGAGAGGTAAGGGAGTTGAGAGGAGAAACCTGAAAGCAAGATCAGTTGAGAGATTGTTTCATTCCTGTGGGAGAATGGTTTCTTTCCAGAGTGATACTAATGAAGACAGAGGAAAGCTTAGAGATTTGAGTGTTATTTAAGAGCTAAAATTCCTCTGTGTCTTGTTTAGGTCACTGGGTAGATGGTTAGTATAGTATTCATTGAAGAAAGAACCCAAGAGAAGAAAGTAGGTTTGACATTTTCTTGGGGAGGAGAGGGATGGTGGGAGAAGTGGGAACCAAGAGAAGATGAGCTTAATTTGGACTGTTGAAATTGAGGTATCTGAATTTTCTATGGTGAGGTAGAAAAATATACCCCTGAGTATATACATCTCAAACATAGGAGAAGGGTGTTAGCTGGAAATACAAATGAAGATTCATCAGCATATAAATGAACATGTAGGAGTGCTTTGAACAAAAACTGCAGTACTTGGGAACAGTGTCTTTTGTATAATGGACACTTACTAAATATTTTTTGAAAGAATACATGACTAAACGCCATGGGAGTGGTTTTGAGTGAGAAAAGAGGTAGGCTTGTGCCTGCCAGTATTGGGAGGAAATGAAACAACTAGGGACAGGCTGAGTAAGAAGGAGCAGTGAGAGATAGGAGGAAAACCTGGGAGACTGCGGCAGCGTGAACCCAAAGGGGAAAGAATATTTTAAGAAAGACCAAAAGGCTGTCAGGGTCAGGAGAATAAGAAGAGGACTAAAACGTGTTTCTTGGATTTTTAGGACTAAAACGTGTTTCTTGGATTTTTCCTCAAGGATGTGGTTTACCTGGGTGAGGAGAAGGAGATCAGTGGTTTGGAGGGATGGGATTAAAAACCTTACTGCAGTGAGTTCAGGAATGAGGAAACAGAAGCATCTAGTGAGGACAGCTCTTCAGTTTGGTTGTGAAAGGCCTGTGGGAAGAGACACAATGGCTGCCAGACAGGAAATAGTGATCAAGGGATGGGTGTTAGAGCTTGTGTTTTTAATGGTAAGGTTGTGAACATGTTTAATGCTCATTACAGGAAGTCAACAGAGAAGGATAAAGTTAAGAGGAGAGAGCAATAATACAGTAAAGTTTGTAGGAGTGATTTGACTTGGGCAGGAGGGCCACCTCTCCTGTATGAGACAGGAAGAAGGTTTGGTGTTAGAAAATCAAGGGAATTTTCATCATAGGACTTTTTGTTTCTGTGAAATAGCAAGATAGAAATTTAAATAACTAAAGTAGTACATGCTTATTTAAAATTACTTAGAATGCAGAGATATAAAAATTTAAAATTTCATTGTTTGCCCTTTAAATGTGTTCTTCAGAGATTAACTGGTTTCAGTTTCTTATGTATCCTATCGAATTTCTTTCTAAATACACACAAACTGTATTCACATGAGAGATTGCAAAAGGATTTTAACTGTTTTTTTTAAAAAGTGGGATCATACTATACATATGATTGTGCAACAAACCTTTTTTCCCCCATCATACCATATTTGGTTTTATTTCCAAACCGATCACATAATAAATCTACCTTTTTTTCTTTTCAGTAGCTTATACTATTCCATGTATGGAGGATACTATTTTTTGACCATTCTAATCATGGGAATTTAAGTTAACTCTAGTTTCTTGATATTAAAAATAATACTCAGTGGATGTTCTTAACAGTATAGTATGGTCAAATCATATTCAAGATTTTAATGTATTCAATTATATCCGTATAAATTTCCTGGTTCATTAGTTTATTCAGTGGGTTATAATCTATTACTGTGATTTTTTTTTTTTTATTTTGTAAAGATTTATTTCTTTCTTTTTGGCTGTGTTGGGTCTTTGTGGCTGCTTGCAGCTTTCCTCTAGCTGTGGCGAGTGCGGGCTACTCTTCATTGTGGCGCCCCGGCTTCTCGTTGTGGTGGCTTCTCTTGTTGCTGAGCGCAGACCTAGGATGCACAGGTTTTAGTTGTTGCAGCGCATGTGCTCAGTAGTTGTGGCCCAGGGGCTCTGGAGCACTGGCTCAGTAGTTGTAGCAAATGGGCTTAGCTGCCTTGCGGCTTGTGAGATCATCCTGGAGTAGGAATTGAACCCATGGCACGTGGACTTAGTTTCTCCTCAGCATGTGAGATCTTAGTTCCCTGACCAGGGATTGAATCCATGTCCCTTGCACTGCAAAGCAGATTCTTAACCACTTGCCCATCAAGGAAATCCTGATGTGGATATTGACTTCCCTGGTGATCCAGTGGTTAAGACTCTGCACTTCCAATGCAGGGGGCCAGGGTTTGATCCTTGGTCAGGGAACTAGATCCCACATGCTGCAACTACCTGATGCAGCCAAATAAATAAATTTTGGGGCTTCCCAGGTGGCTCAGATGGTTAAAGAATCTCCCTGCCATGCAGGAGACCCAGGTTCAATCCTTGAGTCAGGAACATCCCCTGGAGAAGGGAATGACAACCCACTCCAGTATACTTGCCTGGAAAATCCCATGAACAGAGGCACCTGGTGGGCTACAGTCCATGGGGTCACAGAGAGTCAGACATGACTGAGTGACTAACATTTTCTTCACTTTCCCCTGCGTTGGCAGGAAGATTCTTAACCACTGGACCATTAGGGAGGCCTGAGTGGAATTTATTTTGATGTTCATATTTGGCCACTATGAATCCCTGTGTGTCCCTTGTGTCCTTTTGACATGTCCCCATCATTCATTAATCACTTCCTTACCTCAATTTTCTAGGCTCATCTTGTACTCCACTGCCTTAGGTCTGGGATCCGCCATTTCTGAGGAACTCTGGATCCTTGAGAATGGTCTTAAAACCAAAATCTGGGTGCCAGATGTGCTCATGCTATTGAGTGTTGTTCCTCTCAGGCCCTGGTAGTAGATAGAGCTCATAATTATTTTATTGCTGTGTTTGTTTGTCAAGTATATGTATGTATGGGGCTTCCCTGGTGACTCAGTGGTAAAGAATCTGCCTGTAATGCAGGCGACCTGGGTTTGATCCCTCAGTCAGGAAGATCCCCTGGAGAAGGAAATGGCAACTCACTCCAGTATTCTTGCCTGGGAAATCCCATGGACAGAGGAGCCTGGTGAGCTATAGTCCATGGGGTCACAAACGAGTCAGACAAAACTTAGCGACTAAACAGTAACATATGTATATATGTATATATAATATCATGAGTTTACATTGATACTTCCAATGCCAGTTCAATACCACCCAGTTCATTCTAGTTTTTTCCCTTTCCATTTTTGTAATTCTTTTCTCTACAGTGAAAAACCTGTCATTGTTCAATATGTTTGCTTATTTGATCGATCTGCCTGTATGTGACTGATCTCCCATAGCCACCTCCACTCACTCCTCACTTCACTTGGGTTCTGTCACTCCATGCCAGACTGCCTCTTCCACATAGATGAAGATGGCTTCACCTTGCCCGTGCTCCAGCGTACCATGCTGGGTGAGGACCTAGGACTTCCATGCTGGGCTCCTCACCATTTTCAGGGTCTTACACTCTGTATGGGGTCCCTTGTTCCTTTCCCACTCCATGGACCTGCACATTTTACATTTTGAGTTACATGTAGTGAAATACACAGATCTTGAGTGAACTCTTGGATTGAGTTTTGATAAGTGTAACGGTGGATATTCAACAGCCAAGAAAGTTTCTTAGTGTCCCCTTGCATTTAATTCCTACTTTTCCTTCAAAGAGGAGAGGATTGTTATTGAACTTTATATTTTGAGTACCACATGTGTCTCAATGACTGTAGGGTTAAAATGTGTCTTCCAAATTAAAAAAAAAATTTTTAATTGTGGTGGGAGAAACACATAACACAAATGTATCCTCTTACCTATTTTTAAGTGTATAATAGTTCAGTAGTGTTAACTATATTCACATTGCTGTGGAACACATCCTCTCTTTTTCATCTTGCAGAACTGAAGCTCTGTACCCATCAAACAGCAACTCTCTTTTAGCCCTTCACTACTTTCTGTTCCTGTAATTTTGACAACTCTAGATATCTCTATATGAGTGGAATCATGCCATATTTGTCCTTGTATATTGTGTGTGTGTGTATTTAAAAGAGTGATTTGGCTATTCTCAGTCATTTTCTTTTCTATAAATACTTTTTAATCAACTTGTTAATATGTATAAAAATTCCGTAGTGATTTTTATATGGATTGCATTAAATATGTCAGTTTGGGGAAAATTAACATCACAACTATCAATATATTAAGTCTTCCAATCTGTAAACACAGTATATCTATTTATTCAGATCTTTATTTCTGTAGTATATTATAGTTTTGAACATAAATTTTGTACATTGTATAAAATATGTTCATAAGTACTTTTAGTTTTCTTGATGCTATTTTAGATGGAATTATTATTTTAAAGACTATATTTTTATAGATTTTTAGGCACAATTTTAGGTTTACATAAAAATTGAACAGAAAATACAGAGAATTTCTATATATTCCCTCACAATACCCCCTTCCCATTTTTCCTATTTAGTAAGTATTTTTCCCTTGCATTAGTGTTACACATACAACTGTTATACCTGGTTAGTCAATATGGATTTATTTTTATTAACTAAAATCCATAGTTTGCATTAGGGTCCAGTCCTGTGTTGTGTGTTACATGGGTTTTTACAACCACATAATGACATGTGTCTATCATTACAGCATCATACAAAGTGTTACTATTGCACTGAAAATCCTCTGCGGTTCACCTGTTCATCCCTCCACCCCACTAATCCTTGACAACTACTGATATATTTTTTACAATCTCAATAGTTTTTCCTTTTTCAGAATGTCATATAGTTGGAATATACGTATTCTTTTCAGATTGGCTTCCTTCACTTAGCAGTATGCATTTAAGTTTCCTCTATGTCCTTTCGTGGCTTGATACCTCATTTGTTTTTATCACTGAATAATATTCCATTATAGTTATACCACAGTCTATAGTTATACCACAGTCTATTTATTCACTCATCTATTGAAATACGTCTTGATTGCTTCCAGGTTTTAGCAGTTTCAAATAAAGCAACTGTAAACTTTCATGTGAAAGTTTTTGTATGGATTTAAGTTGTTAGTTCATTTGAATAAAGACCTAGGATTGCAGGATCATATAGTGCAAGTATGTTTAGTTTTGTGAGAAACTGCCAAACTGTCTTCCAAGTGGCTGTACCATTTGGCATTCCATTAGCAGAGAACAAGAGTTCCTGTTGTTGCACCTGCGTTTGGTGTTGTCAGTGTTTGGGGGTTTCATCATTCTAAGAAGTTTGTAGTGGTATCTCATTTTAACTTACTGTGAGGTAATTCCATAATAGTGTATTATGTTGAGCATCTTTTTCATATACTCATTTGTGATCTGTCTATCTTTGGTGAGGTATCTGTTAATCTTTTGCCCTTTTTTGAAATAGAGTGTTTCTTATTGCTTTAAGAGTTTTTTGTGTACTTTGGGTAACAGTCTCTTTTCAGTTATGTGTTTTGTGAATAGTTCTCCCAGTCTGTAGCTTGTCTTTTCATTTTCTTTAGCGTCACTTTGCAAAACAGAAGTTTTTAGTTTTTAAGTTCGACTTATCAATCTTCTTTTTCATAGATCACACTTTTATTGGTGTATTTAAGAAATCATTGCCAAGCCCATGGTCACTTAGATATTTTTCTGTAGTATCTTCTAGTAGTTTCATAGTTTTTGTGTTTTATGTTTGGCTCTGTGATTTGAGTTAATTTGTGTGACAGGTAAAATCTGTATCTCGATTCACTTTTTTACATGTAGCATCCATTTGTTCCAGCACTACTTGTTGAAAAGACAGTCCTCCACTGAATTGCCTTTGGTCCTTTGTCAGAGAACAGTTTGACTATATTTGTGTATATTTGATTTGGGCTTTCCATTCTATTTCATTGATTTATTTGTCTTTTCTTTTTTCCAATACAACACTGATTAGTGATCATTATAGCTTTATAATGAGTCTTGAAGTTGAGTAGTGTCTGTCTTTTGACTTTGTTCTTTTCTTTCAATAGTATGTTGGCTATTCTGGGCCTTTTGCTTTTTCATATAATAATTAGAATCAGTTTGCCAATGCTCACAAAATAACTGGATGAGAGTTTGTTTTTTAAATGGTAGTAAAAAATTTTTTCTAAGTGGGAGATATGAAAAATTGTGAGATACTGAAGGAGTGGAACTTGTCAGGTGGGCTTGGCCTTGGTTCCAGTGTGAGATGGTGACATAGGAGGCTTCTGAACTCGTCTCTTCCCAAAGACACCAAATCTTAGAGCTGTACACAGAAGAATTCCCTCTGAAAGGAATCCAGAAACTGGATGAGTAATTCCTGCACATTGGGCAAATGAGGAAAAACCCACGGCAAAAAGAATCAGAAAAACTGAGATAAACTCTTTCTAAAAACCCAACCCCCAGCACAGCAACACAGTCAGGAGACAACTTAAAACTCTCAGCTTGTGAGGCTTGAAGGGGTTGGACCCAACCTGTAGCACCCCAACATTTTAGTCTTTGACCTGAAGGATGGCCCCCAAAACACCTGGCTCTGAAAACCAGTGAAGCTTGTGTCTCTGGGACCCTGAAGACTATAGCAAACAGGGAAATAATTCTTAATAGTTCTTGCCATGGCTGTCCCCCAGAATTCAGTGCAGAGACAGAAGACAGAAATACCTGTCTCCCAGTCTTTCCCTGAAGGAGGACTATTAGCATATTGAAAGTACTGCTGCGTAAGAGTCAAGCTTCTAATTCACCACACATCTAGGGACAGACCACAGTGCTCCATAGAGACTTGAGAGGCTGGCAGGTATCACTTCCACAGTCTCCTTCTGGTCCACTCCATGTCACTGGTGTCTCTTTGTTATGAGTTGTACACTCATCTGTTGTCCTGGCTCTGTGGCTGCATCTTAGGGGATACACCCCTGTTTTATTTGCATTCATGGGTCCCACAGGACTATAACAAAGAAACAGCTCTTACCTAACTATCTGCTAACTAGCTCTGAGGGAGCTGAGTAAAAAGCCCAGTCCTCAGTCTCTCCCTGAAAGATCTACCTACATACTTTAAAGGCTGCTGTGGAGGGTCCAGCTTCTAGTCAGCCTGCATCTAGGTGCTGACTGAGATCCCCTCTTTGGGACACTAGCAGATCTTGGCATACCCTCAACTAAGAAGATTTAAATTATATTAAGTATCTTTTCTGACCACAGTGGTGTGAAATTAGAAGTCAGTTGCAAGAAGCCAACTGGATAATTCAGAAATATCTTGGGACTAAACAACAAGCTACTAAAAAGGAAAAATCAAAAGAGAAATCAGCGTAAGTTAATATTAGAAGGCCTAACCAGAGCAATTAAGCAAGAAAAAGAAATAAAAGGCTGCTGCTGTTTTTTTCTCTTTTTTTGGCTGTGCTGCACAACTTATGGGATCTCAGTTCCCTGATCAGGGATTGAACCTGGGCCACAGCAGTGAAAGCCCAGATCCTAACCACTAGACCACCAGGGAACTCTCAAAGCCTTCCCAATTGGAAAGGAAGAAGTAAAACTGTCACTGTTTTCAAGTGACATAGTACTACATATAGAAAACCCTAAAGATACCACCAAAAGACTGTTGGAACTAATTGACAAATTCAGTAAAGTTGCAGGATACATACAAAATTAGTATGCAAAAGTCTATTGGGTTTCAATGATGAACTATCTGAGGAATTTTTAAAATCTATGAATACATCAAATAGGAAAAGGATTTAACTTATATGCAGAGTATATCATGAGAAACGCTGGGCTGGATGAAGCACAAGCTGGAATCAAGATTCCCGGGAGAAATATCAATAACCTTAGATATGCAGATGACACCACCCTTATGGCAAAAAGTGAAGAAGAACTAAAGAGCCTCTTGATGAAAGTGAGAGGAGAGTGAAAAAGTTGGCTTAAAGCTCAACATTCAGAAAACTAAGATCATGGCATCCAGTCCCATCACTTCATGGCAAATTGATGGGGAAACAGTGGCTGATTTTATTTTTCTTTGCTCCAAAATCACTGCAGATGGTGATTTCAGCCATTAAATTAAAAGATGCTTACTACTTGGAAGAAAAGTTATGACCAACCTAGACAGCATGTTAAAAAGCAGAGACATTCCTTTGCTAACAAAGGTCTGTCTAGTCAAGGCTATGGTTTTTCCAGTACTCATATATGGATGTGAGAGTTGGACTATAAAGAAAGCTGAGCACTGAAGAATTGATGCTTTTGAACTGTGGTGTTGGAGAAGACTCTTAAGAGTCCCTTGGACTGCAAGGAGGTTCAACCTGTCCATCCTAAAGGAGATCAGCCCTGGGTGTTCATTGGAAGGACTGATGTTGAAGCTGAAACTCCAATACTTTGGCCACCTGATGCAAAGAGCTGACTCATTTGAAAAGACCCTGATGCTGGGAAAGATTGAGGGCAGGAGGAGAAGGGGACGACGGAGGATGAGATGGTTGGATAGCATCACTGACTCAATGGTCATGAGTTTGGGTAGGCTCCGGGATTTGGTGATGGACAGGGAGGCCTGGCGTGCTGCAGTCCATGGGGTTGCAAAGAGTCAGACACGACTGAGCGACTGAAATGATACTGATACTGATGAGTACATCAAAATAATAAATACTACCTAGGAATAAATTTGATCAGCGAAGTGAAAGATCTGTACATTGAAAACTATAAGACATTGAAAGAAACTGAGACACATACAAATAAATGGAAAGATATTTTGTACTCATGAATTGGAAGAAATAATATTGTTAAATCATTCATAGTATGTGATCCCATGCAATCCTTATCAAAATTCCAATGATATTTTTCATAGAAAGAAAGAAATCAATCCCAGAGTTTGTGTGGAACACAAAAGAGCCCAAAGAATTAAAGCAATCTTGAGAAGGAACAACAAAACTGGAAGTATCACATTTCCTGACTTCAAATTATAATACAGAAGTTATAGTGATCAAAACATTATGGTGGTATTAGTATAAAATCAGACACATAGATCAAAGGCACAGGATAGAGATCCCAGAGGTAAACCTATGCGTATATGGCCAATTAATTTCCAACAAGGGAGCCAAGAATATACAATGGAAACAGGATAGTCTTTTCAATAAGTGGTAGTGGGAAAACTGGACCCTTGTCTTAAACCATATGCAGAGTTTAACATAAACTCAAAATGGATTATAGACTTGAGGGACTTCCCTAGTGGTCCAGTGGTTAAGAGCCCACATTTCCAATGCAGGGGACACAGGTTCGACCCCTGGTTGGGGAGATAAGATCCACATGCCACGCAGCATGGCCAAAAGATTTTTAAAAAATAGATTACATATTTGATAAGATCTGAAAGCATAAAACTCCTAAAAGAAAACATAGTACATAAGCACCTTAACATTGGTCTTAGCAGTGATTTTTTTTTAGATTTGATACCTAAAGCAAGTGCCACAAAAGCAAAAATAAACAAGCTGGATTATATCAAACTAAAAAGCAAAGGGATCCATCAATAAAATGAAGAGTCAGTACTTCCCTGGTGGTCCAGTGGTTTAGTATCCATCTTCCAATGCTGGGGATGCAGCTTTGTTTCTTCATCAGGGAACTAAGATCCCACATGCCATGGGGCAACTAAGCCCACTTGTTTCAAACACTTGAACCCGCATGCCACAACTACAGAGCCTGCATGCTCTGGATCTCACATACCACAGCTAAGACCCAACACAGCCAACAATAAATAAACATTTTTTAAAAAGTGAAGAGTCAACCTATAGAATGGGAGAAAATATTTGCAAATTAAGCATCTGATAAGGGATTAATATCTAAAGTACATTTTTAGAAAGTTCATACAACTCAGAGAAGAAAATCAGATTTTAAAATGGGCAGAGGAACTGAATAGACATTTTTTCAAAGCAGACATACAAATCGCCGGTATCATGTTGAAAAGAAGCTCAACATCACTAATCATTAGGAAAAGGCAAGTCAAACCTACAATATGATATCACTTCATACTCATTATAGCTGTCATCAGAAATAGAAGAGATAAGTGTTGGCAAGACTGTAGAGAAAAGTGAACCTTTATGTGCTGTTGATGATAATGTAAATAGTGTAGCCACTGTGGTAAGCAGTATGAAGGTTCCACTGTTGGGTATTGGGCTTCTCTGGTAGCTCAGCTGGAAAAGAGAAGGGAACAGCTACCCACTCCAGTATTCTGGCCTGGAAAATTCCATGAACTGTATAGTCCATGGGCTTGCAAAGAGTCAGACACGACTGAGCGACTTTCACTTTCTGTTCAGTATGTATCCAATGGAAAGAAAATCATTATCTTGAAGACATACCTGCTGTACCCCCATGTTCTTTGCAGCATTATTTACAGTAGCCAAGACATAGAAACAGCCTACGTGACTGTCAAGAGATAAATGAATAACCACCTGCCTAATACACATACAGGGGCTTCCCAGATAGCTTGGTGGTAAAGAATCCACCTGCAATGCAGGAGACATGGGTTTAATCCCTGGGTCAGGAAGATCCCCTGGAGAAGGAAATGGCAATCCACTCCAATATTCTTGCCTGGGACATCTCATGGACAGAGGAGCCTTGTGGGCCACAGTCCATGGGGTTGCAAAAGAGTCGGACATGACTTAGTGACTGAACAAAAACAATAACACAGAGAGAGAAGAATATTATTCAGCCATAAAAATGAAATCCTGTCATTTGCAACAGTATGGCATTATGCTCAATGAAATAAGTCAAACAGTTAAATACAAATACTGTGTGGTCTTAACTGTGGAATCGTAGAAAAGAGCAGACTGGTGTAGCCAGAGATGAGGGTAGGGGAAGGGGGATGCAAAATGCTGAAGGTAAATTAAAAGATACAAGCTTTCAGTTACAAGATAAATAATTTCTGGGGTGTGTACAGAATGGGATCTGTGGTTAACAATACTGTGTTGTATATATCAAAGTTGCTAAGAGAGTAGATTTTTAAAGTTCTCATTATAAGGAAAAAGTTGAATCTGTCTGGTGATGGATGCTAACTTCTTCTGATAATCCTTTTGTAATACATTCCTGTATCTAATCATGTTGTATACTGTAAACTAATACTAATATATGACTAATGTGTGTCAGTTCAGTTCAGTCGCTCAGTCGTGTCCGACTCTTTGCGACCCCCTGAATTGCAGCACACCAGGCCTCTCTGTCCATCACCACTCCCGGAGTCTACCCAAACCCATGTCCATCGAGTTGGTGATGCCATCCAACCATCTCATCCTCTGTCGTCCCCTTCTCCTCCCGCCCCCAATCCTACCCAGCATTAGGGTCTTTTCCAGTGAGTCAGCTCTTTGTATGAGGTGGCCAAAGTACTGGAGTTTCAGCTTCAACATCAGTCCTTCCAATGAACACCCAGGATTGATCTCTTTTAGGATGGATTGATTGGATCTCCTTGCAGTACAAGGGACTCTCAAGAGTTTTCTCCAACACCACAGTTCAAAAGCATCAATTCTTCGGTGCTCAGCTTTCTTCACCATCCAACTCTCACATCCATACATGACCACTGGAAAAACCATAGCCTTGACTAGACGGACTTTTGTTGGCAAAGTAATGTCTCTGCTTTTAAATATGCTGTCTAGGTTGGCCATAACCTTCCTTCCAAGGAGTAAGCGTCTTTTAATTTCATTGCCGCAATCACCATCTGCAGTGATTCTGGAGCCCAAAAAAATAAAGTCTGACACTGTTTCCACTGTTTCCCCATCTATTTCCCATGAAGTGATGGGACCAGATGCCGTGATCTTAGTTTTCTGAATGTTGAGTTTTAAGCCAAGTTTTTCACTCTCCTCTTTCACTTTCATCAAGAGGCTCTTTAGTTCTTCTTCACTTTCTGCCATAAGGGTGGTGTCATCCGCATATCTGAGGTTATTGATATTTCTCCTGGCAATCTTGATTCCAGCTTGTGTTTCCTCCAGCCCAGCATTTCTCATGATGTACTCTGAATATAAGTTAAATAAGCAGGGTGACAATATACAGCTTTGATGTACTCCTTTTCCTATTTGGAACCAGTCTGTTGTTCCATGTCCAGTTCTAACTGTTGCTTCCTGACCTGCATACAGGTTTCTCAAGAGACAGGTCAGATGGTCTGGTATTCCCATCTCTTTCAGAATTTTCCACAGTTTATTGTGATCCACACCGTCAAAGGCTTTGTCATAGTCAGTAAAGCAGAAATAGATGTTTTTCTGGAACTCTCTTGCTTTTTCGATGATCCAGCGGATATTGGCAATTTGATCTCTGGTTCCTCTGCCTTTTCTAAAACCAGCTTGAACATCTGGAAGTTCACGGTTCACGTATTGCTGAAGCCTGGCTTGGAGAATTTTGAGCATTACTAGCATGTGAGATGAGTGCAATTGTGGGGTAGTTTGAGCATTCTTTGGCATTGCCTTTCTTTGGGATTGGGATGAAAAGTGACCTTTTCCAGTCCTGTGGCCCTGCTGAGTTTTCCAAATTTGCTGGCATATCGAGTGCAGCACTTTCATAGCATCACCTTTGAGGATTTGAACTAGCTCACCTGGAATTCCATCACCTCCACTAGCTTTGTTCGTAGTGATACTTTCTAAGGCCCACTTGACTTCACACTCCAGGACGTCTGGCTCTAGGTGAGTGATCACACCATCGTGATTATCTGGGTCGTGAAGATCTTTTTTGTACAGTACTTCGGTGTATTCTTGCCACCTCTTCTTAATATCTTCTGCTTCTGTTAGGTCCATACCATTTCTGTCCTTTATCGAGCCTATCTTTGCATGAAATGTTCCTTTGGTATCTCTAATTGTCTTGAAGAAATCTCTAGTCTTTCCCAATCTGTTGTTTTCCTCTATTTCTTTTCATTGATCTCTGAGGAAGGGTTTCTTATCTCTCCTTGCTATTCTTTGGAACTCTGCATTCAGATGGGAATATCTTTCCTTTTCTCCTTTGCTTTTCGCTTCTCTTCTCTTCTCAGCCATCTGTAAGGCCTCCTCAGACAGCCATTTTGCTTTTTTGCATTTCTTTTCCATGGGAATTGTCTTGATCCCTGTGTCAGTTGTATAGCAATATATGTGTGTATAGCAAAAATGTGTGTCAGTTGTATAGCAATAAAATTGGAAACCATAATTATCAGATGGCAGTAGATCAGTGAGGGTTGGAATAGCAAGAATGGGAGAAGTTAATAATTGGAATTTGTGGACAAAAGAAAAATTAATACCAGAACCAAGACACTTCTTTGAGAAAGATCTTCAGTGTTCTTCTTACTTGCTGCAAGTAATAAGTTCTTCCTTCTCCTGGAAAAAAGAAAAAAATAAATGAAGTGAGAATCTGTAAACTTTGTTCTTCCCTTCAGTAATAGCACTCCCATAATGTATTTTGGTTAAATAAAAAGATTTTGACCATTCATTAGGATAATTAAAGTGAGATTCTTATTGGTGTCCCTTAAAAAAAAAGTTAGAATGAGTATAAGCGTTTTGTTTTTACTTAAATTGTAGTATACTTTTTTAAATTGTCATATTATTTTTGATAGTGTTTTTAAGCACACATGCAAGCACATTCACATGTGCAGATGTCATTTTGACTGAATGTTTACTGAATACTTTCTTTGGGTGTGAGATATTGATAGATAGATAGATAGATAATCATTCAGTCATGTCCAACTCTTTGCATGGACTGCAGCCTGCCAGGCTCCTCTGTCCTCGGGGATTCTCTAGGCAAGAGTACTGGAGTAGGTTGCCGTGCCCTCCTCTAGGGGATCTTCCCGACCCAAGGATCGAACACAGGTCTCCCACATTGCAGGCAGATTCTTTACCATCTGAGCCACCAGGGAAACCCAAACTGCCCTTAAAATTTATCCTATGTTCTAAACATCATATTAGGCTTTGATCTCATTCTTTGAGGAGCTTACAGTGGGAATTTCAGATTTGTTGCAGGCACTTTTTGTTGGCAACTTTCTACACAAGGGGAATTTTGCTGGGGGCTCTGCAAAGAATTTTCATCTTTACTAAAAAAGAGATGCATGATGAGAAAATCTTGCTATTGCTCTTTCATTTCTGTTTTGGACACTGATACGGGAAGTGATACCTGATACTGAAATTTGTGACCAGGAGGCTACAAGCATTAGGACCAAAGCCAACTTGTATTTATGAAGGAACGGTAGAAAAGAGAGTCTGGTCACTTTGGAGATTCTTTAAACATATCCTTACCATATGATCCAGCTACACTCATAAACAATTTCATCTGTAAATTATATCAGGAGAGAGAGATTTAGAAGCTTAACAAAGTCCTGTCATGACTATCAACAAATAATATGTGTGTGTTGACTTTAAAATTTAAATATGTTCATTTTTGACAATGCCAGTATATGAGACGGAGAAGGCAGTGGCAACCCACTCCAGTAGTCTTGCCTGGAAAATCCCATGGATGGAGGAGCCTGGTAGGCTGCAGTCCATGGGGTTGCGAAGAGTCAGACATGACGGAGTGACTTCACTTTCCCTTTTCACTTTCATGCATTGGAGAAGGAAATGGCAACCCACTCCAGTGTTCTTGCCTGGAGAATCCCAGGGACAGGGGAGCCTGGTGGTCTGCCGTCTATGGGTTCGCAGAGAGTCGGACACAACTGAAGTGACTTAGCAGTAGCAGAAGCAGTATATGAAAATCTAAAATAACAAGCTGTAAATCAGGGGAAAAAGTGAACACAAATGAAAAATACAAAGAGTAATAGACAAAGTAGTACAGTTTTCCAGATCTTACAAATGAGACTATTATACTACTGATAATTGATGAAGCTTTAGGGGATTAGTTCGATGGTCAAAAGTGTCTGGACAGGCTAAAACACCATTTACCTGTTCTCAGAAAAATGTATAAGGCAAGAGAGTATATATAGCCTGACGGTTTTTCATGGATAGACACATGACCACCTGTTAAGATGGGACTGTTTAAATAAAACATCTGAAATTGTGTTTCTCTCTCTCTCTTTTTTTTTTTTGGTCACATTGCAAGGATTGCAGGATCTTAGTTCCCCAACCAGGAATTCAACCCGCGCCCTTGGCAGTGAAATCACCAAGTCTTAACAACTGGACCTCCAGGGAATTCCCCATTTCTCTTTCTTTACTCATCTTGTTTGAGGGACCTTGGGTAGACAACAGAAATAATTGAAGGCTATTAGATTAAGTTGTAATAAGAGAAAGAAATATAAATTCATAATGTTGTTCATGTAGGAAGCCCAGTAATTGTTGACCTATTCTTACCACCCTGCTTTTTTACCTTAACAGAATATATGTTATGAAAGTAGACATATCATTTCCTGAATTCGGGGAAATACATTTGAATGATTATTAGCATTACAGAAGCATAAAGTCATTATGCAGTATTAATAATGGAAAGAAAAACAGAAAGGATGAAAATAAACAGTTTAACTACTATAATGAAGTAAACATTGTGTTCTGGGATCATGTGCCCATTTGTAAATTCAGCTCACAGGTTTGTGCCTGTACTAGGGAATTAATGGTGTCTGTAAGAAGCTTATACAGTCTAGACCTACTTACTTTCTTGTATTACATGTAGTAATAACCATGCAGTTCTAATTCTCTTCTTCCTTAAAATTTTAAGGTAAGTCTTTAATGAAAGTGAAATAAAAGTATGTGTTTAGTCTGTGATTGCTGTGACACAGTGTTCTGTGAGAACAGAATATTGTTTTATTAAGGAAAATCACCTAGATTTTCAAAAATTAGTGTTGAAATTACCTCATTGTAAACTTTGTCTTGGGCTTAGTCCTGAATTGAGAAACTGGAGAGTTCTGAAATGGATGAGTTTTAAGATTTTTTTGTTTCTCAGATTTATTTTCACCTGGAGGTTGTGCAAAAGATCTACTTCAGACACTCTCATTTATACTCAGTCCACAATGAAAACTAGACCAAAAGTTGAGCTTTGCAGAGATTTAGTGTTGGACTACTTTGTGGCACTAGGGTTTTGGAAAGGCCTTTATAGAAGTGGTGCCTCTGGAGGTGTTAGTTGCTTTTGGGCTTCCCAGGTGGCTCAGTGGTAAAGAATCCACCTGCCTATACAGGAGATGCAGGAGACGTAGGTTCGATTCCTGGATTGAAATGATCCCTTGGAGAAGCAAATGACAACCCAACTCTAGTATTCTTGCTTGAAAAATTCCATGAACAGAGAAGCCTGCTGGGATGCAGTCCATGAGGTCACAAAGAGTCAGACACAAGTGAGCAACTGAGCATGCACATTCACGCACAGTGTCAATCAGTAACTGAGCATGCAAGTGGGTAGAGATTCACGCAGCTTTTTTGCCCCTCAGTTAGTGGTAACGCTCTTAATTTGTTTTTAAAATGCAAGTTTTAACTGTATGCTTCTTTGATTTTTACCTAGGTTGCACAATGTTCTCCTATGCTTGAGGTCTACAGACTATGTATCCTGCAAGAACTAATCAATGGTTTTTCATCTCCTGGAAATAAAAACATAAATATGGTGCCAAAAGAACTCCTTACCTTACTCTGATGACAGTTTATTCAGCCATACTTTTATATTGAAGAGACGTATACAGATTCAGTTACTCGTACAGAGACTCTGTCGTGTAGGATCATGGACCATCCTAGTAGGGAAAAGGATGAAAGACAACGGACAACTAAACCCATGGCACAAAGGAGAGAACACTGTTCCCGACCATCCGGCTCAACATCCTCAGGGGTTCTTATGGTGGGACCCAACTTCAGGGTTGGCAAGAAGATAGGGTGTGGGAACTTCGGAGAGCTCAGATTAGGTAAGAACTTGGTTCTTTTTATTGGTTTAGACTAACAGCAACAGCAGAAGCTGTAATAAGCTTTGATGTGTTTCAAGACACGCAGTTTATAATTTTATAAGATGTTCTTATAATGAGGAACTGTTGTTAAAAGAACTGAAGAATTCATGAAGGTGACTATAGTCATTGTCAGGTGTTATTGGTAGCCAAGGTTCATCCCTCTATGTGTGTGATAGGATTTAATATTTTCCGCCAATGCTGAGATTTTATGATGGAGGGACCACATGCAGGTAATAACAGTAAAATGAAGATTCTGATTTAGTTGGTTGGAGAGATAGAGCCCTGTGTTCTATCTTTTTAACAAACTCCCAGTTGATTGAGATGCTGTTGGTCCTTGAGTCACATTTTGAGAAGGGTTATTAAAGCTTTATTTTAATTCAGACTCTGCCCCTAGTAAAGGAAGAGTAAATCTTACTCAGTGATCCCATAGTTAGTCTGCAAGGAGATACATCAGTGTTTAGAGAGGTTTTCCAACTGATATTGTGTTTGCATTCCTTCCTGGAAGTTCCAGCATCAGGACTAAGCTAGAGCTCCAGGGAAAAACTTTGCAATTTTTTATCTCCTAACCAAGGAGAGAATTTTTTATTTTGAGTATTAATTTATGTGTGAGATGATGAATAATGATAAAATCAACCAATTTGAAGATGTGAAATTGTGAATAAGGTACATTGGTTATTTAGACACTTTTTATGACCTTCTCTAGGTGTATGCAGAAGAGAAAATGAAAGATAAATTTGTGATGTCATCAGCTTAGAGATTGTGACAGATCCTTTTTTAGGCTAAAGTGTTTTCTTATTTTTCATAGCTGTTGAGACTGTATATTATTATGAAGATCCATTGTAAGAGGCTTTGCCCTCTGAGGGAACAGAGCATGGGAGCTTAAGATGATTTTTGTTGATTACCTCTGCTACTTCTGATGATTTTTCAAAAGAAAATTGAAAAAAATCTTCTCATTCCCCTATACAGAGATTCAGGGAAATATCACTGCACTAGCCAGAGATCACTGGGTGCAGAATTGAATTTAGGGATGCTGAGAATGAATTTATTTTTACCACTAGAAGACTAGCAGCCTGGAATTTTAAGACCTGACTAGGATAATGAAAACCTTTTTATATTTAGTGATGTGTTCATGTTCGGGTTAGCAAAGCCAGCAGATGCTACTGAGAATAGGAGTAAGATGTGTAATTTCACACTGCTTGAGTTCCTATCAACTGTTGAGTTTCTTTAGCAGCTAGGTTTGTGAATATTCATTTATATAATGGATGGACTTTGCTCTAGCAACACAGTAGTACTTAAATTAAATAGATTATGACATAAACATCCACAGAATTACTTTTGAGAGTCAGTTTATAATGTGTATAAATTCATGCTTTCTCAAAACATTATAAAATTGTTTAGTTTCTATAAGGATGAAGGAAAATTTTAGTCAGTGAAAACTGGAAATGTATTTTGTTTAGTTACGTGAGTCTGGATATGTATTGTATGTATGATCTATGTTTACACAAAAATGGAAAAATCTATTCAAGTCGAAGGATAAATTTGTAGCCTATGTATATTCTCAGACTGGTAACGTGTTGTGTTTTATTTCCTGTAGTGAAGCTAGGGTAATTATGATGGGCCTCATTTTGACTTGCCTTGTAGTCAGTAGAAAGAACTCATCTTTCTTTTCAAGTGGTTTTATTCTTGTGTGCCGATGAGGTTTTCATTCGCTCTGGGACCATTACTATTAGGGCATTGTATCTGGGAATACTTTTTATTGACAGAAACAAGAAAGGAACGTTTAGAATCATCTGATATCTTCCTGTCAATAGGGTGTGTTGTATACTCCATTCCATTGCCCTCCTCGTGTGATATTAGTAAGTAGAGGACTGTGCAGATAACAGAAGGTGTAAACTGGAAAATTCTGAACTCAAGAAGGTGCAAATAGGCCTCCACCCAGGCTACCATTATAGGACTGTGCTTTCTTCTCCAAATTGATTTCTTTCTCTAGCTACACTGTCCCTTCTGTCCCTCAAATAATCAAGTGTGTTCGTGGTTCAGAGCTTTTACACCTACAATTCCTTATGTCTGAAGAATTCTTTCTTCAAAGTTTTGCTTAGCTGATTGCTTCTCATTCCTCAGGCCTCAGCTTTCATGTTACTGTCTCAGAGATACCTGCTGTGACTTCTTTCCACCTCCATTTAAAATAGTACATTTTTCCCCAGCCGCATTCTATCCCATCAGACTGCTTCACTTTATTCATCACATTGATCACTGTCTGAAGTTATTTTATTAATATGTGATTACCTGTTAATTGTCTCTGCTTATACTTGAATATAAGCCCCTCAGAGGGCAGGGGATTCTATCTGTATTATTTGCGGCATGGATGAAGAGACAGCCAGATGAATAGGAAGCAGAGGGGCAGGGGGAACATGAGCATCTTTGGGTTCCTGGTAGGAGGGGGTCATGGTGGGTAGTGGCCTTAACGTTTAGATAGACTGTTGGATTCCAAACGGAGAACCCTCCCCAAAAAGGTGATGATCAGTGTATTTTGGTTCTCTGTAAATCTGTTTCCACCATATCATCCATTTAACAAACACTTCTTGAATATTTACCATCTTGCTAGTCTTTGGGAAAGATACAGAGGATAACAAGGTGTTCTTACGAATCTCACAATCTGGGGGGAAAGATAAGTTAGGAGTATGGGATTAACATATACACACCACTATATATAAAATAATCAATAAGGATTTACTGTATAGAACAGTGAACTTTATTCAATATCTTGAAATAACCTATGAAAGAAAAGAATTTGAAAAAAATGTATATATGTATGTATAACTGAATCACTTTGCTGTATACCTGAAGCAAACATAACATTATAAATCAACTACAATTTAAAAAAAAACTCACAGGCTAGTGCTAGAAAGAGAAAAACAAATTACAGCATAAAGTGATAAGTATTACAGTAGATTGTGTAAAAACTACACTGGCAGAGAAGGTTAATGAAGGTTTCACAGAAGCGTGTTATTTGATTGAGAGTAGGATAGGACTTCACTGGGGAGCACAAGGAGGAGTCTCCACCAGCAGAACGTGTAAGCTCTATGTGCTGTGAAAGTGTTTAGCAACAGTTATACATGACTGGGTTGTGGGATGTGAAGTGAAAGAAAAGTAATAGATGAGTCTGTAAAATAGGTTGGGACCAGATTGCGAAGTGTTTGCGTGGTATTAAAGCATGTGGATTTTATCCTGTAAGCAGTGGAGTAGAACCATCAAGGGTTTTATAAAACCAGACATTATTTGGTTTGTATTCTAGAAAGATAATTCCTAGTATAAAATTAGATCAGATGGTAAAGAGGTTTGTGGATTTTTGCTCTCATTGTAGTACTTATCACTTTGAGTTATGTTCCTTCCTCTCTCTATTTCAAGATATGCTTGATGGTAGTAATTTGCTTTATTGATATTCTCATATGTATTCATATTCTTAATTCCTTTTATGTGTATGACATATAATGGGTACCTAAGTAGTCCAGGTCAGAGATGGCTGGGCCTGCCTTAGCTCTGAAAATGGCACTGAGATGCAGAGGAAGGGGTGAATTAGGGAGAAATTTTAGAAGTAGACTATAGACAGGATTTGTTTGCCAGTTATTTTAGGGGAAAGGGTCAAAGATAGACGTCTGAGTTTGCCAGGTTGGGAAGACCAAGTGAATGAGGAAACCGTTACCAGGGATAGGAAACACAGGACCAGAGTAGGCGGTGGGGAAGGCAAGTAGTTAGACTTGGTGAATATATTGACTTTGAGGAGTTTGCAGCACATAGGCACAAATATGCCTCTGAGACATAGAAAAGTTTAGGCTTCAGATAGGGATTAAGAAATCATCACTATGTAGGTGTTAATGAACATGCAATCATGAGTGATGAGATGATGTTTGTGGAGCTTGTGTGAGTGGAAGAAAGAGAGTGCATTTAAGGGATGCTAGAAGAGGGAGAGCCTCAAGAACAGAGAAGTTGAAAAGTCAAGAGAAGAGTTTCTAGAGGCTTGGAGCATTAAGCTCAGCCTTGTGCCCTAAGGTTAAACAGAAGAAGCTAATTATTACAGCCTTTGGTTTTTTACTTCTGTTTATATATTTCTGATGATTCCTTTTTTCCTTCCTTTTCTTTTTTTTTATGAATGCATGTATTTTGTAACCAGGAAAAAAAAAAGCAATAAACAAAAAGCAAAGCAAAAAATGTGCCTTTAAAGGTGTATTTTAAAAAAAAAACCTTGGTGTTGCCCAAATTTTTTTTAAAAATTCTACTTAAAAGCATCTCCAAAGATAAGCACTAATTTTGTTTAATTAATTTAATTTTCCAGAATTAAAAAATGTTTATCAGGACATGTTTTAGAAATGCAGTCAAACTGTGCTATAAACCTGTCTTTAATCACTTAATACAGCATGAACTTCTTTTGTGTCAGTTTACAGATCATACATTTTTAATGTCTGTAGTTAGTAATTGTTGGATTTCCCTGGTGGCTCAGATGGTAAAGAATCTGCCTGCAATGCAGGAGACCCAGGTTCAATCCCTTGGTTGGGGAGATCCCATGGAGAAGGAAATGGCAACCCACTCCAGTATTCTTGCCTGGAGAATTCCATTGGCAGAGGACCCTGGCAGCTACAGTCCATGGGATTGCAAAGAGTTGGACACGACTGACACAGTCTACACAGTACAGTAGTTTATAAGCCGGGCTTAATATACAGATAAATTATTTCTATTTTTAAATTATAAATAATATATAAATAATACTATACTGAATATCCTAATAAATATGTCCTTGTAGTCCAAACTTGGTCGACTATTTTCTAAAGATAAGTCCTGGAAATGTACTTTCTATTTCAGAAATACATACATATTTGTGATATTGTTACATATTGTCAATTTGCCTTCCAGAAAGATAATTTCCCTGATTTTCCTTAACTTTCTGTGTGTGTGTGTGTGTGTGTGTGTGTGTGTGTGTGAGTGAGTGAGTATGTGTGTGTATTTGTTTCTCTACTTCAGAAACCTTGAACATTATTGAGAATCTTTTCATCTATGCTAGTCTGACAGGGGAAAATGGTATCTAGTTAAATTTGTATGTGTTCATGGGTGAAGTTAAACATCTTTACACATTAATTTGTATCTCTTCTTTTAATCCTTTGTGGCCTTTGCATATTTTCCAATGGAAAGATTATTTCTGTGGAGTCTTACCTATGTATATTGCCTCAATAGAAAGGGGAATTTTGAAGATTTTAGAAAGGAAGATTGATAAAGGATGATTGTGGATAAAAGGTAGGAGGATATGAAGGAGTGGAAACAGATCTGCAGGTTGTTTTTTTTGTTTACTGTGAAACAATATGGGGAAATATTTTGTGGCCTTTTTTTTTTTTTTTAAGTTTTGAGTCTTTTGCTGAATCAGGTCTGGAAAGAATCGTGTAAACATTTGTTAAAAATTATTCTATTCCTCTAGAACTTAGAAAATATATATCCCTGGTCTACAAATAACAGCCTTTTTTCCTTCTTAGTTGCAAAAATAAGTAGATAGGTGATTTCATATCCTAATAGGTATGTTCCTATGTTTATGGGAGACCCTTTAGACTAAATAGTCTGGCATATAAATTTTACTAATGATTTTTATACTGTCTTTGTGAAATAAGATATTGTTAAAGAATGTTTTTTCTTACAAACAAGAAAATGGAGGCACAAAGAATTGACTTTTTTGTTCTCTTTCGTCTTTGGTATCTGGTGAGATATGCAAAAGTACGTTAGAACACAAGGATGTTTCTGACAGAGGTAAATTGTCCGAGGGTAACAGCTTTTCCTGTGACACACTCTCCCCTTCTAAAATGAGACACTTATTTCTGTGACTATAGGGTGTACATGACAGCTTCTCTGCATATTGTTCTTTCCTTATCTGGATTACTTAACTATCACTAATGAACTTAAACTGAAATTTGTAACTTCAGCTATTACCAGTCAGTTCTGTTTTTGGCAGTTGTGATCATTACAGTTTACAGTTGCGTATTATATAAAACATTTGGTTTCATATTGCATCCCACAAAATCTTAGAGCCCTTAATTTCCTACAAGAGAATGAGAAAGGAAAAGTAAGAGAGGAAAAAGTCTCTCTGTTACCTTTATATTGAGTTTTCAATAAGATTTTGTTTAAAAGGTATGGTTCTGTTGTGCTAAAATTTTTTTGAAAGCATTCATGTGAAAGAATATAGGCTTAAGATAAAACAAGATTTAAAAATATTTCTTCTCTAGGTGAAAGTAAAATCATTGTAAAATCAAATGTTTAGTTTTATAGGCATAGTTTCTTAGGAAATCTTAGCATTTCGAACACATGAAACTCAACCTATATTAGCCCAGAACCAAGCCAGTCAGCAAAATAGAAAAACTGATACACAGTCAGCCCTCCATGTTCACAGCTCTCTCCTCCGTGGGTTCCAGCAACCAGGGGTGGAAAATATTCTGGGGAAAAATGGTCCCATAAAGTTCCAAAAAGCAAAATTTGAATTTGCCCTGTGCGTGTGGAATTTTACATAGAATTTACATTGTATTTACAACTATTTACATAGCATTAACATTGTACTGGATGTAATAAGTAGTCTAGACATCCAGATCTAGTATTACAGAGGATGTACCTAGGTGGTTATATGCAAATAATATATACCGTTATAGATAAGGGCCTTGAGCATCCACAGCCACAGATTTTAGTATCCACGAAGGTCCTAGAACCAGTTCCCCACAGGTAGTAAGGGGCAATTTTATTTGTGCTTTTACAACATTGTTTAAGTTTCCCTATAAATTTGCAAGTTTTTAGGGTCTGTGGGCACAACAAACTAAAAACAAATTTCAGTTATTTACTTATTTATTTATTTTAATTTTTGGCCACACTCTGTGGCATGTGAAATCTTAGTTCAACGATCAGGGATCCAACCTGCACTCCTGACATTGGAAGGCAGAGTCTTAACCACTGGACCACTAGTCCCCAAAACAAATTTTAGAGTCTTGTTATTATTTTCTTCTTCAAGTGGTTTAAAGAGAGAGTCTGGAGTCAGATTGCCTCTCCAAGTTTCTTTTTTTTCTCCATAAGAATAGGGTAATAATAATATCTACTTACAGATTTGCTGTGGAGATAAAATTTAGATAATGTATATAATCACCTAAGACAGTGATTGATGTATAATGAGCACTTGGTTTGTATATATAGTACAAAACATTGTTTAAATTTTTGTTTTATTTTTTCCCAACTTATATGAAGAAAATTTTCAAATTTTTACAAAAAACTAAAAAGGATATGATAGTGAGTATACATAATAATACTTAGATTTAGCAGTTGTTAATATTTGTCCCATGTGCTTTATCTCTTTGGAAATATGTATGTGTATACATTTGTGTATGTGTTACAGTAAGTTGTAAGTCTGACAAAACATTTCTCTCCCCCTCAGTAAAGAATTATTTAGGTTCCCACTTTATAAGTATGTAACTAATTGTATCATTTGTTTTCCACAATATAACAGGCTGTGGATTCATCCACCTCACTAGAACTGACTCACATTTGTTCCTTTGTATGGCTGAATAATATTCCATTATATATGTATACCATAACCTCTATCAATTCATCTGTCAGTGGACGTCTAGGTTGCCTCCATATCCTGACTATTGTAAATAGTGTTGCAATGAATATTGGAGTACATGTGTATTTTAGAATAGTGATTTTCTCAGGGTATATGCCCAATAGTGGGATTGCTGGGTCATATTGTAGTTTTATTTCTAGTTTTTTAAGAAATCTCCATACTGTTCTCCATAATAGCTGTATCAGTTTACAATGCCACCAACAATGCAAGAGGTTTCCCTTTTCTTCACATCCTCTCCAACATTTATTGTTTGTAGATTTTTTTAATGATGGCTGTTCTGACTGGTGTGAGATGATACCTCATTGTAGTTTTGATTTGTCTTTCTCTAATAATAAGAATGTTGACCAGTTTTTTTATGTGTCTATTAACCATCGATTTGTTTTCTTTGGGGAAATATCTGCTTAGGCCTTCTGCCCATTTTTTGATTGAGTTGTTTGTTTTTTTGATATTGAGCTGCATGAGCTGCTTGTATATTTTGTAGATAATCCAAAGATATATGTTTTTTATAATATAATTTGAATGAAAATAACCATGTGTCGATTTTAAAAGCCTAATCCCTATGGTTAAACATTTCAGCTTTTTAAACAATGTCCTCTGTTACTTCTCACGTTTTTGGCTAACATCAAGTGTAAACAATGTCCTCTAGATACCTGCTTTTTTATAAATTTTTTTTCAACATTAGATATTGTTTATTGATTTTTCTCATACTTAACATCCCCAGTCACATATATACACTCCTCACATTCCTCTCAAGTTACCAAATATATTTTCTGTCAATATGATTAGGTAATTTAACATTAAATTATTCTGCAGTACATGCATGTTAGCTTTCTCAGATCTACTAAGTCAGTTACTATTTTGACTGTTTATTTACAGATTTAACATTAAATCGAATAAGCAATGAATTGAACAAAAAATCTTACTTTGATTCAAGAATCCTACTCTACAATTTAAGTCTGACAACTAGATTGTCAACACTTACGTGAAAAAAGATGGCTGTGAGTTTGCTATGATACAAGAGTGGGATTTGCCCCCAAAAGCTCATGATAACTTAGACTGATTTAATAGACATATGAAGTCCTGATCGGACTTCCCTGGTATTCCATTGGTTAAGAATCCACCTGTCTGCACAGGTTTGATCCCTGGTCTGGAAGGATTCCACACGCTGCAGGGCAACTAAGCCCATGTGCCACAGCTACTAAGCCCTTGCACTAGAGCCCAACTACTGAAGCCCGAATGCTGCAACTACTAAAACTTGTGCACACTGAAGCCCATACTCCACAAGAGAAGCCACCACAATGAAAAGCCCACACACCACAGTAAAGAGTAGCCCCCACTTGCTGCAACGAGAGAAAGCCTGTGTGCAACAGTGAAGACCCAGTGAAGCCAAAAACAAATAAGTAAAGGAATAAAAGTCCAGAGCAACAAAACTTAAGATCTTTCTTAAGTTTTGGACCTCTAAGGAACTTTGGCATTGTCTACTCTAAACTACATCATTTTAAAAATGAAAGAAATTAGAAATTAAGTGATTTGGTCAAGGTAAGATAAACTAGCTTGCCACAGATTTGGAACTAGAGCCCAGATCTGGGACATCTCGGACTGATATTTCCAGTATGTATCATGTAGTTTCACCACGTAGTAGTTAAGTATACAGTTGAAATAATACATACTTGAAAAATAAAAGGTTTAAAAGGACATAAGAATTAATTCCTAATTCCAAAGGTGATAATCACTGACATTCAATTTAATTATATCTATACCAAGAAAAGAAAAATAAGGTATAAAATGATAGCCAGTAATCTTTTCTTCAAGTATCACTATCTAGTTTCTTTGTTGGACCAACTTTATTCTTCAGGGATTTTCTGAGAGGTAAGGAGGGAAATTTGAATGCGGAGTTCCCAAGAATAACAAGGAGAGATAAGAAAGCCTTCCTCAGTGATCAGTGCAAAGAAATAGAAGGAAACAATAGAATGGGAAAGACTAGAGATCTCTTCAAGAAAATTACAGATGCTAAGGGAACATTTCATGCAAAGATGGGCTCAATAAAGGGCAGAAATGGTATGGACCTAACAGAAGCAGAAGATATTAAGAACAGGTGGCAAGAATACACAGAAGAACTGTACAAACAAGATCTGCATGACCCAGATAATCACGATGGTGTGATCACTCACCTAGAGCCAGACATCCTGGAATGTGAAGTCAAGTGGGCCATAAGAAGCATCACTACTAACAAAGCTAGTGGAGGTGATGGAATTCTAGTTGAGCTATTCAAATCCTGAAAGGTGATACTGTGAAAGTGCTGCACTCAATATGCCAGCAAATTTGGAAAACTCAGCAGTGGCCACAGGACTGGAAAAGGTCAGTTTTCCTTCCAATCCCAAAGAAAGGCAATGCTAAAGAATGCTCAGACTACCGCACAATTGCACTCACCTCACATGCTAGTAAAGTAATGCTCAAAATTCTCCAAGCCAGGCTTCATCAGTACATGAACCGTGAACTTCCAGATGTTCAAGCTGGTTTTAGAAAAGGCAGAGGAACCAGAGATCAAATTGCCAACATCCGCTGGATTTTCAAAATAGCAAGAGAGTTCCAGAAAAACATCTACTTCTGGTTTATTGACTACGCCAAAGCCTTTGACTGTGTGGATCACCACAAACTGGAAAATTCTGAAAGAGATGAGAATACCAGACCACCGACCTGCCTCCTGAGAAATCTGCATGCAGGTCATGAAGCAACACTTAGAACTGGACATGGAACAACAGACTGGTTCCAAATCGGGAAAGGAGTACGTCAAGGCTGTATATTGTCACCCTGCTTGTTTAACTTATATGCAGAGTACGTCATGAGAAACGCTGGGCTGGAAGAAGCACAAGCTGGACTCAAGATTGCCGGGAGAAATATCAATAACCTCAGATATGCAGATGACACCACCCTTATGGCAGAAAGCGAAGAACTAAAGAGCCTCTTGATGAAAGTGAAAGAGGAGAGTGAAAAAGTTGGCTTAAAGCTCAGCATTCAGAAAACTAAGATCATGGCATCCAGTCCCATCACTTCATGCCAAATAGATGGAGAAACAGTGGAAACAGTGACTGACTTTATTTTGGGGGGCTCCAAAATCACTGCAGATGGTGACTGCATCCATGAAATTAAAAGACACTCCTTGGAAGAAAAGTTATGACCAACCTAGACAGCATATTAAAAAGCAGGGACATTACTTTGCCAGCAAAGGTCCGTCTAGTCAAGCCTATGGTTTTTCCAGTGGTCATGTATGGATGTGAGAGTTGGACTATAAAGAAAGCTGAGCGCCAAAGAACTGATGCTTTTGAATTGTGGTGTTGGAGAAGACTCTTGAGAGTCCCTTGGAGTGTAAGAAGATCCAACCAGTCTATCCTAAAGGAAATCAGTCCTGAATACTCATTGGAAGGACTGATGTTGAAGCTGAAACTCCATTACTTTGACCACCTCATGTGAAGAGCTGACTCATTGGAAAAGACCCTGATGCTGGGAAAGATTGAGGGCGGGAGGAGAAGGGGACGACAGAGGATGAGATGGTTGGATGGCATCATCGACTCAATGGACATGAGTTTGGGTAGGCTCCAAGAGTTGGTGATGGACAGGGACGCCTGGCGTGCTGCAGTCCATGGGGTCGCAAAAAGTCGGACACGACTGAGCAGCTGAACTGGACTGAAGGCGGGAAAGCATTGGCTAATTGATTAATAATTTTTCATTTTAATTTTGCAAAGTATAGTTTTGAAATTTAGAGTAAACTCGCAGTGGAGAATATTATAAACAGTGTTCCTTATTCTACCTTTAGCCTTTTTTCTGGATAAGGTGCAGTGGGAAGTGAGGCTGGAGATGTGAGCAGAGCCTGGTCTTGATTGGCTGTGGGTCACGGTACAGATTTTGGACTTTGTCTTGTCGGCAATAAAAGAGAAAAGAAAAACTTGGAGGTAATTGCGTGTCATGTTTTCCACCCCCACCAGAGATCATAAATTAATTAGAACTTCTGATCAGTTTTTTGTATTGTTTAAAAAAAACACAGAGTGATCTTTTTCAATCTAGTGGTGCTGATATCTAAAGGATAAATACAGGAGTTCTCAAGTTTGAATGATAGAAAGCTGAAACAGTAAATGCCTTTTGATTTAAATAATTCTAAATGTTTCTTTGATTAAAAGGCTTTTGCAGGTAGTTTAAGCTGGTGCCTGTACTGTGAAACTAAAAGTTAACAGTTTTGTGTGTGTGTGTGTGTGTTGTTATGTTTCTTTTTCTACTTTATGTTATTGATTGATATAAACTTCTTCAGAGGTGGATGAATCTAAATAATAATTAGATTGTTGGGATTTGAACATCCAGCCTATAAAGAAGTTAATGATCATTCCAGTTCTTGAAGCTTGTTTGGGTTTTGTTTATTTGGGTTTTATTTTTGTAGACAGAATTGTAACATCACAGAAAATTAGAGCAGCTCCTTGTTTAGTTGTGTGTAAATGTGTATATGTATATATTCTCACATATACATATACGTGGTGGTGGTGGTGGTTTAGTCGCTAAGTCGTGTCTGACCCTTACGACTCATGGACTGTAGCCTGCCAGGCTCCTCTGTCCATGGGATTCTCCAGACAAGAATACTGGAGTGGGTTGCCATTTCCTTCTCCATATATATATGTACTTTGGTGTAAACAAAGTTGGATATACTTTTGAGATTCTGCTTTTTTTGATTTATTAAATTCCTATGTGATTTTCATAATTGTAAATTTAATGACTATTCTGCTTTTTCAGGTGGACTCCCACAACTGTTACTAGATAAGTGGACTTTGGTTACTTCTAGCTTTTATTATTATTATATGTAAATAACACAAACATTTTCATGAAACTAGGTTATTATTGGAAATATAACACATCATCCTCTGTAGCTTGCTAGATGGCATTAGTTTTATATAGGGCAGAAAATTTACACATCAGTGAAAATGTAATTATCTTTCTACAGTTTTATTCTACTCTAAAATATTCATATTTCAGAACAGAGAAGGCTAAATGTAGCATTTTTTCACAAAAATCTATATAGAATATGTATTAATGAGAATATGTTAACATTAATGTAAATTAGAATTATAAATTAATTTTTTGAAGATTTTATCCATGTTGTAGTAAAGCTGCACACGGTGTCGTTTTTCTTAACAAGCACCAGCTCTCTGCATCAAAGCTGAGGAGTAACACACAAACCACAACAGATACCTTAGGATCTATGTACCCCAAAGTTGCGTACATAAGACATCCAGTCTTAAAGCCTTTGCGTTCTATTTTATATGCATTTCCAACAAGCTTACTCATTTTTTGTTGTTGTTGTTGTTGTTAATCTTCCAAAGAGTAGAAGCACAGAAGGAAGAGGGAATTACATACATCAAGAAGTGATCACTGACAGACTGTTAGCAAGAGAGGTAACAAGGTCACAAAACAGAGCAATCTGGGCAGAACAGCCTTGTTTACTTGATTAACCCCTAAGGGTGTTGCTCAAGTGGTGTAATATAATTATTATTCATCTTGAGTAGACTCATCAAGGAAAAAAATCATATATTTATAAAAAATTTTTATTGAGGTGTAACCTAGATAGAATATTTAAAAGCATAGACATTACTTTGCCAACAAAGGTCCGTCTAGTCAAGGCTATGGTTTTTCCAGTGGTCATGTATGGATGTGAGAGTTGGACGGTGAAGAAAGCTGAGCGCCGCAGAATTGATGCTTTTAAACTGTGGTGTTGGAGAAGACTCTTGAGAGCCCCTTGGACTACAAGGAGATCCAATCATCCATCCTAAAGGAGATCAATCCTGGGTGTTCATTGGAAGGACTGATGTTGAAGCTGAAACTCCAATACTTTGGCCACCTGATGCAAAGAGTTGACTCATTGGAAAAGACCCTAATGCTGGGAAGGATTGGGGGCAGGAGGAGAAGGGGCCGACAGAGGATGAGATGGCTGGATGGCATCGCCGACTCGATGGACATGGGTTTGGGTGGACTCCGGGAGTTGGTGATGGACAGGGAGGCCTGGTGTGCTGCGATTCATGGGGTCGCAAAGAGTCGGACACGACTGAGCGACTGAACTGAACTGAACTGAATTGACATATAATATTATATTAGTTTCAGGTGTAGAAAATAATGTTTATTTGTATATATTGGAAAATGATCACCACAGTAAGTCTAGTTAACTTATATCACCACAGATAATTACAAAATTTATTTTTCTTTTGATGAGAATTTACAAGATTTCCTCTTAGTAACTTTTTTAGAAATACTGTTTATTTATTTACTTATGACTGTGCTGAGTCTTTGTTGCCACGTGCAGACTTTCTCTAGTTGTGGCCAGCAGGAGCTACTCACCCGCTGAGGCTCGAGGGCTTCTCGTTGCAGTGGCTTCTCTTGTCATGGGGCACTGGGCTCGAGGTGTGCAGGTTTCAGTAGTTGTGACACAGGGGCTCAGTTGCCCCAAGGCATGTGGTATTCTTCCATACCAGGGATGGAACTGGTGTCCCCTGCATTTGGCAGGTGGATTCTTCACCGTTGGACCACCAGGGAAGTCCCAAGACCTTCCTCTGATGTAAGAATCCTTGTAATTTTCTTGTGAATCACTTCATTGGAGCTTGCTTCTTTGTGCATTGTATGGATTGTATGGACATACTGCATTCATCAGATGATGGATATTTTAGTTATTTCTATATGTGAATACTCTGTGACCCAGAAATTCCACTGTGGGTATATGCCCGAGAAAATGCATATCTATGCATACCAAAACAAATATGTTGAAGAATATTCAAACAGAACATTAAGTCATTATACAGACTAATAAACATGAACTACTCCCTCCCTCAATTACTTTAGAAAAGGAAAAGAACAAGCTGTTAATACATGCCACCAAATGGATGAATCTAAAATTAATGTTCAGAAAAAACATACACAAATAAGTGGTTACTGTATAATTTCAGTATACATGTTCAAAATAGGCAAAACTAATTTCTTGCAACTGGGTAGTAGTGAATGTGGATTATTGATTGGAAAGAGGCACACGAAAGCCTACTGGAGTGCTGAAAATGTTCTCTCACTGGATGGTTATGTAGGTGTATGTGTTGAGTCCAGGTATATGTCAGTTGTGTCCAACTGTTTGCAACCCTATGGAGGGTAGCCTGCCAGGCTCCTCTGTCCATGGAATTTTCCAGGTAAGTCTACTGGATTGGGGTGCCACTTCCTTCTCCAGGGGATATTCCCAACCCAGGGAACGAACCTGGGTCTTCTGCATTGACAGGTGGATTCTTTACCATTGCACCACCTGGGAAGCCCAGATATATGTATGGGTATGTATAAATTCACTGAACTGTATATTTTACACTTGTATACTCCATGTAAATTATACCTCAATTAAAAATAATAAATATAAAAATTAGGGGATATCAATTGTACAAGAATATTACATTTTGGTTTTAGATGTTAACAATATGTGTTAGTGACCCTCACACAGCTTTCCACTATTCCTCAAGAGGAGCTACTTCACAATCACTGGCTCTAAACAAAGCTGAAAAAGTATGTGCCAGACTTCAGAAAATTGTCCAAGTAGTTAATAATAAAGACTTAAAAAAAACCTAAAAACAGTTGACATTGCTCCTATTAATGTAATTACCGTCATTACAGTGAGAAAGAAATTGACATAGGTGAATCACTGGGATTTGTGAAGTTCTCAGGTACTTTGGCTTCTCCAATTTGTGCATTAGCTGAGTGCCTAATTTGAAATGTAAATACTACTCCCACAACTTCATTAATATATTTCTCTCCTCTTAAAACTTGCATTATCATCTAGAATGGAGGTCTGTATTCTTCTTGGCAGAAAAATATTAATAAAATATTGGACCATTTTTGTCTGATGATCAGGTTCAAGTCATTGACAGTCCATGGTTTCAGTTCTTCTGGAATCAATTACTTTAACTATGTTAATTATTGTGGTTTTTTCACTTTTAGCCCATTTTGTTTTTTCAGTGACCATTTGGACTTCTCTTCCTGAATGGCTGAAATGTCTGACTAGGTACTATAACCTCAATATCCACAGGTCTCCGTTTGGTCTTTTAGTTTTTCACATTTATGTTGCAAGTTTTCAAATAGCAGGTAATCCATCTATTCTAAAGAATATTTCAAGTCTATAGGAGAGCTTGAATCAAATATTTACTGATGAGGTAACATCTGGGATTTGCTTCAAAATCATTTCATTATTGAAACTGGGTGTAGTAACATGGGGGAATCATTATATAACTTTGAGATTTTGCATGATAAAAATTTTAAAAACTGAAGTACTTCTGCAGTAGAGTATCATGCTTTCTGGAGTGATTCATTCCAGTTTTTTTTTTCCCTCACCACTATAATGTAGAAAGTTTTACACATGTGCTTAGTAAAGCATAACCTCTGTAAGTACTTTATAGGCTCACCCTCTTGAGGTGGAGTACAGGTGCTTCTTTGACTCCATTTATCAGTTTCTTGAGGAAATCCTCAATTTTCTTGAGTTTTCTAACAGATTGATCAGAATAGACTATCATGTTGAACAGTTTAGAAAAGTCATAAGAGCTAGTTGAGTCACTGACCTAAGCTTTATATCTCAAAATGGGATAATAGAAGCTGCTTTTCAGAAGGTTTTTATTGATGGCTGTTATTTTACCGTAACTCACACTAAAAAACACATATCATATTGTGATCTAATATATACACAATATTTGTGTGTGTCTGAAGCAAAAGTTTATGAAATAATACACTTTACTAAGTGTGATGTAAACTATTTTTCTTTAAAGAATATGTTAGGACCCACTGAATTTATTTATTTCACACTCCTCTGGTTGATCATATTCTGCAGTTTAGAAAACATTTTAATGTTGTCTAAAACAGACATGTCTTACATATTAATAGTAAACATAATAGTAAACATGCTCTATACTATTACTAGTGGTGTTAAGCAAGATTTAATAAGTTTTTTTAATAATAAACTACTTGCTGGTATTGATAAGTAATCCCTTCAGAAAACTTGGCACAAGAAGGAATAACCATTGCTGTTAACTGCTAACAATTGGGAAATATTTCCAAAGAAGATTTTAATAAACTAGTAGAATTAAATTAGTAAAAATGAAAAAGACCTCTGGCTTTTTTTTTTTTTTTTTTTGTAAGTTGTAGGGTTTATTACCATCTACCCCTTATCATGCTGCCTGTTTAAAGAGATGCTGTCTGAGTGGTGGAGGCAATAGGCCAGTCTCTGCCCTAAACAGACATGGTAACCAACCTGAGTTACATAAAGGTGGTTTCTTGTTTTAACTACTAATTACCTCAAATTCGTTTGGCTTGATTTTTTTTTTAAAAAAAACAAGTTTGAGGTAGTAATTTATAGATGCACTACTTTTACTTTTGGGCAAGAAAATCTGACAGCTGGAGATCTAACCAAACTGGGAACCTGAGGCTTGTTATGTTCCTTTATCAGTGTGACTCTGAGAGCTGAGACCTGCTGGTTCTTTGAAATAGTGCTGTGTCTGACAGAGCTTATAATAAATGTTGTCTCTGTAGGTGACTTACTGAAACAGGAAGTCTTCATGCAGTGGGTTTTATGGGTAGCTTCACATCTAGGACTGCTGCTTCAAAAGAGCTGAGTTTGGATGGAAAGCTCCCCTAACTACTATGTAATGCAGTTTCTTTTACACTAACAATAAAAGAACCCGTAACCAGGAAGTGACCTCAGGAAGTGTTGTGGATTTTGTGCAGCCACTAAAACGTTTGGCTGCTCAGGATTATGCCATCTCATCAGTGGTGTTTTTCTGTTCATTAAACTGCCTGCCTACCTCACAGTTATTTGTATATCATTCATGTATTAATATGTAGATAATTACATACATGTATATAATTTTTTAAGCTGAAGCAGTTATTCATTTTAAGTGGGCAAGATTGTAAACCTCTGTCTTTGTAATTAAATTCTTTCAGAACAAAATTTTTGTGTATCATCGGGTGGCTTAGTGTTTGTCTAGCCTTCCCCTTGACTGTGTTTTGTATTGCCCTCTTCAGTCTTTTATTTTTTATATTTTTGGCTTCTCCATGTGGCTTGTGGGATCTTAGTTCAAGGACCAGGGATTGAACCTGGGCCATGACAGTGAAAGCACCAAGTCCTAACCACCAGACCTCCAGAGAATTCCCCTGACCCAGGTGGTGCTAGTGGTAAAGAACCTGCCTGCCAATGCAGGAGACACAAGAGACGTGGATGGGTTTGATCCCTAGGTTGGGAAGATTCTGTGGAGGAGGGCACAGCAACCCACTCTAGTGATTTTGCCTGGAGAATCTCATGAACAGAGGATCCTGGCGGGCTACAGTCCTTGGGGTCACAAAGAGTCAAACTGAAGCAACTCAGCATGCACACACTTCAGTCTTAATGATGCCCCCTGGCAAACTAATTCATTTGAATGATGCATATGCTCAGGAGAATTACCTAGTCACTTCCAGGGCCTCTTAGGAATAAAGATAATCGCTTTGTAAGAGGGTGACGTGTTCAGTTTTTTGCTTTGTTTTTTTAAATAAGTAGAGAAAGTAAACAAAACAAAAGCAAGACTAGCATTCTGTGATGTATCAGCTGTCGTGTTTGGTGTAACATAGGCTGTCATTTATTATACTTCTCTGATTATATTCCTTTATGTTGCTACTAAGTCGCTTCAGTTGTGTCCGACTCTGTGCGACCCTATGGACTGCAGCCTACCAGGCTCCTCTGTCCATGGGATTTTCCAGGCAAGAGTACTGGAGTGGGTTGCCATTGCCTTCTCCCTATATTCCTTTATACAGATACAGAAATTGAAGCACAGAGGTGTTTTGTAATTTGTCTGTTCCTTTTGCGCTTAATGAGAACTTGGAGGAAGGCACTGTGGTAGAGTGAGATAATCGTTGCTTACCCTCCTGGTTTTCTCTCTTTTCCTCTAATTAGAGTATCAGCTTTCACCTTTCTGTTTTCCCTCTCTCATGTTTATATGTAATCTAAAGGTTGCTAGTTTTTTTCTTAAATGTCTTGATTATAAATCCTATTTTTTAAAGTTATCTTCCAGGAATTATTGCATCATACCTACAATAATAATAGAAGTAATAAAAATTAGGTTTACCTAGCATCTTGCAGTTTATAATGTACTTTCACATATTCTAACTCTTGTAATCCTTATAATCATACTGTGTGGTAGATGTTATTCTTTAAATATTCTACTGTAAAAACTTCCTGTTCATTTTCTTTGTAGGTATTCTTCTCTCTTTTGTCTTATAGATTAATATTTTTAAAATATAGCTTTCACTATTATACGTTTCCTCCTAGCACAAAGATCTTTGGTGATTTCACAACAAGCCAAATAATGAAGTCAAAACTACTGTATCTGCATTTAGAATTATCCATAATCTGATTCTAAATAAGCTTTAGAACTTTCTCAGAAGACTCTTCTGCATATCAAGTCAATTTGGTTCACTTTAGCAAGTATCTGTTACCTACTATATATCAGGTCTTTGTTGTTAGGGATAAAAAGATGAGTGGAATATTCTTGTTCTTAGGAAACTCACTGCCGAGTGGAGGTAAAAATGTACATGCATTAGTAATTATATGTGTTATTTTAAGGTAGCTGAGTGCTGCCTTAGTTTTATAAAGTATATTTAGAAAAGGTATTTTTATTTATTTTTTAATTGAAGGATAATTGCTTTACAGAATTGTGTTGGTTTCTGCCAAGCATCAACATGAATCAGCCATAGGTATACATATGTCCCCTCCCTCTTGAACTTCCCCCCCCCCGCCTACCTCCCAATCCCACCCTTCTAGGTTCTTACAGAGCCCCAGTTTGAGTTCCCTGAGTCTTACAGCAAATTTCCATTGGCTGTCTATTTTACATATGGTAATGTAAGTTTTCCTGTTACTCTTTCCATACATCTCAACCTCTCCTTCCTCCCCCGTACCACCACCACCCCCATGTCCATAAGTCTGTTCTCTATGTCTGTCTCCATTGCTGTCCTGCAGATAATTTCATCAGGTACCTTTCTATATTCCATATATATGTGTTAGTATACAATATTTGTTTTTCTCTTTCTGACTGACTTCACTCTGTATAATAGGCTTTAGGTTCATCCACCTCATTAGAACTGACTCAAATGCATTCCATTTTATGGTTGAGTAATATTCCATTGTATATATGTACCACAGCTTCGTTATCCATTCATCTGTCAATATATATCTAGATTGCTTCCATGTTCTAGCTGTTGTAAATAGTGCTGCAGTGACCTTTGAGGTACATCTATCTTTTTCAATTCTGGTTTCCTCAGGGTATATGCCTACAAGTGGGATTGCTGGGTTGTATGGTGGTTTTATACCTAGCTTTTAAAAGAAATCTCCATACTCTCTTCCATAGTGACTGTATCAATTTACACAGAAAAGGGATTTTTTTTTTAAAGGTATAAAAGCCACAAGGAACAGCAACAACAACAACAAAAAAAAAAAAAAAAGGGAAAGAAAATTAAAAACAGGTGAGAAATGGTACCAGAATTCTAGAAGCTAGAAAGCAGTTGTAACAAATTTAGCAGTCTGGTAATGATTTGAAGGGTAGGCCAGTTTTAACATACAAACACCAGATATGTTCAAGAATTGAAGACATTTGGAAATTTCAGAAAGTTGGGATGCAGAAGGAGCTAAAAACAAGAAGAGTTAGTTGCAAGTCCATATATATTTTTGGACTTCCCCAGTGGTTCAGCAGTAAAGAATTCTGCAATCCAGGAGACTCGGGTTTGATGCCTGGGTTGGAAAGATCCGCTGGAGGAGGAAATGGCAACCCACTCCAGTGTTCTTGCCTGGAGAATCCCATGAACAGAGGATCCTGGCAGGCTACAGTCCATGGGGTCACAAAGAGTCAGACACGACTGCAGTGACTGAGCACGCACACACACACATATATATACACATACATACATGTATGGAGCAGTTGCATCGCCACATCCCCTCCTTCCCTGGCCTCACCTGGCAGCTACTCTTTTCCACCTTCACAGGAGTTGGAAAGGTCACACTATGGAAAGTAAACAACTGTGAAAACTGGACTGCCCAACTGAACACAGGGAAAATGAGGAAAAGATTCCTCACTGATTGGTGAGGCCTCCTAGACTGTGGAATAAGCGGATCTACAAGTGTCTAGGCTCTTGCTTTTTTTTTTTTTTTAAGGAAACTGCACAATTTCTATAATATAGCAAGTTTAAGTATTAAAAAAAAAAAAGATCTTCCCCAAATCTTCAAAAAAAGTGAGGATTTAGCAAAAGTATGCCCAACTCAGAATAAGAAGCTGGCCTTCCAGGTTATTCACACTCTGTCTATAGTGGATTTTTCTGGCTTTGTTTCTCACCATTCTCCCCTATATACTTGGCTTCTTTCATATTGGCCCACTCAGTTGATCACGTTCTCTGCATTTTCTATTGTTTTTCCACTTCACTGTTAGCATTGTTTTAGAGAAATGCCTTTTATCCTCTCCTGCTTGTTCTCAGTAACTCACCTCAAGTGCCACTTACAACCCAAATGCTTTACTCCCCCTCATCTGTGTCATCTATGACTTGTTCATATTTCCTTTTTAACCTTATCACTTTATGTGATTTATTTAATAAACTTTGACCCATGTGCAAGGTCTTGTGTGAGGATCCAGAGTACAGTCTCTGAATGGTAACCTGTGAATCCTCTTTAATGTTGTTTGCAGACAAAAATTACTCCTAAATCCATGTACTCTTCTCCACATAAAGTTGCTGGGAAAACTGATGACAGTATTAAAAGTATAACAGTGTAGTTTGCAAAGGGCCATCTATTGTCTAGAGCTTGTTAAAAATAACCAGTATTGTAAGCAGCCTTTTGTTCCCCAAATGCAAGGTTTTTATTATCAAAATAATCTATATTATATAAAATTAGAAACAGTCATTTAATACCTTAGTGTACATCTTTTTGTGTCCTTTTCCATGCATATATTCAGCTATGTATATATATAAAGATAACATTTACCTCTGTGTGTTACTTAAAAAATAGTCATACTGTACATACCTACAACTTTTAGTCAAGGTTTTGAGTATCTGAAATATGCAGAACATGATGTTAAGCAGTATAGGACATTGACAGAACCATTAAATAAAATCGCTACTCTCAAGATATTTGTAGTCTAGCTGACTAAGATAGGACAAAAATAAGAAGCAGTGTGAAGTCCAGTGCAGTGGCTGAGCTCTATATGTTATATACAAAGCACTCAGGAGGAATTTACATTAGCTTCCAAGGATCAGTGGAGATGAACTGAAGGTAGAGGTGAAGGTAGCTAAGTACCCGGCATGTAATGTGGGCTCAACCAACTGGTGGTTGTTACTCTTATACTCATCCTAGGTTCTGACTCTAGGTATCTAGTATAGAAGAATATTGATTCCATTTCTACAGGTAGAGAAGTTGAGAGGGAAAAGGGTTAAACCTTCAGGAAGAACTTTGAGTTGTTTCAGTGTTGTCCGGGTGGAGAGCTGTGGCTGCACATAGGTAAAGATGTAGAGCTAGCGTGCTGGTGAAGGGTCAGAACAAGAGCATCCTCTACTAAGAGACAGCAGATGAGTCTTACACAGAGAGAGTCAGGCTGTAATAGGTTTTATTTCACACTGTCCTTTATGCCAACTAAGGTTGACACTAAATACCATGACAAAAAAATATAAAAGCCTTATTTGTCAGTGAGTTAGAAATGTGAGGGTTTGTGTTTATTGTGACAAGAATTAAAATCTCTCCATCTTTGTAATTCTGGCGTCTCTTCTTGAGTTGCCTCGTGACTTAATAGTTGGGAAATACTAAACAACAAAATGCACATGTGACAGAGAGAGATTTGTTTTCTTTAAAATAAAAGATTCTCATGTCTAACTTAAATTTTCAAATTCTCAAGCTGTTTTTGTTCTTGTCCTGCTGGGTCTCATTATCTCTGTTTAGCTTTTCACTTACAAATCATGTTTCATATATGTGAACAGCATTGGGAATGTGACCTTTCTCATGACCCTGTAAGCTAAGATTTTGCTTTGCATTTCCCAGAATAAATGTCACTAAAACATATACATTCTGCTTTTCCCCTAGGTAAAAATCTCTACACCAATGAATATGTAGCTATCAAACTGGTGAGTAGAATCTATATTTGTGGTAATTATGTTTTAGTGCTCTCACCTTTCGCATATCTTTTTACAGGAAATAATTGTAAGCATTCATAAAAATACTAATTTTTTCCTTGCATATGATACCACACAGTCATTTCCTTCTAATATATATAGTGTTACAGTGATGAATCACTGTATACTGTGAAACGCTGTGCAGTTAGAAGATGCTAACTAGTGTTAGCAATGATGAATCCAAAAAGTTAATTAAAAATAGCTAGAAGGAAAAAAAATCCTAGTAATTTCTGTAAACTTTGTACCTTTCACTGAGCTATTTTTATTTAACATTTTCTTATTCCTAAATATGACTGATCCACTTAAAAAATATAAGATATTTATCAATATACTTCCAAATCTGATCATCTAATCATTGCCTTAAAAAGATGTCAAACATGGAAAATACATCCTGTGCTCAGATTTGAAGCAAAGAGTTCAGTTATTTTTGTCAGTGCTAATCTTATGAATAATTAATCTAGTCATTGAAAATAACATCCTGTTAAAGAATAATTCTGTTGTTTTTAAGGGTTAATATTTTTAGAAGAGACAGTTCTTTAGCCTGTATTTAAGATTGATACAAAACCACTTCTAGCCATAAGAAATGCTTTGTATAACTAGTTTCTATATAAATAGAAAGCTATATAAATATTGTCCTTCTAATAAATCCTAGTATGTTTCCCAGGATCTGTAGGTGGTTTGGCGCTCTTAGTTGGAAGGCAGAGGTATTAATAAATAGTTGAAGGAAGTATCTTGTGGTAATCACTGTTTTTTTTCTAATGAATTGCACCTGCCACATCCACACTTGCTTTGTGGTTGGTCCTTTTCTCTCCTTAAGTTTGTTTGTGGAGGAGTTGAGTTGTCCTGTGAAGAACTGATAGTCATCAGAGTAGTTTCTCTACAAAGAGGTGGACAGGGAGCAGGTCTGAGAGCAGGTAGCTGCCAGGGAACCAAGTATTTTCTTTTGTTTGTTGACTTGGAACTTTTGTTGGCAAAATGGGAGGAGGAAGAGAGATAATGCATATAACAGTGCAGACCAGATATTTTCCTCAGATTGAGTATCAAAGGATTAACCATATATTTTTACTTACGGGAATTTAATTATTCTGTAAAAGTATTCTGTAGTTCATCCCTTTTTTTTTACTTTTTCTGTTTCATTATTTTGGTAAGTTGGAATAATTTTGATTCTTTGGAACTAGTAATAGGAAGAAGCAGCCCCCTAAAACACTTTAACATATGTATGTTTATAGTTGTCTCCTTACTTATCAAGACTTTGGGTAGGCACAGCTTTTTCTATCTAGGTTTCTCCTTCTCAGCTCATACTAGGTAGCCTGTTTAGATAAGCTTGCATAACATATTATTGACATGACTGACCATTGCATTTCACTTACATTTTATTAAAGTTTTATTCTTCATATGGCCAAGAGTTAAAGCCAAATAGACTTCATGTTATCTGCTATGATATGCCTCAGTCCCTCATTTCTCTTTCAAATAAATCTTAAATAAAGGCTTTTTAAAGGATAACAGTCTTGTCTGTGGGCCTCCTCTCTTGCTCTGGGGCTGTGTTCTCTGTGGGAGATATGATGGCAGTAACTGAGCTCTCTTCACTGTAACAGCAAAATTTGCCTTAAGCATTACAGTCTTACCAGGTAGCCGTCTGCTGTTGGTTTAGGGTTTCAGGCAGGCATGTGTGCTCCAGAACAACCGTGATTCTGGCAGATAGCCAGCCCTCTATGGAGATGTCATCAGCATCTCACACAGAAATACAAGGAAGCCCTGCTCGTGGTGCTTCAGTTCTACTTTGTTTGAATCTTCCTTGTAGGCTCCCTTTTCTTGGATTTCTAGGAACAGTTTTTTAAAAATCTGATACAGTGTAAACAAACTTGTGTAATCAACCCCTCCTTTACCCCTATCAACTGAGGTTTCTGGAGTTCTTTTTGACAGGGGTTTTCTAACAGTTGTTTAAAAAGTTTTCTCTCTATGCTGCTAATCCCACTGCCTTTCACCATCTGGAGATTGTTTGCAGTATCCTTTATTCATAGTGCTTTCAGAAGAGCACTTGACACTCCAGTTGGCTGAGCAGGCTACAACTATGTGCTGAAGGGGTTGGCTGAAGGGTGTAAATCCTTCTGTCTATGATAAAAAGCCACTCATGCCTGAATATATGTGATGTGTACACCCACTTTCAGCCCTGTAGCTCTAAAGAGTTACTGCTTTTTTTAACCTGTTAACTTACTTTTCCAAGATCAGGTTGAATATTTCCTATTAATGTTTCCAATATAAAGTTTGGGAGTATTATGTTTGAAGAAGGAGCTGTGTTTTTTAAAATTCATTGACTGTTGTGGTTTGTCAAAATTCAAGACTGTTTCTGCAGAAAGAACACTCCTGTTTCTAGTGTTTAAATCAACCTCTGGTCCCATATCAGTTTGTCATCACTGTTTCTCTTGGTTTCTTTATAAATTATTAATGATTTTGCTAAAAGACAAATTCTGTGATTGGCTACTTTGGTGGTGTTATATTAGAAGGTCTAAAACTGAATGGACACTCTCTATCTGAAGAGATAAATGAATAAGGAATATTGTGACTCTACAGTATAATTAGTCATCTGCACATTTTTGGGGACCACAGGAATCTTGAGAAACTTGAAGTCCGTCTCTGATGCTTCCTGATTTTGCAATCAAAGAAGTGTATGAGTTCTTTCGCAGAGCTCCTTAGGGCTTTGAAATATTCCAGTCTACCTGAATTGATTTAGATAAATCTTTCCTAGAAGCAAAGGGATAGACTAGATAACTTCAAGGAAAGATCTGAATTCTGTAGTTTATGGATTCGGTATTTTTCAAAAAATGCAGAAAACTTCAGGTGGGTTCAGGAACAGCCTTCAAAGGTGATCAAAGAACTTAAAAATAGGACCAGTGAGGAAAGGTTAAAAAATTTGAAATTACTTTGCCTGAATAAAGGAAGTCTAGGAAATGATTGAAGAGCTTTGTTATTTGAAGATAGCTGTTACAGTATTCACAGATTAGTCAGGAGCTGTTTTATCTTTGTTACTGAGGACATAGGAGAAATAGGCTGAAGTTTCAGTGTTGGAGATGACAGTTACCTATAAAGATCTTCCAAACTATGAAACTTGTTAGACACGAGCGTGAATTATCAAGGGAAGCTGAGGAACTCTCCTTTGAGCCTATCTTAAAAATAGGACAAGTGATCATTCAATGAGGAGAGGACAGTTTTTTTCAGCAAATGGCGTTGAGGAAACTGGAGATCCACATGCAGTGAAGTGAGACCCTTTACGTCATACACCAAAATTAATTAAAAATGGATCAAAGACCTAAACATAACAGCCAAAACTATAAATTTCTTGGAAGAAAGCTTAGGGGAAAGGCTTCATAGCGTTAGATCTGGCAGTTCTTTTTTGGATGTAACACAAAAAGCATAAGCAAGAAAAGATAGGTTGGACTTTATCAAACTTAAAAACTTTTGTGCATCAGAAGACTCTGAACAGAGTGAAAAGAGAACCCATGTAATGGGAAAAAATATTTGAAAATTATATAAGGAATTGGTTCTCAAATTAACCATTTTTAGTTGTACAGTTCTTTGACATTAAGTCCATTCACATTGGTGTGCTCCCATCACTATCATCCATCTCTGAAATTTTTTTCACCTTCCTTAACTAAAATTCTGTGCTCGTTAAACACCAGCAGCATTCCCCCCCACCCCCACCCCCACACTCCTGGGAACTGCCATTAAACTTTCTGTCTATGAGTTTGACTACTCTAGGTACCTTAGGTGGAAGCATTCAGTGTTTGTCGTTTTGGATCTGGCTTATTTCACTTAACATGCTGTCCCCAAGTTTCATCCATTTTGTGGCATATGTCAGAATGTCTTTCCTTTTTATGGCTGAATAATATGCCATCACACATATGGAACAGAATGTAACCACATTTTATTTATCCATCCATTTGTTGATAGATATTTGGGTTGCTTTCACCTTTTGCCTATTGTGAATTATATTACAATGAACATGGGTCTACAAATAGCAGTTTGAGTCAGCATTTTCAATTCTTTTGGGTATATATTTAGAAGTAGAATTGCTGGATCATGTGGTACTTCTATATTTAACTTTTTGAGAAATTACTATACCGTTTTCTTTAGTAACTATACTATTTTACATTCCCACTAGCAGTACACAAGGATTCCAGTTTCTCCACATGCTCCCCAACACTTATTGTCTGTGTTTTTGATAAGTCATCCTAATGGATATACAGATGTATCGTTCAGAGTGATGTTTGATTTTTGTGGTTAGCTAGTTGCCTGTATGCTGTTAATTCAGAATGATTAGCCAACCAATTCTTGAAGTTTGGTGTAGAGCAAAGTGTGGTAGTGTGGCTGCTTTATCTTTGGCTATTTAGTAAACTCTATTTTTAAAAGCTTGAATACCATCCTAATTAAAGCTACATGTATTAGTTGCACTTACAGTCTTTAATTCTCTTCAGTGTAAAAATAAATACACGTAACACTGTTCCTACAGCTTTATTCATAATATCGAAAATTGAAAACAGTTCAGATGTTCAAACATTATGATTTGTGTGTATGTAAACACACACACACACAATAATATACAGTTTTACTTACTGCTATGGAATGTTATGATCACATTGTTGAATTTAAAGGCCCGTTACAGAACACCAAATATATAGTGTTCTCTCATTTACTTAAAATACATTTTGAGTCTATTTATATATATAAATATATGTATAAATAAATATTTGGAAAAACATTCACCTAAATGTTAATAGGGCTTCTCTTTCAAATGGTGGAGTCTTGGGGTATTTTTACCTTCTTTCTAATTTTTGTGTAAGTGAATTTTTTTCCTGAGCATATATCAGTTTTCCAAAAATAATAAAGCTATTTACTGCCAAAAATTCATAATAAAACAAGTAGGAAATACATGCTAGTATTTCATTAAAAGGTGTGACATCTGGTTTCCTAGGAGAAGATATTTCAGGAGAATACTTCATGATGAGAGAGCTATCCTTGAGTGGTATCTCATACAGAGTATTTTTATTTAAATATCCATTGCAGAGATTGTGTATAATTCAACTTCATCTTCCCCTAGATGTACTTTCAAAGAGAAATTGTGGTAAGAAAATGCTATCATATATGAATATCATCCCTAAAATATTAAGTGGTCTTAACTCTGGTTTACTCTGAAAACCTAGGAATGGAAAAACTGTCAAATCTGATCATGATTTCTTTTCTTGGGTTTCAGGAACCAATAAAATCACGTGCTCCACAGCTTCATTTAGAGTACAGGTTTTATAAGCAGCTTGGCAGTGCAGGTAAGTCAATATTTTCTCCATTTATTTAGCATATAGCTTAGCTGGAAGCCCTAAAATATGTAAGTTTTCTTGTCTATCCTTTTTTGCCAAACCATATGTCTCACCTGCTTCCTGGATAGGTGGATACACATAGTCAACTGAAAAGCTGCTTACTCTGTGGCATCTGGAAGGGCAGTTGAGTTGATCAGGGGTCTGTGATGCCGTGACTGCCCACAATCCAACCTCTGAATGCTTTCATCTACCTGAAATACACATGTATGAAGTTCTGCTTTTTGGTAGTTTATCCATTCTCTTTTCTTTTCCTCTGTGTATACAGAAAGAAAGGAGGAGGTATTGGTAATTTTCAAACTGCTTTCACCACATTGAGGCTACATATCCATCTTAAAGGCATATGTTAAAATATATCTTCGGAAATACCTTAACAGTCTCACTTTATTGTTCTCACCAATTTGGAAGACCTATCTATATGATTGTAATGATCCTTTGAGGATTTTAAGAAATTAAGTTTATAATTTTTAAAGACATTCCTGTGTTTTACCTAAAATCTCAAACTTCCGAAATACCTTACTAGCTTTCAGAAAAATATACTGACTAAGCAAATGTTACCAACCCTAAGGAGGTTGAACCCACAGGATACGTATTGCAGAAGATGAACTGCTTCAGTGCTAGTTTCATTATTTGACATTAACAGACATTCCTCTGTTTTATGCTTCTTCAGTGTGACAGTTGTGTTTTTGTGTATGTATGTGTGTGAATGACTGAAACTTTCAAGTGCTATTACTGAAGGTACTATTGAAGGACTTTTGAATTTCATTTCCTAAAATAAATAGAATTATAAAAGAGCCACTGGGTGTTATTCAAGTCGTCTTATATACCCTGACCATGGCAATAATCAGCCATGGTTGTAACCCAGGGAGGCCAGGATGAACAGTTGTCTTTCATTGAACCTAACATGAGTTCTTGCAATCGGCTCAAAGGCATTCATCTCAACTGTACATGCCGCCCCTCCCCTGCTCACCTGCAAGTCTTCTTTTAAGCTACATCTCTTCAGTTCCTTCAGTTTTTGCATTGTGTGATTTACAGACACTTCACTGTCATTGCTCCCTTAGCAGGTATGAGTGTACACACGTACACACCCCCAGTTTTATGATGTTCCTCTTAAATGAGCCTCATAAAACAGCACCAGTAACTGTGGATTTGGAGGCAGTGGGATTATTTATCTTTCTTGATCTGGACATGGTACTTATATTAATTTAGATTAGCTATTTTAACAGCCATTTTACATGGTTGACTTTTATGCATTTATGGCGTTCTACTCAGTTGAAACTTTTACCTCTTTTTTATATAAACCACCATCAACCAAGGCTTTCTGCATTTTTCTGATTATATAACTGATTTTGATCACCCAAAACTTTCAAGGGTCATCTTGTTTTATCCCGTTGTTACTAAGTACTAGGATACTTTCAAATCCTGATTGTTACTGATGATTATATATTGACTGTTTTTTAAATCATAGCTGCATATCCCCTTGCCCCTGCCCCCCTCCATAATACTAAGTAAGCTCCTTGAGAACAGGCTTGTGCCTGTTTTACCCTGCTGTCCCAAATGTGTCTCAAGGCCCAACATAGTTCTTTCACCTAATAGGAAGCTGGGATGTGTTTTGGTGACAGAAAAAAGTTGAGAAGATTTGAAAAGCATGTGTTGTAGACTTTTGCCAAGTTATTAAGAAAAATAGTCTCTGAGGATGGCCAAAAAAGGAAATTTATTTATTTATGATAGGTAAGAAGTAGGTTTATTTAGAGAGATACACATTCCATAGACAGAATGCAATCCATTTCAAAAGGCAAGACTAGTCCTGAAAGAAACTTTCCACAGAGTATGGGCAATCTCAGAAGGTGAGAGGCCAGTAAACTTATTTTGAAAGTAGATCAGTTGACAAAGTAGACAAGATTTTACTATGTCTCCCTCTTAAGTGTGAGCATGAACATTAGAGCTTGTTCCTGATTTACAGGCATGAGTGTTTCTCTTCCTGTTTTTCTAGAGTGAAGTTCCCAGCTGTAAATGTGACTCATCGGTAGTTAATCTTTGAGCAGCTAGAGCACATATGTCACTCTCTTCAGAACCAAGGTGATGCTGTAGCCTTGTAAACAAACAACCTTTCATGCCCAAAGCACACGAACCAAAATAATGCAGTCATTGTTTTTACTCACTGGTGCTTTATCTTTCATTATTCAACATAGGACGTAGATGGAACATATCTGGTTATCATGACAAAGGAATACTTAAAAAAAAAAAAAGAGCCCATTGTGACTTAGGTTTGTTCAAGGAATTAATTGGTACTTACAAAACGGATGAAATTTGGGGACAGAAATGAGTGATTATGAATTTAATGAATACCCATATAGCTATTAGAGCTTGAGACTGTAAATTCCTAAAATAAGAACTTTTGTGTTAGCTTGAGAATAGGACCATTTTTGTCCTTAAGTACCCAAATCTTATTCATTAACTTGGTTTTTGACATTGTGGTTTTCACATTGCCTCGACTGAATGATCTGGAAATTCATACCAGTTCTCTACACTTTTGTAGATAGAACAAAAATGGTAGCACTGGATGATTGTGGAACTCTTCCTGATTGTCCCTTCTTTTCCTTGTTTGATCCCTTAGCTTTGTCCCTTCCATACCATTCTGTTCTTTAGTGAACAGTCCACATTTCAAGCTTTGTTTATTGATTGTAACTTTGCCATCAAGAGTTTCAGAACCTGATCATTTACTATGAAGGTTGATACCTCTAAGATAATCAGGGGAGAAAGAGGGCCTTGAAACTGAGAATGAGGATTTTGGTCTTCCTAAAAGGTATCATTTTTTTCTTTTTTTTCATTTATTGTAGAAACCAAATTATGAAATATTAAAGGGTATTTTATTTTATTTTTTATTTATTTATTTTTTTAAAATAAATTTATTTATTTTAGTTGGTGGCTAATTACTTTACAATATTGTAGTAGTTTTTGCCATACATTGACATGAATCAGCCGTGGGTTCACATGTGCTCTCCCTCCCGAACCCTCCTCCCACCTCCCTCCCCATCCCATCCCTCTGGGTCATCCCAACGCTCCAGCCCTGAGCATCCGTCCCATGCATAGAACATGGAATGGTGTTCCGCTTTACATATGACAATATACATGTTTCAATGTTATTGTCCCAGAACGCCCCACCCTCACCTTCTTCCTCAGAGTCCACAGGACTGTTCTATGCATCTGTGTCTCTTATTCTGTCTCGCATATAGGGTTACCGTTACCATCTTTCAAATTCCATATATATGCATTAGTATACTGTATTGGTGCTTTTCTTTCTGGCTTACTTCACTCTGTATAATGGGCTCCAGTTTCATCCATCTCAATAGAACCGATTCAAAATTTTTTTTTTTTAATGACTGAGTAATATTCCATTGTGTATATGTACCACAGCTTCCTTATCCATTCGTCTGCCAATGGACATCTAGGTTGCTTCCATGTCCTGACTATTGTAAACAATGCTGCAGTGAACATTGGGGTACACGCGTCTCTTTCAATTCTGGTTTCCTCGGTGTGTATGCCCAGCAGTGGGATTGCTGGGTCATATGGCAGTTCTATTCCCAGTTTTTTAAGGAATCTCCACACTGTTCTCCATAGTGGCTGTACTAGTTTGCATTCCCACCAACAGTATAAGAGGATTCCCTTTTCTCCACACCCTCTCCAGCATTTATTGCTTGTAGACTTTTGGATAGCAGCCATTCTGACTGGTGTGTAATGGTACCTCATTGTGGTTTAAAGGGTATTTTAAAAGGAAATGGTGGTCCATCTCTTTACTTACCACCCTAACTCAACCACATTTCACCTGACTATTTCTCTCTTTTTCATATGCAGACATGTTTCATAATTAATCTCAGTTCACGTGCAATTGCGTGTCTTCATTTACTGAACATTGTGACATTTGTCTTGATGCCACATTAGATACATATTACTGATCATTGTATAACATCCTATCAGCTTCATAGACCATAATTTAGGCATCGATTTTGTGTAGCCAGACATTTATAGTTTGTTTTTATTTGAAGAAAGCATTTCCCCTGTTGATTTCTGATTGAGTATATAACTCAAAACTTTTCATATGTTCTGCCATTTACTCCCCATATGATAGTGTTTCTCAAATGTTTAAAAATCTATTAGATGATAGATTAAATTTATTCTGAAGGATTCCAGAGCAAAAATTAACAGGAAGAAATTTCAGTAAGAGAAATTTGACTTCGTGTAACAATTAAAACAGTGTGAAAGTAATCTAAATTTCATGAATATGGATCTGGATAAATAAATAATGATATATTTATACCATGGAGTTAACTATTAGAAACAAAGTGGTACTGCATGCTAACATGGAAAGATGCCCCAATATATTTTTTTAAGTATTATAAGAAGCTTTGTAAAATAGTATAACATGATTATATCTCTGTAGTACAAGAAAAACGTACACAGATATGTCACATGAGCACAGAAAATACCTAAATGACTATTTTTGTTGTTGTTCAGTCAGCTAAGTCGTGTCCAACTCTCTGCGACCCCATGGACTGTAGCATGCCAGGCTTGCCTGTCCTTTACTATCTCCCAGAGTTGCTCAAATTCATGTCCACTGAATCGGTGATGCTGCCAACCATCTCATACTCTGCTGCCCTCTTCTGCTTTTGCCTTCAATCTTTTCCAGCATCAGGGTCTTTTCTGATGAGTCAGCTCTTCACATCAGGTAGCCAAAGTATTGAAGCTTCTGCTTCAGCATCAGTCCTTCCAATGAATATTCAGGGTTGATTTCCTTTAAGATTGACTGGTTTGATCTCCTTGCAGTCCAAGGAACTTACAAATCTTCTCCAGCACCACAATTCAGAAGCATCAATTTTTTGGTGCTCAGCCTTCTTTATGGTCTAACTCTCACATCTATACATATGACGACTGGAAAAATCATAGCTCTGACTATACGACCTTTGTTGGCAAAGTAGTTTTTAGGCAGAAGTTGAACAGTTAATACATTCTGGATGTTGTAAAGGAGATTTGTGCACTGGATAGAAAGTTAGAATATATGACTTTTTAAGACCTATTTGCACACTGAAATTGTAAAAATCTCAAAGACCATGTTACCATGTACATATTTATAGTTGGTATCTTACTCAGTTTCTAAAGTTAATTACATCAACAATATAACCCTGGCAAAGTGGACACCCAGTAGTTAGAATCGAAATGAGAATATTATCTACTGTTTTCACATACTTGTATGTGCAGGGGTGGAATACATTTTTATTTGCAAATTATGATTTAGTTATTAAACCTGATAATGCTGGAGAATTTCCAAATTTATTACATATAAAGAAAAACAATATCTTAAACATGTGACACTATATGTTATACAATATTTTCAACTCTGAAACTGTATGTAATAATTATGAAACATTATTACATTCTTTGCTGTTGGAACATCAAAGTTTTAGGTTTTCTCCTGTGACTAAACCAAGTACAATCTTCAGTTTTTGTCTTATTTTTGCTTTTTTCTTTCTTAAATCGCTCTTTTGATTTTTCACAGTACAAAGGGCTTTGGAATTGAGCACAATATGCTTTCTTTTCATGTGTACTTTCTATAGGTTGTTCTGAGTACATAAGATTAGAAATGAAGGACTTAAAGATTGAATCTGGATTCCCTGGGACTCTCTTGTCCTCCTGGTAGCTTAAGTATTTGTTTAGTACAGTGTGCCAGCTTCACAAGAAAGAATAGCAGGATTTAATCATGATAATTAAAGACTGTAAGCCTTGCATTCAGCAGATGAAAGCACCCAGTGAGCTGTAACTATCTTTCTTATTTTCTTATCATTTTCCTCAGTGATCAGTGTTGGACTAATTGTATTATAGTCACCATGGCTAAGTTCCAAACTTATTTTCCTGTTATGGGAATGTTTTAGGTTTCTCTGTGTTCTGAGTACCTTTTACTTAGGAGAGTAGATACATTGTCAGTTTTAAATTTCCCAACCCACAAATCTTTCATCCTGTACACCTCCCACTTTTGTTTGTATCCTGACACACAGGAATGGGACTTGGTGGATAGTATGTTTGGGTCAGGGACAGGCAAAAACAGTGGCCTCCACAGAGAGGAGGCCTAAATATAAGAGGGACAGTATGAGCATGAAATTTCATAGCTAGATAGGGGCTACTCACATAATAGGGGCCAGTGTATGTTTGGTAATTAACAAAAAATGAATAAACCATAACCAAGGGTGCAGCTAAAGTGGCAGGAGAGAGGGAATAAGGGAGAGGGAATGAGGCAGCAAGAGCAGAAGCAAATGAAAGAAGATGGGGGAGAGGTGAATAGTCAAATGCAAGAAAACAGGACTCTGGATACAGAAATAAGAGTACAAGTGATAAAATCTGGTGGAGGCCTCTGACTTAGCCAGAAGGAGCAAAAAGTTCCCTTCTATCACTGTTCTCAGAGCTAGCTGTTTCTCAGGAACAGTGGTTTTGCACAGTAGGTTTGGCATTTTTATTCACAAGCATTAGGGTTCAGTGCAGTTCAGTCGCTCAGTCGTGTCCGACTCTTTGCGACCCCATGAACCGTGGCACGCCAGGCCTCCCTATCCATCACTAACTCCTGGAGCCTACTCAAACTCATGTCCATCGAGTCGGCGATGCCATCCAGCCATCTCATCCTCTGTCGTCCCCTTCTCCTCCTGCCCCCAATCCTTCCCAGCATTAGGGTCTTTTCCAATGAGTCAACTCTTCACATGAGGTGGCCAAAGTATTGGGAGTTTCAGCTTCAACATCAGTCCTTCCAATGAACACCCAGGGCTGATCTCCTTTAGGATGGACTGGTTGGATCTCCTTGCAGTCCAAAGGACTCTCAAGAGTCTTCTCCACACCACAGTTCAGAAGCATCAATTCTTCGATGCTCAACTTTCTTCACCGTCCAACTCTCACATCCATACAAGAGTACTGGAAAAACCATAGCCTTGACTAGACGGACCTTTGTTGGCAAAGTAGTGTCTCTGCTTTTTAATATGCTATCTAGGTTGGTCATAACTTTCCTTCCAAGGAGTAAGCGTCTTTTAATTTCATGGCTGCAGTCATCATCTGCAGTGATTTTGGAGCCCCCAAAAATAAAGTCTGACATTGTTTCCACAGTTTCCCCATCTATTTCCCATGAAGTGATGGGACCAGATGCCATGATCTTAGTTTTCTGAACGTTGAGCTTTAAGCCAACTTTTTCACCCTCCTCTTTCACTTTCATCAAGAGGCTGTTTAGTTCCTCTTCACTTTCTGCCATAAGGGTGGTGTCATCTGCATATCTGAGATTATTGATATTTCTCCTGGCAGTCTTGATTCTAGCTTGTGCTTCTTCCAGCCCAGCGTTTCTCATGATGTACTCTGCATATAACTTAGCATTAGGGTAAGTTATGGTAAATTCCCATCACTTCACTTGGCATTTGGAACGGCCTAACTTATAATTTTGGCTTCCCTGGTGGCTCAGATGTTAAAGAATCTGCCCACAATGCAGGAGACCTACGTTTGATCCCTGGGTCGGGAAAATCCCCTGGAGAACAGAATGGCTACCCACTCCAGTATTCTTGCCTAGAGAATTCCCTGGACAGAGCCTGGTAGGCTACAGTCCATGGGGTCTCAAAATATGAGGGTTCCCAGGTGGCTCAGTGGTAAAGAATCTGCCTGCCGCTGCAAGAGCTATAGGAGACACAAGTTCTATCCCTGGGTCGGGAAGATCCTCCTGGACAGGGAAACAACCACCCACTCCAGTATTCTTGCCTGAAAAATCCTATGGGCAGAGGAGCCTGGCAGGCTGCAGTGCATGGGGTCCACAAAGAGTTGGGCACAACCTAGCAACTAATCACAGCAACTTATAAATAAATAATACAGTCATCTGTTTGCTACTAGAGCCTTCTTAATTGTGTTGAGAGATCCTAAATGTAGTAAGAGCCACTGATCTTGCTCCAGTTAAACTTTTAATTCCACTTCCACCCAGCAACCTACCTGGGAAGAATTCTCAAGGGCTCTAGGAATAAATATCATATCAGAGCTGATCTAAGCCTGAGCTGCCATGCCCTGGCTTTCCAGCAGCGATTCTAATCTGCTAATGACTGTTCTGCTTTGGCTTTCTTGTAAAAGAGATGCTAATCCTCAAATTAAAGACAACAAGAGAGTATTCCCTGACAGTCCAGTTGTTAGGATTGTGCACTTCCACTGCAGGGGGGCATAGGTTCGATCCCTGGTCAGGGAACTCTAACTGGCTGCACAGCAAGGCAGGCAAGCAAATAAATAAATAAATTTTAAAAATAAAAAAGGCATCAAGATACTTATTGAAATTTCACAGTGTAACAAATAATAAAGCCTAGGCAAAATCTTGTTGGGAAGAGAAAGCAAATGCCCACTGCTGCTACTGCTGCTGCTAAGTCGCTTCAGTCGTGTCTGACTCTGTGCGACCCCATAGACTGCAGCCCACCAGGCTCCCCCATCCCTGGGATTCTCCAGGCAAGAACACTGGAGTGGGTTGCCATTTCCTTCTCCAATGCATGAAAGTGAAAATTGAAAGTGAAAACGCTCAGTGTGTCCAACTCTTAGCAACCCCATGGACTGCAGCCTACCAGGCTCCTCCGTCCGTGGGATTCTCCAGGCAAAAGTACTGGAGTGGGTTGCCAGTGCCTTCTCCGAAATGCCCACTAGGTACTTCATATGGTTGTTTCATTCTTCCCATTTTGAGCTCAAGGAAGGTTGCTATCTTACTTACCGAGGAGCACACAGTAGAAAAACCTAAGCTAGGAATGTGTTTATCTTATGTTTTTGTACAAATTTTTGTCTTTTTTGTGTACTGAGCAAATGCCTGGCGCCTTATACCCATTATCCCTTGCCTAATTGTAATAAACTAGTGAAAACTGTAAAAGTGTCAATTGAAGCAAAGCCCCAGGACTTTCCCCCAGTGAAATAGTAGGATTTCCTGTTTCATATGGCGCCCCCTAATTTCATGCCTTTGTTACCTATGAAATCTTTTATAGCCTTGGGTGATCTATGTTTTGAAACATTTCTTTCCGAAGTAAATTAATCATTTGTGTTGTATACTTTCTCCATGTGTGCAACTGAAGAGCTCAGAGCTATTCCATGCAAGCCATTTTTTCACCCACCGAAATCTTTATGCTATGACTTAAGTATTCATATTCTGTTTACCTGTATGGGCAAAGAACCTGAAAAAGAATGAATATATGTATATGTATAACTGAATCATTGTGCTGTACACCTAAAAGTAACATTGTAAATCAACTGTTTGTCAATAAATTTTTTTAAAAAAATATTCATACGACTGATTGGGCTTTGCAGTTTTGAAGTTTCTGGGAGGGAATGGTTTTATATGTCATCAAAAAAGATTGGGGGAAAGAGGGCTTCCGTAGTGGCTCAGTGGTAAAAAAATATATATATATATCTGCCTGTCAGTGGAGGAGCTATGGGTTTGATCCCTGGTCTAGGAAGATCCCACGTGCCACAGATCAACTAAGCATGTGCACCACATCTACTGAGCCTGTGATGTAGAGGCTGCGAGCCATAACTACCACACCCATGTGCCACAACTACTAAAGCCTGTGAACCTAGAGTCACCACAATGAGAAGCCCACGCACTGCAGCTAGAGCGTAACCCCTGCTCTCTGCAGGTAGAAAAAGTCTGCACAGCAACGAAGACCCAACACAGCCAATGATAAATAAGTAAATAAAATTATTTTTTAAAAAGGACAGGGGATACTGGTTGGTCCCAGAAGAAGAACTCTGAATCCAGGCAATTGTTAAATTAACAGGAATTTGGTTTTACTTCATCAGAGGAATAAAGCATAGATCTGAAGAAAATCATGAGAAAGCATGAGACTGGCAGACCCCTCCTATAGTGTGGTGAAGTTCCTTAGGAGTACATTGTAAACAGGCTGGGCAAACACAGGAAGCAGTACACAGGAAAATTAAAACATAAGACCATCTGAAGAGATGCTGGAAAGACGGTAATTTTACTGAAATAGAAGTAAATCACATAACAAGAGTAATTACGTACAAGTAACACATGTCAACTTAGATGTTCAACAGCTAGGAGTGTTTTAAGGAATTGAGAAGAAATGTTTTGGTCCCCAGTTGGGCAGAAAGTTTTCATAACAGGAAAAAGGATGAAATGGTGAACTTGGTAAAAGAAAGTGAAATCTGGATTCTTTCTTGCCATGCATAAGTTTTTCAAAAGTCTGTCAGAGATACCATGGAGAGAGGAGACATACACCACTAAATTCAGGGAAAACGGATCTTAATTGGGATAAATGGACAGCCTTGAAATGACATCTTGAAGACTGAAGATTTAGACACTTGCCCTCTCTAATTATAGGCAGTGTGCGTAAGTGGAGACAGCCAATGAGAGCAAGGAGAAATTTAGCCTAGATTTTCTCATTGTTTTTCTGTGACTTATTGTTAACCATGTGCCCCTGCTATGCCTCAGTTTCCCTATTCACGCACCAGGGGAAACCTCCTCTTTCTTACGGAGTTTGCAGACCTTCTAGAGCTGAATGAGGTAATGTCTGTAAAGGCCTTGAATCCTTAAGGGAAAAGTGCTGTATAAACACAAGGCAGTGTTGTTTTACGTTGAAACTGAAGATCTAACTTTTCTGTAGAAATATCCTATTTACATTTCTCATAGTTTTGAAAGATTGCAGAACAAAGAGTTAACAGTTTCATTTTTGAAGAATTTTTGATGGATTCTCAAACAATAGTGAGTAAATATTTCACAGTCCTCTCTCTGACTTCATAGAGCAGAATTCCACTGTGGTGAACCCACCACAGCTGTGATCTTGAGGGAGATGTTAGTCTCTTTCAGAGGAGCTGAATGTGGTTGGGTAGAAATAACAGTTAAGAGCCTGCTTGGTGAAATGAACACTTCTACAGCTCCCCAGCCTTTCATGCCAGTTTCGGGGAACGCTTAACCACAGCCATCTTTTACTATTTGGAAAAGAAGATTGGGAAAAACAAATTCAAACGGTCAATACCTTCTCTTTGTTTGGTAAAACAGAAGTGAAACCATCATGCAAAGATCAAGCCAAGGGATTCATTTATATTTGGTCCTTAGCATAACTGGATTCATCTATGAATTCTCAAAGGAAGTGGTCTTACTAGTGATGAACTACTGAGGCATCACAAGTAAGGTTTATTACAGGGGTCTGTGGGAATGTTAGTGAATGTCGTTGCCCCCCAAAGTGAAAAATGCAAACAGGTGGCCTATATCCTGCCTCCAGTGTGGAAGGTGAGATTTCTTAGGAAGCCAGACAGTATAAAAGAACAAATAGTAAATGTTTTAGGCTTTGTGACAAGTATTGTCTCTCTTGCAAGTATTCACCTCTTGTTAACTATCTTTAGCTTTTGTTGTCCTTGTAGTGCAAACATAGCCAAAACAAATTTGTAAGCAAATAAGCTATATTCCAATAAAGGTTTATTCTTGGACACTGAAATTTGAATTGTTTGTAATTTGCACTTATGAAGTATTCTTTAAATTTTTTTCAAACATTTAAAAATATAGAAACCATTCTTAGTTCTCTAATTATGCAAAAATAGATGGGCCAGATTTGACCTAAAGGCTATAGTTTGTTGATCTCTGCTCTCACATGGCAGTGACCACAACTCTCTATTTCTTATCACTCAGTTCAGTTTGTATAATACAGGAATTACTTCAGGGAGTACTTCTTTATTCCTTGTATACATGCCACACATGAAGCTCTGGAATGAGAGAACTTACAAAAAGAGAACGTATCCCTTACTCTGTGGACTTTTCAAAGTGTAATATGCTGCTAGATTGTGAACTTATTTTTCCCATTTATTGAAGTATAGTTGATTTACAACTATACTTGTGTTAATTTTTGCTATACAGCAGAGTGCTTCAGTTGTACTTTCTTTTTCATATTCTTTTCCATTATGGCTTATCATGGGTTATTGAATATAGTTCCCTGTGCTATACTGTAGGACCCTTGTTTATTCTGTATATTATAGTTTACACCTGCTAATTCCCCACTCCCGATCCATCCTCACCGCATCCCCCTCACACAAGACAACCACTGAAATGTTCTCTGTGTCTGTGAGTCTATTTCTGTTTTGTAGATAAGTTAATTTGTGTCATATTTTAACTTTGCCATATAAATGATGTCCTATGGTATTTGTCTTTCTCTTCCTGATTTACTTCACTTAGTAGGATAACCTCTACGTCCGTTCATTTTGTTGCAAATGGTGTTATTTTATTCTTTTTTATGGCTGAGTAGTATTCCATTGTATATATGTACCATATCTTTATCCATTCACCTGTCAATGGACATTTAGGTTGTTTCCATGTCTTGGTTATTGTAAACAATACTGCAATGAACATTGGGGTGCATGTGTCTTTTCAAATTATAGTTTTCTCTGGATATATGCCCAGGAGTAGAATTGCTGGATCATATGGCAATTCTAATTTTAGTTTTTTGAGCAACTTCCAGGCTGTTTTCATAGTGCCTGAACCAATTTACATTCCCACCAACAATGTAGGAGGGTTCCCTGGATTGTGAGCTTTTTTAAGGGCAAGAAGCATATTTTATTAATTGTAGTATTATTTGCAAATCATTTCACCAAAAGAAGAGACTCAATAAGTGTCTGTTAAATTGATAAAATCTCAGTATATAAACTCTCAGTAGTATTTCACTGGCAGTGAGATCACCAAGTTAAATTGCAGCTCTGTTTACGTGTCCTCTCCCTTTGAGGCTCTCAACTGCTTTATTTGCTTATGCTAGCAATTCTTGATTAATTGTATTAAGGAAGCAGAATAGAGATATGAATGAACAGTTCAAGATATCAGAACAAAGTCCACCAAATTTTTTTCTTCAAGGATTTGGTGCATAGTCAGAGACATTTATATCCACTGTTAACTGAAAACTCAACATCCAAGAACTGCCTGGCAAAAGTTTTAGAATTTAAATTCTTTAAAGGTAGGGAGTGTGTGTGGTTCTCATCAATATAATGGCTGTGTCATTGCACATCTTCATACATAAATGGCCCATCAGCAGTTGAGAATTGTTTGGACTCAATCACATTGAACCAGTTGTCATAAGTTGTCAGCTTTTTGCTTGGCTTCACTTTTCAGCAGTTATAGTTCAGGAAAGATCTCTTACTCTGCTACCTAAAAAAGAGAGTAACTTTAAAGAAAGAATTTACAACTGTCTGTGTGCAGCTTGCCCAAAGGACAAAAAAATTTTTTCACTTAAATTATTTTATAAGTTATGGAGAAAACCAATGTCATTGAAGGTTTGGAAAAATATGTAAAAGAGTGAATCTCTCTACTCACAACTACTATCCTCATGTGTACTTCCTTAATCTTTTTATGTATAAAAATTTTTTCATTAAAATTTTTCTTGTTTCAATATAAGATGGCGATCTGTTTATCAAATGGGAAGGAATAAGTTTCAAACACTGCTGGGGTTCTTGTAGCATTATCATCCAGTATGGATTCGAGAGATAATAATCAGTCAATAACTAGACCACCAGCTGTCACAGATCACACCTCACATCTATCTACTAGTTTATAGGTATTTTATTTCATTTAAAATGCTAGAATTTCAAGGATGACAACTTTTCTAAGGAAACCAACTGTTAAAAACAGTGTAGTCACATGTCAAGTTAGGAGCTAACGTTAGCACACAGGTGATCATCACATATAATCAAAGATAGCCTTGAAAAATCTCTTAAATTGCCCATGAAGTATAGAGTGTAGTCTAATTGGATTTGTGTGTATAATCATGCTCAGTAAATATGTACTCCTTGGAAAAATGTGTACTGAATGGTTGAATCTGTAGTATATTCAGTGCTGCATAGTTTATGTAATAAGGTATGCATATGCAAAATACTTTGTTTTTTTTTTAATTTCTTAAATTTTTTCTAGCCAAGTATATATCATTAAGTGGATTTGGTGCTTACACCATTCCACATCACACTCTTCCTTTCTGCTAATTTTTATGAAAGACGTGACCTAGTGCTGTGTTAGATGTTTACTTCTCTATTTTCTGTCTGTAAGCTCCTTAAGGAGAGAGTCTCTGTCTTACTTATTTTTCTTTTTTTCTTCCTTCCCTTAAGCAACTAGTGTAGTGTCTTGCACATAGTGTTTAGCAGTGATGGTTAAAGAAGAGGAAGAGAAACAATTATATGTGTACATTGGTAAACATCATTTGATTGTAAATAATAATCTACTGTAATTAGCTGTGGTTCTAAAAGAGGATTTGCTGAAAAATGATAGGGACATACACTGTATAACTGAGGAAGGAAATATACAGGTCTCACTAGGGATTGGAACAAAGCACTTAGAAACCTGTAGGAACTGTTCAGTTCAGTCGCTCAGTCGTGTCCAACTCTTTGCGACTCCATGGACTACAGCACTCCAGGCCTCCCTGTCCATCACCAAATCCTGGAGTTTACTCATACTCATGTCCACTGAGTTGGTGATGCCATCCAACCATCTCATCCTCTGTTGTCCCCTCCTCTTGCCTTCAATCTTTCCCAGCATCAGGGTCTTTTCCAGTGAGTCAGCTCTTTGCATCAAGTGGCCAAAGTATTGGAGTTTCAGCTTCAACATCAGTCCTTCCAATGAGTATTCAGGATTGATTTCCTTTAGGATGGACTGGTTGGATCTCCTTGTAGTCCAAGGGACTCTCAAAAGTCTTCTCCAACACCACAGTTCAAAAGCATCAATTCTTTGGTGCTCAGCTTTCTTTATAGTCCAACTTTCATATCCATAGATGACTATTGGAAAAACCATAGCCTTAACTAGACATACCTTTGTTGGCAAAGTAACGTCTTTGCTTTTTAATATACTGTCTAGGTTGGTCATAACTTTTCTTCCAAGGAGTAAGAGTCTATTTATTTCATGGCTGCAATCACCACCTGCAGTGATTCTGGAGCCCCAAAAATAAAGTCTCTCACTGTTTCTACTGTTTCTCCATCTATTTAGCATGAAGTGATGAGACCGGATGCCATGATCTTAGTTTTCTGAATGTTGAGCCTTAAGCCAACTTTTTCACTCTCCTCTTTCACTTTCATCAAGAGGCTCTTTAGTTCTTCTTCACTTTCTGCCATAAGGGTGCTGTCATCTGCATATCTAAGGTTATTGATATTTCTCCCGGCAATCTTCATCCCAGCTTGTGCTTCATCTAGCCCAGCGTTTCTCATGATGTACTCTGCATATAAGTTAAATAAGCAGAGTGACAATATACAGCCTTGACATACTCCTTTTCCTATTTGGAACCAGTCTGTTGTTCCATGTCCAGTTCTAACTGTTGCTTCCTGACCTGCATACAGATTTCTCAAGAGGCAGGTCAGGTGGTCTGGTATTCCCATCTCTTTGAGAATTTTCCACAGTTTATGGTGATCCACACAGTTACAGGCTTTGGCATAGTCAATAAAGCAGAAGTAGATGTTTTTCTGGAACTCTCCTGCTTTTTTTTGATAATCCAGCAGATGTTGGCAGTTTGATTTCTGTTTCTTCTGCCTTTTCTAAAACCAGCTTGAACATCTGGAATTTCACGGTTCACATATTGTTGAAGTCTGGCTTGGAGAATTTTGAGGATTACTTTAGTAGCGTGTGAGATGAGTGCAATTGTGCAGTAGTTTGAGCATTCTTTCGCATTGCCTTTCTTTGGGATTGGAATGAAAACTGACCTTTTCCAGTCCTGTGGCCACTGCTGAGTTCCAAATTTGCTGGCATATTGAGTGCAGCACTTTCACAGCATCATCTTTTAGGATTTGAAATAGCTCAACTGGAATTCCATCACCTCCACTAGCTTTGTTCGTGGTGATGCTTCCTAAGTCCCACTTGACTTCACATTCCAGGATGTCTGGCTCTAGGTGAGTGATCACACCATCGTGATTATCTGGGTCGTGGAGATCTTTTTTGTACAGTTCTTCTGTGTATTCTTTCCACCCCTTCTTAATATCTTCTGCTTCTGTTAGGTCCATACCATTTCTGTCCTTTATTGAGCCCATCTTTGCATGAAATGTTCCCTTGGTATCTCTGATTTTCTTGAAGAGATCTCTAGTCTTTCCCATTCTATTGTTTTTCTCTATTTCTTTGCACTGATCACTGAGAAAGGCTTTCTTATCTCTCCTTGCTATTCTTTGGAACTCTGCATTCAAATGGGTATATCTTTCCTTTTCTCCTTTGCCCTTTGCTTCTCTTCTTTTCACAGCTTTTTGTAAGGCCTCCTCAGACAGCCATTTTTCTTTTTTGCATTTCTTTTTCTTGGGGATGGTCTTGCTCCCTGTCTCCTGTACAATGTCACAAACGTCCGTCCATAGTTCTTCAGGCAATCTGTCTATCAGATCTAGTCCCTTAAATCTATTTCTCACTTCCGCTGTATAATCATTAGGGATTTGATTTAGGTCGTACCTGAATGGTCTAGTGGTTTTCCCTACTTTCTTCAATTTCAATCTGAATTTGGCAATAAGGAGTTCATGATCTGAGCCACAGTCAGCTCCCGGTCTTGTTTTTACTGACTGTATAGAGCTTCCCCATCTTTGGCTGCAAAGAATATAATCAATCTGATTTCGGTGTTTTCCATCTGGTGATATCAATGTATAGAGTCTTCTCTTGTGTTGTTGGAAGAGGGTGTTTTCTGTGACCAGTGCATTCTCTTGGCAGAACTCTATTAGCCTTTGCCCTGCTTCATTCTGTACTCCAAGGCCAAATTTGCCTGTTACTCCAGGTATCTCTTGACTTCCTACTTTTGCATTCCAGTCCCCTATAATGAAAATGACATCTTTTTAGGGCGTTAATTCTAGAATGTCTGGTAGGTCTTCATAGAAATGTTGAACTTCAACTTCTTCAGCATTACTGGTCAGGGCATAGACTTGGATTACTGTGAGATTGAATGGTTTGCCTTGGAAACGAACAGAAATCATTTACTGGTTTTTGTCTCTGGCCTTCTATCAAACTCTTCTGGACTCTGACACTATATTTGACCCTCCTGCTTAGGGTTGTAAAAACTTTTGCCTTGGTTTCTGTGAGACCTCTTTATTTGCTCTGTATTATCAGCCTTCTCTGCTTCTCCTTACATTTGATGGAAAGATCCTTTTATGTAACCCTTCTCCATTTAAACACCAGTAGAGAGTGACTCAAGTTCTGTGTCTCAATTGGAAGTTCCTAGGAAAGAGACTTCCTAGGTAGCTCAGTGGTACAGAATGTACCTGCTAATACAGGAGATGCAGGTTTGATCGCTGGGTCAGGAAGATCGCATGGAGAAGGAAATGACAACCCACTGAAGTATTCTTGTCTGGAAAATGCCCATAGACAGAGGATCCTGGTGGGCTACAGCCCTTGGGGTCGCAAAAGAGTAGGACATGACTTAGAAACTAAACAGCAACAAGGAAAGCGACTCACTGACTCAGTTTGGAGTAGCTTTTCAATCCAGATCCCGATGCTCTAATAAGGAGGCAGAGGATCACATGGACTCCACCACTCAGCATAGAGCACGCTCTCTAAGAATGTGGCACAAGAACTGGGAGATAGCAGTTGACAGTGTGACAAAAGAATAGTGGACTCACAGACCATACATTTTTACTCTTCATGTACCAGTTTCTAGAAAGCAAAGCATTTTGCCTTGAGACATTTCAACATACTGAGATTCTCAAAGTGGGGAGTAGAGTCTAAAAACAACCACCATGTGATGTCCTTGCAAAGGGCAGTGTGTACTCTTAGAAAGAGTACTGCCTCTTTCACAGCTGATAGTATCTGTTTTATACTTATCATATGCTTGTTGGAAAAGAATAATCTTAAGAGAAAAGCCTTCTTTGGGCCTGTGTTAAAAGAGACCGATCTTCTTATACTTAGAGGAGTCTGGAACAGTGATATTTTAATATATATATAGCATGCTTTTAATATAGAATTTAGAAAATATGAAACAATATAAACTGTACAGATTTGATCCATCTTTTTGTTTTGTTTTTATACTATATCTCTAAACACACCAACATGAAACGATGAATTTCAAGCCATTTCTGCCAAACTTCCACCCTTCTAAAGCCTGCTGCTTTCAGCATGAGTGGCATATTTGAAATAAGTAACCATTGGGGCAACAGCAGAAGCCTCATATTAAAAAAAGTTAAAGTCCTGTCCCCTGGGTAAAGGGTGAGGAGGATGTTTGGAAATATCTGAGTATATTTGAATATACTTTGCAGAAGGAGCAGCAGCAGTGTCACTGTTGTTTCTCTCAGGGAGAAGAACCCAAATACGAAAGTGTGCTTGAGCTGGTGAGTCAGTAGCAAGTGCCTGAGGTGAGCATGTGAAAACCATCTCTGTCTTGACACTGACTCACAGACATAGGGAATAGACTTGTGACTGCCAAGGGGGAGGCGGTGTTGGGGAGGGATGGATGTGAGTTTGGGATTAGCAGATGCAAACTAGTTTATATAGGATGGAGGTTCTACAAGGTCCTACTATACAGCACAAGGAACTATATTCAATATCATTACGATACATAATGGAAAAGAATATAAAAAGGAATGTATGTGTATGTATAACTGAATCACTTTGCTATACAGCAGAAACTGACGCAACATTGTAAATAGCCTATATTTCAATTTTAAAAATATCCTCTGTATATGGAGCAAACTTCAGACAAGGGCAAGTATGTTGTGCTTGTCATCTTTTCCTCTTAAAGAGTCCGTGTGCGTGCATGTGCATTTCCAAATCTACCTACATTGTCCGGAAAATATTTTAAAATGGCATTTAGGACTTCCCTGGTAGTCCAGTGGCTAAGAATCCGCCTGCCATTGCAGGGGACATGGATTCGATCTCTGTTCTGGGAGGATCCCCCATGCCGTGGAGCAACTAAGCCCATGCACTGCAACTAATGAGCCCACGTGCCTGGATCCATGCTCCGCAACAAGAGAAGCCTTCACATCGCCATGAAGAGTAGCCCCCACTCTGCAACTATGGAAAGCCCTCTGCGCACTAGTGAAGACCCAGCACAGCCAATATATAAATAAATCTTTTTTTTTTTAAGGACATTTAAATGCTTCTATTGATGTTACAGCATAAATCCAATTTGTAGTAAATTGTTAATTTTGTGAAGAAAAAATAGAAAGGATTGTTTTCCTTTACGGGGCTTGGAAAGGTGTAATTGTCATACTCGGTACAAATTTTCTGGTCTTTAATGGAGCTAATTTAGTTGTGATTGTACAATGAATTTCTTTGCATTTTTCCAAGGATAAAACATCATAACTTTTAACTTTTATTAACTAGCTACACCAGTTTTCCATAAAAAGGAACTGATATTTCTGAAACTCAATACCCAGTACATTTCTGGACTAGGATTAATTCTTTGGTTGTGTGTCCTTTGTGTGTTTTTTCAGTGGTTTAGAGCATTGAGACATTTCTCATATGCTTCTTACCTATTGGAGCCAAACCCCTGTGGCCCTTCTCTGCTCTTTAAAACTCTCAAATAGTTCTAAGTCACTTGAGGCATAGAAGTAATTACCTCTAATTACAATACATACATAAAATTTGTCCCCCTCCTGGAGGAAAAAAAAAACACCACTTCTATTTTAGATATTTTGCTGATGAAGACTTGTTGGGCCAGTAATTTCTTTAATTGCAAATAGAGTGTTGTGAGTTTATTATAGACATTGTGTGGCCTGCATGCACTTCACAGTTACACACAGTACTAACACCTTTTCAGTGCATTGTTTTGCAAAGTACAGAACTGGGAGAGATAATTTGCTCAGCATTTGTTACTTGGATTTTGACTTCTTTTAAGGATCTTCATGAAAAATAGAAGGCGAAGTTCCAAAAATAGACCCAAGTCACTTATGTGTTCATGGCCTGGGCTGGAGTGTGGTGATTGGTTCCAGAAAACGGTTACAGTGCTCTTCCAGGCAAAGGTTTGGAAACAGTCAAGCTCCAAAGCCTGTCCAAAGCTTGCTTAGAAGTCAACACAGACCCTAAAGTTTGTGATGCTGTTTCCTCCTTTTAATTCTAGGTTATACTTTACTTTTCTGTTTTTACGGATACCTGTTTTATTATGTACTTGCATGTTTCTCTTCCTCCCGTGTTCTCCAGACATTAAGAATAGTTTCGTGATTGCCCTTAGAAAATGTCTGTGGAAGGAGGGCAAAGGCAGAAGTCTCGGTGGCCATCATAGGACTCACCACAGCACTCAGTGACTCCCCCTCCTTAACTCACAGTTTGTCAAGGTTAATTATTAAGAAGGAAGGTAACATTTAGCATCCTCAAAGCTATGGATTACTATAGAATGAAAGAGATGAGTTGTTGAAGTGAATTATTCCTGTGGGTTATGAGAAGGTGAAAAGCATTGTCTACTGTGTTACATTAAAACTCAGTGAATTCCTTTCCAGTCTCCCTCAGTGTCATTGTGAGAGAGAATATTTTCCTTAAATTCCGATAACAGACTGCATAAAGATAATGCCTCACACCTCTTATCAAAATAATCCTGTTGCTAGCTAAGCCTTTTTGTATTTGTAGCATATTTGTATCTATAAGCATACTTAAGACAGGAACCAACAAAAAGATCAAGTTTTAACATATGTGAGTAATATTTTCTTCTTCTTTCAACGACTCCTAAGTAATTTCTATTCTGCCCACTTAAAAGAAGAGTGTGTCAGCTCTGTACACCTTTGCACTCTTTTGTGCTTTCAACAGTCTGACACACTTGGAACTTTTCTCTACATTTTGTTTCCTATTTATTTATAACTTATATTGCGTTCATTCAACGTTTCTTACCAACCTGTAGAATCTCTTACTAATAATTATTTTAGTCATAGTGCAAGGAGATGAAATTTTCACTAGCAAGAACTCAGCATCAGCTGTGTCCATAACAGTTATGGTGAGTAATTTAAAGAGCCACAGAGTTATATAATAAAAAACATAGTCACTGCCTATTGGAAGGAAAACATAATGTTTATTGAGTTTTCATATTTTCTGTAAGACATTGTTGTACTACTCTCAAGGAGCTCACTCAGGTATGCAAGTAACTATAATGCACACCAAAACAATGGGATGTTATTTTTTTAATTTACATATAAAATTATATGGAAGTTCTGAAGGGAAAAATGGTTTCTAATTATGGGAAACAGGGAAGGCTTTTTAAAGAGGGTGATAGCTATAGAAATTTCTTAAAGAGATGGGAATACCAGACCACCTTACCTGCCCCCTGAGAAATCTGTATGCAGATTAAGAAGCAACAGTTAGAACCCAACATGAAACAACAGACTGGTTCCAAATTGGGAAAGGCTGTATATTGTCGCCCTGCTTATTTAACTTATATGCAGAGTACATCATGCGAAATGCTGACTGGATGAAGCACAAGCTGGAACCAAGATTGCTGGGAGAAATTATCAATAACCCCAGATATGCAGATGACACCACCCTTATGGCAGAAAGCAGAGAGGAACTAAAGAGAGTCTTGATAAAAGTGAAAGAGACAAGTGAAAAAGCTGGCTTAAAATTCAACATTCTAAAAACTAAGATCATGGCATCTGGTCCCATCACTTCATGGCAAATAGATGAGGAAACAATGGAAACAGTGACAGACTTTTATTTTCTTGGTCTCCAAGATCACTGTGGATGGTGACTGCAGCCATGAAATTAAAAGATGCTCTTTGGAAGAAAAAGTATGATACACCAAGACAGCATATTAAAAAGCAGAGACATTTGCCAACAAAGATCCATATAGTCAAAGCTACGGTTTTTCCAGCAGTCATGTATGGATGTAAGAGTTGGACCTTAAAGAAGGCTGAGTACCAAAGAATTGATGCTTTTGAACCATGGTGTTGGAGAAGGCTCTTTGAGAGTCCCTTGGGTTGCAAGGAGATCAAACCAGTCAATCCTAAAGGAAAGCAATGCTAGATATTCATTGGAAAGAATGATGCTGAAGCTGAATCTCCGGTACTTTGGCCACCTGATGTGAAGAACTTTCTCATTAGAAAACATGCTGATGCTGGGAAAGATTGAAGGTGGGAGGAAAAGGGGATGACAGAGGATGAGATGGTTGGATGGCATCACTGACCCAATGGACATGAGTCTGAGCAAATTCCGGGAGATGGTGAAGGACAGGGAAGCCTGACGTGCTGCAGTCCATGGGGTCACAAAGAGTCGGACATGACTGAGTGAACAACAACACTGAGCATCCCACTGGAATTAAGTACTGGTCTTTACTTCCTGTATTAATCTAAACATAGGCCAAGTTGCCCTCTGAATTCCTAAATGATGTGTTTATTAGGCTTAAAAATTGACTACTTTGTAGTTACATTAGAAAAATACTACTAATGCACTCCTGATAGAATCTTAACCTGTGCTTTTGTAAGGAAAAATATACTTTCTTTGTTACTTGAGTTTATAACCTATAAACATCATTAGTGTCTTGTGATTGACCCTTAGGTTCATATACAGATTGCATTTCACAGAGTCTATTGTTTTTCAGTCGCTAAGTCATGTCTGACTCTGCGACCCCATGGACTGCAGCACATCAGGCTTCCCTGTCCTTCACCATCTCCTGGAATTTGCTCAGACTCATGTCCATCGAGTCAGTGATGTCATCTAACCATCTCGTCCTCTGTTGCCCCCTTCTCCTTTTCCCTTCAATCTTTCCCAGCATCATCAATCTCCTATCAAAGTAATGTGACCTGGTAGTCCTTCCTGTCATTCTAGATGTCCGTGAACGTTAGGGCACAGTTAGATATATTCAGTACAGTAAAAGAGCCTGAGGAACTTCCTGGCAGTCCAGTGGTTAAGACTCTGTGCTGCCAGTACCGAGGACACAGGTCCAGTCTCGGTCGGGGAACTAAGTTTCCACCTGCTGCAAAGCGCAGCCCCCCAAAAAAAGAAGAGTCTGAATCTTGGAGGCAGAGTGGGGTTGGTCTTGGCTCTACCACTCACTGTATGACCTGAGCAAGTCACTTCAGATGAATTCCTTACCCATAAAATGAGAGTAGTAATTCCTATGTGTATTTGTTAGGATTAAATTGGAGGACCTATATAAAATCATTAATAAGCTTTAAAGCAGTTTATGGCCAATAGACTTTTGTGATAGGGGTGTGCTTTGAGTGGAAATTTCTTATTGTACAAATAATAGGGGGAAAAGAGTCACCTGACTTTGAAATATCAGTGATAATTTGGACCAAAAGCTAGGTGACTCCTGCAAACATGCTGTGGCTACATATGAGAGAAGAGATAACCTAGTGCTGGGACTCTGGGAAGAATGAGTCAAGACATATTCTGAAAACATTTTTAAATACTTCCTGGGCCTAGGACAGTAGTGCTAAATGTGAAAAGAGGCCCAGCATTGGAGACAGACTAGGAACCAAAGAGGATTTAAACTTGGCCATGTGGCAACATATACTGAAGTGTTAGATGTGCATGACCCTTGACTCAGCATTTCCTCTCTAAGGAATCCACCTTCAAGAGATAATGTGTATTCATGCCCCCAGATGTAGGCACAAGGAATTTTTACATAAGTATATGTGTCTCTGTCTAGACATTTTCATTTTCAATTGATGGAGTTCTAGCTTACTTAATTGAGTGGGTGGGGTGGGGGGAGAGAATCGCTTGACTTACAGGACTGACCTCAGGCCAGCCAAAGCCAGAACCAGTCCTTGGTCCTCCGGTTTGTGGTATGTTTCTCTGATTTCTGCTTTCTCTATGTTGATTTCATTCTCAGTTAAGTAATCTACCTATTCTCATGTGGCGTCTCTGATAGCTTTAGGCAAAGCTCCTTTCTGTTCAGTTATCAAGCGGGACAAAAATTGATCCTCCTTCCCTACAGTAGTTCCACAAAGTCCCAGAACCAACTCGCATTGTACCAGCATAATTTAAGCACCTATTCTTGACCCAGTTCCACAGGGGAGGAGGATAGAATCTTCTAATTAACCTGGCCTGAGTCATATCCTTGGGGTGGCCGTGGAAAATGGCTTGACCTTGCTTTACCCGCAAGTAGTAACAGTAAGGGAATGGTGCTTTCACTCCAGAAGAGTAAGATGATATTATCAGAAGGAAGAAAATAACACGTATCAAGCAAAAGCAGTTCATTGTAATATCTATTTCTGATAACAAATATATGGGTACAACCTAAATGTCCATCAGTATAGGAAAATTTAAATATGATACATCATAGGGGGAGATAGGATATAGCTTTTAATGTATAGCTATATGTTGATAAGGAAAAATGTCCATTATATAATATTAAATTTAAAATGAAGTTGCAGAAAAGTATTTTTAATTACGTGTCTGTGTATATCTGTTATGTATAAATACTTTTTATTCATATGTTTCTGTACTACTTTTGGTTTGCTATTGTACTTATTTTAAATTAGTATATATCACTTTTATAATTAAAAAAAAGTATGTCCCTGGTGGCCCCTTTTCCAGATAAGGAACTGAAATTGACAAAAATCAAGAACTATAGAAAGATGAACAGATGATACAAAGGTGTAAAATAGTATTCATGGAACTGATATAAAAATATTGGAAACCGAGACGGTGCATGGGACAAATTAAGCTGCCTATGTAGGAAGGGAAAGTAACTTTACCAAAAAGACATGTGGTTTAGGGACTTCCCTGGAGGTCTGGTGGCTGAGACTCTGCGTTCCCAGTGAAGGGGACATGGGTTCAATCCCTGGTTGGGGAACTAAAATCCCACATGTCTCGCAGCATGGTCAGAAAAAAAGAGTCTAAAACTTGGAGACAATTGTGTTTATATATTTACTTGGTATTAATACTTACTCTGCCCTTATCTACCATATGCTTTGACCAGTGCTAGGCAGTAATAAACATAATTAACACATAGTAATCAACTGCTTTCAAAAAACCTTCATACGGAAGGCAGATTCATGGACAAAGAAAGTGTAATGGGAGTTGGACAGAATTGTCAGGAAGAGGTTCATTGTACTTTGAGTAATCTCATTTTTTCCTTCTTATTCCTTCTAAATGCTTGCTAAACTTTCTTAACTTTTCAGTTGTTATTGTTCAGGTGTGTGTTAAGAAGAATTGTTCATCTCTCAGCTTTTGAAACTCGGTAGTCTGTCTGTATAACTTAATCACAGGGATAAAGTGGTAAATTTTCAGAGATTGGGTCTTTTCACCCCATAAATTTACCAGTTCTAAACTGAGTTACTAGTCTTTTGAAAAAGAGAAAGGAGCCCCCACCCTTCACTCCCACCCCCAATACATAACACACTTTTAAAACATTTTTTACCTTTGATGCAGTCTGCTACAGAAGAAATCTGTCCTGTCTTAGACTTTTTCCTGATTGCTTTGACTAAACAAAAGTTCGAAACCTGCTTTGAGTGGTAAGGCCTTTGTAATTGTGTACATACACAACTGTGTGTAATAGAGAAACTGTAAGAGCTCAATTTCTGTGAGATTATTCCTCTGCCCTTGCCTCTCCTCACCTTCTCTTCTCCCACCATACAAGTTTGAGCTCCTGTTAGCAGCATATGTCTAGTGATATTCCAGTTCCCAAGAGGCCTGTGAACAAGGTGGTTGTAAAACATTTTTCATTATAGACAAGACAAAATAATCCTGATTCTTTAATCCTGGGTCTCACTGTTTTGGTTATTACACCAGCAGTTTGAATAGATTCATATGTTGAACTGCATCATATTGTAAAAAGGTATTTTTTTTTAGTCAGAGAAGTGAGAGGGATTCTGTTCTTTTTTTAAAAAAGAAAAACACATGTAATATCTCATGTTTTTGTGAGAATGCATTGTTTTTATTGTTTTAATATTTTCTGAGTTTTAAAGGGTATGCTTTCATTTTCTCCTTTCACTTCTTCCTATGGAATATAATCATGTTTATCTGCCTGTTCTTTCTGCTTTCTTGTTAAGTGAACTTATTTAATATTATTATTACCATCCCCATATATAGTGATAATAATATTAAATTATTCCCTATATATCAGTAATTCCCTGATCTCTAGTAAACATTAAAGAACATTCAGTAACTGTGCTAAAAGCCACTACCTTGGTGGGACCAAGGACAGCTTAAGTTTGGAGATAAACTATCCTATTTTCTTTAAAAATTAAAAAGCAAACTGTATAAACAAAGAAAAGGAATTGCCGAGATCATTATGTCCTTAAAGGTTTTTTTCTAGCCCTGACTTTAAAAGATAGTCATCAACATATATTTACTTTTTCATAGAAATATTAATGTAGATGTTACTTTTTTACATCCAGATATTAATGTACATATGAGACTTATTTGAATTTGCTTCACAGCTGGGTAATTTAGTTTTTCAAAAAGAATGAAAGGCTAATTATTAGGCAATAATGTGATCAAATTACCAAAAGCTTCAAGGTGGTTCTATTTCAGTTCTCTGCCTGATGTGTATTTAAAAATATCTCTACTTAGGGTAGTTACTGTTCATAATACATTATGGAATCTTATTAGGTAACAGCTTGGATGATAAGCCATTATCCTTGATTTGGAGTGTTTAACCCAAGTTGAATTTATGACAGATTGAAAATTAGCTATAGTGTTATATATCTTGCTTCCTGTTCTGTGCAACTTGATATATGTGTGGGCCATATGTCCAGCAGGGATTATAAGAATATGTTACTGATGGATGGAAAAGCTATTTCATAATTCCCTGTGAGAATATACATGATAACATCTGTAGTGTGGGTATAGCCTTGAAGTTTTGCTTTAGAAGAGATTTAGCCTATGGCTAAAGGTAATACAGTGAAATCTGTTGTAAATCCTCCAGAAGAGGAAAATTTGGAATCTACTTCTTTAATTTTCAAGTTTTTATGCAGCTGACAAATTTAGGAAGGAGACCTTATTAGTGCTTTTATCTTCAGAGTAGATGAGAGATTATAATACTACCTTAATTTCTACAATACCAAGAATTGAGTGCATATCTACTTTGCCTACCTCCCCTACTTCATTTCACTTTACCTAAGAATTATGTGCAGGAAGACCTTATTTTCCACATATAGTGCATTTAAGACTTTGCCCTCATCCCTAGTCTTATTAAAGGATTTCACACCATAATGTTGACTAATTAAAAATTTCTTAAACAATGGATTAGAGATGGCTCTGCAGAAGTAGAGTGAAACCTAATATACAGGATTTCTTATTTAAATACAGCCCAGGTGATAAATCATTACTGTGCAGTCATCTCTGACCAAAGAGGCAGATTTTTCTTGTGGGCTGGTGTCTTTCACCACCAGTGCTGGCCAGTCTGGGGGTAGTCATGTGTAAAACCAGACACAGATTGAAACTTTTGTGTGGGCATCTTTATCTGTACAGATAGTTCTAATCAATTACGACTGCATCTTCCAAAGAGATTTTTATACTCAATAAAACCTAAGAAACTCCAGAACAAGTCTTTCAAATAGCCTTAAAATGATTCCTTTCAAAAGATATTGAGTCCAACTGTTCTGATGGGAAAGAGCTTCTGAAAAAGATTAGCCTGTTAGTGTTTTCCGAATTTTCGTAATATATTAGCCATAAAGCAAAGCAGTACCCTTTATATTCTACCCTCTAGATACAGAGTTTTCCAGCTGAAGTTGCACTTCTCAATTACCTGTGGAACTATGCTTATACCCACTACTAGAAATTCTGGTTTGGTAGGTTTGAAGTGACGTCACTGTATCTGTTTTTTAAAGTTTTAGAGGTGTTTCTGATAGATATACTTTCAGTTGAATACCACTACCAGTTACCATTACCAGCTTACATTTGAATTTGTACCACACATATTCTATATAACATGGAGACAGATTTCATTTATACTGGTTCTATGGCTTTACAAAGAAAAACCTATAAGATAGCTAGAAGGAAATCTAGCTATAATCAGGATTATAGATTTAAAAGAGAACAAGTGTAGGAACTTCCCTGGTGGTCCAGTGGTTAAGACTCTGCTTCTACCCCATGGGGAAAAGTGGGGGTCACAGGTTCCATCCCTGGTTGGGTAACAAAGATCCCACATGCTGGATGGCATAGCCAAAAAAAAGAGAGAGAGAACCAGTCTGAACTCCTTCTCTTTATGGATGAAAAAGAGCAGAGAGGTGAATTTTCAGAGTTGGTAGCAGAACCAAATCCACAACTCTGACTTGAGCTCTTAGTACACTAGCATCTTGGACCTAGTCCATCTTTGCGAAAACCTTCAAGGCCAAAACTCATTAATCCAGAAGTTGTCTTGAGCATCCCAAAGCCCAGTGAGATTCAAAGTATTTAATAAAAGGAGCAATAATACAACCAGCAGGAACTCCTCACATCTTTGAAGTTTCTAAGCTGGAGTTACGAGTGACATTACTCACAGTTAGAAATTATAGACATCACAGAGAAAGCTTTTGTGGCTTCTTGGTAAACATGGAAATTTCTGACAAGAGATGCCTAGATTTGGTACTAAAGATTGTCAAGAACAGGATGACCATCTGTCTTATTTTTAAATTGATCCTTAAGTATTGGCAGCAAGTCTAGAAAATCATGCCAGTTTTATATTTCTACACAGGCCTGACTTTCAGCTTGTACTTCAGAAGGAGGATATTGTGCCTAGGTTTGCAGTTTAACCAAGTAAAGGCATAGTATGTTTATTAATTAGGATTAGACTTGGTTGTAAAAAAATTTCCAAAGAACAGTAGTTCAGTCAAGTAGAGATTGATTTTTCTTCTGGATTAAAAAAGTCTAGCAGGAAGGGAAGCCTTGCATTGGTGTGGTTGCTTCCCAGCCGTGAGGGATGGGTTTTTTAATTTTGTTGCATCCATATCTTAAATCTTCAAGGAGTCTGATAGTTCTAGATGGCTTCTGGAGCTTCAGTCATCTCAAAGGCACATACCTCCAACTTGAGTCAGCTCCCTTAAAGAACTTCTCTAGAACCACCATATCTAACAATTTCTGCTTCCTATTTCTGCCATTCCTATTATCAAAGGAGACTAGAAGTTTATAATTAGGCGAGTTGCTGTTCACAAGAATTAGATATTTTGTTGTTAACAAAGAAGGAGGGAATGGATATTGGGCAGGCAACCAACAGATCTGCCCCACCTATTTTGAAGAATATAATATTAGGAAAATCAATTTTTCATTGCATCAAAAACTATTATATAGGATGTAGCATTTAAAAGATCTCCAAACCACAGTCTACCATGTGTCTGCTTAGTTCAAGCAGTAAATCTCTATGGTAGTGTTCTGCTTTGGATTTCTCAGCAGGACTCATCGGGAACAGCTGTTAGGTTTTATATATTTTAAGTGAACTGAAGATGAGTTCTTAAAACAACAGGGAGAAAAAGACAAATTCTGTTTCCTTTTGGGGAAAGGGAGAATCAAAACAAGCACAGGGCAATTCAGTGGATATTTATGGGGCTAGCAGGAGCAGAGTATACTATAGTAGATGGTATGAGCCAGGAATGACCTGATTGAAACACTGAAAAAGAAGTTGTCTAGTATTTAAGTGGCATAAAATAGACTGATGCAGCACACAAAATAATTACAGACATATATCATAGCGATGATTCGTACCAGTTCCAAATATACAAGACCTGTGCTGGAGAGAAGGACAAGCATATTGATTGGGTTAAAGTTTTAAGGATTAGATATTGTCTCAGTTCCTTTTCTGGAGAAGGCAATGGCAACCCACTCCAGTACTCTTGCCTGGAAAATCCCGTGGACGGAGGAGCCTGGTAGGCTACAGTCCATGGGGTCGCGAGGGGTCGGACGCGACTGAGCGACTTCACTTTCACTTTTCACTTTCTTGCATTGGAGAAGGAAATGGCAGCCCACTCCAGTGTTCTTGCCTGGAGAATCCCAGGGACGGGGGAGCCTGGTGGGCTGCCGTCTATGGGGTCGCACAGATTCAGACACGACTGAAGCTACTTAGCAGCAGCAGCAGCAGCAGTTCCTTTTTGCTGCTGTAACACAACACAGATTGAGTGACTTATAAACTCAGAAAATTTTTTTCTCAGTTCCAGAAGCTGGAAGTCCAAGATTACGATACCAGTGTGGTCAAGTTCTGCTGAAGGCCCTCATCTGGGTTGCAGACTGCGGACTTCCTGCTGTGTCCTCACATGGCTGCAGGGGCTAGGGAGCTCTATGGGGTCTCTTTCTTAAGGGCACTAATCCCGCTTGTGAAGGCCTTGCCTTCATGATCTCACCTCCCAGAGGCCCATACCTCTTAAAATAATCACACTGGGCATTAGGTTTTCAACATAATTTGGGGAAGGGGCCACAGATGTTCAGATCACAGCAGATATAATTACCTCTGTCAGTTTCCTACCTGTACAAATGAAAAGAGAATGCCAAGATGGAGAGAACCTTGTTATACCTGAAAAACTCATAGGCAGGAGCATGCAGCGACCTGCAGCATTTACAACTGTAGACCACAGTATACATAAGTGTATTAAGGTGGAAGTGTTCCCACTCAAAGGCCCAGATTTTTAAAAGTTCTGTAGCCTCATTCATACCCACGGTTCACATGGTGCCACTTAGCAAATATTTATTGATGTCTCATTTACAATACACTTTAAGGAGGAAATTCATTCACAAGTTTCCACTTAGATGAGAAAGTCTAGATTTTGGCTTATAAGAATTTCAAATCTGGGGAAAGCCCAGCCTTGTATTTTTATTCCTTTTCCTTTCATAATTACTTATCAGTAACCAAATCCATTCTGTTGACTTTGCTCCTACGGAGAGAAAACAGGAAGCCACAGAGACTCCCTATGAGAAAAAGACCAGGCTGCGCCCTCTGTCACCTCACCCCTTCAGTCTGAGTCCTCGGAGCAACAGTCACAAACAGCTCCATCTCCGTGTGGTTTTGGCAGTAAGCACAGAGTACAAATGAAACCAGCTAGTGCAGCAAGGTGTGTGAGCCTGGCCTTTGAGCTCACGAGTCATCTTTTTGAAACTTGTCTTGGTGTACTTTTGGGCATTGTTAGTGGAGAATAGTTTATGCTCCAGTCCAGCAGTGGCCCACAGACCATTCTCTGTCTTACATAGCAGTGGGAATGCATTTAGTATGAAATAACTACTTTATTTTGAACATACTGTGAAATGACTTAGCCTTTCCCACACATTACTAGTTCCGTTTGAAGCTGCCATACTCGGTTTAGGTTCTCCAGTAGGAACTATGAAAGAAAACGAAAATCTCACTAATTGTGTTTCCTTTTTATCTGCTTCGTGCTGATGCAGCTGTGTCATTTTTTGGTCTTTGTGTCCCTCACTCTGCACCCCATTTTCCCTCTGCTTTCAGGTGAAGGTCTCCCACAGGTGTATTACTTTGGACCATGTGGGAAGTACAATGCCATGGTGCTGGAGCTTCTCGGCCCTAGCTTGGAGGACTTGTTTGACCTCTGTGACCGGACCTTTACTTTGAAGACTGTGTTAATGATAGCCATTCAGTTGGTAAGTTGGCGTTGCTCTTCTGCCTAGGGATAGACAGAGAGGGGCAGGTCTCCTAACCACATCCTTGTGTATCTGTTGGCATTTACCAGCTCTAGTGACACTTTGTGAATGCACATTCAGTGGCTTGGTGGCGTTGCAGACAGCTGGCTGGGGAAAAAACGGTTAACCCCAAGAAGTCACACTGCATTTGCCGTTTGCTCTATTTTAAGAATTTGCACCTTGGAGCAACACTCTGCCCTTAACTGAAGTGCAAGCGGTATATAGGGAGAAAGAGGATGATCCGGTGACAATTGCTCAAATGCAAGTAACCTCTTGGTTGTTTTATTTATAGGTTTTAAGCACATGACTGTAAAGTTTTGTCACGTCCTCCCTCTTTCCTTACCATCGCATCAAAGAAGAGATGGAAGATATAACCCACTGCCCTAAAATCAGATTTCAGAGTTGACCATGAACCTGCCTTAGTTCTCTGGCCTCTAGTTCTCTCAGAGACCAACACAGCTTCAGCTGTGTCTATCAGCACCTACCAAATCCCACACCAGTTTAAGGAACAGTTAAGACAGTTGCTTTGAGAAGTTTGTCAGCCCTTCCGCACAAGGATGTAGATGCATCTCTGTGGGTCTGAAATGGTGATGGTCTCAGCCACTTTAAAGACTTGGAAATGTTAGAAAACTGATCTTGACTTTAGAGTCAAAAGTTGAAATGCCCAAGCTCCCTTTCTATACTAAGCAGAAACGATTTAAAGGTAGAAATGAACTTAATGAAATTTGAAAAATTTTTTTATTTGGCGCTATGTTTACTTTCTCATAAAAACTATACTCCTACCTCTGCTGTTATTTAGCTCTGTGATATTAGTCCAGTCAACTTCTCTGGGCCTCACTTTCCTTATTTCTGCAACAAAGAGACATGGAGTATAGGAAGGTGTGGGGAGGAGGTGAAGGAGGTAGCAGCATCTGTCTTCAGAGGCCACCACCATCTTCTTATTTCCTGCCTGGGAGTAATTTCTTGCCTCTCAAATGCTTTCCTTCTGCAGTAACATAAAAACATTAATTCTGTTCATCATTTGCAAGTTGCTACATGAAGTAAAACCGTATACTATCATTTTAGCTGAACCATACTGTCCTTTTCTCTTTTCTCTTCATGTTTATCATGTATGTATTAGTATCAGAAAATACGTTCTGATTTACAAGAGTAAAGTGAGTCTGGGTGGTAAAGAAATAAGTTTTATTTTAATTTCAGTCATTACAACTTTGAGCTGATAAAAGAAAACGTTTTGGAGTATTTTTATAATAAACTTCTTCAGAGTAGTATTTGTATCACTGTCATTCTCTCTTTTAGCTTTCCCGAATGGAGTATGTCCACTCAAAGAATCTCATCTACCGAGATGTCAAGCCAGAGAACTTCCTGATCGGTCGACAAGGCAATAAGAAAGAGCATGTCATACACATTATAGACTTTGGACTGGCCAAGGAATACGTTGACCCTGAAACCAAAAAACATATACCTTATAGGGAACACAAAAGTTTAACTGGAACAGCAAGATACATGTCTATCAACACGCATCTTGGCAAAGGTGTGTTTATTTTCAGCTCCAAGAAAGAGGCAGGTTGTTAAAACACCTTTTTATTCCCAAAACACTTTTGTACCCACTGTGCATTACAACTTGTGATTCTTATTGCTTCACAGGGTAAGTGATGTTTATACTTGAGAAATTAAGATGGTAAGTCAGTAACTTTCCCAGTATCCTGTTGACAGCTTAAGGATTTTTAATTCTTTGTTTCCTAATGGTTATTTTCTCAGCAGTGTGGATACTTTAATGACTGAATTAAGGTGATAGCATCTTGGTAAGTTTAGTGATGAATTTGATAGCTACATCCACATGGCCCCCCTATATAGCCTGAAAAGGCCATCAGGCTGATCTTCTTTGGAGAAGAGTACTTCATTAAAACATGGACCAGGCTTCTGTACTCTGTGCATAGTTCCGTGACTCATTTTTCCAGGAAAAGCCTATGCCTTATTCAGTGAAAATACATTTGCTTTTCCATAAGTCTTGAGTTTTACTCATGATAGACAATTTGGACAAATATTGCTAAAAGCTCTAGTTAAGGCAGAAGGCCTTCCATGTTATAGAGACTAGGCCAGAGAGAGTATTTGTGAGAGAAGCCTAAGGAACAGGGGGAAGGCTTAGTTGGTAGGACTCTGGGCCCTCAGCAGCTTCTCCAGGAAAGCTTCCTTTTTTGTCTGTTTTATATATTGGGCTTTCATGGAAGATTCTATTTGAAGAAAAGGTACTAAGGCGATTGAAAAGATATGTTTGAAAATCACCACTCTAGAGAGTAGACATATAAACAGAATGTTAGACTCCTAGACACAGCTCATTATGTAAGGTGTTTAAATATTAATGAACTATTTACACAATAAGTATTTTAAAGGCTAATGTAAGCAGCTACAAAGTTGCCTCACTGAGTACACTACTCAGAGATTCAGGTGAGGATTCTAGTGAAGAATAAAAATGACATTACCAAGTGGTGTGATACAACCTAAGTTCAAATGAATGCTGTCAGGGTTTTTTTGGTAACTACCTGAATATTCTCACTTAACTAAATATAATAGTTTAAAATTAGACTGGAAGGTTCTCTGCCACTTTTTATTGGTGACACTTTGGACAAGTATCAAACTTGTCCAAAACTTGTCCCTGAAACTGACCTGTAAAAATAGAGTAATATTTCACAAGGATGTGTTGCAGGTTGAATGAGTGATAACATATGTAACATGGTTCTGTTGCAGAGTGCTCAAAATTCCCTTCTTCCTTCCTTTTCACAAGAAGAGAGACTGTGATACATAGTAAAGTCATGATCGTTTGGTTTAACTGACATTCTAGAAGTTGTCCTGATGTCTGCTTCCTGGGCTCAGCATTTGTGTTCTGATTGTATTATTCTTATCGGGAAAAGCAAGAACAGATAAGAAATGTATATTCGTGTTGTTTGTACAAGGTACAATGTAATAGTTAAGAAAAGGGGATGTAAATTCAGGCTTTTTCAAATAAACTTCTATGGGCCAATAACCTTCCTCTCTCACCATCAGTTACCTCCTCTGCCTTGAAATGATTATGTTACTAGTACCTTATAGCATAGGGTTCTGTGAGATAATGCATATAAACTGTTTAGGATATTGCTTGATAATACTAAAGACTGTGTAATGGTAGTTAACCATTTATTCAACAAAATTTGTTTTAAGCATATACTGTCATCAGATTGGGTTCCTTTATCTCTTGGTGTAGCTATTTCTGCTGGAATTTTTGAGTTTAGCTCCACATGTGGACATCTTGAGTTCCAGGGTTTTTTTCAGGTCAGATCCAGCCTGTCACCATATTTGTCGTAATGTCCACATTATAGAGAATACATATAGGTGGTTGTCACATGCCCTTTAAACTCTCTGGCCATGGTCTCAGACTCAGAGAGGTTTCTGTAAGAACTCTAATCCTATTGGTTTTCAAATGTGTAGCTTCTTTTATGTTTTAATGGAAAAAAGAAGTGTATCTTTTCAAATTGAACTGGAGAGAATTGCCTATTAATTTTGCAAGGGCACAAAACAAGGGAAGCACTAAACCTGACATTTACTGCATTAGATTAGTCACCTTCCCACTGATTAAACCTGCCCATTTTATATTCCTTAATGTTTGAAGTTAGGGTGAGGACACTGGGTCACCTGGCTCCTTTCCTTCAACGAAATATATTTGACCTAAAATCAAGCATGCAATGCAGGTAAACCAAGCACATCTTTCTGACTGGTTGAAAGGAACCCTTTATCAGTTCAGTTCAGTTCAGTCACTCAGTCATGTCCAACTCTTTGCAACCCCATGAACTGCAGCACGCCAGGCCTCCCTGTCCATCGCCAACTCCCAGAGTTTACTCAAACTCATGTCCATTGAGTTGGTCATGCCGTCCAACCATCTCATCCTCTGTCATCCCCTTCTCTGCCTGCCTTCAATCTTTCCCAGCATCAGGGTCTTTTCCAGTGAGTCAGCTCTTCACATCAAGTGGCCAAAGTATTGGAGTTTCAGCTTCAGCATCAGTCCTTCCAATGAATATCCAGGACTGATCTCCTTTAGGATGTACTGGTTGGATCTCCTTGCAGTCCAAGGGACCCTCAAGAGTCTTCTCCAACACCACAGTTCAGAAGCATCAATTCTTCAGCACTCAGCTTTCTTTATAGTCCAACTCTCACATCCATACGTGACTACTGGAAAAACCATAGCTTTGACTAGACAGACCTTTGTTGGCAAAGTAATGTCTCTGCTTTTTAATATGCTATCTAGGTTGGTCATAACTTTTCTTCCAAGGAGTAAGCATCTTTTAATTTGATGGCTGCAGTCACCATCCACAGTGATTTTGGAGCCCCAAAAAATAAAGTCTGTCACTGTTTCCACTGTTTCTCCATCTATTTGCTATGAAGTGATGGGACCAAATACCATGATCTTAGTTTTCTGAATATTGAGTTTTAAGCCAACTTTGTCACTCTCCTCTCTCACTTTCATCAAGAAGCTCTTTAGTTCTTCTTCGCTTTCTGCCATATGGGTGGTGTCATCTGCATATCTGAGGTTATTGACATTTCTCCCAGCAATCTTGATTCCAGCTTGTGCTTCATCTAGCCTTGCATTTCGCATGATGTACTCTGCGTATAAGTTAAATAAGCAAGGTGACAATATAAAGCCTTGAAGTATTCCTTTCCCAATTTAGAACCAGTCTGTTGTTCCATGTCCAGTTCTAACTGTTGCTTCCTGACCTGCATACAGATTTCTCAGGAGGCAGGTCAGTTGGTCTGATATTCCCATCTCCTTAAGGATTTTCCAGTTTGTTGTGGTCCACACAGTCAAAGGCTTTGGCATAGTCAATAAAGCAGATGTTTTTCTGGAACTCTGGTGTTTTTTCGATGATCCAGCAGATGTTGGCAATTTGATCTCTGGTTCCTCTGCCTTTTCTAAATCCAGCTCGAACATCTGGAAGTTCGTGGTTCACATACTGTTAAAGCCTGGCTTGGAGAATTTTGAGCATTACTTTACCAGCGTGAGAGATGAGTACAATTGTGCAGTAGTTTGAGCATTCTTTGGCATTGCCTTTCTTTGGGACTGGAATGAAAACAGACTTTTTCCAGTCCTGTGGCCACTGCTGAGTTTTCCAAATTTGCTGGCATATTGACTGCAGTACTTTCACAGCATCATCTTTTAGGATTTGAAATATCTCAACTGGAATTCCATCACCTCCACTAGCTTTGTTCGCAGTGATGTTTCCTAAGGCCCACTTGACTTCACATTCCAGGATGTCTGGCTCTAGGTGAGTGATCACACCATCATGATTATCTGGGTTGTGAAGATCTTTTTTGTATAGTTCTTCTGTGTATTCTTGCCACTCTTCTTAATATATCCTGCTTCTGTTAGGTCCATACCATTTCTGTCCTTTATTGAGCCCATCTTTGCATGAAATGTTCCCTTGGTATCTCTAATTTTCTTGAAGAGATCTCTAGTCTTTCCCATTCTATTGTTTTTCTCTATTTCTTTGCACTGATCACTGAGAAAGGCTTTATCTTTCCTTGCTATTCTTTGGAACTCTGCATTCAAATGGTTATATCTTTCCTTTTCTCTTTTGCCTTTCACTTCTCTTCTTTTCACAGCTATTTGTAAGGCTGCCTCAGACAACCATTTTGCCTTTTTGCATTTCTTTTCCTTGGGGATGGTCTTGCTCCGTGCCTCCTGTACAATGTCATGAACGTCTGTCCATAGTTCTTCAGGCACTCTATCGGATCTAGTCCCTTAAATCTATTTCTCACTTCCACTGTATAATCGTTAAGGGATTTGATTTAGGTCATACCTGAATGGTCTAATGGTTTCCCCTACTTTCTTTAATGTAAGTCTGAATTTGGCAATACGGAGTTTGTGGTCTGTGCCACAGTCAGCTCCCGGTCTTGTTTTTACTGACTGTACAGAACTTCTCCATCTTTGGCTGCAGAGAATATAAGCAGTCTGGTTTTGGTATTGTCTATGTGGTGATGCCCATGTGTAGAGTCTTCTCTTGTGTTGTTGGAAGAGGGTGTTTGCTATGACCAGTGCATTCTGTTGGCAAAACTCTTATTAGCCTGTGCCCCGCTTCATTCTGTACTCCATGGCCAAATTTGCCTGTTACTCCAGGTATTTCTTGACTTCCTACTTTTGCATTCCAGTCCCCTATAATGAAAAGGACATCTGTTTTGGGTGTTAGTTCTAGGAGGTCTTGTAGGTCTTCATAGAGCTGTTCAACTTCAGCTTCTTCAGCATTACCGGTCAGGGCATAGACTTGGATTACTGTGATATTGAATGGTTTGCCTTGGAAACAAACGGAGATCATTCTGTCATTTTTGAGATTGTATCCAAGTACTGCATTTCAGACTCTTTTGCTGACTATGATGGCTACTCCATTTCTTCTAAGGGATTCTTGCCCCCAGTAGTAGATATAATGGTCAATCTGAGTTAAATTCACCCATTCCAGTCCATTTTAGTTCTCTGATTCCTAAAATGTCGATGTTCACTCTTGCCATCTCCTGTTTGACCACTTCCAATTTGCCTTGATTGATGGACCTGACATTCCAGGTTCCTATGCAGTATTGCTCTTTACAACATCGGACTTTACTTCCATCACCCCTCCCATCCACAACCGGGTGTTGTTTTTGCTTTGGCTCCGTCTCTTCATTCTTTCTGGAGTTATTTCTCCACTGATCTCCAGTAGTATATTGGGCACCTACCGACCTGGGGAGTTCATCTTTCAGTGTCGTATCTTTTTGCCTTTTCATATTGTTCATGGGGTTCTCAAGGCAAGAATACTGAAGTGGTTTGCCATTCCCTTCTCCAGTGGACCATGTTTTGTCAGAACTCTCCACCATGACCTATCCGTCTTGGGTGGCCCTTTATGATATGGATGAATATGATGTGGATGAAGCCTTTATGATGTGGATGAATTTGTGTCCTCCTGGTCTCACTGGTATTGAAATCTTTCTTCTTTGAAAATAAAAATAACCTTCATGAAAAAACAAGGGTATAGGGAATACTGAATTGAACGAATGTGGAGTCTTCACAGAAGTATAGAAATAAAGCCTGGCTCTGTTTTTCACTCTCATTTTTTTAAAGATGTTTATGATTTAAATTGGGGCTTCCCAGATGGCTCAGTCATAAAGAATCTACCTGCCAATGCAGGAGCCATGGGTTTGATCCCTAGGTGGGGAAGATTCCCTGAAGGAGGAAATGGCAACCCACTCCACTATTCTTGCCTGGGAAATCCCATGGATAGAGAAGCCTGGTGGGATACAGTCCCTGGGGTGACAAAGAATCAGATGCAACTAAGCAGAAGCATGGCGGTTTAAATTATCATAGATTATCTTAGAATTTTAGAGGTGGAAAATGACTGTTTATAGTATCTAAATCAATCATTTTGTTTTCAGATGAGGAAATTGAGGCCCAAAAGGTGACTTCGCCATGCTTGATTTTGCATAGATTAATAAATTAATGGAAAAGAATAAGCGAAGACCTAGATAACCTGATTTAGGAACCATTATTTTTCTTACCATCCGATATCCCACAGCTTTTTTTTTCCCGTGATTTTAAGTATTTGAAAAGTTATTTTATTACTCATTCTGGTAAGTTTAAATGTGTTTAGTATATTTTACGGGGGTTAATTTTTTTTTAATCTCATTTTATAATGGGTTTTGCTGTGAAGAAAAGTTGGACTTATTTCTGTAGTCTGAACAATTACTCAAAATGTGGGGAGTTTCGCCCTCTAGTGCTCAACTATCTAAAATACAACCATTTGTCCCTGGATTTTTTTTTTTATTAAGGGGGCCTCCTTACAGGAAGTAGATGTAAAAATGGAGAGGCGATGAGTAGGTGTGATACAGAGTGAGAACCTGCAGGGTGTGGTTTCTCTGTCTGCCCTGCTTTGTGGGAGGCCTCAATTCACCCTGCTTGTTCTTTCTTTTTTTGTGTATCTTCAGGTTCTGTTAACAGAATCTGTTAACAAAATCGGTAGTCAAAAGCTTCTGGTGGCCTTGCTGTTTGACTTTGTTCTTTTAAGGATTATTTTGATTGCTGTGTATCAACTCAATTTTATTTTATTTATATCTCTTGTTAGGGTGGTGTCCCTTCCCATTAAATGACATCATTTCCAAAAACCTCCTTCAAAGTACAGTTTAGAAAGTTGCCTTTTCTTTCTTCATCTACGCTGTAGAGTACTATTCACTCTTTTCCATGCAAATTTCCTATGATAGAGGAGGCAGTTAAATGTGTTGTGCTTTTGTATTTTGAGTTACCTGAGAAGCTTTTCCTGCCTCCCTGATTCTTTTGGGTTTTACTTTCTACAAAAAGAAGACAAAAGTCAAGTTGAAGGTAGCCCCTTACTTTTACATCTTTCATTTCTTTTGATAAAGCCCGGGACTTGATTCTGAACAATAAACACATAAAATGTCTGAGATGAATTATAATTGGCAAATTAAAAGTGGAAGAATGTGCTACTTCTGTTGCCTGACAGCCAAAGAATGTATAGGATGTTTTCTGAGATGTAGTTACAGTTTTTTAATTAACTATTCTGCAGTTCTTTATCACCCTTATCTTCCCAATTTAAAGAAAAGAAAGCAAAATCCAGCAACTTGTTTTACATTCTAAGCTCCCTGAATGCAAGAATACTGGTTTATGTGCCCATAAAGGGCACCTTAGTAATATATTTTAGGTCTTTTTTAAGGTGGCTGTGGTACAAATAGAATGGAGCTGAGGATTATGCCTTGATGATCGCTTACATTAAACTAAATTTTAAGTGTCAGATGAATAAAAAGCACTAGGCATGTATGCTGGGCTTCTCTGGTGGCTCAGATAGTAAAGAATTTTCCTGCAATGTGAGAGACCTGGATTTGATCCCTGGGTTGGGAAGATCCCCTGGAGAAGGGAATGGCGACCCACTTCAGTATTCTTGCCTGGGAAGTCCCATGGACAGAGGATCCTGGTGAGCTACAGTTCATGGGGTTGCAAAAAGTCAGACATGACTGATCAAGTAACACACACACACACACACACACACACACACACACACAAGGAAATCCCATGGACAGAGGAACCTGGTGAGCTACAGTTCATGGGGTCGCAAAGAATCGGACATGACTGAGCGACTAACACACACACACACACACACACACACACACACACACAAGGAAATCCCATGGACAGAGGATCCTGGTGAGCTACAGTTCATGGGGTCGCAAAGAATCGGACATGACTGAGCGACTAACACACACACACACACACACACACACACACACACACACACACACACACACACGTATGCTAGGCACAGAATCGGACATGACTGAGCGACTAACACGCACACACACACACACACACACACACACACACATATGTATGCTAGGCATTCTCCAGCTTGGATCTTTGCAGACCTAGCCAGAATGGACTGTTTTAACAGCCTCAGCTACTCCATCTGCTGCTCAGTTTTCACAATGGTAACCAAAGAGCAGTTGTAGCCCATGCACTAGAAATAACGTTTGTTATTTCCTACTTTCAGGAAGTATCTTACTTTCAGGAAGGTGACAGCATTGAGTGAGTAGTTACTACTGTTCAGTGAGTTGGACTGGGTTTTAGTTTAGACTTGCTCTTTTCACTTGGTATTTACTTGCCAGTAACAGATCTAAGCAAAGGAAGTACATGCTGTTTTTGGTTTTGATCTAAAATACCACCCCTGATTTAGATATACAGAGGATTAGTAGGCAGAGCCTTTCCAGAGCAGACGGGTTTTTGAAGGGATTACTTGGGTTTGCACCCCTTTCTGCTTTAATAACTGCAAACATAACGTGTGATGTGTCTTCTCTTTTAGAGCAGAGCCGGCGCGATGATTTGGAAGCCCTGGGCCATATGTTCATGTATTTCCTTCGAGGCAGCCTTCCCTGGCAAGGACTCAAGGTATCCTTGGAAGTGCTTAGTGGAGGGCTTTGCTGAAATACTTAGCTGATAATGAAAGGGGTGGCTGATTTGATGCTATAAGAAGCACAGAGGGGATGATTGGCTCCAGAGATGCGAGGCAGGAACTACGTTAGTCTGTAATGTAAATACTCACCTGGCCTTGGGAAGCTCTGTTTTCCCCACATTTGTCTTCTTCCCCTTCTGAATCCTTCTTCCTTGTGTTTGTAATTTCTTCCCTCTTCCCCTCCCAGCCCTGCCAGTGCTGCTTTTCTCTCTGTGTTGATATTCCTTCTGCACTACCACTGTGTAGCAGGAATAGTGTTCCCATTGCGTTGGGGAATTTATGGAACAGATTAATGACAGCAACTTCTACACATTTTACCGCAAGGCCAGCAGGGTTAGATGTACCCGTAACGGGAACTGGGAAATACGTGTTTGTCCTGTACAGGCCAAGAACCCACCTGAACTAAAACGAAAATCCAGGTTTAATATTGCTGTTCAAGTGTTTTATTGAGTAAATGCCTATGCATACAATAGCTGTTCCTTGTGAAATGGATAGTTTAAATACCCTTCCTTAGGTAGGTGTCAGTGCAGTGCATTTGTGTCAGGGTTAGCTATTAATTATAGTTACAACCATTATAATGATTACCCTGTGCCTCTAGCTGATTGGACTAGGAAATGGTGAGCTTCTTAACCATTCTAAGACCCATTAGATAGCTAAATGCAAGACTTGTTTGAGTTGTAATTTACTTCAACACGTTAGTATGGAAAGAAAACTTTATCAGTAGCTTTGTGTACCATACACCCTCTCCCTCCCTCCCAGAGGCCTGAAGGATTCATTCTGCTGTGCTTTCTTGGACATTTGTGCTGAAAAGTGAGGCTTTTATCCCTTTCCTTTGGGAGGATTTTATTTCTTTCCCTTTAAATTCTTCTCCTAACATCTCCTCCATGATCTTCTCCTACTTGCATACCTTCTCATTGATATTGACAGTTGTCAAATAGTTTCACATCCTATTTGTTCATCATACACCAAGCAATGCATTCTTGTATTATTAATTGTTTGAAATTTTCTCATGACCCATGAATCATTTTAGGGTAGTTGTAGAATGTCCCCAGCATAACTTCAAAACATAATGCTTAAAGCTGGGGTCGGCAGGCTAGGTAGACCCTCATGCAGATCCCTTGAGACCACATTATTGGTCCATGCTCCACAAGCCCTCTGTCTGCAGTCTTAAGCAGCCAGATTTGGCTACTTTCAGCCACTGATATATAGCAAACCTGTCTGTTAGCCACGCCTGTGTCATAGCTAACGTTTTCTATCTACTTGCCCCCATTTGGATTAGCAATATTTTTTTCTTTTTTTTTTTTTATTGAAGGTAATCGCTTTACAAAATTTTCTGGCTTTCTGTCATACATCAACAGGAATCAGCTATAGGTACACTCATATGGATTAGCAATATTTTTAATCTTATCTAGAGCTGATTGAAGAATGAGAAGGTTGAATCGCTTTTGAACCCTAGTGGCCATGGGACTTATTAAGCTGTTACAGTTAAGAGTTTATTTTCTTATCCTAGTCCCTCATGCCATTACATTTGATGCTGTTTATCTGAGACTACTAAATATATTTGCCAGTAAAGCTTTCCAGAACAGCAGATGTTCTGTGCATGTCTAAATGTATCATCTCTACTACATTTCTTATTTGTCAGTATTAGAAAAAAATTGAGACGATCTAATAAACCCTGACAGCTTGAGTGAAACAGTCATAATGTCCCCAGACATATTGGACCTCCCATACTTAGCACCTCTTTCCAAGTAACTTTCTCTCTTTATTCTCTACAGGCTGATACCTTAAAAGAAAGATATCAAAAAATTGGTGACACCAAAAGGAATACTCCCATTGAAGCTCTCTGTGAAAACTTCCCAGGTAGGATGCCAACAGGACCCTCCAGCCAGTGCTACTGGAGCCTTGAAGGAGGTGGAAACCATGTCTTACTTAGTATCTCTAGATAAAGGTCCTCTCCAAAAAATTTACGTTTTCTCTTATTATTATTTAAATCAAGATAGATTTTTATCACTTTGATTTGGTCCATAAAACAAAACAAAACACATCAGTGGCAAATAGTCTGTGCAGGTACTCCTTGCCTGGTCCAGAGCTTCTCCCCACGGGAAGCATTCAGCTAACGAGCACGGCCTTTAACCTCTTTCCTAACAGAGGAGATGGCAACCTACCTGCGATATGTCAGGCGATTAGACTTCTTTGAAAAACCTGACTATGAGTATTTACGGACGCTCTTCACAGACCTCTTTGAAAGGAAAGGCTACACCTTTGACTACGCGTATGATTGGGTTGGGAGGCCTATTGTAAGTATCTTCTTTCTCCCCCCCTCCCCTCAGACCAGCACTGTCTCACCCCTTGTCAGACTTTCTTCCTACATCTGTGGGAAAAAAGCATTCCTTTGTAGACTTTCCATTTACCAGCCTTTTCAGGGTGATGCCATAGGTTGCTCTCACTAGAGCAGTAAGGGAGTTACTCCTGCTGTGTTTTTAAGATTATGACCACTGTGACCTAAAATACCAGAATTTAAGTCAGGTTTTTAAAAATTATTTATTTATTTTTGGCTGTGCTGGGTCTTCTTGCTCTGCGCAGGCTTTCTCTAGTTGTGGAGAGCGGGAGCCACTCTCCAGTTGTGATGCACGGGCGTCTCCTTGCAGTGACTTCTCTTGTTGTGGAGCATGAGCTTTAGGGCACACGGGCTCAAACTTGTGGTGCAAGGGCTTAGTTGCCCCGTGGTATGCGGGAACTTAGTTCCCATATCAGAGATTGAGCCCGTGTCCCCTGCATTGACATGTGGATTCTTAAGCAACAGACAAGTCCCAAGTCAGTTTTTAAGAAGAAATTTAGTTTGAATGATCCAGGAGCTGGTACTCAATAAGCTGTTAAGGTACCTGACTTCTGTCGGACTGGAGCCCAATGCCTGAGGAAACTTCTGAATTTGCTCTTATAGTCTACGGTCCAAGGACTTGAGGGAATGCTAACAGTCGTCACTGTGGGATGGTCTTATTCTTTTCAAAGATGTGCTCCTCTCCAATGAACTGTTGAGGACCAAACTGTCTCCCTTTTGTAGCTAAGCAAACTGTGAGAAGGCAAGATTTGAAACTGGCCTTGGTGTAAAGATAATAGTAATAATAATGACTACTATTCTGTTAGAATTAGAATGATGCTGTCCTTTGCACAGTATTAAGTTGGACCTGTTTTCCCCAATTGACTTTTTTGTTACATTTTTCCAGCCCACTCCGGTAGGGTCAGTTCATGTAGATTCTGGTGCATCTGCCATAACTCGAGAAAGCCACACACACAGGGATCGGCCATCACAACAGCCTCTACGAAATCAGGTATGTATTGGACCTTTATTATTTCAGAAATCCCACTTCTTCATGACTAATATTAAAACCCCAATTCGTTAGCTTCTCTGCTTAAGTGTGTATACTAAAAAGAAAGAGGGCTTACTGTTTACTCACAGTTGTGGTGCAGCATTCCAGCATCCCTCAGGGTTGTGTAAGGCCACTGAGATGCGGCCAGATGTCTTACCTGAAGCATCCACACTAGAGAAGCTGGGCCTGTCAGAATCTGTTGACTGAAAGGGACAGTTTGCCACAGCTCCTAAGACACTGGATGGATAGACAGGTAACCCACCTAGGGTCTCATCTGTAGTCCAGTGTGGAGCTCTCACCCCAGCTGGTTTTTCCTTGGTGATTAATAAGGGTGGGTAATTTGGAATTCCAGCTGATGTAGATATGAACTGGCACCTCTGCCCCACCTCTGATCTTGTGTCCAGGGTAATTTTACAGCCTGCCGGGATCTGGGCCTGTAGTGCAGACACAGCTTTGCTTTATACCGTTCCAGAGAGGGCAGTGTCGTGCATCCTTCAGTGTTCACAGTTTGTGAAGTTAGTAGTTAAGTGAGGAGTTTCTCTTAACCTAAAGACAGAGGAGGCAAACACACCAAAAAAAAAAAAAAAAATCAAATTTGACAGCATTGAAGAAAGGGATAACTGATTGGGAAGTAAATATGATAAATCCTTATGACATATATATTGTTAAGAGAAAAATCAGTATCTCAGTAAATAAAGAAGCACTGAATAATAAACAGACACACACACACATAATCATTATCACCTATCAAATTAGCTTGTTTACCTTTATCCCTGACTTCACTGTTTTATATTCACAGACATTTTTACAATAAAATGCAAAAATCACTTCTCTCACAGATGTACCTGTGAAAGTATGTAGGTTAAAAATAGTATGTAGAATCCAGGTGCCCCCTCCAAAACAAAACAAAAAAACAAAGTACTATATTGAGGTATATACACACACATACATGCATATATACACAGTGAAGTACATACACAGATACAGATAGACTCACCACTAAGTACATACTTTTGGCAAAATGTGTGGTGTGTTGGATAAGAAAAAACATATAAAAGAAAGAATTCTATGTATTAGTGAATAAAGGAGAGAGTAGGTTGGCAAAAAAGATGAGATTTAGCAAACTGTGTCTACTAGTTGGGTCTAGAGTTACAGACTTTAATCAGAGTACTTGGCTAGTGATTCTGTTTTGACTAACTTGTGATCTGACAGCAGAGTACTGTTGACTTCTGCAGTTCTCCCCTACTGCTCTTTTAAAAAATATTGAACTTGCCTGGTGGTCCACTGGTTGAGACTCTGAGGTCCCAATGCAGGGGGCACAGGTTCAGTCCCTGGTTGGGGAACTGGAATCCCATATGTTGCCCAGTATAGCCAAAAAAGCTTTTTTTTTTTAACAATAATAATAAAAATTAAAGTAAAAGTGTGTAGAGTGCACAGTTCAACTGACATTCTTACACATTGCTCTTGACTTTGAAAATGGTTACAAATTCCCTAGAAAGTAGTTTGATGAAGTTATAAACCTCTCTGAAAGAATAATTTTACTTCTTAGAATCAATTATAATAAAACAATTCAAGATAAACTGCCACAATACCAGAGTTTTAGAAATGATCCACATTTCCAGTTATAAGAGAATGGTTACAGATCTGCTCAAATATTTTATCAAATAAACTGGGTTGTGATAAAATGAATTGTAATGCATTTATTCAGTGGAATATTGTTTAGCCACTTAAAAAATATTTAGGAAAACTTGTAGCAACCTGAAAATGTTTTACGGTTGTATAGTAAAGAAATCACAATACAAAATTAGAAATACCTCATGATTCCCTTCAGGGGAAAAGAAAATGAGGAAGTCAGTTGGAGGCTGCTGCTAAGTCGCTTCAGTCGTGTCCGACTCTGTGCAACCCCGTAGACGGCAGCCCACCAGGCTCCTCCGTCCTTGGGATTCTCCAGGCAAGAATACTGGAGTGGGTTGCCATTTCCTTCTCCACAATTGGAGGAGATAATACCAAAATATTAAGAGGAGTATGGTTGGAAGTAATAGTACTGTGGTAATATTTTTCCAAACTATACTATAATGAAGTTATGTTACCTTATAATGAAAAATACATTTAAATAGTAAAGGTATGAAAGAAATGAAAAAATGTTAAATAGTGAAGGCATAACATATCTGCCTACTTGTGTTTTTAGAATATTTGAAAACTAAAATATGTGTTTCCTTTAGTTCCCCTTGTCTTTTCTGCTTCAGTGAATTCATAATTAATGTTGCTCTTTTGAATGAATTTTAAAGGCATAGGTAAAAGAGGTGGTTGAAAATCTACATTGCCAGAATGGAATATGAGGTCATACTTAGTGTCTGAGTAAAAAGTACAGTGAATTTCATTGTACTTTTAAGTGAAAGGTCATTAAACCGGAATATGTAATTAAGAGATATCATGTACAATGCAGGAATCTTCTTTTTGTAGAGTTGAGTCTTGAAAGCCTGTACGATTTTTTTTTTCTTTTAGGTTTTTTCGTGTCCCGTGGGTGCTAAGAAATTTCCCACATCAGTGCACATTTTATACCTCCTTTCCAGCAGAATTCTGACTTTTTGCTGGGTAGAATTACCTCTGCACTGTGCACTGTGGGTAAATGGATTTCTAGTGTCTATTCAGCCTTTACGCTGTGTCTTAGTGTGTGGTCTCATTGCTTTTGTTCCATCTTTAGGGCTGTTTCCTTATGCTACCTTTTTTTTTTTTTAAGACTAATTCTTTTCAAGTTTTGAAATCAGCAAAAGAAGAAAGTAAAATCTCTCCTTGAGAGAGATTGAAGGTATTTACTTTAGGGACAGCTAACCTTTTTTTTTTTTTTTTTTTAAGCAATTTTGACTTAGTAATCTAGCAGAAGACTTTCTGTGAGAAAGTATGTCCTGGAGATACCAAAATATATAGCGAGTCCTTCTCCTAACAGAACTGACAAGCAGATAAGCCAAGTAGCCAGATGACTTACAACACAAGGCAAAATGAATAATTTCTCTCCAGGGATTGGAAGAAGGAAACTTTTCATCTGGTCTGAGCATGACAAAGAATTTGATGAAAGAAGCTGCACTTGAAAGGCTCTTGAAAGAACTGGATGGAAATGAAAGAGGCGTTCCAAGCAAAAAGGAAATATGAGCTACAGTGAATTATCTAGTTCCATTTTGCTAAAATATATTCTGTGAATAAAGGAGACAAGCCTAGGAAAATAGCCTGGAGCCATTGGATAAATCTCCTGAAATATGGGGCTGCTGAAGAGTTAGTATTTAATTTCAGTAGAGAATAGGTACTAGAGGGTTTCAAACTGAAGAGTGATTAGAGCAAAACTTTGCTGTAGAAATCTCTTGCCTTGTAAGGTGTTAATAACCTAGCAGCCAGTATGGAGACCAATGAAGACAGTAAATTCCCTTGAGAGGTAAAGGTGGCCTGTATAGACTATAGTGGTGAAAGGGAAATAAAATTGAAAAATAATGCAGGGAAATAATCTGTCAGAATTAGGAGCTCACACGTCCGGCAGGGTTGAGGGAGAAAGATGAGTCAGAGCTGGTGCTGTGCTTTCCAGCTGAAGGTGGATGGCAGGCAGAGAGGACGGCTCTCAGAAGAAAACCTGAGTGATCTTTGGAGATGACTTTGACGGTAGTGCCTGAAGAGCCTGCTTATTCTGAGTGAATCTGCCCATCAGTTGTGTGGTAGGAGAGGGGGCCTGGGATCAGCAGTCTTTGTTTAGTTATCTACTTTGAGTAGAAGAAGGATGAGAAGCTCAGAACTTTCTTTTAGCTTATCCCAAGACTTAGGCTATAGGACATTTAAGCTTTTGGGGGCCTCAGCTGCCACAAATGGTGAGTCTTGTAAGGATGGAGATTTTTGTTTTGTTCACTACTATATCCCTAACACCTGAAAGAATATCTGGAATAGTAGGCACTCAAGAAATAATTATTTGAATGTTAAATGAATTTTAATCTGTCAGATGAGAAGTTTAGATGAAATCAGATGTTTGTTTAAAATATAGATTTATATTTACCCTTCCAAGAAAAAAAAATTTTAAACTTTTCTTTCTTCTTTTTTTTTCTGTTTCCACAAAGTCTCATTCTGCCTTATTTGGCAGTCAGAGTAGGGCTAGATTGTCTGCTCAAGGGGAAAGGTTTAAAGAAACACATCACCGACTTCCGTAGTGATCTAATGGTGAAGAATTCACCTGCCAACGAAGGGGACACAGTTTTGATCCCTGTTCTGGGAAGATTCCACACGCCATGGAGCAGCTAAGCCCGGGCACCACAACTCCTGAAGCCTGCGCCACAACAAGAGAAGCAACCATAGTGAGAAGCCCACACACCATGACAAAGCGTAGCCCCCTCCTGCTACTACAGAGAGGTATCCCCCTCTCTGCCACAACTAGAGGAAGCCCAAGCGCAGCAATGGAGACTCACCATAAATAAATAAATGTTTCTGAAAAAACAAAAAAACACAACAAGTTTTGCTGCAAAGCAAGTTCAGGATAATGTATTAGTTCTCCTCCATCACATTGGGGGTTTTCAGAGAAATTTTGCTTCACTGGTCTATAATGTAGTTACACTGAATTGCATTGAATACTGTTTGGTTCCTAGATGCAGTAATAGATCCTCACCATGATGGCCAAAGAGCTGCATTTAAACTCATATATATTGGATCTGTATTTTAAAACTATCTTAATACCAGATGCTTAAGAATAATTTCTTTGAATGTTAATTTACCCAACTAGAGAATTGTAATTAAATCATGAGTTTGGGTAGAATAAATATTCTAAAAGCTAAATCCACTCAAAAGGGCCCCAACGGGTTAGTCCTTTCTGTAATTTTACCCTGAGCATTTGTCCTTTCTCAGTTCCAAGACAGTCTTGCCATGACTCAGGTTCCTCTTACAGAGCTCGGCATTACTATTCGTTAGGAAGGAAGACAATGAAAACTTTTAATAGTTCTGCCTGTTTCTACCTGACAAAGCTTCCCTTGGATTTGCTGATGAAATTCGATCAGGAAGTAACTCCTGCCCGGATCCAGACAGCTTCTGTTAACGTGCAGTGTGTGGTACTGTTGAAGGTTTTATGCAGTGTGTACGCTCAACATGCTAAATATAGCATATCGCATTGACTGGCATGTGAGTGCAGCAGCACACATCCTTTCAGAACTTGTAGCTTGTGACCATCCTTACGCAGGTAGATGCTACACAAATATATACTTCTGTGGTTCAGCAGTTTTGATAGTTTCCTTTTTCTCCCATAGATACCTTTTATTTGGTAGATTTTCTGTAGGCATTTGAAGGACTACTTGGGCTAAAAGGTTAGGAAGAACAGATCTGTTACAGAAGAATATACAGAAAAGATCTTCATGACCCAGATAACCACGATGGTGTGATAACTCACCTGGAGCCAGACATCCTGGAATGCAAAGTCAAATGGGCCTTAGGAAACATCACTATGAACAAAGCTAGTGGAGGTGATGGAATTCCAGTTGAACTATTTCAAATCCAAAAGATGATGCTCTGAAAGTGCTGCACTCAATATGCCAGCAAATTTGGAAAACTCAGCAGTGGCCACAGGACTGGAAAAGGTCAGTTTTCATTCCAAACCCAAAGAAAGACAATGCCAAGGAATGTTCAAACTACCACACAATTGCATTCATCTCACACGCTAGCAAAGTGATGCTCAAAATTCTCCAAGCCAGGCTTCAACAGTACGTGAACTGTGAACTTCCCGATGTTCAAGCTGGATTTAGAAAAGGCAGAGGAACCAGAGATCAAATTCCCAGTATCCGTTGGATCATTGAAAAAGCAAGAGAGTTCCAGAAAAACATCTACTTCTGCTTTATTGACTGTGGATCACAACAAACTGTGGAAAATTCTTAAAGAGATGGGATTACCAGACCACCTGACCTGCCTCCTGAGAAATCTGTATGCAGGTCAAGAAGCAACAGTTTAGAACCGGACAAGAAACAACAGACTGGTTCCAAATTGGGAAAGGAGTATGTCAGGGCTGTATATTGTCACCCTGCTTATTTAACTTATATGCACAGTATATCATGCAAAATGCCGGGCTGGATGAAGCACAAGCTGGAGTCAGGATTGCCGGGAGAAATATCAATAACCTCAGATATGCAGATGATACCACCCTTAAGGCAGAAGGTGAAGAAGAACTAAAGAGCCTCTTGATGAAAGTGAAAGAGGAGAGTGAAAAAGTTGGCCTAAAGCTCAACATTCAGAAAACTAAGATCATGGCATCCGGTCCCATTACTTTATGGCAAATATATGGGGAAACAATGGAAACAGTGAGAGACTATTTTGGGGGGCTCCAAAATTACTGCAGATGATGACTGCAGCCATGAAATTAAAAGACACTTGCTCCTTGGAAGGAAAGCTATGACTAACTTAGACAGCGTATTAAAAAGCAGAGACATTACTTTGCCAACAAAAGTCCATCTAGTCAAAGCTATGGTTTTTCCAGTGGTCATGTATGGATGTGAGAGTTGGACTATAAAGAAAGCTGAGCGCCGAAGAATTGATGCTTTTGAACTGTGGTGTTGAAGACTCTTGAGAGTCCCTTGGACTGCAAGGAGATCCAACCAGTCTATCCTAAAGGAAATCAGTCCTGAATATTCATTGGAAGGACTAATGCTGAAGCTGAAACTCCAACACTTTGGCCACCTCATGCGAAGAACTGACTCATGTCAGTCCATGGGGTTGCAAAGAGTTGGACATGACTGAGTGACTGAACTGAACTGAAGTGAACTGAAGAGTCATATTGGCTGTTGAGAATTACTAAATTCTGCCAGGCACAGTGTCCTACCCCTGATAATACTGAATCCTCAAATACTACTTACTCATTTTTATAGGAGCAGCATATGTTTAAGGAAGAGAAGGTCGTATTGAATTCTGAAGAAGATATGCCCCAATGAAAGAGTATAATTTGGACTTGTTCTGTTTGTGTCTGGATTCCAAGGCATTTGACTTAAGGAATATATAGCCTTAGAAAAATACGCTGTGTTTTAGTGCTGTGGTGCTTAATGAATGAAGCTTCTCATAAGCTTAGCTTTTCCAAGGGGGAGGTTAGGCCGGATTGCTAAGTAGATGGTCAGAGATCTTCATAAAATGAATTCCTTTACTATTACTTTTTTCAAGTCCAGTAGCCTTAAAAAAGAAGCTGTTGAATTCTCAATTCCCTTCTTTTCACAGAGTACTGCCTGGTTTTCAGTGAGGTTCAGCGTTTCCTAGTTTAAGGGACAGATGTGTTTGTGCAGAGATCTCTTGCCTACTTCTGACCATGTGCAATTTCCTGACTGGCTGCCTGTTGTCCAGCGGGAGCTCAGGTGTGGAGACTGCACTCTTGCCCTGCTTGCCTCCATCACAGAGCTCAGTGCAGAATGAGCCATCCCTCCTCATTGCTGGGACCTAAACTCCAGGGGGTATTGCAAGAAACAAATGCACAACTGAAATAGTCTTTTTCTTAGCTTCTCCCCTTGAGTGACGTAGTCTCTGCTGCTTACCTCGGCTCGCTGTCCCTCTTTTTTTTGCCTTTTAATAGGATCATACTGGAGTAGTTATCTGTCTGTCTCTTTATTTGTGGCTGTGCTGGGTCTTTGTTGCTGCTCACAGACTTTCTCTGGTTGCAGTGTGTGGGCTTCTCACTGTAGTGGCTTCTCTTACTGCGCAGCACCTGCAGACTTAGTAGTTGTGGCGCAGGGCCTAGTTGCCCCTCGGCATGTGGGATCTTAGTTCTCAGACCAGGGATCAAACCCATGTCCCTTGCATTGGCAGGTGGATTCTTCTTGTTTTTGTTGTGTTTAATATTATTTATTTATGTTTATACTTTATTTAATTTTATTTTTGGTTGTGGTGGGTCTTCATCTTCTATAGTTGCAGTGTGTGGACTTCTCATTGCAGTGGCTTCTCTTGCTGTGGAGCACAGGCTGTAGGCACAGAGGCTTCAGTCGTTGGAGCGCTTGGGCTCAGGGGTTGTGCTCACAGGCCCAAGAGTGTGCAGGCTTCAGTAGTAGTAACTCGCAGACTCTAGAGCCTGGGCTCAGTAGTGTGGCACACAGGTTTAGTTACTCTGCAGCATGTGGCATCTTCCCAGGCCAGGGATCAAACATTTGTCCCCTGCACTGGCAGGTGGGTTCTTAACCACTGGACCACCAGGGAAGTCCCTCACCTCCACTCTTAATTCTCTATTACATATTAAAAGTTTTCTTCTGTCTGTATGTGTTGTTCAGTACTTTGTATGTCATTATACACCCTGTGTTCTGAGGCATCTCCTTATAGGAGGGTGACTCTGCAGTAATCCTACCTAGATAAATCATCATTCCATACAGAAGGTGTCTTATGCCATTTTGAGTAAGAATAAGACAAGATGTGAGTAGAGAATTTCAAACCTTTAGGATAGTTTCTGTGATTTTTTTCCCCAGAACTTCACAGAATCGATACCGCTGTCTCTGTGGGCCTATATAGTATTGAGCTTGGAAATAATCCCCTCCAGATTGTTATCAATGATGTTGTGATATCTCTGATATTTGATCAAGTTTGTAGAAAACAGGAATCACTATTGGTACAGCTGACAGGTTGCATGTAACAATCCCTGTCTGGCATAGGAAAATTGGTTCTATCTCATGAGCTTTATCATATAGTATATTTAATATGCTGCATTAAAAATTTGAAAGTGTGGTAAAACAGTGTAATCTAGTATATTCATTACTAACCTTTTGGTACTATTTAATCTCTATTTTTGTTAATTACAGTTGAAGACTGTGATTGTATAATGAAGTCTAGAAGATTGACATGGGAGGCAGCTTTTAAAAGTATTTTAGGAGCCATAAAGTAAAATGGCTGAGATCTATTTTATAGATTGAATCAAAATTAATTTTTCAAAATAGCTCTATATAATAAAGAATAAGATTTAGTGGTTTGTTTGCTACAACAGAAGGAAGATATTTGCCTGTCTTCTGCTTTAGAAAAATTGCTTTATCACCAAAAAAAATTTGAGATAATTTTCAAGCCGCAGACAGAGGTGGTTATCTGAGGTGCTCTCAGACTCTACTTTCTTGCCCTCCCATTAGTATCATTCTCTCCACTGTCTGTCCATGAATCCCTGCCAAGTGGTTGTTCAAAGATGCTCACTTCCTCTGCCCTAGGCAAAGGGGTGGTTTCAGCTTTTTGCACTAAAAAAGTGAAGTCGCTCAGTCTGTCTGACTCTTTGCGACCCCATGGACTGTAGCCTACCAGGCTCATCAGTTCATGGGATTTTCCAGGCAAGAATGCTGGAGTGGGTTGCCATTTTCTTCTCCAGGGGATCTTCCTGACCCAGGGATTGAACCCAGATCTCCCGCATTGTAGGCAGACACTTTACCGTCTGAGCTACCAGGGAAGCCCTATTTTTTACACTAAGCTTTCATGTTTTCCCTAAACTGTTTTTTGTAGCTTTGCTTTTGATTTATGCTCTGCTTGGTTGCTGCTTTTTTTTTGTTTCCATGTTCACCTACTACATAGTAAACCAAGCATTTCCATGCAGGTAATACAATCCCAGCTGAAGATTTTAAAGCGTTACCCCAAGGAATTCCCACTACTTGAGATTCCTGCTGGTGCCTTTGGGGACTTATACACTCCGTGTGGACCTTTGCCTTTGAAGTAATGCAGAGAGATTGGTTTTGTTGAATGACTCTCCTGATTGCTTTTTAGAGAGACATGTTGCATGAATGATTTTTTACCAGTGAAGGCTTTACATGATGATCTCCTCCACTGGTTTGTTTGATACATAACTGGCTCCTGTGCTGATTACGCCTATTGTAACTCCTGTGTATATAGCATCGCCTAGAGTACCTTTCAAGGACAGGTAGACTAGCAGAATTCTGTAGTTGTTGACATTCTTTGGTTTCATTTAGCTTCTAGGCACTCAGTTGCTTTCTAAAACTGGCAAATGAATCCTTCTGCTTACATCAGCCCTTAAATTCTAAGAAAGAGTAGCTGTAGAGTTTAGCATTATGGTGAAAGTAGTTCCCATAATAGTAAACCAACAACCCTGAGTTCAGATCTCTCTCTCTTGGTTTTGCTACTTTCAGTGGATATAGAAGGCATCAGAGGGCAGTGGGATGGTGCCATGTATTCTTCACTTTTCACAGTGGAAGCGTTCATGAAGCAATGTGGAATGCTAGCATTATTTTTCTCTCTTCAAAAGACAAATAGAACATTGCTTTGAGGATGGAGATGGAGTGTAACTTTAAGGCCTTTGAAAAAAATGTCTTGCTATTTTCATTTAGACAAAAATCTTAATTATTCCAACAAGTTACCTGTTTAGCTAGAATGAATATAAGCAAGTACATATCCCTGGGAATCAGATGGTAGCATCAGATCAGACTTCCGATATATATTTCAGGATAAACAGAATTAATAGCTGATCCAGCTGCCCGAGGTTTTGTTAAGCTTAAAAGAATGAGTGTTTTCTATATGTTTCATCTCCCCTAAAAACAAATGCAAAACAAACTTTTCATGAGAGAAGTATTGCACTGAACATGTATCATAGAACTCAAAACAGCCCCAAATGACTTAAAAATGTCTGGATGTTTTCTAAGCATTTAAATTTTTTGAGAACAAACAATTCTATGTAGTAGTTTAGAAGCTTAAATAATCTACTTAAATATTATGAGAAAATTTATAAAGTCCTAGAGAGAACTGAAGAGGCTATCACTAATAGATATTAGTTACAGTTATTACTTATAATATTAGAAGAACAGATAATTGTCTCAAATCTCCAGTAGTGGAATAAATGAGATTAAGCACTCCTAGGCGATGGATATTAGTTTATAAAATAATTATGATTATGTTATAAACCACAGTCTTATTTTGGGGAAATGAAACATCTGAACTTCTCTTGGCAGGATTAATTAGGGTAGGGAGATATTTGGGGTAGCTTTGATTCTCTCAAATATGATTAGCAGAGTGAAACTAAACTTTTCTCTTGTTAGAGTATATAGCAAGCAAGTTAATACAGCTGCCTTCTTATAGAGGAATATCAGAAACCATGGCCAGCATCTTTTATAGTGCTGTTACCCATGTGACTTCATACTCCGTTAGTTAAGAAGATGAGTAAGTTGCAGGTGGTATATGATGCCTTTTTTTTTGGGGGGGTGGTCAAAGCCTTTTTGTGATTTGTAGATGAGCTTAAAACCACTGTTTGTCAATGAGTTCCAGAAGGGGGAGAGTGAAATGGAACCTCAAACTACTACTATTTCAGTCTTCATCCCCCCCCAACTTTTTTTTTTTTTAGAAGAATACAACATTTATAACTGTATTTCTAATATTTATAGCATCCTTACTGGTTTTCATGCAGAGCAGCAATATAACATCCCAACCCCTGCTGCTGTTTATATCAACAGCAATTAAAATTTGATTTACTAATCCCTCATTGCTGCCTCTCCAATACCTCATTTTTCATTTCTGTAGAGCCTTAGGACTGTTACAGTTGAGCACTGTAATGTTAACACCTCCTCAGCCATCTGGTACAGGGGAAGAGGCACCTAAACAGATTCTTCAGAACAGATATGACCTATGAGCAAGATTAGAATAGTGTGAGGTCTAAAAAACAGGTAAAGAAGGAATGAAAAGAGCCTGACTGACAGCAAAGGTGAAAGCAGGACCCAAAAAGATTTTGAATCAAAAGCCCTCCTTTTGCTGGGAAAAGGTCTGCCTTTTGCTTTCTAGAAGAAAATAGCTTATGTAGTCTTATCTAAACTTGTTCTAATTCCAGACTGGAAAGTGACGACTAGAGGAATCTGAAGAACGTTGTAGCCTTATCTTCCCTCATCTTTCCTTGATCTCTGAACCTACTTTCGAAGAGAGACTCCGCTCATCCTTTCAGAAAAGAAAGCATATCCCCGCTACTGCTCATTTTATATTGAGTTTAAAGTCTTCTGGAAGCTTAAGAGTAGTGGGCTCCCTATTCAAAGAAAAGATTAACTATCTTAATTCGTAGTGCTTGGAATTTTCTGTATTGACTACTACCTATTTAGGTAGATCTTTAATCAGTGAAATGATTTTAAGTATGGTTATTCCTTTGTGCAGCAATCCTAACTTTCTGAATTTGGTCTGTTTAGTGGCTACTGAAATTTTACTAATGTGGAGGCTAAAAGATGATTCCAGCTTTTAATAGATTTTCTTTCTTAACCTCCTCTTGTGGTGATTATTGTTTTTCTGTGTCTTGGCAAGGCTGGTATGTTAGAGACAGTTATGTGTTGACTTGTTAGGCTGAAATGAATGTAGCCAAGCTTTTTCTCAGTGCTTTGCAGCAGTTGTTAGTTCAAAATCCAAAACAAAAACAAAACCCATAGGGACACTGATGTACTTGATTTTGTAATTGCTTGCTGTTGCTTCACCTTTCCTTCCATATCTTGCTCTCATGCTTCCTAATGCCTGAGCAGACTGCATCGTCAGAGCGCCGAGGAGAGTGGGAAATCCAGCCGAGCCGGCAGACCAATACCTCGTACCTGACGTCTCACTTGGCCGCAGACCGCCATGGGGGATCAGTGCAGGTACTCACTGCCTTCGTTGCCTTCTCCTGGCCCTCCCAGCTTGGCTGGTAGAATGTTCACTTGCTTCTGAAACTCGGGTTCCTTTAGAATGGAGTCTCACAGTAAGGTTGAGCTGCTCTTGCAGTTAACTGCATATCTCTGTGCTGATTTCCTACTGAGGTGCATTGTAAGAATCACTTGTTGAGATGATTGCTGGTTGTTGTAATTGACTAAGAAATATGTGTATGATTTCTGATACTAATTTCTGGTGAAATGAATCCTTCAACCTTGATCCACTCATGATAGACCATAAAATAATGTCAAGGTAGAAGTCTGTTAGTGTCAAGTCTGGGAACTGTAAAGATCTGAGCCATTTAAAATAAGTATTTGGAGCATAGAGGACTGCATATGTAGCTCATTCTCTGATGTACGTGCCCTAGCACATAAAGACAAATTGTTTATTGATCTCACTCAACCATTTATGAGTGGGAACTCAAGGAGTTGGGCTGTGTTCTTTTTTTCCTTCCTCGAATAATTATTTCTGATTTCCTTTGGACTATTTGGAATCTTTATTCTCTCTTATACTTAAGAACATCTTGTGTCTCTTAACTTTTCACACATGTCACTGTTTTAATAATCTTAACCTGATTGTTTTTCTCATACTGGTAAATGACGGCACCAATTGGGGCACACAGGTGAACCCAGAGCTTCCGAATATAAATTCTTATTCTTAAGAAGGGATAGGTAAGCCTTTTGCATAAAGAAATGCATCTTGATAGGCTGATTATTTAAGATACATCTGTACATGGACTGACTTACTGAAGATCGTTATTCAAAGGACAGCTTTGACCTGTAAACCAAAAATGTTCTCGTAGGAGCATCTAGGTAAAAATGGTGGATTGAAGACAACCCCGTCTGAAATAACACTAAAAGAATGATAAGGAGGTTTTTTTTTTAAGGCCTAAGTCCATACAAGAATGGAGAAAACAGACAAGGAGGCAACAGCAGTCAAACATTAGAAGCTGGATAGCAGATGGGCAATTATTAAATGACTTAGGAGTCCCAAGAAAATGAAAGTCTGAACCAACACAAGAGAAAGCTGAGAGACTGTTTACACTGGGGAGTCCCCAAAAGGCTCAGAAAGTATGGAGAGGCATGTGCTAGAATGAAGAACGTTGGTTTAAAGTTTGTTTAATAAACCAGAGATCCCTGCTTGTCCTCTACAGCAAAGACCAAAGGCTATTCTTTGGAGAGGGCAAAAAAAAAAAAAAGGGTCCCCTGGGGCTTCCCTGGTGGTCCAGTGGTTAAGACTTTGCACTTTCAGTGCAGGGAGTACAGGTTCTATCCCTGACCAGGGAACTAATATCCCACATGCCATGTAGCATGGCCAAAAAAAAAAAAAAAAAGAGGTCCAGGGCACATTTGAGGGTGGAATACCATACTGGAAAAGGGGAGATTAAATGAATGTGTGTGTAATGACTGCTTGCTTTCCCATTTAGTACTTCAGAATGCAGATAGTCAGGTGTGTACCTTAAAGTTATGAGCTTGAGTCAGCTCTGGGGAATCTAACCAGCCCCAGAGAAAACATCTGAGCCTACTGACAACAGGGTTTCCCTAATGAATTGGCCAGCCAGATCATTCTGCTATGAGATCATCGTAGAAGTCCCATCTCTGTACTCAACAGTGCCAGTTTACATTCTCCCACTTTTAAATATGAGCAAACATTCAGGGATTATCAAACTTATGAAGAGAGCCCTTAAAAAGAGACCAAAAAGAGAAACAACAGCAACAAAAAAATACTTTGTTATTAAAAACCTCGTAGAATATACTGCAACTGTGAAGCAAAGACAGGATGCTACATTTAAAAGGAATATACTAAGTGCAAACAAACCAAAAAAAAAAAAAAGAGCTTTTGGAAATTAAAAACATAATAAACAAAAAATTAAAACTCAATTATCCTTCAATTAAAAAATAAATACATTTTTTAAAAAAATTAAAATGCAATAGTTGGGAATTCCCTGGCTGTCCAGAGGTTAGGACTCTGCGCCTGAGGAGGCATGGGTTCAATCTCTGATTGGGGAACTAAGATCCCACATGCCACATGGTGTGGCCCAAAAACAAAAAGCTCAAAACTTTGGAAGATAAAGTTGTGAGGAAGTCTCCCAGAAAGTAGAGCAAAGAGACAGAGATTAAATAGGAGGAAACAGCGTAAGATTTAAGGAGAGACTAGAAGGTCCAATTTCTAAATAATGGGAGTTCCAGAGAGCAAACAGAGAAAGTGGAGGGGCAGAACTCATGGACAAAATAATTTCGCAGATCTCAGAGACTTGTTTCCAGATCAGAAGGCCCACCAAGTGCCCAGCATAAATGGATGGTGAAATCACATCAAAGTGTATCATTGTGAAATTTCAAAACACTGAGGATAAAGAGCAAATCTTTCAAGCTTCCAGAAAGAGAAACAGTCACATGCAAATAAAGGACCAGGACTTAGTATAGCCTCAGGTTTCTGAATGGCCGCACTGGAAGCTAGAAGGCAATGAGCAATCCCTTCAAAACTGAGAAAAAATGATTTCCTACCTAGAATTGTATACTTCTGCAAACTGTCAATTCTAGCTGGAATATGTAATAAAGACATTTTCAAAAATCTGTGGTCCCAGTAATTTTACTTCTCGTGTACCCTTGTGAAGCTTGTAGGAGGATGTGTGCTATGAAAATGAGCAAATCAACCAAGAAACAGTAAATATGGGATCCAAGAAACGAGATCCAACTCAGGAAAGCAGCAGTATAAAGACAGGCGGTCCCAGACTGACAGCTGTCTTCCAGTAGAAGAGGACAGCCTGTCCCAAACAGAGCTGGTCAGGAGGACTGGAGAGCAATTTTATCAGTTAACTGAATGGCAAACAAGAAATTGTACAGGGAAGAAAAGATAACCATGGTACACTCCATGATACAGCTGTAAATGGCCTTTAATTGTTGTAAACACTAAGAATTGATTTCGTAATTACTGTATAAACTTTAATGGGGGAATAAAAAGATCAAAAAGGTGAATACACTGCCTAAAAACAACAAATCAAGATGCATGTTATTCAGAGATATGGAAGCGAAAAACAAAGGAATCAGCTATAAAGGAAGGGGAAATGGTGGAGTAGAGGAAAGAGATTATTGTTTTTCCACAAGTATCCGAGTATAAATATTTGATTCTTTACCCAATGTGCTTGTATAACTAATAAAAATAAAACTTAACAATTTAAAAATATATATGTAAATATATATACACACATGCATCAGTTTCTGATTATCTCATTTGCAAAAATTTGTAAGTTTAATAATAGCCAATTCATCTAGTGTTGTTGAAATATGAGTTTCAACATTATGGAGGTAATTTGGCAATACCTGTTAAAATCTTAAATATCTACCACTTTTGATCCAGTGAATCCAGTTTCAGATAACTAGCCCTCAAAAAAGTACAGGGGAAAAAATGTACAAATAGTAAAGACACATATTTTAGAACAATGCTGTTAAGAGAAATGAGGCTCTTTTGTAATTTAAAATTGTCTAATAATCACTTGTTAAAAAATAAAAAGAAACAGGTGAAACTAACCTTAATAATAAGTCTTTGAAACCTAGTATGTATTTTACACTTACTGAATATCTGAGTTTAGCATTAACTAAACAAATATAATACTTCCATACTGTGGAGAGACTGAGATCTGGATTTCGTGGAAAATGGCCAAAATATATTGTGGAAAAATCATCCCATCCAACAGTTATATAAAATTTGGCTTCCCTCATAGCACAGTTGGTAAAGAAGCTCCCTGCAGCTCAGGAGACCCTGGTTCGATTCCTGGGTCAGGAAGATCTGCTGGAGAAGGGATCGGCTACCCACTCCAGTATTTTGGGGCTTCCCATGTAGCTCAGCTGGTAAAGAATCCACGTGCAATGCGAGAGACCTGGTTTCAATCCCTGGGTTGGGAAGATCCCCTGGAGAAGGGAAAGGCTACCCACTCCAGTATTCTGGCTGGGAGAATTCCATGGAATATAGTCCATGGGGTCACAAAGTGTCATGGACAGGACTGAGCGACTTTCACTTTCCTTACTTTTACTTCTGTCAAAAAAATGGGTCAAAAATTGTTTGAATTAAAATATATAGGAGATATAAGGGCATACGACTTAAGAACGACATTTAATGTTTAGCTAATATTCACTTTGCTCAAATCTTTATAATTATTTACAGCTCTTACTAAGATCAGTGTTATTCCCATTTTATAGATAGGGAAACTAACGCAGAGAATTCCCAAATGTATGAGTTTTGAATTACCAAATTATTAGGATTGAAATGTTGGTTATCAGCTAAGGTACTGCTTCCTTTGGTACACAAATCTTGATTTTTCTTCATGGTAACAACTTGAAAAGCAGGGCTTATAACTCAGATCTCTGAGACTCTTAAAAGGGCTGCTACCAATATGAAGGGCTAAGGTTCAAAACGGTACTTCACATTAATCTCTTTCATGGATAATCCTCTATTAATTACTTTGATCTTATGGGATATAGCCAGAGAAATGTAAGATTAATATTATTAATAGTGATTACAGCAAAATAAATTGCCAGTGTTCGAGGTATACAAATAAAGCCTACTTTTTAATTAGGTTATTCTAAAATAATCAATGGAAAACTATAAATGGTAGTTTCAAATAGTTATGATTTGTTACATCCTTCGAGTTCTTCACAGTTTTTCAGATTGCTTTCCTAAACATCATTATGTTTAACTGCCATAGTAATTATGAGGTTAATAGAACCAAGGCGGTTACTGGCCTAGTCTTTCCGAATAGAAACCAGGGCTCACAGCGAATGCTGATGGTCAAGCCCGGCCGGGAATCCAGCTCCTTGGTCACCTCTGCTAGGGGTTTGTTCCACCGCACATCTAGGCACCAGTCTTGTGGTTTGACGAACTGTACCTCCGACCTGCATTAATTAAGTGTATGCTCTAGAGGTCCAGATTAGTTGCCATTGATTCCCAAGTATATTTTAGACGCAGTTAACTGTAAGGTTAGACAGTTGATGGTAAAGTTATCATTTGTGCCTGATTTGTTTGAGACCAGATACTCACTGATGCAGACAAGATGTCTAGTCTGTAAAATGGGGCACCCAGGGACATTGCTTGTGGGTCAAGTGGCAACATAGTAAGGAGAAATTAGAGAGTATGAAACGTGTGAAATGCTGTAAGCAAGTGCTATGACCCCGCGTCACCAGGTAATTCACTGTGGTGATTCTGTCACTTCATTTATGTCAGTAGAGGCCAAGACATTTTATTTAACATCTTATCTAGTTCCTGAATTGTTTATTGAAAAACATACTGTGATTTCTCCTTGTGCCCACCAGAAGCATATGTAGGCTGAGGAAATTAATAGGACAACATTAGCAGGACTGTAGTTCTCCAATCTATAAACCTTCTCGGCTCAGACGGTAAAGCGTCTGCCTACAATGCGGGAGACCTGGGTTCAATCCTTGGGTTGAGAAGATCTCCTGGAGAAGGAAATGGCAACCACTCCAGTATTCTTGCCTGGAAAATCCCATGGATGGAGGAACCTGGTAGTCTACAGTCCATGGGGTTGCAAAGAGTTGGACATGACTGAGTGACTTCACTTTCACTTTCATTTTTGTTGAAACTTCATTTTCCTCAACTTTTCATTATGAAATTTTAAAATCTATAGCAAAGTTGAAGCGGAGATACAGTGAGCCTATGTGTATCCTTAACTAGATTAACAAACGATTGATTTTTGCAATATTTTCTTTAACTCAGAAGGGGGTGTTTTTAAACTATTTGTAAGTACATTTCATCCCAAAATACTTGAGCCTGCATCTCCTTAGAATGAAGCCATTCTCTCATGCAACCAACACCACCACTGTCATATAAAAGAAAATTAATAATTCCATAATAGCTCATATACAGTCATATCACCATTTCTCCCAATTGTCTCCAGAATTTATTTTGTAGTGCTCAGGATCTAATTAAGGTTCATGCATTGCATTTGGTTGTTATGCCTCTTCTGTCTCTTAATTTCTTTTAATCTATAAAGATCACCTCTGTGTTAAAAAAAAAAAGATTTTTGAGACATATCTTTTTTAAAGAATTTAGATTTGTTGTCTTATAGAATGTCTTGCACTTTGGATTTGTCGTATTTTTTTCCATCATACTTAGATTCAGATAAAATTTTTTTTGCAAGAATACTATATAGATAATACTATGTAGTATTCATTATATCCTATCAGGAGATAAATCAGGTTAGGTGGTTTCATTGATCAGAGATGCTAAATTTGATTACTAGCAAATTTTGGGTCTCCCATGGGTAAGTCCAGGTTTAATGTTGTATGTTTCCTTGACTAACTGTATAGTAGCATTGTTAATAATTTTGTAAAGCTTATATTGATGTAATTAATAAGAATAATAAATACTTCTAGTTTAGAAATAATGGTGGGCAAAGACTGCTGATAAGTAGTATTCACCTTGTCTGCCCTTTCCTTTTTGAATAAATACCTCAAAGATTCCTTAGACTAAACATTTCCCTCCACCTTCCTCTTTATAAGCGTGCAGGAAATTTTTACAGATTACTCCCTCCCAGCTCTAGAGGGAGATAAAAGTAAACATTTATGGAGAGAGAATAACAGTACTGTGAATGTTTATTGAGCCATTATCATGTACCATGACACTGGGCTAAGCACTTTCTGTGGATTGTCTGCACAGTAACCCAATTAGGTAAGCAGGATTGTTTCCCCATTTTACAGATTAGGAAGCTCAGGCACAGAAAGAGTGAGGATATTGCCCAAGGACCCACAGCAAGTAAGTGGTGGAGCTAGGGTTCAAACCCAGGGCTGAGTAAGTCTAGAGCCCATTTCTTATCTACTGTGCTGTGCTGTCTCCATTATAGTGCACCAGGTATTGTACCAGACATGGTTTCATGCATTTTCTTGTATAATTCTCACATCAATCTATAAGCAACACTCTCATATAGATGAAAAGTTACTTACCCAAGGGCATATGATATCTGAACCATTTATCCTATTTTGTGGTTCTCTCCCATGTTTCAGCCAAGGTCTTTAACAGCAGAGTGGTTTGTCCAGCGGGGTCCCTTTTCCCACTTCCCAGCACCCACATAAGCAGGAATCATGTGCTGGAAATGAAACCAGGTGACAGAAGCAGCTGCACAAGCAAGAGAAGCCTGATCAGTTCCACATTAACCAGATGACAGGAGAGAGAGCCTCCAGTTACAGTTCGGAGACCATCAGTGAGAAATGGGATGACACTGAACCTGAAATAAAGGTTGTCGACATAAGACCGGTCTTCCAAGAGAAAGTGTTTCCTTACTGTCTGGCCTCTCACACAGAGAGGATGTGGCAGTCTTATTTGAGTAACTTCAAACCGAAGGTCCAAAGCTGTGAAGAAATTTCTGAAGGAAAGTGTGACTGCTTAATAGTTTTCGATGCTTACTATTGATTTCCTCTTTAGATTTTTTTTAACATCATCACTGAGTCTGTATATAATCATAGCATAATAAGCTGAGAGGAATAGAATTAGAGACAGTAATATCAACTATTTTATAGGATTTCTGTGAGGATTAGATTTACACACACACACACAACACAACACGATGTAGCAAGAGTTCCTAACACAGAGTAGGCATTCAGTATGAAAGTTATCATCGTTACATGAGTTTTGTGCTTTCACATGATATGGGTCTGGGCACATTCCCTAAATTAGGACGTTTGGCCCCCTAGCCCAGAAAAACAAACGTTCTAAACATTGCCTGGCTCTTAACCTAAGCTAGAGACCAGATCTCCCTGAGTGAGCCTCTCCAGCACTGGCAGGAGGCTCCTATTGCCATGGTGTCTGTCACACTCTGTCCTTCTGTTTCAGGTGGTTAGCTCAACCAATGGAGAGCTGAATGTTGACGACCCCACGGGAGCCCACTCCAATGCACCTATCACAGCTCACGCCGAGGTGGAGGTAGTGGAGGAAGCTAAGTACGTTCATCTTTCAAGGGGGCTTTTGAGTTATAGGTTGAAAAATCTTTTCTCTGTCTTTTCCTCTCGTGTGCTGCTCATTTCAGACTGGATTCCTCATGCTTGTGCCCACCGCTTTCTTCCTTTGACCATTTTATTTTGTGCATGGTACCTTAGCCGCCGCCACCCTTCTTTAGCTGTGATTTCTGGGAAGACAGTCACTTTTTCTAGTCCACGTGGATGAAAAGACATAGTGAACTAAAAGGATCATGGTATAAAAGCTACACCCAAGAATAGTCACGAGCCTCTTGGGGGCCCTGGAGCCTCTTGCTCCCTAAGGGACAGAGAGAAAAACCTGCTTGTCTCACCATGGGCCATGCTGACCAACCTTTGATTTTTGGTTCTTGGCTAACCACTCTATATATCTGTAGTCCTAGACAAGGGCCTCAGAGCCCTTTTGTTCTCAAAGTATTCTGAATTCAGAGAGACTTGGATTAGTCAGTTATCTGCACCTATTGAATGACTGAGTCTTGGGAAGGAGAGGAAATCACACTAACCCCAAGAAGGTGGGGGAGCCCCTCTTCCCTTTTCTGCTTCTCTTGCATGTGACTGCCTTGCCCTGCCCATCCCACTAGCCTCTAGCACTCTCTGCATGGTCTGTGTTTAAACTCTTAGAAAATGGGGTCGAAGATGAAATACTACTGATTCTGCTACAGAAGCAGCATCTCCATCACTGCTTTCCCTTTTTGTCCCAGCCTGAGTTCAGGTCCAGATTTAAGCTCCAATACAACATGAGGTAGGGAGAGAGAAGTCCTTCACAGATTAGCAACTTCTGCCACGCCCATTATGGATGACTTTTCTTATAAACCCTTTGAGAACATGCAGGCTGTTCCCGTATCTCGTTCTCAGAAGCAGGCAACATATCTATAATGATACTGTGCCTTAAATGATCTTTTGAGCCCCCAGATAGCCAAAGCACCAACCAGAAGATGTTTGTGCCTCCATAGGAGGTAGTAAGAGGCTAGTCAAGATCTGCGTTCTTCCTTCTGGATATCAGTACAACTTGGCATGGTTGTTCCCCTGCCCAGTCCTGTGCTCTGCTGCCAATCTCTGTGATGAACTCACTTTGCTTTCAAAGGTCCTTTCCTTCAGAAGCCAGGGCTTGAGGATTCCAACCCAGTAGATAGGGGGCCATTCACACAAAGAGATAAAAAGACTTGGACTTTCTTGCTGAGTCCCTGCTCACTGAAGGTGGCTTCAGATAGCCCTCTCCTGGTTAAAGTAAGGCCCTAATATACAGGGAGGGCAAAAGAGGGGTTTAAAGTCAGGAGGAGACCATTTTCAGTAAGGAAACATGCTCCCTATTCTCAGGGACTTTAGAAGTTATCATGGTACTCAGTATTTCAGTTACCACAACAAAACTTCATTCTCCCAAATATACAGTGTGGTACTCCTACCTTCTGAGCCATCAACTTTGGCTGCACCTTGGAGTCTCCTGGGGCACGTAAAAAAATACAAATGCCTGAATCCTGGTTCCAGAGATACTGGTTTCATTTATCAGGGATATAGCCTGAGCATCAGAAATTTTTAAAGTTCAGGTGATTCAGATGTGTAGCTGAGGTTGGGAACCACTGTACCGGGCATGGTCTGACCCAAATATTGTCTGAGCTGAAAGGTGGTTGTGCCATTCCTCCCACCCCCACCTCACTCCCAGTCCACTGTTGTGGCTGTTACTCTGAAGGCCAGGTGAGCTCTGGATTTACTACTGTGCTCTGAATACCAGGATAGAATGAGCTTTAGTCTTATAATGTGCCCTGTACAGATTTATCTTTGAACCAGTTTATTTCATTTCATTTTGGTAAATGTGTACACTAATTGTATATGTGAGTGTGATGTTTGTGTTCTGTGTATAAGATAGGGGACCGTTCGCACAAAGAGATTTCAATCTGGTGTGTTCTGTTCTGACATAATCTAAATTCCAGGACATAAAGAGAGTTTAAAGCCTCCCCATTCAGCAAAAAGGACCTCTGTGCCAGGTTCGAGCCTTCTGAAAGGTGTGGAAACCAGAGGGGAGCAATCGTATTTGACCAAATGTCATACAAAAGCATGGCTTAGGACATGCTTTGTGCTGATTTCCCCAGTGATTTCATGAGCTGCCAGTCCATCTTGCCCAGAGAACTGTCAAGGCACAGCCATGTGTTCTTCTTCGTGGCCTTTTATGTATGAGGGGAGTAGTGGGGGGGAGCCATGTGTCCACCTGCCTGATCGATTCCTCTAGTCACAGCTAGAGAAGCACAAGGCATCCCACACAACTCCTCATTGCACACAGCTGTGATGCCGCTTGTCCATGCAACCTGCTTGTGGAAGAAGAGGGGGCTGCTGCTTTTAGATTAAGATTCAACGAGGGTCCTGAGCAAACTGTGAAACCTTTATGTCCAAGCTTTTGATTTTGGGTTCCTCACCCAGCTTGCTTCGTGTAAAGGAGGAGAGAACAGGATCTTGTTTCTTTGTACTATCAACAAAATAAATGTCTAACTTCCATTTAGCTCTAGGACACATATCCTTGTTTAAGTGTGATTGAAAGGGTAGTGAGGCAAGGCAGCTTTTTGGTTGACTTTTGTAAGAACACAGGAATTTTTGGTTATCCACTTACTTTAGCTACAGCTTGGCACATGTGGACCTCATTTCCCCTGAGAATTAACAAGAATGGGATTTAGGCCCTTCTCTGGCAGTTATAACTTAATCCAGAGCAGCAGTGACCCTCCTTGTCCTGAGACATCTCCTAATAGGATAAAGTGTCTCTTAAGCCTGTTTCCCCTCTAGAGGAAGAGCTGGCCTTTTTGGTCAGACATGTATGTTGGTCTTACAGAAAGGCCCGGGACTTCTCTTTCCCTCAGAATATTTGGGAGATCAGCTTAACAAATTGCATGGTATGACTTCATGTGGGAACCAGAATGACTTGGCCTTGTGCCTGTTTGAATTTATACCAACAGGATCATATGCCCTTTCTCCTGCTCCCTTTCTGGAAGTTGCCCAGGAAAGCCCACTCTTGGGGCTCCCACCAGCTGTTTCAGTTTTGCCTTAGTCCTCACGGAGCTCCAGCTCCCACCTTGATTCTTCTGGCAGGCACCTTCCCCTACCCGCTCCACTTCAGTGTGGGGACCAAGTGGCCTGGGCCTACTCACCCTACCTTGACCGAGGAAGAACCTAAACACAGACACATACTGCATGTTTGCATGGCTCACAGGGAGTCGCTTTCCTCTCACCTCTGTGGACTAATATCTCTCTTTCTCTCTCTTCCTTTCTGTGTTTTTCTCTTCACACACTCTGTAGCTGCCTGAAAATGCTCAACCTGTGGTGAGTCCCTCTCTCCAGTTCACATGCTTGGGGAGTGGACCAGGCTAGGTTGGGATTGGCAAAGCCAAACAAAATGCCTCAGGAACACTCAATGGTTTCCGTATGCCACCTTGTGCCATCCCCACCCAGGCCGGGGCACTAGATCCACAAGGTGGTGCTGGGCAGGCCTGTACCTGGGAATTCATCTGTTCCCTCTCTCCTTTCAAACCCACCACACTGCTGCCTCTTCCTGTCAAAACAGTATCCCACAGTATCCAAAAGTGTCTCTTCATTTTTAGCTGAGCAGATTTTTTTCTGAAATTAACACAGCCAGATATTATCAGACAGAGAGGGACAGAGGTAAGAAGACCAAGTTACTGTATCAGTTGTATAATCAGAATCTAGTTACTCCTCACAACAGTCATTGCCAGATAGTCTCACATTCTGTGGCTTGGTCTCTAACCTTGAAATTAGCAGCTTTGGAAAAATCTGTGACTTTTCTTTTTGGTTTAGCTGGTTTTTCCATCTGTAGAATATGAATCTCTCTGAGTAAGAGAGCTACTTCTTGGGGGAAAGATGGACATTTTGTTGTTGCTGTTTTGAGTTTTTTGTTTGTTTTTCATTTACTGTCTTTTTTCCCGCTTTTCTCTCCTTTTCCCTTCCTGTAAGGGTTTAGTGGGCCATGGACTGACTTGACTAATGAGATACTGGGGCCTCTTGTTTCCACCCCCAGAAAAGTTTCCTTGAATGCATTTTTAGTTACAGCATGAGGTGTACTGAAGGGGAAGCCCTAAAGATTCTATGTTGGCCGAGGCACATTCTTGCTGGAAGACAGAGCCCCCTTCCCACCTCTCTCCTTGGACACTGCCTTGACTTTCCAGGTGCTTGTGAGCCATGGTCTGTTGTGGTCTGGACTCCTCCCACACACTGTCTGCACGCATGGGATGATATTCTCTGTGGTGATTACAGTCTGCTGGGCTCTGTTACTGCCTTGTTTCTACTTGTCTTCAGTGACTGGATTGAGCACCAGTTTCTACCAGCCTAAGCCAAGTTGCCTGCAGGGTTTCCCCAGTGGCAGGGTGTATTGAAGATAACAGTTGGGTTTGGTGGAGATAGAATTTGCAGTACCAAGGAGTACATTTGGCCTATTTATTTACTAGACATGTGTCTGTGTAATCTGACATTGTCGTGGTCGATATTTTCCTGTGAGATGTCAGTCACATGATCCTAACTGCAGAGGGCCTATCGTGTGCCCGTCTACTCTATGTTTGGAACTCTAGGGGGTCCCAAGGCCTTCCCCAAAGAGCTTAGGTGCAATCTACCTGGAGAGGTAAGACATACATGCTTAAAAGGCCACATGTTATTGTCCCTTGAGAGGTCAGTGTCAACAGGGATGGTTAAGGAAGACTTGATGGATACTGTGGGGCTTAAACCCAGCATTAGAGCAAAGAAAGGGCGTGCCAGTACAGCAGAGAAGCATAACACAGGAAAAGGTGAAGGGAGAGCAAATCGAAGAGTCAGCTGGAAGAAAACCCAAGACCCAAGAAGGGTTCATCACTTGTCTTTCATAAGACATCTGTATGGAGTCAGTCAGTGGACTGGTCTGGTGTCTGACGAACTTTTACAGGTCCTATTGCTGGTAGTCACCACAGAAACCAAAGAGTCAGAGAGTAGATTGCAGAGACCATTTCCTCATGGGTAGAAAATTATTAAAAGCTTCTGCTACTGCTGAAGTTCTAACTATAGTAACTAACAAAAATTAATCTAAAGCTCTACACCGCAGCTTACACTCTCCTCCAGTCAGGTGAATTCAGCTTTGCACATCAGGTTATGATATGCTTATCAGTAGATACTAATTTTTATGACTTGCCCTGGAGGAGGTAAAAGAAAAATCATATCATTTGAATTGGACTAAAACAGTATTTTGAACTTTTTAATGATTGCTCTTACTTAAAAACACAAAATCATTATCTTAGCACCCTTCGAAAAGAATAGAAATTGACTTAAATGTTAGTGATCCCTCTGAAAATCATGGTCATCAGGGAACAGGTAGCTCTAATGGAGTATTGGTGCTCCCATGAGATTTCATTCACCTTATTTAATAATTTCTGGACATTCACTTTGAAAAATGTCTGTAAGCATATGTACAAAAAAAAGACCTTTCTTTTTTTTAATCCTTCCCCAAGGATATCCATTAAGGACTGAAAATAATCAGAAGTGTTGGTCATTTTTATTTAAAAGAAATTATGCAGTCTCTAAATACAAAGGACACTTTGTTTAGTGACTATATTGCCACCCATTAATAGTACATCACATGTGTCATCATACTCCTGGAAAATCTTTTTTAAGACTCTCTTAAGGACTTTACTGGTGGTCCAATGGTTAAGAATCTCCCTGCCAATGTGGGGACACAGGTTCGACCCTGTTCTGGGAAGATTCCACATGCTGCAGGGCAACTAAGCTTGTGCAACACAACTACTGAAGCCCTAGAGCCCATGAGCCACAACAAGAGATGCCACCGAAATGAGAAGCCTGCCCCCTGCAACTAGGGAAAGCCCTCAGGCAGTAATAAAGACCCAGAACAGCCAAAATAAATAAAATGTTTAAAAAAAAAAAAAACCACAGTATTTTATAAAAATTGTTCAAAAAGTGTTTTGTTTTTTAAAAGACTCTCTTAAGCGCCTGTTTCCAGCATCTCCATGTTTAATTCTTTCAGATATGGTTAAAGCCCATCATTTTTCTGTGTAAACATCAACTTCTGCATTCTAGGAAGACACTTTATCCAAAGTTTTAATAACTAGTTCATTGGTTGTGGGAATACCAATGGCCCTGACTGAAAAAGGAGGGAATCTGAGCTACAGTGGAGGACTTAGGGGCTTAGGGAAGTAAGCAACAGCTCTTTATTTCCGTGTGAGTACTTTTGATGTTAAACCCAAAAGAATGAGGCAGAAGAACCAAGGACAGTTTCTGAGAAAAGCTTTTCTTTCAAGGATCCAGCAATCCTGAGTTACACTTCCAGCTTCTCTACCCTCCCTCATCTGGCATCTTTGATGCACTCACCACTTTCTGCCCCTGGCGTCCTCATTTTTTATGTGTCAGCTTCCTGGAAAGGACATCTTTTGTACCAGCTGTGCCACAGCCCTCGTCACCCCCTTCTGGAATAGTCACTGCCAGAGCAAGAGCGACTTCCAGTTCCAAAGACAGCAGTCCTGGGGCAGGGGCTTACCCACGCTCAGGGATGTGGCGGAGCTGTGGGTGTCACCCAGGAGGCAGCACTTGGAGGGCTTATGAAGGGATCAGGCCCAACCCGCCACCCTAAACAGGGTCAGTCCTTAAACCCAGTCTGGCCCAGCAACAGCCTCAGAAAGCTGGCTGAGAAGGACTGTGCAACCTGCTGCTTCCTGGTGATGAACTGTGGCACTGATCCTCCAAATGAAGAGTGGAGTGTGCCGACTTCAGTCAAGAGATCTGGGCTCACCCAATTATTAGAGTCAGGGCTTCTCCTGCCTACACCAGGTAGCTGACCAGGGCCGGGGATGGAGGGCAGAGAGAATCCTTAATCCTTCATTGGTAGCATCGCGAGAGCCTCCTAGAGTTCCAGACGTCATACTTTTCTTGACATTTGTTTGGCCTTAGTTTAGCTTCCATACCCGCTGACCACTAAAGTCGCATTAAATAATTTTGCCTTCTGTATTAAGGGGCAAACAGTGCAGCTTTGAGGATCCCCAGCCTTGGTTCAGTGTAAAGAAAGATGGCAGGTTGAGGTATTAGACTAGGACAGAAGCCTTCTTCATCCTTCTTTCAAAAACGCCTGCCTGAGCCCTGCCCTGCCTGCAGCCCTTGGATGATAGGGTTTGCAATGAAGGAGCTGTTTCCTTTGGCTTTCCCGGCAGACACTGCCCACTGCCTCCAGGATGCGCCGTAGATGGTGGGCGGCCCTGTGGGTGGGTGCAGTCCACAGGGCAGGCGGGAAGCCGCGGGCAGCTGCAGGCTGACTTGTGATCTTCTTGTGCTCCAGGTGCTGCTGCTTCTTTAAGAGGAAAAGGAAGAAGACCACCCAGCGCCACAAGTGACCAGTGCCTCCCAGGAGTCCTCAGGCCTTGGGGACTCGGACTCGATTGCACCCGCAGCTCCTGCCATTTCTCATTGGAAGGGACTCCTCTGTGGGGGGAGGGTGGAGATCCAAACCAAAAAGAAGAAAACAGATGCCCCCAGAAGGAGCCAGTGTGGGCAGCCAGGGCCCAGTGGGTCAGTGGGCACCCCTACCTGCCTAAGGCTCTGAGCAGGTCCCAGAGCCCCGGTCCTCCACTGCTTGCCCTCTGGGCCGCCTGGTTGACTCTCCTTCCTATTGTTTACAGTGAAGGTGTCATTCACAAAAACTCAAGGACTACTGTTCTCTTCCCACCCCTTAGTTTACTCCTGGTTCTTGCCCCACCCTCAACCCTCTCCAGCACACAAGCTAATGAGCTGAAGGCTTGGTCTGCCGAAGGAGTGTGAGAGGCTGGGGGTGTGGCCACGGAGGTGGGAGGAAGATGCAGGCCGGAGCTGGGGAAGGACCTTCCCCGCCCACCACCGGCTGTGCTGGCGGCGCGGCTCCCTCTCCGCGCCTGTGCAGCCTCCACCCCCAGTTGGCCGTGGGGTGCAGGTTACTGCCTCCTTCCCTCTTGTGAAGTCACACTGTAGCACGCAAGCTGTGAGAAATCTGCAGTCTACTGTCCCTGCGTGTCTGCGCGCTCAGCTTTCTTGACAAGTGAACTCTGTTCTCCAGACAGTAGTAGTAGAACGTTGCAAGTTGTCCTGAGCAAAGGAAAAGACTGACCTTATTGCACTTTTAGTTGTTTTTTTTTTTCTCTTTTTCGTTGTCGTCGTCGTTTTAACACACACAAAAAAAACCATGGCAGATGCATATTGTGTCTGGTTATATTGGGATTTTTTTTTACTTTTTTTCTGTTTGGAGGGGGATGGGGCCAGCCAAGCCATGCAAAGAGAACATGGGTCCAGAGGACATTCTCCGTGGAGAGTTGGGTCTGCAGCACCCGAAAGAGAAGAAGCCAAACTCTGTGCCCTTCTGAGTGAACACTCAGGTTGGCAGGGAAACATACTTGAATTTTCATTCGTCTTCTCGGCTGCTGAAGAATGTCCCTCCCAGAGCCTCTTGACCTCATCAGCCTGCAGTTTGGACAGCCTTGCTCTCCAGCACGTGGGAGGAGCCGGCCAAGCCAGACTGCGACCAGGAGACAGTTCATCCCAGAGAAGGAGATGCTTAACAAAACCGGAAATATCTGTTTCCTCCACTGCCAGGGACTTCCAACTAGATAGCCATGTGACTTCTTTAGTGACTTGCAGGACAAAATTAGTGATGAAACAGCCACCACCATATTGCCACTTAGTGGACAAGAAGGAGGAAAGTGATCCTGCCTTCCAACTGCCAGAGGAAACCTCAAGATTTGGCTCATCGCAGGGACCAGGAAATAACATTGATATGTACTCTTTGCCCCAGTAGATGGGTTACAGCATTTGGGCTGGCCTGCCTGCCTTACCAGAAACCAAGCATCTGCAGATCTTCTCCCAACAGGTCCACAGCAGCAGGCTTAGGACTCAGTACATGGGGCTCTAAGTGAACAGGAGGTAGGGCTGGTTAGTGCTGGAAAATTCCAGGGGAAAGGAGACCAAAATGAAAGGTGTGAAGTCATCTTCTCACTTGGACATTGACCCTAGATAAGACAGCCACATGTCTAGCCTGTTTTCCCCCATCCACTCTCCACGTCCCCCATGCTGTAGACACACGACATGCTGCTGTGAAGGGTCTCGGTTCCTCACTCACTGCTTGAAAAGTCATCAGTGTGTGGAGTTAATCTCCTCCTGCTTGATTTTCATTTGAGTTGAGTGACTTATCCAAGTAGTGATTTCTCATTCCATAGAAGATCAAGGAGAAAGGATTCAATCCATCAGAGAATGAGGTCTTGTATCTGGGAGTAGAGAGAGCTAACCATGGGGGATAGTGACTGATGACTTAGTCTGGGGGGTTTGGGGAACATAGTAGTGCCTCTGGCTTGAAGTGTAAAGCTGTCTTTTGGACTGGAGGGTGTGAGCCTACTTTCTGGTAGTTGATATTTTCCGTGACAGGTCCCTTGATGTATCTTACATGGAACAGAGTTACTGGGCTTCACTTGTGTTCCACTGGGCCTTGGCTAGGTGATACCACTTCATTGGCTTCAAACTTGCCGAGCTTATGTAAAGATTGTGATCTTTCATTTTTTTAAAAGAAATTTTCCTGTAAATAGAATGGCTAGGAGATGCAGGGACACACCCCTTCCCCACAAGAATTTTGAATATTGGGGTTTGCTTCCTTGACATTAGCTGGTGGTTCAGGCACTGTCACTGAAACTTAGATAGTTTCTCAATTGGCATTTGGGTAACTTCTCAATTTGGGTAACTCTAACTTCCTGTACAGAATCTTTAACTTCCACATCCCAGTATAGAAAAGGCCTTGCTTCTCAAGGGAGGGCAAGGGCAAGTGGCGAAGTCTGGAGCATCCCTGGCTCTCCATACTCCACTAAGTGCCTCCCCACTTCCACAAGGAAAGCAAAGGTAGTTCCCAGCTTGGCTGCAGGGTGTGCCCTCTTAAAGCTGGATTTATGACTTTTGGGGGGCCTTAAGTTTGTTTTAAAGGATGGCTCTTGGGGGACTGAACCTGAGCAGTTGTGGGGGGTTCTTCCTAATGCACTATTCTCACCCTCAGCCTCCCACAAATCTCTTATCAGATAATTGATTTTTCATAACAAAAGTGAAACACCCAAATTTTTCTAGCATGCCAAGTAATGGTGACCCTCCCAGGGCCATTGGCACTCCAGGGTGTTTCCAGACCCCTGAGAGATTCTATTGTGATCTTTTAAAAAGAGTACCTAAGGAGTAATTTGGCCATCAGTTCCCCCGCCATCAGCACATCCCATCAGGGCTGCCTCCTCAGCCCTGTTGATATCGTTGCTTACCTGCATTTCTCGGCCAGGTCCTCTGGCATGGGCACTCCCTCCACCTACCACCTACCCAATTCTGCTTGCTCCATAGTCCGTACACTTCCTCCACTTCACAGCCGTGATACCTAGGGGTCTTCAGGACTGATGTAGTTGTTGCCGAGTTAGCATTAAGCACTAACAACAGCCAGGGTTCTCCCAAGGCCTGCCATCCTTCAGGCATTGCATCCTGAGCAGATCAAGGCAAGCAGGCCAGGAATCCGCCAAGATGTAAATGGTCCTCCCTTGTGACCAGAGCATGACCGTGTCTGTACAGTCAAAGCACGTAAGGGTCAACCACTTGCTGTGCATCCCTTGGTGTTCCCCAGTGATCTTGCTCCAGATGGCTCCGCAAGGATGGAGTGTGTGCCAGCAGCAGCGTGCTCTCACAACTGCCTTCAATAACATGCTCTTGCCACTTGGGGTCTGTCCAGGAGGAAACAGGGTCTGGGAAGGTACAAGGTCAGGTGACTAGGTTGGCCTTCAATTAAAGCCCCGCTGTACTTTGGAATGCAGGGGCAACAGCAGATAGCAGGATTCTAAGTTTTCCAGGAGAAGGGTTGATTGCCTGTTCATTCTCAGTGAACTCCCAAGTTCATAAAAATAGCCCCTGCCATTAGCAGGAAGAGGTGTCCATCGCCTCAAAAGTACCTTCCAACTTAGTTCACTGGAAATGTACGTTGGGAGTACATATTCAGTGTTGGTTCTCAGTGCTAGTAACCACTTTTGTTGTCAGAAATAAGTGAGGGTGATGTTATGTCAGAGTGGTTACTAAAGATCATAGCCTTAACCTTTTTTATGCAAAAGACAACCCATCTCTCTTCCAGTGAGCAGCATGGCCTGCAGTTTTCAAAACTATGTGCTTTCATGGCAGCCTAGAAAGTATCTCCTCTAAGGAACTTGATCTTTTATTTAATGCATGTCTACATGCCTCCTGTGTCCCAGTCACCTCTTCTGTTTCCATCCTGACACCAGATTTTATTCTCAGTGAACTGCTCTGCCAACGTTGTCTCCAGTGTCAGAGCCACGTTGGGGCTAGAACTTCTCAGATCAGGAGCTTGCAGTGCCATACAGCCAGGATTGCCTTTGCTAGGCCACTGCCACCATCCCCACCATTGATCCAAGGTGGGCAGATGAATTCCAGAAACATTTAGGGAGCCAGGATGACTCGGCACCCATTGGGATTGACCTGAGCAACAGGCACTTTTCTCTGGGGTTCTTGCTTTTGCCAACTCCAGGGCTCCAGGAAGGTCCTGCCTAGAGGCTGACGGCCAGTGACTCCCAGTCTTCCTCCTTATGTATTGATTGCTAGGAATCAAAATAGGATGCCTGTGGGTTGTATTTTTTGGTGGGGGAAGGGAGTGATTTTGTTTCTGAATAAGGAAACCATGGCCCTTTTGAGGGTTTGCAGCATCTTAAGCAGTGTTTTAGCCACAAGTAAGGAATCTTGGAAATCTTTGATCAATTAAGCAGTCTTAAAAATCTGTTTTTCCTAATTCCTTTTGCAGGTGACTGAGTGCAAAAGAATAGGTTTCTCCTTTGTATTCAAAATAGTAAGTAGGTTCCCTGGATATAGACAGTAATAGTTGACATATTTCCTTAAAAAAGCAACCAGGAAGTCCACTTCAATGTGTATTTGTAGCTCAGCTTGTATTACAAAGGAAAAAATGAACGTGTACTCCATATATTTCTCGTTTGGTTACCAAACTCCATGTTATAAAAGAACCTCAGTTCTGTGGATGGAATTTATTCTGCTGTTGTTCTTGTACTCCTCACGATCATCTTCCCAGTGCCATCACCACCTTCATCCATGGTAAGAAGCGGGGATGCCGTGCAGTCGTCCCAGTAACACGAGGACAGCTGTCCTGACTGCCCCTTTCCCGCAAATCCCCTTTCAGAGCAGGTGAGATATTTTCAGTGTTCCCCTTCATGAGCTCCAGACCAAATCCCAGGCCAGCCCTTACACTGAAAGCTTTTCTACGAGGCTTACCAATCTGTTAGGAATGTCTCAGGAAGATGAGCCATTTCTTGGGGGGGGGGGGGAAGGGGAGGACTATACAGATGGGTGTGTGTGGTTGCATTTGTATGCCTGTGTGTGTGTGTGTGTGTGTGTGTTTGCACATGCCAGCGCTCATCTGTGTCCATTTCATTTCCATAAAGACTCACAGCCCACCTTAAAAAAAAAAACAGCCCAGGCTGCTGGACCATGTGTTCCTGAATATTTTCAGAAGTAAACAAACGAGTTTCTAGTGTAGCAGCAAGCTCTGGGAATAAGCCCCATTTATCAAGCAGAAGAGTAAACAGCAAAAAAAAAAAAAAAAATGAGATGAAACCAAAAATATTATAAGCTCCCCCCATGGAAAATAATGTTGATTCAATTCCCATTGGATGTATACATGCTCTAATTTATTATATTATTATTTTGTCTGTTTCTTACATCTTTGCCCATTGTACTTTTAAAAGGATGTTGGGATGTTGATTGCAGTTTTTTTTAAGATTAGATAATGTATAAATCGGCTGAGGAAATCAGTTTTAATGTGTGGATGTGATTATTGTTAAATGCCTTTTTTTTTAACCTTTTATTTTAGATACATAATATTGTTTCATAAACCCTGGCACTGGTCTGCAAAGCTCAGCTGTGAAAATGAAACTTGTAGTATTTTTAAACATGAATGTCAATTTCAGGTGTATTTGAAATGGTTCCTCCAGGAGAGATTTGTACACCATTTAGTTAAAAACTCCTCTGCGGAGGAAATAGCCTTCTTTGAAGTGAATGGAAACGGGCCTTGATATTATCTCAGAGTAGCCCATTTCCTAGGGCACCATGGAAAACACAAATGTGATCTTTAAGTATACCTCTTCTCCAGTCTGGGGAGGAAAGGACTCAGTTTGCACCCTTTTTGTATATGTAAAATAAAATGTCTTACCTTTCTTGGCTAATTTTGCTTGTTTGGTTGGTTGGTTTGGTTTTAACTTCTCCTGGTTCATTTGTAACTAAGAATCCAGCTAAGACTAACTTCAATATGATTGAAGCCTCCAGGAATGAAAATAATGCCTGATATTTTCACATTCTTACATCATTCTCTTGGGTTGAACATTGCCCTAGCTGGTGCGTCACTAAGGATAAATATTTCTGAAAGAATTTGGACATTCATCACTTACTAGTTCCTGTATCCCTGTGGTTCTTCAGTGCTAGAATACCAGGAAGTTAAGATCTGCTCTGAAACAACTATGAAATGGCAGCTTTGTAATTCTGCTCTGCTAATGCTGCTGCTGCTAAGTCGCTTCAGTCGTGTCCGACTCTGTGCGACCCCATAGACAGCAGCCCACCAGGCTCTGCCATCCCTGGGATTCTCCAGGTAAGAATACTGGAGTGGGTTGCCATTTCCTTCTGCAGTGCATGAAAGGGGAAAGTGAAAGTGAAGTCGCTCAGTCGTGTCCGACTCTTAGCGACCCCATGGACTGCAGCCTACCAGGCTCCTCCGTTCATGGGATTTTCCAGGCAAGAGTACTGGAGTGGGGTGCCATTGCCTTCTAATGAGGAACATCTATACAGACAGAAGGTGTAACTATGATGTACAATCTAAAATCACCAGTGCATATACAGTACAAAACCACCACCAATCTGGCCATGATTGTCTGGTTCCAGTTTTTTCTATTACTACTCAATACTACTTAATGGTCTTCCTTCACTAATGAAAAAAACCTGGAAGATCATCATGAGCGGGCTTCCCTGGAGGCTCAGTGGTAAAGAATCCGCCTGCCAATGCAGGAGTGAAAGTGAAAGTCGCTCAGTCATGTCCAGCTCTTTGTGACCCCATGGACTATACAGTCCATGGAAGTCTCCAGGGCAGAATATTGGAGTGGGTAGCCTTTCCCTTCTCCGGGCATCTTCCCAACCCAAGGATTGAACCCAGGTCTCCCGCATCGCAGGCAGATTCATTTACCAGCTGAGCCACCAGGGAAGCCCGCCAATGCAGGAGACATGGGTTCAATCCCTGGTCAGGGAAAATCTGAGAAGCAACTAAGCCCATGCGCCACAACTACTGAGCCTGTGCTCTAGAGCGTGGGACCCCCTCAACTACTGAAGCCTGCACGCCCTAGAGCCCCTTTTCCGAAACAAGAGAAGCTACCGGAATGAGAAGCCCACTCACCATAAGAGTAGCTCCCGCTAACCACAACTAGAGAAAAGCCCGCACAGCATTGAAGACCCAGCACAGTCAAAAATAAAATTAATTAAAAAAAAAAATCACCATGAAAGAAAAACTTCATACTGAGCTCACTGTATCCATCAAGCTTATTTTTTCCCAAAAAGTCGGGGGGGGGGGGGGTCCCTGGTGGAAGAAGGCTACCTTTAGGCTATTTTAGCATTAGTTCCTCTTGTGGAGAAAGGCTGCTTTGAAAACTAGCTTGGTAAACAATTTTTCTCAGTGTACAACAGCGGGCCAGGCTCCTCTTCCATGGGAGTCCCCAGGCAAGAATACTGGAGTGGGTGCCATTCCCTTCTCAGGGGATTCTCCAGACCCAGGGATGGAACCCAGGTCTCCTGCATTGCAGGAAGATTCTTTACCATCTCAGCCACCTGGGAAGGTCATACGGTGAGTAGGCACAAACGTACCCTGAGTTTTTGAAGGTTATCACACTCAAACCCAATTCGGTGGTGACTAACCCTTGACTGGTCCACAAGGAAAAGTGTCTTCTTGCCCCATCCACAGACTTGCTAACCTAAAGCATTGGTCACCAACTGCCAAAAAGACTTCCACTCCCATTAAGGCAGGGCGGGCCACGGGCTCTGCTGGGGCTTGTAGTCTCTTCAGCAGCCCAATCCCTGGGCTCTTGGAGGCGGCACCGCCTTCCGCTGATCCCTTCCCATTGATGGGTATCGGCGAGCTGCGGAGCCAATGAGGCTGCAGTAACGTGGCAGCCACCCACGAGCCGGCGTCTACGCCCGCCCCAGTCGGCGAGCCGGGCTCCGCCCCCCGTCGAGACCTACCATCCAGCGCCCAACTAAAGGGGGGGAAATGGGGCCCGCCTCCCTCTCGGAGTCCTGCAGGAGCCCCGGTCCCCCCCGGATGCCCTCGGTGGAGGCGCTGGGTCACACGTCGCCGCATCCCCACCCTCTTCCGGCCTTGGCGCCCGGGCCGCGCTAGCTTCTCCCGGTGGATGCTGCGCCTCTCGGAGCGGAATATGAAGGTGCTATTCGTCGCCGCCCTGGTTGTGGGCTCCGTCTTCTTCCTGCTGTTGCCTGGACCATCCGCGGCCGATGAGAAAAAGAAGGGGCCCAAAGTCACTGTCAAGGTCTGGCCTCCCCTCTCCAGACCTGCCTGGCGAGGCCCGCCCTCGCCTCCAGTGTTCAGGCCTTGGCCGAGCTGGTTACATGCGTCCGGAGCTCGGGCCTGGGTTTCCTCGGCTTTGGCTCTGTCCCTTCCTAGTCTCCCTACTGTGGCCTTTTGGTACCTGGGCGATCCTCACGCTTTCAGACTGGAGAATGACCCGGACCCTCCCCGATCGCCCGACCCTGACCCGGCATGCCCAGCTGGGGCCGGGCTTGCAGACTTTGCAAATACCCCTGGTGCTAGGGAAATGATGAAAGAGCGCGTCTGCCAAATTGTTAGTCCTTTCTCTTCTTAGGCCAGATTTTAGTCACTTCCGATTCCAAAGCACAGCAGTGTAGTTTAAACCTGAGTGGTGTGCTTGGGCTCCCCTCTTTATGGTTTTTTGATGTTAATTTTTAGAATCTGGGCCCATTATTTATTTAGAGCAACGGTTGTTACCCAGTAGTGAAAAGAGAGTGTAAACTAACATATGGAGCATTCATTAGATTTTCGTGGGGTTTTTGTCACCACCAAAATCAGATGCAGAAACACTGCTATTAAAATATGGTTCTGTTTTCTCTATCATCTTCTGGGTAGTATTCTTGGCCCTTCATTCCCTAGGAAGACCCCTTTTAAGATGCTAAGTTTTAAATGGCCTTTTTCCTCAGGTGTACTTTGACCTGCGAATTGGAGATGAAGATATAGGCCGGGTGGTCATCGGTCTCTTTGGAAAGACTGTTCCAAAAACAGTGGATAATTTTGTGGCCTTAGCTACCGGAGAGGTAAGTGGCTGGAGGCAGGGTAGCCAAATTCAAAGACAGTGAAGTTTGGCAAGTAGGGCTGACAGCAAACTGACCTGCAGAACGTGGCCCACCCATAGCAGTGGCCCTCACAGAGTACCAGCTGTACCCTCTGGCCCTGGAAAACCAGGAGTACCATGTCTTGCGAGAGTTTTAAAAAATAAATCCAGAATTAGAAATTTTTTTTTTTTTGAGAAAATTTTTCATCTTTGAGACCTTGGTTATTAATCTTTAACTAACTAAAGGAAACATCTAGGGAAACTAGCTTGTGGCCTCTGCACCAGAGTGAGAGGCCCAGAGCTTTCCAGGTTTTAAGGAACTGAATTCCTCATTTAAGAAAGTTTGTATTCCAGCTGCCCGTTGCATGAGCAGGTAATTTTTTTTTTTTTTCTGTCGGTTTCTTTGCATCTCTTCCTATGATTAGATTAGGAAATGAAAGGGAAAAGATAGAGGCATTAAGTGAAAGGGAATTGTATAAAGGCTGAGGAACGTGGGGTCTTCGCCTTTCCTAGCCTGGACTTGGGCCACTAGTCACCCAGTAGCACGTTGAAGGAAGGATCTGCGGCAGGGCTTTCTCTTCTGCAGGGCCTGTTTAGTGTCTGCCTCTTGCCTCATGCCACCTTCTCACCTTCCTATCCCTTTTTCTAGAAAGGATTCGGCTACAAAGACAGCAAATTCCATCGTGTGATCAAGGACTTCATGATCCAGGGTGGAGATTTCACCCGGGGAGATGGCACTGGAGGTAACCTCAAGTCCTCTGGGCATAGGGGTGTCTCAGGGCAGCCCCCAGGGCGGGAGGGTCAGGGAACCCAGTACAGAGGAGAGGGAGGAATGGGTTTCAGGCAGACGTAGGAGGCCAACATGCTGATCAAGCCCTACAGCCGCTGACATTCCCCACAGTACCTGCTGGGGGGAGGGAAGCAAAGCAAAACACACCTGTAGGTGATTGTAGGTCAGGTATGCAACGCTCGTGTGGTGACCTTAGAGGCCCCAACAGGACTGAGAGAAATTGCTTTCCTTGGCAGTCTCTCACCAGAGAGCACTTGACAAGAGCTGACCCCTGCACTGTTTGTACACTAGGACAGACAGACACCCTGGACTAACCCACAGGTGTCACCACACTTGAGTGTACAGCCTGCCATTCTCTCAGACCACAGCTGCAGCTCACCCAAATGATCCATATTGACTGGGCCAGGCTCAGTGGTGGGTGCTGAGGATACAAAACAAAACAAAAAAATCAGTGGGACAGCAACTCACTTTCACTTCCAGTACCTGAAAAGTCACAAATAGGCTGTGACACAGCTTTTAGGGCTCATGCTCTGTCCTCAAGTTTATCATTTAGGTGGGAAGAACTAGGAGAAATCACTAGGAAAGTGACTCAAGATGTAAGTAATAGTTGGCTGGATGAGAGGGACAAGCAGACATGATACAAAGCACTGTATTCGTGGAGTGACACACTGCTGAGTGTCTCCACCTTCTCACTTGGTGACCACAGGCAAGCAAGTCCTCTGAACCTTAGTTTCCTCGTCTGTAGAGTTAGGTGTCAGGAGTCGTGGGTGCTGGGGTGGTGAGGTGAGATTTTGAGTGTGCAGTGCCCAGCGAGTGGTAAGGAAAGCCAGCCATCCTCGAAGCACTGACAAGCAAAGGACTCAATTTGGGCCAAGTGAAAGTGATAGCCACTCAGTCGTGTCTGACTCTTTGCAACCCCATGGACTGTAGCCCGCCAGGCTCCTCTATCCATGGAATTCTCCAGGCAAGAGTACTGGAGTGGGTAACCATTACCTTCTCCAGGGGATCTTCCTGACTCAGGAATTGTCTCCCACATTGCATGCAGATTCTTTACTGTCTGAGCCACCAGGGAAGCCCACTTTGGGCCAAGGTGATCAAGAAATAGGCTTGCAAACATGAGGATTTGAGCTGGGTCCTGACGGGGGAGAATTTGAATGGGCAAGGAAGAGGCAGGGTTAAGGCATGCGTTCAGCTCTGCGGCAGGGGCTTGGTCGAAGGTGGGTCAGGAGGATGGCAGTGGAGCTCCCGCCAGGAGCCCAAAGTGGCAGGCCGGGGCCAGGCCCAGGACCCAGGGCTTTGTCCTCCATAGAGTGAAGATCTGCTGAAGACTTGAATGGGAGCAAGGCCTGATGGCAGGGGAGTTTTGAGGGATAATGTGGTGGATTCAGGACATGGACGCAGGAGAAGCAGACTGGGAGGGGGTTGGTACAACCGCCCCCGCATCGAGCAATGTGAGCCTGAACCCAGGGAGGATTCCTACAGGGAAAAATTCCTAGCAGAGATTCGAGAACCAGACCAACTTGGTTTGAACTCCAGCACTGCTGCTTCCCAGCGAGGGTACCTCTAGTCTCTGTATCTTGATTTCTTTGAGGAGGGGGCTCTTAGGTCCTGCCTCACAGGGTGGGGTTTTTTTTAATGTGTCAGATGCTTGCACCAGTCCTCTGGCACACTGTTCCCACTCTGAGCCTCAGCCGTGATTGCAGTGGGGGGAGCGGGCACAGGAAGAAAGGACGGTGGGGGTGAGAGCAGCACAACGTGCAGAGGGGAAAATGTCAAGAGAATAACTGAAGTCTGGAGAGAAAGACGACAAAGTATATTGAGTTTATAACCTTCACTATCCACTGAAGTTTGGGTATCTTGGGAAAGTGATGGGAGCTAAGTATATAGGTTTGGGGGTTTTCTGGATAGCAGCACTAGTCAAAATCCTGCAATTGGCTGAGTTTTACAAAGGATTCTCACATGGGAATCTTTTATCTTCAAGAGTTGACAATTTTTTTACATTTCACAATACAAATAAAAATAGCTTATTTTTGGCCCCTCTACTCCCCTCCAGAACTATCCTCAAGAGGCTCTCTTTCTGTCTGGTTGAGTCATGAAGGAGGAGAAAAAGGTTTCTTATGCAAATAAGTTTGAAAGGTGTTGGGTAAAACAAAGTGAAAATCACTTCTTTGCTGCTGGGTTTCTTGGGGCCTCTAGGGCACAGTGTGAATCTCACAGGGACGGAGGAGGGTGCAGTGTTGTCCCCTGGACCTAGCTTTGGGAGTTGAAGTTAGGGTCTCTGAGAGGTAGGGGTGGGTAGAGTTGTGCTCTTGGCTCCTGTCTCACTCCCAGGCCCCAGACCCTCCACACACACACATAGTACACACACTCAGAGCCACCTTTTATTTTGAGCTTCAGTTGCCCACGAGGCTCTTGACTTTCCAGAACACAAATGGCAGCCCCTCCCCACTCATCTCTCTTCCTGCTTGGAGCTTCCTCAGCATCTTCTGTGCTCTTAGGAAGAACAGCTGGTCAGCTGTAGCAGTCCTCCTTTTCTGGAGGGTTCTTACCCTCCCCTAGCCCCCGGCATCCTGCCCAATACCTCTTCTCCACTAAAGTCTCCACGGCAGGCCTCTGCGGCCACATCCAAGGTCATTTCTAATATGTGCCTTACTTGAAGGCCATAAAGCTCTCTTCTCACATGGTGTGTGCCATTCACTCAATCAGCCTGGCCTCATGCCCCACTTTGGCTATCACCATGGTTTGGCTCCAGGGCCAGAGGGTGGGAAGCTGGTACGTGTGTCCTTGTACTCCACTGGAGCCTTGCCTGGCACGGGGGACAGATTCGGCCTCTAGAATCCTCACCCCAAAGATCTGCTTGGTTGCCCACCAGCCCCACCCCAGCTCCCTGACCTACTCTTTCTTCTCAGGTAAGAGCATCTATGGTGAACGCTTCCCCGATGAGAACTTCAAGCTTAAACACTATGGGCCCGGCTGGGTGAGCATGGCCAATGCGGGCAAAGACACCAACGGCTCCCAGTTCTTCATCACAACAGTCAAGACTGCCTGGCTAGATGGCAAGCATGTAGTGTTCGGCAAAGTTCTAGAGGGCATGGTGAGTTTGGGGGGGCTCAGGCTATCCCTGAGCAACCTTCCCCCCCCCCCCCCGAGATCTGACACAGACCAGGGCAGGGGATCCATATATTTTATCCCTTTCCTAGAAGGGAACATATAGATTCAGACCAATTTTTATTTGTGCAAATCTGGGGTGAATTGTGAATCAACAGCCTACCTCTATGCCCCCAAGTTCCTTTCCTTTTTTCAGCCATGGCACACAGGATCTTAGTTTCTCAGTGAGGGATTGAACCTGCGCCCCCTGCACTGGGCAAGTGCATTCTTAACCACTGGACCACCAGGGAAGTCTTGCCCCCAAATGCTAAATACCTCCAGGCCCCAGGCAGAGGCTGACCAGGAGGCCCCTTTGAGGCTTCACAGATAAAGCACCTTCATCCTGTCGCTCAGACAGTCATGTCCTGGCTCCACCATTAGTTGTACAGGGCACAGCTGGACACATGGTACTGGAGAAGCCACTTGGTACCCACTCCCCATCCCCCCCACCCCCCACATACCCCTAGCCCAGCCTGGATGGGACTTCCAAGACTTCCATCCACATCAAAGCTGGGTTCTCCTAGCCCCCGGACCATGCCTGGATATGGTACCTCGACTGTTCCTCACGTGAGGATCAGCTGCACGCTGGGACTGTCTGGCGGGGCAGACTTGACACTCTGCCTCCCTCCCCAGGATGTAGTGCGGAAGGTGGAGAGCACCAAGACGGATGGGCGGGTTCTCTCAGACTGGGGCTGCCCCTATGGCAGTTTAGCTCGCCACCTCCTGTTGCTCGCTGGCCACGTGTGGGTCTAGACTGGGGCTCCTGCGCTGGGTTCTGGGCCCTTCAGCACCTCCTTCCAATGACTGGGGCTCCTAATGGTCCCCTCCTCGAGGTGGAGAAGCCCTTTGCCATTGCCAAGGAATAGGGCCCCAGGGACCTCTTCCCTTTGAGCAACTGTCTGTGTGGCCCTCCCAGGGGTGAAGGTAGCTGCCACACCCTTGCCCCCCTGGGCCCTTCAGCACCTCCTTCCAAGTCTAGCACCAGCTAGACTGGGGCTCCTATGGCAGTGGTGCCAGTCCCCTCCTTGGGTGCCTGCACCCTTGCCCCAGGTGTTGTGCACAAAACCTCAAGCCGGAGCTTCTGTCACTTGCTTCTAAACTTTGCCAGCTGCTGAGCCTCAACCTTTGCAGGCCCTCCCCTCCTGGCGTGCACCTGCAAAAGTGCTAGTCGCTCTGTCGTGTTTGACACTTTGTGACCCCATGGACTGTAGGCCACCAGGCTCCTCTGTCCATGGGATTTTCCAGGCAATACTAGAGTGGGTTGCCATTCCCTTTTCCAGGGGATCTTCCCGAACCTGAGTCTCCTGCAGTGCAGGCAGATTGGTGGGCTATGAAAATTATAAAGGAATTCTCCCTTGATTCCCTACTCTGTTGTCCCTGCTCTGGCCCCTAAGCTCTAGGATTCTACTACCTCAGATACCAGTGCAGCTGAGTTCTGAGCCCAGAGGGGTGGAGATTGGTGAGTCCTGGGTCCAGGCCGAGGGTGACCAGCTTGAGGACTGAGGCACATGATTGTTCTGGCAGGTGGCCTAAAAACTAAAAGCCTCTGCACTGGTCAGGGCGTTGGCGGCATTGGAGCAGGGTGACAGGCGGCCTCTGGCTGGGCTTCAGCTATGCTGGCATTGAAACCATAGAGGCCCTGGAGCACGCCGTGCACCACCATGTTGGGCAGAGGCTCTAAAACAGAAGGAAAACAGGAGGAAGGGGTAGGGGCCACCAGGCAAGAGAAGGTGTGGGGTGGCCTGCAGCTCGTTCCTGCCCATAGGTACCTCCCCCCATCACTGCCATGACCCCTCCCCCACCCCCCAGGACCAGGAGGAGCCCATGCCAAGGCAGCAGGTAGCAGTTGGCCACCCCAAATGAGCCCTTGGCATTTCTAGTTCACTTTCTCTTCACATCTATGGTAAAGCCAGGCTGGTGAATGGAGAGCAAGGGAGCCAAGCTCATTTCCCTGGAGGAGAAGACAAAGACTGTAGGGGCAGCAGGGAGGAGTGGCCCCAAAGGAGGGCGGTAGGAGGGAGATGCTGCCCGGGGGTCCTGAAAGCTGAGAGATACCAAGTTCACCCTCACTCCCACCCTGCTATCTGGGCCCTAAATGTGGATTATAAGTCAGGAGCCATCTCACCTGGGGATGGGATGCAAATGTAAGGATCCATGGGAAAGCTGACAACAGGCCGGTGGTACAGCTGGGAGCTAGGAAGAAGAGGGGTCATGAACAGTGTAGAGGGAGGCAGAGAAAAGTCTCGGGTTGGATGGAGACTAGGAACTGAGATCGCCAAGGACCCTCAGGGGAAAAGTGGGCAGTGGTATCAGGAGGCATCAAGGTGAAAACCTGAACCACAGGGACAGACCAGAGGCGTGAGGCCCTAACACATGGCCACGAGGGGGCAGCAGGAGCCCAGGGCAGATGGAGACTTGGACTTGGCTGTTGTTGCCAGGCAGGCACTCCCCCAGGGAGCTGAAGAGAGTGACTATGAGCAGCCTAGGGGAGCCTGAGGCAAGGGTGGAGATGCGGAAGCCCAGACTTTCACCTCCCAGGGGACTGCTGCTTCTATTTGTAACCGACTCAGTTCCGGAGGCAGCTAGGGTAACGAAGGTGCTCCAGAAAACAGTCCCTCCACTGGGTCAAGAAAATGACCAAGGAGGTTGTGTCTCAAAAAAAAAAAGAAGGACCAGGCTATGGCCTGGTATATATGAGAAGGAAAGGGGCTTGGCCTCCTCACCTGCTGGCTGCAGAGAGCCCCCATCCCCCCAGCCCTGGGGCCCCTCCCATACCAAGCCCCTGTAGGGATGGATGCTCACCCCCAGTTGCTGGCCTTGGGGTCTGAGGGCCAGTGCCGAAGACTCAGGAATTCCAGTAGTTCCTTGGGCACATCCTGGTTCAAGTATAGGATGCCCTGGAGAAGAGAACAGAGGAAACCTGTAATCAGACTGAGCCATGTAAAATGCAGCAGCTGCTGCTGCTGCTAAGTCGCTTCAGTCGTGTCCGACTCTGCGACCCCATAGACAGCAGCCCACCAGGCTCCCCCGTCCCTGGGATTCTCCAGGCAAGAACACTGGATCGGGTTGCCATTTCCTTCTCCAATGTGTGAAAGTGACAAGTGAAAGTGAAGTTGCTCAGTCGTGTCTGACTCTTCGCGACCCCATGGACTGCAGCCACCAGGCTCCTCCATCCATGGGATTTTCTAGGCAAGAGTACTGGAGTGGCTTGCCATTGCCTTCTTCATTAATATGCAGAGCCTGGTGCAAAATGAAAACCTAGGGGCCCTTCTAAAATGATAAAGAAGTTCAAGACAGCCAGAGCAGAGCATTAAACCAAGCTAGAGCCCTTCTGAGCACTAGCCCCAGGTGACTACACAGATTGGCCCATGAAGCCTGCCTGGCCTGTAATCGGGCATAACTGTGTGGGAGAGTGGGGAACGGCTTCCATCCTTATGAGGGCAGCACAGGATCCACTCTGGAGGAAGAGAACAAGCTTTCATCTTACTGGGATCACCTGTCTGCTGGCCCACTCACTCAATCCTACCAATTCAGAAAGGGGTGTTTAGACCCATCTTTAGTGACTAAAGTGCTAAGTCACTTTAGTCATGTCTGACTTTGTGACACTATAGACTGTAGCCTGCTAGGCTCCTCTGTTCATGGCATTCTCCAAGCCAGAATACTGGGATGAGTTGCCATTCCTTTCTCTAGGGAACCTTCCCAACCCAGAGTTCGAACCTGCATCTCCTGCACTTCAGGTAGATTCCTTACCACTGAGCCATCAGGAGGAGCCCCTCACTGTTTAGAAAATTGAGGCTTAAAGTATCGGCCAATAAATATGGGTCCCCCTCACCCCATATCCCCACACTTCTCTGCTTGGGTCCCCCCTCTGGTCCTGTTGACTGAGGGGCAATAGAGTGAGACCCACGCAAACCTGGACATAGGCTTCCAAGCCCTGCCGCCGCTGCTCCAGCCCTCTGGTCCTCCAGTTGGGCAGGCGTTTCGACGGGAAGTCCGGCACTTTGTACAGTTTCTTGATCTGCCAGGAGGTTATTGCTGTGCGATCACAGCATCGGGGCGGAGCCCTCAAGCTCACTTCATCCCAGCCAAGAGCCCTCTCCAGTTCTCCCCGCCGCCACCACCCCCAAACTTCAGGCTTTACCCTGAGACACACCCGCGTGGTGAGTGGCGGTTGGGACAAGGGCGAGAGGCGCCCCCAACTGTCCCCCTCCGCCCCCAAGAGCCAGGACGCCAGACCGGCCGCCCAGGGGCACGAAGAGCACAGGCTGGGACCTGCCCAATTTTGCGCCCTTTCCGCAGCCCGCGGGGACATCTATATCCAAGACCTGAGCTCTCCTGGCCTGGCGAGGTAATGGGGGGTGGCAGAGACCTCCGGGGGCTGGGCAGGAGCCGGGCTGGGGTCCGTGGGTCGGTGGTGGGCGCAGCCTTACCCGCTTATGGAGCGCGTGGAACTCGCTGTAGCGCCTCTGCACGATGTGTCTGCGCCCGCGGCACAGCACCTCCACTCGGAACACCTGGCGGACGCCGGCGGGCAGCCGAGTGAGCGTAAGACCCGGCGCGAGGGCTAAGCCGGACCCGCTCCCGGCGACGCCCCCAGCCCACCCTCCGCCCGCAGAAGCACAAAGCGGCCTGGGAGCGCCGCTGCTCTCCAGGGACCCTCCCAATCTGCCACACACTTGGGGACTCTGCCCGGTGCAGTCAGTCCCTCAGGAGCCGGGACCGCCGTCGGCAGGGCTAGAAAACCCCAGCGGCCCAGAGACCCTCGACAGGGTGTCCCCCGACCGCCTGGGCCGCCGCGCTCGGGCGCCCGAGCCCGGAGTGCGGGGTTCCCATTGCATTCTGCGCGGGGAAATCCGGTGGGTCCCCGCGCCCCTTCCCATCCACTGCCCTCGCTCACCATGTGGCCTTTCTCGGGGGGGTTCCCATTGCATTCTGCGCGGGGAAATCCGGTGGGTCCCCGCGCCCCTTCCCATCCACTGCCCTCGCTCACCATGTGGCCTTTCTCGGGGCTCTGCCGGGTGCCCTCGGCCTCGGGCCCCACCGAAGGGATGTGAACTTCCAGCATCCGAGCGCCGCTCGCAGCCAAACTCTTGGAGTGCGGACCCTAGACCCCTGCGGGGCGACCCCGCCTCCTCGAGCCTGCAGGCCCCGCCCCACGCTGGCCCCGCCCCGGGCGTTTCCGCGCGCCGCCGGGTCCTGCAAGGGGCAGATTAGGCTAGACCCCCGGCGGCGGGAAGCGGGCGCGGCCCTTTGAGCCTAGTGGGGCAGCAGTGCGTGGGGACCTTTCAGCAGAGAGGCATCTGTTTGTCAACGTGTCCACATTCATCGAGTGCCCAATGATTGCCAGGATTGCGGGCTAGCTCAATTTCACCTGCTCTTGTTTGAACGCCTACTAAGGATTGTAAGCACCTGTGGACGCTGGGCAAGCAGGGAGGCTGGGCCGAGACCAACCAGGAACGTCCCTTGCATTCCTCACACCCTTCCCCGGGACCAGGTTGCACTTCCATCTCCTTCCTTCCACCTCGACGCACGCTGGCTTTGATTTCCCCTCTCCCCCAGCATTCACAGGCCCCACCATTCATTCGGTTTTCAAATCCATTCCTCCATTTCAATCATCTTTCAGCCCAAACCTGCATCAGGTTGGGGAGAGGCAGTGCGGGGACAAAGGCTCTGCTTTAGAAGTCAGACAGCATGGGTTTCCCCAACTGTGTAGCTCTGTGCTCATTTGCAAAACTGGGATAATATGCCTCCCTCAGGAGAGTGTAGGAATATTGAGTGAGACAATCCCTGCTAAGCCCTCAGCAGAGTAGATTTTGAGAAAATGGCAGTTTGTGAGCTCATCCTGGAGACATAGGTGGGTGGTGTTGGTGTACAGGACGATGGATGGGGAAGAGGATTGTGGAAGGTGGCACTACACTGCTCTTGCCCATTCTTCTGGCAGAATCTTTGGGTCTGTGGCAGGATTTAATCCAGAACTCTCTCACCTGTGCTAGTAGGGGCTTCTGCTCCCAGCTCTCAGCACTCCTCCCCACCCCCATAAGGGAGCTGTCCCATTCAGCATAAGCCTTCATTCCACTGACTTCTCCCCAGAGAGTCTTGGGGGCAATGGAGGAAGGGGAGGCCCCTGCCTCCAAGAAGAGAACTCATACCTAGCAGAAGGCTTCATGATGGGAAGGTGCAGCAAGCAGAGTACCTGTCTTTGCAGTTGGGATTGGGGGACCGTGGGGTCCCTCCCTCCCTCCTTAGTGCAGAGGTGCTGCAGTGCTGGAGCAGAAACCCCCTACCCCCATTCCCAGCTCTGCCCCCAGAGAGGCTGAGAGAAGGGCCCCATATGGGGACAAGCGGGTCTCATCAATACATGGCCTACACCATTTCCTCTCAAATTCCACCTCACAAGGGTGACAGAATCAGGAAGCTGAAACTTCCTGGAAGGGAAATGACCCACCATGAGGAGAAGTGCTGGGATTTCATTTCCTCCCTTGCTCTCTAGGGCCCCTCCAGTCAGGGACCCTGCACTTCTAGTCCTCTCTGGGGATGTTCAGACCTCTAAACGTCTTGGTCACCCATTCTAAGGAAGGTCTGCCCTCTATTCCTACCACCCAGATTGCTGCCACATCTTCTACTGGACCTCGCCTTTCTTTCTCGATGCTCTCCTTCTATATCTCCACTCTATATCTAGCAGCACCGACTATCAAGGTATCTGCTTAACACTGTCCAAAGGCTTTGCATTGTGCTTAAAACAAAACCCCCCCTTTCCCCCCAACCCCGATCTCCAGAGCTCTAAATGACCTGGCCCAGCCTCCATATCTCGTTTTCTCTCCTCCCCTCTCTGGCATGGGGCCCCAGCCTCAGTGACCTTCCAGTTGTCAAACCTAAGGAGCTCTTTCTGCCTCAAGTCATTTATACTCACTGTTTCATCTCCCTGTAACACCCTTTCCTGACTCTTCACCTGGAGGGCTTTGCCTAGAGCTTCCAATCCTTAGTCTAAAACTCACCTCTTCAAAGATGCCTTCCTTCCTTACCACCCTATTATAGCACCCTGTCTCTGTACTTACTCCAGTATTACTGCTGTGCTCTGCTTATTCACTCAGTCGTGTTCAACTCTGTGCAACCCTATGGACTGTAGCCCACCAGGCTCCTCTGTCCATGGGGATTCTCAAGGCAAGAATACTGGAGTGTGTTGCCATGCCATCCTCCAGGGGATCTTCGACACCCAGGGATCAAACCCAGGACTCCCACATTGCAGGCAGATTCTTTACCATCTGAGCCACCAGGGGAGCCCAAGATTACTGGAGTGGGCAGCCTGTCCTTTCTTCAGGAGATCTTCCTGACCCAAGAATTGAACTGGGGTCTCCTGCATTGCTGGTGGATTCTACATCAGCTGAGCTACCAGCGAAGCCCTACTGTTTTTTTTTAATTGTGTTTCTCCCTGGTGTCCCCAACTCGGCGTCCAGACTCAGTACCATCGGCCCAGGGACATGGTCTCTTGACAGCAGTTCACCACCATGGTCCAAGCATGTAGTAGATACCCAGAAGAAATTTTGTTGCTTGAAAGACTATATGGATGAATGGAATGGGGGGGGGGGGGGGTTGTGGTGGGGAGTGAGTTGTTGGGGAAAGCCTGGGAACAGGAGGGAAGGCCTAGGAAAGAGGCAGGAAGGGAGCAGCGTTGCTGAAGGGTTACAGAAGGGCCTGCGGAGGGACAACAGGAATCCTCTTCCCACCTGCAGAGGCAGACACCTAGCTCTCTCTGTCTCTCACCCTCTCTCTGCAGATGGTCATCTACCTTATTCATTTGTTCAATTTTCAGGTGTTCCTGAGAAGTCTCAAATCAATGGATTTTCATTCCCAGTTATAGGAGATTTGATGCACCTGATGTGAAATATCTTGTAGGAAACCTGCAGCTTTTTGAATGCTGAGTTGCTTTAGTCGAGTCTGACTCTGTGCGACCCTATGGACTGTAGCCCACCAGGCTCTCTGTCCATGGGATTCTCTAGGCAAAAATACTGGAGTGGGTTGCCATGCCCTCCTCCAGGGATCTTCCCCACCCAGGGATCAAACCAGCATCTCTTGTGTCTTCTGCAGTGGCAGGCAGGTTCTTTACCACTGGTACCACCTGGGAAGCTGCAGCTCCTTACGCCATGGCATTTCATTCACACATGAATATAAAGATTCAAAAGAAGAAACACAAGATCCTGGATCTGGAGACATTTATGTCTTTGGGGAGATAAAACAACGTCCAGAGACCGTTTTCCTGTAAAGAGGAACACCTGACATGATGTGTACACTCCAGAGCAGTTATTACTGTCAAAGGGAAAGTTTGTTTCCCGTTTACTTTAAGCGTTGGCCGGCTCCCTATATGAACACTGAGCTAAGTTCCAGACTCAGGTTATAGGGCCCTGACTGGGATTTTCTGAATGTGTAGGCCTGGCAGGCAGTCTGATCCTGTGAGTTTTCCACAGGGTCGCTGGTGAATCTGATGCTCCTGGTTGGGGGCCATGTTGGAAACGTCTGCCTGTTACAGCTCACACCAGCCCCGCCAGGGAGGGGGGCCACTCTGGCCCCGCTGTCCAGACGTAGAGCCTGGAGATGAAGATCAAGGACCGAGGCAGAGGGCAAGGGCTGGGGAATGGAGATGTTCTCCCGACCCGACTCGCTCCTGGGGCCGCCTGGTCGCGGGCTGCAGGTGGGCTGGATCTCGGCTCCCGCCCTCCCCCCCCCCCCCAGCACCCCGCCTCCACCACCCGCCCTGCCCTCCCTAGTCCTGTGCCGCCCGCACACAAAGCCCCTTTCAGGGACTCAGGCTCGACTTCTGCTGCTCCGGAGGTTTGGTTAACCCCGTTAAGAAAACAAACAGCTCCTGGGCCGGCGGGCGCCGCTGGGCACAGAGGCTGGATTCTTCCCCTCCCCGCGGGCGGGTGGAGGCAGGCTGACCTGGGGACCCAGCAACCCTGGGGCAAGGGTGGGCCAGGACTGCTGCTCCCGAGGGCTGGGTGGGGGACGGGCGTCCGAGCTCTGGTCACCTGGGCAACCTTGGACAGCACCCTTGTTTCAGGGTTCTTATCTGTACCAGGGGGAGTTGTGTGTAGAATAAATGACACCATGCTCCCACAGTGTTTAGCATGAGGCCTGGCACACAGTAAGTAAATGTTAGCTATTCTTATTTGACTGAATTAGATGACTTTGCTGTTTTTGTAGGCCAAAACTGTGGGGTTTTGGAGATTACACATAGTTCATCCCATATATTGTTAATGATTCATTTTTCAAACAACGAAAACAAACTCTTCTATTCCTTTCATTATCCTGAGGTTGCAAGATTAGCTTAAACACACACACACAACAAAAATTCTATTAGTTACTCCAACTACTAACTCTGTAATCAGGCTTTTCCTGATTTTCTAATATTGTACAACCAAAAAAAAAAAAATTAAGATAAAGAATTGGAAGCTGAGGTTGGTGTAAATAAGCAACTGTCCTATTCATTCTAAGTTTCAGAGCACTTAAATGCTTAATAAGTACATCTTATACATCTGAAATAATAGAATTTAGAAATTTATGTTGCAAATATTGGACTTTGGTGTGGATACCTAAAAAGATAGTTCTGCTGCTAAAACATTTTAAATGATTAGCTAGTCTAAATTCATCATGTTATAGATGAGGAAACTGAGGTGCGAGGAAGGGAGAAGTGGGCTGTGGACAGGGCTGTGTTAGGAAGGCACCTCTGACAAGCACATCCTGCCTAAGCCCTGAGAGCAAAGTTTGGCCCCAGGTTAGGCTGGTGCCCTGCTTCTCAGGGGACTGGAAGGCTGCAGCCAGCAGTATCACTCCTAGGAGCCACCTGCCTCTTGCTGCCGGACAGAAGCGCAGCTGCTTCAGACAACATGAAGCAAGGCCAGGGCAGGGGGAGCTGCGGAGAGCACCCCAGCCGTCTGGCACCAGAGCAGCAGCTTCCCGGGGAGACTCTTCTGGTCCTACAACTCCTAACTTCCCTTAGAGTGGCATGTCAGGGGAACAACCGATTGCTCCTCTGGTGTGCTGGCACTGGGGTTCAAGGTACTCAGGCACCCTCAAGTCACAGGGGTTTATCACAAAGAAGGCTATAAGACCAAGAACTAAGGGCAACAGGTAAAGCTGTGGGGGTGCCCCCAGCAGCAGGCCTCCCTGTCTGGAAGGGAGGTGCTGCCCCGCCCTCGACCCACTGGAGCCTTGGATACTGTCTGGGGTTTCTTGGCAAGTAGTTTTTAGCCTCTGCCATTAATGGTCCCCAGCTACTCACCCAAGCTGCTTCTCCATCTTCCAGCTTCTGGTCCTGCCACACACTGAGCACATCTGGGTTAAGCATCTCACAGGGTCAGAGAAGCACAAATGCCTACAATGTCAGGTGGGTTACTTCTCCTTGATAGCCCTGCTGTGTGAGTTTGTTCAGACATTTAAGGAAACAACTTAGTGGGTTAGCGTTTAGATCCTCCTTGTCCATCCCCGACTTCGGACGTGGCACATGGGGGTGCAGACAGGCTGAGTCAAGTAGACTAATGTTCAAGCCTTAGCTCTTCGGTGTGACCTTGGGCAAGCTGCTTAAGGTCTCTAAGCCTCAGTCTTTTCATGTAGATAATGATGCCCACCTGGCAGGGTCATGGTGCCGGGTGAGTTTCACACTCCTGCACCCACTGGCATAGGAAGGTGTTTACCACATGGCAGCTCTTGTTACGGGGCCCTGGGGTGGGATGGGACTACCGTGACGGTCTGGACGCTTCCCTGCACATTTCCTGGCTGCCAGGTGCCTCATCATTTTTTTCTGGTGAGACCCGCTCCCGGACCCCTGTGGCCGTCACCACTGTCACTCATAAGGGAAGAGGAAGCTGAGAGCACTTGAGCTAGAAGGGGGCAGTCATTTGGAAACAATTGTCACATCCCTTTACAGAAAGGTCCTATCTCAGATGGGACAGGGTTTTTTTCTTTGGGGTTTTTTCTGGACCCAGAATGAATCCCGCAGAGGCTGAGCAGCTGGCCTCCACTGAGCAGCCTTGGTGTTGGGGGTGGGGAGGATTTCTGCCCCAGAGGTCTGGTCAGCAGAGCCAGAGGGGCATTTCCACAACAGACAAAGCAAAGGGGAGGGAAGAGGCTTATCAGGGGCAAGCAATGAGGCAGGTGGCTATCACCTCCCACCTGTAGGCCTCACCTGGGGCACTCAACACCGATCCTGCCAACCACAGCAAAGCCTGTTAATCGCTCAGTCACGTCCAGCTCTTTGTAACCCCAGGGACTATAGCCCACCAGGTTCCTCTGTCCATGGAACTCTCCAGGCAAGAATATTGGAGTGGGTTACCATTCCCTTCTCCAGGGATCTTCTCAACCAAGGGACTGAACCAAGGTTTCCTGCATTGCAGGCAGATGCTTTACTGTTTGAGTCACTAGAAAAGCCCACAGCAGCAAAGCCTACCAAACCCCAAATCAGGCCTATTTCTGAATCTCTTGAAAATCCCCAAGATCTGGGGCCATCGGCTTGTAAAACAATAATCTCCACAGCTTAAGAGCACTGCCCCCTTAGGCTGCTTTTGGAAGTGGAGGAGGGACCTAGATGAATATCCATCTAGAGTAACCATGATCTTAAGGAGTTCAGAGCCATGGAGGCTGGTGAGATAACATTACAATCAAGGGTGAGAAAGACCAGAATTTTAAGGAGACAGCGAAGTACTAAGTTAAGAGCTATAAAGGAGCCGGCGCTCCCACTCCAGTGGGGAATAGGGTAGGATGGAGGATGGGTCAAAGAAAGCTCCCCAGAGAATATAGGCCTCAATGGATGCAGTGGGTTGTTTTCCCACAATGAAAATAGCTTTATTTAATGTTTATGATTATAAAAATAATACAAAAATTCCAAGCAATATCAAATAGTATAAAAATTTTAAATAATGCAAAATTCCATCCCTGGAGGCAATCACAGTTAACAATTCAATCAACATCCTTCTCATATATATATATATATATATATATAAAATTTTATATGAATGCAGACCATATCATACATGTAATTCTGTAACCTCTTCTTACTCAAAAATGAGTTTTTCTTGCCAATGTATATAGCTGTATATCATCTTCAATGACTATATAATATCTAATTGCATTATGTACCATAATTCATTTAATCCCTTCCTGCTGTACATTTAGATTGATTTCAAATTTTACAGCTGTAAACAATGCTGTAAAATTAGGCTTCTTTGAATAGCCATCTTCATGGACTTGGGTTTCTAGAAGTGTCTATGGGAATCCCCAGTGAGTGTCCTGACACACTAACCAATGCCCTCGTCTCTATTTACTCACACTTCCATCCACAATATGGAAGGCTGGCTGTTTCAGACAAGTGTAAGTCTAAGACTGAAGGGGGGGACGGGGGCTTGAGATAGGGCGCTTCAGGTGCAAAGGCCACCGATAATAAAGGCTTCTTAAGCTACACAGCAGTGGGGAAGGAAGGAGCGTATGTGGAGTCTGTTTCCATGAGGTACGCACACTTCTGTGAAGGACTAGGAGATAAACAGGGAAAAGTGAGCTGGAGTCCTCTCACAGCAGGCTGTGAAGGCCAGGTGGCAGAACCCACTGTTGGAGATTATTCAACAGTTACCTACATAGCACCTATTTAAAGCCCAGATATTTTCCGGGGTCACAGGGTTAAAGAGATGTTCCACTTTGGAGAGTTAATTGTCTTAATTTTTTTTTTTTGCCTTAAATTGCTTTTTGTGCTTCAGTCACCTGCCTCATCTCATCCTGTTCTTTGTAGCCACTGTGCTCCTATGGATACCCTAAGGCTCAAATTAAATATTACAGAATTTTTGTTTGGCAGAGATTGCCAACATTAAGCCACACAACTGGTATCACAAGACATTGGCAGATGATGTCGCACCAACCTTGGGGCCAGAAGACATGGATGGGTTGTTCTAGTCCATTTCTAACTCTTCCCCAACGTGGAGCTGAGAATCTTAGCCAGTGACTCATTAAGGCAGAGTGCCCTGTTCAGGCATGGGTCAAATGCAGGAAAGGAGGGAATCACCATTCTCTTCCTTTCCTACTCCTCCCCCTCCCAAAGACTGCTGAGGAAAATCCTACCGCCTTAGGGTCTGCTGTTTCTCAGAATCCATACTTTTCAATCCCATTTGGGCCCTAAACATGCTCAGCAAAGGACACTTCTTCCATCACCACACTCCTTTCTCAACCAGTTCCTGGCCCCACCTTTAGGTTTCCATTATCTTCTCATGACTTTTCAAATTTGTGCTGCACAGGCATTCTTGATTTTCTTTAGGCTTCTCAGCTACAGGTGCATTCAGAGTGAAAATCACTCGGAAAGAGCTCAGTGTTACAAATATCCACATGTAACGCTTCCTATCATTTCTACTTCTTGCATTTGTTCTGTTGCTGAAGACCCATTCTGAATGCTGGGGTCTCTTCAGCTCTAAGCCCTCACCTTCAGGACTCCGGAGCCCAGAGATGCATGGGGGAGATAACCCACAGGGAAGCAGGAGAAGTAAGACTCATTTCCACACCTCTTCTGCAAACCACTTGACTCAAAATAGGTCAACAAGATAGCCGTATCTGAGAACATTTGAATTACCATGCAGGAGGTTAATCTTTCTTCCCCAGCCCCAGCAACAAGGCTCCCTGCTCTGTGCATTTTGCGTTTGCTCCCAGACATGGCTGATGGCTATTCTCTTTCTCTCCTCTGAATTTTGTTAACATGTTACATCTGACATGCCTTTAAATGAAACAAAGCCAGCTTTTACTCTGTATCTCCCTTACGTCTCAGCACAGTCCTCCCTTTTCACTCAGAGAAGCCTCTTATATATCTGGCTGACACTTTGTGCCTCCAGCCTTGTATTTTCTCATATGTCTACATCACAAATGTGACCACGCTATTTCCTGCTTAAGTCCTCCCAGGAGCTCCCCACACTTGCAGGGTCATGTTCAAAGTGCTCCAGGTGTCACAGGTGACACAGTGTCACAGGTGACAGGCACTGTGTGATCCAGCTCTTGCTCATCACTCCATGGGCCGTCCACTGACTTGACTCTGGCCACATCGAGCCACTGGTATTCCCTAGATAAGCCCACCTCTCACTACATGACACAGGAAGGTAGATGGTCCAGCAGAAAGAAAAAAAACCTCTTCACCTTGAAGACATAGTTCAAGCACCCCCTTCTCCAATTTCTTCCTCCTGAGTCTCCAAGTGGAACAACTCCATCTTTGTGGCCCTATACCCGCATACAGGCCTCTGGCTCAGTACGGGTAAACTGCTATTGGTCTTCTTAACTTTCAGGTATGCAAGTTCTACACAGAAATGCACAGGCCCTGAAGACAGCTGGCCCCATCAGCCTTGGGACAGAGCAGAAAGCTCTGAGAAGGAAGCTCTGACACCAGAAGGGAGTCTGTCCCCAGGAAATAACAAACTTACATCAAGAGGATCACTGGATGGAACAAAACAAAGCAAAGAGAAAGTTTTAAAATTTTCTTAGGGTGTTAAAAATATGAAAAAGGGAGATGAGAATAAAATTTATGGGGCTAGTATGAATTCATGATTTTTAATTATTTATATCATCTATCTCCATCTCCCTCAATATTTCCATATATCTTTATCTACAGTTATTTCCTTGCTCTGTCTGCCAAGAAAAGCCTAGAAGCAATGACACTCCAGTAGCAATGGACACTCAGCACCCAGATCTTGATTTCTTAAGATCATTTTCAATTCAAAGGAATCAAGATTCCCTGGGAAAAAATGGCTGATTCCACGGCTGGGGCTGGGAAGATACAAGGTAAGTTTGGAACACCTTAAGCCAGAAAGTAAGAAAATGTTTAAAAAAAAATGAAAGGGACATATTAAAAAGACACAGGAGCCTGCCAGAAATCTGGGATGGTTTGAGAATCAAAGCAATACCTAGCAACTTTGAGTAAATGGGAATCCATTCATCCATACCTATAAACAAACAGATTAATAAGGAGGGAGGAAGATGCTTTCCTTTAGAAGTAGAATGCCAAACAAGTGTAGAAGAAACTATGGAGTCAGAAAATCACACTGAATGAAGAACAAAATATGTACATGACATCAAAGTGTCTCCCCACAAGTAACTTGTTACTTACAAAGGGGAGAAGTCAACTTAGAAAGGGGAAGTCTGGCAGACATTAACTTAACCAAGTGATCACAGAGCTAACGTCAGTATTAATGGGATCAACTAACATCACCTGCCAACTTAAGACACACACAGAGGACACATCACTTTTGTGATGTTCCCGCCCGACATGCCAAACCCTCATCTAGTCCATGAGACCAATCCAATTTGAGGAACATTCTACAAAATATCTGGCTGTATTCTTCAAAAAGGCCAAGGTAATAAAAGGAAAGACATCCGAATTGAGAGACACGTGTAAGCATGTATCACAGCTAAATGTAACATGTGATTCTGCATCAGGAAAAAGGGAATCACTATACAGGACAGTACTAGGACGCCTGACACAATTCAAACAGTGAGCAAGGGTTAGACAACAGTATTCTATCAGTGTCAGTGTTATATCAGTGTTATACTTCCTGCTTTCGACAAGTGGTTATGGTTATAAATTATGAGAGGAAGTCCTTGTTCTTAAGAAAAGGCTTACTGAAGTTTTGGGGTAGAGGGGTAACAGTATCTACAACTGACTCTCAAATGATTCAGAAAATACAACGTGTAAATACAGATAAAGCAAATCATAAGTCATAAAGCAAATGGGGTAAAATATAAGCACTTGGTAAGTGGGAGTTCTTCATGATATTCCTGTACCTTTTCTGTAAGTTTAAAATCATATTAAAATTCTAAAAGTTCCCAAACAAACCAGCAATCCAACAACAAGGGATGAGTCAGAATTATGGTACAGTCACTCTATGGAAGCCTTAAAATTACATAGCGTTACAAATAAAAGTCTGTGAAAATACATAACAAAACAGAAAAAATGCTTATAGCTTATACAGGGTTGAATGATGAAAGCTGGATACAAAGTATTTTATGTGTCCATTATTATAACTAAGCAGAGCAAGCATATAAGTAAGATTGGAAGGGTAATATCAAAGATGGTAATAAGGATATTAGGGGGAAGGGAGAGATCAAGTGACTTATTCTTAAAAAAAAAAAAAGAAAAAATCAGCATGTTGAAAAAATTACTTGCCAGCATAGGTACTCCCCCATCAGGCAGGTATGCTGGAGAATACTGGAGATCAGTGCTACTGACTGCCTTCTCTTGCCTCAGGCTGCCCCTCCCCAAACCTTGATACCTATCCCTCAACCCAAGAACAGATACTGTGGGTCTGGAGTGCCCTCAGCAGGGGCATCTGAGGATGGTGGGGCTAGGAGTATGAGCCTCCTGTGCAGGCAGTCTGCCAGGCCTGCCCCACACAGCAGCTTCACAGTCTGCTCTGAGCAGTGAGCTTAGCAGCTGCGGACACAGCTGAGGGGAAGCCCAGCAAGGGCACATCTGAGACTGGGCCTCCCTGGCCAGGCCAGCACAGAGACCCCTTTGAGTGCCCTTGGCTTGTGCTGACAACACCAGGGCCTCTTGCCGACATGCTCCCTCCTGCGCATAGACCATAAAGCTTCCTGGAACTCAGAAGGTTTAGGAACTCTGGGATGACTTTATCTCAAGGCAGAGTGCCTGGTTCTGTTGTCAGTGGGGTGAAGTGTTAAGTCCTTATCAGTCCTTTAAATTTTTAACATAAACCAATCTACTGAGCACCTGCTTTGATGGGTGGCAAAAAGAAGTTCGGAACACAAGGCTTTGCTATCAGAAGGCAAACTCTCAGAGAGCCCTGGGCAGCTGAGAGAAGTAGAGCAGGAATAAAAATGAAAGTCTGCCTCCTTTGCGGGAGCATTGGTTTTGTTCCTCTTATTGTAACAGATGTGTTTAAAACTCCTTCCCTAAAGAAGCAGAAATAAGAGTTAGAGTAAGAGACCTTCAGAACAGGCAGCTGGGGTAGAGAGAGCAAAGGACACCCCAGTCCTGTTGGGGAGCAGGAGCCAAGGCCCAAGAGCTCCTGTGGAGAGGAACTCATTACATGACTCTACCGGGCACTTCTTGTTTAGAGCTGCTTCCCAACTGCTCCCCAGCCTAGAGCAAAAAGCACCACCATTTTCAGTCATGTGACCCGATTTTAAAGTATTTTATTACACAATCTTTTCATGGCACCGTCAGGAGTAACAGAAAACGTTATCCGCAGTTCCTAACCACATCCTGAAAAATATACATTTGTATTTATATATTTATATCAATACTCCACCCCATCCCCTAATTCCACCACCTAGTATAGGACTTTTGCTTAAAGCAAGAAACTATTCTTTCAGGTAAGAAAAAATACATGGAAGCTAAGTGAAGTAATGGTTAGAGTGACTGGGGACAGCTAGGTCGTGGGGGCAGGAGGGAACGAGTGAAGTCCAGGCTAGGCAGGATGCATCACTGGGTCCAGCAGAGGTGGAGAACAGTGTATAAAAAGGCAGCGTCAGGCAGGTGGCTCTGGTGTCCTTGGTCCATTAGGAGATGGCCTTTGCCTCAGGAAGGAAGGCTTCCCAGTACTTAGCCAGCTGCAAAGAAGTGAGCTCAGTAAGCAAGTGCTCTCATCGAGTGGCAGAGCCTGAGCCTGGAAGGGGAGCAGGCCAGGGCACTCCCCCAAGTGCCCTCGGCCAGCACAGGGAGGCTGCACATGGGTATGATGAGAGTTGACCTTGGGACAGACTGGTTGGCCAGCCCACTACCCTTACCTCTCTAGACTGAAGGATGCATCAAGTGCAAGGTCTGAAGACAATGCTGGTTCTGCCCCAGAGAAAGTACCCTTGTGGGGGCTACAGCTTGGCTCAGGTCAGTCAGCTCCTCACAACAGGGTCACTGTTCCACATACTGATTGGGGCCTCAGCCTCAAGAGGGCTAGGTGGCATCAGAGGGTTACAGGGAGAGGAGAGTTGGGGTTTGTCCTTAAAAACTAACTCACTGTAGGATTAGGGCTATCCTGCTTATTAGCAAAAGACCCTACTGGATGCTCCATGTTAGAGAAACAGGACTTATGTTCAATTATTGATTAAGCAGGGCCCAGACCCCTGATGTATGTCAGACCACCCTGTCACCAAAGTCTCAAGTAAGCTGCTGGCCCAAGCAAGCAGGAGAGGAAGAAAGCTATGCACAAGTTACATACCTGCTGCTGTGAATACAGGAGTGTCTCGAGGTACTTGATCACATGGTTTCTGAAGTCCTTGGATTTCTCTTTCTAAAGGAGACAGGATTCTACACTGACCATCCGGACAGTTGCTCCTTCCCCTCTTGACAGGATGGTGATGCTTTTTGCTGACCAAGGCTGAACACAGCCTCAGAAAGGAGAGGCAGCAGCTGGATTAGCTACAATTTCCAGCCCAGTAACCTCCTGCAAGGCTTTCTTGAATGGTGGCAGGGTGGGAAAGCGAGGAGAAAGGACAGGGGGGCAGAGGGGTTATGACAGGGCAAGCTTTGTTTTGTGTCTAACTGCTCTGGTCCAGCAACCAGTGGAGGACAGCCACTTTGCCTCAGGAACACACACACAAACGTGAGCGCACACACACATGCACATGCACACACATACACAGCCATGCTTGGTCACAATAACTGCCAAGTCGCTGGCACTGCCATCTGTCTCCCAACTCATTAGAGATGTGGACAAAACCAGTACCACCACTAAACCAGGCACTGCACACTGGTGAGAAGGAGGATCTTCTATCTTACCTCAAACCGTATCACTTCTTTTCGGACCACAGTTGAAATCCTTTCAAAGTCCCTTTCATACTGAGTCACCCGAGACTCCCACTGGGAAGAAAGAGGAAAGAAAGGATCCCTTAACATATTATGGAGTTACTATTAAGTCTTTACCTCTGAACAGCAACTGTGTATCTGAGACCTCAATTGGTCATTTGTTTGTCCCTCTGGGTAAGATTAGATATGGATATTCCACAGGTAATCCAGACTCCAGTAGAGGTCACCTCTGGGACTGGCTGGGAAAGAGGTGCCGTGTGCTTCTGGCCAAGTCTGGTTCCTAAGAAATCTAGGTCCCCAGAGGCTCCAGTTCAGGTACTTGCCAGCAAGGCTAGGAGGCCCAGAGAACTGAATTTAGTTTTCACCAGGAAGGCACATGTGAATCACCTTGGAGCTTTTCAAATACCCAGGCAGGACTGCTCCTGCAGAGATTCTAATTTGGCAAGTGTGGGTGGAACAGGAAAGGAGGAGAAGGGCCTGGTCTCAGGGTAGGCCCTGGGCCATTTGCAGAAGCTTTGCTAGCCGCTGTCCTTTAGACTCCATTAGTTCTCTTGCCTGCTGAGGGGTTCTAAGCAGCTCAGTGGGGTGGAACCTGGACGTCCCTGCAGGTCTGCCTCGGGGGGCTCACCTCTACAATCTCATCCTTGGCCTGCTGCAGCTTGTCGGGCTTGTTGGCCCACAGCAGCCGAGCCTCAGCCTCTCGCTTCTTCTGTAGGGTGGCCTGAGCATCCTGCCAGCGCTGCCACGTCTTCATGCGCTGGTCAAAGGCGGCCTGTGGGGGTGAAGGTTGGGGAAAAGCACAAACAGCCCTTCAGGCGCTCTGCTGGCTCTGCCTTGGAGGGAAGCGGCTCTGCCAGCGGCTGTGCTGGGGAAGGGCTGAGCAAGGGCAGGTTCCACAATCCTATGTTAATGCCCAGCCGGAAGTTTAACGTCCAAAAACACAAGCTTGGATAAGACTTCTCTCCAAGGCTCCAGGAGACCAGCATCATGCTGCTCCCAAGGCTGGATGGCCCAGGGCAAGCAGGTGGCCTGATGCCCATGCCCAATCTATGGCTTTCAAATGGACTCCCTGAGGTCAGTCAGTTCAGGAGTCTACACACTTTCCTTGAATGCCTGCCCTGTGCCAAGGGCCAAGAATATAGTGGGGAACGAAACACACAGGCCTGCTTTCATGGAGCTTGAAGTCTAACAGGAAAGGCTGACATTGTATTACTAACTGCCAATAAGTAATAATAAGAATGCAGAGTACAGAAAAAGCAAGCAGAGAACTGCAAAAAAAACCACTTGGGGACCTAGTTGAGCCTGGGAGACACGTCAGGGAAGACCAACCTAAGGAAGCAAACTCTATACTGACACCCAAACAATATACCGCGTGAGCTTGACAGATCTCCCCACCACCCCCAGCTTAACAGATCTTTATATTAAGTAAACTTCATCTCATCCACACATTCAACTGCTCGAGGCTATCAAGGCCTTCAAGAAGCTCTCCAAAGTCCACTTGCTGGTTTTCCCTGTTTTCAGTTCCTTGATCACAATGAGCATGTCCAGAGGATGCCTGTTGGACTAACCAAACCATCTTGTATCCCCACTGGCTCTGTAGGCTTCAAGAGGCTGGGAGGAAAGACCTCTGCCTGGGGCAGCCTCCCAACACTGCTCCTTCTGCTCCCCTCCCCTGTGAGAGTTCCCTGGATGTTTTCCAGGCCTCCTTAGTTCAGGCCTTTGCCAAGACTTGAAACTTAGGGAGTGAAATGACACCAAATTTATCTTCCCCTGCATTGTCACTGCTGCTTACCTGCAATTTCTAAACAGCTGAATAAAGGATCAGGTAAAGTGTGACCTCAAATCCAACCTAATACCCTAGGCTAACTGTGGTACAGCTGTAGGATCTCTCCAGTCCCACTGCCAGCACATGACCACGAGAAGGGCAGGTGAGGGGTCTCTGAGAAAAGACCAGCTTGCAGTTCTGAGCACTAAGGCGAGCTGCCTCAGTGAGGCCTCCCTCACCCCTCTCCATACAGGGTCCCTGGCCTGAGGGTCATATCCAAATGCTCAGCTCTCCAGAAGCCCCAGACAACACTGCTCTCTGAAAGCATTCCCCAGAGAGAACCCTTCCCTAGGGTGGCTTTCCAGTCTAAGTAGTCTGACCTGTTCCAAGCATTCCAGAACAGGTTATTTTTCCAGCCTCTTATCACTCTGGAGTTAGCAGCAAACCAAACAGCAAAGGGACAGGACAGTGAGTAATCTTACAGACTATATTAAGCAACTCTATCAAAGAGAAAATGAGTCCTGGGGGCAGCGTGGCTCCTGACAATGTAGGAGCTCTCAGGCTGGGGAGAGCTCGGGGATGGAGAGGGAGAGAGAGAGAGAATGTGTGTGTGGGGGGGGCGGGGGGCTCTGTTCCAACTCAGAGGCTCAGATGTTCTGGTCCCAACCTGGATCAGGCAGATTCAGGCCCTTTTAGCGCAGGTGCCAGGCTCCCTCTTGGCTCCTTCCTCTGTCTCAGAGAGGCCACGCGAGAGCTAATCTCACTGCCCAGTGAAGCTTCCTCGGCCACTCTGAAAGGTCAGGTAAACCAGAGTGCCCTGGTCACCAGAAGAGAAGGTGAGGGTAGGCTGCAGTCTCGTCACCGGTGTGGTCAGCACAGCACAGCTCTGGTGACAAGCTCTCTCAGACCCCTGGCCACACTCCTCCATGCAGCACCACTCTGGTTGTGTGTAGTTACCTGGTGGCCCACATTGGAGGGAAAAGTGGAAGCCAGTAAGAACTCTGCCCGGGGCCAAGCTGCCGCTTACTGTTAAGAAGGCAAAGACCAGAGGGCTGAGGAAGTCACAGCTCCAAGGGGCCCAGATCTAAGCCTGGAACAGCCTTGTTTGAAGAAAGGAATATAGGATGCTGTCCAGCTTCAACAATAAGGAAAGGCCTATTTGGAAATTCAAGAGTGGTCTTTTCTTCAAGCTGATTTAAAATACTGGCTGTGGGCCTCAAAATGACTCAGGGATAACTAAGAGTTTAATGGATGTTTCAGTTCACAAGATACTTTCTCTTTTGAGAGTAGAAAAAACTATTCCTATTTCAAGCTATAATGGATGAAACCATCTTGGGAAGAAGAGCAAAGGAAAAGACAAATTAAATCCAGTGGAGGAAAAAGAGGAGAGGAACGAGATGCTTACACGGACTATGGCCAGGAGGCGAATATAGTCACTCAGGAGCTCTGCGAGGAGGAAGAAGTCATTGTTGGCCTGTTCCTGGTGGAGCTGCTCGATCTTTTCTTCCACCTCAGCCAGCTGGGAGAGTGCCCGTGACAGTGCTGTGTTGTCCTCAGAGCTCCCGAGCATGGCGAGACTCTTGGCAAACTGGGCTGTGTTCAGCGCTAGCTCTGGAAGAAGACAGCAGAGCCTCTGATCTCCTGAGGAAGAGGGACAAGTCGGCTGGCACTGCCCAGGTACCTGAGCTACGCTGGCCCCCACGTGTCTGGCAACCGTGGGCTCTGCAATCTGGTCACTCACACCAGAGCCAACTGAATTCAGAAAGTGAGGGTGACGCAGCTCGGGCACACAAGCAAAGAGAGGTGCCTGCTGCCCTCAGTTTCCCTAGGTTAGGCTTACTTGGATGGAGCAGTGCTGATGTCCTGGAGAACTAGGGGCCAGTTAATAGAAACAGGCCAACGGCACAGTTCTGATTTTCACATTAGAGCTCATAGTAAGCAGCCTGCCTGCATGAGAGAGAGTGTATGTACACACTGCACAGTCTTGTGTGCACCAGAGCAGAACAACTTTTCTGTGAAGAGCCAGGTATTTTAACCTTTGCAGACCACATACTGCTCACTCTCCTTGCTCCGCCCCATCACCCTTCCACCCCGTCATCTCTTCAAAAATGTTAAAAACCACTTACAGCCACAGCAATAGGTCCATGACCAATAGGTATATGGCTAGATGTGACCGAGGGGGCTGGGTCGTATTTTGCCAACCCTTACATTGGTCTCCATTCTAATGGTTTTCTGCCTGTTTAGATTTCTGATTATCAGCATGTTGAAAGCCTTCAAACTTGGCAAATTTCACTAGCTCTTAAGCAAATCTCACCAGAGAAAGGTGAAGAAGGGTTAGGAGACATACATGGTTTCCCGCATTTACATATTTCTCATTGGACCATGTAGCTAAGGCATGTAACATCATTTTGGATATAAGCCACCAACTCAAATGCCACCAACCGAAGCCCACAATCCCAGGTCAAGCTGTAACTGGGATGGCTTCTCTGCACTCCTCCCAGGTAAAGAGTACAATGCCTTTAGCGGCAGAGGCATGTTTCCTGTCAGGAGATGCAAGGCATTATCTCTTTGATCAGAACATCAAGGACCAAGTGGGTTGAGAATTTCAACTTGAATGGCTGAGAGGCTTGAGAACAACAGGCCCTCCCATCTCTAGCTCACTGGAGACATCAGTTTCCCCCCAGCTCCAAGTGCACATTAGAAGCTTGTTACCTTTCCTGTGGTTGACTAGCATTTCTACAACGGCATGCAGTTTCCGTAAGCGCTGCTCCTCACACTCTACCTCCTGGAGCTTCTCCTCAAACCACTGAAACACACAGGCCCAAAGCTTTAAAGGAGGCTACTCATCATACAGGTGTCTTTTCCTTGGCAGTTTTTTTCTTCTTTTTTAAGGGGCTGAATTATTGTAAAAAGAAAGTCTCTAATCTCAGAAATTTCAGGACTCTTCAAGGCTTCTGACCCATAACGCTGAGGGGGTTGGGGAAGCTGAGGCCCAGTGCTACTCACAATGTCAGATTCATTCATCTTGATGGTCATTTTGCTGACCGCATCTGTGGCTTTGTTGAACATCTTGAGGAGACCAGCACCACTCAATGTCTGGGTACCCACAGCACGTGGCAGCTACAAGACCAAGAAGGTGGGGTGGCAAGTTATCTGGTGCCCCTATTTTAGGTTCAGAAGAATTAGTATCCATCAGATGGCATGCCCCAAACTTGCCAAATAAATTATCTGAACTGTAGTCTGTTATTTTCAAGGGCAGTTAGACAAATCCTTAACTGGCAATGTGGAGAAGAAAAAAAAAAAAATCAAAGGACCACATAAAGACAATCAGCAAAATTCTCAGCTTTTGATACTGTGTGCAGAAAGACAGGCAGTGTGTGTTATGTGGCCAGGTGACCTCATATTGAGATTATCTGGCTACCCACGCATGAACTGCTGAAATACCAAATGTTTTTGTTGAAAAGTCAAAAGTTCTTTTTGGATGCATACTTGTACACAGCTAGACTTAAAATCTTGAGACACTTTGAAGCTGTAATTCCATTTGAACTTTCCTCAGGGAACAAAGGAGCATAATAGATTGAGGCTACTTTTATGGACATCTAGTTAAGTCAAGCATGCCAAATACTTACAAACAATTTGACTAGTTCAGTCTTCCCACTCCTTTCCTAAGGCATGAAAAGGATGCTGAAGAATCCATAGTGTATGCAGTATACCACGTTGAACAATTTGAATTTAGTGCCCAGCACTCTTGAGACGGTGATTCTTAACTCAGGGCCATTTTGCCCCCTAGGGGACAGTTGGTCATGTATGGAAATAATTTTGCTTACTAAAACTGGGGACAGGGGACTTCCCTGGTGGTCCAGTGGCTAAGACTGTGTTCCCAGCACAGGGGACCCAGATTTGATCCCTGGTCAGGGAACTAGATCTCACATGCTGCAATTAAGAGTTCACATACCACTACAAACGATTCCACATGCTGCAACTAAGAAATATACTGCCAAAACTAAGACTCTGGATACAACCAAATAAAAAAAAACCTGGGGACAGGAGGCGGGGGAGGGTACTAGCATCTAGTTGATAGAGGCCAGGAATGCTGCTAAACCAACAATGCACAGGACATCCCCACAACAAAGGATGATCCAGCCCAAAATGTCAACAGTGCCACTGGAGATAAACCCTACTCTAGGGGCACCAGGCAGGTATGAGGGCATGAAAAGGAAAAACGGATTTAGGAATCTCAGAGGAGAACTAAGATTTAGAGCATTAGACAGAGAATTTTTAATTAAAGAAGTTCATTTTGGTGGGGCAACCCATATACTTAGTACCATTTTCTTATTTCGAGTAATATATACAATATACAAATTAAAGAAAAATTTAAAAATAAAAACAAAATAAAAAAATAAATACAAAACAACAGTTCTACACTGTCACTTATTTTTTCTACTTTTCTTTCCTTTGAGATACAGCATTGTTTTATTCTAGTGTTTCTTTTGATTCTTAATGACTAATGTGCTTCTTCAGCTGTGTTTATATGCTGTTTCCTGTTTCATTTTATAATTCTTGTTTTAAACTGAAGTACAGTTGATTTATAGTACTGTGTTAGTTTCAGGGGTATAGCAAAGTGATTCAGTTGTATATGTATATATATATATTTTTTCAGATTCTTTTCCATGATAAGGTTATTACAAGGTACTGAATAGAGTTCCTTGTGTTATACAGTAAATCCTTGTTGTTTATTTTATATATAGTAGTGTATATCCATTAATCTCATACTTCTAATTTATCCCTCTCCCTCATCATTCTTCAAATGTATGCTCCAATGAATTTCTGTATACTTTCTGTTTATGATGAAAATTAAGTATTTGTTGTATTGATATATTTCACTAACTCTTCAATTATTGGCAACTGGGCTGTCTCTAATTTTTCACAATCATGAATAGCCTATGCATCGCCTGTTAAAAGACTGTCCACTTGAATCAACACTTTTGCTACATGCTGGCAGTTCTGAGGTCTGTGGTTAAGTGGTTTTGAACTAAAATTCCACAGCTCCTGGCACAAAATAAGCATTCAATTGAAGCCAAGTAGTAACCTATGAAGGACATGCCAAGATCTGCCAAACAGATCACTGTGTTGATCACTGTGTTGATCCAGTAAGACAAAACTGGGTTGCAGTTTGACCTCTACAACCAGTTACTTTTGACTGCAGGTAGAGCTGCTTTTATTTCAGAGGCTGAAAGATACTTGTCACTTTTGGGCACTTATAAACTATGATACAGTGAGACTAGGCTATAAGCGTGTGCTCAAATATTTGTTGAAGGAATTAGTTTCATTTCACAGGGGTAGATATGAATTGTGAAATTCAGTTTGTACAATACTAACCTCTTCTTTTTCTAAGAACTCTCTGACATCAGGGTCCTGTAACATGGTAGGATGATTCACAATCCTCTGAAGGTACCTACAGGATAAGCAGTTATCTGGTTAGTTGACCTCGCCTTACAAAGTTTGGGGCATCATACCATCCTGGCAGGGGTACAATGTCTTTAATTACTCTAAAATGTCCTCAGGGCACTTAAGTATGACTCTGCTTATAAGCACATGCAAGTTCATATTCTTCAAATTTCCAAAAAGGAAAGAAAAGTAACTGCTTAGAAAGCGACCTCAGAGCCATTCCTGACTGACTGTTGAAGAAGGAGAATATGACTGCCTGCTCACTCAGGAGAGGAAAAGAAAAGAGGATGCTCTGTTCCTAACGTGGGGAGGAAAGAGACTTAGGAAAGGCTACAGACAACATGGAGGTGGGAATCTTTAACTCATTCAAGTTTCACCACTACTAACTCTAGCAAATGTCTCATGGTAATTAAGTCTCAGTTTTAGCTCCTCATTTGTTCTTGTGGTACTCAAGAAAATAGTTTTATTGTACTTGCCTTTCTAAAGCAGCCCTCCGTTTTTCAAGAAATTCTGCAGAAGAAGAATCTTCCTTCCCAACTTTTACTTTTGTCATTCCTGGAACACAATTTAAAAAGAAAAAAACAAGAAAACTATAAATCATCATGAAAAGCTTTAGGCTGCAGAAAAGCCCACAGGAGGAAGGCAATGAGGGAGCTCTACAAAATACAACCAAAGGTCACTTCTATGTCATGCATAAGCATGAACAAAAGATTCTTCACACAAGAGTCAGTTTTCATACTAGTCTTAAAGTGTTGAAGGTTCTCAACCCTGGGACTTCCAGAGCACATGTTTTCTAAAAGGGGACCATGGGGCTCTGAGTAAAGATTAGCAGATATCAACTGATGGTAATGGGAAGATTCCTTGCTCGACCTCCTTCCCTCATTCAATGAGTACATTTCAATCTGGTCGGAACTGCAACCACTGAAGACTCCAGGATACCAATACACACACACACTGTGGAAACTAAAACCACAACCACTGAAGACTCTCTCTCTCACACACACACACACTATGGAAACTAAAACTGCAACCACTGAAGACTCCAGGATACCAATACACACACACACACACACACTCTGTGGAAACTAAAACTTAGGCCTCCTGCTGTACCCAAGGAAAGAGACCATGTCAAAACATGCTGTATCTCTAACCCTCGTGTGATTTATAGGAAAATACTGGAAATGCTTCCTTTCTAACTGTTGGGTTCTACACTGTCATTAGAAGTAATCTCACATACTAAGTAGAAAGTATATTGTAGAAAAGAATGCAAAGGAAAAAATCTAAGCAGAATTAACAGGCTTACCTATTAGGCTCTTCTCAGGTGGAGGAGGGACAATAAAGCCATTCTGGGAGTGCTTCTCTGAAAGCTTCTCATAAAGACCCAGAAAGTCACTAAATCTTCTTTTCACTGCAAAGTGTTTACTTCTGAACATTGGTAAGCTTGTCTTGGGGACAGAAAAAACACAGTATTTCATTTCTAATAGGGGATGAGTGTCTTGAAAGTCATCCGGCTGACATCAAGGGAATCTTTCCCCAGATCCCTGGTCTTCTAGCCACTTTGTAAATAACTTTCTCCAAAGCTGAGCTTCTCAGCCTTTTTTCTTTTTTGGAGTTATAATCCTCTCTGGCTGTCTAGAAATCTATGGAGCCCTTCTCAGAATAATGATTTTAAATGCACAAATTAACATACATGGGATTATGAAGGCAACTAATTAAATTCAAATTCAGTTTTATTTGCAGGTTAAGAGCCTTTGCTTTAAGGAAAGAGATGCTGCAATCTAGTTTAAAGCTAGAAGTCTATGGTCATCTCCAACCCTTTCATCCTGCCCTGACTTATTAAAGGTATTGCTGCCAGAATTAAAGCAGCAAAACTGGAGAAAATACACAATAAACACTGTCCCTAAGGGGAGGATCAGACGAAATGTCTACACTGTATACACTTGAACCTCCAAGCTATCACAGGGTCTAGAACACAGGGGCAGCCCAATGAGTAATAGAAAGGTAATATAAAGGAAACGTCCAGTTAAAAAAGACAAGGCCTACATTTAATTGAGAGATCATTTAATACTCACCAGACAGGCAAAGTTTAAGGAGGTGGGGCCTTGCCAACTGTTGGCAAGGAAGTATGCCAATGGGAACTTTTACGTATTGCTGATGGAAGTATAAATTGGTACAAGGACTTAAAAACACAGTTTGAATTCCTTTTCTTCAAAATTTGCACTACCTGTGACCCAGGGGAACTACTTCTGATAATATACCCCAAAGAAACTCTTCTATGTGTACGCCAGGAGACACGTGCAAAAATGTTCACAGCTCATAATTACAAAAACTGGAAACATGCCAAATATTCACAACAGGAAAATGGATAAATGTATTATGCTATAATCACACAATGGACTAATTAACTACAGCTACGCACATCATGGATGGATCTGAGGAACAATGGTAGTAAAGAAAGCACTATTTTTAGCATGATACCATTTTTATGAAACTCAAAAAAAAAAAAAAGCAAAACAGCGTATTGTTTAGATACATATGTGAAGACTTTTTATAAAGGAAATGAGAGACAATTCAGGAGAGTGGTGGCCTCTAAGGTGTGAGGCAGAGGAGAGGAGAGGGAGAAACACGCAGGTGGATTCAATGGTACTCATCTTAAGACTGGTGGTAGGTTCGGGGCTTCATTTTTTATGCTTCATAACCTGCATACAACAACGTGTAAGTTTTGTATGCATTAATATTATATAAAAAAGGAAGACCAGACCCGAGGGGCAAAAGGTTAGGGAGAGTTTTAAAAGAAGCTCCACACAGGAAACCTCAGAAGAACTGATGATTTTTAAACAGGCGATACAGTTTGGGGTGATCCGCCAAACTAGCTCTAAGCCACATAGCTCTTAAGAGGGATGGCACTATATCAGATATACCACATGTCTTGATAAAACTTACAAAGTTTCACACTGAAGTGTTAGCTCTCTGGAAGAAAAGTGGAAAGGCTCAGATGAGATTACCAAGGGGATGCAGACTTGTTCCATCTTGAGTAAACTTGAAGGAAGATGTTGACAAAGAAACTAAAGAAATACCCAGAAATAATCTGAATGATGGCCCTCTTGGTATGTGCACCCAGATCTATTAAGGTGGTCATCAGCAGGGTCACTTGGACTCACCTGTGTCGTAACTTTGTAGGCCACATAGGCATTCATACCATCCCCTGTGGGAGAAAGCAGGAGAGGATTATTCTGTGAACTAAAGCAGGACCGATTTTGCTAACATTTAACTAGGAATCATAAGGCAGCCACAGGAGCCGTGTATAAGAACTCTTGTTTCAACTCCAAGCTTTAGATCCTATACTATAATCCACTTCCTACTTTGCCTCGAGGCCTCTATGGCACATATCATGGTTCCATGGATGCTGGCTGGGTCCCCGTTTGAGTTAGACAAGAGTCAGTTCCCTGTTTCAAAGCCAGGCTCTATTTATACCTTCCACAAAGCAGCACTGGACACTGACAATCCATTGGTTGTTACCATGCCAATATTTGGGCTAGTTACACACATCTGTCTAAATCCAAACAATTCTCTTGCTGTATAAAGCAGGAGGAGGAGAAGGAAGCAAATGATGTAAAAGGAAACAAGTAGTTCTACCCTAAGCTAGCTCTGGGCTCTCTTTACTCTTTCAGAAATACAGTCCCAGCCCCTCCACCCGAGCTAGGGGACACTGACCCCTCTCATCTAGCATGTTCTCCCAGAGCAAAGGGCCTGGCAGGAAGACACTTGGGCTGCCTGATGTCACACAAATCTCTCTTTCCTGAAGGAATTATTTTTCTGAAAAAGCCTTTGACTGTTACATAATTTGGGATTCAAGCAATTGTTTTTCTCTGTGGTACTGTCCTAACCTCTACCACTTAGGAATATAAAGGCACCATTGACTCCGTGAGTAGTGAAAAGACACACACTGGACTTGAGACAGACATAGGTCCAGTGCCGGGCTCTGGAGCGTTGGGTTGGTTTCATCCCCTTCCTCTCCGCCCTGACTCTTCCCCACACCAACCAGGAAAATGCAGGTCAACAATGACTAACTGCCAAAGCCTCTGAACTGGTCCTGGGATGAGGGCAAGTTCTAGCCCTGCAGGATCACATATTACAATTTGGTCTGACAGAGATGGCTGGGAATAACTGCTTTTATAAATTACCCAGAGAAGTTGGAGACTGTACAGGAAGAGAGGGCTTATTTTCTCTACCCAGTCAAGCCCTGCCAAAAGAGCAACATATAAAACAAAATATAAGTTTTAGAAATTACTTTATATTGATTACTACTGTTAGTTCTCTTCTAAACCATTTAAAGTATATTGCCTAACACTACTAAGGATGTTTATCACCGATGAAAGGAAAAAAAAGTATTCAGACTTTTATTCACAGTTTGATAGTTATGGTCAAATGTCCAAAAGGTCATTCCCATAATTTAGTGCCTGCAGTTAGGGAAGACTAAGTGCAAATGTACGTAAGGCATAATAGCAAAGTGGGGTCTTCAGACACTCTGCCTGCTTACCAGCTGTTTTTATTGAGGCAGTGTGTGAGCAGACAGATATAACTGCCTGTCCAGACCTCGCAAGATATGGAAATGTTCTAGAAATGCAGCAGTTTTAAATTTACGTTAATTTCCTACGTAATTTCAGGAAGTTGAAAATAATACATGCAAATTTCCAAGGCTCTAAAAAGCAATATCCTGGCAGAAGTGAGATTCTTAATTTATTTAGATGTTTGTGGGAATGAGAAGCGCATGTTGAATAAACAGCCCACACAAACAGAAAGTGTTGTTATAAAGATCGATGTGAATCTTGAAATATGAATATGAAAATGCTTTAAGTAGCTTGTTTCTTGACATCGATGTGACTAAGAATCTAGATGATGATGCAAGGGGATGAAGGTTTATCACCAAAAGTGATTTCTGTTTAAATAAATCTGATCCATGGGACATTTAAATTATTGTTATGGGTTGAACTGTGTCCCCCTAAATAAATTACGTTGATGTCCTAACCCCTGGTACATCAGAGTGTGACCTAATTTGAAAATAGGGTCTTTATAGAAGTAACTAAGGGAGAAAGAGGTCAGTATGGTGGGCCTTAATTCAGTATGACTGGTGCCCACCTAAAAAGGGACATTCTGACACAGACACAGACACACAGAAACCGAAAATGATGTGAAGACACCCTGGGAGGATGTCATGTGACAGTGAAGGCAGAGTTGGAGTGATGTAGCTACCGGCCAAGGAATGCCTGAGGCTCCAGAAGCTAGGGGAGAAGCAGTGAACAGTCCTTTCCTGGTGCCTTCAGAGGGAGATGCCCTCACAAACATCATGACTTCAGACTTTCTGGCCCCCAGAACTCTGAGAGAATACATTTCTGTTGTTTTAAGCCATCCTGTTTGTGATACTTCATTACAGAAGTCCTAGGAAACTAACATATTCTCTCCCTCTCCTGGTACAAACATCATGACTTACAAAACGTTAAAACAGTATTTACTTATGATTTATTTTGTTCTACCAAGGATGTAAAGTAGTTAATAACTAGCCTAAAATCAATGTACTTATAGAATATTCATAAATATTAGAGAGGTAAGAGAGAATTCTAAACATGTAATTCAAAGTTTTGGTCCAGGTTCTACCATAGGCCATATGTTGTGACCTGACAGGAAAGCTACATTTCACTTATTGGTTCTCAATTTCCTCTATTGTTGGATGACGGAACTGGATAAGATGCTCAGAAACATCCTACCAGTGCATCAGTCTAGGAAAAGTAAAACTCCACAGTTAACAACAAACCATTTTGGCATAAAGTCTAATCAGATTTTTATAAACTCTTGTTCCTAGTTCAGAATAGACAAAGGGTTGGAAATCCCATTTTTCCTCTTAACCATACAAACATCACCCCTACTTAATAGGAGGAGAAAGCTCTGTACAGCCTCTTCTCATAGAGACCACACCTAGAACAAGGAAAGTTGAGGCCTGTTGCTCTCTGCTCACTAAAAGGTCTCACAAATTTGTAACACAGGAAGGCTATCCTAAAAATCCAAGTTCTGGCCAAAGTTATGTATTGTGCTTCTTGAAAATCTAATTTCTATTTGATCAAAATCCAACCTGCATTTTTTAATCTTTACCTATGAGAGAGAGTTGCAGACTTCCTCACTTTATTAGAATATCAAGAGTACAAAATAAATGATATGTAACAAGAAATTCAAATGTCGAGGGAAAAATAAATCCAGCATCTCCAAATTTTAAAATGTGTTTTTAGGGTGCTTACATGGAGTTTATTTCAAGAGGGAATAAAATGGTCTCCACAACTCGGGGAGAAGGCAATTTGGGGTTTTCAAAAAGGGATTCGAATAGTATTTAACTTTCTGATTTTTCTTCTTAAAGCCAAGAAAAGCCTAAATAAATACCTTAATTTCTGTTTCTGGCCTTGGAAGCATAGCAAAGAGCATTGTTTCATAGGAAAGATGATGATGAAGTACTTCACACTAGCTGGTTCAGCTCTGGAGGTAATCATTTAGAAATCAGCTAACTGTGCTTTTCACAGCCACATCTGAACATCATAGGAGTCCCAGGTACACTCACCTATCTTCTCAGGATCAGTTACACCGACTGTCAAATCAAATTGGTCTTCCTGCTCTTCTTCCTCTAGCTTTTAAAGAGAAAGCAAACAGTGAGAGTTGATAACCCAAAAAAAGGCTATTCATTTTACTCTGTATTAATATTACATCAAGATAATAATATCAGGATATATTCTTCTACACATCAGTTCTCAGCTCTGCCCATTCCCAACAATCTCAATGAAGCAACTTCCACAATTCTAAGTTGGTGCTTGCTCAAAGGTCTTCGTTACATCTATCCTCTTAAAACGTTATTTTGATCATAATTGAATAATTACTAGGTTTTGGAAGACTTGCCTCTTTCAGGCTAAAGAGGGAATGGGGAGAGACTATACTCTTGAATATAGGAGCTTTGGACACTAAATATCACTAGTGATCATTGAAAGCCTCTGTGCTATCCTCTGGATAACAGACACTCTGCCCAGGAAAGAATCCTTTACTGGATTCTGGTTGTTCATTAACCATAAAGGTCTTCTTCAAGAGTTATAAATATTAACTCAAGCAACTGAACTTCAGACTGGCAGCACAGTCCTAAACATCCAAAAGAAGACCAATAGCACAAATTCTCACCTCCTCATAGCTTGGCTGGGGCTTAGAAGAATTTGTGGCCTCCTGTGGAGGAAGAGAAATGAGTGTTTTGGCTGGCACCTTCTTCTGATTATTTTGTGTGCTGTCCAGGGATAGCTCCACTGTGGCATCTAAAAATAGTTGATATTTTATAATGAAGGAAGAGTCAGAAAAACTGTAAGCTAGAATAAATGGACCTAAGACAAACACAGTAACACTGGGGAAATGCACTATTTGCCACATCTAAGGATGACACTGTTGTTTTACCACAGTTTATGAATTGCTCACAATTACAGTTTTAGATCATCTTGTGAAGATTAAGTTATGTTTAATATACACTGTCCAAGGGGAATAAAAAGACATTGTAATATCTAAACATTTCTTTTGATCAAAATCGTTAAAAAACAAAACAAAAAAAACACATGTTTAAGAAGTGCCTTTGTCTATCTGGGAAAACAGAACAACTCATTCCCTAAGTGTTCTAGACGGGATTTTTAAAAGAGCACTATGTACCATTTTTAGGCATTAAAATTACTTACGCCAATGATAAGAATGTACTCTTAACTTGAAGCAATGGAGCTAGAAGTTCAAAACCTAAACAGCTCAGATTTTTTTTTCTTTTTAATAAAGAAAACTATAAACATCCATTTGGGTTTGGCCTGGTCAGTAGGTATCCAGTTCTAGCCTTAGGGAGTTCAAAGAAAGCAGTTTCTTTTTCTTTTCTAGACTTTCATTTGGAGCTAAAAATGAAACCACAGAGAGGGGTCTATAAGGCATAACCAAGTCCTAGATCAATGTCATAATCATTAAAAGTTAATCATGTCTATAAACAAGGTTGCAAACTGTTGGAATCATATTAGGACTCTTTCACTTATCAGGAAAAAGGCAAACATACATACAAAAATTCATCCATAATGAACATGTTAAGATGACAGGATCTTTGAAGCAAGAAACCAGCTAAAGTATGTTTAAGATAGTCACATCATGCAGGCACCACACAAGTAAGTTATGCAATCCAATACATGTGACTGAAAATGGAACAGGAAATTTAAACACTTAAAACCTTAAGCTTATTAGACTTTTGAAGAGCTGTGCATTTTAAAAAATGTTTTTATTTACTTATTTTTGACTGCACTGGGTCTTTGTTGCTCCATGTGGGCTTTCTCTAGTTGCATAGAGTGAGGGGCTACTCTCCAGTTGCGGTGCCTGGGCTTCTCATTGCAGTGGCTTTTCTTGCTGCAGAGCAAGGGCTCCAGGTGCACAGGCTCTAGAGCACAGGCTCAGCAGTTGCAGCGAATGGACTTAGTTGCCCTTAGGCATGTGGGATCTTCCCATCAAATAGGTGTTCCCTACATTGCAAGGTGGATTTTTAACTACTGGACCACCAGGGAAGCCTGAGGTGTGAATTTTTAATTGAAAATCATGTGACAACACATATCAACAATGGTTTTTTCTCTTTCTCTTTTCTTTTGGCTGTGCAACTTAATGAGATCCTAGTTCTCTGTCCAAGTATAGAACCTGGGTCCTTGTAGTGAAAGCACAGAGTCCTAACCGCTGGACCGCCCTTTTCTCTGGACTCTAGGTAAAAGTATTAGAAAAGCCATTGGATTCCATCACAGAGATTCTGATCACCACTAATCAAGTAGAAAAATAACAGAGTATTTTATTTAAATTTCCACATCTGAAAAACTACTTGAATCCTAAACTAAATGTATCACTGTAAGCATTCCTTTCCATAGGTATCTTATGTTCCTTTCTTAGTAGTGAAGGCAGGCACTGGCCGCTTATGCAAACAGCTGGGAATGAAGTATATCAGAACTCTTATAAGAAATAAATATGTCTCTAATAAAGATCTTCTACATGGTTGTGTACATAAAACCCAACAATGGGAGTAATTCAGTCAACACTAAGATTTCAAGTCTCCTTAAAGGGCAAATCATATAAATGTTAAGTTCCCAAAGATAAAAAAACCCTCTGTGCAATCTGCCATATAACTAGATAATTATTTCCATTTCTTCTCCAGAAGTTTTATCTAAAATATAAGCATTACCAGAATAAATAGCAGGCACTTAAGTTTCAGAGAAGAAAGCAATGGAAAATCTTTGAAATCTTTATATTTTTTGTTCTAAACTCTTCTCATGTCTTAATTTTCCAATGACTTCAAATGTGAGAGTCCTCCCAAGATCTTACCCTCCGCCCTCTCATCTCTTCCTTTCCTTTGTCATTCTCTCCTTTGAGGGTCTCATTTACAAGACAGCTTTAATCACCACCTCTAGGAGACTGACTTCCATATCTCCAGTTCTTATTCCTTTCCCCAGGGAGACTACTATAGTTCAAATAACCTCCTGAGCATTTCCCTTTGCATTTAAAACTTTAAAAATCTAAAACCCAAACTCACTCTCCTCACTCTCCAACTCAAAGATACTTTCTTCTGCAGAATGTAGTTCTCAAAATGGTACCATCTTCTTCCCAATGCTTGGGCTTGAAATTTTTGACTTTGTCTTTAATCTTCATTTTTGTACACCCATTACATCTAATCACCAATACCAGATTTTGTTGATTTCATTTATTGAAAAGTTTCATCTTTCCTTTCCTATTTCTATTACCTTTACCATTTCATCCTGGAATTAATTTGTAAGATGCCTTCTGACATCTCCGGGCTTCCCTTGTGGCTCAGCTGGTAAAGAATCCACCTGCAATGCAGGAGATCTAGGTTCGATCCATGGGTTGGGAAGAGCCCCTGGAAAAGGGAAAGGCTACCCACTCCAGTATTCTGACCTGGAGAATTCCATGGACTATATAGTCCATGGGGTGGCAAAAAGTCAGACATGACTGAGCCACTTTCACTTTCTGACATCTCCAGTCTTTGTCCATTGCAATCCGTTTTATATAATAATTCTATCAGGTCAGTCTTTCATCACTTACCCATTTCACTTTCCTCACTCAAAACTCAATTAAACCAATGGCTCTAAACTGACACTAGGATGAAAATTCAAATTCTAATTATTATTGTTGTCTAAAACCCTCCTAAACAACATTTCCAGACTTATCTTCCATGGTATCTCTAAGAAGCCCCTGCTTCTGGCCCACTGAGTTTGCTGTCCCTTAAACACACCATATTATCGATTCTCCCTGCCCAAACATCTGCACGCTCTTTTTTTTTCCAACATAAACCCTGCTTCTTTCAAAAAGTCTTACAAGATCATTGTAGACCAGAGCTTATTACTGAGGGCACTACCAACATTTTGGGCTGGATAATTCTTTTGCTGAACAGCTGTCTGTGTACTGTAGGGTGTTAGAAGCATCCACAGCCTCTACCCAGCAGAAACCAGCAGCACTTCCAAGTGTGACAAACAAAAACATCTCCAACCATTGCCAAATGTCTTTGAATGTCTTTGGGTGGGGTGGGTTGGTGGGGATGACCCTACCTTGTGGAGAACAGGGCAGCCCCTCTCAACAAAAAATTATTGGGCCCCAAATGCTAAGAGTACCAAGACTGAGAAACTCAATCCTAGTGTTTTTCAAACTGCAGGCTGCCGTTCACTGGGGAATTGTGATAGCAACTTAGTGGGTTGCAAACAGCATTTTAAAAAAAGAGAGACAATAGAAAATTTCAGATTGTATGGAAAATAGTAAGGGCAAGTCATTCAAGAAAACTTTATTTCATTTTATATAAATACATAAATATTCTGGATTATGACAGAAAGTGTATTTCTTACTATGAGTCTTTGTCATAAAAGTCTAAAACCACTGCGTTAGTCTCCTCTCAGACCCCTCTAAGTTCGCATGACTTAATTAAGTAACTGTATATTTATGTTTTACTGACTGAACCTGTAAGTATCTTGATGACAGGTACTGACTTTTATGTTTTGGAATCCTCCACAATAGTATCTTACAAAGAGTTGCCTTTCTCATATATATACAACTTTTTACTTTAGTTCAGCAAGTTAGAAGATTCCCAGCTTAAGTTTTGAGTCCATACTTGCCTGCAAAGAGATCCTGTGGCTCTTGATCTTGTTCCTCATGAATCCCATTTTCTTTGGAGCCACTGTTGGCGGGAAGAAGGGAAGCAATTCTCTTTGGAGACTGGGGCTTACTCTGAAAACAAAGAAATACTTTGAATAAAATAGTACCATTAAAAACAAACCTAGAGGACTTCCCTGGTGGTCCACTGGTTGAGACTTCGTGCTTCTACTGCAGGGGACATGGGTTCAATCCCTGATTAGGGAACTAAAATCCTGCAAGCTGTTCACCATGGGCAAAAAAACCAAAAAACCCCAAAACAAACAAACCTAGAAAGTGACTTTTGATGTATTCCTCAGTTGCTCTGCCAGGTGTTTAGGGGAAGACAGGATCACTAGTCAGCTAGTTCAATAAGCAGCAGATGGTTACTAGTGATGTAACTGGCCTGAGTGATCGCAGCTAAAATAAACTCATACATTTTAGTGTTAATTTCTAACACTATAACCCCGCTGAACTGTCCTACCCCAAGGCACATGATGCCAATGTGGGTATGTGTATACACAGATAATTTTCAAAAGAACCCGTCTAGATCCATTTCTCAGTTGATGACCTTTACTCTTTCAAATGCTGATGGGGCACATTCTAGTGTCCAGGATACCACACTAAGGTCCAGAATTCAAGCTCTGATCCTGATTTACTTTGTGGCCTTAGCTGAACCATTCACTGACGCCCAATTGTGTGGACATTACCACCTCTCCTCACAGGCAAAAGAAGGTGTAACACTTTACATCTAATGTTATTTGTAAATATAACTCATCTTTTCATCCTTAACTTCTAGAGAAACAATTTTCAACCAGACCTGTGTTAGGCTAGCAGAAGAAAAACCAGCCATGCTTAGCCTATGGGCACATGGTGAAAATACAGTCAGTCCATGGCTTTCATCAAAAGCTCAGTGATCAGCTATAAACAAGGGTGGGGTGAGGCCCCAGACGGGTACCAGAGTGAACAAAGCTGGATTGTGTAGCAAATGAACAAAAAGCTGGGAATCTGGCTTCAGAAGCCATGGTGTCATACTAGAAAGTTTTGAAGTCAGACCCCAAGGCCAAATCAGTTAAAAGACCTGACTTAAGGGATCTTTTATGAAACACTTCCTTAACAAATCTGAGGGCATTTGTTCCTTGGAAACAGGCCCTTTCTGACCAGATAAAGTGAAATGACAGATTTATTGGGTACAATGAATTTGCCATGCCAACAGCTCTATCCCAGTATTAGTGCCACCCTCAGGGAAAGAAACTGTAACCAATACATAGATTGATACTAGCAAACAATGTTTCTACTGAAATTGTTTATGCTAATAAGATTTAATGAGCTTTTAGTTGTATGTGCTTAAATGTTACCAATTCTGTTAGAGACACTGATTTTGTCTTCTAGTTGCTTCCACAATCTTAAAAAGATAACCAAAAAAATCACTGCAGAGACACATACAACACAGACAAAACCAAAACCCACACTTCCCTTCTGCCTCTTATGCTGCCAACCGCTTTCTTACATACACACTTCCGTCCTATACATGCTCTGGTAGAGTAAAGGGAATCTCATGAAAACCCATCTGATTTCTTTTAATTCAGTTCCCACTAATATCAGTTGCCTTGACGTGGAGATCTAGGAGAGATGAAACCTCAAGATACATTAAGAATATATGCATGTCAATATAATTTACTAGTAGCTCACCAGAGAGACTAAAGCAACAGGAAAAGCACTGGTTAGAGTTTACCCCTTTTAAACAACACCTAGAAGAACTCATTCTTGTGACATGGAGATGAATAAAGTCAGCTTTCCATTTCTGATTTACCATCTAAACTTGGAAGTTTAAAGATTAAGAACATTTTCTGGAGCAATGGTAGAACAGCTCTCGGGGAGAAAATATTTGCAAATGATGAGACCAACAAGGGCATAATTTCTAAAATATATAAATAGCTCATACAACTCAATAACAACAACAAAAAACAAGCAACCCAGGACTTTCCTGGTGGTCCAGTGGTTAAGAGTCTGCCTTCCAGTGCAGGAGATGAGGGTTTGATCCCTGGTTAGGGAACCAAGATCCCACATGCAGCAGCACAACTGAGTCAGCATGCCACAACTAGAGAAAAACCCAATCACTGCAGCTAAGACTTGATGCAGCCAAAAATTTAAAAAAAAAATTTTTTTAAAGAAACTCAATCAAAGAATAGGTAGAAGATCTAAAAAGACACACAGATTGCCAACAAGCACATGAAAAGGTGCTCAACATCACTAACTGTTAGAAAAATGTGACTCAAAACTACAAGATATTACCTCCCACTGGTCACAATGGCCATCACGAAAAAGTCTACAAAGAACAAATCTGGAGCGGGTGTAGAGAAAATGGAACCCTCCTACACTGTTGGTGGGAATGTAAATTGATTGAACAACTATGGAGAACAGTATAGAGATTCCTAGAAAAACTAAAAATAGAGTTGCCATATGATCCAGCAATCCCACTCCTGGGCATATACCCAAAGAAAACTCTAATTTGAAAATATAATCCTCCCCAATGTTCAGAGCAGCACTATATACAATAGCCAAGACATGGAAGCAATCTAAATGTCCATCAACAAATAAATGGGTAGACAAGATGTGGTAAATATATACAATGAATACTTGACCATATTGGATGGACTTACAGATCTTCATACTAAGTGAAGTAAGAGAGATAAAGACAAATATTATATCACTTACATGTGGAATCTAAAAATATGATACAAATGAACTTATTTACAAAACAGAAACAGATTCACAGACTCATTTTGTGGGGCAGAGGCACACTGACTACAGAGTGGCAAAATCAATACTAAAAATAAGGCTTGCTTTATAATCCATATTTTAAAAATCTCTTAATAGTCAATAAGTCACAAAACTCTGTTTGAAGGGGGTTAAATTTCTAGGCAAGAGATAAGACTATTTTCTGTGATGAATATAGTTTGCTTATGATGTAGTTAATAAAGCCAAAGAATGGACCTGCTTCCTTTCCCTGCCCACTCCCCTCTTTTTCTTAATAAAGGAAGCATTCTTTCCTTTAGTGACAGGACCCTAGTCTAGAATATTCAGTGGTTGCTGACTCTCTTTGGCTGTTAACTCCAGCAGGTGGTTCTACTGATAAGTCTGTTTAAGAAAGTTCAAATGCTTCTGTTTATAATTACAAGACAGCCTAATCCTAATTGTCAGAGAGGCACTAGAAAGATCTGCCAGCAAGAGAGCACTTCTGTTAAGAGCAAACAGGTATTCCTTGCCAATTACCAGCTTCAAACCATGAGGCTCAAGCCACTAATGCAATTTCTTAGCTCAGGGAAGGACAGATGTGGGCTTCCTGTCCCTCAGAACTGACACAGTCATTCAGTCCTGCCAAGTACTGCTGTGATTCCAGGTCTCTTCTGTACAGGTTAACTAGCTGTAATTCTTCCTCATGTTGCTCAACTGCTCTTTGCTCCAGGCAGAACCGCTGCTTTACATTCCAGGGATTGCAGAAGGGTAATACAGCTGAACTTATCAATAGCATTTAGAGGATGAATCCATATAACAAAACTCTGGTAACAGCACTTCTAGAGAACAAGGGTATATATTCACTTTCCAATGGAAAAATTAGGCTAATTTAGTTAAGGCAAGATGGAGCTACAGAATGGTGTGACAAGAGGAGGACAACTAGGAATAAGTCAGCCTCAGAAACTACGGCAGCCATAAAGTCTTTAAAAATTATCCTGGAAGCATGAGATACTGTTCCTTTTGCTACATTTACTTCTGTGGAGAAATGAGCTAAGTGGAGGTAGTATATTAGTTTTCTATCATGGCTGTGACAAGTTACTGCACATTTAACAGATTAAACAATGCAAATTCATTATAGTTCTGTGGAAGTCAATACAGGTCTCACTGGCTAAAATCAAAGTATCATCAGGGCTGCATTCCTTTCTGGAGGTTCAAGGGGAGAATCTACTTCCTTGCTCTTTCTAGCTTCTAGAAGCTGCCTATATTCCTGGGTTTATGGCCTGCTTCCTCCATTTTCAAAGGCAAAAATGTTACAGCTCTCTGTGTCTTTCATCTGAAGGTAGTCACTCTGTCTCTTCCATTTTTAAAGAATCCTTATTGTTGCACTGGGTTTACTCAGATAATCCAGGATAATTTTCCTTAATGTCAGCCAGGGCTTTCCCGGTGGTGCAGCAGTAAAGAATTCACCTGCAGTGCAGAAGACTTGGGTTCGATCCCCGGGTTGGGAAGATCCCCTGGAGGGCATGGCAATCCACTCCAGTAGTCTTGCCTGAAGAATCCCACGGACACAGGAACCTGGCAGGTTATAGTCCATAGAGTCCCAAAGAGTCAGACAAGACTGAAGTGACCAAGCACAAGATCAGCTTATTAGCAACCTTAATTACTTGGTAATATAAAACATTCACAGGTTCTGAGATTAGGAGTAGACATGTTGGGGAAGAGGCAGTTATGATTCCTACCACAAGCAGTGACTCCTCTCCACACTACATTTCAAAAATGACACAGATACACTAAAAGTGCCTGTGCTTAGGAGAATGGACGTTTAGTGTCCACTGGATTTGATGCATCTTATTCTACAAACTGGGTGAATATCCGACTAACCCAAATGATTTCACAGTATTACCCCCTCTCATAATTTAAGGAATTAAAGTAGGGATTCTTATCTGGGGTCTCTGAGTCACAGAATTCAGGAGGGGGTCTATGAATTAAAATGGGAATAAAATTACAATTTACTTTTCATTAACCTCTAACTAAAATTCAGCATTTTCTTCAATTATAAAGATAGGCAACAAATTATGAGTAGTAGCAGTACCTGAGCATAACTAACAGAAATTAGATATTTTTTTTATGATCTTATAGTTACAGACCTCAAAATTTCATTTAAAAATCATAGTTATTAGACCTATCCCTAGATAGTAATTAAAGCACTTTTTAAAAAGCACATGTTACTAATATAAAATTGTTTTAATGTTTTGATAATTAGATTTCAGTATAATTGGTTTTCTGTGTAATATTGTGTATTTTATACATTTAAAAACATTATTCTGAGATGGGTCCATAGGCTTCCTTGGACTGCTGATGAGTCCATGACATACAAAAGGTAGAGAACCTCTGAGTTAGTTCCTCTAAGACTAATGAAAATATAAAAGGGGAGCTAGAAGGGTAACTAAGTCTGAGGCTGACTACTGAGCTAGTTAAGGAAAACTATGAGCAAGCTCAGTGGAGACCTCAAAGTGAAAGATTATCCATGAGATAACAAAATTTAGCTACAGATATTCTACTGAATCCTCTGGTGTAATTTCCATACCAAATTTTTGGGATCTCAAACTAATATAACTTAGAAGGGCCCCAAATTGTAGAAGGATCAGAGTACTAATGGTACATTAGCTTCTAAACTGAAAAAGCAAAACAAACCCACTTCAAATCTGCTCTGAAAGCAAAATGAAGCCCCAGCTGTCCATTTGACTAAGCAAAAGAATAAGCCAGAAAAAGTTGAGCAACAGGCTTTTCCTGGAAATGAGGTACTTATGGCTACTTGCTCTAGTAACTATAAACGACTCATGATTTACTTATGCCAGCGATTACTAAAGACGGCTGAAAAGTTTTGACGACCAAAGGAGAGAAATTAGAGTGCTCTTTTTCCTCTCTTTCTTGCCAACCAAACAAACTGCAAGAGGCCAAGACACTAGAACTACCTTGACATCTGAATAAGCAAAGGGGCAGCAACTCCCTACCAAAACTAGAAGTCAGATTGCAACCTTGTTGCTTCTTGAATAAGCCCCAAACTCTAATTTTAAATAAATTTTAAGTCGGGTTCTTACTCAGTTCAGTTCAGTTGCGCAGTCGTGTCCAACTCTTTGCGACCCCATGAACTGCAGCATGCCTGGATTCCCTGTCCATCACCAACTCCCAGAGCCTGCTCAGACTCATGTCCATCAAGTTGGTGATGTCATCCAACCATGTCATCCTCTGCCATCCTGGGTTCTTATTAGTCATTTTCAAGTCTTCTCTCATGCTCTTTCCTCCAAAAGTACTTTATAACTACTTTTGTTAGCTTTTCCTCCATAATCTTGAAGGCTAAGTAACTTAGTCTATAATCGAGAAACCAATGAGTCTATGTACTTCAGAAAAATCTAAACTTATTAGAAGTTTACAATTTGAGCTGAGCATTAAAATGAATCTTTAGCCATAATACCAGTTACTGATTTTCCAAGAGCATCTGTATCAGACCTGTGTGGAAAATGTGTAATTTCGACTTCTGATCTTTTGATCAGATCTGACCACCTGATGTGATGTCAGCTCCAAAAATAAGTGTTTGAGACAACATGCTTATAGAAAATACCACACACTAGATGGACACTTACCCATGACTACTTACTAATATTAGTCATAAATGACTATACCATTAGCTAAAGCAACAAAGCAATAAATCTGTTTTAAAATATACTGTTGTATAGATTAATTTTCAGAAGCCTGATTAGGAACAGAGAAGAGATAGCATCAAGAAACTTACTCAGGACATGTTACAACTTTGGGAATAGCCATCATATATTTTGCGAACAAAGAATTAAAATATTGTCAGCCAAACTATCAATTTCCTTAGGGCTTTTAATGAATTTACCAAAGTACATCCAGATCTAAAAAAGTTATCCTGTAAGTACTCTAAAGGAAATAATCTGGTTTTAAAAAAGAGCTAAGATTGTAAAATGGTGCAACTGCGATGGAAAACAGTATGGAGGTTCCTCAAAACCTTAAAAATAGAACTACTTTATGATCCAACAAACCTACTTCTGAGTATATATATCTGAAAGAACTGAAAGCAGGGTCTCAAAGAGATATCTGCACACCCATAGCAGCACTACTCACAAGAGCCAAAAGGTAGAAGCAACCCACATGTCCACTGGGGGATGTTTGGATAAACAAAAATGTGGTCAACACATTTGATGGAATATTATTCAGCCTTAAAAAAGGAAGGAAATTATGATACATGTTACAATACAGATGAATCCTGAGGATATTGTGCTAAGTGAAACAAACCAGTCATAAAAAGACAAATACTGTGTGATTCTACTTATATGAGTCAAATTTAGCTCAATTCATAGAATCAGTCCGATTCATAGAAACAGAAAGGAGAATGGGGTTACCAGGGGCTAAGAGGAGAGGGGTAAGGGGTGTTGTTACTTAACAGGTACAGAATTTCAGAACTATGGGAGATCTGTTTCACACAAATGTGAGTATACTTAACCCTGCTAAAGTGTACAATTAAAAATGGTCACAATGATAAATTTTTGTTGTGTTTTATACCACGATTCCCCCAGGGATACATGTTATATTGATCATACAGGTAGGACTGGATTCTAAAAATACCATGTCCTTTTTTGTCTAAATGTTAATATGTAACTTAGGTTTATGTAAGTCTCTGCAGCCCATAAAACACTGTCAATCAGAAGCTAGCTGTTATCCTTGACTTCTGACTACCAATAAGAGCAAGCGATATTGTTCTTTAGTCTTAAACACCAGGGGAAATATGTAAATAAGTCTTGATTAGCCAAAAGAAATCTTTTCTAAGACATGACTTTTCAAATCCCTTGCTATTTTGTCTTTATCCTATTTCTTTTTTTTTTTTTTTTGGCCATTTCTCTAATTATGAGCATTTTAATTTATGAGTATGAGTGGTGAGGAAAATCTAATTAGTGAAATAAATCGCCAAACAAAGAAGTCACCAGATTTGTCAAAATTTGAACAGAGGATATCATTAATCTGTTTTCCTCCATTTTTCTCAGTATGAGCAAGGCTCTTCACAGTTCTCTTATTCAGAAGGCAAGTCTAATGGTGATCCTGACATATTGCTAAAAAGAGATGGGCATATCAGAACTTCTGGGAGGGCAGATAAAGAACTTAGTTCAATTTTATCATTCAGGTTTAGAAGTATGCAAATAAGGCCAGTGAGGTCAAATGAGATGTAAAAATATGTATGCCATTTAGTCTTTTCAACATAATAATTTTAAGAGTTAGGAGACCCAAGGAGTGGCTCCAATTTAGTCTCGCTTTTACTAAAGGAAAAATTAATTAACCCTTTTCTAGAACTAAGAAAGTTTTAACTAAATCAAGACATATCTAGATTCAGACCCAAAGATTCAGATAACATATTTAGAATTTTAGACCATTTTATTCCTAAGACCACAAAGTAAGAGGCATGAAGAAGGTAAGGCCTTAGGTATTGTTAAGAATCAGACCTTCCCCAAACTGGTTTTCAGGTTTAAGACAATGATTTCAGATTCGTTTTAATAATTCTTTTAACTCCAGTCTATGGGCTTCCCAGATGGCTCAGTGGGTAAAGAATCCTCCGGCAATGCAGGAGACACAGGAGACTCGAGTTCCATCCCTCGGTTGGGAATATCCCCTGGAGGAGGAAATAGCTACCCACTCCAGTATTCTCCAAAAAATCCCACGGACAGAGGAGCCTGGCGGGCTACAGTCCGAAGGGTCCCAAAGATGACTGAGCGACTAAGCTTGCACACCTCCCGTAACTGGTTTGTGTATCCTAACATGCATATCATGGGCAGCTCCTTCAGTTATAAATCAAATCATATTTTTATTACTGAATTAACAAAGCCTCTTGGGCTCTAAAAGAGAGCAGATGGGATGATTAACAGCAGCAGCTGTTACATCAATGTCCAGGAACTCACATGCATACCATAAATGAGTTTTAAAATTTACATGCCTCAGCTTCTCAATTCTTCAGTGTTCCTTCCTTTGCCTCCAACATGCAACAAAACACAGTATGAAAATAAACTTAAATCAGTAAGATGTTACTGAAGTCATTATATGCCTACTTTGATGCCTTTTAATCAAATCAATCTTATTACTAGTTTGATATTAATCATTTTTAGGATTAACTTTTCTAATCCATTATTAGATTTTGTGGGTTTTTTATTCTTCAAGTAATTCCAGTTTACAAAATGCTCAACTGTTCTATGTGTTTTACAGGTATTCTAATTTAATCCTCACAATAATGGTGGAGGTAAATACTCTATTCACATTTTACACATGAGAAAACTGTACAGAGTAAATAAGTATCCCGTGCGAGGTTAAGCCAGCAAGTAACAGAGTTTGGATTTAAATCAGCCTTCAGGCCCACTTTATTACCTTATTTTTCGATGATTTTCCTTAAGATACAGAAGCACTACAATCCATCTCCTCACACTGCCTCACAAGTAGAGCATTTATTGTAATATAATCTGTATAAATGACTATTTAACAAGAAATTCACACCCTAACTGGTGAGGAATCTTGGTGTCTTGGATTCCTGAAGATTAACTTCAGGACAGGCTGCTAAAATAAATTACTTATAGGTGGCATTTTAGGTCCCTCAGCAACTCAATTTTCCTGGATCAAAATCTAAATAAAAAAAAATTTGGCTTTCTGTGGTACAAGTTCACTTTGACCCCCCTCCTCCTTCCCTTAGATGAAAATTATGCAAATTTCACTGTGTTAGGAGACAGAAGTATCAATAACTATGGGAAGTAACCTGGTGAGATCAATCAAATCACAATCTCCTGAACTTATTTAGAGAACTTCAGAAAAATAACACCTTATCCTTCCAGGGTCTTTTTTGAAAAATAAATCATCATTTGCCTATGTGACCAATCACTTTCAGGGTCAGAGTATCTATTTTCAGATATTCAGTCTACCAGCCCAGCAGTTATCAACAGTGGCTGATATGAGAGAATTCTTCATGGTTTATGAGAGAATTACTAAAGGAATAGACAAAAGATTTGTTTTAAATGGGATAGAAAACAACTAAATTAGCAGCAAAAATTATTTCTTGGAATAACAGAGACTTCATTAGACAGTTTGAGTTGTTATATTAGCATCAGCAAATACTTTTTAGATGGGATTATGAACTTAATTCCTAAATCAGTACATGGAAAATTCTATTAATTATCCCAGAAGGTACTGCGATGAAACAAACTTTTTCTGACATGAGACAAGCCTCAAATTTCTCAGATTCATGCCTGCATAAAGAACTTAGAGCTGTTTACTCATTCACATACTGTGTAGCTACTATGAAGATAACCATTATCCCAGATAAAAAAAAAACACATAAGTTCACTCCTAGCACTAAAGAAGTTTTCAACCTGGAACTAACTGTACCAAACAATATGAGTCAGTAATCCTTATAAAACAGACCCAAACATCTCCACTGGTTCCAGAACTGATTACTGTACTGATTTCCACATTCCACATAGAAAGATTAGTTTTTCCCAATACCTAACACCCAGATACTACTATGAAAAACACCATTTCCTTCTTGCATTTACAGATTTGCTCCCAGTGAGGTACTTAAAGCACACATCCCTTTACAAGAGACAGAGCTTTTTCTATGTAGTGATTTACCTGGCAGGACCTATTTTTCAACCAACATCTGGCAGGATTTTCCTGGAGATCAATGGAGTCAACCTAATTCTCATAGATAAATATCCAGAAAGGGCCTTTAGTAATAACTGGTAACTACTGAGTCAAGGACTGAGCGCACACACATCGAGCTAAAGGGGGCTTCCCTGATGGCTCAGCGGTAAAGAATCCACCTGACAATGCAGGAGATGAGGGTTTGATCCCTGGGCCGGGAAGATCCCCTGGAGAAGGAAATAGCAACTCACTCCAATATTCTTGCCTGGGAAATCCTATGGACAGAGGAGCCTGGCTGGATACAGTCCATGGGGTCTCAAAGAGTCAGACACGACTTGGCGACTAAAGAACAAACTGAGCTAAGGAAAGGATTTGTGGACAGGTCACTATCCTGGGCAACTCCAGATAACACCATTCATCCATCCTTGGTACAGTAAAGCGAGGGAAAGTAAAGTCAGCACCCCATTACCTTATTTTGATCTATTAAATCAGCTGGGCAGGAAACCACCAGCAAAACAGCCCCGTGGGTCCGCGGGGTTACCACACGGGAGGGCCAAATGTCTGCCTTGGAGGCTCTTAGCTGTCCGGGATCTCTACTGAGAAGCCACCACACCCCTCACTTCTCACTGTCCGTCCAGGAGCGGGGAAGCCAAGGTCCTCCGTCTCCGTGTTCAGCTAGAACCCAAGCCACGACTACTGTCACCAACGCAAGGTCTTGCCAGGCCCGCTCTGCCCAGCCTCCCCGACCCTCGCTTAGCCTCTCTTTCCTTTCGGGGCGCCCCTCCACCTGCCCCGAAGGGTGAGAACTCACGACAGCCGCGGCGCCGGTGAAAATATCCTCCCCCTCGGTGTCGCTGTCCCCGGCCTCGGGTTCTGAGCCCCCGATCGCCCCCTCGGACTCCGGCTCCAGGCCGGGGAAGGGCGGAGGGAGTCTCTCCGAAGCGCTGCAGCCACCACCACCCGACGCCATCTTCCTCCAACCGCGGCGGAAGCCTCAACAACAACTTTATAGAGAGATAGGCCCGCGAGCACAGCGTTCCAGAGGAGCTAAGACGGAATGGCAGCCACTAGCCCCGAGGGACGCGCGGGGAGGGGGGGCGCGGGGGCGAGGCCTTCAGACTGGGGGCGGGGCGGGGCTGGCCGGCGGCTCCTGCCCAGCCAATCCGAGCCCTAGATCGCGACGCGATGATCCTAACCACGGGGCAGAAGAGCAGGAAAAAGGGACTTAAGGAGGCTGGAATCAAGATTGCCCGGAGAAATATCGATAACCTCAGATATGCGGATGACACCACCCTTTTGGCAGAAAACGCAGAGGAACTAAAGAGCTTCTTGATGAAAGTGAAAGAGGAGAGTGAAAAAGCTGGCTTAAAACTTAGCATTCATAAAACTAAGATCATAGCATCCAGGTCCCATCACTTCATGGCAAAGAGATGGGGAAACAATGGAAACAGTCAAAGACTTTATTTTCTTGGGCTCCAAAAATCACTGCAGATGGTGACCGCAGCCATGAAATTAAAAGACGCTTCCTACTTGGAAGAAAAGCTATGACCAACCTAGACAGCGTATTAAAAAGCAGACATTACTTTGCCGACAAAGGTCCTTCTAGTCAAAGCTAAGGTTTTCCAGTAGTCATGTATGGATGTGAGAGTTGGACCATAAAGAAAGCTGAGCGCTGAAGAATTGATGCTTTTGAACTGTGGTGTTGGAGAAGACTCTTGAGAGTCCCTTGGACCCCAAGGAGATCAAACCAGTCAATCCTAAAAGGAATCAGTCTGGACTATTCATTGGAAGGACTGATGCTGAAGCTGAAGCTCCAGTACTTTGGCCACCTGATGTGAAGAACTGACTCATTAAAAAAGACCCTGATGCTGGGAAAGACTGAAAGCAGGAGAAAGGGAGGACAGAGGATGAGATGGTTAGATGGCATCACCAACTCGATGGATATGAGTTTGAGTAAGCTCTGGGAGTTGGTGATGGACTGGGAAGCCTGGTGTGCTGCAGTCCATGGGGTCACAAAGAGTCAGACAGGAATGAGCAACTAAACTGAACTGAGGGAACCCGAGGTTCTACAGTCTCTTGGCACTCTAGATCGCTTTAACTACTGAGCTTTTTAAGCAGCAGAAGAAGCAAGTCTGAAAACCTCTACATGCCACCAACTCATACCAAGCACAGTGGCTACACAGAAATTAAATAAATATTTTTGATTGCAGTCTCTGGACAGATAAACAGTAAAAGTTTCGCTAGTTATTCTTTCGAGAACGTTTAGTTAATTCATTCAAGAAACGGATACTGAGTATCAAAGGAGAATCCTATGGACAGAGGATCCCGGCAGACTACAGTCCATGGGGTTGCAAGAGTTGGACACTCAGGGACTAAACCACCACCCCCATTGCTGCCTGGCACCCTGCTATGCATTTGAGATACAGAAATAAACACGCTTCTGGTTCACTAGGCACTTGAGGGAGATGGGCATGTAAATGGACAGTGCTATAATGTGCTGTGGGAGCACAGTAAAAGAGAGCATCAATTCTACTTGAAGTCGAGGGACTTCAAAGAGGAAGTGAGACTTCAGAGTCCTGAATCTGGTCACAAAGCAGTTAGGATTCTCTCAACTGCTGTGGAGTAAGTGGAGTGGAACAGATGGTGGGGGACTTATTAAACTCTGAGCGAAAGCTTCCTGGGACCTAAACTATTCACTGGTCGTCTGGTGGGCCTAAAATCTAGAGTAGCTAGACAAGACTTTAAAGATAAATGGGATATGTTATCGTGGGATAATTTAGCAAGATAATCCTTACTTTTCCTCTCAATAGAGATGGTACGAAACTCGGCATCAACTTTGACAAAAGGTTTAGTTTGTTCGTAAGCGCCAATTCCTCACCATCAGAGACCTGCTCACAGACCTGCATGAGGGTAGGTTCTGTGTCCTATCTCTGTACGCTGGGCATCTATAGACCAAGCCTAGCAAATTGAGTATACAATAAATGTTTGAGATTTGACTGGAGGGATGAATGGGTAAAATTAAAATTAACATCACCGACTTTGTTACTGGCAACCGTTACAGCCACCAACATCAGAGGGCTTAAGAGGTTCTTTTTAGGATGGCGATCTCCAATGTCACTATTGTACACATGAGAAAGCTCTCTCGTTCTAAGTTAATTTGAAGGCGACTGGCAGAAATACCTGTATTGGGAAGTTGTGCTGGCCCTATGAGTTGTGTTTTCCCTATGAAACGGGAAAACCAAAAACTAACTCCTTTTCCTACCACGCCTAACTATCTTCACTAGGTTCCAAACACGTCCCATTTCACTGCAACGGAAACTCACTTCCGGCCTGACTAGGAAGTAAGAAAACTTCGAGTGGAAGAGGCCCCCTCAAAAAAAAAAAAATAGTAGGGAGTCTCCGTGCAGACGCTCCTCCAATATTAGAAATCAAGATCTTCTTTCCCCTACCTCTTCAGGATTCATCTTTAGCTTATCCAGGCGCTAAGGCAATTAGCGGCGGGTAACAGATCGTTACCTCCCACCATCAACACCCCCGCCAGCGTCAGAGACTACAGGTTCCATAATGTAGCTCGCCGTCTTCCAAAGAAAACGCCCATGTGTCCCAGCACCCCACGCGCCTCACGTGCCTCCATGAAATTTTTTTTTTTTTTTGCCTCTTGCCCCGCCGAAACCGAGCAAAGCATACTGGGGCTTGTAGTCCTTGCGCCTCCTTTCCCTAGGTCCTCCGCGACAATCCGTCAGGTCCCGCCTATTATCTGCTCCCCTGGACATTTAGGCTTCTCTCGGCCCATTGACGACCAGGAAGTTGATAACTCGCGAGGCTCGCTACTGAGAGACGGTGGCTCGGATGGGACAGTCGCCAGGGATGGCGGAACGCAAGGATGGAGCGGGTGTCCGGACTGCTCTCTTGGACGCTGAGCAGATTCCTGTGGCTCTCGGGCCTCTCTGAGCGGGGAGCTGCCCGGCAGCCCCGGATCATGGAAGAGAAAGCGCTAGAAGTTTATGGTAATTAATTTTGTCCAGGTCACCATTTGGTGGTGAACGTGGAGGCGGGGAGAACGAGGGCCTCACCTGAGGGTTTGGAGTGTTAACTCGGGTGTTTTGCTGTATCTCCTCGGCAAGAGTAGGAAGCTCTTTGTCCCGAGTCTTAAATCACGCGGGCATGTGGGTCTTCCTGAAGAAGTAGCCTCTTGCTAAATCCGGAGCAAGCCGAGTCTGGGTTGTTTCCCTTGTGTGCCCCATGTTCTAGTGGCCATCTCAAGACTTCTGGGCAGAGGCGTTTAAGATGCTTGATTAGGAAGCAGAACTGGCCTAATTGCCGCACTTGAGCCTCCTTCCTTCTTATCCTTAATCCTGGACACACACTCCTCTTTCCACCATTGAGGATACTGCTGGATGACTGCCTGGCCCAAGGTCACAGCTAGTCTCATGCAGAGGCAGTAGGCAACAGGTCCCCACGAGCCCGGCCATGAACTTACAGTTCTTTAACATGCCCACGCCTGGAGTGCAAAAGAATACACACGCACTGAGATTTGTATGTACATATAACACACATAGTTTTTATATATTGAACATAGAATATTCTCAGTTCAACCCCTGGAACCATCTTCATTGTACAGATGAGGAAACAGAGGTTTAGAAAGGTTAAACAACTACCTGGAGGCCACTCTGCCCCTAAGGAAGCAGCAAAAGCCAAAGCTCTTCTGTTTCCTAACTTGGTGCACTTTTCACCACTTCACGATTGCTTTGTGACTTGCCTTTTTGCACTAATAAGTATTGTTTTTGAAACTACAAAGACTGGATCTAACTTATGCTTAGAGATTCCTGCTAACCCTAACCCAGGGTAAAAGTCTAACCACAAGAATGCAAATAATGCAGGTAAGGATTATAGACCAGTAGAAGAAGCCAGGGATGTTAAAGACCTTTGGCACTTACCTGGTTTACCTCTTGCTAGGTTAGGACTTAACCTTAGTCAGGTGACCGGTATGAGTGGAATGATTTCCCCAAAGCAGTTAGACAGATTCCTGTCCTGTCAGGTCTCCATCTCCAGCATCTAGGGACAACAGGGCACTGGGACTACAACTTTGGAAGAGGGAGATTTCTTGTCCTCACACTTACCTTGAAGGGGACCTGTATACACAGAAATAGAATTTTTTAAAATTATGTGCAGTACAAGTACCTGTATGAGAGATACAGGCAGAGAGGAAAGAGAGTCAGTAATCTCTGACTAGGGGATCTGGAAGGACTTTAAGGAGAAGGGGTCACTTGAATTGGGCCTTGAAGCATTAGGATCTGGGCCTGTAAAGGGTACATGGCTTACTAAGCAGAGGGAAGAAGCAAGATTATAGAGGTAAGAAAATAACTTGTTTAGGGAACGGCAGGCAGGGCTACAGGATAGGGTTTGTGGTTAAAGGTGGAGGTGTGGCCAAAAATTGTTTTACAGAGCAGGTTGGAATTGGATCCTGAAGGTTTAAATATAAATGAAAAATTGAATATCAGTGCAAAACCAGTAGAAGAATTTTAGTCAAGGGAGTAATGTGAGGAGAGCAACATTGCTTTCTTTCTAAAGAAATTAATCCAGATCACTGGAACAGTAGAGAAGTTGAATAAGGGGTGAGATTTAATTTCAGAGTCATTTAACATATAAACAATATAATACAGCTTGTGTATGTAAGCCTTACAGGGAAAAAGGCCTAGGATGAGGGGGAACTAACTCCTTTTAAGAAAACTTGTTTCCCTGAGCCCCATGTTTCACAAGTCTTGCAAAGGTTCTTTTTCCTGCCTCCACTCTCAAATTCTGTTTCTAATCAAATGATAAGCTCAGGAGTTGCTGGGGAGAAAGTAGAGCTTGATTGGTTTGTTTTTCCCAGCAGGATTTCTGATTACAAGAGTGCTGTAAATAGTAGAAGGAAACCTCAGGCCTGAGAACATCAAGCTTGTCCCATGTGAACTCCTGCTTTTTTCTACCTCACCATTTCTTATCCTCCTTTTCCATCTTCTTCTACAACCTCCGAGTAAGAAGGAAGCCTTTTTCTCTACAATGCCAACCCAGCCTCCCACATCTTTGATCTCATTCATTCCTGTTTATTTTACCAGCCTCCTTCTTAAAATTCAGTGTCCCTTCCTCTATTTGGGTCGTAAAAATATACTTGTTTCCCTTATCCTTGTCACTGTTCTAGCTTTTTAAAAACCCACTGCCCTTTGCCCTTTCCTCCTTTCCTTTCAAAGTCCTAGGATTATGTTTTCAGTTCTTTCTCACATCCCCTTTTGCAAGCTGGCCTCTGCCTTCACCTCTCTACTGAAAGTGCTTTCTTGCAAGTGACCTCCTGACTAATAAATCAGAGACCTGGTTTAGCTCTCATCAACCTAAATTTTTCAGCAGCATTTGATGTTAATAACTATCCCCTCTTTCCTTCTCTACTGCTTTTTGCTTTGCTTCCTTCTGATCCCCAAATTAGGTGCTTCCTACAGATCTATCCTTGGGTCTCTTTCACTTAACATTTGTGGTTCTCCAACCTGGCTGCACATAAGAATAACCCGAGGGATTTTTTTCAAGTCTCAATGCCCAAGTCCTCCTATGAATCAGTTAAATCAGAATCCTGGGGAGGGCTCAGACACCAGATTTTGTTTTGTTTTGTTTGTTTTTGAAGCATTCCTAGTGATTCCCTTGTTTGGCAAAGGTTAAAAACTATGGTTATACTCACTGTTGTTTGTGAATCCCATGTGTTCAACAGCCACTGTAGCCTTGGTTATCTTAAACCTTATGCTGCAATTCAGTGTTGCTGGAATGTTCCATTGGTTTGCCCCTTAAGCACCTCAGAATGATTACATGTGAGATTTAATCCACTTGTCTTAGTTCCCACCCAAGTTTCTTCTTTATTTCTCTTTTCCTTTTTTTTTCTCATTCTATCTTGGTTCTTCCAAGCAGTTAGATTTACAATCTGAATCATCTTCCTTTTCCCTCTTTCCTTGTCTTCTATGTCCAAACAATTGTCAGAGTCTGTCAATCCTGCCTTTGAAATTACTTCAATGTCTGTCTTCTTCTATTACTATGGTCGTGTCTCTGTTTTAGGCTCGGCTTTTTCATCCGGTATCCCTGGCTCTGCTCTTTAGTGTGAGTCTACCAGCTGGTGAATGAGTTACCAGCTGACAATGTAACACTGTCCCTGTTATCCCCTTGTTCAGAGCCTCTTGAATAGATACTCTATTGCCTGTAGCTGACTTTAAAAGACCCTTGATGAGCTGGCCTAAACTCTTAACTTCTTCACTTAATGCTGAGTTCCTGGCAAACTAAACTTGTTCATTTGGAAATGCTCCAAAATGTTACCCATTTTTAAAGACAATTCAGATTGCATTTCCATAAATCCTGAAACGAAGTTATTTCTTCCTCTTGAGCTTGTGTAACACTTTCCTATTTGCATATTCTCTCTGCAGAATTAGATCCAAGAAACTGGACATGAGGTACTAATAATCCACAAAGATGATTTTCTCAAAAGGAAATTTCTGTCAAAAATCTGGGGAGTGGCTGTAGTATTTGCTCAAACAAAAAGAAATCAGTGTTTGGATTAAGACTGGCAAAATCAATTGTATTTAGAATATCCATGTTTTAACATAAGACCTTGTTTCTGATGATTCTTTAGATTTGATTCGAACCATCCGGGACCCAGAGAAGCCCAATACTTTGGAAGAACTGGAAGTTGTAACGGAAAGTTGTGTGGAGGTTCAGGAAATAAATGAAGATGACTATTTGGTTATTATAAGGTTCACGCCAACAGTACCTCATTGCTCTTTGGCAACTCTTATTGGTAAGGTTTTAGATAAAGATATTTATATATTGATACTGAATTATTCTAGCTGATACTGACCCGCAGTAACAATTAGCATCATGGATCATACTTTATGGTTTATAGAATGTTTTCGGTAGTTCTCACAATCAGCATATGAGTCAATATTAGGTTTATTTTACAGATGAGGAACCTGAGGCTCAGGGAATTTAAGGGACTTGCTCAGCATCATATAGCCAGGAAATGATGAAGCTGAGGCTCAACCCTAGGTCTCCTGACTTGAAGTGTGTTTTTTCTTTAGCTACACCATCCTGCTTCTCTGCAATTAATGGAGACTGAGTATGGGCCATCTTCTCTCCTCTGGTCTGGAGATCGGAATGGGTGTTGTCAGACTAGCACTGTGCCCTCACCATCATCTCCTTTTAGGTGCTCTCTTGGCTTCTGTGTAGCATGGGCAGAAGTCCTGGTGGGAGGATGTTTTTTCAGGTGCTTTTCTTTTTGACAGGTTGCATTCCCAATACTTGGATTAGTTAGCAGTGAGATATACAGTCAATATCTTTGAATGTATACTTTATGAAAAAAGGACAAAGGAAGTTTATTTCAAACCAAATCTTGATCAGTGGGGAACCAGTTAAATAATCAATGATGGTGTTTATCAACAATGAAATACTATGCAGTTATCAAAAAAATGAAGAAACTCTCCATATACTAATATGGAAAGATCTCTATGACATACTGTTAGGAAGTAAAAGCAAGTACAATATTCCTACATTTGTGTAAAAAAAAAGTAAAAATATATATTTGTATTTGGTTGCATATCATAAAGAAGACGTAAATGAATAGCTTAGATGGGGTGTGCATTAGTGATGGTGAGAACTGGTCAGGTAGGGGATAGGGTAGATGGGAGACTTTATCCCTTATTATATTTTTAAGTTTTTGAACATTGAGACTGTATTATCTATTTGAAAATAGACAAGTTTATTAAAAGGCTTGGAAAGGTAAATATTTTATTATTGTTCCCACTATTGTTGTGAGTTCTGTCTTTTCTCTTCTCACTTGTTGGACCTGCTGCTGCTTTTGCTAAGTCGCTTCAGTCGTATCCGACTCGGTGCGACCCCATAGATGGCAGCCCACCAGGCTCTGCTGTCCCTGGGATTCTCAAGGCAAGAACACTGGAGTGGGTTGCCATTTCCTTCTCCAATGTATCAAAGTGAAAAGTGAAAGTGAAGTTGCTCAGTCGTGGCCGACTGTTAGTGACCCCATGGACTGCAGCCTACCAGGCTCCTCTGTCCATGGGATTTTCCAGGCAAGAGTACTGGAGTGGGGTGCCATTGCCTTCTCCGTTGTTGGACCTGGGATCCCTCAATTAGTAGGTTCCAGTATATGGGCCACATCTTGAGGGACTAGAAGGTCTGTGAATCTGTAGATGCTATTGTGGTTATAAAACTCCAACACTAGAAAAAGCATTGCTGAATGCATATTTTTTTGTCATTGGACAATTTCTGAATCAACAGATATTGATAACAGATTTCAGAAGGTAATATTTATATTGTGTTTCTTAAATTTTGAAACAATTATAACAAATTTGTTGGCAATAATTTTGAAATTCCACAAATGCATAAAGAAGAAAATCTCAAAAAGTTAGCATTAGAAAGTGTGCTCCAGGCTAAAATTCCAGCTCTGTTAGTTCTGTCACTTTGTGGCCTTGGGTAAGTTACATAACCTTTCTGAGCCTATCTCCTTATCTGTAAAAATAGTGATAATAAGGGTAACTGGAACCTGGTAGACTCTAGTCCATAGGGTCACAAAGAGTCAGACAGGACTGAAGTGACTTAGTACACGCACACACACTGAGTTGTAGAGGTTAAGTAATAGAAAGAATGAAATAGATGAGAAATGTTTTTTAGTTCTCCTTAAATATTATTCTTTAGTTATATGGTTCTATAGGAACATGCTAATCACACTGATGTATCAGTTTTGTAACCATATGGACTACTTCTAGCCTTCCACAATTATAAATAAACTATGATGAAAAACTTTACACATGAATATTTTTATTTATCTCTGATTATTGGTTCAGGATAAATTCCTGTAAGTGGAATTATTGGGTCATATGGTCGAAATATTTTTAAGCCTCTGGGTAAATATTAGCAAGTCCTTATTAAAAAGTTCATACTAGGAGTTCCCTGGCAGTCCAGTAAGTTAGGACTCTGTGCTCTCATTGAAGATGGCACATTGCAGAGGGTTTGGAACCATTTACCTCAGACTGGGACTTGAACCTATGTGCCAGGACTCAAACCCGGCCAGAACCCACTGTCTTCCAACTGAGATCACACTCCTGGTTTCAGGACCTAATGAAGCTCAGGTTCTTGATGTCTCATTGCAGAAAGAATTCAGTGAGAGACAAAGTGATAGGGAAGAAGTGGATTTATTTAGAGAGAAACACACTCAGCAGACAGAGTGTGGGCCATTTCAGAAAGCAGCTGTGGTAGAAACACTCCACAAACAAGAGTATGGGCCGATGCAGAGGGTAAATGTGGCCTCGAAATGTGGTGTGGTTAGTTTTTATGGGCTGGGTAATTTCATAGGCTAATGAGTGGGAGGATTATTCCACCTATTTTGGGGAAAGTGGAAATTTCTAGGAATTAGGCCACTGCCCACTTTTTGGTCATTTATGTGTCAGCCTTGGAGCTGTCACGGCGCTTCTGGGTGTGTATCTTCAGTATATAGGGTCACAGGTCTAGTCGAAGTTGACTTGTCTGCCATCTAGGACCCATTTGTGTCTAATTAATAAACTGATTGTGTCCTTGGGCTATGTCATTCTTTCAAAGGTTGTGCTCTGCCCCCTTCCCTCCTGTTTCAGGTTCTGTCCCTGGTAAGGGAACTAAGATCCCACAATCTGGGCTGTGTGGCCAAAAAAAGAAAAAAAAATTCATTCTCTTTGACCTAAGAAGTAAGGAACTAGTTTCCTAGGAGAAGATAGTAGCATGTACAAAACATAGGGTAAATTTATAATAATAAATCTTGAAAGAAACTATAGTATCTATTAATAAGGATATGATACAAAAATAATGCAATTTCTTAATTTTTGTTGAAAATGAATATAATCAAGGAATTAAAGTATCTGTGTGAGAAGTATATGAAAAAGCTTGAATGATAAGTTGAATTTTTATTATGATTGCAGTTATTTTAAAACAAATGTATGTGGATAAAGATTGAGAGAGCACATGAAATAAAAATAACCGTAAAGATGTCAAGATTAGTTAATGGTTGATATTTTAGTTCTGTACACTTCTTGAAAAGAGTTTTGTCACTTTTTTAGCCCTTTTGATATGGGTTTCAGTTGAGACCCTTGGCTTTTTAGAGGATTGCCTACTAATGTATCATAGTAACTGTGTTCAAGCAACATGATTGGAAAACTCGATGAAGAGAGTCATCTTTCCGTCTGATGCATTAGAAGGCATTTCCTATGAGCAGGTAATACTGTTGCAAGAAAGAGTGGGTCTTGAGAGGATGGTCACATCCCAGGTCACATCTGAGTCCCTGGGACAGCCACCAAGTATGGGTTCTTAGCTTCGTGCAGGAAAGAATTCAAGAGTGAGCAAGCCATTAATAAAGTGAAAGAAAGCTTATTCAGGGAGGAAACACACTCCATGGACAGGGTGTGGGCCACCTCCAGAATGCAAGAGAGGCACCAAGGGTATAGGGGTCATCAGTGTTTATAGATGTGGGTAATTTCATAGGCTAATGAATGGGAGGAGTAGTCCAGCTATTTTGGGGAAACCGTTGAGGATTTTCGTGAATTGGGCCACCATCCACTTCTTGACCTTTATGGTTGGCCTTGGAGCTATTGGGATGCCTGTGGCTGTGTCATATAGCTTGCTGATGGAATGAGCAAGGCTCAAAGTCTGGTGGAAATCAGCTTGTCCACCATCTTGTATCTGTTTGGTTCTAATCAGTTTATGTCACGTCCTCAGGCTAAGTCATTCTTTTAAAGGTTGTGCCTTGCCCTCTTCCTGTCTTAGTACTAAGCAGAGAAAGGCACCTGAGTGAGAGTTCCACTCTGACTACTTCGGTTGTCACCTACTCAGTTACCCTGGTATGTGATTCCAAAGACAAGGAAGACGCGAAGCGGGTGAGTGGGTATGATGTTGGGTGGCCTCAGTCTGCAGCAGCTTAAAGTGGGGCTTCAGTTCCTGGTCAGAGATTGAAGCCAGTGAAAGCACTGAATTCCAGTCACTGAACCAGTGGTCAATGACAAGGCCCAAAGCTTTGCAGAGAAGAATTCCCACAAAGACAGAAAGTAGTGAAATAAGTTAAGTGTTTATTAGGAAAAAAAGAATACCGTATGGGTGGATAGACACATGAGCAGACGCAGAGTCATGCCCTAGTGGTAGTTTGAATACTTCTATGGGACATTTCTTCCAGGTTTCCTTTGACCAGTCGTCTTGCTTGCCAGGCTCTGAGTCAATATTTGGTATTCATGGTCCTCTCATTTGTGCATGGGCATGTGATTCTAGCAAAGAGGCCCATGAGTAGCTGCATCACTTACTCTGAGGTGATGCCCCCTCTCTTCTGACCTCCAAGGAGCCTTTCTGTCATGTGTAGTCAGGGAAGTCTCCTTTAAGAATGAGGAATATGTGGTCTTTTATCTGTTAACTTCCCTGATAGCTCAATTGGTAAAGAATCCACCTGCAATGCAGGAGACCCCAGTTCAATTCCTGGGTCAGGAAAATACCCTGGAGAAGAGATAGGCTACCCACTCCAGTATTCTTGGGCTTCCCTTGTGACTCAGTTGGTAAAGAATCGCCTGCAATGTGGGAGACCTGGGTTTGATCCCTGTGTTGGGAACATCCCCTGGAGAAGGGAAAGGCTACCCACTCCAGTATTATGGCCTGGAGAATTCCATGGACTATATAGTCCATGGGGTCACAAAGAGTCATGGACAGGACTGAGTGACTTTCACTTTCTTATCTTTTAGCTGGGCAGAGCCCAGCCTCCCCGCCCCCACTGTCCTGCTACTTTTGACTTAGAGTTTCAGAACTAACTCCAGCTGTTTGCCCCCAGGGCCCATCTATCTCCTGCCTCAGGTTAGGGCAGAAAAACCACTTGATTAATCTTTTGCAAGAAGGCAGGAGATGAAGGGCATGGGATTTGGAGTCTAGATTTAACTTCTAGCTCCTTCCACTTGTTAGCTCTGTGATGTTGAACAAATCACTTAATCTTGGTTCCTGACTGTAAAATGAAAAGGATAAAATAGTAATAGCTGACATTTATTGGGTACTTAATTATGTGTCAACTACTGTTTTAAGCATAAAAATATAGCTACTCCTCATATGTAATAACCTTATACTTAGTGGTACTATTATAATGCTTATGAAAACAGATAATGAAACTGAAATTCAGAGAGGTTAAGTAACTTGCCTGGTGTCACATAGCTAGTGTGTAGTGGAGCCAGTTTTGAACCCAGAGTGTCTATCTCAGTATTCTATACAGCCTATCTTGAGAATACTGATATTCAAGAAAGTGCTTTGTGAATTGTAAAACAGTTATTGTTTATGGGTAAAATACCTACCTGAAACCATTCATCTCAGATTGGGACTTAACCGAGACTCCAGCCCAGCCAAAATCCTGCCTGGGACTTGAAGCTACATGGCCAGGACTCTAACCTAACCAAAACCCAGGTTGGGACTAGAACCCAAGTGGCCAGGACTTGAACCCAGCCAAAATCCACGGTCTTGCAATTGAGATCACATACCTGGTTTCAATACCTAATGAAATGCAGGTTCTTGATGTCTCATCACAGAAAGAATTCAGTAAGAGACAAACTGATAGGTAAGAAATGGACTTATTTAGAGAGAAACATACACCACAAATAGCGTGGGCCATCTCAGAAGGCAAGAGCGGCCTTGGGAGAAGCATGTGCCACAGACAAGAATGTGTGCTGTTGTGGAGGGTGAGTGTGGCCTTGAATCTGGTGTGGTTAGCTTTTATAGACAGGGTAAGATTGCTGGGAGACATATCAATAACCTCAGATATACAGATGACACCAGCCTAATGGCAGAAAGCGAAGAGAAACTAAAGAGCCTCTTGATGAAGGTGAAAGAGGAGAGCGAAAAACCGCCTTAAAATTCAACATTCAAAAAACTAAGATCATGGCATCCAGTCCCATCACTTCATGGCAAATAGATGAGGAAAAAATGGAAACAGTGACAGACTTTATTTTCTTGGGTTCCAAAATCACTGTGGATGGTGATTGTAGCCATGAAATTAAAAGACACTTGCTCCTTGGAAGAAAAGCTTTGACAAACCTAGACAGCATATTAAAAAGCAGAGATATCACTTTGCTAACAAAAGTCCGTCTAGTCAAAGCTATGGTTTTTCCAGTAGTCATGTGTGGATGTGAGAGTTGGACCATAAGGGAGGCTGAGCACCAAAGAATTGATGCTTTCAAACTGTGGTGCTGGAGAAGTTGAGCGTCCCTTGGACAGCAAGGAGATCCAACCAGTCAACCCTAAAGGAAATCAACCGTGAATATTCATTGGAAGGACTGATGCTGATGCTGAAGCTGAAGCTCCAATACTTTGGCCATGTGATACGAAGAGTTGACTCATTGGAAAAGACCCTCATGCTGGGAAAGATTGAGGGCAGAAGGGAGCGACAGAGGATGAGATGGTTGGATGGCATCACTGTTTGAATGGACATGAATTTGAGCAAACTCAGGGAGATAGTGAAGGACAATGAAGCCTGCATGCTACAGTCCATGGGGTTCCCAAATAGTCAGACGCGACTTAGCAACTGAACAACAATAGCAACAAAAGTTTATGTTGTGTCCTTGGGCTGTATCATTCTTTCAAAGGTTGTGCCCTGCCACCTTCCCTCCTGTTTCAGTTCCTAGAACATATGAAGATGCTCAAGTAACAGGGAGACAGTGTAGGAGCAGAGTGAGGTGAACCCTCTAGACAAACTTTAAGGCAGATAGATACTCTAAAGGGAGACCCTTCTTAAGGAAATTATATATTTTCTTTAGAGTTCCCTAATATCTATTATGGAATTATTATGTTGTAGACTCTAAGGTAGACCCAGGCTCATTGTAGCTCATCTAATCTTGTTTCCTTTTCTGGAATTTTTTTTTTTTTTTTTTTTTTTTTTTTTTTTTAGTTCTACCAGTTTATTGCTACCAACCCATCTCCCTCCACCCTCATGCACGCGTGCTCAGTCATGTAACCCCATGGACTGCAGCCCACCAGGCTCCTCTGTCCATGGACTTTTCCAGGCAAGAATACTGGAGTGGGTTGCCATTTCCTTCTCCACCTGGAATTTTTATAATGATTCTGTTAGAAAACCTGGTGGTACTTAGAAAATCAAAAACAAATTAATTTAATACCTCCCCAAGATGGTTTAGGGTTTTGTTACTGTTTATTTTTAGTTGATCCAAATACTAAGAAAATGTTCCTTATAACAAGCTCTTATGTGTTATTTGGGAGAGGAAATAAATTGCTCCAAATAAAAATCTGCAAAGCAAGGGAACTAGAAATTCATTCTGATTCTTATTTTTAGAAAACTCACTACTGAAGTACTTTCTCTTCATGAAAAGAGCAGTTTGATTTATCTTCTCTGTCTAGGGGTTTACTTGCGTGCATGCTAAGTCACTTCAGTTGTTTCCGACTCTTTGTGACCCTATCGACTGTAGCCCTCCTGGCTCCTCTGTCCATGGGATGCTCCACGCAAGAATACTATAGTGGGTTGCCATGCCCTCCTTCAGGGGATCTTCCCGACCTAGGGATCAAACCCCAGTCTTTTACGTCTTCTGCATTGGCAGGTGCGTTCTTTACCACTAGTGCCACCAGGGAAACCCATCTAGGGATGTAGATTTAGTTAAAATTGTATTCCTTATTTTGTGATGGGGAAGAAGTGAAACATTGGCACTGAGGCTCTGTTCCAAGGTGACTTTAATTTCTCTCAGAAGACTCAACTAGAAGAAAAAAAAATTATTGAAATATGACTTGGTATTGGGGCAATAAACTGAACTTCAGAGGAGCTTGTTTGGAGCAAACAACTGTATTTATACCTTGCAGGCATAGAGTATTCCAAATTTGAGAGTGCTTTAAAAGGTGGCTCTTACTTAGTTTTAAGTTTTTGCATGGCCTGACCTGTTGTAAGCATTCCAAAGTTTAATGAATCAGTTGATCTTTGATGGAAGGCGAATTGATGTAGCAGAAAGGATCTGGGTTTTGCAGTGGTTTGGGTTCTAATCCCAGCTCAGTCACTAGCTCTTTGATCTTCGGCAAGTTACATTGTAACCTTGGTTTCATAATTTGTAGAATGGGGTTGATAATACCTGGCTCAGTGAATTATCATGAGGAATTTTTAAGGTTGTGCTTATATGTTAAAGATGCTAGCTAAAGGTGCCAGCCTCAAAGGAGACCTACATTGGATTAAGTCTAAGCTGTTTTCAGCTACTATTTTGTATGGAGATGCCTACACATAGCTATATCCTTTTTCAAAAACCAATAAGAGAGATAATTGATGCATTTTTTTTCCCCCTCCACAGGGCTGTGCTTAAGAGTAAAACTTCAGCGGTGTTTACCGTTTAAACATAAGGTAAGGAATGTATTTTTTGTTGTTGTTTTACAACAGTATTGTTGAGATTTGATGCACATATCATACAACCACCTATTTAAAGTGTAGAATTTAATGGTTTTTGGTATATTCACAGAATTGTGCAGCCATCACTACTATTACTTTAGAACATTTTCATTATCTCAGTAAAAACCCCATATCAATTAACAGTCAGTACCCATTTTTCCCAAACCTTCTCCCATCCCTGGAAGTGGAATGTTAGTCACTCAGTCGTGTCTGACTCTCTGTGACCCATGGACTGTAGCTCACCAGGCTCCTCTGTCCATGGAATTCTCTAGGCAAGAATACTGGAGTGGATTGCCATTCCCTTCTCCAGGGGATCTTTCCAACCCAGGGGTTGAACTCGGGTCTCCTGCATTGCAGACAGATTCTTTACCATCTGAGCTACCTGGGAAGCCTCTCCTTAGGCAACCACTAATGTACTTTTGTCTGTATAGATCTGAGTATTCTGGATGTTTCATTTAAATGGAATCATACAATTTGTGAGCATCAGGATCTTTTCCAATGAGTCAGTTCTTTGCATCAGGTGCCCAAAGTATCAGAGCTTCAGCATCAGTCCTTCCAATGAATATTCAGGACTGATTTCCTTTAGGATTGACTGGTTGGATCTCCTTTCAGTCCAAGGGACTCTCAAGAGTCTTCTCCAGCACCACAGTTCAAAAGCATCAATTCTTCGGTGCTCAGCTTTCTTTATGGTCCAACTCTCACATCCGTACATGACTACTAGAAAGCCCATATAGCTTTGACTAGACAGACCTTTGTCAGTAAAGTAATGTCTCTGCTTTTTAATATGCTGTCTAAGTTTGTCATAACTTTTTTTCCAAGGAGCAGGTATCTTTTAAGTTCATGGCTACAGTCACCATCTGCAGTGATTTTGGAGCCCAAGAAAATAAAATCTGTGACTGTTTCCATTGTTTCCCCATCTGTTTGCCATGGAGTAATGGGACTGGATGCCATGATCTTAGTTTTTTGAATGTTGAATTTTAAGGCAGGTTTTTCGCTCTCCTCTTTCACTTTCATCAAGAGGCTCTTTAGTCTCTCTTCGCTTTCTGCCATTAGGCTGGTGTCATCTGCCTATCTGAGGTTATTGATATTTCTCCTGGCAATCTTGATTCCACTTGTGCTTCATCCAGCCTGGCGTTTCACAGATTTCCCTAAATTACTGAAGTAAATGAGTATATGGGGTCTCCCAGCTGGCTCAGTGGTAAAGAATCCGCCTGCCAATGCAGGAGGTGTGGGTTTGATCCCTGGGTCAGGACGAACTCCTAGAGAAGGAAACGGCAACCCACTCCAGCATTCTTGCGTGGGAAGTCCCTTGGACAGAGGACCCTGGTGGGCTATGACTCTACAGTTTATGGCGTCGTAAAAGTCAAACACGACTTAGTGACTAAACAACACCACCAACAAATGAATATAGATTGATTTTATATCACCTCCTTTGTTGTTCACAATAAGAGTTACTGCTAATGACATTGATGGAATTTATATGGTGGTTTGTATTTTAAAGAAAACTGAACTAGATGGTCTCTAAGGTCTCTTATAGCCATAATAGGTTATGATTTTTCCCTGTCATGAAAAACATTTATCTCAGTAGTGAATAAGTATATGAGAATTAGATCACATGCTCCAATGTTCCCTGAAGAGTAGACATATCTTTATCATATAGCATGATTTAGTTGCCACAAGATTTGCAATAATTTTGTGGGTTTGTCTCAGAAACTCTGGTTCTTGGAGGTTAGCTCATTTGAGCAAGTGAGTGCAGCAGAACCCAGAGGGATAGCTTAACCAGTGGTGTACTTGAAAATAAATTTATCAAGATAATAATAGATGAGAAAATGACGATACTGAAAACTATATATTGTGACCCTGTTTTTGTAAAATATGCAATAAAAATAAACTTCCACCCTTGGTGGGTGTATGTGTTGTGAAAAATTACGTGGGTATAGAGGAAAATATGGAAGAAAGTACACCAGATTAATGTGACTTTCTTTTGGGGTAGGGCAGGGAGTAAGTTTAGATACCGATTTGGGAGGAAAAGGCAGAGTACAGGGGAGAGATATTCTGGAGCAAAACATGTATGAGATATCATCTGTGTAAAATCATAGATTTGTGTTTATAAAAAAATAATGGGAATACCCACTGTGGACTTTCCCCACGTGACCAAAAAAAAAAAAAATCCGTGTAACTTCGGCCTTCATTTTAGCAAAGAGTGTGAAGATGTGTCCCAAGTCTTTGATGTTGGAAACAGGATTGGGCTTTCATCCCTAGGGTCTGGAGTTCATTGTATATTCCACCTCACTCATCTAAATGTTTTGCTTGCCATGTACTTTTTTCCTAGTTGGAAATCTACATTTCCGAAGGTACCCACTCAACAGAGGAAGATAGTAAGTGAATTTTGAACCATTATTAGAAAACAGCTTTATATAGTACTTTATCTTGGATATTAGGTTCTTCCACCAGCCAAGTATCCACTGGGTCATTTGCAAAAGAGTACAAAATCAGCTACTAGCTTTTCCTTGAGAAGAAAGTAATTTATTCAGTGGAACTCTGGGTGAACTAGAATTAAGCCCTGTGGATATTGACTGGTTTAGTCCAGGGGCCACACATCTGTAAAGAATATGCAGCTCTGGAAACCTTGACTTACAGGCTCTAAGGAGAGCTTGACTCTTTTCTTTGGTGGCAGGATAGAGAGCTGTATATTTGAAACTGAAATGAAAGGTCCAGAAAATAAAGCGTTAGGGAATCTCGGGGTAGGGTTTGTCTTTGTGAGTTTGGATTAATGTATTATATTGAATTTTTTTTTTTTTTTTTTTTTTTTTTTTGGCCATATTCTGTGGCATGTGGGATCTTAGTTCCCCAACCAGGGGTTGAACTGCAGCGTCCCCTGCAGTGGAAGCATGCAGTCTTCCTGGGTTAATGTATTAAAATGGGAGTAAAGAACCTTTTTTTTTTCAAAACTTTTGTTATATAAAGACTCTCTGGCCTATAGAGAGAGACAAAGTGGCAACCACGTAAAAACAGCAGAGATGGAATTCAGGAAAAGCAAAACTGGAATTACAGGAAATTTTTTTTTCTCTTTTAAGTCTTCCTTTCAAAACTTAGGAATATTTAGCCAAAACCTGCCTTAAGTTTTCAGGGAGTTGAATTCTGTTTTAACAAACTAATAAAAATATTATCTGTTGCTGTGTATTGACAGAGTTACGCTCACTTGTGTGTGTGTGTTTTGCAGTCAACAAGCAGATAAATGACAAAGAGCGGGTGGCGGCTGCCATGGAGAACCCCAACTTACGGGAAATCGTGGAGCAGTGTGTCCTGGAACCTGACTGATAGCTGTTTTAGAGCCACTGAAGTATAATCATTTGGTATATTTGTTTAAAGTCTTTGTGAAATGTAAAAGATTCATGTTTAATACATAGGTGATTTGTACCTCAGAGCATTTTTTTAAACGATGATTTCCAAGCAAGGTTTAATTATAAAGTAGTACCTAGTTTGTTCAATGTCTAATATTCTCAGGATTTGTAACCCTTAAATGATCAGACAAAAATATTTTCTAGTTATTGTGTGTAAGATGAGTTGTTATTTTTCTGATGCCCATTCTGATGCAACTGCTTTTCATGTCAAAATATTTACTGTGCCCAAGTGTATTCAATTTAAACCATTACTCTGTAAAATAAATAAAACTGAGATGATTCTTGTACACACATTAGAATGTTTTTATTTAATTGTAAATTTCAGTGTAAACACTCAAAGATACTTCCAAGCCTTTATTTTCTGATTATTATGTAGGATCAGAGATAGGAGAGTTAAGGCTTCCCTGGTGGTCTAGTGGTTAAGAATTCCCCTGCCAACACAAGGGACACAGGTTCGATCCCTGGTCTGGGAAGATTCCACATGCCATGGAGCAACTAAGCCAGTGTTCTGCAACTACTAAAGCCCACACACCTAGAGCCAGTGCTCCATAACAAGAGAAGCCAGGACAATGAGAAGCCTGCACACTGCAATGAAGAGTAGCCCCCGCTCACAGCAACTAGAGAAAGCTCGCAGCAACAAAGACCCAGCACAGCCATAAATGAATGAGTGAATGAATCAATCAATCAATATTTTAAAAATTTATTAAAAAAAAAAAAAAAAGAACTAAAAAGAGCCCTTAAGATCAGGCCTGGGCCCTGCTTTCCTTCAAGAAGAACCCTGGATCCATTTATAAATAAGGAACAAATGGGAAGAGGGCCAGAACTGCTAGAGGTTTCAAGCCTGAAGCAAGCTCAAGTTAGCAAAGAGTTGATGCCAAATTTGTATTTTTTTAAAAAATAACATTATTTGCCTTTTTTTTAAAGGCTTTTTTTGTCTGATATGGACATGTTTGAAATCTTTATTGAATTTGTTGCAGTATTGCTTCTGTTTTATGTTGTGGCTTTTCGGTTACAAAGCATGTGGGATCTTAGCTCCCTGACCAGTGATTGAACCTGCACCCCCTGTATTGGAAGACAAAGTCTGAACCCGTGGACCACCAGGAAGTCCCAAGTTTGTAGTTTTGACTATTAGATGTGACTAGATACTTCAGTGGCATGAGATTGTATGGTTAAAAGTGACAGGATCGCATACTCAGACAGAAATCCTGTGTCTGTCCAAGTCTTCACCATGGGCAGAGAAAGATCATGCCTTCTCCAAGTTTCCAAGGATTGTTGTTTAGTCTCCAAGTTGCGTCGAACTCTTTTGCAACCCCTTGGACTAGAGCCCACCAGGCTCCTCTGTCCATGGGATTTTCCAGGCAAGCACACTGGAGTGGGTTGCCACTTCCTCCAGAAGATCTTCCCGACCCAGGGATTGAACCCTTGTCTCCTGCATCAGTGGGCAGAATCTTTGCCACTGAGCCTCCAGGGAAGCCTTCAAAGGATTAATGGGGGTGGGGGACAAAAATAAAACCAGTTCTGACACAACATCCTTTACAGAAATCCTGTTGAAACAATCTTGGCTTCTGCTGAGGCTCTGCACTGTGGGACGGTCACAGCAGAGCTTCATCCCCATGATCTTGAGATGATTAAAAGTTGCTGTTGTCAGAGAAACCACTGACATTGTGGCATCAGTGCACCAGATTTGTGGAAATTTCACTGTCGATTCTTGATCTTTTGCTGTGAAAGTTCTCACTGGCTCCTCTCTTCCAGATCTTTAAAAATCTGTCACCCAGCATACATAAATATTAGTAATATTGCTGATTTTTAGTCATTATTGTAATCACTTCTTTCTAGATTACAAAGCCAGAGACTTCTCTCTTGGTCCAGTGATTAAGACTGCACTTCCACTGCAAGGGGTGCAGGTTCGATTCCTGGTCAGGGAACTAGCTCCCCCATGCCTCAGGGTACGGTCAAATAAATAAATAAATTACAAATCCACCAGGAAAGGTTCTTAGGCCCAACACTAAGTTTCCAGTTTCATGGAATTCTGGGATCCAGGGCAAGAGCTAATAGTACCTGGTGTACACTCTGTCCCATATTCTCCCACTGCTTGCACGCATGTGCACACAAACACGCTTCTTGACCAGCTGTCAGCTTCTAAAGAAGTGACAAGCATCTGAGTGGGCTCTGGGGCTCATGGACCAGAGTCAAATACATGTTGATCTCCAAGTACTGACCAAGTACTTGATGGTCTGGGAAACCCAGGAAGCCTTATCTAGGGCTTCCAAAGTAGGGCTCTTTCTGTCTTCTAATGAGACCCTGATACATAATACTCTCATTGTCAGTTTCAGGTGGCTGGGGTTGATTGAAATCAGAGGTCCCTAGTGTGTGCTCTAGGAGAAGGCAATGGCACCCCACTCCAGTACTCTTGCGTGGAAAATCCCATGGACGAAGGAGCCTGGTAGGCTACAGTCCATGGGGTCGCTAAGAGTCGGACACAACTGAGCAACTTCACTTTCACTTTTCCCTTTCATGCACTGGAGAAGGAAATGGCAACCCACTCCAGTGTTCTTGCCTGGAGAATCCTAGGGACGGTGGAGCCTGGTGGGCTGCCGTCTATGGGGTCACACAGTGTTGGACACGACTGAAGTAACTTAGCAGCAGCAGCAGTGTATGCTCTCACCAATTCATGCACTTCCTCACGGGTGCTCTCATCCAGATATTTAGTGAGCACTTTTTAAGTTCCAGGCACTGTCCTGAATGCTAAGGATTCAGAGATGGATCAGCCACTGTCTGTCCTCTGAGAGTTTGTACTACTGGCTTCTGCCTTTGACCGCTCTCCCTTGCAGGCAATGAGTGATGCAAGCTGTTTTGTCTAGTGTCTGACCTTGTCCTAGCCAGGTAGACGTGGAGGCTGGTCAACCGGAACCAAAGACAAGATCATCCCCCTAAGGAACTGCCTGACAAGGAAACCACTGATGGTACAGCCAGAAGTGAGTCTCTGCTGCAGGCACCCCCATCCTGCTGCCCTGCTGCTCTTCAAAGTTAGCTGTAACTCTCTGCTACTGCCAGAATGTAATCTTTTTTATCTGTGCTATTTTGTGTGACTCATTCCAACCACAGTGTCCGAGATGGGGTCTCTAGTGGTCCCAAGTCCCATGTCCAAACCCTGGCTGACAGGGAGGTGAGAGAATGGAGTATATGACCTGCATGAGTCTGGCTATCTCCGGCAAGATTCGCATGGTAGAAATTGCCCAAATACATCAAGAAGATTAATGAAGTCCAGTAACTAATGTCCACCATATTAATATATCCAAATGAATTTGTGCTTTATCCACCATAACAGCATCTACATTCAAGTGAAAAATAAGAGGTCCATAAATTCACAAGATGAGTTATCCAGTCCCATCTCTGGCAAAGTCAGCAAAATTTTTCAGAAAAGGGTCAGATAGTAAATTTTTAGGTGTTCCCTCTCTGTTGCAAGTATTCAACTCTGCTTTTCTAGCACAAAAGTAGCCGGGACTATGTAAATGAATGAGTGTAGCTGTGTTCCAATAAATTTTATCTGTGGACACATTTGAAGTTCTTTTAATTTTCATGTCATGAAATATTCTTCTGATTTTTTTAACCATTTAAAAATATTTTAAAAATCAGCTGATTTCTCAACAGAAACTCTACAAGCCAGAAGAGAATGGCACGATATATTCCAAGTGATGAAAAGGGAAGAACCTACAACCAAGAATACTCTACCCAGCAAGACTCTCGTTCAGATTTGATGGAGAAATCAAAAGCTTTCCAGACAAGCAAAAGTGAAGAGAATTCAGCACCACTAAACCAGTTGTACAACAAATGCTAAAGGAACTTTTCTTTAGGCAGGAAACACAAGAAAAGGAAAAGATCTACAAAAATAAACCCTAAAAATAAAAAATCCCTAGCTTGTGTGCTGCGCAAGAGCAAGCATTGAACTGGATTTGGCCTGTGGGCCATTTGTCAACCCTTGATCTGTAAGGATGACTCAACCTTTTCAGAAGAGCTCAGACGTCTTTAAAAATCTTATAAAATATATGGAATAGACCCTTTCCCTAGAGGGAAAAGGCACACACTGAAAACTTTGCAAATAGCTCCAGGACTTACATGAATTTGCTAAGTAGTCAATAACCCTGGTCTCTAGTTCATGCTAGCTGAGCCCTTGGACTTCCCATTCCTTTAAGACCTCGGAGCCACAGCCAGCCGTAACTGGGAGTCACTATCTACCTAGACTGTAACAAACAATCAGAAGCTTTCTCAGCTCCACCTGAAGTGACTGCTATGTGACCCAAACTGCAGACGTCTCCAGCAGGATTCAATTAACTGTAATCAGGGGAGGACTCTGTTAGGAAGGGGAAGGATTGCTGTATACATTCACTGCCCAGTTGGTGACCCTCCTGTGTTAAATACAACGACAGAAAACAACACAGTGAACTGTAAGGAGTGAACCTCATCACTGACGCAGAACTGCTAGAAACACTATATTTTAAGCTGCAGGTGGGTGCTGAGTGTGTTATGTTACTGTTTTTTCTTAAATTTTTATTTGTTTATTTTGGCTCTGCTGGGTCTTCATTGCTGTGAGGGCTCTTCTCTAGTTGCAGAGAGCAGAGGCTACTCTCTAGTTGTGATGCGTGGGCTTCTCGTCGCAGTGGCTTCTCTTCTCTTCTAGAGCATGTGCTCTAGGGCACAGGCTCAATAGTTACAGTGCACGGGGCTTACTGGCTCCGAGGCATGTGGGATCTTCCTGGATCAGGGATCAAACTGGTGTCTTCTGGGTTGGCAGGCAGATTCTTCACTGCTGAGCCACTAGGGAAGCCCTGTTGTGTTATTTTTTACATCTAAATATATGAAATATTTTGTAAATACAATTTTTAAAAACCCACTGGATCTCTCCTGGGCCAGTGGTTGTCTTTGATTCAGGTTAGGCAGCCTATAGAGGTGAACTCAGTCCTTGTGTAAACTTGTTTTGGAGAGATGAGCTAGGGGAAGGGGGAAGGTAGCAACTACAGTGTGTTCTATGATGTTCTCTCTGGGCTATTAGTATCACACAGACCTTTGATCCTCACAATGGAGGTGGTTCAGAGCACAGACCCTGCTGCCAACAAGATGTTCTAATCCTGAACTTAGCCACTGTGTGTCCTTGGCCAAGTAACATAATCTCTCTGTTCTTTAGTTACCTCATCTATGAAATGAGGACGATAAAAGTACCTATTTCATAGGACTGTTATGAGGATTAAGAGGGAATGCTTGTAAGTGCTTAGCACAATGCCTAGAACATAGTAAATGCTTTGTTGTCTGTAGTTTGTTTTAGTCGCTAAGTCGTATCCGACTCTTTGTGACCCCAGGTACCTGACCCAGGGACTGAACTTGCGTCCCTTGTGTCTCCTGCATTGGCAGGCAGATTCTTTACCACTGAGCCACCAAGGAAGCCCAAATGCTTTATTAGTGTTTGTTAAATAAAAATAGATAAGAGGGGAAATTCCTGGCAGTCCAGGGTTTAAAACTTGGCGCTTTCACTGCCGTGGCCCGAATTCGATCCCTGGTTGGGGAACTAAGATTCCGCAAGCAAGCCGCTAAAAACAAAAAGCCTCAGGAGAGGGCCTCTTGGTTCTAAGTTACTTGATTGAGACGACAGTTGTCCTCCCTGGCTAGGTGCTATTACCTGAGAACCACTAGATGGCGGCAGAGCACAGGCTTCCAGGTTTCCAGCTGATGATTCAACAGGACTTGAAGAGCCCTGATCAGCTGCCCTGCGTGTTCTCTGCCTTCACCAGGGATCTGCCTAGGGACCCCCTACAGCACACTCGCTCTCTGACTGGGCTGCACCATACTGCGGGCTTGGCGGTCTGCGCCTTTGTTCTGACAAGGATGATTATCACAGAAGTCTTTCTCAGATGTGGAATTACTTTGCCAAAGGTTATAAGTAATTTTGAGGCTTTTGACACACATTAGCTGCTGAATTGCCTTTCTTGCACCAACTGACACCCATCAGGAAGGGGGGTTTGTGTCCCTGGCCTGCACTAATTAATACTGTATTGGGTATTGTTATTTTATTTTTATATTTCCCCTTGCTGCTTATTTTTTATTGGAGTATATTGATAGTTGATTAACAATGTTGCATTAGTTTTTGCTGTAAAAATCTTTGTCCAACATGGAGGATTTTAAAATGTGATGTTTTGTTTGCATTTGTTTGCTAAGATTAAATGTTAAAAAATATTTCTATTGAGATTTTTTTTAAATCGTTTGTTTATACCCTTTAGTTTTCTACGATGTTCCTTAAAAAAATCTCTTTATATAATATGGATATGAGCAGTTTCTGTCATACATACAAGTGTTGCCCAATTTTTTGGTTGCATGGACACATTTAACGATTGTTCATTTTGTTTATGAATGAGTAATACCTTAAAGTGGTTCAAACATCAAGAAGCATAGAAAGATCAGTGAAAAGATCCCTTCCCAACAATCTACCAAGTTCTCACCCTTCCCAATAGGTTTCATGGGTAATAATTTCTTACTTTTTGATCCAGAGAATTTTTATGCCTGTAAAATCCCATATATATCCCTTTGTACAAATGTTAGCATATATCATGCCAGATTCCATCGTTTTATGACTTACTTTATTATTATATTTTTACTTAATATATTTTGATATATTCCCATAGCAATCTACAAAGAGCTTCCTCATGTTTTTTACAGTGTTATACTGTTCCATGTATATATCGTATTTTATTTAACAAGCCTCCTATTGATGGACGTTTAGGTTTTTCCATTATTTCGCTCTTACAAACACTGCTACAATGAACAACCTTATACATACCTTTTATCATACATGTACAAGTGGATCTCTAGGATAAATCTCTGAAAATAAGATTGCTGGGTAAAGGATCTAAGTGTTTATAATTAAATGGATACTGACCAATTGCCCTCAATAGAGATTATGCCGATTTACATTCCTACCACCAGTGTATTAACATGCCTAAGGCATCATCAAACTTTTAGATTTTTGTTAAACTAATATGAGAACACTTTTACCTCAGTGGAGTTTTGGTTAGTATTTCTCTCATTATCAGTGAGTTTGAGCATCTTTTTTATATGAGTAGAGACATTTGTGTTTCCTTTTCTGTGAACTATTTTTGTTCACATCATTTGTCCATTTTTCTGATTAGTCTTTTCCTTAATGACTTGCAGGAAGTCTCTACATATTAGAGGGAAAGTAACCCTTTGTGATGTGTTACAAGCTTTTTGTTTGTTTGTTTCCGTTTGCCACTTATTTTTGATTTTTCTCTCTTTTTAGTGCCATGAAGTTTTTCATATTTTTGCATACTTGCATTTATCAACTGTTAATTTTTTGTATCCTGAATTTTTTGTCATGATTAGGAAGGTCTTCTCTCCAAGGATAGAAAGCATTTTTCCTATGGTTCTCTTTAATATTTTAACATTTCAATCTTTGAGCCATTTGGAATTTATGCTGGTTTATAATGAGGAATAAAGCCAACTCAGTTTTTTTTTGTTAAAAAAAAAAGGTTTTTTTTTGTTATTATCCAGATGGCTCATTATTATCTTAATGTTAGTTGTTGAATCTTATCCATGACCATTATTTTCAAATCTTATTTATTAATCATATGATTACAGGGTTATTTTTTATAATGACAAAGTATAACTTAATGTTTAACAATATGTAAAGTATAAAATAATTTATATTACATTCATTTAATAGAATCTTAGTGTTTTCAAGGCTCTTCAATTACATGTTAGAATTCTCAAGATAAATTAAGAAAAGCAAAATCAAAACAATAAATGCCAAGTGATCCCAATAAAAAGCAAAAGAGTACTGTCTTGGCCAACAGGTACAAAAGAGTATCTGTCTTATAAAAACAGGTGGAAGGAAATACATTAAAATTTAAGAGTAGTTATCTCTGCCTTCAAAAAAGGTTTATTTGGAATGAAGATGTTTCTTTTTAATAATATGATAACCCCTGACAAGTGCTACTGAAAACATATACACGCAAAAAAAAAAAACTTATGGTATACCTAGACAGCATATTAAAAAGCAGAGACATTACTTTGTCAACAAAGGTCCATCTAGTCAAGGCTATGGTTTTTCCAGTGGTCATGTATGGATGTGAGAGTTGGACTATAAAGAAAGCTGAGTGCCGAAGAATTGATGCTTTTGAACTGTGGTGTTGGAGAAGACTCTTGAGAGTCCCTTGGACTGCAAGGAGATCCAACCAGCCCATCCTAAAGGAGATCAGCCCTGGGTGTTCATTGGAAGGACTGATGTTGAAGCCGAAACTCCAATACTTTGGCCCCCTGATGCAAAGAGCTGACTCATTTGAAAAGATCCTGATGCTGGGAAAGATTGAAGGCAGGAGGAGAAGGGGATGAGAGAGGATGAAATGGTCGGATGGCATCACCGACTCAATGGACATGGGTTTGGGTGGACTCAGGGAGTTGGTGATGGACAGGGAGGCCTGGCGTGCTGCGGTTCATGAGGTCGCAAAGAGTCACATACAGCTGAGCTACTGAACTGAACTGAACTGATACATGTCCTTTGTAAAATCATTTTATTTACTTATTTAAAAAAATACTTATTTTTATTTTATTTATTCGGCTGCACCGAGTCTTAGTTGCAGCATGCGAGTTTTTAGTTGCAGTATGTGGGATTTAGTTCCCTGACCAGGGATAGAACCCAAGCCACCTACATTAGGAACATAGAAATTTAGCTACTGGACCACCAGGGAAGTCCCTAACACCATTTAAAAAATACATATATTTAAAGGTGGGAGATAAATAAAATGTATTTTTCCCCTTGGGAAAATTTCCTTTGATTCTATCCAAACTCCTAAGACTTGTGCTGTGGCACACTGTCCACATTCTTGGATGTCAAGAATGTGTTTTCTATTTCCTTTCTTCTTAGATGTTTCCTTTCTCTCCCTCAGCTCAGGGGACAATGTTTTCTTGTTATTTCAGGCTCACCTTGGTCATAATGAAGGGATTTAGCTTTACCAAGGGCCTCGGTCTTTGGCATTTCCTATGATCATTTCTTTGATCATAGAAGCAATATAGAAACACAGCAAAACCAAAAAAAAAGTTCAAAAAATATAAAATACAAAATGGAAACTAGAGGTCTCCTTTCCCACCCACTCCAGTGTTATTCCTCAATGAAAACCACTTTGAACAATTTTTAGTTGTAGTTTTTCTGCTAATTATCATAATAAATATTATGTTTTACTTTTTTAAAAATGTATTTTTGGTTGTGGTGGGTCTTCGCTGCTGCACGTGGGCTTTTTCTAGTTGCGGCGGGTGGGGGCTACTCTTCGTTGTGGTGCAGGAGCTTCTCACTGCGGTGCTTCTCTTGTTGTGGAGCACCGGCTCTGGAGCACAGGCTCAGTAGTTGTGGTACACAGGCTGAGTTGCTCCGGGGCATATGGGGTCTTCCTGGACCAGGGATAGAACCTGTGTCCCCTGCTTGGCAGGCGGATTTTTATCCACTGGACCACCAGGGAAGTCCTTTCTCCAGCTTTAAATTTCGAAAAATTTCAGACTTACAGAGAAGTTGCAAGAATTCACCCAGAGGTTTCAACTGTTAACAGCTTTTTCTCACTCTACATATATACGTATTCTTTTTGCTGAACCATTTGAGGAACAGTTATAGGCATGATGCCATTTCTCCCCAAAATACTACAACATGCATGACTGAAGAGGAAGGACATTCTTCTCCATAACTACAATACAGTTCTCTCACTCAGAAAACACAGCACTGATTTGTTGTTCAGTCACTCATTTGTGTCCGACTCTTTGTGACCCCATGGACTACAGCATGCCAGGCTTCCCTGTCCTTCACTATCTCCCAGAGCTTGCTCAGATTCATGTCCATTGAATCGGTGATACCATCCAACCATCTCATGCTCTCTTGCCCCCTGCTCCTCCTGCCTTCAGTCTTTCCAGGAGGAGATGATTATGTAATAAAGTATCCATATTCAAATTTCTGCAATTGTCCAGTAATGTCCCTCTAACTTTTTAAAAATCCAGGATCCAATCACTCGTCACACATTGATCTGAGTTGCTGAGTATTCAGCTTCTTTAATGTAGAAGAGTCTGGTTTTTCTTTCATGACACTGGTTTTTCAAAGAGGTGTGCTGTTTTGCAGGATGTTTCTCCATCTGGATTTGTCTGATACTTTCCTCATGATTAGTTTCAGCTTCTATATTTTTGGAAGGAGTACTACATAGATGCTACATAGTACTACATAGATCTTTCTCGGTGTCACATATCACTGGGCACATGAGGTCAGTTTGTCCCATTATTATTATTATTATTATTTCTAGCTGCGTGGCATGTGGAATCCTAGTCCCCTGACCAGGGATTGAACCCATGACCCCTGAGTTGGAGGCAAAGAGTCTTAACCACTGGACCACTGGGAAACTCCTAGTCCTGTTATTATTGATGGTAAATGTGGACATTTTATTAAGGTGCTAATCTGCCAGATTCCTGCATTGTCAAAGTACCTTTTCCCCTCTGTCATTAATGAGTAGTAATCTGTGGGGTGATACTTAGAAACCCTGTGAGCATCCTGTTCTCTGACAGTCTTTCACTCAGTGGTTGTAATAGCCAACGATGAATCCTGCCTGAATCACTCATTACATGCAGTGGTAAAGCAGTGGCTTTTCTAATTCCGTTATTTCTTCTACACTTATGAGCTGGCATTTTTCTATGAGAAATAGCTTTCCTTTCTTTCCCTCTCTTTGCTTTAACTTTTATTTTTAAATATCAGATTAGGGACTTCCCTGTTGGTCCAGTGGGCTTCCCTGGTAGCTCAGTTGGTAAAGAATCGGCCTGCAATGCAGGAGACCCTGGTTCGATTCCTGGGTTGGGAAGATCCACTGGAGAAGGGATAGGCTATCCACTCCCGTATTCTTGCGCTTCCCTTGTGGCTCATCTGGTAAAGAATCCACCTGCAATGTGGGAGACCTGGGTTCAATCCCTGGGCTGGGAAGATCCCCGGGAGAAAGGAAAGGCTACTCACTCCAGTATTCTGGCCTGGAGAATTCCATGGACTGTATATCCATGAGGTCACAAAGAGTCAGACACGACTGGGCGACTTTCACTTTCACTTGTTGGTCCAGTGGCTAAGACTCCATGCTCCCAATGCAGGGACACAGGTTCAATCCCTGGTAGGGAACTAGATCATGTATGCTGCAACTAAAGATTCCACAGGCCACAACTAAGACCTGGCACAGCCAAATACATAAATAAAATTTTAAAAAATATAGGTTTATGGAATGTAAAATTACACATCAATAAAGTTGCTTTTTAAAAAGCTATCAGATTAGAGCACATGCATAGCATATTCATGCTATGATATTCAAATGATCAATCCCATCATTATTTATTTCAACACCCAAATTATTCCAAATCTGGCCAGTAAGAGACCCTTCCATCTGGTTCCCTTTTTCTCCATACAGTAATTCCCATCCATTTTGGAGCACTTTCTTACATTCCAGCACAAGATGTTCTAGGTTCATCTTGTCTTCTCCCTGCCCTGACCCCAGTATCAGCCATTTCCCTTAGGAGTCTTCCATTATAAACATGGTATAAACTAGAGCAAATTTCCTTCCTTCTACCTTAACTTCCCTTGCCACTTCCCAAATTTGATAGGTATTTACTTTTAGTGTTGTCAAGATGTATACCATTACATTTTGATCTGCACTTATAGTTACACTAATTCATTCTTTTTTTTTAAAGCATTAATTTTCTTAAACTTTTTATTTTCTATTGGGGGACAGTAGATTAACAGTGTTGTGACAATTTCAGGTGAACAGCAAAGGGACTCAGCCGTACATATACATGTATCCATTCTCCCCCAAACTCTCCTCCCATCTAGCCTGCCACATAACACTGAGCAGATTTCCTCGTGCTCCACAGTAGGTCCTTCTCGGCTGTCCATTTTAAACATAGCAATGTGTCCAGGTGCATCCCAGACTCCCCAAGTATCCCTTCCCCCCATCTCTCTTCCCCAGCAACCATAAATTCGTTCTCCAAGTCTGTGAGTCTCTTTCTGTTGTGTAAGTAATAAACTATTTCCTTCTTTGCTTATAGGTTGCTTCTGAAAATTTAAAACCAACAATTGAGATGTATTTTATGACTATATATAATTCCTATTGGAAACAACTATGCATTTGATCTCACATTTTTGTGTAGATATGAGTCTTTTAGAGGGGCTTGTTAAAGATTCCTATTCCTCAGCCCCATCCCCAGAGTTCTGAATCAATACATTTAAGTGGTCTGGTGAATCTAAGACATTCTGAAGAAACAGGATTGGCTGCATAAAAAAGGAAATATATTCCTATATCATTGAAATTTGGCTACTTGATTGAGAATTCTTCATCAGCCCCTAAAGAATTAAGAATTATTTTCTTTCCAGCTGTATTCCATTTTTCTGGATCATACACAGCCCAGGCTATTCCTTGTATCCCATATCATGCTCTTTCTGGATACTTTAAACATTTCTACACTTTCTAGAGTAATTTTTTCACATTGGATATATGTAGTAAAATTTCTAAGCCATTTAGCAAGAATAGCTTCATTTTACTCTCATACTTAGTGGACAGTTTGGTTTAATAAGTGGAAAGTTTGCTGTTGGTCGGATTGATGCTCTTCTTGAAGCAAGGTGTTTTTCATCCTCTGGATTCTTTTAGGATTTTTTTTCTTTATTATTAGGGTTCTGAAATTTCATTTTGATGTGCCTTGGTATAGATATTCCTTTAGACTGAAGATTTTTATATATTTTTTGTTGTTCAGTCGCTAAGCCAAGTCTGACGCTAGGAATTAAGAGTTAGGAGTTAGATCTCCTTTATGTATTCCTTTGGATATATGATAATTATCACAGTTGGGTTTTCTTGTCACAGTCTCTTCCAGCAGACTTAAAAGATCAACAAGAGAGGATGGAATATCTTTTTAAAACTCTGGATTCTTAATCTCTAGCACAGTGCCTGGCACATGACACAATGGTCAATAAATGCTTGTTGAATGTGTGATTATGCAATATTCTGAGCAATAAAGTCTTAAAGTAGGAGATAATTTGCCCCATGGTTCATATAGTACACTGGTTAACAAACTGAGAAGCCTTTCAACAGATTGAACAAAGATAGCGAGATTGTAAAGCTACAGCAGATTCCTTCTAGATCAAACAGGCTGCCTTCTCCCTAAGCCTGGGTTTTGTTGTTGTTTAGTCATGCAGTCGTGTCCGACTCTTTTGCGACCCCATGGACTGTAGTCCACGAGGCTCCTCTGTCCATGGGATTTCCAGGCAAGAATACTGGATTGGGTTGCCATTTCCTTCTTCCGTGGATCTTCTTGACCCAGGGATTGAACCTGCATCTCCTACACCGGCAGGTGGATTCTTCTATCACTGAGCCCCGAGGAAAGCCCATTTATTTATTTAGCCAAAGACAACTTTCTTATTCTTCTTTTTTAATACTATGTCTCCCTTTTAATTTTGTCTCTTCTCTTCTAATTTTAGACCGATGTTGACTTCTTAGGTCTATTTTCTGAATATTTCTCCATATTTCCCATCTATTTGTCTTTTTGTTCCGTTTTGGGAGACTTCTTTATTTTCCAGTTTATAAACTGTGTCAGTGGGTTGTGTGTGTTGTTAGTCTAGCTTTCCTGTTGGGGACTTGGTGTGAAGCATGCAGGTTGGGGACACACTGCCAAAAAGTGGAGTTTTACTCCGAGCATAGTGTATGATTGTGTATTTCACCTCTAGATGACGTTGTCTTCCTTTTCCTGCCCTCTGTCCCTCAGAGAGGGCCAGAGTTGCCTCTCTCTGCTTCTCATGAGGGCCCCACTGCCCTCACTAGGATGTTTCCCTAGGCAGGTTTTTCCTCACAGAGACATTCTCTCTCATTATCCCAAATCCAAAGCTGTATCCTGCGCCAAGTGTTAGGTGGAACAACAGGGGGAGGAACCTACCAGTCTCGCTGTGATTGATGGGACACTGCTTGAATTATCCTGGCCACTCCTGCCCCCACCTCTACCACTTTTGCTCTTCCTAAAGTTAATGCAGAGCTTGGAGTTTTAGGGTATGGCATACTTAGGGCTCTGGAGTCAGACGACCTGGGTTCAAATCCCTTCTCTGTTGCAAGTCAACCCTGTGAATCTCACTGTCTGATCTGTAAAATGGGGATTATAATATATGCAGGCATCCGTGCAGTAAATGCTCACTTATTCTTAGTGCCTGAGAAAACTATGAACTCTGATATGCTGAACTGTGATTGAATCTTCTTTTTTCCTATCAATCTGATCCCACCTATTTTCTTTTTTTTTTTTTTTTAATGTTTTTATTTATTTATTTATTTATTTTTTAATTTTAGTTGGGGGCTAATTACTTTACAATATTGTAGTAGTTTTTGCCATACATCGACATGAATCAGCCATGGGTTCACATGTGCTCCCCCTCCCAAACCCTCCTCCCACCTCCCTCCCCCTCCCATCCCTCAGTGTCATCCCAACGCTCCATCCCTGAGCATCCGTCCCATGCATAGAACATGGAATGGTGTTCTGCTTCACATATGACAATATACATGTTTCAATGTTATTGTCCCAGAACGTCCAACCCTCACCTTCTCCCTCAGAGTCCACAGGACTGTTCTATGCATCTGTGTCTCTTATTCTGTCTCACATATAGGGTTACCATTACCATCTTTCAAATTCCATATACATGCATTAGTATACTGTATTGGTGCTTTTCTTTCTGGCTCACTTCACTCTGTATAATGGGCTCCAGTTTCATCCATCTCAATAGAACGGATTCAAATGTATTCTTTTTAATGGCTGAGTAATATTCCATTGTGTATATGTACCACAGCTTCCTTATCCATTCGTCTGCCGATGGACATCTAGGTTGCTTCCATGTCCTGGCTATTGTAAACAGTGCTGCGATGAACATTGGGGTACACGCGTCTCTTTCAATTCTGGTCCTATTTTCTTTTTAGATTTTTTTTTACCAAAGTAGCAAATGTACATTATTTTAAAGAACAAACACTTTGTAAGTCTTATAACTGGAAATCAGCACCCGTTGCTCCATCCTGCCCCTCTCTCAAGCATCATTCCCTAGAAGCCACCAGTTGCAACCCTTGAAAGTTTTTTCATTATTCACCACCAAGTTTCCAAGAAACTTGGAACTTATTATACTGTTACTATAATTAACTTATTATAATGTCTTTCGCTATTTCTCAGTTTTACTTATCTATTGACTTCCTACTGTGAAACATAGGTTAGTGCTCATACTTTCCCCCACACCTCATTCCACTCTCCACTGAGATAAGATACACATTTATTCCCATTATTATTACATGTAAATATTATTCCATAGCTTGAAGCTGAGCTCTAGTGTCTTGGGATGAACATTTCTTTACTTATACACCCTTCTGGTTCTTTCTAGGATTAGTAATCATTTTGTAACTTATTCATTAATATTTTTTTCTATTTTTGGCCACACAGCATGAAAGATTGAACCTATGCCCCCTGCAGTGGAAACACACAGACTTAACCACTGGACCACCAGGGAAGTCCTTCATTTAATGTTTCTTAGAGAGAAAGCACATGCTCAGTCATGTCTGACTCTTTGTGACCCCATGGACTGTAGCCCACTAGCCTCCTCTGTCCATGGAATTTTTCAGGCAAGAATACTGGAGAGGGTTGCTATTTTCTTCTCCAGGGTATCTTCCTGACCCAGGGATCAAAACCACTTCTCTTTTGTCTTCTGTATTGGACTCTTTACCACTAGTGCCACTCAGGAACGTTTCTATATACCTATAATAAATCTATCCCCAAACTTTCCTCTCAAAAGTCACCACCCAATAGGTTAAAACATACTGCCTGATGTTAGGTTTTGCTTTTTTTTTTGGCATCATCACCCCTGGAGTCCTCTGTCCCCCTGTGGATTGCCCTGCTTGCATCTGGACTGGTTGCACTTAGGGCCTGCTGCACGCTGTCATCCTTGGACTTCTCTTTACCATCATCCTGGAAATCCCACCACTCCTCTCCCCTGTTAGAAGCTCTGTGACAAACTGGAAAACTGGATGTGAAGAAAAAGGTCTCCATTTGATTCCTGGCCCTTCAGTGTTAACCACGTTCCTGTGTCTCTCAGTATCAGTCAGGTTCTTGCCAGCTTGGCACACAAGGATTCGCTGGAAGGCCAGAGGGACTCAGGATAGATGAGAGGTCTCAGTAGTAGGAACCAGAGGTTCCAGAGGCTGGAACAATCTGTCCAAGATGCCCCCACCGACTCGGATGCTCGTTGCGAACAGCTTGGCCTTACTCACTTGGGATTCAAAGTGCTGAATGACCAAGCCAAAGGTCTTGTGGATACATCGCTTACATCCTAACAATCCACTTACAGTCTAACACTGCTAACACAGTTGTTTCCTCTCAGATAGGGAGGGGGCATTGAAAACTGGATAGCCAAAACAAACGGACATGTCTACTGTACTCTTTGAGTCTGTCTCCCCATCTACACAATAATAAAATAATAATAATATCAGTTTATAAATGGTATGTAGCTTGGAGATTAGATGAGATGATAAGAAAGCAATACAGTGCCTGGCTCATGTAGATTTTTTATAACTGTTGGTTTGATCTGGGCAGGAGGATGAAAATATTCTATGTGGATGGAGTGATAGAAGCCAACACTGAGAGGCCAGAAAATCTGAAAAGAAAGAGCTGAGGAAGTGTGGGGTTCCCCAGCATGGAAAGCAGATTTGGAGAGGAGGGACAGGGCCCTGTCCTGTTTGGGCAGCAGCCACTGAGAATGGTTCCACTTGGCCTCCTGGGCCTTTGTTCTCCTGGATGCAGCTGCTCAGAACTGGGTCAGGACCTGGACTCAGCTGAGATGGAGTCAGCATGCAGACCAGAGAAGGAAGAGCGGGGGCCCCGAGAAGGAAAGCCAGGTACATGGAGGTCAGGGATCAACCAGGCATGTGGAAACAGCCACTCATGGATTGATAACGTCTGGCCCTTAGGTTCTCTTCAAGAGAAAAAGGGGAAGAAATGCACTCCTCCCACCTTTCCCTGCTGGGTCCAACCACATTACCAACAAAGAAGAGTAGAATGTGGAGAAGGAGGTCAGGGCCCATTAGCAAACACGGGAAAGTGAGATCCTATCTTCAGCTCAGCAGCTGTGACTGCTAAGCCATCTAGCAAGAGTTCTCTCCTTGGAGGAGCCTCCCTGCCCTTCCTCGGGGCTCTCAGGGACCATCCCTGCCAACTCTGGGCTCCCTTGGGGCTCTGTCCAGGCTCTGGCCTGGCCATGCCACACGGCATGTGGGACCTTAGTTCCCTGTGAAAGTGAAAGTTGCCCAGTCGTGTCTGACTCTTTGCGACCCATGGAATTCTCCAGGCCAGAATACTGGAGTGGGTAGCCTTTCCCTTCTCCAGGGGATCTTCCCAACCCAGGGATTGAACCCAGGTATCCCACATTGCAGGTGGATTCTTTACCAGATGAGCCATAAGGAAAGTCCAAGAAAACTGGAGTGGGTAGCCTATCCCTTCTCCAGGGGATCTTCCCAACCCAGGAATCAAACCAAGGTCTCCTGCATTGCAGGCAGATTCTTTACCAACTGAGCTATGAGGAAAGCCCTGACCAGGGATTAAACCCTTGTCCCCTGTAGTGGAAGCATGGAGTCCTAACCACTACATCACCAGGGAATTCCAGGAAATTTTTAAACATATTTACTTATTTGACTGCACCGGGTTGTAGCTACGGCATGTGGGATCTAGTTCCCTGACTAGGGATCAAACATGGGTTTCCTGTATTGAGGGTACAGAGTCTTAGCCACTGACCTACCAGGGAAGTCCCCAGAAAATGTTTTTAAAAAGAATGCATCTAGAATTGAACTGAGCCTTAGATAAATGGAAGGAAAAGGAAAAAAAATATTTCAGAGACTGTGGCAGGAACAATATGGCTAGAAAGATAGGGCACAAATGACAGACTGACTTGAAAGAGGGAACCATCTGGTTTTGTTGGGGGGTTTTTTTTGGTTTTTTTTTTTGGCTATAGTGCATGGCATTTGGCATCTTAGTTCTCAGTTCCCTGACCAGGGATCCAACCCGCACCCCCTGCAGCAGAAGTGTGGAGTCTTAACCACTGGACCACCAGGGAAGTCCTAGTAGCCAGCTGTTTTGGGAGGGAAATGGACATTTGTGCTTTCTCAAATATTTTGTCTGGTCTGGAGAGAAAGGTATAATTATTCCTATTTTACAGATGAGGCAGCTGAGGCTCAGAGAGGAGAAGTGACTTGCCCAGAAAATGGCTGAATAGGAATATAATTAGACCTGTCTAATTCCTGAGCCTAGAGAAGAAGATGATGGAATTCATAGCCCTAAAGGTGGGCATAGTTTGGGGTCCCTGGCCAAGCACCCAATGCCCATGTCACCAACCTCTTGCCTTAACAGAAGGAGATACATGTGCCTTGATCCTGATTCCACAGTGTGACCCCTGTGCTGGTGCAGGAGAGAGTCGAGGCAGTAAATGGCAGGTGGTTTCATGCCCCCAGCCCTTGATATACACAGCTACTCCCAGTTAATGTGCTGTCCTTCCCTCACCCACCTCCTACTCTCCTGGTCCTCTTCTTCCAAGTTTGAATCAAGCCTCTCCTACCTTCAGGCCCCTCAGGATGCCTGCTGGAGTTGACTTGACACTTGACCGGGCATTAAGCCTCTGCCTCCTCTACCAGCACCTGGCACCAGGCGGTGCCCTTGAATGTTTGCAGAGTGAATGGGTGTGCGCATGTGCCTGGGGAATCCCTATCCTCCAGGCTTCCAGGGAAAGGCAAGGCATCTGATGCCCCAGCCCTTTTCTGTCTCTCCTCTCCTGCCCTGCTCTGTCCCATTGATGAGGTCAAGGCCTTGCTAAGTCCCTCCAGCCTAAAGGTCAAGGCAGCCACACCTGTCTGCAGAAGCCAGTGGGTCTCCCAGGCAGAGCGGAAAAGTCTGCCCCACCCCCTGACCCTGCCAGGCTGGGCGTGGGAGAGCAGAGGGCACAGGGAACAGGGCAGGGTGGGTAGGGCTGGGAAGAGCTGAGCAACCAGGCCACGGGACCACCTTTGAGAGAAGGAGGCTACCTGCCTGCTGTCTACCCAGGGGGCAAGCCAGCTGGGGAGGAACCACCTGTGCCCTCTCCTGACCTGCCCTGAGAGCATAAGAAAGCAGTCAGCCCTGGACCCACTGTCAGATGTCTGCAGTCCAGTCTTCACTGGACACTTGGTTAGAGCCAGGCTGGGAGTGGGTGGGTTGTAAAGATGAGTAAGATCCATTTCCTCCTCTAGGGGAGCTCACACCAGACATTAAAGGGACACTAAAATATAGCAATACTCACTGAGCACTTGAGCGCCAGACACTGATCTAAGTGCACAGATACCCATGACTAATGGGATGGTCACAACAATGCATGGGGATAATGAGGCACAGAGAGATTGATAAGGTTGCCTGGGGGGTTTCCCTGGCCATCCAGTGATTAAAACTCTGTGCTTCCGCTGCAGGGGCCATGGGTTCCATCCCTGGTCGGGGGACTAAGATTCTGCATGCTGCATTTCATGGCCAAAAAAATAAAAAGAAGATTGTCCAGGATCACACAGTAGGTTGCGTGTTGGGATCCACAGTAGGCATCTGGCAAACGGGGTCCCTGCATTTAGACTTCACACCACATCCTCTATGCCAACCCCAGTGCTGGCTACCCCAGCCCACACATGCAGCATCTAAATCCTGGCCCTGCCTCCTCATCAGCAGGTTGGTAGGCTCCGTAAACTTGTTGTTGGTTAGTTACTAAGTCATGTCCGATTCTGTTGTGACCCCGTGGACTATAGTCTGCCAGGCTCCTCTGTCCATGGGATTCTTGTCCCAGGCAAGAATACTGGAGTGGGGTTGCCATTTCCTTCTCCAGGGGATCTTCCCAACCCAGGGATCAAACCTGTGTCTCTTGCATCTCCTGCATTGGCAGGCAGTTTCTTTACCACTGAGCCACCTGGGAATTTGCCCCTTTGTAAATGTTCCAGGCACCAAAGTGTGTTTTAGGTCCTTTAGGGTATCACTACTTTTGTTGCCCTTTACCACCCCCCATGGTTACATTTGTCCTGTGGGCTTGTCTTCTCATCCTGTGGAAGCTTCAGGCTCCCGGGACTCATCGGTCTCACAGGACCATGGAGGGTTTTGCACAACATAAGTGATCAGGTGTGGCTGTGGTCTAGTGGGCTGATGGAGGGTGCTTTCTCTTCCCTGGGTCTCTGGGACATGAACAAAGTCATGCTCAGCCTGTACACTGGAACTACCTGGGGAGTTTTAACCACTGCTGAAGCCAAGATCCCACTCCCAGAGGTTCTGCTGTAATTGGTGTGGGGTGCAGCCTGAGTGTTAGGATTTTAAAACTCTCCCGGGATGATTCTGATGTGCATTCAGGGCTGAGAACTCCTTTAATGTAATGTGCCAGTTATTAACATTAATTGCACATCTCTCTGTCTGAGAGTAAGTGCTAGGCACTTGGATACCCTTAGGAGACAATAGGAAACAAGACAGTTATGGTCTCTTACCTTGTGACATTCACATTCTAGTAATTCAGCTTAACAGACTTTGCTGGGTTGGGGATATCAGGAAGTGCATGGGTACAAAGATGAACAAGGCGTTGTCCTTGCCCTTGAGGAAGAGAGAAGTGGACATTCATTACAACTAAAATAGAGGAAAGGGAATGTCAATTGGGTAGAAACCAAGAGTGGTAGGCTTCACAGGAGGAGCCATCTAGCAGGGAGATCAGGGAAGTCTCCATGAAAGGTATGATTCCTGAGAGGGCCCTTGAAGAATGGATAGGATTTTGTAGGATGGAATGAAGCGGTGATGATGGAAGGGCTTAAACAAAAACATGGAGGCAGGAACAGCCAATAAGCCAAGCTGGCAAGAGAGCTGATGTGCACACACAAGAGGGAAGAAGATGTGTGTACGCAGTGGGGAAATACAGGTCAGAGCCTTAAATGCCAGGGGAGGCATCTAGATCCATGCAGGAACCAAGGCTGAGTGCATAATTCTTAGCTGTTAATACCTGGACCTCCTCCTGACTTCATCCTGGAGTAGGTGTCCTTGCTGCCGCCACCCTCAGGGTCTCCCCTTCGCTGCCACTCTTGCCTTGGTCCCATGTTCAGTGTTCAGTTGCTGCCCTCAGCATCTGATGAAGTTACTCCACCCCAAACACAAAATGCATTTCCAGGTGGTACCTCCCTAGGCAATGCATTTGGCAGGCACAGAGGAACGAGCACCAAACTGAGAATCAGGAGGGGGCCTGGCTCTAATCCTAGTTCTGTCTCTTACCAGTTGTGTGACCTTGGGCAACTCCTCTTCTCTGAGAATCAGTTTCCTCATCTGAAAAATGACCAGGCTGGATGGAATGATTGATAGTGACCCTTACCGCTGCAGCATTTTTTGACTAGTTTGCTGTGTGTCAATCCAAGAATGTTCACTTTGCCCTGGACAAGGACATTGCTGCTGCAAAATAGATATTAAGCATGAGACTCAGAGTGGGAAGGGATGGCAAGGTGACGTGTAGGTGCTTGGGCAACACAGCTGAGCCCAACCTTGCATTCATCGTAGTGCAGGGTCTGGCCATGTAAATGAAGACCCTTCCAGATGATTCCAGCCCCCAGCCATTCAAGTCACTCCCACCCACTCAAGTCTCCTTAGTTGAAGCACCAGACATCCTAGAGCAGAGATAAGCCATATATACTGTGCATTGTCAGTGTTTCTAACCCTCAAAACATGAGTCAAACAAAACTGCTTCATGCCACAAGGCTGGGGTGGTTTGTTACATAGCAATAGATAACAGGAAATGGGGGAGGAGGTGTTTGAAGGGTGGTCTGAGGATGAAGGTTCCACCTTATGCTGGAGAAACTTTTCTAGTGGGTATCCTCCTGAGCCCATTGACTTGGAGAACCACCTCTGGTCTTGGATATTACTCTACTCAAGGTAGCCGGGTACTCTTGGGAGAGGTGGCTCAAAGCCTGTGCTGTCCTGGAATGTTGTCAAGTTTATGGACAAGGAAGCTCGGGCATCTTTCTAGAGGCTGTCACAGATGCTGAGGTACCAGTTAGTTGCGGGGTGGGGGAGGGTTGGTTCATCTGTACATCTCAGCACCCCAGTATCTAGGAAGGCTAAACTGGGGACGGGGAGTTGCTCATGTGAGTAGAGATCCTCTGTGTGTGTGGGTGTGTGCGCGCGCGCTTAGTCATTAAATAGTGTCAGACTCTTTTCAACCCCGTGGACTGTAGGCTCCTCTGTCCATGGGATTTTCCAGGCAAGAATACTGGTGTGGGTTGTCATTTCCTCCTCCAGGGGATCTTCCCAACCCAGGGATCCAGCCTGAGGATCCTAAGTCTCCTGCATTGGCAGGCAGGTTCTTTTCTGCTGAGCCACCTGGGAAGCCCCATAGAGATCCTCAAGGTGCATCTTATACACTCTGTCTCATTTCAGCTCACAGTAGTTCTGTTAGATGCTGTAAGAAGGGGTGTTTGCCTACTTGACTGATGAAGAACAAATTCAGGGACTTCCCTGGCAGTCCAGTGGTTAAGACTTCCCACTTCCACTGCAGGGGGTAGGGGTTCCATCCCTGGTGGGTGAACCTGCATGGCCAAAAAAAAAAAAAAAAAAAGAAAAAAGAAAAAGAAAAAAATCACACATTAATTAAAAGAAAAAAAAAAGGAATAAGTTCAAGTGCCATGACCAAGACTGGTAATGGCAGAGCTTTGAACCAAATAAAAGACTGAATCTCTGTAACTCTGTCCTCTGGGACTATCTTAAGGAGCTGCCTGGATGGCCTAGGGGGGAAGTTCTGGGAAGGGGCCTTCATTTCTTTAAACATCCTCTTGAATTTCCCTGGTGGCTCAGATGGTTAAAGCCTACAATTGTCTGCCTACAATGCGGGAGACCCAGGTTCAATCCCTGGGTCAGAAGATCAAAAGAAGGAAATGGCAACCTACTCCAGGATTCTTGCCTGGAAAATCCCATGGACAGAGAAGCCTGGTAGGCTACAGTCCAGGGGGCTGCAAAGAGTTGGACACAGTTGAGCGACTTCACTTTCACTTTGTCTTGAAATAAGACCACTGAACTTGATTTACATTCTGTTTCCATTTCCTTCCACCACCCCCTCCACTCTCATTCCTTTTTCCTCCTGGGATTTTTGGCAGGAGGAGGAGAGCAACACTCCACTCCCCAGTCTTTCACTCGGGAAGGCAGGAGGGTGATGAGGGGCTTCACTCATCAACGTGCCAGGCAGGGCTGGGGGCACAGAGGCCAGGCTGCTCCCAAGCGGGGGTGGGGGTGAACGGCCGGGGAGGTGAGGAGGGAAGTGTTCCCCCACCCCCATCACGGCCCCCACCCTACTGTGAACCGTGGATGGTAAGGTTTCCACTCTGGCTGGGAGGAAGGAAGAGGCCTGCTCCCTGGTGGGACTTCTCTCACGGTGCGCGCGTGGAAGCGGGGGACAAGGAAATACCACTTTCTGAATGATCTTGCTGGGCTATATCGACTATATCAGCTCATGGACACCAGTTTCCAGGTGAGGCCTGGAAAGGTTAGCTGACTTGTTCAAAGCCACAAAGCATGTAAGAGGCAGAGTCCGCAAAAACGCCAGGTCTTGCGACTGGCTCTCGCCCCCTCTCCTGGGAGCCTCGGCTTTTGGAGGTACCCGATCCGACCTGTCAGGGAGGCTTGCGGCAGGGGGCGCTCCGAGCCGGGTTTCGGGCCTCCGGGCGCGCCTCCAGCCGGCGCCTGGGACGGGACCCGCCGCTCCGCCTCCTCGGTGGCTCTGCGGGCGGGCGGACGAAGGGAGCAGAGCAGATCCGAGAGCAGCGCGCCCCGCCGGGCCCCCGGTGCCCACCGCGCCCCTACGCCCGCCGCCGCGTAGCCTCCCGCCGTGAGTAGCGCCCGTCTGCGGGCTCGACGGGCGGGGGACGGGGTGCGCGGTCCGGGGCTGGGCAGGAGGGGGCAAATTGCTCCGGGGAGTTAGCCGCCTATTCCCTGTCGCCGCCCCCCTCCCCGGTTATGGCCAGTCTTGGCCTTAGGCGCTCTGGCCGGCTCTCGACCTCGGGGACCTGACTGCTGGGCCCCTAAGGCTGGCTTCGAAGTCTGCCCTTTTGACCAGAAGGATCGGGTGGGAGCGGTGGGCAGACCGGGCGCCTAGTGGGGAGATGGGAGAGAGACTTCCATCAAGTTAGGACTCCTTGACGGGGGAGAGCACCCCAGATTTCCGAGAGGAGAGGGGATCTGAGCTTCTCAGCATCCTACACTTCACTTACCTGCTTCTCCTCCTTGTGCGAGGAGCTGATGCGAGGAGGCTGCTCCATCCTTACCCAGTCAGCTTTCTCAGCGGCAGAAGGAAGCTGTGGTCCCTGACGTCTGGAGCCTGGGATGGGGCATGGTTAGGGTGGGCAGAGGGCCAGCCAGTAGTCTGCAGCAGCCTGGGGTTTTGACCCCAGCGTTGTCAACAGTTGACCTGACTCTGGGCTAGGCGTTGTGGATGGCTCATGGCATGTGTGGATCTGGCTGATCCTCACTGTAACTCTGCAAGGGGGAGGTTAGTCTTCTCACTTTGGGGAGGAGAGGTAGCCCAGAAGGGTGAGCACGGAGGCCATACAGGTGGTGGTAGGTTAGGAGGGCACGCTGAAAGAGAGGATGCCTAACTGCTGCCTCACTGGCTGGTGGGAAGGTCCTAGGGGCAGGTGAAGAGAGCACATGCCCTGGTATTTGAGAATCCAGTGGGGGTGGCGGGGGGCAGCTGGAGGTTGTCGCTGTGTTTTCTGACATTGTGTTTCTCAACTGCTTTGTATATGGCATTCCTTGGGAGAGTCCTGGTGACTGAGGGATGCCGGCACATTGGCCTCTTCACTATTGCTTCTGGAGTCCTGTTTGTCCCCAAACCACCCGTCTCCCGAGATGTTTTTAGCTTCTGAAGTGGTTCCATTCAGCAGCCTTGAGAGAGGCTTGGGCAGGGGCACAGGGGTGTGTGGATGTGAGTGGGTGTGGGACAAGTTTTCCACTGGTAGGAAGGAGACCTGAACTGACCCTGACCCACTCCCTGTTCAGTTCAGTCTCTCAGTCATGTCCAACTCTTTGCGACCCCATGGACTGCAGCACGCCAGGCTTTCCTTCCATCATCAACTCCCAAAGCCTGCTCAAACTCATCCATCGAGTCGGTGATGCCATCCAACCATCTCATCCTCTCTCGTCCCCTTCTCCTCCTGCCTTCAATCTTTCTCAGCAGCAGGGTCTTTTCCAATAAGTCAGTTCTTTGCATCCGGTGGCCAAAGTATTGGAGTTTCAGCTTCAGCATCAGTCCTTCCAGTGAATATTCAGGATTGATATCCTTCAGGATGGACTGGTTGGATCTCCTTGCAGTCCAAGGGACTCTCAAGTGTGTGCAGGGGTGCGTGGATATGAGTGGGTGTGGGACAAGTTTCCCACTGGCAGGATGGAGACCTGAACTGACCCTGACACCCTCCCTGAAGCCTCCGCAGTTGTTAGATGTGGGAATGAGCAAGCAGGCTGCCCAGCAGAGCTGGACCTTCACCAGGAAGATAGTTTTCTCATGTCCACTTAGGCAGGAGGCTGAGCTTCTCTGAGTCCAAGTTTCCTCATCAGAGATTGGGGCGTGTCACAACCTCTTTGCATGGAGGTGCGCTGTAATGTCGGACGCCCCTCCTCTCTGTTGACAGCTTCCTCAGAGCCTGATTGTGATGAGTCTTCATGGGAGGGGGTGTAAGGGGACAATCGTGGTCCCATGTTACTTGCGCTGGGTGAGGATCTCTGAGAGTTCAGCAGGGTGTACTGGGTCCTATGAGGGAGGGACTTAGTAAGGTTGAAATTTCCTTATGAGATAATCCTTCAGCCTTGGAGGTCCTCTCCTAGGTTGTTCCTCAGGAGGCCACTGGCCTCCCAACCCTGGAGCCACTGTTGGAGGGTTGAGGTGCTGTTGACAAAAGCCAGGGGAAGAGCAGCTGGCGTGGGCTGTGTGACTTTTAGCAAGTCCCTTCTGTCTGGACCTCAGTTTCCTCCTCTTGCAAAACAAGTGGGTTTGACCAGACAGCAATGGTTTTCAAACTCCTCCCACCCCTGAATTCTTACACAGAACCCTAATGTATAGTGTAGATAAAGTGGAACTTCTCTAACTTCCCTTGCTCATGCAAGTGGCTCCTGAGTGGAGACTAAAAGTCCTGTAGGTTCCTCGAGGTCCCTTTTTGTGATATGCAGATGACACCACCCTTTTGGCAGAAAGCAAAGAAGAACTGAAGAGCCTCTTGATGAAAGTGAATGAGGAGAGTGAAAAAATTGGCTTAAAGCTCAACATACCGAAAACTAAGATCATGGCATCGGGTCCCATCACTTCATGGCAAATGGATGGGGAAACAGTGGCAGACTATTTTTGGGGGCTCCAAAGTCACTGCAGATGGTGACTGCAGCCATGAAATTAAAAGACGCTTGCTCCTTGGAAGAAAAGCTGTGACAAACATAGACAGCATATTAAAAAGCAGAGACATTACTTTTCCAACAAAGGTCTGTCTAGTCAAGGCTATGGTTTTTCCAGTGGTCATGTATGGATGTGAGAGTTGGACTGTGAAGAAAGCTGAGCACCGAAGAATCGATGCTTTTGAACTGTGGTGTTGGAGAAGACTCTTTAGAGTCCCTTGGACTGCAAGGAGATCCAACCAGTCCATCCTAAAGGAGATCAGTCCTGGGTGTTCATTGGAAGGACTGATGTTAAAGCTGAAACTCCAATGCTTTGGCCACCTGATGCGAAGAGCTGACTCATTGGAAAAGACTCTGATACTGGCAAAGATTGAAGGCAGGAGGAGAAGGGGATGACAGAGGATGAGATGGTTGGATGGCATCACCGACTCAACGGAGATGAGTTTGGGTAAACTCTGGGAGTTGGTGATGGACAGGGAGGCCTGGCATGCTGCAGTCCCTGGGGTCGCAAAGAGTCGGACACAACTGAGCGACTGAACTGAACTGAACTGAGAAAGTCTATGTTAACTTTCAGAAATGTTGCCTAGTATTAGGGTTGGGGGCAGGAATGTGAACTCTGGAGATTCCACTAAGGAAAATGTGGGCATTAAGATGGGCCTTGCCTGTGGAATGCCTGGAGCCAGTGGCCTGGGCTCCTAGCCAAAGGTTGTATCAGTGTCCTCTGCTGTGTGGTTTCATCTTTTGAGGGCCAGAAAGGTCCCTGTGCTTCTGGGTCCTTCTCTGGGTCCTAGGTGGAGACTAATTCCACCTCAAAATGTCTCCCCTTTAGTTTCATGTCTCTAAACTGGTAATATGCAAATCCATCTTGGGGAGCAATGTTATGAAGGGGCTTTAAGTTAATAGCTGGTTTTGCCTGATGAGCTTTCTGAGCAGCAGGCTTGAGAGGGACAGCTGGGACACTACATTTAAATCAAACGTTTTGGAGTGCCTGCTGTGTACCAGCTCCCACAAGGGGATAAAGGTGAGAATGTCACAACTCTTGCCCTCATGAAGCTCCAATAGGCAGGAGGGAAGGAACTCATATTTGTTGGAACCATCCAGGGACTATTAAAAACACTTCACATATGTTATCTCATTTGTCCCATAAAGAAGATATTAGACTCATTTTTAATTATTTAAAATTTTGATTGCACACAAAATAAGGATATGTATGTACATCAAGAAACAGCACTGGCAGCACTCAGAAATCTCCTTGTGTCCCTTCCAGCCACAATCTCTGACCCAGGCGTGACCACTATTCTAACTTCTAGCACCACATTTCTGTTTTACCTAAAAGAGAATCACACAGTTTGTGGTCTTTTGTGTCTGTTTTCTTTCATTCAACCCTATGTTTGTGAGTTTCATCCATATTGTTGCAGGGAGCAATAGTTTATTTACCCTTATTGTTATAGAATAATTTCATTGTATGGGTATAACTCTATCCATTCTTCACTTGATGGCTATTTGGTTGTTTGTAATTTTTAGATATTACTAATAGAGCAGCTGTGAATGTTCTAATGTGGACCATTTTGGAAACCATCTACATGCATTTCTCTTAGGTATTGTCCATAGATACTGCTCAAGAGTTTTCCAAAGTAGTTGTCCTAGTGAATACTCTCCTAAGCACTGTTTGAGAGTTCTCCAAATGTTCACTAACACTAGGCATTGTCTGGACTCATTCTCTTTCTTTTCTTTTTTAAAAATATCTATTTGGCCATGTCGAGTCTTAGTTGCGGCACTCAAGATCTTTAGTTGTGGCATGCAAACTCTTAGTTGCAGCATGTGGGATCTAGTTCCCTGATTAGGGATGAAACCCAGACCCCCAGCATTGAGAGTGTAGAGTCTTAGCCACCAGACCACCAGGGAAGTCCCTAGACTCATTTTCTATGTAAGTAATCTGAAGCTCAGAAAAGTTGTACTGTGCTATGTGTGCTAGTAGGTGGCAGAGCTGGGATTCATACCCAGGTCTATGTGCCCATGCAGTCTGTGCTTTCTCCCTTTGGGTTACACATTGACATAGATTATGATATGAACCAGAACATGGTAAACTCTAACCCTAAAAATTTGTAAAGAGCCCTCTGTGAGAATTTAAAGAGAAGAAGAATTTTTCATCTGTTTTGTAAGGAAAAGAGTCATGGAGGCTCATAGAGATGGTAGCATTTGAACCTGGCTTTGCAGGAAGGGAAGAGTTTTACTTGGAGGGCTCTCCATGTGCCCTCCCCCCATCCCCATCTCCTCTGCCATGAAAAGGGCCCAACTTGAGCTGGGGTATAGCAGGGGTGAAAGTTTTGGAGGAATAGGGAAAGTCTACTTGGGTCTATAGTAGAGGATTTGTGGGGGAGAAGCTATGCTGAAATGGTGAGTTGGGGCCAAACTAATGGGTCTAGTTTGAGCTTAGTTGGCTCCCTTTGCCCCCAACTTCTGGTCACCCAGGATGTGAGCACAAGGCAGGGGCTCATGGTTTAGTTGGGGAGGTGGGACAGTTTCAAATCCAGCTCAACTCCTGATAGCAAATGCAGCTGGCCTCTAGCCAAGGAGGATCTTAGCTCTTCCTAGGACCACTCTCAGGGTATCTGCCAACAGAATTTTTTTGGAGTTTTCTGCTTTCATCTAGCTGTGGGAAATTAGTAGCTACTCCTACCTCCACCCCCAGGATCTGGCTCAAATGGTTTGTTTGGAAGTATTTTTGCAGCAAAAAGAAGCTGATAGATAGCAGTCCTGCCACCCTCTGCCTAGTCTTAGGAACCTTGCCAGGAAGAGGGTGGGAGTGAGGGGAGCCGAGCTTTTGATCTGGTCAAGCCAAACTTGCCAGAATCCCAGTTCCTTTTCCCCAGAAGGGAACAGAATTGGTCTCAATGGCTGTGGGAAGCAGAAACACAATGACCTGGGGATGAGTCAAACAATAATAGCAATAATCATCCTTCTTATTTGCCCAGCAGTTTATGTCTTTATCACAGTGGATCCTCACCTGTATGTGTGAAGTAGGTGATATAGATGCTATCACCCCAGGTTACAGAGAAGGGGGACTGAGTCCCAGACAGGGAGCCAGACTGCTATGGGTCTCACGACTGATACACACTCAGACTAGCCTAGGACCGAGGATCCTGCTCCTTTCAGGATTCCATACTTGCCAGGCCCTGGCTGAGCAGAGTGAAAGCCAAGCCAGTAGGAGCCTCTGTGATGGACAGGCAGGAGATTGGCAGGTGACCCTGAGAGTAAGACCCGGGAGCCAGGCCAGTTCCACCTGGAGGTCTTCAGGGATGTGTGTGCCTCAGTGGAAGGGAGAGAGGCAGGTGGCAACTTGGTACCAGAACTCTGGTTTATAGGGGGCAGAGGAAAGAGGCTGAAATATAGACATCACCTGAGAGTTAGAACAGCTCCAGCCACTTGGCATTGATGAGACTTGCCTTTATGTAATGGTGCCTCCACCCAGTGTGGTGAAAACAGTATTTTGGGGCTCACAGGGCATGGGCATGGTTGGTATCTGATTGCCAGGCAGAAGAAAAACTGGCAGTGCCAGCCAAAATGAGCTCTGAGAGGCCTTTGCTAATGACTCTTGAAAGATGCATCCACAGGTAGCTGTTTTTTTAATTTATTCTTATTTTTATTGGAGTATAATTGCTTTACAATGTTCTGTTAGTTTCCACTGTATGGCAAAGTGAATCAACTGTATGTATACATATATCCCCCTTGTTTGGATTTCCTTCCCATTTAGGTCACCACAGAGCACTGAATAGAGTTCCCTGTGCTATACAATCGGTTCTTATTAGTTATCTATTTTACATAATTATCTATCAATAATGTATATATGTCAATCCCAATCTCCCAATCAATCCCATCCCCCCCCACCTTGGTATCCATGTATTTGTTGTCTACTTCTCTGCCTCCATTTCTGCTTTGTAAATAAGATAGTCTACCATTTTTTTCAGGTTCTACATATATGTGTTAATAGACAAAATGTGTTTTTCTGATTTACTTCACTCTGTATGACAGTCTCTAGGTCCATCTACATCTCTACAAATGACCCAATTCCATTCCTTTTTATGGCTGAGTAATATTCCACTGTATATATGTATTCATGGGTAGCTGGTTTTGTCTTTGTGTTGTCTTTACTGTATACTGGGCCCTGCCCTTAGAGTGCTGTCCAGGGTGGCATGTGGCTGTCCCAGGACTAGAGGGCTCCCTGGGGCAGGAGGATCCCAGGGGAGGATGCAGACGATCTCTTCTGTGGAGTGGTGATGCTCCACATGGCTCAGAGTTGTCCTGAGGTTCTCACTAAGGTGCGCTGGACAGGCAAAATTAGCGACACATTACAGACAGGCCTCCCACTAGCAGGAGATGAGGTCACAGAGCCAGTTGTGGGCAGAGTTGCAGCTAGATCCTCAGGTTTCTGACTCCTGGTGCCTATTGTTATTTGTCACACCTCCTCCCCCATCTTTCCCTTAGGGCAATGAGTGAACTGCAAGTCTGTTCAGACTCAAAATTGGGTGGTACAGCCCCTGAGGGAGCTGAGGTCATGATAATCCCTTACCATTCTACTGTGCTTTGTAGTTTATAAAATAATATCCTGATTTTCAGTGATTTTTACAGTATTAACCCCTTTTACAGATGAGGGAATTAAGACTCTGCAGTTTAAATGACTTAGGTAAAAGTGGGACTTGAACCTGAAACTTTTTTTTAAATAATTTTTTTAGCTTTAGTGAGGTATAATTGACATACAACATTGTAAGATATTTAAAATGTACATCATGATGATCTGATACACTTATACATAGTGAAAGTATTCTCCTCTTCTAGATAATTAACATGTTTATCACCTCGCGCACATTTATCCTTTTTTTTTTTTTTTGGTGAGAACATTTTCCTCTTTCAGGAAGTTTCACTTATTCTGACTCAAAACTGAGTTCTTTTTTTCCTGCATCACAGCTGCCTCTTTTCTCAGTAGATCTGAATTTCGTGAGAACAAGTCACCCAAGTTGCCCATGGCTCTGTTTTCTCTGAACATGTTCAGAGCAAATCTTCCTCCTTAACAAACTTGAATTAATATAAATCAAGTAAGAACCATACATCATTGGTCACAGGTCCTGAGGAAAGGCTCGATCAAGCCTGTTCTTGAGGAATGAGGGCTGTGAGTTACCCTTCAATTATTAGCCATTTACTTTAGGGCCTAGAGTCAGACTGGTACTGATGGACACATCTGTCCTAACCTCAGGATTTCTGCTGTTTCAGGGCTGTACGCTCCAGGCCTCAATGAGGAGCCCAAACATGGAGACGTTCAAGCAGCAGAAGGTGGAGGACTTTTATGACATCGGGGAGGAGTTGGGGAGGTAAGTGGCTGTGAGAGCTGTACTGATCGGTAGATCTTATAGGTCACGGGCTTGTCACAGGGCTTGTGGAAATCTTTACAAACAATCCAGAGAGTGATTCATTGTCCTGGGTGCCTCTGCAAGTAGTCCTCTCTCTGGAAATAAAGACTTGCCAGCAGAAGGGACTAGAATTGTTGAGTTCCATGTTTTCAGGATAACCCGACTGACAGTTATGGCGAATCTAAATGACTCCTGTTTTATCTGTTATTTTGCTCCCAAAGCCCTCCCCAGGCTCTGGCCTGAGACCTGACCCGTTGGTTCTTTTCTGAAACCCACTTGGGATTCTCCATGGCTCTCAGGGTTTTGTTCTGTAAACTCAGAGCCTGAATGGAAGGTGAAATCATCTTCCTGAAAAAAGCTTTGCATTGAGTGACAAGCCACGCAAGCCTGATTGTGAAGCTTCCTTGGATCTGAGTTATTGGGTGCATTTTCAGGTTTGCTAAACCCACAAAACGGACAGCGATAAGCTCAGATCTGAGAGTAGTTACTGTCTGGAGAGAAATGAAGATTTTCTGAAGCTCTTTCCTTGTCTCTCATTTATAACAAAGCTAGTATTCGGGTGGTGTTTTAATGATTATAGAATGCCAGTCCTGGAGTTTGGGTCTCTTAACAATTCATGAAATGGGAATAATTTTTACTCTTGTTTTTTGTGAAGAAACTATGTTCTAAAGAGTTTAAGAAAGTTGCTCTAAGTTGCTCAGCCAGCGAGGAATATGGCCAAGGTCTGGCCAGTCCAGTCTGTACCTGCACACCTGTCATGCTCTCTGATGCACATGGTTCTTGCACACTCACATGTGCTCACAGTATACCCAGCCCCATCCCTCCACACACCCAGCGGAGTAAAAACCTGGGGGTTCAGGGCCTTCCCTGTATCTGTGGTGTGAACAGGAGCCTTTCCCTCTAAAGAGTTCTTGTGTCAACACTCATTCTTTTACTTATTTTTATCTTTCTTTATTTTTTGCAAATATATGTATATACTTACTTCCTCTTATTTTAAGCATTAAGATCATATTGAATTTATGTTGGTGTTTTACCACAGTTTTTTAAAAACTTTTGGCCATACTGTGTGGCCTTTGAGATCTTAGTTCCCCAACCAGGGATCAAACCCACGTCCCCTGCAGTGGAAGCACAGAGTCTTAACCCCTGGACCAACAGGGAAGTCCACTACAGCTTTGAATATTACATCTTAAAGTATTATACAGGTTTGCTCATGTCATTAGATATCTTAATGCAATTTTACATTCCCTTGTACATGCATGCCTCAATTATTCAGCCTTTTCCCCTACTTTTAAAAATATGCAGTTTCCATTTTTTTAAATTTTCATTACTAAAGCTGCAATGAACATCTCTTAGCAGAAGTTTCTGATCCTGTTTTTGATTGTTTCCTTAAGATGGATAACTCGAAACTGGGTCACTGGGTACTTTTATTTTTGAAGAAAAACTAGAAAAAGCTTCAAAGCCAGAGGAGCCTTAGTCAGGGAAGAACAGAAAGTGCAGTTACAGGAGTTCCCTGGTGGTCCAGCGGTTAGGACTTGGCACTTTCACTGTCGGGCCTGGGTTCAGTTCCTGGTAGGGGAACTAAGAACTAAGATCCTGCAAGACATGTGGCGTGGCCAAAAAAGAAAAAAGAAAGTGCACTTACTTCAAGTTCAGGAAGTGCTTGTCCTGGCTGACTGGCTAGGTCAGGGAGCAAGTGTCTACAGAGACCCCCAAAGGGGAGATTCCTCAGCATTCTGTCTGAACCGCTGCCCCTGGAAGTCCAGAATCTGGGAAGGGCTGGGGAAAGGCTGAAGGGCAGTCACCTGGACTCTGCCTCTGAGTGGGAAGCGAGGTTCTCTTTGACTTGGGTGCTTCTCCTGACTTGTGATGTCAGGGAGAAAGTGGCCCCTCAGCAACAGACCCTGGCAGGCCCCACCAGTGGCTTCTTAAATTTAATTTTCAAAACTTTTGTGCATGCCACAAGGCATGTGGGATCTTATTTCCCTGACCAGGGATCGAACTCTCACCCCCTATGTTGGAAACTGAAAGACTTAACCACTGGACCACAAGGGAGGTCACCTTGTTGTTCAGTTGCCTGGTCTTGTCCGACTGTTTGTAACCCTATGGACTGCAGCACACCAGGCTTCCCTGTCCTTCACCATCTCCCAGAGTTGTTCAAATCCATGTCCATTGAGTCAGTGATGCCATCCAACCATCTCATCCTTTGTCACCCCCTTCTCCTCCTATCTTCAGTCTTTCCCAGGATCAGTGTCTTTTCCAGTCAGTTGGCTCTTCACATCAGGTGGCCCAAGTATTGGAGCTTCAGCTTCAGCATTAGTCCTTCCAATGAGTATTCAGAATTGATTTCCTTTAGGATAGACTGGTTTGATCCCCTTGCCATCCAAGCAACTCTCAAGAGTCTTCCTCAACACTGAAAGCATCAGTTCGTCAGTACTCAGCTTTCTTTATAGTCCAACTCTCATATCCATCCATGACTACTGGAAAAACCATGGCTTTGACTATACAGACCTTTGTTGGCAAAGTGATGTCTCTGCTTTTTAATATGCTGATGTTTTAATATGATGTCTCTGCATATTAAGCTGTCTAGGTTTGTCATAACTTTTCACCCCTCTACATTGAAAGCTCAAAGACTTAAACCACTGGACCGCTAGGGGAGTCCTGTACAGTGGCTTTTGATTCGATGGCCTTGTGTTGGCCACATCCTGTGTGTAGGTGTCTGTGCTAAGTGCTCAAGCTACAGAGATGAGCATGACACAGGGAGTCTTTGCCCCTGGAGCTCCAGCCTGGCCATGGCTGTGGGCACAACAAGGGCAGTGTTGACTGGGATTATCTCAGGTGGGCTGAGAACTGAGAAGTCAGGATGGGTTGTTGGTGTTGGGCTCTGAAGAAGGAAGTAGAAGCAGTTTCCTGTGGAATTCATCTATCATTCCTTCTTAGTTCTGTCTCTTCCCGACTCGGTACATCAGAGATGTTAGAACTGGAGGAGACTTCATGTTTCTGGGTCCTCTGCCTACAACAGGGTGTGAAGGCCACGTGCACCTCACAGCCTGGGGCGCCTTGAAGGACCACGGCCCCCTACCCCACACACACCCTGAAACTTAGATGCTAGCTGGACACAGGGCAAGTGAAAGACCGCAGAGGCCTAAGGCATTTTTCATGACTGGCTGTCCTAGGATTTGTGGTCTAGAGGTCAGGTGATGGAAGGCCTGTAGAGGTCTTTCTTCCAAGCCCCTCGTCTGACCGTTGAGGAAACGGAGGCTCAGAGAGAGGAAGGGTCTTGCCTGGGGCCATAAACCGGCTGGAACTAGAATTGCCTTCAGAGGGGGTAGCCCTATCTGTCTTTCATCCCCTCTTCTTCATGGGCTCACTGTGCGCCAGGCATTGTCTGAAGCAGTGACAAAACAGACATTCCTGTCCCCCAGTGGCTTGTGTTCCCTAGGTGGAGGAAGACACTGAACACGTGATGGAGGGGTTGCAAAAGGACACATCACTCCAGAGGGCATGGTGGGCTATGAAAGGAGAGAGTGGGACACACTGAGGATGGGGAGCATAGTTGGGACTGGGTGGTCAGGGGAGGCTGCTCCGAGGAAGTGACAGAGGATAAGTGTGCAGGCAGGGAAAGCAGCATGGACACAGGCCCTGAGGTGGGGAGAGCCTGGGCCCTGAGTTGCTGGCCGGAGGCCTGTGTGGCCGTGGAACATGAGCTGGGGACAGGCAGTGCTAGCTGAGGTTGGATATACAATTAGAGGCCAGTCTGCAAGCTTCCTGCCAACATAGACGGTTTGAGGTTTGTGTGCTTCCTAGCTGTGCAACCTTAGAACAACTTACTTGACCTCTCTGACCCTGAGTTTTTTGTTTTTTGTTTTTTTTACCCATAAGATAGAAATAATAACAGTAGCTACCTCATGATTGTAGGGATGAAATGGGATGCTGAGTCTGCAGGGTTCCTCACAGAGCTGGATACTAGGTGTTGAGTGAACACCTAGTTGAGCTTCTGCCTTTGAGCTTAAACTGCCTTTAAGTTTGGGTGTCAAGACCCTGTCTCCCACCTCCAGACCCCCCAGGAGGACAGTGGGGGTTTCCCAGGAGGAATAGCCGTAGGGGTTGTTCTTACATTTGGGAGGAGCAGTGTGTAAACCTTCTTCGGTTCTCTGCCCTTGCCTAGACTCAGGGCTGTTTCACTGATTTTTGTTGTTGTTCAGTTGCTCAGTTGTGTCTGACTCTTTGCAACCCCATGGACTGCAGCATGCCAGGCCTCCCTGTCCCTCATCATCTCCCGGAGTTTGCCTAAGTTCATGTCCATTGCATCAATGATGCCGTCCTTGTCATCTCATCCTCCGATGCCTGCATCTCCCTTTGCCCTCAATCTTTCCCAGAATCAGAGACTTTTCCAATGAGTCATCCATATGCATCAGATGACCAAAAACTGGAGTTTCAGCTTCAGCATCAGTCCTTCCAGCGAATATTCAGGGTTGGCTCCTCATTAAGCCCTTACTATGCAAAAATGAAAATGAGTGAGAGTTACTTTTCATTTTTCACCTGTAATGACAGGTGGAGCTCACAAACATCATGTTGAATGAAGGAAGGCAGACTCAGAAGAGTCATACTCTGTCATCCCATTGGTGTCGAGTTCAAGACAGGCAGAATGAGTCCCTGATGCTAGAAATCAGAATAGTGGTTATTCTCGAGGGACTAGTGGCTGAAAGGGGGCATGAGAGGGACTTCTGTGGGGAAGATATTGTTGTGTTTCTTGATCCGGGTGCCTATTTCACTGATGTGTTCATTTCATGCAAGGTTAGGCCATACTTGTATATGTACATTTTCCCATACGTATATGTATCTGAACTGAAGCCACGTTTTAACAAGGAATCTTTAACTGCACTCCCTGCCCTCGTCTGGCCCCTGAAGAGCATGTTTCTGATGCCTTTGGAAGGTTAGTCTGGGTGTATAACAGCCATGAGGCCCATAGCACTCTGGTACCCTGTCTGGAACTCAGTTCCCCTCATCTGTAACCTGGGGTGATAGCATCTATATCACCTACTTCACACATGCAGGTGAGGATCCACTGTGATAAAGACATAAACTGCTGGCAAATAAGAAAGATGATTGTTGTTATTATTGTTTGACTTATCCCTAGGTCATTGTGTTTCTGCTTCCCACAGCCACTGAGACCAATTCTGCTCCCTTCTGGGGAAAAGGAACTGGGATTCTGGCAAGTTTGGCTTGACCAGATCAAAAGCTCGGCTCCCCTTACCCCACTCCCATCCTGGCAAAGTTCCTAAGACTAGGCAGAGGTATGCCCTTATCTTAAAAATAAGAGAACATCTGTCAGAAAAGCTGCAGAATCCAACTTTGGATCTGGACCGCGTGCCCTGGCCTGAGAGTCCTGGGCACGGATGGGGCCTGCCTGGCCCTGCACACCTCACTTGCTTTTCTGGCTCACATTCTGGCACCAGCCTACTGGGGATGCTGGAGGTGGCTAGCTGTTTCTGGGAGCAGTTGGAGAAATGCTGGCCTGCAGTTTCCGGCCTCTCCCAGCCTGGGTAGCCACTGTAGGGTGGAGCAGGGCTCATAAAGGGAAACCCATCTAACCCCTTGTCTGATAGATGCGGCTAAGACTAGAGAGGGGAAGTGGCTTGTCCAAGGTCACATGGTGAACGAGTGATAGACGGGGTGGGGACTGGTGATCTGACTATAAGGACCCACAAAACACAAACTTATTTTATCTTTAATTTGAATGCTTTTAGGAAGAGGGGGCATTATTTGTAGGATAGTCTTTTTTGTTTGACCTTGGGGACAGGTAGCAGAGTCAGAAGGTAAAGTATTTGGGAAGGATTGATGTTCCCTGGGAAAGGGCGCTGGTGGACAGGGCCAGTGATGACTACTGTGTCTAAGGGTACAAGGTAATTTAATGTAAGCAGCATAAAATGATCAATGGTTTCTTCTTTCCTATGCTCATATTACTTTTCTTGCTTTATTGCATTGAGTTGGCCAAAAAGTTCTTTTGGGTTCTTCGTAAGATGTTACAGAAAAACCCAAATGAATTTTTTTGGCCAACCCAATATTATTGTATGAACATAAAGTCATAAAATGTTACTGCTGAACTGAATCTCAACAAGAATTTAGTCCAGATCTCCATTTTATAAACCAGGAAAGTGAGACCCAGAGAGGGGAGATGATTTGTCCAAAGTCACAGAGCCAGCAATGCAAGAGGTGAAACTTAGAGAAGATTTTCAATTCTACTGTGCTAGTTTAAACAAAACAGAGGAAAACCTCTCTATATGTAAATAAATTCAACTTTTATCTACAGCCCTCACCTCTCTCAGGGAGCCTACCTCCCCATTACCCCACTCATCCCATCATCCCCTCCCTGGCTCCCCTGGTGAAGAGAGCTGCCAGAGCCCTGATATTTACAGGAGGCTCCTGTGTGCCGGCACTTAACCTGCCAGGCACTTAACCTGCAGGGTCCCCTTTTACAGGGACAGGAGCCTTGGGCTACATAAGGAGCCACTCCTCTGAAGCCTCATCCTTTGTAAACAGGCTGAGGAATTCCCTAGGAAAGCTGCCTGCCAGTCTTGAGTCTCCTGATGAGATCCTCTGTGGTTAAGATCACCCACCCCACATGCCTCTTGGCTAAGGCATCTTCTTTTAGGAGACCAGGAAATATGTAGAGCTCAGGTGTACCCAGGCCAGGTTCTCAAGCTCAGTCTAGCCATAAAACTATTAAAAAATAATAATAATAATAATAATAGGTATTTGGATTTACTTGTCTCTGTCTTTGGGAAAAGGATTTCCAGGATGAACTCGGAGGCAAAGGGGCTTTTATTATTTCCTCTTTTTATTTTACAAAAGATTTTTTTTTCTTGATGTGTACTGTTTTTAAAAATCCTTATTGAATTTGTTACAATGCTGTTTCTATGTTATGTTTTATTTTCTTGGCCACAACGCCTGTGGGATCTTAGTTCCCTGACCAGGGATTGAAACTTCACCCCACTCATTGAAAGGTGAAGTCTTAACCATTGGACCCCCCGGGAAGTCCCTATTATATCTTTTTAAATTAAAAAAATTTATTGTAGAAGTAATGCATGGCATATGTCATAAAGTTGTGAAAAGTTAGAGTAAACCTCCATCTGCCCTCCCTCCAAGTCTCACATCCGCAGGTAGACTTTGATGATAATTGTCTTCTGTTGTCTTTCCGAACTTTAAGTAAAGCAAGTGTACATTGACCTGGATGAGGTCATGCGACAAGAACAATCTACAACTTGCTTTTCTCACTTAATGAAATACATTGAGTATCTTTTTATAACAGTGTATATAGATCTATGAGATTTATTTTGGATGAAAGCTTTTTTTTTTTTAAAAATAATAAAATATTTACGGAGACCAGTTTAAGCCCATGCAAGATTAGCAGCCTTAACCAGTAACTATTTTTATTTCTGAGTCTTACCTTCTAATCTGTCTCTGGCTATTTCTCACGCCCACACATCCGCTCCTCTTTTGTGTCTGCTTGAGGCCCAGAGCAGCACCTTGTAAGGTAGTTCCTATCCCCATTAGACAGATGAAGAAATTCAGCCTCCAAAACATTAGGTAATTGGCTCAAGAAATGCGGACGACCTACTTTATCAAGGAGAAGCCAAGTAGAAAATTCCACTTCATGCAGCACAGCAAATCTCAGAGAAAATCAGAAATAAAAGTCAGAAATTTCTCTGGCTGGAGCCCCGTCTAAAGTCCTGGCATGGGGTTCTGGTGCCTCTGATCACGCACATGCTTATGTTTCCTGCTGCTAGGAAAGTGAAAGAGACCAACCTAAGTTAATAGTCTAATGCCCTCATGTCAGTTTCTGTGCCAAGTACTTCTCATCTTCCAGAACAATATGAACTGGATCATACTCCCACTTTACAGATGTGAAAACTGAGGCTCAGAGAACTTTTACAGTGGCAACTGGTCACTCATGCCAAAAAACTTTCTTACTGCTCACACTGAGCGTGCTGTGCTGGGCCCAGGAAACTCTCAGCTTGGTGTTAGTGGCAAGGAAATCTTTTGGGCCATAACAAGCCAGTGATTTCCAAAAGATGAGTGAGTGTGTGTGGATGAGTATGTGCACATCTGTACTATAGGTCATTGTCATAGTCCAAAGATTCTTCCCAGATACCCATTGTGCTGGCACTGCGATGGGTAGTGGAGACTTAGGGCTCAGGCCATGTCCCATAAGAGATTAGGGGGCACAGGGATGCTTTCCTCAAAAGCTAATGAAATGGGGACTTACCTGGTGGTCCAGTGGCTAAGACTCCACACTCACAATCTGAGCAAGGGGCTCAGATTCGATTCCTTGTCAGGGAACTAGATCCCATGTGCTGCAACCAAAAGATTCCACATGCTGCAACTAAAGATCCCATGGGCGTGCATGCATGCTCAGTCACTTCAGTCGTGTCTGACTCGGTGTGACGCTATGGACAGTAGCCCACCAAGCTCCTCTGTCCATGGGATTCTCCAGGCAAGAATACTAGAGTGGGTTGCCATTTTCTCCTCAAGGGGATCTTCCCAAGCCAGGGATTGAACCTGCATCTCATGCGTCTCCTGCATTGCAGGCAGGTTCTTTACAGCTGAGCCACCCTGGAAGCCCAAAGATTCCACATGCCATAACTAAGACCTGGTGCAGCCAAATAAATAAATTTAAAAAAAAAAATTAAAAAGCAAAACAAAAGTTGGAACAGGCCATGAGCTAATAGAGGGACCCCAACCTTACGCCAAGTGTTCAGTGGAGGAAGCCGTCACCCTAGGTGAGGCAGCTCTGCATGGTCTCATCCTGGAGATGATGCATAACCACCTCGGGGTCAGGGCTCTGCCAAGGACTGAGAAGCAGCAGGTCCAGGCTTGGGCAGAAAGGCACGTGGAGAGGGTTGAAAGGCTGCGGCTGCAAGGAGGATAGGCAACTGCAGGGGCCCTGAATGACAGAGGCCCTGGAGGAGAGAGGGAGGTGCCTTTATCACTCATTGTCAGGCAAACAAAGCACAAAGCCACTCAAACAAAGTGGCTGCGTTGCTCAGGCTTCACTCAGAAGCTAGCACGTGGAGGGAGCGCGCTCACTGAGCTGGTTTGCACGGGAAAGCTGTAAGAGCTGAGGGAGGTTCTGTGTGGAGATAATCGAAACCATCATATACCTGTATCTAGGGGATGTGCTTTCCTGTCTGCTTATTTATCGTCAGAATGGATATCTTGTGTTGTGTTGTTTTTTGACTCCACGTTGATTTATGGATACCTTTCCATGTATCCAGAGTCCATGTAGCCTAAAAATTTCTTTGTTTTGAAATCATTTCAACTTTGATAGAAACATTTTCAGAATAACAGAACTCCCATATACCCTTTATCCCCACACCCGTGTTTAACATTTTGTCACCACCTCCTCTCTTGCTCTCTCCTTTCTCCCCCTACTCTCTGCTCCTCGTCCTGTTCCTCTCACCTCGTTCTCCTTCCTTCCTGCCTCCTTTCCTTCTTCCCTTCTTTCTTTTTGTCTGTCTACCTACCTGCCTGTTGTTTCTGAGCCATTTGAGAATTGAATACGGACATTATACCTCTTTATCTTTTATTTTTCATTATGCGTCTCCGAAGGACATGGGCCTTCTCTTTCATAACCATAGTACAGCTTTCAAGTTCAGAACATTTCACTCCAATATAATGTTTTTGTCTAACCTATCATCCTTGTTCCAGTTTTGTCAATACTCCCATTTAGAGCAGTTTTTCTCCCCATGGAATAAGGTCCAGTGGCCATCATATATTGTATCTCCTTGTCATATCACTTTAGCATCCTTTAATCTGGAACAGTTCCTCAGCTTTGCTTTGAATTTTATGACAAGATAATTTTGAAGAATACTGGCCCTTTAGAACAAGTAGATACAGTCCACATATTTTCACTAACTTCATATTAATCTGCTATATAAACATCCCCCATTTACTTAACTCACCCTATTGTTTCTCGTAACTAAAAATAAGTGTTTCTATGAATGTACTTGTTGAATTTCCTCTCTCTGCATTATTTCTGCCAAGCCTTTTCCCAGGGGTAGAATACCAGGTCAAAGGTTGTGGCTGATTGATAGTAGTTAAAACTAGAAATACTGAACCTGTTTACTAGGTCACCAGCATATTTCCTTCTGGCTTTTCCAATACTCTTTCATTGTTTCAGGGTATTTTCGGTAGCTTAAGGGTTTTGTGAAGATACTTGAATGTTTTCACTGTGGAGAAATTTAAAGTGGTTGAAGTCTTCTGTGCTTTTCCCTTCATGCCAGATCTTGTTCTCTTTGCTGCTTGAACTTTTTTCACGGTGTTTCTATTTTATTTTCATAGATAATTTGATGTTCTGATAGCAACACAAGGTGGGCAAGGCAAATGTAATCATTCCTATTTTATAAGTGACGAAAATAGGCCCCATCAGGGCCAGAGACAGAGGTGTCCCCTGGAGGCTGATGGTGTTGCCTTCCTTCCCCCAGAAGTAGAGGGGATTCGAGGTCTTTGGGGGGCCCCAGAACTCCAGCAAAGCATTCCTCTTCTTTGTCTCTACATTTATTTATTTATTTACTTACTTATTTAGCTAGCTAGCTAACTAGCTGCGCCAGGTCTTAGTTGCAGCATGTGGAATCTTTTAGTTGCATCGTGTGGGATCAAGTTCCCTGAGCAGGGATCGAACCTGGGCCCCCTGCATTGGGAGCATGAAGTCTTAGCTGCTGGACCACCAGGGAAGTCCCTGTCTCTACTTTTAGAAGCCGGCTGCAATGGTTCTGTAAGAAGGCTTTCTGAGAGATGCTGTTGGGAGAGGCAGTGCTTGGGGAGAGCTGTGTTTTGAGGGCAAAGGAGAGTTTGGTTTCCCTGTACTCTCTGTTGCTGGGGAGATCAAGGTGAGGGGTAAGAGCCAAGGCCAGCAGCAGGATTTAGGGCCTCAGGTAACCATCAGCTCAGTAAAGCCCCAGGGCCCTGGCAATGCAGGTGAGAGGTCATGTGAGGGCCACCCACAGAGAAGATGCAGAAGCCTTGAGAGTCTCTCTTGTGGAGGTTCCTGCAGCCCCCAGAGCAGTCTTCAACAGGCATTAGAGCCCAGCTGTACCCCGCAAGGGCTCCTGCCTTGTGTAGTCCAGGCGGTGAATGGCTAGGACAGCCCTACAGCCAAATCCAGTTTGCCACCTACTTTGAGTGGCCCTGGAGCTAAGAATGGGTTTTACAGATGAGCAGTTCCAATAAATTTGTTGTTTAGACTCTAACATTGGACCCCAATTAAACAAAATGTTACCCCCACACACACCAATTTCATTCTTCTTTTTTTTTTTTTTTAATAAATTTATTTATTTTAGTTGGGGGCTAATTACTTTACAATATTGTAGTAGTTTTTGCCATACATTGACATGAATCAGCCATGGGTTCACATGTGCTCCCCCTCCCGAACCCCCCTCCCACCTCCCTCCCCATCCCATCCCTCTGGGTCATCCCAATGCTCCAGCCCTGAGCATTTGTCCCATGCATAGAACATGGAATGGTGTTCCGCTTCACATATGACAATATACATGTTTCAGTGTTATTGTCCCAGAACGTCCCACCCTCACCTTCTTCCTCAGAGTCCACAAGACTGTTCTATGCATCTGTGTCTCTTATTCTGTCTCGCATATAGGGTCATTCTTCTTATTGGAAGACCTATATTAGAAAACAAAACAAAATAATATAAACTCAATTCTTACCATATTTTGAGCTTCATCAATTTAAATTTTATGGAAATTTCATTTTCTCCTTTGTTATATAATATCCTTGATTTTCATTCTTGGCCCTCCATGCCTAAAATATTTATAGTCAGGCCCCTTGTGGGAAAAGTATGTCTGCTCCTGACCTACTCCAGTGTCGTTTACCATTTAAGCAGCAAAACGTTAAAAAGGTGGCTTCTTCTGGGGTGGAGGACAGGATAGAAACAGGTCAAAGTGAAGGTGCAGTGACGGGAGAGGAGGACGAAGAGGTGAACAGAGGTCCGCCTGCCTTCCTTCCCTGCCCTCTGTCTCACAGCCTGAGAGGAACCTCCCAGAAGCCCGGTTTCAGAACCACTGTCCACGTCCGGGAGTACCGTCCTGTGCGGTCCTGCAGGAAGTGCAGGGGTGGAAGAAGGGAAGAGAGCTCTGGGTACTGGGGACCGTGCATCCTCTCTAGAGCAGGTCCTGCTCTGGTCATGGGACATTACCTAATTTAATCCTCTTGCAGCCCTACAGGCTGGTAGGTGTTTCTCCCATTTTGCAGATGAGGAAACTGAAGCTTGGAGAACCTAACTAACCTGCTGAGGGAAGCGTCAGAGCTGGGATTCAAACCCATGACTTCTGACTTCTGGTCCAGTGCTCTCTGTGAGGCATCAAGTTGCCTAGGGTTTTCTTTTTGCCTGTGACCCTCGGGTCCCCTCCAGAGAACAGGGGAGGAGGTGGATACTGTTGTTTCGTGCTTTTGCTGGTTTACAGGGGAATCTGCTGAGAGCCCAGTGGTCCCTGTTTCGTCCATGTCCATGGCTGGCCTGGCTTCCCTGCCCAACCCCATTCCCTGCTGCCAGCATCTAAACCTCAAAACCGTATTCTTGAATCCAGAGGTGCTGGCCCCTGGTGGCCTGGCCACAGGGCCCAGAGGGTGATGAATTATCCTCCCCTCCTGGGGGTGAGGTTCATTTGTCACCCTGGGCGTAGGACCTGCCAGCTGAAGAGGAGAACTTGGCTGCTGAGGGTTTGCAGTCTGGTTCTAGGAGGAATTGCTCCTACCCATTATTTATTTATTTATTTTTATTTATTTGGCTGTCCTGGGTCTTAGTTGTGGCATGCAGCCTGTAGGATCTAATTTCCTGACCAGGGATCAAACCCAGGCCCTATGTATTGGGAGCATGGAGTCTTAGCCACTGGACCACCAAGGAAGTCACTCCTACTGGTCTTTTGGAGGAGACAGGGCACGGGCAAGAAGCATGGCTGAGAGGCAGCGGAGGGCCCCCGTAGGAGGACGGGCTTGGAGCAGGAGGCTGACGAGCCCTAGCCTCCGGGTTGAAGTGTGAGCCTGGCTCTGCTGCTGTGACCTGCTGGACCTTGGGCAGCTTCACTCTGCTGGGCTCCATTTCTTTGTCCTGAGATGGTCCCTGTTTCACAGGGCTGTTTTCCAGCCTCCTGGGATCCTCTCGTTTACTGTCCAAATAAGAATAATGAACATTCCATTCCAGGGCAACAGGAAATCCTGTTCCTGACCCAGCATTTCTGGGTCTCTCCAGGGAGTGCTCACACCCTCCTTGATGCCTCAGGACCTTGGACTCACGGACCCCTTCCTCTTTCAAGACAAAGCAGCCCTACCTCTGTGACCCTGTCTCAGGCATGGACTCAGATCCATTTCCAAGGGCCTGCCTTGTGCCTGAGGCTGGTTGCCGGGTAAACTGAGTTTCATGGAAGGTGTGGGGGTAGTGAGAGGCATTTCTGCACAGAGAAGGAAACACCTTAAAAGAAGGGTTACAGACACCTCTGCTCCTCTGACTCCTGGCCTCTGCCATGATGCTGGCGTCTTCCAGGACCTCAACCCCAAATCTGCTACTGTCCTTTATACTTAAAAGAGACCCCCTATTCTTTCACACGTAGTAAGTTTAGATTCTTGTTACAACCTCTCTCTGAAAGGGCCTTGGGCATCTCTTTTCTAGAATCAAAGACCCTTTAAAGTTCTTCCCATACAAAAAGCCATCTCTGACCAACCCCCCTCCCCATGATGGAGTTTTTTGTCTTCCTTACTACGGATAACAGTTCTGAGCAGTTTTCAAAATGACACGTTTCCTGTTCCCTGGCACAGATATAAGGGGCATATCCTGACATGTGGGAAGTACCCAGCAAATGGTTGCAGAGATGGGCAGGATGATGCTAGAGGCCCAGTGGTCCATTGTTTTGGAGAGCTCACAGGGAGGAGCTGGGTCAGGCAGCTTCTCCTCTGTTACGTCATTTGATCATGAGCCTCCACGCTGGGGTAGGTGGGCAGGTGGGCAGGTCACTGTCCCCATTTTACAGAAAAGGAAACAGAGGCAAAAAGACCCAGTCCCTCTTGAGAGCGGGGAGGCCAGTTGGGGTGGCGGTAAGGCAGTGTGTGCACGGGCTTTGTAAACACAGGTCTAGGTAGCAATCTTGAAAAGATTTTGTAAAGAGATTGTAGAACAGACCTTTGGACTCAGCTAAGTCAGCAGTGTTTCTAGAGTTTGCGATTATGAAATTCTTTCTGATGTCTCAGCTGAGCCCTGATGTAAGAGCCTTCCTGGGGTCCACACATGTCTCTGAGATTTCAGCTCCCTGCTGGTCAGGAAGCATGATGAGGCCCTGGCTAAGCTGGTTTGGCTCCACCCTCCCCTCCAACCCCAATGCCCCTGGTTCTCTGTGCCATTACCTTCCAGGAGGGCCTGTGGTTGGACCATCTCCAGGGCAGCTGAACCACCCCCCTCCAATGCACAGTCAAATATTTGTTTCTTGGGGGACTTCCTTGGTAGTCAGTGGTTAAGACTCGTCTTCCAATGCAGGGGGTGTGAGTTTGATCCCTGATTGGGGAATGGATAGACTAGAAAACGAACAGACTAGAAAACGAACCTATGGTTGCTGGAGGGGAAGGGATAGTTAGGGAGTTTGGGAAGGTCATGTATATGCTGCTATATTCAAAACGGATAACAAACAAGGACTTACAGTATAGCGCAGAGAACTCTGCTCACATGCTGCGTAGTAGCATGCCCCCTCTGCCACCCCCAACCCCAAAAGAAAATTTAAAAAAAAAAAATTTGTGTCTCAGACTCAGAAGTCAAACCTGGGTACAAGTTCCAGTTTTACTATTCATTGCCTGTGTGACCTTGGGCAAGTGGCTTTACCTCTCTGAGCCTTGGTTTTCTTATCTCTCAAGTGGAGAACATACCACCTGCCTTATCAGCCCAGGATTTGAACTTCCATCTCTCCTGACTGTAGAGGATTGAATGAGATTATGACTGAAGTATGTAGCACCATGATTGTCATCTTGGGCAGTACATCTGAATCACAGAAGAGGTTTAAAACAAGTACACATGTGTGCATGCCAGGGATTCAGATCTAGAAGGTCTGGGGTGGGACTCTGTCAATCCATATTTTTTGAAGTGTCCCAATTTGTGTAGACTGTACACTTGGATCCAAGATCACTTCTTTCAACTTACTTACAAGACAGAAAAAGACTCACAGACTAGAAAACGAACCTATGGTTGCTGGAGGGGAAGGGATAGTTAGGGAGTTTGGGAAGGTCATGTATATGCTGCTATATTCAAAATGGATAACAAACAAGGACTTACAGTATAGCACAGAGAACTCTGCTCAATGTTATGTGGCAGCCTGAATGGAAGAGGGGTTTGGGGAAGAATGGATACGTGTATATGGATGGCTGAGTCCCTTCACTGTTCACCTGAAACTATCACAACATTGTTAATTGGCTATGTGAAAAGTGAAAGTTAAAATTGCTCAGTCGTGTCCAACTCTTTGCGACCCCATGGACTATACAGTCCATGGAATTTTCCAGGCCAGAATACTGGAGTGGGTAGCCATTCCCTTATCCAGGGGATCTTCCCAACCCAGGGATCAAACCCAGGTCTCCCACATTGCAGGCAGATTCTTTACCAGCTGAACCACCCGGGAAGCCTGTTAATTGGCTTTATCCCAATACAAAATAAAAAGTTTAAAGTTTGAAGAAAATAAAAGATCATTTCTTTCAGAATGGTCCTTGAGAAACATAGTAAGCTATGGAGATGGCTGGGTAAAAAGCTCTGTCTGCCTGGATCAGTGATATATCAGCTGAAAGCCAATTAAAGAGCCCCTGTCTGAGGCTTGATGTAGGTTGAGGAGGGAATGCAAGATGCAGTGGTTCCACAAGCTAATTCCTTTCTGGCTTCTAGGTTCACTTTCTGTTGCAGTGACCACCTTTTGGCATGCCTTCCCTGTGTCATCTGTGTCTCACCCATATATGGAGCCCTGCTCCACTTCTACCCATGCCCAAGTTCTGCTTCCTTCCAGAAACCTATCCTGACTGCTGCAAGCATGTGGACAGCAGGCAAGGTTGGTTGCACTTGTTCTACATTCCTACAGTATGTTATGGATTCTCTAGTTGCCATTATTTGCCTGTGAGTGTGCTTCCATCCTCTTTGGCACCACCCCTTAACAAAAAGCTACCCTAAGGCCACTTGCAGTCCAGTGAGCTTTCTGATCATAGGCTCTGGAGGTCATTCTGTTTCATCTCGTAGTGTCTTACCCAGCAATAGGCACATAGTAGGTGCCCAATAAATGTTCGAATGAGTTCTAGTTTCACCTGGTTCCCAGGGTCTCTATTCTGGTTTTGCACTGTGACATTAATCAAATTTCTCTTCTTCTCTAGCCCCTAGTCCCATTTCCACCCCTCTTCTACTTGAAAATGCCATGTTTCCATGAAATACCCATCAAAACATCTATTGGGTAGAAGATGCTTTGATGGGCATAGGGAAGGGTGAAGGGGGAGTGAGTGCAAAGATATAGTTTATACTTTCTAGGAACTTATAGAGAGGTTGTGGAGGCACACAAACAAACAAAACAGCCCTTGAGAATATCTTCCTTGGCAGGAATTCAAGAGCTGTCAGAACATAGTGCAGTGAAAAGAACTTGCAGACAATCCATGTGATACTGATTTGGAACGTGGCTGCCTCCGTGGGCTGGAACAGCCAGGAAAGATTTTGGGAGGTGGGAGCTTAGTGAAGAATGGGTGGGATTTGAATAGGCGGAGCAGTGAGTGTGGACTTGAGCCACCCAAAATAGACAGGAAAATGAAAGTTGTGTTTGTGGAGGTGGGTCCCCCAGAAACTGGATGACAGGTTCCGATAGGGAAGCAGTGGGCAAGCCCAGAGTAGTAAGCAGGGGATGGACAAAAGTGTAAGCTGACCATTAAAGTTTTACTAGTCACTGGTATTGGTCACATTGAGGGGAGATGGTGTATATCTCTAATGTGTTTAGTTTCCATTTTTGTCGCCATCTTAGTTTCCTCCTTGCAAGATAAGAGCTTCAAGGTCAGTGTCTAAGCCACATCTTTCCTGTAGTTGTCTGATACAGAGTCAGGAATTAATGGCTGAAAGATGAAACTGAAGGGTGTGGCTGACTTAGTCCATTACTGCCCCATACATAATTGTTCTGAAGTAGAAGGTTTCCTGGAGGTTCATTCTGTATTCTGAGCCAGGCTGAGAGTCCTCTTTAGACAGAAGTCAAGGTTTATCTTTCTTAGTGTTCCCACCACCTCTAGCCTAGAGCTGGATCCATAGCAGGCACTCAACAAACACAGGGGTTGGTGTAACCGTTGGCTGTAGTCAGCCAGCACTGAGCCCTCGAGGGCTTGAGTTTGTGATTTCCAAGCCCAGAAGAAGGTAGAAATGCAGTGGCAGTATTTTCATCACAGCCCTGTTCACACGACCTTCTTTGTTTTCTTGCCTGGAGGGGGCGGGGCAGGGGAATAGGGCAAGTGTGCAGAGCTGTCTGACATCCCAGCAGCTGTACAGAAGGCTCGTTTGTTCTCCCCTCTCGTGTGCTAGAGTCGCTGCACATTACAGCTTCCTCCTGCACTGGTGTTGGCCTGTGGCTTCTGTCCTGCTCCTGCTTCTCCAGGAAGTGTCTGAGCCTGGTCCTGCGAACCCCAGCAAGGTATCTAGGCCCAGAGAGAGCAGATGCCAGAGCTTCCCCTTGGGGGCAGCGACCGATCTCAACTGAGGAGCTGCTGTGGAAGTTCCAAGTTGTGGTTGTTTCTTTCTCAGGACTGAGGATGAGAGAAATGCAGATTCATCTGGGACATCTGAGCCATCAGCCATGGACTAAGCAAAGCACTTGAATCAAGCCACACTTTAGCCACCACTTAGCTGTTTGACTTTGGATGAGCTGCTTACCCTCTCTGGGCCATGCAGCATTTTGGTGGTGCAAGTGGAATGTGAATACAGATCTCCTTGCTCCCAGTACTTCCTCTTTCTGCTATTCCACAGAAACATTCCAGGCATTTGATATCACACTTTTGCTTTTGACTTCTTCTTGTTAGTGTCTGAGGTGCTCTTAAGAACAGGGACTTCCTTCAGAGGCCTGCTGTCAGCGATCTACCCCCAAACCATAATTCTCCTACATTTCCTTCCTATAGATAATTTCTTTTAAGCCTCAGACTTCCTTGAGGCTACCTGACGAGTCTCTCTCTTTATTTTTAAAGTATAGTTGATTTATAATGTTGTGTTAGCTTTTCTGTACAGCAAAGTGATTCAGTTGTACACACATACATGTGGTAGTGGTTTAGTCACTTAGTTGTGTCCAACTCTTTGCAACCCTGTGGACTGTAGCCTGCCAGGCTCCTCTGTGCATGAGATTTTCTAAGCAAGAATACTGGAGTGGGTTGCCGTTTGCTTCCCTGGGTTCCCAACCCAGGGATTGAACCTGGATCTCCAGTATTGTAGGCAGTCCCCTGCATTGCAGGCAGGTTCTTTACCAACTGAGCCACCAGGGAAGCCCGCCCCCACCCCCCATATATATATATATTCTTTTCCGTTATGGTTTATTGAAAGTGAAAGTCGCTCAACTGTGTCTGACCCTTTGCAGGGCCATGGACTATAGCCCACCAGGCTCCCCTGTCCGTGGAATCCCTGGTGGTTCAGACAGTGAAGAATCTGCCTGCAATGCAGGAGACCTGGGTTTTATCTCTGGGTCAGAAAGATCCCCTGGAGAAAGGAATGGCTATCCACTCCAGTATTCTTGTCTGGAGAATTCCATTCTGTTGGGCAATCTTCATGATTTATTACAAGGCGAGGTATTGAATATAGTTCCCTGTGCTATACAGTAGGACCTGACCTTGTTGTTTAGTGTGTTTCTTGATAACTGCTAAGAGATCCTTCCAGAAAATGTGGGCCAATGAAACTGCTTTGGTGAAACAAGTAATACCTTCCCAAGACTGGGCACCATAAAATGTTGTCATATGAATAGATGAACGAATGAATGAATTCCAGCAAATGGCAAGAGAATTGATGATACCATGGGATCACCTGAATCATCATTGTAAGAGACCAGGTCAGTCCTGGGATGACTCCTCTGTGAAACAGACCATCTTAGAGCAGCACTGGCCCAATTTCCAGTCCTGATGAAATGGGTTCTGTCCCCCACTGCCACTGCAGCTTTTTCTCTGTGTTGATGGATTCGATGAGACCATGCAAAGAGAGCTGGTATAGGAATGAAGGCATCCCGGGTTTGGTTCTGAAGTTGTAAGTGATTAGGCAAATCCTTTCCCTCCCCAGGGCATCTCAGTTTCCCCATCTCTAATGTTTAAGTGCCTTCCAGCACTAGCCTCCTGTGACTTTATGATTAAGTGAAGCATCCTTGCTGGGTCAGAGGCCACCTGCTCAACAGGGAAGGAGTCACTCACCAAGTGCCATGGCCCTGGACACAGTAAAGCCTGCGGTGCCACTGAGGCTGCTGCTGCAGAGATTAGACAGGGACGCTTGGCATTGAGGCCATGCCCAGGGCCTGTTTTAGCAACATAGCTAGTAAATATTGACTCTGTGGCACAAAAATGGAAAGCAGAGATGACTGTGTTAACTCACTCCAAGGGTAGAAGTTCAACAAGCACTGATAAGACAAGATGCATTTACACAATGTGTGGGTGTATCACTGACAAATAAGTTGTTTAGGGGTGGGGAGAGCCGACAACGGGAGGAGGGAGGTTTCACGGCCGATTCATGGCTGCTGTCCCTGCTTACTCATGTTTCATTTTTAAATGAGTGGATGTGTACATTCTGGAAGCATACAGAAAAAAGACTGGAAGGAAATACATCGAAACATGCACTGTGACGTTCTCTAGAGATGGTGAAATTGCCAATAATTTGATTCTTTTGGTATGCGTTTTTTTTTTCTTCTGTTTTTCACACTATCCAAATGATCACATTGCTTTTATAATCAGAAAAAGACAGTGTCTTAGGAATAAAATGCCCTTCTTTGAAGAGTCAGAAGTCACTTTCAGAATCATTTAAGTACCTCAGATTGTTGTGTTTTGCCTGCTGGATGTTGTATGGTAACGTGGGTGTCAAAAAACGAGAGAAGTCCATACGAGAGAAGTTTAGCTTCAGAATAAACCCTGATCTAAGTGTGTTTACTTATTGATTGTACCCATGAAAGTGGAATGTGGTGGGAAAAAATTCCAATCACTTGAGAGAGTAGGATTTTTTTTTTTTTTTTTCTGTGTCAACAGACACTTACTGCTTTGAGCGCTTTCTGTTTGCCAGTCCTGTACTCTGCAGTGACCAGGCCTGCCTCTGCCCAGATCTGGGCAGGTCTGAGAATAGGGCGGTCTGGTAAGTGGTTCCAATGATTCTGGTAAGGTCACAGGAGCCAGGTATAGAGGAGGGCCCAGGCCTTAGAATTTGGAGGGCACAGATGGGAGTGCCATTGTGACAATAATTATCACTGATTAAGCACCAACTATACCCCAGGAACCGTCCGCATGTTATTACTAATCCTTACAAAACTTTATGTGATAGGCATTAGCTACCTTTTAGAAGTAAGGAAAGCAGGGAGGTGAGAGGTGACACCCACAACTTCAGAGCAGACTTCCCTGGTTGTCCAGTGGTTAAGAACCCGCCTGCCAATGCAGGGAACATAGGTTTGATCCCTGGTTGGGGAAGATTCTACATGCTATGAGGTGACTAAGTCCATGAGCCACAGCTACTGAGCCTGTGCCCTAGAGCCTGTGAGCCACAACTACTGAGCCCATGTATCGCAACTACTGAAGCCTGTACGCCCTAGAACCCGTGCTCTGCAATACGAGAAGACACTGCAATGAGAAGCCCACACATCACAACTAGAGAGTAGCCTCCCTCTGCTTGCTGCAACTGGAGAAGGCCCCTGTGCAGCAACAAAGACCCAGTGCAGCCAAAAATAAATAAATAAATAAAATTATTAAAAAAACAAACAAAATCTTCAGAGCCCATCAGCAGCAGACTGTTTTCAAACCCACATCTGCCTGGCTGTGAAACATGTGCCTCTCAAGCAGTTTAGGGTTTTACACTGGAGAACAGACAGCTGCAAAGAGAGCCTGAGCTAACAGCAAGGTGCATGCAGTCTCCATCCGGGACTGAGGGTCTTTGGAGGAGGAGGCCACCCCAAGTGGAGAGCATCGGCTAGTAACTACATAAAGCTTCCCTGGTGGCTCAGTCAGTAAAGAGTCTGCCTGCAATGCAGGAGACCCGGGTTCGATCCCAGGGCCGGGAAGATCCCCTGGAGAAGGAAATGGCAACCCACTCCAGTGTTCTTGCCTAGGAAATCCCATGGACAGAGGAGCCTGGTGGGCTACAGTTCATGGGGCTGCAAGTGTCGGACAAGACTGAGCAAGACTGAGTGACTAAGCTTACCTAACCTACCTAATAACTACATGTGGGAACCTGATGTGTCAGCCCTGTCCCCAGGAGTGGTTGCATCTTCCCTCCTCGCCCTGGGATGACCCAGTGAGGGCACTGGGGCCACAGGAACCATGGGACAGTTGAGCCTTCTTGGAGGGTCCTTCTGACCAGTCCAATGGTCCCTTCATCTTCATCATTGCTTGTGTGATGGCAGAGGTCACTTGTTAGGGGAGGCAGTTAGAGTCGGGGGCTGCAGCATCAGAACCTCTGGGGGAGGAGAAACTGGTCTGTCGGCCTACTTTGTCCCTGATTAATTAAAACAACCAGTAGAAGAGTATCATGGGGGTTTGACTTTGTAGCTGGTTTGGTAGAGCTAATTTCTGAGTCTGAGCAATTGGCTTTTGGACCCAGAGAGGTCCTCAGAGTCCTTGCGACTGGCCAGGAGCCTCACTTCCTCACCCACCTCCCCTGGAAATCTCTCTACCTTCAAACTAACTGGAGAATGCTTTGTCCACTGCCTTTACCCAGGAAGGCCTGCCTTGCAACAGTGAATCCCTCAGAGTTGGAGTTCATTGGTTAAAACTGGTTTCCACTTATTTTGGGCTCCTCAGGTGGCTCAGTGGTAAAGAATCCTTCTGCCACATGGGAGGCACAGGAGACATGAGTTCGATCCCTGGTGAAGATCTCCTGGAGAAGGAAATGGCAACGTACTCCAGTATTCTTGTCTGGAAAATCTCATGGCTAGAGGAGACTGGCGGGCTACAGTTCATGGAGTTGCAGATTCGGGCACAACTGATTTTATTTTCTTTATTCGGGCACCACTTATTTTACTTTCTTAGGAGAAAGGATATGTGTTTTTTGCGGGAGGGGCTGAATTGTGGTATGTGGTGTTTTTAAAAAACTGTGTTTTTGGCCCAAGCAGCTGAGTTGATTGAAGCCCAGCAGCACCCATAATAGAATGGCTTATTTTGTGTTTCTCCAGAGTTGTGGCTAGAATATATTTGGTTTCCTGGCAAAGCCATATAGGATTTTTAAATTTGATGGAGAAGGCTTCAAAGTTACCAAAATTGAAAGGAGCAGAGGCATCTGTATTCTCCTGGCTCAAGAGTCTGGGTTCCTCCGAGGCTCACACCAATGTGTCTGTTTTTTGTTTTGTTTGTTTTGGGGGGGCCACGCTGGGTCTTTGTTTCTGCATGTGGGCTTTCTCTAGTGGTGACTGGGGGCTACTCTCTAGCTGAGGTGCACAGACTTCTCATTGTGGTGGTTTCTCTTGTTGCAGAGCATGGGCTCTAGGCACAGGGTCTTCAGTAGTTGTGGCCCATGGGCTCTGGAGCCCTGGCTCAGTAGTTGTGGCTAACAGGCTTAACTGCCTTGTGGCATGTGAGTCTTCCTGAATCAGGGATCAAACCTGTGTCTGCATTGGCAGGAGAATTCTTAACTACAGGACCACCTGGGAAGTCCAGTGTCTGTTTTTTGACATAAAGTGATAATCGTAAAAATCACCTTCATTTGTATAGTACTTTACAGTTTATGAAGCACATTCACATACATTATCTCATTCAATTCTTGTGGCTACATTTCTAGATAGGCAGGGGCAATGAACTCTATTTTACAGAAGAGAAAAAAGAGGCTCAGAGAGGTTAAGTGACCTGGTCACACATCTAGGAAGAGGCAGCATCAGAAGTTGAGCCCAGGTTTTCTAACTCCAGAGCAGGAAAGCAGGGAGGTTTGCACCCAGTTTACGATGCGGACCTGCCATGCTACTAGAATGCAGGCAGGCTCTCTGGGCACAGGGAGATGTGACCATCCCAAGACTGTCCTGGACCCAGCAGAGCCCACCTCGCAGAATATGGGACAACCTTTGAGGTGCAATTTGGGGCTTTGTATGGGCTATGTCTCTGTGGCCTTCTGTGACTGCTGTTTCTATTTGGTTTTTACAATTGCCTGTGAGGCAACAGAGTGGGTAGGTCCTGTGAGCCCCATTAGATGAGAAAATTGACATTTCAAGAGGTTGGGCGACTCACTCAGTACCATTTATTCCTTATATACAAAACAAATATGAATTGTATGCCTGTGGGAGGCACATAGAGGGCTGAGATCATGGCTAGTGACTGGTGAGCGAGGGATATGGAGGTGAGGTGAGTAAGAAGAGGGACCACAGCAGGTACTCAGCAACTCTCTGCTGAGTGAGGGCCCTGGAGGACAGCCCCCCTGTTGCGAATCTCTTTGTGTCCCACCCCAGCAGTGAGGACAGGGTAGGCTCAGGCCAGTGTTCCAGAAAAACTCTGTTATTTGTGTAAATAATGATGATAATTGCTCCCATTTTTGTGCTCCTGTTGTGTAGCACATCATAGACCAGGCGTTTTACTTGTGCTATTTCTTATTTATTTGGTGGCCTTGGGTCTTAGTTGCAGCAAGTGGGAGGTCTTTGTTTCATCATGTGGGCTCTTTCGTTGGGACACACGAGCTTCTTTAGTTGTGGTGCTCAAGCTTAGCTGCCCCGGGGCATGTGAGATCTTAGCTCTCCGACCAGGGATCATACCTGTTTCCCCTGCATTGGAAGGTGGATTCTTAACCACTGGACCACCAGGGACATCTACCTGTGCTATTTCTAACTGTCCTCGTTATCCCATTTTACAGATGAGAAAACTGAGGCTCAGAGAGGCCTAATCACTAGGTACCCCAAATCATCCTAGGATTGAAAGTCAGATCTGTTTGATGCCAAAGCTAGCGTCCTTCCCCCTGAACTACTCTACGTCTCTATGCAAATGAGCTCTGAGAAACTTGCTGGAAAAGAAGGGTGCTTGTCACTTTTGGGGAGCTCATGGATAAAGAAGATCAAGTGTGGAAGGACCTTAGGTGGGTGGACAGGACCACAGCTCTGGATAGAGAATCTTTAACAGGTGATGAGCCCTGCTGGTGGGAGCCATGCCTGATGAGCAAGCAGGGTGGGGTGAGCTGGGTGGGGCCTTGTTTTCGTGGCTCCTCCATCCTGCGGATTTGACATCCTCAGAAGCCAGGGGTTGCCTTGTCGCCTTCAGATACCCTCCTGGGAAAGTGCCACTACCACAGGTTTTGTGACCCCTGTTACACAAAGATGAGTGACATTTCCCTGGACTCCTGAAACCCTCAACCTGCTTCTCTGCCCCCCTTCCCTGCTGTATTAATTTCCTGGAGCTGCCATAATAAATTACCTCAAACTAGGTGATTAAAACAACAGACATATATTCTGTCACAGATGTGGAGACCAAAAGTCTGAAATCAAGGTATTGATAGAGTTCATTCCTTCTGGAAGCTCTGAGGGAGGCTGGGTTTCATGCCTCTCACCTAGATTCCGATTCCAGTATTCCTTGGCATTCCTGGGTTGTCCCTGCATCACTCCAGTCTCCGCCTTGGTCGTCACATCCCCTTCTCCCCGTGTGTCTCTGTGTGTCCTCCTCTGTCTCATCTCCCTCTGCCTCTTCCTTTCTTTCTGCGCTGGGTCTTCATTGCAGCATTCAAGCTTTCTCTAGTTGGCGGAGAGCAGGGGCCACTCTCTAGCTGTGGTGTTTGGGCTTCTCGTTGTGGTGGGCTTCTCTTGTTGCGGAGTGTGGGCTCTAGAGAGTGGGGCCCAGTAATTGTGGTGCCCCAGATCAGTTGCTCCATGGGCATGTGGGATCTTCCTGGACCAGGGATCAAACCTGTGTCCCCACATTGGCAGGCGGATTCTTAACCACTAGACCACCAGGGAGGTCCTGTTTTATTCTTATAAGGACAACTGTGACTAGATTCAGGGCCCTAACAGGTAATCCTGGGTGATCTCATCCATGACATCCCCAGAAATCCCTTTTCCACGTAGGTTACATTCACAGGTTCTGGGGATTAGGACACGGATATATCATTTTTTGAGGGGCCACTATTTTACCTACTACATCTGCCACCCCTTGTACCTCCTGGAGCTGCCTGAGACCTCGGAAGTCAGTGCGCTCACTGAAGGCTGGGCCCTGTGCCAATAAGGCCACCTCCCCTCCCCAAGGAGCCCCCGAGCCTATGGTCAAGTGGGTCTTGGCCCCCTATAGACCAGCAGTGGGATGGCCTCGTAGAAAGAGCTCCCAGAGCCCTGGGGTTAGCTGCTTTGAACTTCAGTAATTCCCACCTGGAACATGCTGTCCTTGTCCTGCATGGCATAGGCAAGGGTGTCCTTGGCCAGGCAGGGCCCATGGGTCAGCCAGGCTGGCTGTCTCTGGCCAGACTGCAGCTGGCACGGGTCCCCGACCACACAGTGCCCTCTCCTGCCACCTCACCACTCTGCAGAGACCTGCTCTGCTCTTCTGCCTATACCACCCCCATCCTTCCCTGCCCGCCTCCTTTGAGGATGCCTCCTTTCTCCATGCCCTTTTTCTTGTCTGCTGACTTTTCTCTCTCAAAGGTGGCACATCTTGTTTCTATTTAATGATATTGACTTTTCTGAGGGATCATATCTGTTTTTTCAGTTAGATGTCAGCTCCCCTGTGCTACTTTGTCCGTAGTCTTTGGTAGATACCACTGGCTGCTCATCTGGCATAGGAGAGTGTCTGGGGCTCCTGGCCTCGGCCAGGACCTGAGTCTCCTTCAGAGAACCCCAGAGCTGTTGGGATGGTCACACAATGTGGAAGCTGAAAGGGACCTTCGAGAGTATCTAATAATCCAACACGGGTTTTCCAGAAGAACAGATGAAAACCCAGGAATGGGTGATATGTTCCTTTTATTAAAAAAAACAAAACTATTTTTTACTGTGTTGAGTCCTACCTGCGACGGGATCTTCATTGTGGGGGACGGGCTTCTCCCTTGTTGAGGCCCCCAAGTCCCCAGCCCCTAGCTGTGGTGTGCAAGCTTATTTGCCCCTCGGCTTATGGGAATCTTAAGTTCCCCAACCAGGGATTGAACCTGTGTCCCCTGCATTGGAAAGTGGAATCTTAACCACTGGACCACCAGGGAAGTCCCGGGTGATTCGTTCCTAAATTACTGGGTGGCTTTGGATAAATCAGTCACTTCCTGGGTTCTCTTTTCTTCTTCTGGAAACCAGGGTGTTGGGCTGTTAGATACTCTCAGAGCTCCCCTTCAGGCTGAACGTTGGGTGATGGCAGGAATGTTCTCCCTGTGCTCGAGGAAGGGCTGGAGAAACCCACACCTCCACCTCCACCCCCAGCACCTTCCTGCCATTATCAGACAGGACCTTTCAGAGACCTGTGGGCTATTGGGACAGTCACCCTGGTGGTCGGATGCTCTGGGCTGGGAGAAGGCCATTTTGGGGGCCTTGGTTAGAGGAAAATATATATGGTCAATGAACACTTAACCCGAGTCACTGCACCCCCAGGGAGGATGCAGGCCGCCAAGCCTCCGACTCAGAACCCTGGCTGGAAGGTGTTTCTTCTTTCTGGCTAAGCTGCCAGCCACACCCAGAGAAGGCTGGGATTTGCTAAATGCGATGACTAATTCGTCCTGAGGCAGGAGATCCCTATCCATTCACAATGGCATCATGATTTATTCATGTGAGGCTAGAACACCTACAGGGACTGGACCTTTGTTTCCTGTGGCTTCCATGCCACATGCAGCCAACTGTATTTTTCCAGAATGGATCATTTCTCATTTCTAGCTTGCTTTCCTGGTCAGCGCCAGGAAGCTTATAACTCTGGTCACTTAAGAGCCCCCTCCTTCCTGGGTCTGCAGTTTTTTGGAAGGAACACTTGTTTTTGACCGCACTGCGAGGCATGTGGGATCTTAATTCCTCTACCAGGGTTCAAACCCGTGCCCCCCTGCAGTGAAAGCACCGAGTCTTAACCACTGGACCGCCAGGAAATTCCCAGGAAGACATCCTTTTCTGGGCCTCCGTTCCTTTCCTAGCAGTGCAGGTGCTGGGCTAGCTGGTACCTTAGGACTTTCGAGCCCTTGAAGTGAAGTGAAGTGAAGTCGCTTAGTTGTGTCCGACTCTTTGCGACCCCTTGGACTGTAGCCTACCAGGCTTCTCTGTCCATGGAATTTTCCAGGCAAGAGTACTGGAGTGGGTTGCCATTTCCTTCTCCAGGGGTCTTCCCAACCCAGGGATCGAACCTGGGTCTCCCACATTGCAGGCAGATGCTTTACCATCTGGGCCACCAGGGAAGCACTTCTAGTCCTTAGGTTCTTTACTTGTAAAATCTCACCCTTTCCCCAGCAAACCCTTCTATTTTCTTAAGGGTTTTGCTTCTATAGAGCTGCTGTGAGGAAATCAGAGACATCTTAGCTGCTGGGAAGACTTTTGCCTGGTTTCACCTTTCTGCCTGTTTACTAAGTCTTAAAGGCACCTAGTGTCCTTTAGGCTGCCAGTTTCTGCCTTTCAAGATCACCCTAGATTCAGGGAATTCCCCAGCAATCCAGTGGTTAAGACTTTGCCTTCCAGTGCAGGGGCTGCTGGTTCAATCCCTGCTCCGGGAGCTAAAGTCCCACATGCCTCTCAGCTAAAAAAGCCAAAACATAAACAAAAGCAATATTGTAACAAGTTCAATAAAGACTTAAAAAAAAAAAATCACACAGGTTCACTTGATCTCTAAAGTCTCAGTAAGGAAGAACAAGGTCTCAGCCCTGAAGCAGAGTGAAGGCAGGCTCATCCCACTTCGTTTTCCCTCGGAATGAAGGGAAGGATCTGTCTCACTCCTCAGGAAGTTTGCAGTGTCACTGTGACTGTTTCCTACTCTCCGACTGTGGAACCGAGCCGGCTGCTCAAGGACTTGGTTGCCACCTTGTGGATCGTCTGAGGGCAGGGGTGGCAGAGGCCTCAGGGCTGATGGGATCTAAAAATGGTTTTGCTTCTGTGCTTACTTTCTGTATGTACACCATTAGGATGACACCGGAGATATAGTTATATCCTGTTTTCCCCGGTTACATTACACTGTAAACATTGCTGTCTGTTCTTTCCTCCGGGAATATAGTTATTGGCCATGTGACATTACAGATAGAATTTCTAACCATGATCAGGTTAATTTTATAGCTGAAAAAGAATACTAGTTGATTTAAAAAAAAATCAAATAGTGCACTGAAATCTTTCCCCCCTCATCTTCCTGATTCTCTCTAGCCCCAGTCCTCAGAAAGGACTATTGTTAAGTTTCCATGTATCCTTCTGGAAATTGTCTATGCATGTACAACCATACATATGCACATTGTTTTAATTTTTAATGTAGATTGGCTCAGACTGTACATGTAGATGGGATCAGAATGCTGTTTTGCCATTTGTTTTTAGTCTTGTGCATTTTCCCAGATCTGTGTGTATGTGTGTATGTGTGTGTGTGTATGTGTTTGTGATGTTCTATTTAACAATTGCATAGACCATCTATTATGGATGGACTATAATGAATTTAACCAGTGACATTAAGGTTGTGTGTCTTCCCTGATGGTTTAACAGGTAAAGAACCTGCCTGCAGTATAAGAGATGCATGTTCGATCCCTGGGTCAGGAAGATCCCCAGGAGAAGGGCGTGGCAATCCACTCCAGTATTCTTGCCAGGAAAATTGCATGGACAGAGGAGCATGGCGGGCTACGGTTTATGGGTTGCAAAGAGTTGGACATGACTGAAGTGACTGAGCACAGCACAACACACAGCTGTGAGGTTGTTGGGGCGTCCCTGGTGGCTCAGTGGTAAAGAATCCACTTGCAATGCAGGAGATGCGTGTTTGAACCCTGGGTCAGAAAGATCCCCTAGAGAAGGAAATGGCAACCCACTCCAGCATTCTTGCCTAGAAAGTCCCATGGGAGCTCCAGTCTGTGGGATCTCAAGAGTAGAACAGGACTTAGTGACTAAACCACCACCACCATCGAGGTTGTAACTTCAATGCTCATCCTTATATATACATCTTCACACTTCATTTATTCACCTTCTATCTGCCAAGTATGATTCTAGACAGAGGATTTTGTAGTAAAAAAGAAAAACTCCAGTGCCACACTCATACCAGTATGATTGTTGGGTAAATTCTGGAAAGTGGAATTGTTGGCAGATTGATTTATCACATTTACTGAATGCATGTAATGCATGTAAACCATGTAAAATATTTTGTTGAATGTTTGTTAAGTCAGCGGCTGCCTGAAACTTCCTTCCCTCTCCTGTGGCACCCGGCCACATTATCAGTACCCTCTCCCTAGCCTCCCAGGGGTTAAAGGGCCATTCACTGAGACTTCAGGAAGGTCACTACAGCAGTGCTGGGTGGTGACAGTAACGTGCATTGCTGGCACTTTTCTTTCTTGTTTTTTTTTACTGAGGTATAGTCGATTTACAGTATTATATTAGTCTTAGGTTTATAATGTAGTGATTCAATGTTTTTTAGATTATACTCAATTTAAAGTTATTATGAAATATTGACTATATTCCCTGTACTGTACAATATATTCTTGTAGCTTATTTTTTTATACATAGTAATTTGTACCTTTTAATCCCCTTTCCCTATTTTAGTTCTCCATCCTTCCCTCTCCAGTGGAAATCATTAGTTTGTTCTCTTCTCTATGTCTGAGAGTTTCTTTCTGTTTTGTTATATTCACTCATTTTTTTTATTTTTTAGATTCCACATGCAAGTGATAACGTAAACATTTGTCTTTCTCTGTCTGACTTATTTCACTAGCATAATACCCTCCAAGTCCATCTATGTTTTTGCAAATGGCAAAATTCCTTTTTTTTTTTTTTGTATTATTGAAGTACAGTTGATTTACAAGGTTATGTGAGTTTCTGGTGTATAGCAAAACGATTCAGTTATATATATGTGTGTATATAATTTTTTTCCATCATAGTTTGTTACAGGATATTGAATATATTTCCCTGTGCTATTAGGGTCTTCTTTTTTCTTTTGAGGCTCTTCTTGTTCATCTATTTTATATATAGTAGTTTGTTAATCCAGAACTCTTAATTTATCCCTTCCTTCTTCCCCTTTGGTAACCATAATTTGTGTTCTATGTCTATAAGTCTGTTCCTGTTTTGTTAATAAGTTCTTTTGTATCATTTTTAAAAATTTCATATATAAGTGATATCATATGATACTTGTATTTCTTTGACTTCAATCAATATAATTAATTAATATAAATTATGTGATACAGTTAATTTGATAAATTATAATTAATTAAAAATAACCTCTAGGTCCACCCATGTTGCTGCAAATGGTGTTAGTTCATTCTTTTTTTATAGCTGAGTAATATTCCATTGTGTGTGTATATATATATGTATACATATATATATATCTTTATCTATTCATCTGTCCACAGACATATAGGTTGCTTCCACATACTGGCTGTTACAAATAATGTTCCTATGAACTTTGGGATACATGTATCTTTTTGAACTAGTGTTTTTGTTTTTACTATATATATACCTAGGAGTAGAATTGCCGGATTGGTAGCTCTGCTTTTAGTTTTCTGAGGACTGTCCAGTGGCTGCACCAGTTTATATTCCCACCACCTGTATATGAGCATTACGTTTTCTCCACATCCTCATCAACATTTGTTATTTATAGATTTTTGATGTTAGGTGTGAGGTGATAACTCACTGTCGCTTTGATTTGCATTTCTCTGATGATTAGCAATGTTGAGCATTTTTTCATGTGCCTATTGGCATCTATATATCTTCTTTTGAAAAATGTCTATTCAGGTCTTTTGCCCATTTTTAATAGGTTTTTTTTTTATATTGAGTTATACGAGCTATTTATGTATTTTGGATATTAACTCCTTATCAGTCATATCGTTTGCGAGTATTTTCTCCCATTCCATAGGTTGTCTTTTTTCATTTTGTTGATGGTTTCCTTGCTGTGAAAAAGGCTGACACTTTTAAGTTCCTTGTACAGTTTTGCCATATGTCCTCACAACTATGTAAGGAAGTCAGAGTGGTTGGTTTGTACTTTATGGAAGGAACTGGGGCACAGAGAGGTTGTTGTTGTTCAGTCACTCAGTCGTGTCTGACCTTTTGCAACCCCGTGGACTGCAGCAAGCCAGGCTTCCTTGTCCTTCACCATCTCCCAGAACTTGCTCAAACTCATGTCCATTGAGTTGTTGGTGCCATCCAACCATCTCGTCCTCTGCCGACCCCTTCTCCTCCGCCTTTAATCTTTCCCAACATCAGGGTCTTTTCCAATTAATTGGCTCTTCGCATCAGGTGACCAAAGCACTGGAGCTTCAGCTTCAGCATCAGTCCTTCCAATGAATATTCAGGGTTGATTTCCGTAGGATTGACTGGTTTGATCTCCTTGCTGTCCAAGGGACTTTCAAGAGTCTTGAGTTAAAAATTATGTCCACAGGCATTCCTTAAAGATTGAAGGAACTTTCTGGTATACCAAGATAATTCTCTTGTGTGTTTATGCTGTGTGTATGATCAGTAGTGTCTGACTCTTTGTGACTCCATGGATTGTAGCCTGCCAGGCTCCTCTGCCCATGGAATTTTCCAGGCAAGAATATTGCATTGGTTTGCCATTTCCTTCTCCAAGGGATCTTCCCAACCCAGGAATCAAACACACGTCTTCTGTGTCTCTGGAATTGGCAGGCGGATTCTTTACCACTGAGCCACCTGGGAAACCCACAAATCCTTGTACCCAGGCCTCAACTGTGTCATGCCTAGAACCAGCCTCTATACCACTCGGAAAACACTTTTGTCATCACTAACCAGGCTGTGTTTCAGATTTTCAGACCTAAGCACTGGTAAATCTTGAGCTTCAGAGATGTGCCCGTCTCAAGGTGGGAGTGGTGGGTCACCCTGATAAGTGTAAGACATTGCCCTACCCTTAAGAAGGTTAATCTAGTTTGAGGGTGGGGAAAACAAACACAGGAAAGAAGAGGGTACAAAGAGATAATTATCCCCTTGTGTACTCAACTTTAGAAGTTGACACATTCAGACCCCTGAGGGTTGGCATGGTCAGGGAAGGCTTCCGGGAGGAGTTAGAACTTGAACTTAACCAGAGATAGGATTTGAGTAGGCAGAATGTATCTCCGAATAGGCAAACAGGAGAAGCCCTGAGGTGGGAATGAATGTGTTGGGCTGATCCTGCTGGGAAGCCAGAGTATCCGTATAAGGGCTTTGGGACCTGGCCAAGGTGCTCAGGCTTGATGGGAAGGGAAAACAGGTCTTGAGCATAAGAGAATGAGATGACATAAGTGTTTTAGGAAGATGGACTTGGGAATGTGTGGAGTGGACTGGGAATGTATGCAGAGGACTCTGAGCACAATTGCTGAGCAGGAGGTTGTGCTAAAGGTTGCTGCTGCTGTTTAGTCACTTCACCCATGTCTGACTCTGGGTGACCCTATGGACTGCAGCCTGCCAGTCTTCTCTGTCATGGGATTCTTTAGGCAAGAGGCCTGGAGTGGGTTACCATGCCCTCCTCCAGGGTATCTTCCCAACCCAGGGATCAAACCCGGGTCTCCTGCATTGCAGGCAGATTCTTTGCTGCTGAGCCACCAGGGAAGCCCAAGGGTGCTGTGTATTCATCTGTAAAAGTCTAGCTCTTACACCAAGAGTGCTAAGGGTATTCATCTGTAAAAGTCTAGCTCTACAGAGTGGTGGGCCTGAGGAGTCTAGTCCGTTTCATTTAGAACACATACACAGCAGCTATACTCTGTGTCCATCACGTGCCTGGGGATACAAAGATGGGTGATTGTAGGCTCTGCTGGAGGATTTCACGGTCTAGTGAGCAAGAGAAATACACAAAGAGAGAATTTCGATAAGACTCACTGAATGTCTTAGGACAGAGAGGTGCACCAGAGATGGGAACAGAGGAGGGCCTTGTGTTTAGGACACAAAGAACATTTCAAAGGAAAGATCAGTAGTGACTAAATAATTTCTGGCTGACTTGCCTGTGCTTTGACAGAGAGGAAGTCTCACGTTTGCAGACTGAGAAAAGGTTCCTGCCTTTTCTTCCCCATTGACTGTCAAGTTCTTGGTGATCCTGTAGCCCAGTGGCATGTGTGATGGGAACTGCTGACCCCTCTCTGAGTTCACTCCTGGTTGGATAATTACAGTTATCGATGAAAGCTTACAGTCTATCTAAGAAAGAAAAGGAAAATTTTATTCAAGCCAAATTGTGGATTATAATCTAGGAAGAGCATTCCAGAAAACTCCAAGAACTCTTCTGCCCATGAGGAATCAAAACACAGTTATATGAGTTTTGTGAAACAGAGGACATTACATTAAGTGACATATTATTGCCAGTTTACACAATCCAGACCTATGTGTCATTGTGGCCCCTTCTAAGATCAAGAAAGAATGTTATCTTTTAAGGAGTTGTTGCTGGGAGAATGTTGCTCGTCATGGTTGAGCAGATATTTCTGCCCGTGAGGGAGGTTTGGTGATACATAATGTGGATTCACAATGCACAGTAGAGGGAGAGAGAGGGGCCAAAGGGCAGAGAAAATTTTTTATGTTTAAATTTTCTTTGTCTTGCCATAACATATGAACTTTATTTCACACGGTGTTCTGCTGTACTGGCTGAGGGTATCCATGTGAGTATTTATTTTTTTCTCTCCTGCTTTTCTACTATTAAATCAACACAGGAAGTTTTAAAGAGGAAATATTCACTTAACTATTCATCATCCAAGCACATTTTTGCATCTGTATTCTCTACTACTTTTTGGCCACACAAGTATGTTTAAACAAAACGAGAATAGTTATCAAACTGTACATACCATCTGTGCATGTTCCCGTAACATTATTTTATAAACATGTCCCACCTGATGCTCCTATTTATCATCTTGATGTTTATGTCATCTTCCATTGCCTCCGGAACAGCTAATTACCACCCATTTCCTTCGTGGAAGATTTTTAGTTTGTTTCCAGATTTTCCTTGTCTACAGAACTATACTCTTTCTTTTGAGGTCTCTCCATTGGCTACATTCCCAAAGAACCCTGCACTTGGTTTCAGATAATCTGACTTAAAATTCCAGATCTGTATCTAGTTAGCTCTGTGGCTTTAACTATCTGAACCTCAACTTTCTGGTCTGTGATAATACTGATCATGCAGGGTGTTGAGATATGACCCAGGGCCAATAAAGGGCCTTTCATGAAGGACCTGCACATTCGGGCACAGCTGATATCACCCAGTAGAAGCATGTGAGTGAGTATTTTATGGTTCTCTTTTTATCTCTCTATGTAGAGAGATAATTCGCAGACTGTACAATTCACTTATTTAGTATATGTGCTGCCAAAGTGAACACGCAATTCACTCATTTGTAGTGTACAATTCAGTGGCTTTTACTATATTCCCAGAATTGTGCATCATTACCACCATCAATTTAAGAACATTTCATTACCCTCAAAAAGAAACCCCATGCCTATTAACAAATTAATAGTCATTCCCCATTTCCCTCAATCCCTCCCAACCCTAGGCAGCCACTAATCTACAGATTTTGTCTCTATGTATTTGCCTATTCTGATCATTTTTTGTAAATGGAATTATACAACACGTGCTGGTTTATGACTGGCTTTTTTTCCCTTTTCTTTGTTAATGCAGCTTTTATTTCAGAAGACCAACAAGCTCTTACTAAGTACGTATCTTATATGTTCTTTTCACTGGTTCAGGCATCATATAGACATAATGAAATAGTTCCAATTTGAAACTATTTGAGGGTCTCTTAGTAATATGAGGAAGATAGTTATTCAAAAGCAACAATAAAATACTATGTGATAAGAACTGCAGCAGAAGTATAAACCAAGTGGAAGAAGAGCAAAGAGAAAGGAAGAAAACTGAATTTACCAATTTACCTTAGAACTCTGACATTATAAGGAACAAGTTATAATATGTGTATATATATATATAAACTCATTGGAAAAGACCCTGATGATGGGGAAAATTGAGTGCAAGAGGCGAAGGGGGCAACAGAGGATGAGATAGTTGGATGACATCACTGGCTCAATGGACATGAGTTTGAGGAAACGTAGGGAGATACTGATGGACAGAGAAGCCTGGCATACTGCAGTTCATGGAGTTGTAAAGAGTCAGACAAGACTTAGTGACTCAACACAACAACATCAGCAATATGCATACATGCAGTAGGCTTCCCCGGTGGCTCAGTGGTAAAGAAGCTGCGCAGGAATGGCTGGCTTCTTTCACTTAGTATGTTTTCAGGGCTCCGCGTTGTAACATGTATCAACACTTCATTCCTTTGAGTTGCCAAATAATATTCCATTGTGTGGATATAGGACCTTTTGTTTATTCATGCATCTGTTGATGGATATTTAGTTTGTATTATTCTTGATATGCAGTGCTAACTTTTTGTTGTTCAGTCACTAAGTCGTGTCCGACTCTGCTACCTCATGGACTGTAGCATGCCAGGCTTCCCTGGCCTTCAGCATCTCCCAGAGTTTGCTCAAACTCATGTTCATTGAGTTGGTGATACCATCCAACCATCTCATCCTCTGTTGTCCCCTTATTCTCCTCCCTTCCATCTTTCCCAGCATCAGCGTCTTTTCCAATGAGTCAGCTCTTTTTTTCACATGGCCAAAGTATTGGAGCTTCAGCTTCAGCGTGCAGCTGTTAATTGACATCTATCAAATACTGTTGCATGCCGCAAACTGTTGATGTGCCAAAAAATTGGCCCCTTTTTCATCATAGCTGTCAAACTGTAGAAATTAGGTAACTGCTGGGAGAGCTGCCCCCATGAGTTATGAGGAATTCTGGGCCAAGTAAGCACACACCCCCTAGGAAGGTACCTTTGCCTTCTTTCCTAGAGCTTTCTCCAGGGCTGGAAGATCAGAGGAGGCAACTCCTTCAGAAGGCAGAGAAGGCTTCCTGGAGGAAGGGCCCTTCAAGGATGGAAAGCCTGACTGGAGCTAGGAGGAGGTGGACATTTTGGGCAGGTGTGAGCAGGGGATCGGTTGCCATGATAGGAGAGTGGAGGCAAGATTTAGGGGGCCTGGAAACTGCAGGGGCCAGATTATAGGCTGAGGTGATCTTATACCTTCCATCATTTGGGGGGGTATATGAGAGGGTTGTACCTAGACAGCATATTAAAAAGCAGAGACATTACTTTGCCAACAAAGGTCCGTCTAGTCAAGGCTATGGTTTTTCCAGTGGTCATGTATGGATGTGAGAGTTGGACTATAAAGAAAGCTGAGCACCGAAGAATTGATGCTTTTGAACTGTGGTGTTGGAGAAGACTCTTGAGAGTCCTTTGGATTGCAAGGAGATCCAACCAGTCCATCCTAAAGGAGATCAGTCCTGTTCATTGGAAGGACTGATGCTGAAGCTGAAACTCCAATATTTTGGCCACCTGATGTGAAGAGCTGATTCATTTGAAAAGACCCTGATGCTGGGAAAGATTGAGGGCAAGAGAAGGAGACAACAGAGGATGAGATGGTTGGATGGCATCACTGACTCAATGGACATGTGTTTGGGTGGACTCCAGGAGTTGGTGATGGACAGGGAGGCCTGGCGTGCTGCGATTCATGGGGTCACAAAGAGTTGGACACGACTGAGCGACTGAACTGAACTGAACTGATGAGGAGGGTTGTGTGCTGACAAGCATGGTGAAGTGAGGATAGCCTGCCACTGACTTGAAGCTTGCCTCCTTCCCTGTAGCTGGCAGAGGTTTTTCTGAGTGAGGTTCAAGCTTCTCTGCATGTTCAGTGGCTTCCTGGAGCCGGGCTACCCACAGGTAGCCTGTGGGTGGGAGGGAAGAACAGTCTCCACTTCCTTCTTGGCTCCCTGTGAGATGGATGTAATCTGGACTTGGCTTTCTCCTCTACCAGCTGCCATGTAGGTGCCAAGGCTGAGCTGTCTGAAACATGAGGCAGGGTGGAGGGGAGTGAGAACAGAGGCTGCCTGTCAGGAGTCTTATCTGGCCCTGGCTCTGTCACTGCCCAGGAGAACAGAGGACTCAGGCTGGGCCATTCCCTTTGCTGGTCCCTGCTTTCCCCATCTGTAAAGGGAGGGTGATGGTGATAAGTTCCCTTTACTCCACCATCCCATGAGTTCTGCAGAATTTTATTGTGTACTGGGGGATCTCCAACAGCTTTCCTTGGTGGGCTCTGTTCTGCTTTGGAGGGGTGGGTCGTGGCTTCTCTGAAGGGTCTTGATATAGCTGCTGGGACTGTACATCTTTAGGTGTTGGGGGAGTGGGGAATGATGGTGCCAGAGGCTGACAGATATTGTATAGACCAGGATATAACAGGAGGAGAGAATGTTCTGGTGTCTTTCTGCCACCTGACCAGTCAGCCTGGAGGGCTGTGGCCTCTGATGGCAAGGGCTGATTCTCTGACTCTTTGCCAATTTGGGGTAAATTGGCAAAAGCTACATATGTCAGATTCGGTGGTGGTGCCTCTGTGGCAGCAGAGGGGTCAGGGCTGGCCCAGGGAAGCTGGGGCCAAGTGTGGTGGGCAGGGACCACTTGGTATGGGTTGATCCTGAAGCTGTCATGGGCATGAGGGGGTGCCAGGAGATGGCACGAGCAGAGAGAGGCTGGGCAGGCTGGTCCTGCCCACGTGACTGACGTTTGCGTGGGTTGGGTCTGGTTCTACTCCTGCATCCAGCACTTGTGCTCACTTCCCTCTTTTGTGGGCAAGATGGTTTCTTATTTCTTTTCCTTCCTGCCCCCACCTTGGCCATCTGTCTCCCAGTGTTTTCTATTGGCTTCGAGCATGAGAGACTCTGGGCACATTGGTTCAAGCCCGTTCCCATTTTGGGAGGCTGTTCCCACCTTCTGGATTGTTCCAGGCTTCCCTTTATCCATCTTCTCCAGCACGTGTGCATCTTCCCTGATCTGCACATGGTATTCCTGGACCAGCAGCTGGGATTTAAGTCAAGGGAGGATTATGTTTCTCTTCTTGTTTCCAATATCTATGGTGACTGTATTTACTAACTCCCTGATCAAAACACATGGCCTCACACACAGAGTCTGAGTGTAGAACAAAATGTTCACGATTGCTGCTAGGTGGGATGACTTGCCATGAGCTGCCTGGATACCTACCTTACTGACAGCCTCCTCTGCAGCACCACAGGTAGGAAGATCCCTCAGGGGTAAGTATTGGACCTACTCAGAAGATGTTCTTGTCCCATTAAAGGCAAAAGCTTTCACCCTTGTTGTTGTTATTATTCAATCACTAAGTCATGTCTGACTCTTTGTGACCCCATGGACTGTGGCACGCCAGGCTTCCCTGTTCTTTACCATCTCCCAGAGTTTGCTCAAATTCATGTCCATTGAGTCAGTGATGCCATCCAACCATCTCCTCTTCTGTTGTCCCCTTCTCCTCTTGCCCTCAGTGTTTGCTAACATCAGGATCTTTTCCAATGAGTCAGCTCTTCACATCAGGTGGCCAAAGTATTGGAGCTTCAGGTTCATCATCAGTCCTTCCAGTGACTATTCAGGGTTGATTTCCTTTAGGGTTGACTGGATGTGAGAGTTGGACTATAAAGAAAGCTGAGCGCCGAAGAACTGATGCTTTTGAACTGTGGTGTTGGAGAAGACTCTTGAGAGTCCCTTGTACTGCAAGAAGATCCAACCAGTCCATCCTAAAGGAGATCAGTCCTGGATGTTCATTGGAAGGACTGATGTTGAAGCTGAAACTCCAATACTTTGGCCACCTCATGCTAAGAGTTGACTCATTGGAAAAGACCCTAATGCTGGGAAGGATTGGGGGCAGGAGGAGAAGGGGACAACAGAGGATGAGATGGTTGGATGGCATCACCGACTCGATGTACATGGGTTTGGATAAACTCTGGGAGTTGGTGATGGATAGGGAGGCCTGGCGTGCTGCGATTCATGGGGTCACAAAGAGTCAGACACGACTGAGTGACTGAACTGAACTGAACTGAGGGTTGACTGGTTTGATCTCCTTGCAGTCCAAGGGACTCTCATGAGTCTTCTCCAGCACCACAGTTTGAAAGCATCAGTTCTTTGGTGCTCAGCTTTCTTTATGGTCCAACTCTCACATCCATACATGACTACCGGAAAAGCCATAGCTTTGACTATATGGACTTTTGTCAACAAAGTGGTGTCTCTGCTTCTTAATATGCTGTCTAGGTTTGTCATAGCTTTCCTTCCAAGGAGCAAGTGTCTTTATTTCAAGGCTGCAGTCACCATCCACAGTGATTTTGGAGCCCAAGAAAATAAAATCTGTCACTGTTTCCACTTTTTCCCAAACTATTTGCCATGAAGTGATAGGACTGGATTCTATGATCTTAGTTTTTTGAATGTTAAGTTTTAAGCCAACTTTTTCATTTGCACTAACCTTAAGTGCTGGCTTTGGGTCAGAGCAGAACAGCAGATAGACCAGCTGAGCAACTGCTTTGGGCTTCGTTTTCTTGCCTGGGGGTGGGGCTTTGCTAGTCACCTTCCTTCCTTATGTAAGTACTGGAGGATTAGGTTTTGAAGAGCTCATCTAAAAGGAGCTTTGGGAGGAGACGGAATTAATGTTTCAAATGAGGAAAAAAAGAGAAGTTGTCACTAAGTTGGGCCCTAAATCCAGAAATCTGTGGCTGCTGGGAGGGAGGGTGCAAGTCCCCGAGTCATAATGTCCTTGGGTCATATCCCTGGCTGACTCAGGAGGCGGTTCTGCATATGCTCAGTGCATTTGTGTGTGTGTGTATGTCCCAGACCTGTGAGAAAGTCCATTGCCAAACCAGCCAGCAGATTCTAGTGAGGCCTGGCAGATGTGACATGCATATGTGGCAATAACGGCTTGGAAAGTCTGTTTCCGGCTAAGAGGGTCAAAATCCTCAACACTCTCCTGGTCTAAACAAAGCTGTCCCATCCAGGCAAAGGTATCAGCATGAGGCAGGTCATGTTTGATGATGATGATTTTAAAAAAGAAAAGAACCCCCTATTGAATTAGTGAATCTAGGCGTTGATCATCAGAAGCTGTTAATATCACTGAGACAGAGACAGACAGACAGCCATATTATGTGCTTCCAACCTCCTGATGGAAGCACATAATATCACCTGGGGAGTTTTGTCAGAAACTCAAACTTGAATCTGATTTAGCGTCTCCATCCAACTACAAATTTACAGGATATATAGGGGATATGGATGGTGACAGGATATAGAGCATGCTAAACAACACCATGGGGATGTAATCAACAAACTCCAGACTATAGGAGGCTCTAAGTCAAAATAGCTCTAGTATATTCAACAAATGGAGTGTGAGAGAAAGAGAAGTGGGGCAGGGAGGAACCTATAGGTTAAAAGAGGTTTTAATCTTTTAAGGAATAGTTTCGGGCTTTCCAGGTGGTGCTAGTGGCAAAGAATCCACCTGCAATGCAGGAGATGTAAGAGATGTGGGCCTGATCCCTGGGTTGGGAAGATCCCCTGGAGGAGGAGATGGTGACCCACTCCAGTATTCTTGCCTGAAAAATTCCATGGACAGAGGAGCTGGTGGCTTACAGTCCATGAGGTCAAAAAGAGTCAGACATGACTGAGAATCTGAGCACAAGGAACATTTTCAATCAATTACGATGTATGGACCTTGTATGGATTTTGATTTGGTGAAACAAGCTATAAACAACTTTTATGACACAATAGGAGAAATATTGGCACCAACTGGATAGTAATGATATTAAAGAATTATTTTTTAAAGCATAATAAATTCTATGGTTATAGTTTTTTTAAAAGAGTGCTTATCTTTTAGACACACATACTGAAATATTTATAGGTGAAATACTATGGTATCTTGGATCTGCTTCAGAAAAACCCACTGGAGGGAGGCACTTAGTAGAAGTGTAGATGAAACAAGATGGCTATGTGTCAAAAATAGTTGAAGTTTAAAAAACATCTTCTAATGAGATTTGACAAAAATTTTTATGGAACTGCTTGACCCCAAGTTGACTTACTGTATGTCTCTCAGTCTCAGTGTCATAGGCATCACTGAAATATTTGTAAACGAAATAAACTCCAGTCCAATGAAACACAAGACAGAATAAAACTATTTTCTGGGTTGGCATAAAGCAATGATAATTAATATCTATAGAGAATCTGCTGAGCATTGGATGCTGTTCTGAGCCCTTTATAATAAAGCATTTAATCCAAGCACAGCTCTGTAAGGTAGATACTATTATTGTAGAATTTTTTGGTTTTACAGAAAAGTTGCAGAGATCATACAGAGAGTTTCTGTATACACCTCACCCAATTTCCCCCAATATTAACAACATCTTACATATCCACAGCACATTTTTCAAAACCAATAAGCCAACATTCAGTTCAGTTCAGGCGCTCAGTCATGTTCAACTTTTTGCGACCCCGTGGATTGCAGTACGCCTGGCTTCCCTGTCCATCACCAACTCTTGGAGCTTTCTCAAACTCATGTCCGTCGAGTCCGTAATGCCATCCAACCATCTCATCCTCTGTTGTCCCCTTCTTCTCCTGCCTTCAATCCAACATTAGTACATTACTATTAGCTGAGCTCCCAGCTTTACATGGATTTCACCCATTTTTCTAGTAATGTCCTTTCTTCCATTCCAGGACACCACATTACATTTAGTTGTTATGTCTCCTTAGTTTGCTCTGGCCTGTGACTGTTTCCCAGTATTTCTTTGTTTTTCATGAGTTGGAGGAGTACTGGTCAGATATTTGCAAAATGCTCCCTATTTTGGGTGCATTTGTCTGATGTTTTTCTCAGGAGGTAATGGTTTGGGGGAGAAGAATACTACGAAGTGAAGTGTCTCTCATCACCTGATAGTAAGGGATACTGATATCAATGTGACTTTCACTGGTGATTTAAAAATATTTTTTAAATTTATTTATTTGGCTGTATTGGGTCTTAGTTGCTGCACACAAGGTCTTTGTTGCTTCATATGGGATCTTTCATTGTGGTGCACGGGCTCTAGTTGTAGCATGCAGGCTTAGTTGCCCACTTAGTTGCCATAACATGTGGGATCTTAGTTCCCTGACCAGGGATCAAACCCACATCCCTTCTACTGCAAGGCAAATTCTTAACCACTGGACTACCAGGGAAGTCCCTCCACTGGTGATGTTAACCTTGGTCACTTGGTAAACCTGGTAGCAGCCTGGTTTCTCCACTGGAAAGTTACTGTTTTTCCCTTCCCATACTATTAGAGGTGAGTCATTAAGTCCAGCTCATACTCACGAGAAGGGGAACTAAGCTTCCTTTCTTGGAGGGAAAATAGCCACATTGGGGGCTCTTCTACAAGAAAGATTGAATAACTTCATTTTAAAGGTAAAGGAACTCAGACACAGTAGCAAACTCACTCACCCAAGGGATGAATCCTGCATGGGTATCACAAGCTGTGTCTGCTCAACTTTGTGAATATCCCAGCTCCAAACTCGGCCAGTTTAGCCTAACACCTGACTTGGCTCCAAGAATCTTCTGGCTTGGTTCTCACCTTACCCTGACATCCTTTTTTTTTAATTTTTATTTTATATTGAAGTATAATTGATTTATAATGGTGTGTTAGTTTCAGGTATACAGCAGAGTGATTCAGTTTACATATACATGTATCTACTCTTTTTCAGATTATTCCCCCATAGGTTATTACAGAGTATTAAGTAGACGACCCTGTGCTATACAGTAGGTACTTGCTGATTACCTATTTTGTATATAGTAGTGTGTATCTGTTAATCTTAACTTCCTAATTTATCCCTCCCCCACCTTTCCCCTTTGGATATCACAGGTTTGTTTTCCAAGTCTGTGAGTCTGTTTCTGTTTTGTATATAAGTTCATTCATATCATTTTTTTAGATTCCACATATAAATAATATCATTTGCTATTTGTCTTAGTCTGACTTCACTTAGTATGGTAATTTCTAGGTTCATCCATGTTGCTGCAAATGGCATTATTTTATTTTTTATGGTTAATATTCCATTGTATATATGTACCTCATCTCTTTTATTCATTCATCTGTTGATGGACATTTAGGTTATTTCCATGTCTTGGCTATTATAAATGGTACTGTAGTGAACACTGTAACGCTGACATTCTTTTTTTCACCCCGATGTTCTTAACCAGCATGAATCATGTAGTTCCATGGCCTAGAGAAATGAAGGGAACATGGACTGTATCTGGCCCAGTGATTTTCAAGCTGTATCCCTGAGAACCCAGGTCCCCCAGGGCCACCACTGGGAAAGGTGGGAGAGAAGTTGAGCCTGTGGCTCCCCCACTCCTAGTGTTTCTGTTTTCATCTCTGTTACATGCTGGGCTTTCCTAGTTAGGAAGTTTGAAGACTATGGATCTCAGGCATCTCATTTAAAATAGGGGAACTAAGGCCCAGAGAGGATGACTGATTTGTTTTTGATCACTCAGCAGGCTAAACCCAGGTTGTTGAACTCCGCCAGGGATGAGTAAGGAAGCAGGGGGATCCTGCTGGAAGCATTGGCTGCCCCAGAAGGACCTTACTTTGCAGTCTCTGAAGTGTGGCTAGGTCTCTGCTGGGGCAATGGCATTGCCTGGGATGCTGCACTACTACTAAACGTTTCTATGAATTCACTCATTTCACACCCTTTGGAGGTGGTGCTCTTCCAAGTTTTAACTCACTCAGTCACTGAAGAGGGACAGAATCTGGATATGTGACCTGGAAGAAGCAGAGAGGAAAGCCAGCAGGATTTTTCTGTACCTTCTGCCCCCAAATCTGGCAGCCTTTCTCCTGAGACGGGTTCCTCCCTGCTTCACTTCACTGCACCCACCCAGCCCTCCTCAGACTCCAAGCCTAGGTCCCATTCCTACTAAGTCCTGCTTTGGTGAGTTGATAAAGAGCTTGGTCATAACCCTGCCCCACTACCTCCCTACCCCCAGCAACACACACACCCACTCTCACACTCACACACACACAACCTCCCTCTGCTGCTAGTGTTATTAACTGATTATTCTCTGTTTAAAAAGCCCAGAACCACAAGGAATGACACTTCAGAAGTATGATGTGGTGGGGGAGGTGGAGGAGGCCCCCTCAGCACTAACCAGATAGCTGTCTACAGTGTGTGTGTATGAGACTGATGGAGCTCATCTCATACACAGCCCCTGTGTTTGTGTGGCTTTTTGCAATTTACAATGTGTATTCACTTTCATCATCACCTTTTGGCCTCACATTGGCATGGATTACCCTCATTTAACAGAAGAGGAAGCTGAGGCTGGGAGAGCTTACGACTTAGCCAAGCATGATAGCCGATTTGAGGGAGCTGGTTCTGATCCTGGGTCATCTGACTTCTGGGATCACACATCTCTGCAGTAGATGAGTGACTCCAGGGGTCCAGGATAGGGCCTCTGGGTGTGCAGGCCTGTCTTAAAGGTCTACAATCACCTGTGACTGTCCTGGGTCAGGAAGATCCCCTGGAGAACGGATAGGCTACCCATTCCAGTATTCTTGGGCTTCCCTGGTGGCTCAGACAGTAAAGAATTCCCCTGCAATGTGGGAGATCTGGGTTTGATCCCTGGTTTGGGAAGATCCCCTGGAGAAGGGCATGGCAACCCATTCCAGAATTCTGGCCTGGAGAATCCCCATGGACAGAGGAGCCTAGCAGGCTACCGTCCATGGGGTCTCACAGAGTTGGACATGACTGAGCAGCTAAGCACAGCACAGCACCTGTGACTGAGGCAGAAAGGAGCATGAAGGGGTCAGCTGATGACCTGTCTTTGGATGGAACAAATAGTAAGTAGAAACCTAGCTTGATTTCCCTCTAGTGGCCAAGTTCCCAGCAGACTCTGGTGATGTTTGAGGATGGGTCAAACTCGACCCTACTTGACTTTGTAAGTGAACGAGATTCTGACTTTCTATCTCATCATCTCTCTCCAGGCCCCTGAGTCAGTTTTCCACCAGTTTCCCTCCACTCTTGATGAGGTGGTCAACATTTAGAGTAAGGCTCTGGAGCCAGTCCCTTTGGGTTCAAATTCTGGCTTTGCCGCTTTCTGGCTGTGTGACTGGAAAACTGCTTCTCCTCTCTGTGCTCCAGTGGCCTCATCTGTAAACAGGAGGGAGTAATGGTGCCTTCCTTATAGGGTTGGTAAGAGTACTAAGCATGTTAAATACATTTTAGAATTGTGCCTAAAATATAGAAATAAATACTCATCATTATTTTTGAAAATAGTGAAAAGTCTTAAAAAGCTAAAAATAGAGTTGCTGAATTATCCTGCAATCCCACTCTTGGGCATACATCCAAAGAAAACTCTGATTTCAAAAGATACATGCATCTCACAGCAGCACTATTTACAATAGCCAAGATATGGCAGCAACATAAGTGTCATCCCAGATGAATGGATAAATAAGATGTGATATTTATATATAAATGGAATATATAAAATGGAATACTACTCAGCCATAAAAAATTATGCCATTTGCAGCAATATGGATGGACCTAGAGATTATCATAAATGCAGTAAGCCAGACAGAGAAAGACAAATATCATATATTGCTTATATGTGAATCTTAAAAAAATGAATACAAATGAACTTGTTAACAGGACAGAAACAGACTCACAGCCTTAGAAAACAAATTGATGGTTGCCAGAATGGGGGGAGGGATAAACTAGGAGTTTAGGATTAAAATATACACACTGCTGCTGCTGCTGCTGCTGCTGCTGCTAAGTCGCTTCAGTCGTGTCCGACTCCGTGCGACCCTATAGACGGCAGCCCACCAGGCTCCCCCATCCCTGGGATTCTCCAGGCAAGAACACTGGAATGGGTTCTATTTCCTTCTCCAGTGCGTGAAAGTGAAGTCGCTCAGTCGTGTCCAACTCTTTGCGACCCCATGGACTGCAGCCTACCAGGCTCCTCCATCCATGGGATTTTCCAGGCAAGAGTACTGGAGTGGGGTGCCATTGCCTTCTCCGAATATACACACTACTAGATATAAAATAGATAACCATCAAGGACCTACTGTATAGAACAAGGAAGTATATTCAGCATCTTATAATAACCTATAATGTAAAAGAATCTCTAAAAGAATATATATGAATCATTTTGCTGTACATTTGAAACCAGTACAAAATTGTAAATTAACTATACTTCAATTAAAAAACTAGTGAAAAGTTTTTATAAGTAGACCTGGATATGACTACAAGATAATGAGTGATTGGTTGTTGTTGTTTTTAAACAAACTGGAGAGTCTTCCAAGTATCCTGTCAAGTCTGGAAAGAGCTCTAAAACTCCTTCCTGAGAATTGCCTTCTGGACCAGACTGCAAACCATACAAGACAGTCAGTCACACTGTGGTCTCACTCTATGAAACTTTGGTTAACTCTAATCCTTGTTAAATGGAATTGTGTGTGTGTGTGACTTTTTCTTTTAATATATATTTTTAAAGTTTTTCTTATTTTTGGCTGCACAGGCCTCTGCGTTGCTGCATGCTGACTCTCTCTGCTTGTGGCAGCCAGAGCCACTCTAGTTGCAGTGTGCAGGCTTCTCACTGTGGTGGCTTCTCTAGTTGTGGCACACAGGCTCTAGGGAACCTGGGCTTCAGTAGATGCAGTGTGCAGGCTTAGCTGCCCCACAGCATGTGGGATCTTAGTTCCCAGACCAGGGATTGAACCTGTGTCCCCCACATTGGCAGGTGGATTCTTAACCACTAGAACACCAGGAAAGTCCCTGCATGACCTTTTCGATTGGCAGATTAAAAGAAAACAAGATGACATCAGGAATCTAGTTTTTATTTAAACATAGGATCCCAGTTTCTCATACCCACAGTTCAGTTTCCAGGCCTGTCCAATGAGAGAGAAGATCAGTTCTGTTCAGTTCAGTTGCTCAGTCGTATCTGACTCTTTGCGACTCCACGGACTGCAGCACACCAGGCCTCCATGTCCATCACCAACTCCCAGAGTTTACTCAAACTCATGTCCATTGAGTCGGTGATGCCATCTAACCATCTCATCCTCTCTCGTCCCCTTCTCCTCCTGCCTTCAATCTTTCCCAGCATCAGGGTCTTTTCAAATGAATCAGCCCTTCGCATCAGGTGGCCAAAGTGTTGGAGTTTCAGCTTCAACATCAGTCCCTCCAGTGAATATTCAGGACTGATTTCCTTTAGGATGGACTGGTTGGATCTCCTTGCAGTTCAAGGGACTCTCAAGAGTCTTCTCCAACACCACAGTTCAAAAGCATCAATTCTTCGGTGCTCAGCTTTCTTTATTGTCCAACTCTTTACATCCATACATGACCACTGGAAAAACCATAGCCTTGACTAGATGGACTTTTGTTGGCAAAGTAATGTCTCTGCTTTTTAATATGCTGTCTAGGTTGGTCATAACTTTTCTTCCAAGGAGTAAGCATCTTTTAACTTCATGGCTGCATTCTGCTAAATCTGCTAGTTGATCATCCATTCAAAAATGTTTGTTAACTATTATGTACAAATCACTGTGGTAGAGGCTCTGGAAGGTACAATGATAAATAGGAGAACTTTAAGGCCTTTAAAGACCTGTTAATCTTCAAAAACATATTTGGTTAAAGCATTAATACAGGATATTGTTCATTTTTAGGGAAGATAAAGCTGATTCATGTTCCCAACAAGAAGGCCCCAATCAAAAACAAATTTCTGATGAACTCTGTTATTAAACATTTAAAATATCAGATTACCCTTTTCTCTATATACTGCAGTTAATCCATTTTGAGCTGCAACATTTCTACCAGTTGTGGGTCTTAAGGGCCAAGTTGGAGGCCATATATGCCACTGTCTCCCAGGACCCTGAGCTTGGCTTTTCCTCTGTAATGAAAGTGAAATTGAAATCACTCAGTCGTGTCCCACTCTTTGTGACCCTGTGGACTGTAGCCTACCACACTCCTCTGTCCATGGGATTTTCCAGGTAAGAGTACTAGAGTGGTTTGTCATTTCCTTCTCTAGAGGATCTTCCCAACCCAGGGATTGAACCCGGGTCTCCCACATTGTAGGCAGGCGCTTTACCGTCTGAGCCACCAGGGAAGTCCTCTGTAATAGGAGTTAGTAATACCTGTCCCCAAGGGCCTCCTAGGGATTTGGTGAGTATTAAATAAGAGAACACACATAAAACCACTTTGTAAATCATAATCCTACTCTTCAAGAGTTACTTACTGTTCACAGAAGGAGTCATTCAACATATTTTTATTCATTTGCATCTGCTCATTATACTGCCTTTTCCAAGGTATGAAAACAGTCCTATAGGCCCAGATTTCCAGCAATAAGGACCAGAACCAAAGAGGATTTGAAGGGAATTTGGGGTACCCAGGATTCCATTAAGTAGTAGATTGAGGGTTTGCTATAATATTTACTAAATCAGCACTTCTCAAACTTTAGTACATGCATAAATCACCTGGGAGTCATGTTCACATACAGATTCTGAATCAGTAGTGCTGGGGTAGGGTCTGAGATTCTGCTGTTTTGCCCGACTCCCAGGTAAAACCAATGCTGCTGGTCCAAGGACTGCACTTGGAGGAACAATGTTCTCTGGGATACAAGGTTCATAATCAACAGAGGAGAGAAGGTGCAACCCCAGGCCCCAGGAGGTAGATCTCCAGGACGTCTGTGTTGGGAGCTGTGGCTGCAACTCTGTGCCCCCACTTCCTTTCCATTCCCTCCCAGAAGAGGCTGTTATCTTCCTGAGCTGTGCATTTGCTCTGAATGTTGGAGGGAGAAAATGTGCATTGTGGGTACTTGGGAAAAGGAGGAGAAAGGAAGGAGATTACCCCATCATGTATAGTAACTGTTCTTGTAGGTCACACACTGCATTTCTCCCTGGCGGGATGGTGATCTAGAGATAGCACAGTGAGCCAGTTCCTGCCTCCAGCATCTGATGGGGCTGCTTCTGCTGCTGCTAAGTCACTTCAGTCGTGTCCGACTCTGTGCGACCCTATGGACAGCAACCCACCAGACTCCTCTGTCCACAGGATTCTCTAGGCAAGAACACTGGAGTGGGTTGCATTTCCTTCTCTGATGGGGCAGCACAGCAGAATCCAGTGTAGACTAGAACTTTTTTTTGGCTGCCAGTGGAGGTAGCTGAAGAGTATTGATTTAGGTGTTTCAAAGAAGGAAAGAACTGATGAGTAAGCAATCAGAGTATGCTCCCACCGCCCCCCCCCCCTTTTTTTGCCAGCTTTCTAGCACTGGCAAAGCACTTGCTAATGCTTTCCCATCATGCTGCCTGCTAGCAGCCCCAAAACTTCTCCTGCAGGGTCTGTCTTGTTCTGCATCTAAGTACCTTAGTTCTCCTCACCCCAAATCATCCCTTCTTCTCCTATTACATCAAAATTCCCTCTTTTTTTCCCCCAGCATAGCTGAATTCTGTCAGTTGCTGGGAAAGCAATCTAATCCAACTAATTCATATTAAGGTATTTTGTTGTTGTTGTTTTAGTCACTAAGTCATGTCCTACTCTTTTGCAACCCCATGGACTGTAGCCTACCAGGCTCCTCTGTCCATGGGATTCTCCAGGCAAGAATACTGGAGTGGGTTGCCATTTCCTTCTCCAAGGGATCTTCCCAGCCCAGGGATCGAACCTGTGTCTCCTACATTGCAGACAGATTCTCTGCCACTGAGACACCTGGGAAGCCCCTGTATTAAGGCATACATGACTGTTAATCCAACTAACTGTAAATTACTTGCGTTTTGATGAGTTATGATACACATGGATTTCTCCCCACTTCTCCCCTTGCAGATCGACAGAGCCAAAGCCCTAGGGAGACCTGAGGCTTTTGGAGATCTCTTTTGCTATAAATGGTGATACCTCAGGAGTCTTAAGTATAAGGACAAAATCTAGGTATACCTGATACAGGTGTGTTTGTTCAGGAGGAAAGCTTTCTCTTCCTCCCCTGCAGGCCACCAGTAAAAGCAGGAGGCTGTGATATAAAGGGAAGTTTGCTGTAGTGGTGTGACTTTCACACTGAGTCCTATGGTGCATTCTTAGGGACTGTCACGCATGTGTGTGTGTGTGTGTGTGTGTGTGTGTGTGTGTGTGTGTGCAGTGACAAAGAAGTGCTTTGTGCTGCTCCCCTTTGATCTGTTTTGTATTTTAAACTTCTATGTGAGATTTATTTGAAAAAAAGTGATCTTAAATCTGAGAAGGCTTATAAGCAATTGCCTCAGGTGAGCAGAGCTGAAATGGGGCAGGGGGCTACTGATTCCACCCTAGGGCTTTCTGTGCAATTTCATTTCTATTTATCCATGTTCGTGTGTAGTCCTTTGCTTCAGATTTTTAAAAATGAATAATGATAGGAGAAAGAGCTTTGCTACTAGAAAATGTTTGGAACTCCTTGCCAAGTAGAAGACAGAAGAGGTGTTGGGAGACCTGGGGTCTCTGGCTGCTATGCTGTAAGCTTCTCTGTGACCCTGGGCAAGCTCTGAGTATTTCCTCAACTGTGAGAAGTGTCCTTCCTCTCCCCTATTTGACCCTGAGATTCTGTGAGAAACAGCTTTTGGCAGCTGTAGGGGCAGGACTGTCCCTCCCAGACCCCGCTGTGCCCTGGAAAGGCTTGGGTCTGACACCTAGCCTGTGGGTTGACCTGACCCCTAGCCCCAGCCTGGCAGATGATTTGTGGGCTGGAGAGGAAGGGAAATTTTGAACAAATTGCTCTGTGGTTTACTTACCTCAGGGATCCATGGGGAGAGTTCTTACAGAACAAAGAGTGATTGGGCAGGTTTCCAGCAGAGTCGATGGGCAGCGCGCCTAAGCTGAATTTAGTCTGTGTATGAATGTGAGTTGGATCATAAAGAAGGGTGAGTGCCAAAGAATTGATGCTTTTGACCTGCAGTGTTGGAGAAGACTCTTGAGAGTCCCTTGGACAGCAAGGAGATCAAACCAGTCAATCCTAAAGGAAATCAGTCCTGAATATTCATTGGAAGGATTGATGCTGAAGCTGAAGGGCCAACACTTTGGCCATCTGATGTGAAGAACTGACTCATTGGAAAAAACCCGGATGCTGGGAAAGATTGAAGGCAGGAGGAGAAGGGGACAACAGAGGATGAGATGGTTGGTTGGTACCACTGACTCAATGGACATGGGTTTGAGCAAACTCTGGGAGATGGTGAAGGACAAGGAAGCCTGGCATGCTGCAAGCAGTCCATGAGTTAGCAAAGAATCAGATACAACTTAGTGACTGAACAACAACAACAAAAGTGCTTACTGTGTACTGTTTGAGGGCTTGGGTTTCCTCGGTGTAAAGAGAAGTTCCATAGGACAGCTCTGCCTTTAAAGAGCCCGGGAGAGAAGACACACCAAATGTTTAGTTTAGAAAAGAGGTTTGCAGGGGAATACCTTCTGCAATACTTGCTGGTTCTTACGTGAATGAGAAACTGCATCTTGTTCATCTCTGTGTTCCCAGTGCCTGCATGCAAGACTCCAGTAGTCAACTCATACTTATTGAGCACTTCTAGATGCTGAAAGCACAGTAGTCAGCAAGACAGAACCATCCCTGTCTTTCAGGCATTTTCAACCCTGGGGGCAAGTGTGGGGTGGTGGGAATTCAGGGGAGTAGACAGAATAACCCAGGGCAGTAACAGTTGTGATGGACCATGAGTTGTGCAAACAGAGACACCTGTTGTTATGGTCTAGGCAACCTCAGCTGCTCCCAGCTGGGCTTCCTGGCACTTCACCTGGGTCCATTCTGGGGGTAGGCCCACCTAGAAGAGACCTAGGGACCCAGGAAGAGAGCTCTGCCTATGTGGAGACCCTTCTCTGTGCATACATGAGTCTCGTCATCCAGACCCAGCCTCTGGCAGGAGACCCTGAAACATGTCTGTCCTAGAGCGAACAGCGGGCTGGCAGGAGGGCTGAGGGACACCGTCCATCTCCTGGCTGTCTTGGGGCATGCTGTGTTGAGACACTCTGCCCTGAGGGAGCAGCAGGACCTGTCCGCTCTCAAGAGTAAGGCAGGAATGTGCCTGTCTCACCAGTGTTCTTGCCTGGAGAATCCCAGGGACGGGGGAGCCTGGTGGGCTGCCGTCTATGGGGTCGCACAGAGTCAGACATGACTGAAGCGACTTAGCAGCAGCAGCAGCACCAGTCCAGGCCCCATGTGGGGGCCCTGGGTGCTCTGTGGGTCTGTGTCTCTGAGCAAGGAGGTGATTTCCAGGATACTGTGGAGCAGGAAGGGGCAGCCTGCGGCCAGGGTGAAAACATCTGCTCTGAACCTTGATACCTATTGCCTGATTTATTCCTCCTTCACCTTTCAGAAACCGTTTATTGAGCACCAAGGATATGCCAGGTTTATGCTGTTTTCACATTCCTCTAATTAAAATTTCTCAACTCATCCTGCAAGTTAGAGTATTATTTTCATTTGACAGGTGAGGAAACTGAAGCCTGGCAAGCTAAAACTAAACTCATATTTATCAGTGTTGACCATGTGCCAGATACTGTTCTGGGCACTTTCAGGTATCATTGCCTTTAATCTGCATCACAGCCTCTGAGGTAGTTGTCATCCCCGTGTGCTGATGTAGGAACAGAGGCATAGAAAAGCTAAGAAACTCACCCAAGTTTCCAGAGCCTGCTAAAAACAGAGCTGGCTTAGGGTTATCCTGGCGTCCTTCCCAGATCTGAGCCCCCTAGCTTTCAGAGCCCTCTAGCATGGACCATGTGGGCAATGACAAGGGTACCCTGCAGCAGCTGGTGAGGCAGGCCTGACTGGTGAGCTTCTAGAGGGAAGCGGCCAGGTTAGATGCCAGGATCTGTTCTAGGTTGAAGTTTGGGTAGAAAAACAGATCATGTTGGAGGTGACACATACCTTCCTGATGACGTCTTGACAATTATGCTTGAAACTAGGTGCCAAATCCTGTAATGACTTAGAGCGGACTTAGAGGAACCAGGAAGGATTGGCAGCCCCCAGGGCGCCTGGTAGCTGCCAACTGGGGTTGGTGATGACAGTGGTGGGGGGAGAGTGGCCCAAGCTGTGACTCAGAGCCGCTTGCCCAACAGAGGCTTCAGCTTCTGCAGGGAAGACGGGGCTGGGTGGAGGAGAGTCTGGACAGAAATCTGCTTCTAAGAGGACTTGGACCTGTTCTCTCTACCTGGTCCCACTCTCCAGGGTTGTGGGCATAGAGGGGATAGTGAGTGAAGTGAAAGTCCCTCAGTCGTATCCTACTCTTTGTGACCCCATGGACTATACAGTCCATAGAACTCTCCAGGCCAGAATACTGGAGTGGGTAGCCTTTCCCTTCTCCAGGGGATCTTCCCAACCCAGGGATCAAACCCAGGTCTCCCGCATTTCAGGTGGATTCTTTGCCAGCTGAGCCACAAGTGAAGCCCAAGAACAACTGGAGTGGGTAGCCTATTCCTTCTCCAGCGGATCTTCCCGACCCATGAATCGAACTGGGGTCTCCTGCATTGCAGGCGGATTCTTTACCGACTGAGTTATGATGTGGATCTAAAGTCAAATCCCTTTGAGGGCAGGGATGAGGAAATAAGCCCCCTGTGAGCATGGGGCCCAAGGGGCGTGGGAGTTGGCATCATTTTCTTCCTATGGGAAAATGCCTTCTGCTCTGCAGTTGATGAAATTGGCCATTGGGATGGACTGTGTAAATGGCTGTATGGGTGGTCCTGCCTAGGACAAGCCCCTTTAACAGTTTGGGGCCCCCTTTAGCCAACTGTGAAATAGGCAAGTTCTGCTTCTGCAGGTGTGCTTGACAGCTCCCTATCTTTCTCCATGCCACAGTGATGGCAACACAGGACCACTTATAGTTAGTTCCTCCTGCCCATGTATGGTAAGAACTTGAGGCAACCTACAGCACAAGGCACACAGAATTTGAAAATAAAGGTGGAGATCAAAAGACACATGACCTCCAGAAGATTATGATTTATCAATTCTGTGGCAAAGCTTGGACATCTCATTTCTACCAAGCTGTCCCTGATTCTGTTCCACCCTCAAGTGTGAGAACCACTGGTGCAAAGGACAGAGGAAGGAAACACACCCAAGATCTGGGTCATTATCGTTGACCATTATCACTGGCCACCAAGGCAACAAAAGGGAAATAAGATAGATTATGTCATTTTCATTATCTGAAATGAGGAAGGCTATAGGTTTTTCAGGGTAGACAGACATGTTCATGGTACTAATTTCTAAAAGAAAGCCAGTGCTTGCTGCATCCTGTTCCAAAGGACACTAAACAACGTAACGGATGATTGAGGGGCAGGGGAGATGCTTTGCATCCCTAAAGGGGGTTTGTTATGCTGGTCATCCCAGGAGCTGCAGTCTATCCTGGGGACACCAGGCCCACTCTGTAGCAAGTAATCAACTACAAGTTAATAATCTTACAAGCAGTCTTAATTATAGTAAAAATTAGAAGTAATATAAATGTCCAGAGACTTCCCTGGTGGTCCAGTGGTTAAGACATTGAAAGTGGCCTTCCAACGTAGGGGGCGTGTGTTCTATCCCTGATTAGGGAACTAAGATCCCACATACCATGTGGTGTGCCAAGAAAAGGAAACTATAAATATCCAAAATTAAGAGTTTGCTTTAAAAATCATGGTTTATTTGTAAGGTGGCATATTATTTAAAATCAGGAGTGAAACAGTTTTCAGTAATGTGAGTAATATTCATGATCTATTGTTAAGTTGAAAAATTTTAAAAAGCCGTTTCCAAAGTAGTACATACGGCATCATCACAGTCCCATTAAAAAAATGAGCAAACAAAGAAGACTATAGTATGTGCTGAAAAATACCTAAGAGAGCAGACACCAAAATGGTAACAATGGCTATCTCAGGAAGCTTCCTCTTTGTGCTTTTTAAGAATAATGAGCATGCCCCTTTTGTAATAAACAACTATCAAGAACGTGTTCTTTTCCTATTGAGTCTGCCGGTGAGGTGCTCTGACTGCACAGAGGGCTGGCTGTGAGTGACAAGTCCTTCACTCACTTCCTGTTGCCTCAGTTTAGCTCTTCTTTTCTGCAAACACTGGCAGAATACCTACTTTATGCTCAGTGTTCAGCAAATCCCATCAGATGAGTAGGACAGTTCTTACTCCCAGGCTCCGACAGGCTGGTTGCTGATTAAGGTGAATGCCTTGGTCATTTGTCATGGAAGTATCTCTGCCATGTGATGTGTTCAGCATTTTGCTGGATGTGAAGATGGTACCAGGGCATCTTTCTGAGTGCCGGAGATCTGTTCTTATTTTTTTTTTTTTAATTTTTGGTTGTGCTGGGTCTTTGTTGCAATGCACAGGCTCTTCATTGCTGCATGTGGGCTTTCTCTAGCTGCAACGAGCAGGGTCTACTTTCTAGTTGCAGTGGCTTCTCTTGTTTCGGAACACAGGCTCTAAGACACATGGCTTCAGTAGCTGCAGGACCCCTGGGGTATGTGGACAATGGGGATGTGCAGAGTTCACAGGAGAGGGGCTGGGAACAGAAATCTTAGCACTAGAGGGGTCTGGCAAGTTGGGAGGGTGCCATTATAGAAGATATGAGGGATGACCTTGTCCCTACATGGTAATAACAGAGCCTCGACCTGCCTGGATCTTTCCATCTTCCTGTTTTAGTCCCTTTCTTGCTCTGCAGCATGAGCTCATGCTAAAGATCACATCCGTTATGGTCCAGCCTCCTGGGCTTTGCTCAGAAACTGGCTGGTGTTTCTGGGGTCAAGTGAGCTGACCTGTCCTGCCTAAGTTCTTTTCATTAATCAAACATACATCTGATTGTCAGGAACTCAGGTGGTGAGAGGGGAATCCTACCCAAGTGAACATTGTTGGCTGCTGGCCACTTGTCCTTTTCCACCATCCCCACAAAGAGGAGAGGAAAGGGCAAGCTCAGCTTCCTGATGGACTTCCTTGAGAAAGTGGCCACTTGACGGGGAGGAAGTGAGGAAGTAAAGTGGTGACTCAGAGCCTTCCCAGAATAAGCATTTGTGTTTCACTCCAGCTGTATCCAGCTGATTCCTTTTTGCCTGTCTGAATTCAGCTTTCTCTTCCTGTTGGGCTGCACCCTGTAGGCCTGCAAGCCCTGTACTTGCCCAGCTTCAAGACCAAAGAAAGAGCCTGGAGTCAGCAACAGAGACATCAGTGGCTTGATGGATGGGGTGGGATGAATCTTACATGACTGAAACGAGGTCCTGGAGCAACATGTCCACATGTACAACAGATAGTGGGCAGGACAGGGCAGCAGTCTTCACTCCTGGTGGGGAGGTGGGGTGTTACCAGTTATAGAGGGAATTGATGTCAGGTTGGCTCATCAGTTGCCAGGGAAACCAACAATGGTGCATGCCCCTCACTGCTCCTTTCATCAGCTATCATGGTGGAGATGTTCTGATTTAAAGATTAGAACAATCACAAGCTGAGTCTAGGGACAATTATATAGGCATTCACTGATTAATCTCTAAGATTAAGAGAGAAATTCAGTCAGGTGAGTAGGGTATAGGTGTGGCAGGGACTGGTGGAGCAGGGGATGTACAGAGAGCAAGAGAACAGCCATCTTGAGTGACCTGATCATATGCTGTCAACCTGGTTCAAATCCCACCTGCTCCTTAAGATTTCCCCTGACTCCCCTTGGCTAATACTTCCTCCCTCTGCTGCAGGACTTACTGTTGCCCATGCACTTGACCCTAAGGCAGCCATTTCTAGACATCCATGCCATATTTCTTTTTCCATGAGCATTTGTCTGATCTCTCCAGTTGACTATGAGTCCTTCAAGTTGTGGGGGTATGTCTGGTTTGTGGCATTTGGAACACTGATCCACACATGAGGGATGGAGGAGTAAATTAGTAAATAGATGGATTGGTGAATGGACAGTTAGGTAGATGGGTGGATGGGTAGGTAGGTGACTAGACGGGCAGGCGGGTGGATTGTGGGTGATGGTTGGTACCCTCCATGGCTAACACTTCAAGCCATAGTAGCCTACGTCACATCTGTATCTAGAATCTAGACTCCAGACTAAGGGAAATACCAGAGGACACCGAGCTATATTTTCAGTGAAAATCTTCCTCTGAAAAGCCAAATCCAACTTAAACTGAGCTTAATTAATTTTAGGCCTTGGGCCTGTGGGTTTCTGTTCATTTCACAACAGCATCAAAATGTGCTTAGACTTAAAAATAGATTCCAAAATGTAATCATAGCTCAGCCTGACTTGGCTCTGCTCAAAGATTCCTTCCTTTTTTTGCTTTAGGAATTTTTTCTGTGTGCCCCCCAGCCCCCAAATAGAGTCAGAGGAAGGAAGTTAGTCTGAGGGACAGGGAGCTTAATGAGCTAAGCTGTGCAGGCAGCTGCCGCTGGCCAGCACAGGCAGACACCTGTGACTTGATGGATAGGGGCCATTTGTAGGTCAGGGTTTAGCTCCCTGGAAACTTCTGGTTCCTGATACTTAATCCAAAGTGTGTTCCGTATTGTTGATCCTGAGTTTGGTTTGGTCAGAGTAACTTCTTCTTCTTCTTCTTTTTTTTTTTTTTTTTTTTAATATTTATTAATGTGTTTGTTTCGGCTGCACCGGGTCTTAGTTGTGGCATGCAGTATCTTTAGTGAACCCTTAGTTGCAGCATGTGGGCTCTAATTCCCTGACCAGGGATCAAACCTGGGTCCCCTGCATTGGGAGCATGGAGTTCTAACCACTGGACCACAGAAAAGTCCCAGAGTAACTCCTTAAAAGAATAGATAATAATTTTGAGAATTATTTCATCAGTGTTTTCTATTTCTCCTTTTTTTCCTCCCTTTTTCCTTACAGTTTGGAGTTTCTTTGGGATCATCAAAGAGCATGCTTCCATGCTATTGAGTAGACTTCTCAAATCGTGTTCCCTGGAACTCTTGGGGTTCCAGAAAGCCCCTTTGGGCATCATGTGGATAGGCTCTGAGTAGGTAGCCTGTGATTTGTTGTTGTTGTTCAGTTGCTAAGTTGTGTCTGATTCTTTGTGACCTCATGCACTGCAGCACTCTAGGCTTTCCTGTCCTTCACTGTCTCCCGGAGTTTGCTCAGATTCATGTCTCTTGAGTCGGTGATGCTATCTAACCAGCTCATCCTCTGCCCCTCTCTTTTCCTTTGGCCTTTAGTCTTTCCCAGCATAAGGGTCTTTTCCAGTGAGTCTGTTCCTTGCATTAGGTAGCCAAATTATTGGAGCTTCATCATCAGTCCTCCCAATGAATATTCAAAATTGATTTCCTTTAGGATTGACTGATTTGATCTTCTTGCAGTGCAAGGGACTCTCAAGAGTCTTCTCCACCACCACAATTCAAAGACATCAATTCTTCAATGCTCAGCCTTCTTTATGGTCCAACTCTTAGTATCTCTCCCCAAAAAGAAGCACTGCTTTTTATATGTTTTACATAGTGAGCTTCTTTGCACAGTTTGTTGGAGAGAGGGTTCCACACCTCAAATAAATTTTAAAACCATCATCATGAGACTAGAAAGTTATGGGCAACATGGTCAGGGAAGGGAAATGGGCTCATAGACAGTGGTTTGGCTCGCATGCTGGGAGCAGAGGCCATTTGAACAGTTCTGGGCACTCTTGTGTTTGCAGGTCTTGTGCTGATGTTTCTGTCTGTTGCAGCTCCACATGCCACGTGGCTGGGCTGCTGATCCCACGGGTCTCTCACTCCTTTGCTTGCACACCTAGTTCATGACGTGCTTCCCACCTGGCTTTTGGTACATTTTTGCTCCTTATTCTCTTCTCTTTGGCCTGGAATCTTGACTTGCCATGTGTTTCCCCTTCTGGCAACCTTATATTTCTTCACCCTGTTTTGGCTTCCTGAATGTCTGATCCCTTTTTTACCCTGACCTCAGGTGACTGTGTCCTGAAGTGTTTTCTGCCTTCCTGGATCCTGGCACCACCCAGGGACCCTGCCTTTCAGCTGCCCCAGTTTTCCCCCACACTATCTTTTTAAGCTGGAATGGGGTTCACAGGTGCTAAATTAGGTTCAAGGCTGGGACTGGAAAATGGAGACCATGATCCAGATGTGTCAATCCATTGGATGGAAGGAATAAGTCATATTCACAGAGAGTTATAGTTTCCTTAGTGCTTTCACATATTTGTCTCCTTTCTTTCTCATTATAACATGGTGAGATTGGGTTGTTCTTTTAGGGGGCATATAAATATAAATTTGATAAATGAGAGAGGAGACCAACTTCTTGCTATAGAATTTCAATTAACTGATGTAAACCTTTCACCCTTAAAAATACCACAACTCCATACTACTATATATAAAATAGACAACCAACAAGCACCCACTATAAAGCACAGGGATCTCTACTCAGCACTCTGCAATGACCTAAATGGGAATAGAATCTTAAAAAGAGTGGTGGTGGTTTAATCACTAAGTCATGTCTGACTCTTGTGACCCCGTGACTGTAGACTTCCAGGCTCTTCTGTCCATGGGATTCTCCAGGCAAGAATACTGGAGTGGGTTGCCCTTTCCTTCTCCATGGGATCTTCGTGACTCAGGAATCAAACCCGGGTCTCCAGCATTGCAGGCAGATTCAAAAAGAGTGGATACATGCATATGTATAACTGATTCACTCTGCAGTATAGCAGAAACTAATGCAACATTGTAAATCAGCTATAGCCCAATAAAAAAACATATATATATATATATATATATATATATTATAGAAGAGAGAATACTACAACCCACTCTTCTTAAGTGTGGGCAGCACACAGTGACTTCATTTCAAAGAGTACAATGTCAGGGAGCAGGGGTAACTTTACAGTGGAAAAAACCTGCAAATAAGACCTCAGCCAGGTGATCAAGGTTAACATCAACAGTAATAAGTCATGTTGATAGCGTGTATCTTGATATGAGATGAGAATAGTCCTTTACCTCTGTGGTCTTTCTTAAAATCTTAATTTTGAGAAATTATCAATCCATAATTATATATATATATATTACAAAAGAGAGAATACTACAACTCGCTCTTCTTAAGTGTGGGCAGCACACAGTGACTTCATTTCAAAGAGTACAGTGTCAGGGAGCAAGGGTAACTTTACAGTGGAAAAAACGTGTCCTGAAGTGTTTTCTGCCTTCCTGGATCCTGGCACCACCCAGGGACCCTGCCTTTCAGCTGCCCAAATCCTAATTATGAGAAAACTCAATCAAACTGAGAAACTTCCTACAAATGCCTTACTCAAAATTTGAAGGCATCAAAAACAAAGAAAGTCTAGGAAGCTGTCACAGCCAAGGGAAGCCTAAGAAGACAATGATGACTAAATGTAATATCCTCAGTGGGATCCAGATTGTTTTCCTTTGTGTGAATTCCTAGGCACCGAGTCACCTTTTCATATCTCTTTGGGGCCTGCAGAATTCATTCCTCTGGAGTTCTGTTTTCTCCATTAAAATTTGATGTATAATCCAAAATCTTAGTGCAGAAGTTCACTGATAATATTTATTTCAACTGTTACTAATCTTGGTGTCACAGAGGGCTGTCAGACCTCCATGGTTCCCATGGGGGCAGGTTTCTCACTCAGGGAAGGGGATCGAATAACTCCAAAACACAGACTGTCCACCTGCTGCTAGTTTCCTCTCTTCAGGAGGGCCAAGGATGCCCTTGGCCAAGACACCATCCTGGGGCTACATCTGCCCCAGAATCCACAGCTGTCCCCCACGCACATGTTCAGGGCTCGGCAGGGACACTGCAGCCCAGGCAGAGACTGCAGCTGAAAGGTGAGATTGGAATACTCTTATGTCTGTGTTACACGCAAGGAAACAGGGTCAGAGTCACATGATTTACTAAAAGTAATAGAGCTAGAAATAGAACCTCAGTCTTTTGACTGTAAATCCTGGAGTTAAGTCTAGGAGACCAGAAATAGATTTTTTGCTAAGGTGATGGGAGGAATATCTTTGTTCATGGGAGTGGCTGACTGGAGACGGGATGTGTTGAAAAGGATGGTGTGTTTGTGTGCGTTTGTGTGTGTGTGTGTGTGTGTATGTATAGGGTGGCGGCGGGGTGGGGGGGAGGGCGGACTAAGAGGCCAGGTCAGTCAAGTTTGGCCAGGCAGGGGAGTGGGGAGGGGGCTGCTGGCACCATCCCCAGACTGGCTCTTGCCCTGGGATCAGGGGGTGGGTCCTCTGGGATTGGGCCGATCTGGTTCCTGTGGACTGTAGATTTGAGCTCCTCCTGCTCACACCTTTGATACATGCTGGCTGAAGGTTCCATTCCCTCACTACCTGGGCTGCACCTGGGGTGGCCTTGACTGGAAACTTCTAAGCATTGTCCTGCCCTGTGGCACTACACACTTGCAGGGTAATTCCAAAGTAATCATGGCTCATTGTTCTCCAGTGAGGGAAGAGGAACTGCAGTGACTGCTTGGGGGAAGCGGGAGGAGGAACCTGGGCCCCACACCCCTCTGACCTGGAGCACTTCCCACTTGATACTTCTCACCTCCCATGACATCTCCTCCTTGGTCTATATTCTGTGCAGCTCTGCCTCATCTCCACCTTGATCAACTGGGGACTTTGGGGAGAGTTACTAGATTCATGGACACTTTAGAGTTGACTGAGAGAGAGAATGAATTAGACCCAATCTATCCATAAACCTTAAAAACGCCTTTGACAGTCAGCTCTGGGGAGTTTAAGAACAAGTCTAGTTGGCCATAGCCAACCTGGTGGGAGTGGGTGGACCGTGGGAGTGGTCTGTCTCAATTCTGGCCATGAGAGGTGCACTGTCTTTTGAGAATTCAAAACCAGTGATAAAAATTGAATAAAACTTATTCCACTTTTTTTTTTTTTAATGATTTTCTTTTCAAAAGTAATTGGTTTATTTTTGGCTTCGTTAATGCACGAGGGCTTTATTTAGTTGTGGCAAGCAGGGGCTACTCTCTGGTTGTGGTGAATGGGCTTCTTACTGCAGTGGCTTCTCTTGTTGCAGAGCATGGCTCTAGAGTCAGGCTTCAGCAGTTACAGCTCATGAGCTCAGTAGTTGTGGTGCAAGGGCTTAGTTGCTCCGGGCATGTGGGATCTTCATGGACCAGAGATCAAGCTGGTGTCCCATGCATTGGCAGGTGGATTCTGAAACACTGGACCACCAGGGAAGTACCTAGTCTACTTTAAAAAAAAAATCTGTTAATTTGCTTGACTGTATCGAGTCTTAGTTGAGGTACATGGTGTCTTTTTTGAGTCACACGGGATCTTTAATTGCTGCATATAGAGTCTCAAGAGGGCTCCATGGGGCTCCAAGAGAGCTCGACGGCATGTGGGATCTTAATTCCCTGAGCAGGGATCAAACCTAAGTCCCCTGCATTGCAAGGTGGATTCTTAACCACTGGACCACCCAGGAAGTCCCCCCAAATCAGTCTACTTTTTATTACCACCATACATTGGGCAATTGTTAGTAATATCAATGATAAAATTCTCCTCCGTTCTGGGGTGGGCCCCTTCCTTACTGCTTGGTACATCACTGCTGGCTAGTTACCTCGAGAGTCTCACTGAAGCTAGAATTGGTTGACATGACTTTATGTCCTAGTCCCTCTGTCAGGGCCTGCTACCTGGTCCAACTTGAAAGTCACTTAACCTCCCTAAGCCTCTGTTTTCTGATCTGTAAAATGGAGCTAAGAATGATGCCAGCGAATATTTAAGAGAGGATAAAAGTAAAATTAGCTTGATGAGAGAAAGCTGGATGTAAATGTTGTGATGTTCACATTGCTATGCAAAATCTATCCCAGGTATGAGATTTGGCTCACACCCAGGTTACTCTTCTTTGGCGGTAAAGAATTCAGGAGCAGTTGAGCCAGGCTCTTCCCTGAAACTTAGGAGCTGGTTTTGAAAAATATTTTTTATTTATTTTATTTTGGCTGTACTGGGTCTTCCTCGAGGTGCATGGGTTTCTCTAGTTCCAGCACAGGCTTATCTGCCTCGTGGCATGTGGGATCTTAGTTCCCCAACCAGGGATCGAACCTACATCCCTGAATTTTTTTAAAATAATTTAATTTATTTTTTTATATTTATTTTTGGCTGTTCTGGGTCTTCGTTGCTGTGTGGGCTACTCTCTAGTTGTAATGCACAGGCTTCTTATTGTGGTGGCTTCTCTTGATGCAGAGCACTGGCTCTCGGGTGAACAGGCTTCAGTAGTTGTAGTACATGAGCTCAGTGGTTGCAATTTGTAAGCTCTAGAGCACAGGCTCAATAATTGTGGCTCACGGGCTTAGCTGCTCTGCGGCATGTAGGATCTTCCTGGATCAGGGATCGAACCTGTGTATCTTGCATTGGCAGGTGAATTCATTACCACTGAGCCACCAGCGAAGCCCCTGGAAGGCAGATTCTTAACCGCTGCACCACCAGGAAAGTCCCAAACCATTTTTGAGTTCTGAGAAGCAGTTCCAGATTTATTCCTCATCATCTGATTCCTGGACAGACAACAGGAGACCCTAATGGGGTGCCCCCCCCCCTGCCCCGGGCCCTGCCAAATCCTGTCTGTGACACTAATCTTCACACAGCCTGCTCTGTCCTCCAGGGACACTGAGTAAGTGAGGAGCTGGGTCCTCTGGGAAGAGGGGCATGTTCCTGACATAACTGTAGGAGAGCTGCTGGCAGGAGCAGGGAAGCTAGTTTCTGTGTCTTGCGGATTTACTGTCCTTCACGAAACCCTCCTACGTGACTTTTGCAAGTCAGCCTCAGGCACGGTGTTCCACCCACCCCTGCCTCCTGCCTTTCTACTAGTTGGATGGTTTAGTCCTTTCTGGGGAGTTATCTCATGATTTCCCCTGTGAGGTGGTCAGGCTGGGTTTTCTCATCCTCATTTGACAAGGGAGGACCTTGAGGCCCAGGGAGATGAACAGACTACCCAGGCTCATGACCAGTTAGCAGACGGGATCTGACCAGAACCCAAGATTCCAGACATCAGCCCAGAGATGGAATTTGGAGAGTGAAGGAAAAACTTCGTTTCTGTTCAGAGTTGTCGTGGAGTCTCGGGAACTTTCTTTCTTTTTGGCTGTGCCACACGGCTTGTGGGAACCTGAGGATTGAACCCAGGTCATGACAGTGACAACACCAAGTCCTAACCACTGGACTGTCAGGGAATTCCCCTCAGAAGCTTTCTGGCAGGTGAAGGAAAATGAACTGAAAAGGCAGCTCCTTGTCCAAGCCCATGAAGCTTTGGGGGCAGGTCAGGGTCAGAAATTGGACCTCCTGACTACCCACCCTTTGCTGCATTAGAGTTAGGAACTGACTGTTGCAGGGACAGGCATATGCGTGCTTTGCGTATGTGCATCAGTGTTTCGGTATTCCCATGATTTTTAAATCTGTATTGACAGTCACTTCCCTTACGATCGGCTGGCTCCCCTCTGCTCCCTGCTAGGCTGATACCCTGGGTGACTTTGTCTTAACCTAGAGGGGCACTCCCTGTCCACCTCTGGTCCTGTAGCATAGCTGAGCAACTTCTGTGCCCCGGGCCTGAATTTCTGGCTTCAGAGCCTTCCTGATGGGCAGAAAAAGGCCCGTAACCATCACTGCTTCCACCTGCCCGTGAGTCTGCCAGTGCCTTCTGATGGGTGTGACAGAGCCATCTCAGGTCTGGCTTTTGTGCCTCTACTGTGGGTACAGGGACCAGGGGGTGCCCCACAGCAAACTTCCATTCCTGTTGCTCCCCAGAGCCCAGGGTCATCTTCTGTCTTGATTTACAAATCAAGCAAAACCTGTCCTGATGAAAGAGACAACACTCTCCATCTCCCTTGTCTTTCCTCTATCCCTCCTTCTTATGGTCAGATCAAAGATCTAAGGGAGAGGGTAATATATCAATACTGAGAAGGACAAGGAATAATATGAGTTACAGTGATGTACTTTTTTTCATCTGGAAAAATGGAGATAATCTGAGGACTGTTACAAGTTGGTGTTTCTCAGCCCTGGTTACACATTGGGGTCACCCAGAAAGTTGATTTATTTGTGTTTGGCTGCACTGGGTCTTCGTTGCTTTGTGCAGGCTTTCTCTAGTTGTGGCAAGTAGAGAGCTGCTCTTCACTGCAGTGCTTTGGCTTTTTATTGTGGTGGTGTCTCTTGTTGCGGAGCACAGGCTCTAGGTGCGTGGGTTTCAGTAGTTGCAACTTGAAGGCTCTGGAGTACAGGCTAAGTAATTGTGACGCATGGGCTTAGTTGTCCTGCTGCATGTGGAATCTTCCTGGACCAGGAATTGAACTTGTGTCCCTGAATTGGAAGATGGATTCTAATCCACTGCATCACCAGGAAAGTCCCAGAAAGTTTTTAAAAAATATCTTGATTCCCAGTCTGAGTAAATCAGAAGCTCTGGAGGTGGGATCCAGGCAGCAGTAACTTTATGATTTTCCCAGTGATTCTGATGTGCCACCAGGGTTGAGAACCACCGCTCTAAGGATGAATAGAGTTGGTGAATTGCTTAAAATGAAGATAAACCCAAAATTGACTGTGTACTGGAATCATCAGAGAGTAGGGTGAAGTGGCGATATGTGTTAAAATTGCACTGATGCCCTGGCCACACATTGCAGTCCATGTAAATCAGTGACTTACTTCTGCCTTCACATGAGCAATAAACTAATAACAGTAATACTAGTCACCGTTTATTAGATTTGCCTGCAGGCCAACGTGATGTATTATTTTTTTTTTAATTTGGCTGTGCTGGGTCTTAGTGGTGGCGTGTGGGACCTTTTAATTGTGGCCTGTGGAATCTAGTTCCCTGACCAAGGATCGAACCTGGGCCCCCTGCATTGGGAGCGTGGAGTCTTAGCCACTGGACCGTCAGGGAAGTCTCCCCTGATGTGACGTATTTCCAGTCCTCACAATTCCCTGGCAGGGAATCACAGTTCCCATTTTACAGATGAGGAAACTGATGCTCAGAGAGGGTGACCACTGGCCCCAGGTGACCGTGTAAGTCTCCTGAGACCAGGCCTGTCTGACCTGGAAGCCTGCTCCTTCTGCCCAGGGCTGGCCTAGTGGAGCATATACTCCACACATTCCAGTGCCTGCTCAAGGAGAGAGGAAACCAGCGAGCGGCCTTGGCTCCCTTTGGGGCTCCCCAGGGCAGGTTGAGCGGAGGATCCTTGTCTCGCAAAGAGAGGGAAGGTGAGTGGCATTGGCTGGCATTTGGCTCTGTGTTAGTCATCCACTCTCAAAATACCTCCTTTTGGCGGGAGGAGAATGCCTGCTCATGTTAGGCCTGACCCCCAGTCACCTCTCGTTGCCTCAGCTGCTCTCACAGAGAGAACAGTCAAAAGCAAACACTCATTTGCTTTTTGAGAGTTAGAGGAATTTTTCAGGCATGTGATACAGAAAAATGCCTCCGTTCCCCTCTAAGGAGAAGAGAAAGCTTTTTGTCAAGGTGATCTGAAATATTTAGCTCTGCTTTATAAAAATCCTCTGCCTCCACCTCTGTGCTCCAGAAGCTTAAACAAATAGTTTAAAATCCTTACACTTTGGCTTTCCCATCCCTCAGGGCTGCTGATGCCAGACTCCTTGAGGTGTCAGGGAGGAGAGGAGCGTGGCCATCCTGACTCGGAGACGCACAGCTGCCTGGGACTCGAGGCTTTGTCCAGTGTTTGCTGGCACCCTCTATGGGACCTAATGTCCCAAGGCCCAGAGCTGCTCCCAGGGACCAGAGATCCTGCTGAATGTGTTCCCTCTGACTTTGGGAGGCCTGATTTAACCCCACCTGCATCAGCCCCTCGTGTGTAGACAGCCCAGAACCAGTATTTGGGACATAAATAGCTGAAATTTTAGAGTTAGCAGGCAGTGTGATAGATACATGGCCCCACAAAGCCTGCCCAGCCCAGCCCAGCCCAGCCACCGGGGCCCTGTCCCTCCCCAGAGCTCCATCTGTACCTGATGGCTGTGTCTTTGGTCCCTGCCCCTTGCTGTGCAGGCAGAGCCTGGCACAGAGTACATGCTCAGGTAGCACTGGGTAAAGGGGGATGAGGGGATGGAGGGATGTGTGAACAGGTGTTTGGTGACATCTCTACAATGGTTGCCATAGAATGCTGTTTAAGTGTTGGCATCTCTTATTCCTTACTTGCTCTACTTGAGGGTCTGTTTTTGTGATCACTTGGGTTTATTCTGAAGGCTGTCTCACTGAGGATTAGTCTAGTAATGGAGTGATTCAGATGTACTGCTAGTTTCTGAGGCTGAGGCAGACACAGTCAGTCCCCTACATACGAACCTTCAAGTTGCAAACTTTCAAAGATGCAAATGTGCGTCCCATCAGTGTCAGGTGTGAGTGAAATTGCAGCTTGCCCTCCATCTCCTGTTGCTGATGACCCTTCAGCCTCATCATCTCCCACCTCCTCTCCTTCCTCCAGTCAGTAACTCTTCTTGCCTGTTCACTCGATGCCAGCCCCTGTATGCCAGCTGTTGTACTGCACTACTGTACTTTTCTAGGTACTATACTGTAAGACTAAAAATGTTTTCTTTATTTGTTATGTTTTTTATGTATTATTTGTGTGGAAAGTATTATAAACCTATTACAGAACAGTACTATATAGCTGATTGTGTTAGTCAGGTACCTAGGCTAACTTTGTTGGAGTTACAGACAAAATGGGTTTACAAACACGCTTTTGGAATGGAACTCATTCTTATGTAGGGGACTTACTGTATCCAGAGCACTTCCTTGTGTGTAACTTTTACCCCAGCACCACTGAGAGAGTACATCCAAAGTGTGGAGTCTGGCAGCCCCTTGTTAAGCCATTAAGCTGAACCTTAAATTTTTTATGGTTTTTGTCTCAAGCAGTAGGCATTATGGGTGTCAGGAAAACCTGGGACACTGGTGGAAGGGAAGTGGGAGGATCCCCAGGAGGGTGGCCACTAGGTAGTCTCCAAAGACTGAGAGTGGCCCCCAGTGATTGCCTTAACATCACCCCCAGTGATGGTGAAGCAGGAGGCCACTGCCCTTCCCTGTGTGTGTGTGTGTGTGTGTGTGTGTGTGTGTGTGTGTGTGTGTGTGTGTGTGGAGGGGGCTGCCTTTAGAGCACTCAGGGAGGCTGGCCTAGGGCAACCTGCCACTTTGACAGGTTTCTGCATACAGGTGTCTCAGGAGGCAGGTAAGGTGGTCTACTATTCCCATCTCTTTAAGAATTTTCCAGTTTGTTGTGATCTACATAGTCAAAGGCTTAGGCGTAGTCAATGAAGCAGAAGTAGATGTTTTTCTGGAATTCTCTTGCTTTTTCTATGATCCAACGGATATTGACAATTTAATCTCTGGTTGCTCTGCCTTTTCTAAATCCAGCTTGTACATCTGGAAGTTCTTGGTTCACATACTGCTAAAGCCTAGCTTGAAGGCTTTTGAGCATTACCTTGCTAGCATGTGAAATGAACACAATTGTACAGTAGTTTGAACATTCTTTGGCATTTCCTTTCTTTGAGATTGGAATGAAAACTGACCTTCTCCAGTCCTGTGGCCACTGCTGAGTTTTCCAAGTTTGCACCATTTCGTGGATGTTGTCTAGGTCCCTGGAGTGAAGGATTCAGACTCAGCCCTGAAAGGCACTAAGCATAGTCTTGACTTCTTCAACTGTCTTAGCAGCTTTGTGAACAGTGGGCAGGGTCCTCAGCTCTTAGGCCTGGCTTTGCCGTTAACTCTGTGATGACCTTGGGTGAGTCACTTGATGTCTCCTGTGCCTCAGTTTCCTAATATTTTACAATTCTTTGGTCCTATCTGGGCTTCCCTGGTGGCTCAGCTGGTAAAGAATCTGCCTGCAGATATCCAAGGAGACTTGGATATGATCCCTGGATTGGTAAGATCCCCTGGAGAAGAAAACGGCTACCCACTCCAGTATTCCGGCCTGGAAAATTCCATGGACTATCTGTCTTCTAACCATGACAAACACCCACCGTAGTTACTAACAATGTTAGGCTGCCTCCACCCCATCCCCGCTTCCACCGGACTCCCCCCTGCCCCACTGGCATGGCCTCTGGCCTTGTCTTTAAGTGCTTTAGCCTGGTGTTTGCTCTGTCCTCTTATTGTCCGAGCCACTACCTGGCTCATGTCAGGTTAATTGAGGTTTTATTTGTTGAGAAGGGTTGGAAACCAAGGTGCAAACATGAGACTAGAGAGGCTTTGTCTCCTTACAATTCTAAATAGATGAGTTTGTACTTGCTTCCAGATAAGGGAGGCCCAAACAGATGATTGTTACTATTAGTAATTTGACCGTGCTGACCATTTTTACTATTCATTCATTCATTCCATACTTTGTGACTTGTAGGATCTTAGTTTCTCGACAAGGGATCAAATCTGTACCCCCCTTAGTGGAAGTTCAGAGTCTTAACCACTGGACCACCAAGAAAATCCTGCTTTTCCTTTAAAATCTTTCCATTAAGTAGTATAAACCTCTGGACATTGTGATTTCATCTGGTGAATACAAGACAGAGGTTCTAGCTGAGGTTGTATCATCTGGATCAAACCAGTAGCCTTCCAGGGCCTCAGTGTTCCCATCTGTACACTGGGAATGACAATACTACCATTCCTTCCTAGTACAAGGTAAAGGATTCATAGGAACAGAATGGAAGCCCAGAACTTGCTCTGTCTCCGTCTCCAGATGATGACCAGGTGGGGATCCTGGATGATGACATGACTTGTCCTGCCCTGGAAGAAGGAGTTGCTGTGGCCGGGGGTGGTGGCCAGGTCACTTCTCCCATGACCGCGGTGATGTCCTCATTGTGTGTGTCTGTGTCCCGGCAGCGGCCAGTTCGCCATCGTGAAGAAGTGCCGGGAGAAGAGCACGGGGCTGGAGTACGCGGCCAAGTTCATCAAGAAGCGGCAGAGCCGGGCCAGCCGGCGGGGTGTGTGCCGGGAGGAGATTGAGCGGGAGGTGAGCATCCTGCGGCAAGTGCTGCACCCCAACGTCATCACGCTGCATGATGTCTTCGAGAACCGCACCGACGTGGTGCTCATCCTTGAGCTGTGAGTGGGAGCCTGGGACCCGGCGGGCAGCAGACTTGGGGAGGGGGGGCTCCAACCACAGGCCCCAGAGGGAGCAGCAACCAGCCGGCCAGAAGCTCGACCCCGAGGAGATGAAGTCAGTAGGGGACGGTTACCCTCAGTTACCCGCTCCTCCGGAACCCAGGCAGCAGAGACTGAGGGCCAGGGTCTAGGTCTGGCTTTCATTGGACCCTGGGGATCAAAGGGATGAAGTGGCCAGCGCTGGGGTCCTTTCCTGGCTGGTGAGCATGTTAGAGGGTGGATGGGGGGAGCAGGAGGGCCATTAAAGAGAATCTGTTTTTCAAAGAAGAGAAGAACAAGCACCCGCCCAGCTCTGTGAAGCCCTTCCCCAGCCCCTCCCCAGGAAAACCCCTGCCTTTGTACTGTGTCTGATGTCTTTATTATTATTGTGCATGCGTGCTTAGTTGCTCAGTTGTGTCCCACTCTGTGCAACCCCATGAATTGTGAAAGTGAAAGTGAAGTCGCTCAGTTGTGTCCGACTCTGTGCGACCCCATGGACTGCAGCCTGCCAGGCTCCTCTGTCCATGGGATTCTCCAGGCAAGAATAGTGGTTATTGTGGTAACAGTTCTTTAGAGAGCTCTGCTGTAAGCCTGGAGAAGGCAATGGCACCCCACTCCAGTACTCTTGCCTGGGAAACCCCATGGACAGAGGAGCCTGGTAGGCTGCAGTCCATGGGGTCGCACAGAGTCGGACACGACTGAGCAACTTCACTTTCACTTTTCACTTTCATGCACTGGAGAAGGAAATGGCAACCCACTCCAGTGTTCTTGCCTGGAGAATCCCAGGGATGGAGGAGCCTGGTGGGCTGCCGTCTATGGGGTCGCACAGAGTCGGACACGGCTGTAGCGACTTAGCAGCAGCAGCAGCAGCTGCTGTAAGCCGAGGTCCTTTGTGTTAGTCTTCTCATTCAATTTTCAAAGAAGCTGTGTTGAGGAAGTGTTCCACTTACCCCAAGAGAACTTTGTATTCACTTTGCTGAGAATGTCTATTATCTCATTTAATCCTCATAACAATCCTATCACATGGAGACTCTTATTATCTCCATGTTACAGACAAGAACACTGAAGTCCAGGTCACTTATTAGATCTTACAGCCAGAAAGTGGTGGGACCAGGGCTAGGGCCACACTACTTGTGTGTGTGAGGTGGAATGGCCTTGGGCTGGGCCTGCTGGGGAAGTCTTCATTCCAAATCTGGTGGAATTTGGATGGGTGATATCAAGACTCCAGGGCTTGTTTGGCCACCTGGTGTCCCTTCTGGAGACAACTCCGTGATCTGGGGAGGTGGGGCTCTGGCAGACCATAGAGTTTGAGCTGGACTATGGCACAAATGGCAATGGCTGTGTTGAGTCAAGCAACAAGAACTGGTGTCGGGAATGTTCTGAGCCTCGTAGGCGTGAGCATCTGCCAGTGAGCAGAGGAGTGGTGGCATTTGTCTCAGCAGCCCCTGACTTTGTGACCTGGGGCAAATCACCTCTCCCCTCTGAGCTTCCTCTCTCATCTGTAAAGCTGGCAGCCATCCTTAACCCACCTGCAGGTTGGATGGGCCACCTGAATTTGGAGACCATTCAAATTTGAGAACATGCTCTGGTGTTGCCAGGCTATAGATTTATGTAGCAGATGGGCATTTGCATACTCTTGCATTGGATTCTTAAATTATCCAACTCAACATTCCAGGGCACAGAATCACCCATGCTTTTCCCTCCTCTAACTTCCAAAGTCCTCCATGTTTCCCCCAGGGACCTCTCAGCCAGTTGGACTAGTCATTGTACACACATGCCTGGCTCAGACAAGCCTGGGGGGGTTCCTACAGGATGGCCAGAGGTGTGATGTGTCCCAAGGCTAAGGGTCAGCGGATGGCACGCTGGTTCCCAGCAGAGAGTGACAAGCCCACCTTCGCTGGGAAAGCCAGGGCATTTCTTTAAGTCTATTGCCAAAAAAACCTTTATAGCAACTCAAAAAGAAATTCTATTCAGAAGCCGACCACCCAAGCACAATCATTTATGTTTCCCTGTGGTTCCTCTCAGTCTTTACCTATTTGTGTACAATCACTGTACTTGTAGTTTCCTGCTCTACTCCCCCTCCCCCACTAGGTTTACATAATGCCATGAATAGCTTTTTTCCTTTTCACTGACTATATCGTGTTTCATTGAATTATATACATGTATCTCCTTGTTATAGGACATTTGATTTTTCACTTTCTGACCATTATAGATTTTATTGCCATAAAACAACTTTCTTCCCATATTTTCCCATTTTCTTTTGAATTAATTTTTTTTAGATAAATTCTCAGGAATGAAGTGACCAAGCTGACATTTTAAGGCTGTTGGTGTCCTCACCAAGGACAGTCTTGGTTAACCAGTACCACCTGCAACATGGGCATATCCCATCTCCCTGCAGCCTTGCCAACCCTGGGGCGTTTCTTCTAAAGCAGGGTTCCTTATTTATTGTCTCTCTTTCTCTCTATATATATTGAATATATATAGATTTGTTTTGTGTGTATATATACACACACACACACATAAATATATAGTGTGTGTATATATGTATTTTTGCGGGTGGAGGAGCCATGCTGTACTTCATATTGGATCTTAGTTCCCAGACCAGGGATCCAACCCATGCCCCCTACAGTGGAAGTGTGGAGTCCTAACCACTGGACAGCCAGGGAATTCCCAAGTCCTTTATAGTTACTAATAATGTTTGGGGTGGTTTTTTTTTTTTTGGTCATTTTAATTGGCATTTCTGTCATTGCTGGAGACGTTGTCTGTTACTCTCTGTTTGTAGAACCCTAGGAGTTGGGGTCTAGGATGTTCTTGAGTTGTCCCTGTTTCTCCAAGCAGGTCATGGTCATTTCTCCAACCATGGTTAGCAAGCAGTTATGTGCCCTCTTCTTGTGAGCCATCACCACCTATAATGTCAGTTGTCATACTAGTACTCCTGTGATCTGCTTGAGCTGCTCTGTTTGTGAAGTTCTGTCTGTTCATAGTTTCTCTGTCTCCTCCTTTACTCTCAAGCCGTCTCACTGTCTCAGGGTGCCAATCTGTGGTGGTAGGGATTGCTAAGACAGTGTCTCAGCCTTGTGTGAGCAGGGTCTGAGAGAATGACCTTCCAGGAGAAAAGGGCTTTTCATGGGCTTTAAAAATAGATTTATTTATTTGGCTGCATCGGGTCTTCGTTGCGGGACTTGGGATCTGCATTGTGGCACGCAGGATCTCTCATCGCAGTGCATGGACTCCCTAGATTTGACTCACAGGCTTTAGTTGTTCCACCACATGTGGAATCTTAGTTCCCTGACCAGGGATTGAACGTGTGTCCCCTGCATTGCAAGGCGTGTTCTTAACACTGGACACCAGGGAAGTCCCTTTCCTTGGGCTTCTGTGTGTGACCTTGGTGACCACTGTTGAGCTTCTCAGGAGCCTCCAGACTCCTGGTCCTCACTGTGGCCTGCTAGGTTCATGGGTTTGCCTGATACTTAAACACAGGTGTCAGAGCCCATCTGCTCAGTTGACGTTTGCAGATTTTGTGGATGGAGTTACCTCTCAGCACTGTTGTCTGGGGCAGGGCTTCCTCCTGCTTCCTGCTGAAAGGGCCAGTGCTCGGAGGGCATCCCAGCCCTGATTTAATTACCCCGTCCATGATGGCCAGTGGTGCAGCCACCTCTCATAGGACTGATGAAAGCAGGGGTAGAAAGGATTTAGCTATCCATATAAATTGACTTCCCCTGAAGGAGAGCATGGCAACCCACTCCAGTATTCTTGCCTGGAGAATCCCATGGACAGAGGAGCCTGGCAGGCTACAGTCCATGGGGTCACAAAGAGTTGGACACAACTGAATGACTTAGCACAGTACAGCATATAAGTTGACTTCCGTCGGGTGTAAAGAATATTTTCAGACTCTCAAGAAATTAACTCATGTCACATGTGGAGCTGGCTTTGAAAAATGTAGGTCTGCTCTGGGAGGTTTGGGCAGCCCTCCCATCCCAGGCTCCTGACAGCTCTGGGGCCCCCTTGACTCCAGGCTGGTGGAAAGTGATACCTCAGTGGGTGCATTGAGTCCTGGGGACTGGGAGCAGAGCAGAGGCCAGGCTGTTAGGTTTTTCTTTTCCTCTCTAAGTTAAATTGTTTAGAGATGTGAGAGGAGAGAAGCTTGGGTGGAGGGGGGTGACTCCAGGGCAGAGGCCTTGAAGCCGAGAAGCTCTGGGGAGAAACTACATTGTGAGGGTAACAGTTGGGTTTAAACAAAACCCAGACTTCTTGATAGCCTTGAGAAGACATGCCTGAGAATTGATGCGAGTGTTCCCAGCCTGGGTGTCAGGGCTGGGACAGTCATCCCAGCAGGCTCATCAGCCTCCCACTTTCCAAGTCTCTAGGGGCAATTCTAAGGGCCACCATAGCTGTTCCTCTCTTCATCCAAAGGAGACCATGTCCGTCCAGGTCTCTTGCCCAGATCACACTTTCAGGTAGAGCAGCTGATTACTGCCCCCCAGAGTCCTCACCCAGCCAGGGCCTTTACATCAGTAACTTTGGGTGACAGGACACATCTACATTATCATGATATTCTTTTACCTTTATGCAGCATTCAGTGTAAGCTAGGAAGGGCAGTATACGCCTGAGGTCACAGCCTCGCAGGACCCAGCAAGGCTGCAAGTATGAGAACAAAGGCTGGGCTGGGTCCTGTGTATTCCCAAGGGGCATTGTGGATTGGAAAGTTTGCAAAGGACTCCAACAGGTGTCTTGCAAATGGCAAGGTTTCACTTCTCTATGATATAGACTATTCTGTGCCGTATTAATGTTTTCTCTTATTTTTAAGTTTTATTTTTTTATTTTTTGGCCGCACCTTGAAGCTTGTGGGAATGGAACCCATACCCCCTGCATTGCGAGCGCAGAGTCTTAACCACTGGACTGCCAGGGAAGTCTCACTGTGTTGCTATTTTAAACGTCTTCTTTTTTTCCTTTGTTCTTTTATTCGTCCACCTTCTCTTGAATGTCTTTCTTGCACACAGTGCTGTGAGAGCAAAAGGTAATATAGCCGGGGAAAGAACCAGCCAGACACTGACAGCCCAGGGTGAGAGAGCACTCATGCAGCTGGATGGGGATGTCAGAGGATAGCCCAGCCTTTGGGGTGGCTTTGAGTTTTCCTTTTCTCATCAGCAGTGATTTTATAACAAGATTCTTATGCTAAGATTTAGTTTCAATTTTTCAAGTTGTAATACTTTGTAAGTATTGCTGTGTATTCCCTATTGTATCATGTCATGTCCAGTTGTTCTGTTTTTCATGATGCTAAGATTGATGAGTGGGTCCATGTATGGATATTTTTAAAGAAAGGAAAAAAGATTTTGAGGCTCTTTCGTTAGGATGGACTAGGTGACAGGGTGTAAATGATTCCCCAAATGGTCAGAAGCCATTCAAAAATCATTTGAGGTCTGTTATGGTATAGTGGTTGAGAGTCATTCTGCTTGGGTTTGAATCTTGATTCTACCACTTACTGACTGTTTGACCTTGGACAAGTGACTTAACCTCTCTGAGCCTGTCTCTTCAACTGTGAGATAGCAAAATAACTTTAGCTCATAGGGTGTTGTGATGATTAAATGAGATAATGTGCAAAAAGTATACATAATGCTCCAAGTATTCAATGACTATCAATTACCATTATTATGTTGCTATTATTACAAAAATACAGGTTCTGAGGCTTTGCTGCTGCAGAACCTAATTTGGTAGGGTCTGTAGTAGGACCTGAAAATGTGCATGTTAAACAAGTTTTCCAGGTGATCCTGAGTTCCTGAATCCCCTGCCCCTGATCCCTTCCTGAGATCTTTTCCTGGGGTGAGCATTGACTATGTCCCAGCTCCTGAGATGTGCATGCCAGCTGGATACCTCAGCATGTGTCAGAGGCCAAATAAGCCCAGCAGGACTGCCAGATTTAGCAAATAAAAATCTCCCATTTTATCTGGCAACCCTAAATCCCAAATTCAGGTAAAACTATAAACTAGTCTTTACAGGGGAGATTCTTTTTGCTCTGTTGGTCTCTCTTCCTGCCACATCAACCATAACATGCTGGAAAGTGGAGTGTGAGGACAAAAGCAGTATTTTAGAGTGTTTAAAGATGAATATAAAGGATGGATCTTGATGGTTAAGGTAGGGACATGCCTTTGAAGAGGTCATGCCTTCTATAAAGTCACAGAAAGGGGCTTTGGGAACCATCATGGTCAGTCTGCCCATTTCGCAGGTGAGGAAACTGAGGCCTGCCTAGAGGAGGCGGGGCAGGGAATTGTCCAAAGCCAGTAGCAGGGCTGGACTGGAAACTAAGTCTTTATTTTCTGGCCCAGCATATGTTCCTCTTTGTCATCCCACATAGCACTTGTTTCTGTCCTTGGTCACCTCAGTCGTATGGCGGGAGGGGAACACCCAGGGTAACCAGGGACCTGAGCTTAGAGTGTTAGCAGAGGCCCTTTTGCTGTCACCTAAGAGTTCTGTCTCTTGTGATCCAAAGGGAGGAACACTGCAAATAGAAGTAGCAGCAAAGTCAGTCCCTGTGCTGGCTGGACTGAGCCCGAGAGGTGGGTGAGGGGGTTCTGCCCCACAGGGTGCCTCGGGGCAGGGGCAGGGGCATGGGCTTGGGCTTCTGGCAAACGGGGCTGACTGGGCCTGGGCCCTCTCTACTGGTGTATTGCAGAGTGTCTGGAGGAGAGCTCTTCGACTTCCTGGCCCAAAAGGAATCCCTGAGTGAGGAGGAGGCCACCAGCTTCATTAAGCAGATCCTGGAAGGGGTGAACTACCTTCATGCCAAGAAAATCGCTCACTTTGATCTCAAGGTCAGTGACAGGGGAAGGGAAAAGAGTCAGTTTAGGAAGAATGGCCCCAGTCTCTCCAAATGTCATTGCCAGGAGGGGTCAGCACTCACTTGACCTTCCTCCCTCATCTTACAGTTGAAGACTGTGAGCTCCTGGAAAAGAAGTGATGGCTCAGGAGTGTCCCTGTCGTGAGTTTCATTCCATAGATCAGGTTTTATTTATATAGGGGCTGATGGCAAGAAGCTTCTGAATCAGACTACAGATACCTTATCTCTTTCAGGGAGCACTTGGGGTGTAATTTTTAAATAAGTGAGCCAAGGACAGGAAATCTGACACCAAACCCATTTCACAAGACTGAACTTTTCAGTAACCAAGAGCTCACTCCCGAGCCAGCAGAGCTAGATGCATTCAGACGAGTACTGCTGAGGTTGCCTGGCACCCTGGACCCAGCACAGTGACCAGCATCCCTTGACCAGAGGTTGGAAATCTTAGAGCCCAGTGCACGCTGGCTGTGTTCCCCCGCCCCACCCCTTCCTGTAGCCATGAAACTGCTTCCAGGGGCCACTGGTCATTTGTGGTCACTGACGTTCAGGGTCGAGAAAGTTCACTGTGACCACAAAGGACTTCACAAAGCACGAGTGCGGTCAGAGTCAAAGGATTGGTTCCCATAGAAGCTGAGCTCAGTTTCATAGACTGTTGAACCTTTACAGATAGGTGAAGCATAAAGATCCTCCAACCTGTGATCAGGGGGACACACTTACTGGGGAGGAGACCCACTCATTTTGCTATGCAGAAACTCCTGTGGTGTTTCAACCATTGTGCTGAGTGCCTGGGTGTTGCTACAGGTACAAAATCAATTCAGGACTTCTCTGAGCTTAGTTCCTCTTTTCCAGGAACTTGCGCAGGAATCAGAAAAGAGAGATCAATAACTCTAAGTGCTGTGATAGGGGGAAGTACATGGGGGCTGGGCGTCTAAATAAGAAAGCATCTAAGTCAGACTCTGGTGTCTAAGAGGACTTCTTGGAAGAGGTGTTATTTGAGTTGAATTTTGAAGGATTATCAGGCATTATCAGAGAGGAAGGGCCTTCTAAGGAAGAGAGGTCAAGCAGGTAGGTGGTCCTGAAATAGCATTCAGGGTAGTTCAGGCAAAGGTTGAATGCACTGATTGGAGAACCTGGGGAAGAGCAGGAGGCAGACTCAGGCTATGGGAGCTAAGCCTTGGAATTTGGACTTTACTCTTAGAGATACGGGACCAGGTGACCAGGGAGGTGAAGAGAGCAGATGTGTATTTCAGAAAGATCCCTCTGAGTGGGAGCACAGATAGAATGGGGACAGTAATCTGGGTGAGATGTGGCAAGTGCCAAATTAATTTGAGGAGGGATGGATTCAAGATCTTTTAAGGTTGCTCTGAAGATTGATTAGATACCTAATTAGATGTGGGAGATGAGGGGGAGGGCAGAGTCCAGGATGATGCCCAAGCGCTGGCTGCGGGTCCAGCCCAGAGAGGGTTTGGCATGCCTGAGGTCTCAGCGGCTGCACCAGGGCATGGGCTCACATCCCACACGTGGGTTCCAGCCCAGTTTTTACCCTGCCCTGTGGGGTGACTTGCTGTGAGCCTCCCCTCCTTAGTCTAATTGTCACAGTATTTTGAATTCCTCCGATAGAAGACATCTTGCAGAGTCTTGCTTGGGTGTCACAGAGTACAAGTCAGGGTCAACAAGGAGTGTGTGGCCTGGGCTGGCCTTTGGACCTCAGGATGATAATACACCAAGCAGGAAAGGGCTACCTGGATTCACCTATGACTTCTTCCTGATAATGCTGTGGATAGTTGACTTATTTTCTGTATCTTTTCTGGCTCCAGGAGGTCCAGATGGGGTCCTTTAACACAAATGATAATACTTAGCTGTCAGAGTTGTAGAAATGAGACAGAAGCAGGATTAAGTGCTGAATACTAGATAGATGGTCTGTAATAGTCGGAGTAGGCAATGGCAACCCACTCCAGTCCTCTTGCCTGGAAAATCCCACGGACGGAGGAGCCTGGTAGGCTGCAGTCCGTGGGGTTGCGAAGAGTCGGACACGACTGAGCGACTTCACTTTCGCTTTTCACTTTCATGCATTGGAGAAGGAAATGGCAACCCACTCCAGTGTTCTTGCCTGGAGAATCCCAGGGACGAGGGAACCTGGTGGGCTGCCGTCTATGGGGTCGCACAGAGTCGGACACAACTGAAGTGACTTAGCAGCAGCAGCAGCAGCAGAGTAGGAAAAGAAAGCCTGCAAGTGCAGTTCGAAGTTGCCCAGCAGAGAGCTGAGCTTGATTGTTAGGTGGGGTTGCTGGTGGGGGATCTTGTCTGGCTCCTGGGCTCAGTCTGGACGTTTTCCACAACCTGGAGGCAGTCTGGGTTTCTTCTGGATGTACGTAGGGTGAGGATGCTGGTAACCCCCACCCTGCCTTGTATCCTTAGCATTATGTGGACTCTGAGCCTTCTGACTCCCCACCCATGGGTCCCTTGGCCCAGGCCCAGCTGGGCAAGTTCAGAAGTGATGAGTAGCTGGAACTCAGTGGGATTACCTCATGATTGGCTAGACACTTCCTGGAGCCACAATGTTCCCCTTGGCTGGAACTTCCTGCCAGCTAGAGGGGCTCGTGCAGAAGTTCCAGCTGGTGGCTTAGAGGGGACTTCCTGATTCCATGTTGTTTCTCACCATATACAATTCATTTTATATGAACACATTTCTCTTGCTGATTTTCCTTCTCCATGAGGGCTCTCGGCCTTCCCCTCCTCTTGTATTCTGTTACTTCTTGCCAAGTGAGCCAGGCTAGCTTGGCCACCCCATGAATTCAGTCACCATGTTATCTCCACTCCCCTGCTCATGAGCTGTTCTCCACGCTCACCTTCCAGCTGGAAGGAGCAGGTGATGGAGGAGGGTCAGCTCTCTGGCCAGCCTTTGGAATAGGCATGACCTCTCCTCCCATGTCAGCCATTGTGCTAGTACCAGGGACGGTGAGACTCTATTCCTGCCTATGATATACTCCCAGCCTTGTGGCAGAGAGCAGATGAATGGAAAGATTGATGCACAGTAAACAGTCTTGGTCAAAACAAATCATGACATGTTATTGTCTGGAAATCTGTGATGGATCCTTGTCACCCATAGGACAAATGAACCCATTCTCAGCATGGCATTCAGGCCTGTCTTGTACTGCCTGAGCCCCAGTTCTGGCCTCATTCCCCTTTCCCCACTCCAAAACAGGAGCCCCAGGCACCAAGATGACAGATAAATGTCCTGTCTCCCCTCCCCCGCTCTGTTCATGCTGTTCACATCCAGGAAGCTACTAGTCTTCCTTTTCTCTGCCCGCGGACTTCCTGCTCATCCTCCAGGCCCAACAGAAACGCCATTTCCTCTGGGAAGCCTTTCTCATGCCTTGCCACCTCCCAGAGCATAATGAAGAGCTAAGCTGCTTCCTCACTTCTCTTTCCCCTTGTACAGACTTCCGCTGGGAGCATTTGTCCCCGTGCATGACTTTCTGCTCTTGTCTCTAGTGCAGTACCTGACACATGAGTTACTCAGTGTTGGATGAATGAGTGAATGAAGGAATATATGCTTTAGTAAGACAGATGCACGCATGGATAGCATCTGGAAAAGGCAGAAGAAGTTGTGGGCAGTTTTCAGTTCCATGATGTGACATTTATTGAGAGACTGTTGTATTATTCATTAAGGGCAGGGAGACAAACATCAATAAGATATAGCACCTGTCTCACAAGAACCCACCCTCTACGGGGAGATGGCCGCAGTGAGACTGGTGGCGAGGCCATCTGAAATAAAAGCTAACCATGACTCTCACCAAGAGACACTCACTTCCAAGGGGTAAGCTCTCTGCCTGCGCAGGGTGAACACCACCTTGACATGTGTTACAAATCCACTGCGGACAGGCCCACCGGCCTGAGTAGGTAGAGTGGTGCGGTTGGACGTGACACTGGGCTGACTGCCCCTCGTCCTGGGTAGCACCCAAGGTACCATCTGGAGGATGGATACCAGAAAATGTGGCTCAACACCACCCAGGAACCTCACCCTGGTATGTGACCCCATACCAATAAAGGCCTTGCAGAGGGCGTTTCTATGTGGTTTTCTGTGTCTTTTGGATTTGGGAGTTTCCCCTCTGAGTATGGGTGTGTCTCCCACATACTTCCCCATAGCCAACCTCAGAATTCAGAAATGGAAGGTGGTTCTCAGATCTGACGGGTATGTTAAGCAAGAAGAACACACCATGAGAACTGAATGAAATTGTATGTGAACCAGAAACCCAGAACTCTGAAGGGACTTTTTGATTTACATAAACAGTGTTCAGTTCAGTCGCTCAGTCGTGTCCGACTCTAGGAGGAGTGAATTCCTGAGCAAGATACTCCAACAATCCAAATTCCTCTATGCCCTGATCATACTTTGAGCTGTTCGTATGTTCATGATGTGTTGGTTCTGTTCATCAAGCTTTCGTAAGAGTGATACTATGCGTGCGTGCATGCAAAGTCACTTCGGTCAACTCTGACTCTTTGCAACCCTATGGACTGTAGCCCACCAGGCTGCTCTGTCCGTGGGATTCTCCAGGCAAGAATACTGGCGTGGGTGCCATTTCCTTCTCCAGGGGTTCCTCCCAACTCAGGGATCGAACCCACATCTCTTAAGTCTCCTACATTGGCAGGAGGTTTCTTTACCACTAGTGCCACCTGGGAAGCTAGTTCAGTTCAGCTTAATAGAACTTATTTATTTGAATTTCACCAATGTGCTTTTGTTTATATTTATTTATTTTGGCCGTGTTATATGGCTTGTAGGATCTTAGTTCCCTGACTGGGGATTGACTCTGGGCCCCTGTAGTGGAAGTGGCAAGTGCTAACCTCTGGACCACCAGGGAATTCCCACTAATAATGCTTTAAATGTACATGGTACTTTCTAGAATACAGCATGCTTACACAGCTCTCATTTGATTCTCATGGCTACCCACTGTGGTACAAGGTATTTTTACTTTTTATACATAAAGCACTTGAGATTAAAAGAGGTTAAATAACTTGTCCAAGACCACACAGGTATCAAATGACAGGGCTAGTACTTGAACTTCTGGAGAAGGGAATGGCAACCCACTCCAGTATTCTTGTCTGGAGAATCCCACGTACAGAGGAGCCTGATGGGCTACAGTCCATGGGGTCGCAGAGTCGGACATGATTGAGTGATTAACACACAGTACTTGAACTTAGCCAGTGAGGAGACACTAAGCAAAGCTGAGTGTCACCAGCTTTTATTTCACCAGATTCTAACAGGGCAAATTTCTTACTCGCTTGCATTATGCCTTTTACTCATAGTTAATCCAAACGTCTATGCTGTGCCATAAATTTATCCTTTGCACAGTTAATTTTTCATCTAAACAGATGTAACACATTGCTTTTTCTTTCTAATAGATTATTCCTCATACTTAAAAAATCAATCTGTGCTCTATTAATTGCTATAAAATGTGCATGCATTTGAAAGTAGATCTTACAAGAGTAAGATGATTTCCATACTAAAACCTTGGAGCATTTATAAATAAATATAAACAAAAGCACATTGGTGAGACTTGGTCGTTTTTAAAAAAATTTTTATTGATTTATGTTTGACTGTGCTGGGTCTTTGTTGCTATGCATGGGCTTTCTCTAGTTGCAGCAAGCAGGGGCTACTCTCTAGTTGTGGTGCATGAGCTTCTTCTCATTGCAGTGGCTTCTCTTGTTGTGGAGCACAGGCTCTAAGCGTGTGGGCTTCAGTAGTTGCAACTTGTGGGCTTATTGGTTGTGGTGCATAGGCTTAGTTGCTCTGCAGCCTGTGGGGTCTTGCCAGACCAGGGATCGAATCTGTGTCCCCTACATTGGCAGGCAGATGCTCAATCACTGAACCACCAGAGAAGTCCAAGACTTGGCAGTTTTGACTGTCAAGATAGGTTAGGGTGAGATTGTAAAGGTTTAGGGCAGACCAAGAAGTTTGTATAAGCAGTCACAGCCATGGAACTCTTTCTTGTAAATTTTTTTTTTTATTATGAAAACATTTCAAAGCATTTGAAGAAACTGAAAGAATACAACTGGCACCATTATGCCTTCCTTCTCCATTCAACATTTGGCCACATTTGCTTTACCTCTTTCTTTAAAACAGAAAAATATATTTTTATACTTATGTTTATACAAAAGCATTATTGGATTTTCCTGATGGCTCAGTGGGTAAAGAATCCACCTGCAGTGTGGGAGATCTGGTTTCTAGCCCTGGGTTGGGAAGATCCAGGGCTTGCATGGCAACCCACTCCAGTATACTCACCTAGAGAATCCCCATGGACAGAGGAATCTGGTGGACTGCAGTCCATGGGGTTGTAAAGAGTCAGACACAACTGAAAGACAAAGCACAGTGCAAAAGCATTATGTATACATATGTCTAAAATATCTTTAATAGAAATTTTTTAAAAAAGTATTAAAATATATGTAATTTTTAAAATTATGGTATAATTTGAAAGAAATTGTAGCTATATTGACCCTTCACTCTAAATACTTCAATAAGCATCTCTCAAGATTAAATTCAGTCTCCTACCAACCCACAATGCCATTATTACAGTTAAGAAAATTAACAATAGTTTGTGGAAGACCTTTAGTTGGTAGAGAAACATTATTCTATTTCTGATTTAGAAAGAAAATTCTCCTGGCACAAGAGAGAGAATAAATAGGAGAGAGTGAGCCAGTTGGAGGTAATGATAAGAATGTGGGAAAGAGGTGAACCAAAGGTACTCCATAAGCATCTTTTAAATGAAATTGATGGTTGTTTATACTGTTATAAAAAGTGATAAGTCATAGAAAATACAGAAACATACAAAGAAGCTACCTACAGACTCCCTACTCCAAAATAATCACTATTAACTTTTGGTGTATCTTCTCCAGCTTTTTATGAACAGTGTGTGTGTGTGTGTGTGTATAAGAAGGAGTTGTAATGCACAACTTTTACAATTTTCTCTCCTGCTTTTTTCACTCTGTATTCATCTCAAGCACCACACATTTGCTCTGTAATGATTTACTTTGCTCTTGAGGCTTCTATGTAGGTCTCTCCTGATTTCCTTAACCACTGGGTGTGTTCTGAGGGTGGACCTTGTTTACTGGTCCTCATACCCAAAGCTTAGTTTGTGCCCAGCCTCCACATGTGCCCCCATGAGCTCTTCATCTCAGCCCCAGATAACAGCCTGGGGGCCCGGACCCTTAGGAATGCATGTTGGCTGCTTCATCAACTACTATGAGGCCATCCTAGAGTGATCTGAGAAGTGAAGTGAGGGCACTGAGCTCCTAAACGATTGAGGAATTAAACAAAATGTAGCAGAAATTCAACTGTGGAGAGCCATTTTTGAAAGAGTTGAAATATGGTGGTAAATGGGGAGCATTAAACCAACCAACTGCTTCTTATAAGACACAGCAAGAGGCCACGTGGGAAGCAGAAAGAGAAGGGGATTGTGGGTAGAGCCTGCATTTGAGTCTCAGCTCTGCTAGGGGATATTGGGCAGGTCATGGACTGACCTTTCCTGGCCTTGAAAGTGGAGATAATATTGCCCCTCACTTCCTCACCCGGGAGAGGAGTGAGGGGCCAGGGAGAGGTCAGTATTTCTGAAAGGGCCCTGGAAACTCCAAGACTTGTTACAAGTGCTGGCTGTGCATTTTAACTAGCCTCCCTATGAGGCCACATTTCTCCCTATTCCTCTTTTCCCTCCAAAGGGATTCATAAAAGGAGGTGGGCATAGAGACATCCAAAGGGGGAACGAATAAGGTGGTGTGTTCCAACCAATAGGCTGGGCAGATTCCCAGGGCGGGCAGGTCACTGGGTGAGGTTGATCTGACTTGGAGTAAATACCATGATCTCTGTTTTACAGATGAGGACACTAAGAGAAAAATGCAGTGCCCTCCTCCTCTTTTGTCTTTATTACCTTTGCCATCACTGTTAGGTGCTCAGAGACCCCTGCTACTGCCAGCTGCCCATAGCCCTCCACTCTGGACCCCTGCCCAGGCCTGACCTCCACTGAAGTATCATGTGTTCAAATAGTACCTTTTAGGTTCCGTTCACATCCCTACCATCAGCTCTCCCTCTGAGCTGATCTCACTAGGAGTGAAAGAATCTGATTCTGCAAGTGGCGAAGGGTGGTGCAGACAGCAGGTATCTTGGCACTAAAATACATGAATGAAAACCTAGCAGCACCACTTGTTAGTCGTAATAAGTTAAGTAATAACTTAACTTCTCTCATCCTCAGTTTCCTCACCTGGGAAACACAAACAATAATTTAGTCTATTCAGATTCTATGCAGTGGTTTTCTGCTAATAGCTGGACTCCAGTAAACAAATATATGTACACACACACTAGATTACTATAAATTCTACTGATATAAAGGTTTATAATATACTTTACAAGTATAAAATATATAACATTTTATTTTGTTAACTTCACAAAATAAATTGATTCGCATAGAACACTTTTCATTAGTTGTGTCTGTAGCCAACCAATGGATGCAGTAGACAGATGAGTGTAGTTTTCAACAGGACTGTTGGTTGGTATTTTTGTTTATGTTAATAAGTAAAGTGAAAGTGAGTCAATGAATATTGCTTGTGCATTGGAACTTCACAGCTTCAATGATGTGAGTGGCTTCTTTGCCGAACTGGATAATAATTTCTGAATATTGAAAGATATTTCCTCAGTTTTCTCTGCTAGCACAAAATAATAGCTATAGACACAGCACACATAAGTTTAATCTCTGTTATTAAGTGATCTTTAGCACTTCCTAAGTCTATAATCAGGAATTCAAGTCCTGATTTGTAGTGTCTGCCAATTTCTGTGGTGTAAATACACCCATTGTGGCCAATTTCAAGGTACCAATATTGCTGACACTGACTTGAGCTGTGAAGAGAAGTGCAGTAACATATCATGATGTAATAACATACCATGATCTCTATTCAGAGATAAAAGGCATTAAATAACTTCAAGAACATGAAAGATAATAAAATATAGTAGAAATTAGAAGCAATAAGTTTTAAGTGTTTTAAATATATTTAATTAAACGTATTTCCATAATTTAATTTTTAATATTAAAATAATATTCTTACACGGCTCAGTTTAATACCTGGTTCACAAAACTCATGCAAATTTAACAGCAGTCTCTCATGAGCCAATAGGCATCAGCTTTAGCCCACCCCAAGCTCTCTGAGACCCTGGAGGTGAAAGCATTTTGTAAACAGGACAGTGCTATATGCAGGCTGATTGTTGTGGTAACAACAGTGGTGTAACAGTAATAGTGGCAGCCAACATTTATTAAGGGCTGTAGTAAACATGCAGGCTCATCTCTGAGTGCTCTGCTTGTGTTTATTTACTCCTTTAATCCACATGATAGACCCTATGAAGAAGGTTCCATGGTCATGGCCATTGTATAGAAAGGAAAGGTTGCTCAAGGGCTCTTAGGGCTTTCTTGTGCCTCCTCAGAATCCATGACCATGTTAATATTCCTGTTTTGCAGATGAGGGGCCAAAGATCAGAGAGGTGAGTCTGTTGCTAAGGTCACACAGCTAGCCTGGGGCAGAAGTGGAGTTCAAACCCAGTTTGTCTAAGAGAGGGCATTCTCAAGTGTTGGTTCCCCAAACACTGGGCACTCTGATTTTGACTTCCTTGCAGGACTTGCTTTAGAAAACCAATTCTGGAGCCTCACTCCCAGTGAGTTGATTTAATTGGTTTGGTCTTTTTAACACAGTCTCCAGTAGATTCCAGTGGGTAACTAGCTCAGATGGGGCCCCCAAAGCACAGCTTGGGGCTCAGAATGCCTGAATTGAGACCCAGATTCCTCACTGGCTAGATGGAGGCACTGGGCATTCATAACTTGGTGGCCTTGAGAATCTAATAAGGTGATGTGTGGGGACAACTCATGGCAAATGCTAGTTGTCGTATGGCACAGACCAGAGAACCAGAGGTCAAATTGCCAACATCTGCCGGATCATAGAAAAAGCAAGGGAATTCCAAAAAACATCTACTTGTGCTTCATTGACTGTGCTAAAGCTTTTGTGTGAATCACAACAAACTGTGGAAATTTCTTAAAGGAAAGGAAATGCCAGGCCACCTTACCTGCCTCCTGAGAAACCTGTATGCAACAGAAGAAGCAACAGTTAGAACTCGACATGGAACAACAGACTGGTTCTAAATTGGGAAAGGAGTATGTCAAGGCTGTATATTGTCACCCTGCTTAGTTAACTTATATGCAGAGAACATCATGTGGAATACTAGGCTGGATGAAGCACAAGCCAGAATCAAGATTGCTGGGAGAAATATCAGCAACCTCAGATATGCAGATGATACCACCCTAATGGCAGAAAGTGAAGAGAAACTAAAGCGCCTCTTGATGAAGGTGAAAGAGAAGAGTGAAAAAGTTGGCTTAAAGCTCAACATTCAGAAAACTAAGATCATGGCATCTGGTCCCATCACTTCATGGCAAATAGATGGAGAAAAAGTGGTAACAGTGACAGATTTCATTTTCTTGGGCTTCAAAGTCACTGCTGGCAGTGATTGCAGCCATGAAATTAAAAGACACTTGCTCCTTGGCAGAAAAACTGTGACAAACCCAGAGAGCATATTAAAAAGCAAAGACATCACTTTACAGACAAAGGTCTGTATAGTCAAAGCTATGGTTTTTCCAGTAGTCATGTACAGATGTGAGAGTTGGACCATAAATAAGGCTGAGGACTGAAGAATTGATGCTTTTGAACTGTGGTGCTGAAGAAGACTTGAGATTCCTTTGTATAGCAAGGAGATCAAGCCAGCAATCCTAAAGGAAATCAACCCTGAATATTCATTGGAAGGACCAATGCTGAAGCTGAAGCTCCAATTCCTCGGCCACCTGATGTGAAGAGCTGACTCTTTGGAAAAGACCCTGATGCTGGGAAAGGTTGGGAGCAAGAGGAGAAAGGGGAAACAGAGGATGAGATGGTTGGATGGCATCACTGACTCAGTGGACATGAGTTTGAGCAAACTCCAGGAGGTAGTGAAGGACAGGGAGGCCCGGTATGCTGCAGTCCATGGGGTCACAAAGAGTCAGACACGACTTAGTGACTGAACAACAACAGCAGCAGGCCACTTTATATGCCTTATTTGATCCTGTTAGTAACCCTCTTGAGGTAGGTTTTTGGTTATTCCTAATTTACAAGTGAAAAGTCTGAGGCTGATAGAGCTTAAGTAACTTGCCCAGTGTTAGGCTGCTGGTAAATGGCAAAACTGGCATTCAAACCCAGGTTCTAAGTCTCTATCTATGTTGAATCCCTAAAAACAGGTTGTGCAAGAGATGTGCATGTGACTGCATTGGTTCAATCATACCTGCATCCCATCAGCTATTCCTGAGCACCTACTACATGGCAGCCACTCTTGGGTAGAGTGATGGAAAAGAGAGATGAAGCCCTCATCCTCCCTGTGGGGCCTCAGGATACTGGGGAGAGGAAATGTAAGGGGCAATTGTAGTGTAGTTGGTTCTCTGCTAGAGGCATGTCCACATACCATGCAGGCCCTTGGGTGGAACAACTAGCTGTGCATGTTGATGGGGGTGGGGGCGTGGGGGTTGTCACAGGAGAGGTTCCAATAGGGAAATGTTGGAGCTGGGTGGTGAGCAGGGGAGAAGAAACTTGTCAGAAAGGCATTCTCGCAGAGTGAACTGCAGGTTGGGGTGGGGGTGATGAAAATCAGCCAGGATGTAGCAGAGGGTATGCTGGCCAGAGGTGGGAGGGCCTTGAATGCCAAGAGAAGACAGACTTGGGCCTGGGGGGCACTGGAGTCTGGTGGGGAGGGGCTGTCTGCGGTCTCATCTACGGTATGCCGGGGGTGGGGCAAGTAGGGGGCAGAGAGTTTGCTGCAATGCCATGGAAACCTGCTCACAGAGGCCTGGCAGTGAGCGGCCTTGCTTTCTCAGGTTGCCCAGCACTTCCTGAGTAACCTGGGACTGTGCTTGGCATTTCCCATGAAGGTTCCTTGGCAGCTTCCTCGTGCCCCTAACAGACCTGGCTTGGCTCCTGCTCTGCTGAGCTGAGCACCTCTCCTGATGATGGGCAGACCATGTGGGCACCTGAAAAGAGCAGCAGTCCGGGGGTCAGCTGACTTGGGCTCTGTTCTTTGCTCGGTGTCCTGGCAGTTTCTTGACCTCTCTAGGTAGCTCTGCAGCAGGCAGGGACTAAATGGTGTCTGAGGTCCCTTAGGGCCCCAAACATTGTGAGTCTGGGGGTGAAATGGGATGTGGGGAGGGAAGCAGAAGATGAGTAGGAGAGGGGGCAGGTCTGCGAAGGGCATGTTTTCCAGATTCAGCAGATTCAGTAAAGCCCCCAGGGATGACTGTTGTCACTGCTGCAGCCCAGGAGGGAGAGAACAAACATAATCACCCTACTCTGAAATCTCACTGGGCACCGCTCCTTGTGTGGACCGTCTCTCTGAATCCTCAGAGCAACACTGTGCCACAGTAGGTGTTCCCATTTTACAGATGAGAAACCAAGGCTCCAAGAGGTCCAGAGACTTTGCCCAGGTTTCACTGTGAGTGGTAGAGGGGGAATTTGACCCCGGACCTGCCTGACTCTAAGCTCTGGTCTTTGGCATCTTACTGCATAGCCCCTTCTACCTCCCTGAGGCTGCCCTCATCCTTCAGGGACTCTTAGACATGCTGTACCAGGCTGGTAGGGGTCCCTGACATGGATCCTCCTGGAGGATAAGCTTCCAGTTGGCACCAGGCCAGGCACCTCTGGCCAGATCCACTGGGTTGCTAAAAGACACATTGGCCGGCATCTGCTCGTCCTGTGGCCTGAGCTGGTGGGTTTGTTTTAATGGAGGCGGAAGATTTCACCTCCTGGGGCTGCTCCGTGGGCCCTGGGCTTGGCAGTGGCAGCACCTATGGGAAAGTGATCCCTTCCTCCGGCCAGGCTTTGGAAGTTACGTCAGGTGTATGGGTGAGGTGTTTGGTTAAAGTAAATAAAGCTGGAGGAGAATGACAGGAGTGAGGGAGTGGAGATAGCTTTGTACTGCCCCAGAGGGCAGTCTGGCTGCGCTGTCTGCTCTTCCTTCCTGACCTGGGGCCAGGAGACCTGAACCTTTGCAGGTCCTGCTTTGGGGCCCAGAGGAGTGGGAACTGGCCCAGCCAGCTTGGGAGGTTGTGTCACTTTGCAGTCACAGAGCTTAGAGCTTGAAGGAGCTTCAGATATCATCCAGAGAGGAAAAGCCTGCTTAAGCTCACACAGCCTTTGGTGGTGGAGCTGAACTGGGATTTCCCAATACCCAAGCCTAGGCTCTTTCCCACTATCTTATGCAGTTTGGGAAGGGTAGACTCGAAGAAGCTCAGACCATACTGCATTTTTGCTGCCCTCTGACTACCCCTGGGGCCGTTCTTGAGTCAGTCTCTTTTCCCTCCTGACTCAGCCCTGTAGCTGTCCTGAGGGGAGGTGTGCTCTCGGGCACCTCTAGTGGTGAAGAGCCTCCATGGCAAAGAAAGGGAAGGGACCGGGCTCCCAGTTACTTCACTTCGCATCCGCAGAATTTTATGAAACATCCACGATGCAAGACATCAGAGGGGGTGCCAGGAACCTTAAAACTGATTCGAATTTTCCCAGAGGGGCTACTACCCAGGAAAGGTGCATCACAATGCAAAAGAGTCTGCAACTAGGGCTGCTTGCTCGTAAGCATGATCAGCTCAGAGGGCTTAAAGCACAAGGTCAGGGTGTGCTTCATTGAAAAGTAAGGAAATAAAAGGAGGCAGAGATGGGGGCCTGGCTCTGAAAGTGTGATGAAGAGTAGGAAAGGCATTCAAGGCAAAAGGAAGAGCCAGAGTAAAGGATGGGGTAGAGATGGCGTTCTGGACCTGATAATGCGCACCCTGAGGGTACCAAACGGCCCCATCTTCACTCAGAGAACATTTACTGAGCACCTGGTGGGTCCAGGCTCTAGGCCAAGCTTTGGGTAGTTGGGAAGAGTGAGACCCTCAGGAAGCTCTTAGTCCAGTAGAGAAGACAGGTCAGTAAACTGACAAGCTCAAGGCAGTGGGAGAAGCACTAGAGTAGAGGAAGTGCAGGCTGTGATGGAAACTGGGGAGGTGGTGAGTGTGGGGAGGCTTTCTGGAGGAGGTACTATTTTTACTGAAATGTGAATAGGAATTAGCCAGGTTCAGGGTAGGGACTATGCAGGGAGTGTCCCAAACAGGGGAGCTATGTATGAGGTTATTGAGACAGGACAGGGGACAGATGGGACTCGGGTGAGAAAACATGGCCTTGCCTGAAGGTTCTCACAAGCCAGCAGAGAGGCTGCTTTCCCCGGAATATGGGCCACGGAGGGGAGAAGATGTGAGGCAAAGATTCTTTTCACCGCTCAGGGTGCTGCCTGGGAGAATTCCACCTCTGATTGTCCCTCTTTCCTTCCTGTGGGTCCCTGCGCCCATCCCTACTGCTCCCCAGTCTTGGGACCACCAGGGATATGTGTCTGCTGTGTCCACTGCAGTTCTCAGCTCTGTTCAACGTGTTTTGTGGTGGTGTCGGGATTTAAGCACACCGTGGTGGTCAGGAGTACCTGGGCTGGGCCCCTCAGCCCCAAGGAGAAGCCTCGGGGCCGTTCCCTGGAAGAGAGACGTTCCCAAAAGGTGGCTCAGGAATACTTTGGAATGGGAGGAGGAGAAGCCCCCCAGTTTAGGAGATGGTGGGCAGCGGGGAGGGTTTAACTCACTTCCCAGGTGCCAGGACACTTTTTGTCCCTGAGTAGCCACCAGAGGGCCAGATCGGTGCACTGGCGTGGGACTCCTAGCCTGTGTCCTGTGTCCTGACCACCCGCTGCCCTCACTCACCTTTCTGCAGAGCCCAAGGAGCTGCCCTGCCTTGGAAAAGGACTTTGACACAGTTTCAAAATAAAGTGGAGAAAAATCTCTGGAGGGGAAAAAGAATAAACACACTTTAAAGATGCAAAAGGAAACATTTATTTTTTAAAAAAGGAAAGAAAAAACGGAAGGGTTCCTCATCCAACTCACTTGAGTGAAGGTTTCCAGCCACTATGATGTGAAGTCAGAGACTTCAGGGAGTGGGCAGTTCCGGATGCAAACACCTGGGGTGTCTTCAGTGCAGATTCAGGATCAGTCTAACCAATAGTGAGGGCCACCCTCCACCTGTCACCCTCTGTGTTCTGTGTGGTGGTGGAGATGCAAAGACCTGGCTCCTCCCTCCAGCTGAGGGTCCAGTAGGGCAGCGAGGACTGTTGGACAAGAGAGAGTGTGTCAACTGTCATGGAAGAAAGGTTCCAGTGAGCATGAAGGAGTCCAGGGGGCAGAGAGGGTTCACATCTGTGGGTTGGAGAGAAAGCTCAGTGCTGGTGAGGGACGGTTTCAAGGAAGAGCTGGATTAACTTAGACTTTGAAGCCTGACTGGGATTTCAGTGGACAGAGACTGAGCAGAGGCTTTCCGGGTAGAGCAGATGATGAGTGGACAGTTGCAAGGTGGGAAATTCTCCAGTACTTTGAGAAACAGGGATGTTTTCAAACATTTCAAACAAAATGTTTTCTCAAACATTTCTTTATTTGCTTATCTATTTATTTAAAACTACTTTATTGAGAGTTATATGTCACGTATAATTCACCCATTTGAAGTGTACGATTTACAAAGTTGTATAACTCACACTGCAATCAATTTTGGACGATTTTCATCACCTCAGAAAGAAACCCTGTACCTATTAGCAGTCACTCCCCATCCCCCAGGCCCTAGGCAACTCCTTGTCTACTCTCTGTTTCTGTGGATTTGCCTGTTCTTGATATCTTATATAAATGGAGTCGTATAATCTGCGATTTTTGGTGACTGATTTTCACTTAGCAAGATGTTTTCAAGGTTCACCCATGGTATATAGCATGTATCAGTACATCATTCCTTTTTATGTTTTTCTCTGCCTCTATTCCTTTTTATGGCTGAATAGCACTCTGCTGTATGGATTATACCACACTTCATTTATCTACTCATCAGTGATGGCCATTTGTGTTGCTTCCACTTTGAGACTATTATGGATATGCTGCTGAGAACATCTGTGTACCAGTTCTTGTGGGCATGTATGTTTTCAAGGCTTTTCTTTTCGAATGGGATCCAGGATAGTCCTGGTGAGGAGCAGGAGGAAAGAAGATGAATCAGAGCGACCTGCTCACCCACCAACTTCTCTGAGCAGTTGGGTGCGAGTGCTAAGGGTCAGCTCAGGATCCTGTCCTGGCCTCACTGGGAGCTGGGGCTGTGTGAGGCCAGGGCAGGGCTGGCCCCCCACCAGCAGACACCCCCAGTGTTGTGTCCAATCTGGCAGCTGTTAGCTGGGCTGGAAATACTCTAGGCAGCTGGTATTTTCCTTGGAAATCAGGTGCTTTTTCCTGTGTCTCACTGAGGGCCAAAATTAGTTAAATGCATAGAGAAGTGTGAGCTACACCCTTAGTCTAGGGGAGGGGAGTGTTGTTAACAGGAAGCTGACCGGCCAGGGGAAAGGGGCGGTCAGGAAGATGTAGGTCAATAAGCCAAGTGTAAATTGGGGTTAAGTTGCAGAGCCCCTCCCCCATCACACACACATAGAGAGGCCGTGGTTTTGTTTACAGGAAATGCTGCAAGTATCTTCCTGGCCCCATTTGACAGATGGGGAGACAGAGGCACTACATTAAAGGGATCTCCCATTCAGAAACAGAAGAAGGATTAAAGCCACAGTCTGGTTCCGCTGTCAGCAGCAGGTTTGGTAAAACCCAGGCCTTGCCCTCAGCATTGTGGCTGTTTTTGGGTTCACAGGAGAAGACTGAGGACACAAGAATAAGAAAGGGTTGTGCTGTTTTGGTCTCCTAAAAAAAGAACACTAAACCCCACCTTAAACCCAAAGCAAAAACATAAAATAGGGCTTTAATTACCATCTTTTTTTTTATCCCCTTTTCTTCATTTCTTTTTTTTTTTTTTTTCTTTGTTCCCCAGCCAGAAAACATTATGTTGTTGGACAAGAATATTCCCATTCCACACATCAAGCTGATTGACTTTGGCCTGGCTCATGAAATAGAAGATGGAGTTGAATTTAAGAACATTTTTGGGACACCAGAATTTGTTGGTGAGTTTTAGGCCTGTTTTTCTCCCAGCTGAGAATCTGGGATCAACTGATAGAGAAATCCCAGGAGTGAACCCTGTGTCTGGGGCCGTAGCCTCTGGGCTGAGAGATGATGCCTTGTGCGCGCGCGTGCGTGTGTTGCTTCAGTCATGTCCGACTCTATGACCCCGTGGACCGTAACCTGCCAAGCTCCTTTGTCCACAGGAAATGTCTTGCTGGCCTCTGGGTGAGGGGCAGTGGGAGGCCAGGTGGGGCTGGGGCCCTTTGCAGAGTTAAATCTTCCCAGAGCTGGCCCCACTTCCTGCTCTTAGATGAGCTAATTGTGAAGATTTAAAATTACCTCACCCTGTTGCATTCCCATAAACTCAATCTTTTCTGGAGCAGCTTTTGATTTCCTGAAAAAGAAAAGGGAAATTATCTGCCAGATGCCAGATCCACACACTTGCCTGTCCCATACGTCTGGCCTTCATTCATGCACAGGGCACCCGGCTCCAACAGGGCTCTGGCAGCTCTGATTCCCTCTGTGTCTCTCAGTGAAAGGTTGTTGCTGAACCAGGATACTTGGCCCCGGGAGGAGAAGAATTCGATCCGGGGCCAGAGACGAGGCTTGATCGCTCAGAGCTTTTGTGTAATAAAGTTTTATTAAAGTATAAAGGAGATAGAGAAAGCTTCTGACATAGGCATCAGAAGGGGGCAGAAAGAGTTCCCCCCTGCTAGTCTTCAGCTGGATGTTATATAGTCACCAGCAGTCTGTTAATGAAAGAAAGGAATATCTTAAAATTCAGAATGGCACCAGACCCCTCACCTGTCAGATGCATTTTGGGATAATCTTGGCACGAGAAGAGTTATCCCGGGCCATAAAACGACTGACTTGAATCTTGCAGAAAGGCAGGTCGCCGTGCAAATAGTTTCATTTACGTAGATTAGGGGAGCTATGTCTGAGTGTAACATACTGGTTTGTCAAGTCTGTTCTGAGCCATTAGGCAGAACTGACTTGGAGACAGAGTTTGGGGTAGATGCATAGCACACTAACATAGCTTAAGACAAATATTTCCATAAAAAATGCATTGGTTAACTCAAGGTTTGAGAATAGTTAACTTCAGGTGAAACCAGGTGTCATTATGGCAACACGGTATTTTAAGAGAAACCTCCTTTTAAATTTGTATAGAGAAGGGAAAAATATCGCTAGTTTGTTTCCTCCTGCAGCTTAAGAGAGAGATAAAAATGTCTGACACTTGCAGCCTATTTCCTCCCTTTCGAGACCCCTGGCCTTCCTGCCTGTTTCCCTCTCATCAGCCTTGGCCCAGGCCCCAGAAACCCCTTTTTAGGACTTGTGCCACAGGCCAGGGGGTCATAAAGAAACAGCTTTGCACTGGAGAAAGGAGTGAAAATTGAGAACCACCATCTCACTGCTCAGGGAGTTGAAATGATCTTAGAGATGGAAGGAGGTCATGGTTTCCTCAAAATCTGGGGACTGAAACTTCTGACCACAGTCTAAACAAAAAGAAAGATGAACCAGATCATCCACCATGATGGAGTTTCAGGCCACATATACCAACTCTGCAGCCACTAGGGAATGAAACTGCAGAAGAAGGGGAATCATGCCATGTGCCAGGCGCTAGGCCTGGTGTTCTATATACAGACATTGTCCAATTAATACCCATACAATCTTATGAAGCAGGTTCAAAATATTTTCTCCATCAAGTGCCTTATTCAAGGTAAAACAACCAGTACATGAAAAAGCAGAGATTCAAATGCAGATACATCCAACATCAAAGCCTATGCTCTTTTTGTGTGTGTGACTGCACTGCGCGTCATGTGGAATCTCAGTTCCCTGACCAGGGATTGAACCTGTGCCCCCTGCAGTGGAAGCGCAGAGTCCTATACACTGCACCACTAGGGAAGTCCCAAAGCCTATACTCTTTCCATTATACCAGGTTTTCTCTCTAAGGAGCCTTCAAGGGGCTTATAATTTAGCTGTGGAAACAAGAAATCAAACCATCAAACAGGAGTGCTAGAGGGATCTTTTCAGATCATCTGGTCTAGTTTAACAGATGTGGAATTGGAGAGCTAAGGGATTTTAGTTAAGGTCAACCAAAATTATTCTCTACCTATTATATGATAGACATCAGATGCTGGAGACACAGGGATGGTAAGGAGCCACACTCAGAATGACACACCCAGGGTCACACAGTCAGTTAGTGGTAGAACCAGCTTGAACCTAGGGTACAGGTATACAGTCTCAAACCGTCAGAGATAGCAGCTACTGCCCACCATTCACGTATGTGGTAAAAATGCATGTTTTATCTAAGTTTATACCAAGGGTTGAATAATAATAAATGGTTCAACTAGAAATTCAGGGCAGTAATGGAAGAATTGTCATGAGAGAGGATGTGGTTAATTGTGAAGTGAGTGATATAGACAGCTCTGAAAGACTGTTAACGCGAGGTAGCCACTCTCACAAGGTCAGTGGGCTCAGTCCTGGCCTTGCGTGAGAGGCAAAGTGCTGGTGTTGTGGGTGGAGGAGAATCTAAAGGGGGGTGGGGTGGGGAAGAAGCCAGGGTAGAGGAGGTGCATATCCGAGGTACCCCATAGCAGGGGTGAGGGGCCAGAATGAGTATGTTTATCAGGGACAGTTCACTGTCCTTTCTGGATGGATCAGAAGGTTCACACAGGCTGGCAATGTGAGTGCGATATTGATGGGCGGAGCCAGACAAACTGTGGAGGGTTTTTCCCAGTGATATACTGGTAAATGTCTAACAGTCAGGTCTTAGGGCAAAACAAAATACAACCATAATTTATAGCATTTACCAGTTTCAAGCTACCAGCCTGTTTCACTGAATTCAGAGTTGGGAGGAGATGCACACAGTTGACTCATGTGAGCAAGTATGATACAGCTCCAGTCCGGAACTGGTCTTATTTGCTCCTTACAGACACATAGGGTGGTTTCTCTAAGCCCCTGCCCAAATTATGATGACTTCCTTTTCCCAAGACCCCTGAACACAGGTTATAACCTGTTCCCTATTCCCACCATTCTTTGAAATTTTAACCTGAGACCAGGGTTAAAACTGTCAGCTTCTGGGAATGTGGTGGACAACTTCTTCCAAAAGGTCCTCTCACTACAAAATTGGATTCTTGAGAAAAATATTGTTTTTAATGTGATTCTGAACTTAGGAAGTAAGATAAATCTTTATGGATAGTAACTCCTTCAGCATCACCTGTCCTACCCTAAAAACTGAGTGAAATGAACTTAGAGCTGGAGCTGTGAGCTGCAAGAATATTCAGTAAGAGGATCTCTTCTAAAGACAAGTGCACATGTCAGCATTTATCAGAGACGAGCAAGATTTAGATGTTCAAGGAAGTAGGATATTAAAATGATCAGATGTTGACTATAAAATAAATGGAATGTATATAGAAATAACAGGTGAACTCATAAGAATGAGCAAGTAACAAGAGACTCAAAAATGACCAGGTAAATTTTTAAAAGAACCAGATAGAGCTTTAAGAAATTCATATGCTCACTGAAATTTTAAACTCAGTGGATGGGCCAAACAGATTATACACAGCTGAGGAGAGAACTAAAGAACTGGAAGACTGAGTTGGAAAAAATTAGCTAGACTATCACACAGTGGCAAAGATATAGAAATATTAAAGAGAGGATAAGTGAAATAAGGTAAAAATAAAAAATTTAACATAGGTCTATTCGGATTCCTGGAGGAGGGAATTAAGACAATAGAGGAGCAGTACCTGAATAAAACTGCTGAGAATTTTCAGAACTGATGTAAAAACATGCATCCTCAGATACAGAAAGGACAATGTATTTCAATCAGAAAGAAGTCCATACCTATAAGGTCCATACATTATACTTAAACTATAAGGCACCAGAGACAAAGAGAAGATCTTAAAAATCAGCCAGAGAGAAAAGATAGATTGCCTTCAAAAACCAGAAATAAACAAAAACCAATAATTGGACTGACAGCATACTTCTTAAAACGACAATGTCCAATAGCATATGATAGTCAGAGAACTGAGGGAAAATAAAAACTCCATAATTGTGAAGCAATTGTATTTCCAGACTGAAGGTAAAAGATAAAAAAAAGAAAAGCAAAAACAAAATAAAAAAACAAAAAGGACAACAACAAAAAAGATAAAATAAAAACAACCTCCAACAGACCTTTGTTGGCGGAACTTCTAAAAGGTGTACTTGGAGTTCTAAATGCAAGAAGTAATAGGAGCAAAGAAATCAGTGAACATTAGGCAAAGATAATCATTTTCTTTCCTAAGTAATGATGATGGTGATGAAGCTTAAATATGGGGTTGAAAAAAGACAGAACTAGAAACTGAAGAAAATAATGTTAGATAGGACAGAGTACCTGAAATTAGTGTTCTAAAATTCTTGTTTTGTTAGAGGAGGGCCCAAATATTGATTTATGTTAGAATTTGTTTCGTGTTCATAGTAAAATCTCAGGGGTAGTCGTTACAAAAATAGAAGTTAGAGAAAAAACAGTCAATAAGAAAACTAACAAGAAACAATTTTTAAAAACGATGAGAAAGAAAAACACAGATGAAAGTGGAAAAACAAAAGCACCTGGAGGACAGAAATGAGTATGTATTTATATCAAGCAGATGAGCACTGAAAAGTGAGTTGTGCTTCTCAAACTCTCTATGAGGAACAACTTGGGGGAAAATAGTGTATCCTGGACAGCTTCTTCAATAAGATACAATACAAATAAATTCCTAGAAAAGTGATCATGGTGTGAGTGTCACAGCAATGTCAAATTGCTATACAAGTCTCTAAATACATACTCTCAACTTCTATACATATCTTGTCAGCACCAGCGACAGTCTGCAGATTATTTGTCTGCAGACTGTACTTTGAATAACACTGTCCTAGTGAAAGCCTTTCTTGTTTGTCTCAGGAGACAGATACAGAAGAGCTCATAGCAATGTTTTTTCAATAAAAGATAATAATACAATAAAATAATAAGTAGAGACCATCCAAATGATCACCAAGGAAATGACTGGAAGATAGTCTGTATTCACAAAGTGGACTATTATACAGCAGTGAATATGAGAGACCATGGGTGAACATTCAGTGAATGCTAGAAACATCAGTTGAGTGGGGGGAAAAGGCCTATTGACAGTAGATGAGATGCAGTATGGCACCATTTTTTGGAAGCTAACAAGAAAGCAAAGCCAGGAGAGTGGTTTCCTGCATCTGGGAGGGTGGGATGGTGGGCTCATCCTATAGATGCAGAGGTTCTAATATTGTTCTAGATAAACAAACTTAGCCTTCCCCTCTTTCCACCTTCCCCCATTCGTGATTAAACAGGCTCAATCCTCCCTTTTCTAGTTATCGCCCCCTCTTTCTTTTCTGTTTCATCACCAAGCTTTTTTAAAGAGTCATCTGCACCCTTATCTTACAGCCCACACTCAGCACTCTCTGGTCACTAGTGGATGTGACCTTCTACACTCTCTTTCCAGTCCATCCAGGGCTATGGGCTTGATCTCCAGGCAGCATTTGGTTCTCTTCTCTCCTGGGTAGAGTCTTCTTTCCTAGATTCTGCACCTTCTCAAGTGGTCCTGGCAGCATTCACATGGCTCCTGTTTCTACCTGTGTGATGATGCCTGTGTGATGACCTGGGTGATGGCTCTGATCCACCTCACTCCCACCCCAGGTACCCAGCCTGTTCCTGGCATCTTCTTTTGGATGCCCCTCGGACATCACAGGCTCCTCACCTCAGTGGCCACCAGAATGTCCTCCTGCCCCTGTTCAGGTGGGAGGTGCCCTCTTTCAGACACCCTCAGAGGAGTGTGGATTCTCTCTCTGCCTCCTTTTCTCCCCCATCACCTTCCAGCGCTGGTCTGACTGGTTTCCAGCTGAGTTCTAAAGCAGTCTTTGTCCTGGGCTGCACTGTCCCCTCCTGCACCCTCCTCTCCCCACCCTTCTCTTTCTTTTCCAGAGGTCTCCTTGTGCTTTCTGTCTTCCTCACTATCAGAATAACAGGCAACTTCCTTCCTCAAAATCCTTAGACCCAGGTTATCTCCGTCTGCCTCTCTAACTTTTCTTAGGGAGGGTTCAGGATGGAGACATTTGGCATCTAATTCCCTAAAATTTCTTAAGATCGTCTCTTCTCCTTTTCATACTCCTGCTGACTCTTCAACATGGCTTCTTTCAGCTCCAGAAATTGTGAACTATGAGCCCCTGGGACTGGAGGCTGACATGTGGTAAGTGGGACAGGCCACCCAGGTGGCCCCAGATCCTGGCTCTGGCTGACATCCCCCTGGATGAAAACCTCTTCCTCCACACTCACCTTTAGGAGCCTCTGGCTGCTCCTGGGGTGCTGGCATGTGGCCAGTTAACACATGGTCAAGGCAGAGAACAAGGGCCTGGAAACTAGAGGTACAGGCTCACCCTGAGACCTTCCATAGCTGTGATAAAGATACTAATGATAATAATTTGTTCTGTTGGTCAACCATGTGATCACTGGGGGCCTCATGTATTCTAACTACCGTGCTGGGCTGGGGCATACCGCAGTGATTGACTGCACAGACGGGGCTCGTTTCATGTGAACTGTGCTGCACAGTTGGCTGAGTACCTTGATGACTTGGTTTTCTAAAATCCTCGCAGTGGTCCTGTAAGATAGTTATTATTATCCTCGTTTTATGAGGAGAAAGAGGCTCAGAGGTGGTCATCACAGCTGTAAGTGGGTCCTCTGACTCAACGTCCAGAGCTGGTTGACTCTTAGCGAGTCCCAGGCTGCTGCTAAAGTGTGGGGTATGGAGGGGTGTGGGGCTTGAGACAGCATGTGGGGGCTGCCGTGAAGGGGCCCTCAGAGCCATGCAGGGAGTTGCTTGCTGTTCTGGGAGGAGAGCCAGGCGGCCCTGACTTGACTGTTCTTTGTTTTGCAGGAGCATCGGTGTCATCACCTACATCCTGTGAGTATGACTGATCCCTTGGCTCTGACCCAGCTCAGATCCAGGGGGAGCAGGAGGAATGAGAGAGGGGCAGGCAGACAGACAGACAGACTGACATTTCCTGAGCACCCACCATGACCAGATGAGTTAGATCCACACAGCCAACCTGAGGCTAAGTGCTCTCAGCTCCATTTTGTACATTTGAGCCTGGACTTGGGGTTGGACAGGAACCCGGGAGAGCAGCCTGCGGCCCTCCATTCTGCACTGCTTGTGTCTGCATCCCTCCTGTGGCCATGACCCACCGCTCGGTCTCACCCGGACCCAGGTTTCCGGTGAGAATGTCAGCTTTCACTCAGAAACCAGGGACAGCCCTCAAGTCACCATGCCCTTCCTGATCCTGCCTCGTCTTTCTCGGCCTTTCCTCTCCCTTCCCCAGAACCCCTTTTCCTCTCACATGCTCGCTCTTCTCTTTTCCCCAGAGTCTCTCTTTGTTGACTCTGAAGTATTTTACATGCTTAAGCAGAGATTTCCTGCATTGTGTAGCGAAACTGTCACTTTCCATCTCTATGGCCTAGGGCAGAAAAACAACCTCTGGGCTTGTTTTTCTCATCAGAAGAATAGGAATCTAAACTTCCTGCCACGGGTGTGTTGAGGATTAAATAAGCCGAGGTACAAACTTCCTAGCACTGCTCAGACACAGACATGGCTGATTAGTTGGTGTTCATTACATCAGTACTTCCCAACTGTTTCCACTCACAGCACTCCTGGAAAATGCTGTTTTTATGGCACTCTGGATAAGAGGCAGCCTACAGCCAGAGGGGATGAAGGATGGGGAGGCGAACACTCAGCTCTCTCAACACCCCTGTAATCCCTCCCTCTGACTCCTCCTTGGACTGAGAGCTCTGCTCCATATGGCGGATGCCCCCCCACCCCGCCCCCTGAGTTGCAACAGAGGGTGTCAACCCAGGCAGCACATCAGACTTTTTTTTTCTTTTTCTTCACAGCAGACCTTTTAATATCTGCTATGGCCCAGGCCCCACTCCAGATCTATGAAATCAGAATCACTAAGAGGAAGATCTGGGCATTAGTATTTTTTAAGAGCTTTGATGCAGAGAGAATTTGATGCATTGCTGCATAATTCCAGATTAGAGCCAGGACATTCAGACACGGGCTCTTAACACCTTGATATCTTCAGAACTCTGGCTTCCATATTGAAATAGTAAGGAATTCCAGCATCTCCAGGGCACACAAATCTTCCTGTAGCTCACTGAATACCATACAGATTATTGACTGCCTGCTCCTCGGTGAACACAGTGCCAGGCACTCGGGATACTAAATGGAGAGTCTGTCCTGCTTGCCTGAAACTTCTTTTGTGAGAGGGAGACACCAGACTGCTAACTCTCCAAGGTTGTACTTTAGGTATGAACATGGCTTTGTGAGACAAATGGGAGAGCCACTGGTTTGCTGGGACTGCAGAAGGTTTAATGGGAGAGAGGGAGCGAGAGAGGGAGACAGGAGAGAGAGATTGATTTGAACTGGGCTGGAAGGAATGAGATGAATTTTACTGGTGGAAAGGAAAGGAAGTGCCCTCCTGGCTGGGGAAGGGGACAGCGAGTGTGGTAAGTGCAGTGAAAGTATGGAGTGTGTAGTGGGGACCAACTTTTGATGCCTTCCTGAGAAGTTTAGATGTGATTCTATAGAGAACAGGAGGGAGGGTAGGGCCTAGGGACTTCTGGGACAATGGCATATTTTGAATATTAGGCAGGAGACAGTAGATTCAGGAGTCACTGTTTGAATGGCACATTAAAAAAAAAAATTATTTGGTTGCACCAGATCTTAGTTGTGGCACACAGGATTTTCCATCTGTTGTGGGAACTTTAGCTGCAGCATGGGAACTCTTATTTGCAGCATGTGGGATCTAGTTCCCTGACCAGGGATTGAACCCAGGCCCCTTTCATTGGGAGCACAGAATCTTAGCCACTGGACCACCAGGGAAGTCCCTGAATGACACTTTCTTGACAAACCCTGCAGGGAACCTCATCCACCCCTCTATCCCCTAATAGCCCATCTATTGCCACACTTGTCAGGCTTTGCTCAGGATGCTCGTTAGCCTAGAAGACCTTCCATCTCCTTCTCTGATTGCTGACAATCTCTTCATTCTTCAGGACAAAACTGATGCAAATGTCTGCTCTTCCATGAGCCTGCACTGGGCCTCCCCTCTGTCCTGTGCTCCTCCAGCCCTTCATCTGTTCTTTATTTTATTCTGTGTTCTGCTGGAGATTATGAAGAGCCAGGTCTCTGTTTCTCTCCCCTCCTCTTTCAAGTCCCTTGAAGACACAGTTCTCTCTTTCAGGTCCTTAGTAGGCACTCCATTAAGTGTATTGAGTTGGACTCATTTGAAAAGCTGTTGACTGGCTGGGAGCCTCCCATCCCCATGCAGCAGTACGAGTCCAGGTCCCTGAGTCCATCGCCCCCACTTCCATCTCCTTTCCTATAGTCACACGTTCTGTCTCTGTGTGTGCAGCCTCAGTGGAGCATCCCCTTTCCTGGGAGACACGAAGCAGGAAACGCTGGCAAATATCACAGCAGTGAGTTACGACTTTGACGAGGAATTCTTCAGCCAGACCAGCGAGCTGGCCAAGGACTTCATTCGGAAGCTTCTGGTTAAAGAGACTGGGTAAGAGGATAGAGAAGGGCACTGGCTTCTCTGGTCCTGACTCTCTCCTGCCACTTCTCCCACAGGCATGCCAGCCTGTCCCTGCTTTGCCACAGGCTGTCTTCGACCATTGCAGTCTAATCTGGGCAGGTGCTGAGGAGTGTGAACTGGCCAAGACTTGGCTTTCATCTTGTTTACTCGAGTCTTTCTCATTTGTTTTCCTGCTGAAATGCAAATAACCATGTGTGTGTGTATGTAAGTCAGCCTGGATTTTTTTTAGAGCTCTTTATTTTTTGCAGTTTGTCTCAAAGGTACCTGGAACTAGAATTCATTAAAGGAAAGGGGCAGGGTTTTCAAGATGATTCAGGATGGGAGTGGAGAGGGTGTCCAGCGAGGGTTCAGAACAGTGGGAAAATAAGAGACCTGCTAATCCCGCCCCTTCCTCAGGGCTCAGGGTAAGCTCCACGGGTGTGCGATCAAAGAAGATGGGCAGGGAGTTGGAGGGTGCTGGGTGCCCAGAGGACGGATGAGCTGAGGCAGGTGTGAGGTCCTCACATTCTGGAAGGCCATGTCCTCTTGATCCCCTAGACTTCAGAGAGACATAGAGTGGGGTCCTCTAAAGTGCAGTGCCTGGTTTCGCTGTTGAAGGGCAATGGTAGGAGGGATTGCCCCACCTGGGTACAGGGCAGGGGAGGGCAGAGAAGAGATCTGGAAGGCAAACAGAAAAACAGAGACCAAAGTTTTCACTATGGAGAGCATTTAGGACTCTCCAATAGTGTGAGGTTGGGCCCTGCAACCCTGGGACCAAAGATGAGGGTTTATATAAGGTCATTTTATTGAGAGATCTGCCCGGACTGCTTTCTCTAGTGTGCAGGAGATGTAGCCAGTTCCCCATCCACCTCTGCATTCCTTATGATTCTAGTTTGATGGCAGTGGTTGAAGGATGCCAAAAAGCAGGTCTGAGAAGAGTGAGAATGGAGACTACTGCTCTCAGCTTCTCATGGATCATCACTGTTTTCTGATCTTTATTACAGGAAACGGCTCACAATCCAAGAGGCTCTCAGACACCCCTGGATCATGGTAAGCGCATGGTGATGAGTTTCAGCAAGCAGGTTCCTGCTGTGTCGCCAGGGATGCCTGGGCCAGATGCAGGGGACCTGTGACAAGGCCTTTGCTTGAAACACTGACCCCTAAGCACAGATGAAAGTTAGTTGGGGGTTTCCAAGGGTCTGGGCTTGTTTAAATAGGTCTGCGAGTTTAAGTTTCTATGTCATATGTTCAGGTGACTTATGAAAAGAAACTTTCACAAACCTCAATTGAAATCTTTGCTCTTTGGGTGGTCTTACAAACTTCTTTGTCGAAGACACGTGTGCGTGCTACGTTGCTTCAATTGTGCTCAACTCTTTGCAACCCCATGGACTGTAGCCCGCCAGGCTTCTCTGCCCATGGGATTCTCCAGGCAAGAAAACTGGAGTGGGTTGCCATGCCCTCCTCCAGGGGATTTCCTGACCCAGGGATAGAACCTGCATCTGTTACATCTCCTGCATTGGCAGACAGGTTCTGTACCACTAGCGCCACCTGGGAAGCCCCTGTCAGAAGACATGTCACAGTTATTCTCAAAAAAGAAATCAGGACTCCTCGGCTATAGAGAGAGATCAGTGACAATTGAAAACCTCAGATTTGTAACCAGGGCTCCTTGTTTCTGACTTTCAAAGCTCTGAGTTAAGGATGACTCAAACTGGTCAGTGGCTTCCTTAGGCACCTGGCAACCTCAGAGAATGGGCCGCCCAGCTGGCGGCCTGCTGGGGGAGAGGCAGCCGCCCCTCAGGGCAGTTCTGTTCTCTCTGGGGAGGGTGGGGCACAAAGGTGACTTCCTGCCTAACCCACTTTGTAACTAAGCTTCTGGCTGCTGGGGGTTCAGAGGGCCTGGCAGTCTGATCTCAGTAAAGTGCAGGTGATAAGCACTTTGGCAGGATGGGAATCAGGGCAGTGGGATTCTGATGCTGGTTCTGCTGATGGATGAGATGTTCCCTTCCAGGAACATCAGCAGACCTCCCTTTCACTGAAATTGTTAAGTAGGAGAGCTGGCGAGGGTGATCTGAGAGTGCAGATGAGAAGGGGCAGAGGTCCACAGGGGATGGGAGAGCAGAGAAGGCCAGAGTGCCCTGGAGAAGGCCGGGTTCATTGACTCAGTGAAGGATGGGGAAGGCTGAGGGCCTTCTAGGTTTGAGTGCAGAGCTCGGGAGTCTGGTGGGCTGCCTCCTTGCTCAGCATGCTGAGTGTTGCCGAAGCCCAGGGAGCCCACAGGCCCTGATGGAGAGAAGCCCCAGTTTCCTCCATAGTCCATGGCCTTGTGTGCTTCCACTCTGGAGTGGATGCTTGCAGAATCCTGGCTGTAGCCTGCTTGTCTGTGCAAGCACCCTTAAATGCTATGCATGTGGAGACCCTCTCTAATGACCGTGGACCACCCTGCCCTGAAATGCGTGTGCAAGCAGCACCTCGTCCTCCTCGACCTTTCTGAAGGTCTGTGGGGGTGCTCATCCTGCCCTGGTCCTCCCGTGGCCTGGCGCATGCAGTGAATGCAGAGGTGGCTCGAGTGCCTTCTGCCTGCACCTTGGAGCAGACGTCAAATTAACTCTGGCCCTTCTGTCTAAACACCCACCAGTCCAAAGGCGAGATCAGAGACCCAGAACAGCACAAGGCAGAGCCCAACCAGCTGAAGACCAAGCGCCTGAGAGAGTACACCCTCAAATGCCACTCAAGCATGCCCCCCAACAACACCTATGTCAACTTCGAGCGCTTTGCCCGTGTGGTCGAGGATGTGGCTCAGGTGGAGCAGGGCTGCCGGGCCCTAACAGGGGCCCATGACACCATCCAGGATGACGTGGAGACTCTGATCTCCATCTACAATGAGAAGGAGGCTTGGTACCGGGAGGAGAGTGAGAGAGCCCGGCATGACCTGTCTCAGCTCAGGTACGAGTTCCGCAAGGTGAAGTCCTCGAAGAAGCTCCTACGAGAGGACATCCGGGCCACAGGGTCCCGCCTCGGGGCCGCAGCCAGGAAGCTGGACCACCTGCAGACGCAGTTTGAGACCCTGAGGCAGGAGCTCTCAGCAGACCTCCAGTGGCTCCAGGAACTGGTGGGCAGCTTCCAGCTGGAGAGTGGGAGCGTGGACAGCCTGGGTTCCGTGTTCTGCCGGGACACCAGTGAGTCCCTTGGGGAGCTGCTCAACAGATCATGCGGCAAGGAAGTCTTGGCTGGCTTGAAGCTCTGAGCACCAGCCTCGGGTCACTAATGCATCCTGGATGGTTTGCTGAAGCCTACTCCCACCTGCCCTGCCAGGCATCGACTCAAATTCTTCTGCAGGGGTGTGTGTCTGTAGCATAGCCTTCCATCTCCTTCCAGAATCCAGAAGCATGGAGGGACTAGCTAGTTATCCATTCTGTGCCTCCTCTCACCTGCCTGGTTTATTGGGAGGGTGATTGGCCAGGCAGCCAGGCTGTTAAAACAATTGCTGTTGAATACCCCTCAGCATTCTCTTCTCCAGAGGGAGACAGCTGGCCCTGGGGAGATGCTCGGTAACTGATTTGTGACAATGAACTAGTTCACATCTCACTTCCTGCTTTATGGACTGCAGGTCTCGGGTACCATTTGAGTTAACGAGGGCTAATAGTCAGTCAGCTTGGTGCTTTCCTGCTGCTGATGGCAGAATTTTAAATTCACAGAGAAGAGATTACTTTTCATTTACGTTGGCATTTAACTTACCAAGCATTTGTGTTTGTGATCCTTAAAAGAGTTCTGTGAGATAGGAAGGTAGGTGGTATTATTATTATTGTTGTTACTGTTATTTCCATGTAACTGATGAGGAAACTGACCTCCAGGGGAAATGACTTACTCAGGACCATTCACAGCTAGTTGATACAGATGAAACCCAAATCCAGGATGCCTGAGTCTAAGATGAGATATATAGGAACAGATAGCTTTTGATGTAACAATGCATATTAAAATTCAGATCCCAGAGGTAAAATAAGCAACTTCATATATTTTGCCAGGTAATGTGGAAGCCTCATAACCTCTAACCAACTGTCCTAAGAAGGGTGTCTCTAGAAGGCAGGCAGTTTATTGTTCCCATCCAGCCTTTCCCTGTCTGAAGACCAGCCTGTGGAATAGGAGGGAAGGGGCAGCTTCTTGCCCTTCTCCGCCTTCCCTCCTGTGGCTCAGAGCTCCAACCTTCTGTTGGGAATGAAGACCCTTTTTTCATGTCCCTAAGGTCTGAAGAGGGTGGACATTAAGACTGGGGAGCATGAGGCCCAGTGGTCCCTTCCTGACCGCAGGCTGTGTGCTCCCCTCCCTGAAGACTGGATCATCTTATCTCCCTTTTCTCAGAGGAGGTGACAGCCAGCCAGCTCACGCAGGCAGAGTGTGGAGAGTGGCCCCAGTGCTGTGCTAGAAGCTTGGGGGTGACAGACTAGATCGGATCATTCCAAGGTGCCTTCACAGATGCACAAACCCCCTTGCCAGAGGGGTAGGGTAGGTGTTATTCTCAATTTGTTGCTGAGGAAACAGGGTGTGATTTGCCCAAGGTCACAGTAATGGCAAAAGGGGAAGCCATCCGATGGGGTCTTCTGCTTCCTTCCCCTAGCTGCCCCAGGCTCCAGGGGTTCACTCTGCTGTGGGGCAGGTTCTACCCAGACACATCTGTCTATCCACTTACAAAAAATTGTTCAGCACCTGTCAACTGCTGGACACTTGTCCTGTCCCCAGGGATACAATGTTGAGTGAAAACAGGTGTGTTTCCTGCTTTCATGGAGTTTGCATTGAAGGACTGCAACGTTTATCTAGAACATTCTGCAGAGGTAGAACTGCAGCTGGGACATATGCTGTGAGAAGATTGCAGCACTGCAGGAGCCTACAGTGGAGGGGGGGTGACCTGGTCAGAAAGGGTGTCCCTGAGGTGGTGACTCTAGAACTGAGATCAGCGAAGCAGACCAAGGAGAAGGTAGTTTTCCCCACAAAACTGTCATGCCAGGGCTCTGTGCTGGGAGGGGGCCTGAGAGCTGAAATTGCTCAAGCAGAAAGAAAGCTGGAGAGGAGAGAAGAGGAGTATGATGTAGATGTGGCTGGAAAGAAGGCAGGACCAGTAGGGCTTTGCCATACTGAAGAGCTCTCTCTCCATCCCAAGGGTCATGGGACCGAAATGGGTGCCCAGCAGTCTGCAGCCCGATGTCCTGGCAGGGGTGGGGCTGCCCAGGGAACAGCACAGATGGGGCATGGTTTAGAATGATCCCATGAAACCATGTCTTTAAAATCCTACCTCCTTTTCTATTATATGCTGGATCACTTCAAATATTATATATAATATTTGTAACAAACAATTTTCATCGAGTAGAAGAAACCATATTTTCATCAAATGTAAGATGCATCATTATTTTATGACCTCAAAATAAATTTAAAAAGAAGCCCAAGATGGGAAGTCCAAGAGGAAACCCAAAATACAAAGCTGGGACACCGTTACTGGGAGGGGAGGGGAGAAATAAAGCCACCAGGTAGGAGGGTGAGGCAAGGGAATGTGTGCATTTCAGGCTTGACACTGGGTTGCTCAGTTGCCCAGTCATGTTCGACTCTTTGCAACCCCATGGACTGTAGCTCGCCAGGTTCCACTGTCCATGGAATTCACCAGGCAAGAATACTGGAGTGGGTAGCCATTCCCTTCGCCAAAGGATCTTCCCGACCCAGGGACCAAACCCAGGTCTCCCGCATTGCAGGTGGATTCTTTACTGTCTGAGCCACCAGGGGAGCCCTGACACTGGGTAGAGGGGTGGAAAAATCCTCCCCTGAGAACAGGAGCCCCAGGCTGGTGGTACTCAGATAGGATTCCTTTCTGCATTTACACAGTTAGTGGAGTCCAAAAGAACAAGAAATCTAATGTTAAACAGTCCGAGGCTGGGTGGCCCCCATGGCTGGCAGAAGCAATGTGGTCATCTCCTGGAATACCTGCCTTTACTTCAGACCCACAGTTAAGATACAATACCATTGTTTGAGAGAGAAGTCCTGATTTTAGAGATCCAAAAATGTGCATCTTGGATTCAATGAAAGATGGCAAAGCCCTGTTTCCTGTGCCCTGTCTGGAAGAATTGATACAAACACCCCATCTACAATCTCTCCAAGAACTTTTCTGCCCAGTCACAGGACAGGATATAATTATTTGGCATAAGACACTACAAAGATTAATGGTCCCTTTGGCCAGGTCAACCAAGTCAAGGGCTTTCCCGGTGGCTCAGGCAGTAAAGAATCCGCCTCCAATGCAGAAGACCTGGGTTTGATCCCTAGGTTTGGAAGATTCCCTGGAGAAGGGAATGGGTACCTACTCTACTATTCTTGCCTGGAGAATCCCATGGACAGAGGGGTCTGGTGGACTACTGTCCATGGGGACACAAAGAGTCAGACACGACTGAGTGACTAACTCTTTAACTTGGCCAAGTCAACAGGTTTCCTAAGGCAAGGAAGCCCCTGATTGAGCAACTCAGGGCAAACTTTCTTGTGAGGGTCTAAATAAAATGCAATAAAGGAGTAAGCTGTGGATTATGATTTGAATTAGGGAGACTGGGAAAAGAGCGGGAGAAGTGGTTATTTTAGAATCCTAGCATCAGCTACACACTATCCATGCTGGAGGTTCTCAGGGGTGAGCCATCTGACAGCCTCCTTTTACAGCATTTTGCAGGACAGGGTTTGTCTAGAGGCTCCCAGCCAGTCAGCCCCGGAGGTGACTGGAGTCAGAATCATAGGTGGATTTCTTCACTGTACTGCAGTCGTCCTCTCCATGTTCATTTCCAGTCATGGTTAACAGCTTGTCATTTAGATGTTTTATGAACAGGCTCTTTTATTTAAGAGTTTCCAAAGTTTTAAGAATTTCCAAAGACGAAGTGACGTGAACTGAAAACTGCCCTCCAAGTCTTTCAGGGAAGTCAGAGGGGACCATGACTTCCCCTGCCCCCTGGCTAGTCCAATGCCCATCACCCTTTGGCCGCAGAACCTGATGCCAAGGGGAGTCCAAGGAGGCTGGCTGAATGTCCAGCCAGAGGGCCCGCTTGACTCCCCTCCACATGCCCACAGCTGGCATTTTAACAGTGACATCAAGAAAAGGGCAGAGCAGGGCCGATGGGGTAGGATGGGGTGTTTCATTGGCACCTAGACAGACAAAGGCCTGGTGGGGGTTGCCGCTCTGTGGGCCAGCCCGTATGCCATCACAGAGGATCTTTTCATTCACCAGGCTGTGAATGAGAGGTCAGCTTCTGTGCTCTTTGCTGATGGCATCGCGGAGAGGGCAGGGTGAGCTTGTAACATCTTCCTGAACAGTGGTTCCCAAGAGGCTGGAGACTCAGCACCTGGGGAAGGCAGCAGCCTGTCCTGCTCTGAGGAAGACGCATGAGGCACACAGTCACCCAGCTTTGTGTTGGGAAGGGTGGAGACGGTGTGATGGTGATCCATGCTTCTGCAGAATCAGGATGACAGTAGCAAAGGGAGGGAGCAGAGTCATGGTGGTGGGAGAAGCCAGAGTCTCCTCCGTGAACTTCTCTTTCCACACCACCTACCCACCTCTCCAGGTGATTATGAAGGCGGTGGCTCCCCACCTCACTCCTTCAGGCAGCACGGTGGTCCCATGCCAGGGGGAGCTGGCTGTGTGCTCAGCTATCACGCCTGCTGTCAGCCTCTGTACACGTCTGTGGAACTGAATGGCCTTTTCTCCTTTGTCTGTGAAAACTCATGGCCTGTGGAGAAGATTCTTTACCCTGGAGAGGAGACCTAGCAGTGGGCATATTTGAGGAGCGGAAACGGCCAGTTCTATGAATAAACACTGATTGTGCCCTGGCTCTGGAGGGAGGTGACAGATAAGGCCAAGACAACCCTTGAATGTAAGACTCAGTGTCTGGGACAGGTAGGGCCCCAACCAACTGCTAGTGAGAAAGGCCATGGTGAGTGATAAAACAGAGGTACCTAATATTCCAGAAAACGGGAGGGAGGTGAACTCTGAGGAAAGGTAAGGGGTTTCCCAGGGGGCACTCATGGTAAAGAACCCGCCTGCCAAGGAGACATAAGAGATCAAGTTTTGATCCCTGGGTCGGGAAGATCCCCTGGAGGAGGGCATGGCAACCCATTCCAGTATTCTTGCCTGCAGAACCCCATGGGCTACAGTCCATAGGGTCACAAAAGAATTGGATGTGAATAAAGCACTTAACATTCTCGAAAGGAGGTGGCAGGGGGCATAAACATTCTTGGGGGGGGGGGTTGGAGGGTGTCTCCCGCCAATACTCCCCTCCCTCTATAACTTTGTGGGGAAGCTGCCAGGCAGAACTTGGAGGGATGGGATGAGTTCAGATTGTGGTTTGGAACCTAGAGCTGTTAAATGGAAATTAAAGGAGATTACAGAGATTCAAAATAAGGAGAGTTTGTGTTTTTAGCTTTTCATTATGGGAGATTTTCAAAACTTCCATGGAAGTGTTACGAATGGCTGAGTGAATTCCATTTATCTATTTCCCAGCTTCAAAGTATTTTAAAGCAAACTTCAGACTCACTTAACTCATAAATTTTCCAGCAGGAATCTCTTACAAGGCATTTCTTTTTACCATGACCACTGTACCATGATTGCACCTGACAAAATAAAAAATAATTACTTATCACCATCTGTATGCACAAGCCGGACTGACATGCCCCTGCTCTTCTTGGGGGTCTCCTGCTATACTCAGTATGTTCAAATCAGGATCCAAACACAGTCCACACATGGCAGTTGGATATAATGTCTCTCAAGTCTCTTGTCTTCAGTACTAGAGGGAGAGCTTTTGAAGCTTTTCTTGGGAATGAAAAAGTTGCTCAGAAAACTGAATGTCCCAGAGAGAAGATGAAAAGGAAGAGTGTATGCATGCTGAGACCTGACTCAGAAAAGTAAGGCTGGGTCAGGCAAAGAAAGGGGCATTCTACTTCTTTCCATTGGGATGCTCAGTAGTGGGACAAACTGAAGGCACACAGCCTCACTGAAGCTCCCCCAACTCAGCCATAGGGAGGCACTCAGGCCTCCTTTCCTTGGTAAACAGAGAGGTAAGGCCAGCAGGGCTCCAGCCAACAAAACAGTCAGCAAAAGGGAGAGGTGGAGATGCCACCTACAGAGGAAGGAGCCACCTACAGAGGGAGAGGAAGGAGCAAGGCCCAGAGTGATAGTCCTGGGCAAACCAAGAAAGTGGGTGCTCAGGTGTCCATGGTTTTCAGTGGAGGATGGGGCTGGAGGAGTGACTCAGATGGAGGTTTGAAAAGTTGCAATCTGTCTGCAGTTTCTAGAGGAGGCTAGAAAAGCAGGATTCTGGTCTTTATGCCTGGAAGGATGGCTGCTGCTTCATCTCCCTGCTCTGTGGGTGTTGGTGCTGGCCTAGCTCTCCACAACAGACATTTTTTTAAGCTGGAGGATAATTGCTTTACAATGTTGTGTTGACTTCTGCTGTACAACAATGTGAATAAGCCATAAGTATACATATATCTCTTCCCTCTTGAGCCTCCCTCCCACCCCACCCCTATTCCCACCCCTCTAAGTCATCAGAGAGCACCAGGTTGAGCTCCATGTGTTATACAGCAACTTCCCATTAGCTATCTATATTACACATGGTAATGTATATGGTTGGAGGAGGTTGGTTGTATGTGCTTAGTCATGTCCGACTCTTTGTGACCCCATGGACTGTAGCCCCCCAGGCTCCTATGTCTATGGGATTTCCCAGGCAAGAATACTAGAGTGGGTTGCCATTTCCTATTCCAGGTAATGTATATATTTCAAATTATTTTTTCTCAGTTTGTTTCACCCTGTTCTTGCCCCTACCATCCATGTCCACAAGACCGTTTTCTACATCTGCGTCTCTATTACTCCCCTGCCAATAGGTTCATCAGTACCATTTTTCTAGATTTCATATACATGCATTAATATGAAATATTTGTTTTTCTCCTTCTGACTTATTTCACTCTGTAAAATGGCTCCCTGAAGGACTTTTTCAGAGACATTTGTGTCCACATAAACCAAACCTGACTTTAGCCACAGAGTTCTGTCTTCTTTTCTCCCTTCTCAACATTTTTCTGTGACACTAAACACACTCCTAGGAGCCTGGTCAAACCTGCCCACACTGGTGTCACTGAAGGACCACAAGGCTGAAAGGCTTTGTTTGCAGAAAGGGGAGGGTCAGGAGAAGTGGAACAAACTCCATCTCCCCTCACACCCTCCATTTAATCCGAAGTGTTGGTGTCACGTTCTTTCTGGAACTTATGTCGCTGCAGAATTTACATCTCTCTGACTTCAAGACCTAGAGACAATGTCGGCGTTTGGTGAGCCTCTTAGCAACCAACAAGGCCCATTGATTGGGAAAGGCCAGCCTGACACTTCCTGTACTCTTCCTTGGAGTTCATGTTGTTTTGTGTAGAACACAGACAGGGTCCTTGAAGTGACTGCACCACCTCCCAGGAGCAACCTGTGGGAATGGTCCCATGTGATATTGCAGTTGGGCATCTCTGCTTAGTGGCTGACACTGCTGGACCAATTGGAAGGTGGGATTCTCACTAACGGGATTCCCTTGGCCGGCATGTCGACCTTCCCACCATGGGGTTTAGCTAACTCTCTCCTGGCAAGGGAGCCAATCAATAAGTAGACAAGAAGAGGTCCCTTTGGTCCCAGAGTCCACTAATTCCAGCTTATCAAACTCTCCAAGTGCAAGAGTATTCCCTGCTAGGATTAGACTGGAAGGTGAATAGCAGATATTTGTGAAGTTGGAGGTAGAAATGTTCTGTGGGTGGTAGGATTCCAATGACCTTAGGAAGGAGATACTAGTTGCTGGGAGGTACAGAGCAGGGGGATTAACAACTGAATAAATACAGAATCAAAGGTCAGGTAGCGACAGGTCCTATGAAGAACTAGGGCAGAGGCACAGTGAGTTGCATAGGGCAACCAATGTGCTATTTTATATAGGGTGACCCTGAGGAGGTGACACTGGAGCACACACCTGAATGAAATGACAAAGTATATACAGTAAGATCCTGAGACCTTGGGTTCCTGGACTAGCAAGCAGACCCGTGCAATGAAAGCCATAGGGATAGGAAGGAGATGGGGAGAAAATCAGACGAGAGAAGGACCCAGATGATACAGGCCTTGGGGTTCTTGGTGAACTTGTTGGGTTCTTTTGAGAGTGCCTGGAAGCTGCTGGAAGGCTTTGATGCCTGGAAAAAGCAGGATGAGAACAGACCAGTTGCCCTCTGCCCTCTTTCATGGCTCTCTTGCAGGGCTGGGTTCGCAAGGAGGGAGAGACAGTTAAGGAGAGTTGAGGGAGCAGGACGTGAGCTGATGGTGCCCTCAGCGCCCCATCCTTTTCTCTTCTCTCTCCTCTCTGCCTCCCTCCTCTCCCTCCTCTCTTCCTTCCTGTATTCTTTGGACCAAACCACTGTGTCCCAGTTTGGGAGGGTGAATAGCCTCTGGCTCTCTCGTCTCCCCTCTGTGTCAAGGTGGCAGAACTCTCCTCCGTGCTCCCTGACCTCCCCAGGACTCCATGTCTCACCTCACTGGCCCCCCAGGCAGAGCTGTGGGGAGTCAGGGTGTCATGACACCCTTCCACGGTCTCACAGCTCGGTGGACCCAGGTGCCTGGGCCTCTTATTGGCGGAAGTGAGTAGGTCCCAGGTTCTGGGACTTTGTTCTGGTTTGATTCTGCTGCAGCTCAGGCAAACAGTTCACCCATACAGTACTTCTGCACCCACTGTCTTAAGCTCTGGGTCAGGAGTGGGTGGTGAGGAAACACTGACAGAGACGTGAAGAAAATCATTCCTGTTATTGGCCCCTAGTGGGAGATGACTGTACTGCGGAGCTGACCAAGAGAGGTGCTGTGTATGATAGAGGAGCACGCATGTTTGGGTCATGTTGGGAGAGACATTGTTTCTTTGGAGTTATCTTGGAAGAGGTCATAATTGAACTGGGCTTTGAAACACACAGAGGCCTTCCTGGAGAAGGGACATTGGGTGAACATGGAAAGAGCCTCCTGCCAGAAGATGTCAGGTCCAGAGCAGTGTGCACCAGCCATATACACCGGCTTCCATGCACATCTGGCGCCATGATAACAAAAAAACAGGCGTGGAGGTGTGCTCACAGTGTGATTAGGAGACAAGACCAGCATCGGGAATCCATGAGCGGCCTCACTCACTGAGGTCACTGAGATGCAAAAGGTGGCGCTGCTTTGAGGAGGCTGTCAGAGCAGAGAGAAAAAATAGAACTGGATGGGACCTTACCTGGGCAGTTCATTTTCTTGAGGTCACGGAGTCCTTTAAGAATCAATTGAAGCTATTGACTCTTCTCAGAGGAAAAATATGTCTGTACCTATACACTAAGTTTTTTTTTTTAAATAAATTTATTTATTTTAGTGGGGGCTAATTACTTTACAATATTGTAGTGGTTTTTGCCATACATTGACATGAATCAGCCATGGGTTTACATGTGTTCCCCATTCTGAACCCCCCTCCCACCTCCCTCCCCATCCCATCCCTCTGGGTCATCCCATTGCCCCAGCCCTGAGCATTTGTCTCATGCATCGAACATGGAATGGTGTTCTGTTTTGTACCTATACACTAAGTTTTTAAAAATTGAGATAAAATTCACATACTATAAAATTCACTACTTGAAAGTATACAATTCAGTGCTTGTTAGTGTTTTCACAAGGTTATGTAACCATCATCACTATCTAATTTCAGGACATTTTCATCATCCTAGAAAGAAACGTTATAACCTTTCATAGTCATTCTCCATTCTCCCCACTCTCCAGCCTAGCAACTACTAATCTACTTTCTGTCTCTGTGGATTTGCCTGTTCTGGATATCTGGGGCATTTTACGTGATTCAGTTCAGTTCAGTTGCTCAGTCATGTCTGACTCTTTGGACCCCATGGATTGCAGCACACCAGGCTTGTTTATGTGATTAGAATCATACGATATGTGGCCTTCTGTGTCTGGCATCTTTCACTTACTATATTGTTTTCAAGGTTTATTCATGTTGTAGTATGTATTAGTACTTTATTCTTTTCATGAATGGATTTTCCATTTAATTCTTCCATTGTATGGATAGAGTGGGCTTCCAGGGTGGCTCAGTGGTAGAGAACCTGCCTGCCAATGCAGGAGATGCATGTTTAATTCCTAGGTTGGGAGGATCCCCTGGAGAAGGGAATGGCAACCCACTCCAGTATTCTTGCTTGGAAAATCCCTTAGACAGAGGAGCCTGGTGGGCTATAGTCCATGGGATCACTAAAGAGTCAGACACAACTCAGTGACTATAACAACAACATGGGTAGACCACATTTTTTTTTTTGTCCACGCATCAGTTAATGCACATTTAGGTTGTTTCCACTTTTTGTCTGTTATAAATGATGCTGCTATGAACATCCATGTACAAGTTTATGCACTAAAATCTGCAGATCATTTCAGGAGGTTCATAGAACCCCTGAAACTCATCTCTTGAATTCTTTATTTAGGAAAATCTTGTTTATGAAGAGGCAGGAATTCACGAGGAAATGAGCTCCTTACATTGGAGTCCATTAAATATGCGCACTTTTTAATATCAGTTGACTCTAGTACTCTTGCCTGGAAAATCCCATGGATGGAGGAGCCCGGCAGGCTACAATCCATGGGGTCGCAAAAAGTAGGACATGACTGAGCGACTTTACTTTCTTTCTTTCTTTCTTTCTTACATCAAAATAAAGCTATTTTTAAAATAAAATAATTTTTAAAAAGATGGAATGGAGAAGACAGGAAGGCTATCAATAATTTATTACTATTTATTGAGCAACTCTAAGCTAAGCATCTCACATCCCACAGTCATTTAATCCTAAATAACCCTGTGACACAATGTTATTCATTATCCCCATATTACAGATGAGAAAATTGAGACTCAGAGAAGCCACGCCAGGTTTCTTGGAGAAGTCAGAGCTTAAGCTGAGCCTTGACTGCCAGGCAGTGAAAGGAACTACACATCCCATCTCCTCTCGACCCCCATCAAAGCCCCTATTTCCTTCCATTTATTTTTAAATGGAGTACTAATGCCCCATCTGCTAGCAAGGCATCCATTTTTCTAAGCCCAGAACTGACCCAGTGCACGGTGGGTATCCTGGACGGCCGTACGATGACCCTTTCCCAGAGGGACCCCCTGCCTCCTGCTCTTTCCCTTTGCGGGGGGAGGCAAGCCTCCAGTCCAGCCAGTGTGCCCATCTGGCTGTGGTAATAATAGCTCAGGGGTGCCCTGGGCATCTTCGGAACAGCTGGGATTCATCTGGAGCCCTTGCCCTTTAGTGTGAGGTCCTTCTGTGTGTCGTGTCCAGCAGGCAGGTCCCAGGGTCGGGCTGAGGGTGGCATGTGGTCAGGAGTTTAACTGCTGTCCGAAGCCCAGTGTCAGCCACCATGCTCTCTGCTTTGTCTCCCAGCCGGTGGACAGCCAGCAAGCCCTGATGCGCAGGGAGTCTGTGGTCAATCTGGAGAATTTCAAGAAGCAGTATGTCCGCAGGCGGTGGAAGGTGGGTCAGAGCTAGGGGTGGGCACGAGGGGCTGAGGTGGGTTCCTGGTTCCTTCCAGACCCCTCCAGGGTCTCTGTGCATATTCTCACCTGGCAATTCCCCTCTGCTCCCTCCCTCAGCTCTCCTTCAGCATTGTCTCCTTGTGTAACCACCTCACCCGATCCCTGATGAAGAAGGTGCACCCGAGGCCGAACGAGAACCTGGTGGGTAAACACAGTGCTCTCTGAGGGTGCTCTGGGAGGGAATGTGGGGAGCTGGTGGGGCTTAACTGCTTCCAGCAGGCTCTGCACTGTGTGATCAGCAGAGGCTGTGTTCATGGGCGACCACTGGGGTGGTGCTGGAAGAAGGGTGCTCCAAGGGGGGATGCATGAGCCTCTGGAGGATCTCGAATCCTTTCCTAATGGGCTTTTGGAAGGACTGCTGCTGCCACTCCACAGCCCTGGCTTCCCTGGAGGACCTGTAGCCTGTTAGGGGCTTCGGAAACTCTGGACAATGAAACTACCATGGGCAGGCAATCCAAAGTCAGTTCCTGATAATCCAGATATCTGCTTTAGAATAAGAGCTTTACATTCATTTGCCAATTTTTCCGCTTCTGCTTTGCTTTAAGATTACCAATACTAATAATATAATAATATTTAGATGATATATTTGATTAGCTTGTTGCAACTTTACGTACATTTAAAATTGGAGACTTATAATGTCAAGAGCATGACCTCTGGAGCCAGACTGCCAGGATTCAAATCTGCCATTTACTAGCTGTGTGACCTTCAGGAAATGACTTAACCTCTCTGTGCTAGATGAAATCATTTGTAAAAAGGGGTTAGCAATAGTTCTTACCTCACAGGGCAGTCATGAGGATTAAATAATGACATATTCTTAGAGTCTGGCATTTTAAGTGCTCAATACTTATTAGCAGCTATTATTGTTTAAAATCCTCTTATAGACTCTCAAATGTAGTGCTGGTGCTACCAAGTGCAGTGTTAGTATTGTGGCTGGTCGAGGGTCCCTGACAGACCCTCCTCACAGCTTCCCGAGCGTGGTGACGGCCTCTTGAATGGCACAGGTCAGGAGAGAAGGTGACTCCCTACTCAGAAAAGGCCATAAGGCAGCAGCCTGAAGTGAATGGCCTGTCAGCCCTGGGCAGCCTCGAGGCACACAGCACTTAGGCTACATCCCAGGTCTTGGCACTGCCCCTGTGTGCTCCCCACCAGCCCGAGCTCTTCTTGAGCTTGGGGAACTGGAGGACTTGTGGCTTAGAGACCCCTAAACTGTGGGCTTTGGCCAAGCTGTGTTCCTTCTCTGGCCACCTTCCTCACCTGCTGTAAAAGGGGACTGGAACAGCTTCAACTGCATGCAACAAATTGTGATAAATTCTCTTTTCATTTTTATTCTGTTACAAATATTTTCTAATTTTCCTTGTTCGATACAACCATCATTTAAAAGTGGACATTTAATTTCCAAATACACAGAGTTCTTAACGTTAAAAAAGAAGTGGGAAGGGGGACTGGACTTGCTCCCTCTGAGAATCCCTGTTAATCACAAGCAGATTGTCACCCAGCTTACTTTTTTATTGTTTGGCTCTGACTCATGCTAAAACGTTGCAATTCAGCAGAGCTTGAGTTATTTTTATTGTTATAGCCAGGCTAGGTCCAGGATGTATTTGGCTAAAGTTGATCTCGACCTTGAATTTTGAGCTGGTTCAGGCCAAGGGAAGGAGAGGGGGCCCTGAGTAGGCACATGGCTGACAGCAGGCACACCCCTCAGGCTGAGTTGGCCTGATACAATGCTGGCCATTGGGAAAGAGGAACAGAGAGTAATTGAAAAGAATGTAAAATTCTTTCCTAATTTTTGTTATGTGTGAACATTTAAAATAGTTCTCTTTTTACTCAAACACACAGCACCTGATATCAACCCAATGGCTCACGCTCTAAGTAGAAAAGAAATGGGTCCCAGACATCTATTATACAGCTTTTCCAAAGACATTTTCCTTAAAAAAAAAAAAAAGAAAGAAAGAAAGAAAGAAAAAGAAAAATAGATACATCCTTTTGTTTAGGAAGCATTGAAATTTAAAATCTGAGGACTTCTCTGGGAGTCCGGTGGTTAAGACTCCATGCTTCCACTGCAGGGGGCATGGGTTCGATCCCCAGTCAGGGAACTAAGTTCATGCATGTCACAAGTTGTGGCCAAAAAATAGGAAAAAAAAAAAAGAAAAAGAAAAAGAAAAGCTTTAAAAAAATAAAAATAAATAAAACTGTACATCTAACAACAGATTTTTCTATGATTTGCATAAATCTTTCTCAGTTAATACTTCTTTCAATAGTTTTAATTATTTAAGTAGATGCATGTGGAATGAATGAAAAAGACATGGTGACTTCCAGGATAGCTACCTCTGTTCTGGCTTAGCTATGTAGGAGCTGATAGAATCTGCTTTACTCTTTTTCCCTTTCATAAATACAGAGCACAGAAGCCATTGTCCCGGAAAGACTACATGGCAGGACTGGGTAAAGGTGCAGCCTAAGCCAGTCAAAGCAGAGAGGGTGACGTGGCCATCAGAGCTTGGGGAGGTCCTGCTATCCCTCCTTCATTCTCTCTAGGCTGAGGTCAGGAGACCCATCAGCCCACTAACCAACTAGCCAAGTGGTCTTAATTATGTGGCAGCCACAAAGGACACCAGATATAATTTTCATGATTATCATTTGGCCTCTTCTGGTGCCTGACTTCCCCTAGAGGCTCTGCCTGCTTTCCTTCCTCCTGGAAAGGAGACCTCCAGGCAGTCGGTCTGGCCCTGCTTCAGGGCCCTCCTCATCCCTATCTCTTCCACCCCTGGTCTCTGGACAGAGCAATAGACTTCCCCTTCACATCCACCTCCCTTGTTTACAGGCTCCTGACTCAGGTGCATCAGCCCAGGTTGCCTAGCATGACCCGATTTTTGGCATCTTCTGACCTTCTTGCTCTGGGTCTCTCTCTTTTTTTCTTTTTTTCCCAGAGGAATTGTGAGAGTGACACAGAGGAGGACATCACCAAAAGGAAAGCCCTCTACTCCCGGAGGAGGAGCAGTACCTCCTAACTGACCAGGCTCTAGGTGGCCACCAGGGAAGCCCAGGCCTAGCAAGGCTGCTTTCTCTGCAGACTCTTGGACCCCGCTTGTCACCAGCGTCCATCATTCTGCAACCCTGAGCACTTTGCAAGAGAGATGGGCATGCAGGATTCAGAAGGATTTGCGGGGAATCCAGGAGACCCTGGGAACTGTGGCTATCTCCTATGAAGGAGACTCCAACATTCCCAAAGCCCTTAATTCTCCACAAAATGGGCTTTCACCTGTCTGCCCACCTCAGAACCTGGAATGGGATGTGGCCCTAAGAAAATGATGTAGACAACCATCATCACCATCATCATGAGTGAAGGTCAGATTCGGGCAGCTTTCCTTACAGGATGAGGGAGTTCAGACCCAGCTTGGTCAAAAATGATACCAGGAAGACAGACACCTCACCCGTGAGCAGGAATATATAGTGAATGTTGGGATGTGAGGGACCAATCCTGTGACCTCCCAGAACCCACACAGAGTCAGCGTGTCATGCCTGCCAACTTATGAAGCCTCCTAAAGCAGCCCATTGCCAGCCCACTGTGTTGTCATTTTTTTCACTTTTATTAAACTTCTTGTTTACCTGATGCTCAGCTTCTTTGGGGGCTATCTGCATCTGATTTTCTTTAGCTTGGGTGCCTATGACTCTGGGGAGCACCCAGGGTTGGGGTGCTAAGTGGATAGCACCTCAGAAGGTCATATTGAACCACCTGTTCTGGACTGCAGGGTGCCTGCCTTCTATATCTTTCCCTAAAGGTGTGCAGCCCAAGAAAACCAGCCTGGATGCCAGCATAGAATGCCTGTGTTTCCTCTGTCACGGGGACCATCACCTCTGCTGGTACCACAGAATATTTGGAGATAGATATTCAAAGAGGTAGTTAAGGAAAATGAGGTCATTGAGGTGGCCCCAGATCCAATATGACTGGCGTCCTTATAAGAAGAGCGATCAGAGGAAGAATGTGTGAAGAGACAGTGAGAAGGCTGCCATCTACAAGCTGAGGGGAGAGGCCTCCAGAAAACCAACCCTGCCAAGACCTCGATCTGAGACTTCTGGCCTCTGGAACTGTGAGGAAGTCAATTTCTGTTGTTTAAGCCACCCAGACTGTGCTGCTTTGTGAAGGCAGCTCTAGAGAACTAGTACACCTGCCCAGTGATGGCCAAGATAGGGGCAGGGGGCTTTCGGAGGATATGATTGGAGAAGGTCAAAGAAGGACCTACAGGGAGAAAGGAGAGGAGAAGGAGATGGATTACCTGGATCCTTGAGTGAATATAGCTGAGAACCTTAACCGCATAGGAGTTTGGGCCCCGCTTTCTAGGCCAAAAGAATGGTGGTGCTGACCAGAAACCCAAATCAGAAGTAAAAGGGGTCAAGGTGAGGCACCAAGACTGAGAAAGTACATGGGAAGAGGTGGAAAGAAAAGGAGAGAGGTTCCGGAAGGTGAGTGAGGGGAAGTGTGCCAGGAAGCAGAGAGGGAAAGAAAATAAAGGCGGAAAGGGAAGGGCACGGGGAAAGGGGAGGTCATCCTTTCCCACTGTCATCAGTGGGTTTCAAGCACATTATGTGAGAGCATGGACAGAGCAGCCCTCATCCAGTGGATGGATCGGGAGCAAAAGGGCCCCACAGGAGCAGAAAGTCAGTCCAATTTCAGAAAAGCTTCCAGCCAGAAATGGAGTGACCTGCAAGCTTGTTGAAGAAAGCTCTGCTATTGCCCTGTAGTTCCTAGATGTCCCAGTTCTCAGGAAGATCCAGCTCTGTGCCTCCCTCTAGCCTCTGGAGGACAGCCAAGGCCAAGAACCACTGACTGTGTTCAGGGCCCCTTGGTCCTGGCTGTGGCTGGACACACAAATCAGCAGGGAGTGCTCTAGAACAAGAGCCCCCGGGAGCTCCCAAGAAGAAGTATATGGTAGTGGGGAGGGGACTGCCCACCTGCTGGGAAGAAGAGGAGTAAGTGGCTTTTACAAACCCAGTCTTGAGTTTCCAATCATGACTAAAGGGCAAGCCTTTTGGAACTTGTCTGGTCCTACTACTGCATTCTACTGAAGAGGACACTGAAGCTGAGAGAGAGGAAGTGACTAGTTCTGCTTCACACAGCAAATTTGTGAAAATGCCTGATGAAAGCCCTGACTTCCTGATTCCTAGTACAGTGCTCATTTCTACAACTTGATAAACTGTGGGAGACTTTTCAGGAAATGGATGGACCCTTTACTTTGCGTCATCTTAAACACGTTCTCATCTGTCCTTTACTGTTGCCTATCTTGTTCTTCATTTCTTTGAAATAGACGAAATGGCCATACTTGCTTCTTTCCATCTTTTCAAAGGGCATTGCCCCTGATCAGGGAGAGCTTGGTAGCCAGCCTCCATGGGCTGCAAGTCAGTCAGTGAACTGTTGTTTTTGGACTCGCTATGTATGCCTCATTTGAAAAGATCCTGATGCTGGGAAAGATTGAGGGCAGGAGGAGAAGGGGATGACAGAGGATGAGATGGTTGGATGGCATCACCGACTCAATGGACATAAGTTTGGGTAAACTCTGGGAGTTGGTGATGGACAGGGAGGCCTGGAGTGCTGCGGTTCTTGGGGTCGCAAAGAGTTGGACACGACTGAGTGACTGAACTGAACTGAACTGTATGCCTCAGACTGTTCTAGATTCTGGAGTTAGAACAATTAATAACACGGAGGTGACACCTCCCCTACAGGGGTCGACATTCTGTAAGTCCTGGGAATCCAGGACTCCATCCTGCCCATAGGCTGCTCCTCCCACCTCCTTCCCATCCAGGTTATATAAAGCCCTGTTGCCTGAGTCCTCCCCCCCACACCCTGCCCACGCCAGCTCTCTGGGGTTCAGTGGCACTTGCTGGGTTTCCTGAATCCTTCAGAAAGCACAGGGGCAGGCAGTGGGCAGAGGGGGACCTTTGAGAATATGCACATCCTTTGAGGATGACTTTGATACCCAGTAGTCTGAAGTCAAGCACCTGTGCCAATCCCATCTTGGGGTCTGGTCCCTGTGGCCTCTGGGCCAGCAGATGGCTGGTGCCCTCCAGGTGTGAGGAGGGGTGGAGCAGCTGGCCCAGGGGAATTGGGTGTGCTGGGTTCGTTCTGAAGAAGGCTTCACTGACCAGTTGACACTTCAAGAGACCACAGGGTGCCCTGAGGCAGATGGAACATTTCTAAAGGCGAGAGCTGTGCTCAGTTAAAAGGCAGTCTTCAAAGAGTCTGAGGGTGCCCTGTCCCTGTGTTTGCAAGATGCTGCATTATTTCACAAATGCATCTATAAATATTTCAGTGCCCTGCATTTTAATGTCAATCTCATTGGTTTTCCTGACTCCAGATCTTAGATTTCATTTGCCTTTTCCACTACCCTTTTCATTTGCCAATAACCTTATTTTGGAAGGAGATGAAGGCCATATCAGAAGAAATGAACCACAAAATCCTATGAAAGGGAAGTAGGTAAGTACATACGAAAAGAGCTAAACTGAGGATTGGGGTAGTGTAAGGAATTTCATCTGGCACAGGCTTATAGAACTTTTCATCTGGTGCCCCAGCTGATGTCATCCTGACATTATTCAGTTCACTGTTGCTGCACCCCAAAGAAGAATTGGTGATCTGCTAAGAGGGTCCCATTCTAAGGAGACCTTAATAGGCTTTGGTATTGGAACAGTTGAAGAACTATAAACAATGGTTAATTCACATTTCAAAAATCAGAAACACAGTTGGTGACCTCTCATTAATAGTTTCTGTTTTCAACCTTTTTCCTACTAGTTCCCTTTTTCTATTCCCCTCCGCCATTAGCAAGTCATAAATATATAGCTGAAGTATATGTTTTAGTAATGTCTTTACTTTTTGAATAAAGTTTGTGTTCCCAGTTCTTAATCTAAAAAAAAAAATAGTTGGTTATATTATCTGGGGAGAAATAATTTTTTGAGCATTTCCTCCCACGCTGATCTACAGATCAGTGATCCTCTACCACTGAGCTAAAAATCAAAAAAATGAATGAAAAAAAGCTCACAATAATCTTTTAAAAACTTGTTCTGCAGTAAGAGCACTTATATACAACATTTTAACATTTTATTTAGTCTTTGTAACCTTGTAAGATAAAGGAGAGCTCCACTTCTATGGATGAGGAAGCTGAGACTCAATGGAGTTAAGAAATTTGCATGCAATGGAACAGCTGCAGCACTCGGAATCTGGATTCCAGCCCAGTTTCACCTACCTCCAATTCTACATCCTTCTCTACTTTTCCTGGGGAGGCAGCGTTGAGTGAACAAAACATCCCAGAGAACCAGAGACAGCATGATACTGTTTTTATAAAGCTCAAAATCTGTACTATACTTTCTTTGGGAGTACATGCCAATGTGATAAAACAGTATTTTAAAGGCAAGGCAATAATTACACACAAAATTCAAGATGAAGGTTACCTCTGACAGCCAAGATGGGAAAGAGGTCAGCAGTGGGTGCTGAGCTGTTGGCAGAGAATTTCTGGAGAAATTCATGATGGGCTCACAGGAATTCATTTTATTACTTTGCTTTCTCAATTACACAGGAATTATCTACATTTTTTCATCAAATATTATATTAAAATAATAAAGGGAGAGGGGTTTCCCTGGTGGTCCAGTGGTAAAGACCCTGTCCTTCCAATGCAGGGGATGTGGGTTTGATCCTTGGTTGGGGAACTAAGATCCCACATGCCTCATGCTGTGGCCAAAAAATTCTTAAAAATTAAATGAAATGGTTGGTACTTTAATAATAAAGGGAGAAAGTGAGGTGAAAAAAATCAGCTCAAATGTTCATGAAGCTGAACCTCCAATATTTTGGCCACCTGATGCTAACAGCCAACTCATTGGAAAAGACTGATGCTGGGAAAGGCTGACGGCAAAAGGAAAAGAGGGCAGCAGAGGATGAGATGGTTGGATGGCATCACCAATTCAATGGACATGAACTTGGGCAAACTCTGGGAGATAGTGAGGGACGGGGATGCACGGCATGCATGCTACAGCCCATGGGTTCACAAAGAGTCGGACACGACTTAACAACTGAACAACAGTCATGAGACACCATAGTGGGCAGGACAGGGAGGCTGTGTGGCAATGATTCCTGAATGTGCCTTTGCCCTCAAGACTTGATGCTGGGCATTTCTCTGTGTCCTCTTACCTTGATCTGAGGTCATCTTGCCACCCCATGTGAATGCTTTGACTGAATTATTATATTCCTATTTTAAAGAGAAGAAGTAGAATATCCCTCCTTCGTCCCAGGTCACCTCCCCAGCCAATCCCTCCCCTTGGAGTATGCCTTAAGATTGTGGTCTGAGGACATCTTCTGAGCCCAGCTACATTGTTGGCCAACTCACACTCTGATGCCTTCCTGTCTCTTTGAGCTTAATCCCAGAGGCTGGACGGGGTTTGAAAAGCCATCTGGGCCAGTCCCCTGCTCATTTTGAATTGAGAAGAGGCAATCCAATTCTGTGTCTTCCCTCAATTTCCTTTCTTAATTCTTAACCAAAAGTGTTAGTCGCTCAGTCATGTCCAACTCTTTGTGACCCCGTGGACTGTAGCTTGCCAGGCTTCTCTGTCCATGGAATTCCCCAGGCAATAAAACTGGAGTGAGTAGCCATTGCCTTCCACAAGGGATCTTCCTGACCCAGGGATTGAATCCAGGTCTCCTGCATTACAGGCAGATTCTTTACCCTCTGAGCCACCAGGGAAGCCCCTCTTAATCAAAAGGCCTGGGTTAATTCCCTGACACTTTTCAGCTTTTGGATCTTGGCCTTGTGTTTCACCATTTCTGGGCCTCAGTTTTCTCATCTGTGCACTGGTGACAATTATATCAATGTTGTTTGTCATGAGTGCCTCATTGAGACCCATTTTGTAAGGGAGGTTTGACTATTTTGAAGAACTTGGTAAACATAAGGGACTTGTTATGTACATAACTTGGTTGCACTCTGAGACCGTAGGCATAAGGAGCAGCTCTGAGAACCGTAAAACCAGAACACCCATGGCGACAGTGGCAGTCAACACTTGTGCCCCGGACTCTGGGTGGTGGGTCCGGGGGTCCTAGCTCACCTCCCACTCACCTCTTCTGCCCCGACGCCCCTGTGTGATGCCTGATCCTGCGCAGACACTCGGCAGTGGTTTATTAAACAGAAGAGGAAGCAGGAAGGGCTCCCGCGTGCGGGCCCAAGGCTCTCAGCTGGCCACCTTCTGCCCACCCCTCCGGAGGGTGCCTGCTGGGGAGGGGGCGGAGGAAGGAACAGAGCCCTGCTGGAGGCAGGGTACTGAGAGCGAGGCTTACTGCTGCTTTGCCTTTTCATTCAAGGCGTGTGTAGCTCACCTCAAAGGGCGTAACAACTCTTTGGAGAAGTAAATACAGGACTCAGGCTATGCGGCCCCCACTTTGTTTCTTTGTTTTGTTGTTTTTGATGCTGTTTTAATTCGCTAGGGCGGCCATGGCAAGATAGTAGCCTGGGTGGCTTAAACAACAGAAATTTACTTTCTCACAGCTTGAGAAGCTAGCAGTCCAATATGAAGATGCCGGTAGGACTGGTTTCCTCTGGGGCCTCTGTCCTCAGCTCGCAGGCAGCTGCCCCCTTACTGTCTCTTCACGCAGCTGTTCCTCTGGGCACAAGTGTCCCTGGTCTCTGTGTGAGTGTTTCCCCTTCTTGTAAGGCCACCGTCTACTGGGTTAGGGCCCACCCTCCCGGGTCAGTTTAACTTACTCACCTCTTTGAAGGTATGCGTGCGTGCTCAGTCACTGCAGTAGTGTCCGACTCTTTGCAACCTCATGGACTGTAGCCCGCCAGGCTCCTCTGTCCATGGGATTCTCCAGGCAAGAATACTGGAGTGGGTTGCCATTTCCTTCTCCAGGGGATCTTCCCAACCTGCATGGCAAGTCTCCTGCATTGGCAGGCAGGTTCTTTACCACTAGCGCCACCTGAAGGCCCTCTATCCAAATACAGTCCTGTTCTGAGGTCCTGGGGGTTAGGACATATGAGTTTGTAGGGGAGGTGGAAGACACAATTCAGCCCATAACAAGTATTTTCTTTCAGAATGATCTGAGTTTTTGATGTCTGCCTCCTCTTGTGGGCAGTAAGCTCTATGAGAGCAGTATGGTCCGTCTGTCTGCTGTTCTGTGTACAGTGCCTGTGGGTGTTCACAAGTATTTATGGACTGAATTAATGAATGGCTTGTTTTTCCTTGGTTGATCCAAGATGGCAAGGAAAGCTGCAGGACCTCACACTGGCAAGAAGCCAAAACAGAGCCCTCAGAATCAGGTACCCAGCAGCCACCCTCTCCCCACATTCTGTCCCACAGAGCATACTGGTTTAATACAAATTGGTGCCGAATAGGCCTACTATGGATCAGATGTTTATCTGGCCTTAAGGATGAGTAAGCTTCTGCTAAGATGAGGGGAAAGAAAGTAGTGGTTAGCGTTCTGTTTGTTCATCCTTATTTCTTCTCCCGATGATGGGAAAGATTGAAGGCAAAAGGAGAAGGGGGCAGCAGAGGATGAGATGGTTAGATAGCATCACCGACTCAATGAACGTGAATTTGAGCAAACTCTGGGAGATAGTGGAGGACAGAGGAGCCTGGCGTGCTGCAGTCCATGGCGTCTCAGGGAGTCAGACACAACTTAGCGACTGAACAACAGCAACAACAATGCCTTCCCATGGGCATTGGGACTTTGGTAAGTCACCAAATGAAGGAGTAAAACTTCTCTGGGTGTTGAATTAGTCGTGTGATGAATTAAGAGTTTACCATTTTCCCCCACCTCTAGACATCATAATCCTGATTCCAGGTCAGGGACCCAGGAGGCCCTGCTGGAGAGACAGCAGCCACCTGTTGGGTTTGGAGGAGGTGTTCAAGGTCAGGCGCAGACAACATATTGAACTCTGGCTGAGTGTTTGGGAAAAGTGAGTATGTGTGTGTGTTCTGGGTGTTTCAAGGTATCTGCATGTGTACATCTGTCTCTGGGATATTTGGATGTATATGTGCGCATCACTGGGTGTATCTGAATTTTCTCTGTTTCTGTGTGTGTGTGTGTGTGTGTGTGTGTGTGTGTGTGTGTGTGTGTTCTGGGTGTTTCAAGGTATCTGCATGTGTACATCTGTCTCTGGGATATTTGGATGTATGTGTGCTCATCCCTGGGTATATCTGAGTTTTCTCTGTTTCTCTGTGTGTGTGTGTGTGTGTGTGTCTGACTGGGCGTCTGGGTGTGCACCTGTCTCTGTGTGGGTGGATCTGGGTGTCTGGGGTGTTATCAAAAAGGACTCATGATGAAGTGCCTCTGCCCCAGGCTTTGTAGCATCTGTCCTAATGCTGTCAGGCCTCCAAGGCTGGTCTATTTGACATTCCAGGGGACAGAGTTGACTCAGCCACATCTGCTGAGTCATAAGGATGTGGGCTTTGTGTGTCCACAGTTGGACGTATCTCCTTTCACACACACGGAGGGGAAATTTCAGACGGGTTGGCTGACCCTGCATTCTCTCAGAAGGTCCTGACCTCAGCCGGCCCCAGGAAGAAGCGGAAATGAGAATGCTCAGAAGACCTACAGGTTGGCAGAAGGCGAGCTGAGACTCAGGTGTTCCCCAACTGGGCACCCTGGGCCACGGCTTTCTCAGGCTCTTCCAATAACCAACCTGCCAACTTTGCAACTGATTGATGACCACTTCCTGGTGGAGGAGGAAGCCGGGGCAGATGGTCCTGACTGATACAAACTCCAGACCTCACCAAACTCCTAGTGCTAACCCTGGAAGGTCCCCCCAGGCCACGAGTCTGGACTCTGGGAAACCCTTCTCTTCCCTCCCCAGTCCACCCAACCAACAAATAAACAAAGAACACCGCATTAGTGTGCCTAGCCACAATGCAATCAAGTGAGTCTTTCAAGCCTGTCTGATATAAACAGTAAAATTTCCCCAGGGTTGGCAGGGACGGGAAGCCTCCGTCACTGACTCCTTGATTGGAAATGATTTCATAGGTTCTTTTCCAAGAGCAGATGAAGAAGGGCAAAAAGGCCTTTGTGGTGTGTACCTGGCAGGGCATGGGAAGTAAACACACCTTGACACATGCCTGGTGTGGAGCTGGGCACTGTTTCCCGGGAGCCCAGACTGGGGGTGAACCTGAAGATATCCAGCTTATCCAGAGATAGGGTGCCTCCTGTCCATGAGGCTGCAGGCACAGGTGTGGGTGAGGTGAGGAAGGGGGTATGGGTACATCAAGAAGGGGTTGTTTCTTCTGTACGTGTGTATGTGCTAAGTCCCCACCCTGTGGACTATAGCCTGCCAGGCTCTGCTGTCCATGGGATTCTCTAGGCAAGTATACTGGAGCAGATTGCCATCTCCTACTCCTGGATCTTCCCAATCCAGGGATCGAACCCAAGTCTCCTGCATTGAAGGCAGTTTCTTTATCGCCAAGCCACCAGGGAAGCTCTGGTTCTTCTGAGGAGGTGCTATTCAAAGGCAGGAGGGGGACCAGCTCGAAGCAGGGCCCTCACCACTGGTCACTTCTTGTATGTAGACTGTGAAGGCCACTGACAACCATCATGTCTCTCTACCATCCCTCACTTCTGGCAAGGTCCAGCGGGCCCGTGAGACTTTGTGGGTCTGGACTTTAGGGCAGTGGGTTTGGTGGGGATCCGCTTCTCCTGTGGAGAAAGGGGCCTGAGAAGGAGGTTGAGTGGTCAGTACCTGCCTAATCAGGGACTTCAGCAACTGTAAATGCCCATCCAACCCCACTGAAGATGACCACAAGCCAAGGAGTTCACAATCTCCAGGCAGGACCCTCAAGAAGTGGTGTCAAACTATTCACATTGTTACAAGATTTTCTCAGGTTGAGTTCAAATCTGCCTCTCTGAAGTTCCAGGTGTTGTCCCGGTTCTTCCCATTCATTTAACAAATATGTAGATAAAGATGAAAAAGGCAGTCTGTGTCCTCAAGATATCCACAGATCAGTGACAAGAACAGCTGTTACACAGGGCAGGATGAAATAGGGGCTAAGCTGCAAGCTGAGGGACAAGTCCTTCATCCTGACTGATGGGGGGCCCAGGAGGCATCCAGAGGAGGTGACACTGGAAACAGGCTTAAGGGATAAGGGGGCTAGTATATGTGGAGGGGCTGTGGAGTCCAGGCCAGGAGAAGCTTGAGGGAAGGCACAGAGGCAGGAGAGAGCAGAGCACCTCCTGAGGATATGGGGTAGCCTGGCAGGATAGCAGCCTGGTATGGAGGGGAGGTGGGGGGGAGATGGGGGCTGAATTACAGAGGGGTTTGAATCCAGGCCTGGGTCTTTATTCACTGGGCCATGGAGAGGCTCAGAGGTTTTGTGAGACATTATCAGAGCTGAGGTTTACATCAGTGATTCTCAAAGGGTGTTCCCTGGGCAGCAGCATCGGTGTCATCTGGGACCCTGTTAGAAATGCAGATTCCCAAGCCCCACCCAGACCCGCTGAATCAGAAACTCTGAGGGTGGGGCCTCACTGACTGCTTGCCCAGGGCCTGCAGGTGATTCTGATGCACTGCTTAGGAAAACAACCCCGAGAGCCAGGTGAAGTGGGCGGAGTCCAGAGGAGGGAGAGCATTGAGGGGCTATTTGAATCACCTGAGTGGGGGCCAGGACGCCACCTTCCCTGGGAAGGGGGCAGGAAGAGGTAGGCAGATTTGGGTTCCAGTGCCAGCCCCTCACCTCTAGCTTTTCACGAACCAGGGCCAGGGACTTCCCTTTCCTGGACTTCTGTTTCTGCATCTTCAGACAGGAGTTCCAGCTGGAGGAAGGTAGGAGACTATCGACCACCATGGGACTCAGGGCTTTCAGTGCTAAAACCAGGGGCATCCAGGGCAAACAGGGATGGTTTATCCTCCAACCCACCCCCCCTACCCTGCCATACAGTGCCCAAAAAGAAGCACTGCTCAGGATGCTTCCAGAGTGAATGCTGAGGGTGGGGTTGCTGAGGGGCCCAAAGCCCATTCTTGAGCACTTTGGTGGTAGCTGAAGTTGCCAATTCCTCTTGCTACCATTTGGTGCCCATGTACCAGGAGCCTGTCTCCCAGGCCTCTGCCCCTGTCTGGCTCCAGAGGGCAGCAGAAAGGGAGACAGGGCCCAGATCCGGCAAGGGCACAAGCCTGGCTCCCCTAGGTCATGTTGCTGGCCAGGTGCCTCAGTCACAGGAAATACAATATGGCTGAGGCCTCCCAGCCACTGCTGATGCTGCTGGATGCTACTGGAGGCTGAAAATACCCAGTGCCCTGGCCTGGGCGCCTGGCTGACTTTTGGGTCAGGAGTCGAGGGAGCGGCTGTGGTGTCTGTTACTTCACTAGTCTGGTCTCAACTCGGTTCTCACCACTTTGGCCAGGGGCCTCTGGGGGTGGGGGTGAGAAATTGCAGCTCTCTTTTCCTATAGTTGGATATTTTTTTAATCAAAGTATAGAAGATTTACAATGTGGTGTTAATTTCTGTTGTACAGTAAAGTGATTCACATACATGTACATATATATATATATATATATATACATTCTTTTTTATATTCTTTTCCATTATGGCTTATCACAGATATTGAATATAGTTTCCTGTGCTTTATAGTGGGACCTTGTTGTTTACCCATTCTCTGTATAATAGTTTCCACTTGCTAGTCCCAAACTCCCAATCTCTCCCTCCCCTATTCTCATCCCCCTTCCCCCTTGGCAACCACAAGTCTGTTCTCTATGTCCATGGTCTGTTTCTGTTACCTAGATAGGTTCACTGGTGTCATATTTTAGATTCCACATGTGAGTAAAATCATATGGTATTTGTCTTTCTCTTTTGGACTTATTTCACTTAGTATGATAATCTCTAGTTGCATGCATGTTGCTGCAAAATGGCATTACTTCGTTCTTTTTTCTGGCTGAGTTGTATCCCATTGTATATACATACCACTTTTTTTTTTTAATCCATTCATCTGTTGATGGACATTTAGGTTGTTTCCATGTCTTGGCTATTGTAAATAGTGCTGCTATGAACATTGGGGTGCATGAATCTTTTTGAATTAGTTTTTTTTTGGATTGATGCCCAGGAGTGGCTAATATGGCAACTCTATTTTTCGTTTTTTGAGGAACCTCTACACTGTTTTTCATAGTCACTGTACCAACTTATATTTCTACCAATAGTGTAAGAGGGTATCCTTTTTTCCACACCAGCTCCAGCATTTGTATTTGTAGACTTATTAATGATGGCCATTCTGACTGTTGTGAGGTGGTACCTCATTATAGTTTTGATTTGCATTTCTCTAACAATTAGCGATGTTAAGCGTCTTTCATGTGCCTGTTGGTCATCTGTATGTCTTCTTTAGAGAAATATGTATTTAGGTCTTCTGCCCATGTTTCAGTTGGTTGTTTGTTTTTGGTTGTTGAGTTGTATGAGCTGTTTGTGTATCTTAGAAATTAAGCCCTTGTCAGTTGCATCATTTGCAAATGTTTTCTCCCACTCTGTAGGTTGTCTTTTCATTTAGTGTTAATGGTTTCTTTTGCTGATGAAAGCTTTTAAGTTTGATTCAGCCCCATTTATTTATTTTTGCTTTTATTTCTATTTCCTTGGGAGACTGACCTAAGAAAACACTGGTATGATTTATGTCAGAGTGCTTTGCCTATGTTCTCGTCTAGGAGTTTTATGGGTCACATCTTGCATTTAAGCCTTCAAGCCATTTTGAGTTTATTTTTGTGCATGGTGTGAGGATGTGTTCTAACTTCACTGACTTATATGCAGCTGTCCAGTTTTCCCAGTACAGCTTGCCGATAAGACTTTTACCCATTATATATTCTTGCCTTATTTGTCAAAGATTAATTGACAGGAGGTGTGTGGGTCTATTTCTGGACTCTATTCTGTTCCAAGGATCCATATGTCTGTCTTTTGTGCCAATACCATGCTGTTTTGGTGACTGTAGCTTTGTAGTCTAGGAGGGTTATGCCCCCTGCTTTGTTCTTTTCCCTCCAAATTGCTTTTCTGAGGCAACTCTGAGTCTTTTTTATGGTTCCATATAAATTTTAGGATTTGTTCTAGTTCTGTGAAAAATGTCATGGGTAATTTGATAGGGATGGCATTAAATCCCTACAGCTGAGTTTTTAAAAACAGGGACCTGAGGTGGAAACATCAGATAGAAAGGTTACCCATGGCTTAGAAAAGTGGGTCAGTTTTTCTGAAGATCTCAAGGAACCTCTTCTTGTGTCTTTCTGGTCCTCGTGTTCATCCATGGACCAGTAAAGTGGCCTGGGAGCGATTAGGGCATTTATTTTGACCTGAGACCCAGGGCCTCAGAGCTTGGGGCAGAGATAGCTTCCTGCAAAACTGGTAGGGGGAACTGAGGCCATTGCCAAGAGAGGACAAACAGATGTTGGGAGGGACCCAATGTCTCCCTCAATCTCTTCCCTTTTCCTGCTGGACGGTGCTCTTCACCTAGTTCTACCGCTAGGATGCCCTCCACACGTTCAGGGTTGCCTCCTGAGCAAACTCTGGAGTTCAAATGGGTCTTGCACTCCCAACATGCACCCACACCAGCCCAGGAGCCAGGCCTGATGCAGCCTCCAAAATCTGCAGTCCCTTCTCATAGCTATCCCTCTTCCCTGAAAAGAACTTCAAACCTGGGCAGGTTTGCTAGTCTCAGGTGTGAAAATACTGGATTGGGAGTCAGGCCAGGCCTCCAGGTTTGAATCCCAGCTCAGGCACCTTCTTGGTCGAATGACTTTCAGCAAGAAATTGAACCTCAGTTTTGCCTCTTATAAAATGGGAATAATGCTATATTCCTTGAAGTGCTGTGATGAGGATGAAATTGAGTGCACAAATGTGTGAAACCTAATGGGGTAGGAACTTCCCTGGTGGTCCAGTGGCTAAGACTGTGCTGTCAATGCAGGGAGCCCAGGTTTGATCCCTGGTAGGAGCTAGACCCCACATGCCACAACTAAGAGTTTGCATGCTGAACTAAAAGATTCTGATTACACAATTAAGACCCAGCACAGCCAAATAAGTAAATAGATATTTGAAAAATATATAAAAGAGTCACCTGCTTACAAAAAGAAGAGCTAATAGGGTAGGTGCCCAGTATGTCGCGCTCAAAAAGTGGTTGCTGCTACAACAGTCATGCCTTTTCTTGATGTCATACAGTAAAAGAATAAGAACAAATACATGAATGAGGAAACTGGAGCAAAAGAGAAAGGTGGAGACTTTTACCCACTCTGGTAAAATCTGCGGTTGGCAGGTGCCTTAAAGTGAATGAGAGGGCATGCCTCCCAGGCCTCTCAGTGCTGGGGCGGGTACACTCCACAAGCTGGGGTTAGTTAGGAAACCTCACTGCCCAGCCACAGGGTACAATCTGATTTCCACTCAACCAGAACCCCCCACCATCACATGACCATCAGAAAGCACAAAGCCAGCCCAGCCTCTTCCTACCTGTCTGTGCCGGGGGCAGTTTGAGTTGGAGGAGTAATGATAATAGTGGTCCCATTTGTCATGTGCCTGTGATGTGCCAGATGACTTGCATATATTATCTTCAATCTTCACAACAATCCTGAAAAAGAGCTATTGGTTCCATTTTACAGATGAGGAAAACGGAGGCTCAGAGAGGCAGATGACTTTTCTAAGACTGCATAGCTAGCCATAAATTAACAGGAGAGTTTAGGTTCCAAGCAAGTTCTATCTGGCTCCAAAGTCCTAGTGCTTGGGGCCACAGAGTGGGGAGAAGAAGGCTCAAGCTCCAGGTCATTAATTCCCGTGGGTTGGGCCAAGTACTCTGCTTGCTGGTCCTCAGTTTCCTCACCTGTGAGTCATGTGATACTTAAGATCAGGATTTTATTCTCCTGGCATCTGACTTCTTGGAGGCCCATTACTGCCATGGGTACAGAGCACAGCCAAGGCAGAACTGTGACACAGGTGACCTCAGTATGTCCCTGTTTCTCTTGTGAGGCTCTTCCTCTGGCTAGACAGCTTTGAACCCAGGTGTCACACATTCAGGCTGCTTTACCCTGTTCTCTGGACATTGCTGCTCACAGCCTCAAATAGGACATTTTCAGCCTGGTGTCTTCTCTTTGCTGGGTTCTGCCATCTTTGAGAAGACTGAGCAGGGAAGCTGAGATACATGTCTGAATTAGAGGGTGAAAGGTTAATGGGCTCTTTAGTTGCATTTAATCAGAAGTTTCTGGAAACAGTGTCATAACCTCAAAGAGCAAGTGGTCAACTTAGTAACTTCATCAGTGCCTCTCTGAGTTCCCTTAAGGCCCTGCACATTCACTGTGATTTTGGCTGTATTTAGCTCTCCTCCAGACCTATGCATTCCCTGAGGGCAGGGGCTGGGCTTTGCTCCCTGGCTAGAAGAAGTGCTCCATGGAGTGCCAAGGCCACCATACCCCAGGGGAATGACTGGACCTAGATCTGACCCTGCCTGTGGAAGCATTAGCCACTTTCTGAGCTCCCTTACTGCCTCAGCCAAGCCTTGAATTTATTCCTTAGAAGAGGGCTTCCCTGGTGGTTCAGGGGTAAAGTATCTACCTGCCAATGCAGGAGACTTAGGTTCAGTCCTTCCGCCAGAAAGATCTCCTGTCAAAGGAAATGGCAACCCACTTCAGTATTCTTGCCTGGAGAATTCCATGGGTGGAAGAGCCTCGTGGGCTACAGTCCATGAGCTCACAAAAGAGTTGGAAACAACTTAGTGATTGAACAACAACAGTAAAAGAAGCAAGAAGGTCAAAGGAAGGAGGGAGAGTGTTTAGAAATACTATAAGCATACAGATTTCTCAGTCATTCCAGTGCCGAACCCTCCCAGTTCTGTGGCCACAGAAAGTTCCTAGGAGCCATGCTACTCTCTTTTGGGCAGAAGAGTAAATTTATCAAGAAGTAACTGAAGGGAAGATAATTAACATTTATTAGTATCGAGTTCTTGCTATGTGCAGGCATTGTTCTAGAAGTGTGTGCAGATGCTATCTGACTTGTACCAGTACCCATTTGATAGATGAGAAAACTGAGGACCTGAAAGGTTAATCCATATGAGATAACAAAGCTAGTGGGATTCCTTGGCAGTCCAGTGGTTTAGACTCCACACTTCTACTGCAGGATAGAAGGTTCCATAGCTTGTTGGGGAACTAAGATCCTGCATGCCGCACAGTGCAACCAAAAAAGAGAGAGAACTAGCAAGGCTAGTAGGTGGTGGAGCCAGGGTTTGAACCCAGGTCTAACTTTAAAGTCCATGTGCTCTGTGCTCCTGCAGGCTGCCTCTGGGTGGCTCCTTGGGACCCAGAGGCCATGGAACTCTGAAAGCTGTACCTCATTCCAAACCAGGACCCAGACAACCAGTCCTGAAGGCTGACTATATGCCCACTGGAGCCGCCCTCACTCAGCCTGTGGGCACAGAGTGCTGTTACCCGGTGTCCTCATTCGCATCTGCTGAGCATCCGCATAGATTTTTTCCAAAGGATGCTTGGAATCGTGTCTGACTAAGACCACCAGGTGGCGCAGTGTAGGCTGCAGGCCCTTGATTCTTGGCTCTAAGGCTCAGTTCTTGGGGATCTTCTGTTGATAGACCAGGATTCCCCTAAGAGGTTCCTGGGGACCTCTAAAAATACAGGTCCAATCCATGAGAGTCTAGTTTGATACTCTTGATTGAGTTCCTGGAATCTTCCATTACTTGAAAGTTATGTTTTTTGGTTTTCTGAATTGGTAAATTTGAATTCTCATGGTTCAAAAATTTTAAAGTATGGAAGGATATATAGAGAAAAATCCTCTACTCCCCAGCAAGTATTCACTATTATTAGTAACTTGTGAATCTATCTAGAGATTATACATGTGTATATAATGTTATGTATGTAACATCTCTATATAAGTTCATATGTAAGAGCACACACATATATCATAAGAAATAAGGATATATATTCTTTTTCCCTTTTTACACAATAGTTGCATTATCTTTTTACTAAATGATTTTTATTTTGTCGTATACAATTTCAAAATTTTATGTCTAATGGCCCAGCATGTAAAGAATCCACCTGCAATACAAGAGACACAGGTTCAATCTCTGGCTCAGGAAGAGGAAATGGCAACCCTTTCCAATATTCTTGCCTGAAAAATCCCATGGACAGAGGAGCCTGGTGGGCTACAGTTCAAAAGGTTGCAAAGAGTCAGATATGACTGAGCTTCTAAGCTCATATGTCTAATCATAAATTTTACGAGAAAAAAAGGTATTTGCATTCTTCTATTAAATAAGACTATTGCCATTTAAAGCAATAAAGTGGCTGATCTAAGCCATATTTTATTTGCTAACATACCAATAAGATATGCCATGTATACATGCAACAAAAGAAGCAGAGTGAATAGATTTTAATTAAAGTAACAAAGTAAATTATATATTCCTTGTTGTCTAGCAAATGCTAGACAAGTAAATCACAAGTAAAAATATTAACAAGAAATAGCTGTTGATTTAATAGGAATATGAATATCTCAGCCACAATCCTTACTGTAAAACTTCATTTGATCTTTTGATGGCCAATCTCAAATTGTCATTTCATGACTATATCATAGTCTAGGTCACCAGGTTTGTGAATGTCACCTATTTTGTTTTTTATCAATGTTAATGATGAACACTTTCATGGCATCCTTAATTTGTACAAGTTTGTCAAAAAGCCTTTCCGGGTGTTATGCTGGTCCTATTTGACTTTCAAGTAATCTTGCTCATTTGACTTAACAGAAGCTGAAATAACATGATGCTTCTGATGGCTATGTTGGATTCTTTCCAAATGTTGCTCAGCCTCTTGGCTTTGGGGAGGTGTGGCTCTCGTAATCTCTGCTTTGGAAGTTGGGTTCTTAACCTCCCGATGTATGATGATGCCAAACCACTGGCTGTACACTTTCAAGTACTCGGGATGGGGTGCCCAGTTTCCCAGCCACAGTAACCTTATTCTGCAACGTGGAAGTCTGGTTGCCTTTAGAGGTGAAAGTATTGCTTATAATATATACTATTTGGCATCTTGCTTCTTTTCACATAACAATATAGAGTTTTCCATATCAGTTCATAAAAAGCTTCCTTATTCTTCATTATAGTTGTATCAGTTCACTCACTCAGTCGTGTCCGACTCTTTGCAGTCCGACTCCCATGGACTGCAGCACACCAGGCCTCCCTGTCCATCACCAACTCCCGGAGTTTACCCAAACTCATGTCCATTGAGTCAGTGATGCCATCCAACCATCTCATCCCCTGTCGTCCCCTTCTCCTCCCGCCTTCAATCTTTCCCAGCTTCAGGGTCTTTTCAAATGAGTCAGTTCTTCACATGAGGTGGCCAAAGTATTGGAGTTTCAGCTTCAACATCAGTCCCTCCAATGAACACTCAGGACTGATCTCCTTTAGGATGGGCTGGTTGGATCTCCTTGCAGTCCGAGGGACTCTCAAGAGTCTTCTCCAGCACCACAGTTCAAAAGCATCAATTCTTTAGCGCTCAGCTTTCTTTATAGTCCAACTCTCACATCCATACATGACCACTGGAAAAACCGTAGCCTTGACTAGACGGATCTTTGTTGACAAAGTAATGTCTCTGCTTTTTAATATGCTGTTTAGGTTGGTCATAACTTTCCTTCCAAGGAGCAAGCGTCTTTTAATTTCATGGCTGCAGTCACCATTTGCAGTGATTTTGGACCCCCCAAAAATAAAATCAGCCACTGTTTCCACTGTTTCCCCATCTATTTGCCATGAACTGATGGTACGGGATGCCATAATCTTAGTTTTCTGAATGTTGAGCTTTAAGCCAATTTTTTCACTCTCCTCTTTCACTTTCATCAAGAGGCTTTTTAGCTCTTCTTCACTTTCTGCCATAAGGGTGGTGTCATCTGCATATCTGAGGTTATTGATATTTCTCCCAGCAATCTTGATTCCAGCTTGTGTTTCCTCCAGCCCAGCATTTCTCATTATGTACTCTGCATATAATTTAAATAAGCAGGGTGACAATATACAGCCTTGATGTACTCCTTTTCCTATTTTGAATCAGTCGGTTGTTCCACGTCCAGTTCTAACTGTTGCTTCCTGACCTGCATACACATTTCTCAAGAGGCAGGTCAGATGGTCTGGTATTCCCATCTCTTTCAGAATTTTCCACAGTTTGTTGTGATCCACACAGTCAAAGGCTTTGGCATAGTCGATAAAGCAGAAATAGATGTTTTTCTTGAACTCTCTTCCTTTTTTTGATGATCCAGCAGATGTTGGCAATTTGATCTCTGGCTCCTCTGCCTTTTCTAAATCCAGGTTGAACATCTGGAGGTTCACGGTTCTCGTATTGCTGAAGCCTGGCTTGGAGAATTTTGAGCATTACTTTACTAGCATGTGAGATTAGTGCAATTGTGTGGTAGTTAGAACATTCTTTGGCATTGCCTTTCTTTGGGATTGGAATGGAAACTGACCTTTCTCAGTCCTGTGGCCACTGCTGAGTTTTTCAAATTTGCTGGCATATTGAGTGCAGCACTTTCACAGCATCATCTTTCAGGATTTGAAATAGCTAAACTGGAATTCCATCACCTCCACTACCTTGTTCGTAGTGATGCTTCCTAAGGCCCACTTGACTTTATATTCCAGTATGTCTGGCTCTAGATGTCTAGTGATCACACCATTGTGGTTGTCTGTGTGATGAAGATCTTTTTTGTACAGTTCTTCTGTATATTTTTGCCACCTCTTCTTAATATCTTCTGCTTCTCTTAGATCCATAACATTTCTGTCCTTTATTGTGCCCATCTTTGCATGAAATGTTCCCTTGGTATCTCTGATTTCCTTGAAGAGATCTCTAGTCTTTCCCATTCTATTGTTTTCCTCTGTTTCTTTGCACTGATCACTGAGGAAGGCTTTCTTATCTCTCCTTGCTATTCTTTGGAACTCTGCATTCAGATGGATATATCTTTCCTTTTCTCAGCTATTTGTAAGGCCTCCTTAGACAGCCATTTTGCTTTTTTGCATTTCTTTTTCTTGGGGATGGTCTTGATCCCTGTCTCCTGTACAATGTCAGGAATCTCCATCCATAGTTCATCAGGCACTCTGTCTATCAGATCTAGTCCCTTAAATCTATTTCCCACTTCCCACTGTATAATCATAAGGGATTTGATTTAGGTCATACCTGAAGGGTCATACCTGAAGGGTAGGGTTTTCCCTACCTTCTTCAATTTGTCTGAATTTTGCAATAAGAGTTCATGATCTGAGCCACAGTCAGCTCCTGGTCTTGTTTTTGCTGACTGTATAGAGCTTCTCCATCTTCGGCTGCAAGGAATATAATCAGTCTGATTTCAGTGTTGACCATCTGGTGATGTACATGTGTAGAATCTTCTCTTGTGTTGTTGGAAGAGGTTGTATAATAGTCTGCTATATGAATTAAACAGATTTTTATCAGTTCTCTAACTGGAGCTGTTGAATTCCAGCTTCACTACAGTTATTTGAGATTAAGTAACAGATGCAAAAATGCAGGAGACATGGGTTGGATACCTGGATCGGGAAGATCCCCTGGAGCAGGAAATGACAACCTACTTCAGTATTCTTGCCAGAGAAATCTCGTGGACAGAGGAGCCTGGCAGGCTACAATCCATGGGGCCGCAAAAGAGTTGGACACGACTTAGTGACTGAACAACAATGATGATATTTAGGTTGTTTCCTTTGCTGTTGCAACCAAGGCTGTAATGAATAACCTTGTGCATAGGTCATTTCAAACGTGTAATATCTGAGGATAAGTTACTAGAAGTAGAATTGCTAGATCAAGTGGTATGTGTATTAAAAATTTTTGCAAATATTGCAAAATTTCCCTCTGTAAGGGTTGTTCCAATTTATACTTCTCCCATTAAGGTATGTGGTAGTGTGGCCGAGCAGTCTAAGGCACTGGATTTAGGCTCCAGTCTCTTCAGGGGCGTGGGTTCAAATCTCACCACTGCCAACCGTGTGTTTGGGCTTCCCTGGTCATTCAGCTGGTAAAGAATCTGTCTGCAATGCAGGAGACCCCAGTTTTATTCCTGGGTCTGGAAGATCCCCTGGAGAAGAGATAGGCTACCCACTCCAGTATTCTTGGCTTCCCTGGTGCCTCAGAGGGTAAAGAATCTCCCAATGTGGGAGATGTGGGTTCAATCCCTGGGTTGAGAAGATCCCATGGAGAAGGGAACAGTTACCCACTCCAGTATTCTGGAGAATTATATGGACTGTATAGTCCATGGGGTTGCAAAGAGTCGAACACGACTGAACAACCATCACTCAGGAAAGTATAAGAGTACTTGCTTCTCATCAGCTTACCCAATACAATGTATTACCAAGCTTTAAGATTTTTGCTAATCTGATAATGTAAAAAATGGCATCTCAGCATTTCTTTTATTCTGAGAGAATTTATGGGATTTTTTCCCCTATTTTAGGTCTATTTATCCTTCCTTTACTGTGATTTGTCTGGGGAATCTGTCATTTATTAAATGTTTCTCGATTTTAACCTTAGGCAAAACACAAAAACACAAAAGGATTGACCAGTTAACTACATTCAAATTATAAACCTCTGTGTAATAATCAAGACCATTAATAAAAGTTAAAAGATATAAGAGGAAAAAATATTCATAGGGTGTGTTCCCAATATAACTTGCAGATGAAATTTCAAAGAAGAGGAAAAGGCCCGAGTTCTGCCTGGCCACCACCCCTCACCATCTTTATAGCTTTTGAAGGAAATGCTCATACCACATTGCTGCTGCTGCTGCTAAGTCACTTCAGTCTTGTCCGACTCTGTGTGACCCCATAGACGGCAGCCCACCAGGCTCCTCCGTCCCTGGGATTCTCCTGGCCAGAATACTGGTGAGGGTTGCCATTTCCTTCTCCAATGCATGTATGCATGCTAAGTCGCTTCAGTCGTGTCCGACTCTGTGTGACCCTATGGACAGCAGCCCACCAGGCTCCTCCGTCCACAGGATTCTCTAGGCAAGAATACTGCAGTGGGTTGCCACTGCCTTCTCCACATTACTCTTCAAAAAAAAAAAAAGAACACAAAAACCCCACTGAAGTGGATATTATCATTTCACGGATGAAGACTCTAGGCTCAGAGAGGTTAAGAGAGCTGTCCGAGATCATTCAGCTGGTGACAACATGAGGTGTTGTTTCTCTACCACTCACAACTGCTTGAACCATGTGGAGATCTGAGCTCTGCTTTGGCTTGGCCCCTACACCTAGTTCTTGAGCAGGTCTCTCTTCTCTCCACCTTAGTCTTCCTGTCTATAAAATAGCTGGATTTTTAAGGTCTTTGCTAGCTCTAGACTTCTTTGTGTGATGGGGATGGTGGAGGAGGAGGGTAGGAATAAAATGTGGGGATGCACTATGGAATGGGACCAAAAAGAGAGAAAAAGGAGGAAGGAGGAGAAGGGGAGGGAGGAAGGGGAGTTGGGGAAGGGAGGGAAAGGGAGAGAGAAGAAGAGAAGGAAAAAAGCAATGGTTTAATGAACTTTCAAAGTTAAAATTTAAAACAAACATGATAACAAATTAAGATGATATCTATAAATACAACCTAACATTCCAGAGTCTTCAGCAGGTTTAGAAGGTCTCTGCTATTGGCATTAATCCCAGGTTCTGTTGGGGAGGGGGAGGCTCCACCTCCTGGGGCCTCGGGTGGACAGGTGAAAGGTCAGAGGAAGCCCTGCAGGGATCTGCCCCTGGTTCTGTGGCTTTCTGGATGACAAGAGCTGACCGTAGAGCTGGCAAGTACAGGACCTGACCCTGCACCTTCCTGGAGGCCTTCTCCCCTCAACCCGATACTTGAACCAACCTCAGAGCAGAATGCCCAGGCTGGCCCCAGTGTCATGGAAAACAGCTGGGGGCAGCTTTCCCAGGGCCCCCTGCCCAGGGCCTGGCTCTCAGAGGAGGTTAACGAGGGTTAACGAGGCCTGGCCCAAGAGGGAGGAAGTCCTCCAAGGGAAGGAAGTGGAGCAGGGGTCAAAAAAAAAGGGAAAAGGGGGAATGCATCCTTTGGGAAACCACAGCAACTGGGTTGGGTGGGGGGTTGCATTACCACTGAATAAAGACTTGTTTTTCTCAGCACGGGAGGGACCCAGAAAAATCCACCAAAAATCTTGGACCTCCTGCCTTCGCTGTCTGATTAACCCTATGAGCGGCTCTGAGAGTCAGAAGAGAAATGAGGTTCCACCCCTGCCTCTGGGAGCCCACGGACAGACTGTGTCACACTTCAGGCCGAGGATTAGAAACGTTCTCTGAGAGCTGGAGGTGGGGGAGGCTCCTGAAAAGTGAGGGTAACACGATGTTGGATCCCATTTATATAAAGCCCCAAACAGACTACCCTCATCTGTGGTGTCAGAGGTCAGGGAGGAGATGGTGGTGACCAGAAGGAACTTGAGGGGACTTTGGGGGATTTATCTGGGGCTGATTACACAGGTGTGTTCTGATTTTGAAAATTAAATTGAACCATATACTTACAATTTGGGTATTTTTAGACACATATTTCAAAAAAAATTTTTTTTTTTTTTTTAAATAAGGGCAGCTTAAATGTTTCCTCGGAGGAGCTCACATCTGACAGGGGGAGAGTTAAAACCACTGAGTACCTACCAGTTTGAGCACTTCACATATGTCAGCTCCAGGGCTTGGTAAAAGCCATGTGACGTAGCTACTGGTAGCTTCGCTTTACAGAGAAGGACACTGAGACGCAAAGAAATTTAGAAAATTGTCTAAGGTTTCAGCTACTAAATGACTGAGTGAGGAATCAAACCCAGGCCTCCATACTTTCTGCTGGGCCAAGCTTTCTCACCATCTGGTAGTTCTCCAACAAGACACAGGGAGAGAGGGGCAAGGGTATTCCAGGGAGAGGAGCAGGCTGAGCAGAGGCTTCTTGAGCAAAGGGAAAAATCTCCTGTGACTGAAAGGTGGTCAGACCTGATACAAAACTAGCACTCTCACCCTCCAAGAAAGTTTTAAAGCCAGGCCAAGAATTGATGCTTTCTAACTGTGGTGCTGGAGAAGACTCTTGAGAGTTCCTTGGACTGCAAGGAGATCCAACCAGTCAATCCTAAAGGAAATCAATCCTGAATATTCATTGCAACAACTGATGCTGAAGCTGAAGCTCCGATATTTTGGCCACCTGATGCAAAGAACTGACTTACTGGAAAAGATCCTGATGCTGGGAAAGATTGAAGGCAGGAGAAGGGGATGACAGAGGATGAAATAGTTGGATGGCACCACCGACTCAATGGACATGAGTTTGAGCAAACTCCAGGAGTTGGTGATGGCCCGGAAAGACTGGCATGCTGCAATCCATGGGGTCGCAAAGAGTCAGACATGACTTAGCGACTGAACAACAAGAATTTTAGGTCAGTCCTGTTTGGGGCTTTATTGAAGCCATTGAAGCCACAATGAGCCATTAAAGGTTGTGGGGCAGGAGGTAACTAGCATCTTGGATGCTGAAGACCCTATTTCTGGCAAACCCGGTGTAGATTTGACCTGTCCCCTTGCCCACTCACTGTCATGGCCCACAGAGGACAACAAAAGTAGACCCCCCTAAAGCAATTCCCTCAAAGTCCCAGAAGAGACTGGGATTTGAGTGCTTAGCACTGTCCTGGGTACTGGTTTGGGAGCAGGAGAAAAGCAACGTGAGAGGTAGCCCTGACCTCAAGGTGTTACAGTCTAGCCCAAGAAAGAAGACACATTCTCATGCATAAAAGGGATTCTTACAACATGAGTGAACTTGGAAAAGTGATGCTAAGTACAGAAAGTCAGGCACAAAAGACCACGTGTTATATGATTCTGCTTATTTGAAATATTCAGATAAAACAGATATATAGATAGACATATCTATAGAGACAAAAAAGTGATTGCTTATGGCCTTTGGGGAGTAAGTAGGAGCTATCACTCCTTTGGGGGGAGTGATAGCTAAAGTGTGTGGTGTTTCTCTTTGCTGTGGCAAAAATGTAAAATCACATTACATGTATCATTGAATACACTAAAACCCATTGAACTGTACATGTAAAATGAGTGAATTTATATAAATTGCGTTTCATAAAGCTGTTAAGAAAGAGATTTCAGTGGGGAGTAGAGGTCATCAGGGGCAGCTTCAGCAGGCCCTACTGGGGGGAAGGGGGAGAGGTAGAGAAAGTCTAGTGGGGGACAGGAAAGGCTGAAGGAAGGAAGGGGACTTGAATTAGGTCTAGAGAATGGGCAGGATTTCCAATGCCTTACCAAGAGGAAGCAGAAGACTTCTTTTTTCCCCAGACCCTTAATCAATGGATACACTGCCAGCAGAGCCATAAATCCAGATTTTAGAGAAAAATCTAGGAGCCCATTTCAGAGGATGGTAGGAGCCCAGGGACCTGACTCTGGCAAAAGTGAAGGGGCAACACTTCCTGTGGGCACGTGGATCTGGGTGTGACTGGCAGCTCTCTGGCTGGTGGCCTCAAAGGCAGTCCTTGCAAGCCCAAGTGGTTGACAACAGACTCATCAAATGTTTACCAAACATCCACCCTCCTCTGCCTGTCAAACACAAGATACAGGAAGACACAGGCCATAGTCATAAGGAACTTCGAAGTTGAGCCTGCCGTGAGGCCTGAAATTTACCACAAACCACTTCTTTTAGAGAGGTGAAGGTCACTAATAGAATCGTAGAATCTTAGATGTTGAGCACAGCCTCTATTTTATATGAGAATTAAGTTCAAGCTCTATGAGCTGTTTGACCTTGAGCCGGTCATGTGACCTGTCTGACTCTCAATAAAATGTGATAAGGAAATCTACTCTGCCTGCACCAAATTATCCCATGTAAATTGATATGCTTTGTAGCTTCGAAAGTGCTATGCACATTTTGGTTATAAAGTTAATGAAGGCACAGCATTATTCACAATAGCCAAATAGTGGAAACAACCCAAATGGGCAAACAAAATGTGATAAATGAATACAATGAAATATGATTCAGCCTAAAAAAAGAATGGAATTCTGATGCATAAATGAACCTTGAAAATGTTATGCTAAGTGAAATAGGCCAGAAACAGAAAGACAAATGTATGATTCCACCTATATAAGTTCCTAGAATAGTCAAATTCATAGAGACAAAGTACAATAGCAGTTACCAGGGGGAAAGGGGGTGCTGTTTAATGGGTACAGAGTTTCAGACAGGAGACCTTGGCACTGCTGACCAGTCCACCTCCTCTCCCCACCACCACACCAAGAGCAAAACAGCAGCCTAGTGGGTCTTCATTCCCATTTTTCATTTCAGTTAAAATGATGGAAAAGTTGTGGAGATGGATGGTGGTAATGGTTGCATAACAATGTGAATGTACTTAAAGCCTCTGAAATACACTTAAAAATGATTAAAATGGTAAATATTATGTGTGAAAGTGAAAGTCGCTCAGTCGTGTCCAACTCTATGACCCCATGGACTGTACAGGCCAGAATTCTCCCGGCCAGATTACTGGAGTGGGTAGTCGTTCCCTTCTCCAGGGGATCTTCCCAACCGAGAAGGGATCCAATCCAGGCCTCCCCAGGCAGATTCTTTACCAGCTGAGCCACAAGGGAAGCCCAAGAAAACTAGAGTGGGCAGCCTATCCCTTCTCCAGAGGATCTTCCAGACCCAGAAATCAAACTGGGGTCCCCTGCTTTGCAGGTGGATTCTTTACCAGCTGAGCTACCAGGGAAGCTCAAATATTATGTCTATTTTACCACAATTAAAAAAATAATGAGCTAAGACCTCAAAGAGATTAGGATGATATATCCTAGCTTGTGGCCTGGGTAGGATCAGAAGAATAATAGTAAGTGTTTATTCATCCATACTGTGTGCTATGCATTTTGCATTGTTATTTCATTTAATCCCCGATAAACCTACAAAGGCTTCATTATTGTTCCCACTTTGTAAATGATTAAACTGAAGCTCAGCAAGTTTAAATGTCCATACCCTTTAGGTCTTGCTTTAGGCAGCAAGTAAGAGAAGATTTAATTCAAAACAATGAGAAGACTTGTTATCTGTCTTAAGTTAAAGTGGAGCATAGCCTTCCCTGGTGATCCAGTGGTTAGGACTGGGTGCTTTCACTTTCAAGAGCCTGGGTTCAGTCCCTGGTTGGGAAGCTAAGATCCTGCAAGCCATGCAGGATGTGGTGGGTTAATTCTGCATCTCTCAAGGAGGACTCAGTTTCTTCCTTTTTATAAATTAAATTTATTTTTTATTAGGTATGCTAAACACTCACATAAAAAAGGAAAATGAAATGAAGAGTTATATACTTACCACCCAGTTCAATCACATCTTACTATTATCATATTTACCCCAGATGCTTTCCTCTTCCATTTAAAAAAATTGCAGATACAGTTAAGGCCTCTTGTGGACCCTCCCAAACCCCCTCCTCAACCTCCCACCTTCCCCATAGGAACCACTGTCATGAGTATAGTGTATATCAATCCATACATAGCTGTATGCTTTTGCTAACATATTTATGTATCCATAAAGATTATATTGTTTTGCAGATTTCTCAACTTTTTGGTGTACTATCATATATTTCCTTTTGAAATTTGTTTCTTTAACTCAATCTTATATTTTGGGGTTAACTCATATGGATACATGTGGCTCTCGTTCATTGGTATCAATTTCTTTATAGTGTTCCATTACCTGAACTTACCCACAATTCAGCCCTTCTCCTCTTGATGGATGCTTTTTATTATTACAAATACTGCTACACTGTACATTCTGGGTTATGATGTCTCCCTGTACTCATGTATGGATGTGTCTCTAGTGTATTTTCTCAGACATGGAATTTGTAGGCCCAAGGATGTGAATATCTTCAACTTCCTAGACGTTGCTGCATTGCTCTCCCAACCAGCTCTGCCACTTAAGCTCATACCAAGCAGTCCTGAGCATACTGTTAACACCCTACTGTGAATTAGTACATTATGTCACTTTCCTTTGGTGTCAGCTGGGAGCTGAGCAGTTTTAATTGACTCTAAAATGCTTTTGTCCTGCAGAATTTTGTGGGCTGGAAGATCCGTGAGCTGGGGGTCTTGGCAATGCAGCACATTCCACGCCCTCCCTATCACACCAAGAGCAAAACAGCAGCCCAGTTCAGTTCTGAACTGTCATCTCTGCCTTCCAATGTGCGGGGTGTGGGTTCAATCCTTTGGGGAGCTAAGAACCTACATATCTCGCAGCCAAAACACCGAAACATAAAACAGAAGCAATATTGTAATGAATTCAATAAGGACTTTAGAAATGGTCTATATCAAAAAAGAAAAAACTTGAAAAAGAATGTTTCAGAGCCTGTTGCCTGCACACAATAGGTCTACACTAAAAGCAGGCTCTGTTCTTCCTTCCCTCTTCCCTGTTCCCCAATCTGTTTGGATGGTAAACCAATGGTTCTTTGGTTGAAAACAACAGACGTTGACGGGGGCTAACTTAAAGGGGAAAAGGCATTGGGAGTTTACTGTGTAATTAAAGCAAAAGAAAACAATGAAATCAGCCTTGAGAAGGATCAGAACCAGAGAGCACAGGGGTGATCTGGAGCTCAGTGGTTTGGAATGCTGGCCTCGGAATAGTCATCAGCTTCCCATCAGTTTGTCCCCCTGCACAAGATTCCCCAGAGAGAGCATCTGATTGGCCAAGCTTGGGTCAGACGCCCATCCTCGGCTGTAGGGCACTGGGATGGACAATTTCTCCTGCACGTGTGGAATGGGAAGATGCAGTTCCCCAAAGAAAAGAGAGAAGAGAGGCTGGCTGGGAAAAACAGCAGGTATTAGACTCCACAGATGGAATTTCTGACACAGATGAAGACCAACTCTAGAATGTTCTTTGAATTTAAAGTAGAGGCAGGGCTTCAACCTTGGAATGGCCAAGATAAAGCCAGAGCTTACATTTGCTATAGTCATGGATCCCAAGGCACAAGAAGAGTGAGAAGAGAGCAAAAGAACTAGAGGGCTGCTGGATATGGAGTCAAAAAGTTCAGGTTCAAATCCCAGCTCTGCTACTTACTAAATGAGAATTGGGCATGTCACTTTACCTCTTTGGACCTTACTCTTTTCCTCTACAAAATGGGACTTGTCCTCACAAGGATAAGACAGGCAGACACACACACACGCAGACGCACACACACACACTCACTCTTTGGAACCTGACCTACATTTGCAGCATCTTGAATTATATCATTATTGCTGATTTTACTTACTGTTGAGAATGTCACCCAGGAATGAGGGATACTCACCTTCAGTCTGGAGAAGGCAATGGCACCCCACTCCAGTACTCTTGCCTGGAAAATCCCATGGACGGAGGAGCCTGGTAGGCTGCAGTCCATGGGGTCGCTAAGAGTCAGACACAACTGAGCGACTTCACTTTCACTTTTCACTTTCATGCACTGGAGAAGGAAACGGCAACCCACTCCAGTGTTCTTGCCTGGAGAATCCCAGGGACGGGGGAGACTGGTGGGCTGCCGTCTATGGGGTCGCACAGAGTCGGACACGACCGAAGCAACTTAGCAGCAGCAGCAGCAGCACCTTCAGCTGGGCTATTTGGGAAAGTGTTTTATAGGGGTTCAAGGTCAATCAGTAGCAGATCACAGTGTTATGTTAGAACTATTAGAAGCCTGGTTGCGTTTGTGAGCCAGTGTGGGGGAGTAGGAAGAATCAGTCTAACTAGAAGAGTCTCCCTTCCTTCTGTCTCAAAGCCCTTGGCTTATAGCAGGGGATCATCACCTTTCTTGTGGCACAGCCCCTTTGGTAGTCTCGTGAAGATGATGGCCCCTTCTCAGAATGATGTTTTTAAAGAGGTAAACTAAAATACAGAGGACTATAAAGGAAATGAATTATACCAATATATAGTTATAAAAGTTATTTTTAATGTATGTAATATAATCAATGTTTCCTTATTCAAACTTTTGATAACAAAATCTAGCATAATAACTGCAAGAATTTTGAAATGCATGATGAGTATAAATTGTATCTTGAGACACTTGCAAGGAATAGCAATGTACTAAGAAAATATCTATGGTCTGTATTAATGACAAAGTCACAGATCTTGTTAGTATCACTGAGGTTTATTGCCTGCACTCATAATCAAACGAAATGTTAGATTTCAGACAGAAGTTAGTGATAATCAAGATGTAATTTTTAAAAATCTCATTGAAATTCAAATCCCAATTTCCACCCACAGATCCAGTGAAAGAATTTCCTGGGCTTATAGAGACATAGGATGAGTCAGCAGCCAGCCTCTCTCCTGTCAGCAGGTTCAGGCCACAGGACCGGCTCCCATTCAGAGTGTGCAGTGGGGCTGGTACCTGTTCTTCCTGAAGACTTGTCTTCTCCAGCTCTCCAAGCTCTTGTTACGTCCCCAAGAACCTGGGCTTGAAGACCCTCTGGGATGCGGAGGGCCTTGACCAGTCTTGGGCTGACCCCAGGTTCTAGCCCAGGACTCTGACCACTGTTGAGCAGCCATGCGCTAATTCATCCCATAGGGTAAGAGTGTGAGAGGCTGGAATAGGACTTTTTCTTAAAGTTCTATTAATTTTTAATTAATCAATTTATTTTAATTAGAGGCTAATAACTTTACAATATTGTAGTAGTTTTTGCCATACATTGACATGAATCAGCCATGGGTATATATGTGTCCCCCATCCTGAACCCCCCCTCCCACCTCCCTCCCAATCTCACCCCTCAGGGTTGTCCCAGTGCACCAGCCCTGAGCGACCTGTCTCATGCATTGAACCTGGACTGGTGATCTGTTTCACATATGGTGATATACATGTCTCAATGCTATTCTCTCAAATCATCCCACCCTCACCTTCTCCCACAGAGTCCAAAAGTCTGTTCTTTATATCTGTGTCTCTTTTGCTGTCTCGCATATAGGGTCATCGTTACCATCTTTTTAAATTCCATATATATATGCTACTATACTGTATTGGTGTTTTTCTTTTTGACTTACTTCACTCTGTATAATAGGCTCCAGGTTTATCCATCTCATTAGAGCTGATTCAAATGCATTCTTTTTAATAGCTGAGCAATATTCCATTGTGTATATGTACCACAGCTTTCTTATCCATTCGTCTGCCAATGGACATCTAGGTTGCTTCCATGTCCTGGCTATTGTAAACAGTGCTGTGATGAACATTGGGGTACACGTGTGTCTTTCAATTCTGGTTTCCTTGGTGTGTATGCCCTGCAGTGGGATTGCTGGATCTTATGGCAGTTCTTTTCCAGTTTTTTAAGGAATCTCCACACTGTTCTCCACAGTGGCTGTACTAATTTGCATTCCCACCAACAGTGTAAGAGGATTCCCTTTTCTCCACACCCTCTCCAGCATTTATTGTTTGTAGACTTTTTGATAGCAGCCATTCTGACTAGCATGAGCTGGTACCTCATTGTGGTTTTGATTTGCATTTCTCTGATAATGAGTTATGTGGAGCATCTTTTCATGTGTTTGTTAGCCATCTGTATGTCTTCTTTGGAGAAATGTCTGTTTAGTTCTTTGGCCCATTTTTTGATTGGGTCGTTTATTTTTCTGGAATTGAGCTGCATGAGCTGCTTGTATATTTTTGAAATTAATTCTTTGTCAGTTGCTTCATTTGCTATTATCTTCTCCCATTCTGAAGGCTGTCTTTTCACCTTGCTCCTAGTTTCCTTTGTTGTGCAAAAGCTTTTAAGTTTAATTAGGTCCCATTTGTTTATTTTTGCTTTTATTTCCATTACTCTGGGAAGTGGGTCATAGAGGATCCTGCTGTAATTTATGTCAGAGTGTTTTGCCTATGTTTTCCTCTAGGAGTTTTATAGTCTCAGGTTAATTTTTTTTATTGGGAAGATTTTTCTTATTTTAAAAGTCAGAATACCCAAGAAAGAAAATATAGAAAACAGAAAAGCAAACAAAATCCCCCCAGCTCCTCACAATAACTCTACTCGGATCTAGCCACTAGGAATATTTTAGAATTTTCAACAGATACAAAAATAACCTCATGCTGTCATAATGTTTTATTATATTTTTAAAATTCAATAATATGCATACTTTTCCATATCAACAAATACTCTTTGCTGATATAACTTAAAAATTTTTTTTTTATTTGGCTACTCTGGGTTTTAGTTGTGGCACACGGAATCTTGTAGTTGCAACGTGTGGGATCTAATTGCCTGACCAGGGATTGAACTTGGGTCTACTGCATTGGGAGCACAGAATCCTAGCCACTGGACCACAGGGGAGCTCCTGACATAACCTTTAATGCCTGAAAAACACTTCATTGTTTGGAAATAACATAATGTTATTTATCATACTCTATGAATGTTTAACATTAAAATTAAAGCATCCAAGTTTTAAACTCTTACAGTTGGCACCATTGTGAAAATTCTTTTACATCTTGGATTTCTTTTTCAATTGTTTCCCCAGATAAATTCTTGGATAGTATTTCTGAGTCAAAGTGAAGAAATAACTTTGCAATAAACTGCCCATCTGCTCTTCTCAAGTTTATTCTAATTTGCGTTCCCATCCAGGAGTGTGTGCATTGCATTTCTGCACATCCATGCCCACCCTAGGCATTTAAAACCTTTTTCATCTTAGCTAATTAGAGAATTCAAAAAATAGTATCTCTCCTTAATTTAAAACGTTTGATTGATTATGAGGTTGAGTGTATATTAATATGTTTATTGGTAATTTGTTACTTCTTGTGTGAATTGCCTATTCAACTCTGTCTCTTATCTACTTGAATACTCACCTTCTAACTGGTTTGAAAAAAGTCAGTAAAAAGGATATTACCTCCTCATCTGTCACATACACTACAAATATCTTTCCCTGATTTACCTTTTGGGCTTCCCTAATGGCTCAGCGGGTAAAAAAATCTGCCTGCAGTGCAGGAGATGCAGGAGATGTGGGTTCAATCCCTGGGTCGGGAATGTTCCCTAGAAGATGGCATGGCAACCCACTCTAGTATTCTTGCCTGGAAAATCCCCAGGGACAGAGGAGCCTGGCAGGCTACAGTTCATGGGTAGCAAAGAGTCAGACATGACTGAGCGACTAACACTTTCACACAGAAGCTGGAAAGGCAAGGAAATGGATTTTCCTAAATAAAGTTGGTTTGATTGAACTCTTTCTTTGGGAAATTTCCTTTAAAGCTGAGGCATTTCCCCCTAGGTATCACTGGAAAGTTCCCAAGGGCCTCTTTCCCTACCTTCTCAGGCTGATTGGCTCCAGGCCAGGCAAGAGGTCGAGAAAAAGATGTGGTGGCTCTGGAATAGGTCTGCCCCTCCCATCCTCAGCTTGTCTGTGGTTTCTGCACAGCTTCCTGATCCTTCAGGGTAGGAGGAGGGCAGACAGTGGTGATGGGTGTAGGGGAGACTCCTTTTCAGCTTCATTGTGAGGAGCATGACTTACAGATGCTTGACTCCCCAGGGCTAGGCCTGGGGTTAATCAAGGGGTATAGGAAAGGATACCAGGAAAGGGGTTTCTCTGGTAGCTCAGTTGGTAAAGAATCCGTCTGAAATGCAGGAGACCAGGGTTCGATCCCCGGATCAGGAAGATCCTCTGGAGAAGGAAATGGCAACCCACTCCAGTACTCTTGCCTGGGAATTCCCATGGGCAGAGGAGCCTGGCAGTTTACAGTCCATGGGGTTGCAAGAGTCAGACATGACTTAGCAACTAGACCACAGCCACATAGGAATAGAAGGAAGGGGATCTTGCCAAAGCACCGTGGAGCTCCCAGGAAACTGTGCGGCTGGAGGTCTCCAGACTTGAGGAGAGATGGGGGGTTCTGGCTTGGATTATGACAGACTGTATTTGAATCTTGGCTCTGCACTTTTACCCCAAATGCTTTGGGGGAAGTGACTTAATCACTCTGAGCCTTTACTTCCTCATGGTAAATTGGGAATACCACTTTAATAACGGGTTGCTGTGAGCACTGAAAGAGGTGATACACTGAAAGAGACTGGCAACTCAGGTGTCAACTGTAATAACCAGCAGTGTCTGCTCAGAGCGCTGTGTTGACAGGGTCAGTCAGAAAGGTGCTGGGACCAACCAACAGAGTCTGCATGAGGTGAGATGTGAGGAAAGGGGATGGGGGGCAGGGCTGGTGCATGTATGGTGTTAAATAAATAACTAAGAACTTCCTTTCCTCCTTTCTGGGAGGCCATCTTCCCTACTTGTCACTCCCTTACCTATAAGTGCCTGGATGTCCCCTGTCCTCTGACCCCAGCCACAAACCCATGGAGCCACTGTAGGTCTGCAGTTCGAAACCCAAAGGAGGCTGGATTCCTATTTGCAGAAATCTCCCTCCTGTTTTTGCCCCAGGAGGCACATAACTAATAGCCTCGGGGGGCTGACTTCAGATTGGGAAATGTGTCTAAATGTACAATTTTGAAAAAAAAAAAAAACAAACTCTCTACTTAGCAAATGACTGCAAGTTTACATGCTAAAATATTAACGGTGACATTATATGCATATTTTACCTAAATAAACACTGTGTGTGTTCATTATATACATATATACATAAGCAGAACTTATATGAATGAAGTAGAACTTCATTTCCTTTTTGTACATTAATGTATTTCACATTGAACATTTATTATATTTTTTATGAAAAGCAAAATCCCATTGAACAATACACTTTTCCTTGAATAATTGTGTCCATGTTGCTTTTTCTTTAAAGTACTGAAATCTATATGGGCAGATGGATCAAAGTATAGCTTGAACAGTTCAAATGTCTTGCGCTCTCCCCTTATTCATTTTGATCCTTACTCATCTGGGTGCTTTTGAGAATCCCTAGTCCCTGAGTAAGGAAGATCCCCTGGAGGAGGGCATGGCAACCCACACCAGTATTCTTGTCTGGAGACTCTCATGGACAGAGGGGCCTAGTGGGCTACAGGCAATAGGGTCACAGAGAGTTAGACAGGACAGAAGCAACTGAGCATGCACAGGCTAGAACCCCCAAAGAGTTCAACTCAATATCTCTCCCCTCAACTCAATACCATGTTCAGAGCTCCGTGAGTCCTAGCTCTGTGCCAGGGGCGGGGGGATCACACTAAATATGGATGATCTCCATCCTCCAGTGGTTGGGCAAATGAAGAAAGGAGATAAATGCTTTTCAGTGACTTGCATTCAGAGATGAAAGAATTATACACAGGTGGGAGAGGTAGAAGGAGGCTTCGCAGCAGGCAGTGGGGTCACCCCTAGCTGTAACTGGGGCCCCTGCAGGGTCCTCTCGAGCTTGGTCGAGGCTTGGGGTCCCTAGGTGTTCTGTGGAGCTCTCTGAAAGGGGGCCTCTTCCCTGCTGATTCTGAGGGCAGAGCTGTTGAGAGCTGGGTCTGTGGGGCAGTTGTTCTGGGGAGCAGCCACTAGGACAGGCTCCTGTTGGCATATTCCCCACAGCTTCCTGGGGCCTGGCAGGAGCACTGCCCCTGGGGAGCCCTCCCCTGCAGATTGAGAGCTGCTCCTAGCCCAGAGAAAGAGTGAAGTCACTGTCTTCAGACCTCAGAGAGAGGCAGGCTTGGTAAGCTGACTCCCAGAAGTGGAGAGTGTTCCTGGCAGTTCCCCTGTGGACTCAGGCTGCAGCAGTCCTTGCTGCTCCTGGCTTCTGGCTAGGAGATCAGAGAGGCAAAGCTAGGGCATGGAGTGGGCTCAGGGATTGGGTTCTAGGCCTGACTCTGCCACTAATTCTCTGGGCAAGCCTTGTTACTTAGTACATGCCAGACACTGTGTGAGATATTTTATGCATATTTTTAAAAAGTATTTTCATTCTTTTACTACTGAAGAAATTGAGACCCAGAGAGGCTCCATAAATTACTCAAAGTCACACAGGTGGAATTTCTCTCCAGTTCTCTCTGGCTCCAAAGCTGGTGCTTTTCCTCCTGCACTGCATCTGCCTCTGGATTCCCCATCTCTTCCTCATCCTATAAAAAGGCTGAATTTGATGAAGGGAGGGGGACAGGAAGGAAGTGCTTCACTAAACAAGCCAATCTGTGCCTCTCACCCACCCAGGGGCTTACTGTCATTGCCATCAGAGCCACTGTGCCCGGGGAGTTCCCTACCAAGGTTGGGTTTGCACCAAGGCGTCTGATCTCTGGGGTCTGAGTCCAGAGCAGCCCTGATCTCAGCGAGGTAGCAGAGAATGGTGGCATGAAGCGAGATCTTAATTCCCTACCCAGGAATTGAACCTGTGTAGCCTGCATGAAAACTAAGAATCCTAGCCACCGAACTAGCAAGTGCTAGAGGCTAGAAGCTAATTTTCCCTGGCTCTTTGTCCTCAGTCAAAAATGCATTTATCACAGGTACAGAAACTGTAAATGTAGGTACAAAGTTTATCATTAGAGACACAGCACAGCGACAAGTGGGAGAGCACATAGAGAAATAGTTCGTTTAGTTGAGAGAGAAGCAAGGCAGAGAGGCACACCTATAAAGAGAGGGTGGTGGGTGTCCCCCCTAGTCAGGAGGAGCACAAGAAAGAGGGGGTTAAGTCATTTACATAGATCAGTTCTTCCAGGTCTTTGTCTTCCTTGAGGCCAATTATCTGGTTTCTTTTTCCACACTTGACTTACCCTGGGACCCTCCCATGAGATGCGCACACACCCCTCAGCCAAGATGGGTCTTAAAGTGAAGGCTTCTGGGAGGAACAAGACTCATTATGGCCTTGCATCATCTCCTTTTTACTCCAACGAGCTTTTCTGTGTATGTGTAGTGTCTCCCTTATCCTTTACTCAGACATGATTTTTGCCCCTTTGTCCTTGCCATGATTATTCCCTTGAGATGTTTACAAGAGACAAACACTGGCTATCTACCCTGTTTCTGTTGTTACTCCCATTTCCAAGAGCAAACCAGGGGCTGGTTGTAAATTCCTCAGCTGGAGCCCACTTATCTCTTGCCTCAGGAAATGCAAACAGGAGGCTGGCTGATTGTAAATGTCCAACCTGGAGCCCATCTATCTCCTACCTCAGTCCCATCTGGTGACCTCAGATACCCCTTCCCATCCCCTCACAGTGGCCCCAGTCCACACAATGGAAGCTGCTTTCCTTTCCTTTTCTTTTCCCTTCCTTCTTTCCTTCTCTTTGCACAGCCGCAGCCTGAAAATCAACTTGAGGAAAATACAAACAGATTACTCCAGAGAAGACCCCAATCTCAGGAGAAGCTGAGGCTGGGGCCTACTTTCTGCAAACTTTCAGGGACTCTGTAGGATCTACCTTTCTCCATCTGAAGCTCCCCAAATCCAGGCTCCTTCTCTCCCTGCCACCCTTTGCGGAGTGAAGACCCCAGTGCCCTGTCTCCTCTGCTTGGCTGGGGGATGCTGCCCCTTAGGATTCTGAGCTCGAGCTGTGGTTCCACAGCCCTTTCCTATTCATGACTTCACCCACAGCCCTGCTTCATGGGGGCAGGAGAAAGGGGTAAGTAGGCACGTAATTCCATGGCCATTTGACAGATGAGAAAACTGAGACCATACAAGTAGGAGGCGCGCCTTCCACCTCCGAGTTTCTGCTCTTCACTCCTGATTCAGTCATTCTGTGCTCCTTTCTTCACCCTCTATGGAGTTTTCTGATGAAGCTGAAATGCAGAGTCTGGAACGCAGGCTGTCTCCCTGAGTTTCCTAGGTTTGTGCCAGTAGCTCCCAGGCTGCCCCTTCTACAGGAGTTGGACTTATCCTCTGCTCCATTCCTGCTGACAAGAACCCCCTGAGAGCTTTGTTTGTCCCCCAGAAGAAACTGGAAACCTGCTGGCCTGCTAAAGGCTCCATCGGAAAATACTTCCCAACCACCTGCCCTGGTCTCTGTCCACCCAAAAGTGGAAATGACACCCCACTACCACCCAGGATCAGACATGGGAGGCTGGCAGCAGGACTCTGCAGCAGCCCCGGGATCATGTGAATCAGGGGAACCAAACACTTGTGTTCTCCTTCCAGATAAGATAAAAGTTTCGTTTTGTTCTCATTGGGGAGGGAGCTGATCTTGCCAGGTGCCAAAAATGCTAATGAGGTCCCAAGAGAGAGCCTGCCGGGAGGACAGAGCACTGAACCTGGACTTGCACAGGGCTGGGCTGATTCCCAGAGGTGTGACTTTGGGCAAATCAAGTTGCCTCTCTGAGCCTGCCTTAGAGGGTTGTTTGGAAGGAGTGATGAGGCAACACTGCAGTACATATGGCCTTACAAAGATGCTCATGACATACTGGTATGAAAAAGCAGGTTACCAAAAGATGTGTACAGTAGGCCCTCATAACTGTGAAACACAGAAAAACAGTGGAGCGCTGTATACAATGCTGGTAGTGCTTGTTCTGGGTGATGGGACCATGGATGTTTTATAATTTTCCCTATTTATGTCTTCTAATTCTTTTCCTAGAGTGGGCATGTGTTCTATATCTACCAGCTATTTCCACAATAATACTGCAAAAGAGATCAGTCCCAAAACTCGGTAGGCTTATAACACAAGGATTCATTCTCACACTCGCGGATCAGCAGGTCGACCGCCATTTGACGGATGGAGATGGGGTTTGGCAGGGCTGCTCTGTCTCAGGCTGCAGGTCACCTGGGCCTGCTTCTCTCTGCAGGTTGGAATGAGGGCTGCTCACCTATGCTCATTTTGGGACTCTGGCTTAAGGGACAGCAGTTATTCTGGACTTGCCTCTCCTTCCAGGTCACCAGCGCCTATGACACAAGCCAAACCACAGAGCATATACAAAGCCTCTGCTTACATGATTTCAACAATATGTCACTGGCTAAAGCAGACCACACAGCAAAGCTCACCATCAGTGGGGAGGGAAAGCGTATGCCACCACAGTAGGAATGGGAGGAGAATGAACATATGTTGAATTTTGTATTTGTTCAGTTGCTCAGTCGTGTCCGACTCTTTGTGACCCCATGGACTGCAGCACACCAGAATTCCCTGTCCTTCACCATCTCCCAGAGCTTGCTAGAACTCATGTCCATTGATTCGATGATGCCATCCAACTACCTCATCCTCTGTCATCCCCTTCTCCTCCTGCCTTCAATCTTTCCCAGCATCAGGGTCTTTTCTAATGAGTTAACTCTTTGCATCAGGTGGCCAAAGCATTGGAGCTTCAGCTTCAGCATCAGTCCATCCAATGAATATTCAGGACTGATTTCCTTTATGATTGACTGGTTTGATCTCCTTGCTGTCCAAAGGACTCTCAAGAGTCTTTTCCAACACCACAGTTCAAAAGCATCAATTCTTCAGTGCTCAGCCTTCTTTATGGTCCAACTCTCACATCCATACATAACTATGGAAAAATCGTAGTTTTGACTCTATGGACCTTTGTCAGCAAAGTGATGTCTCTGCTTTTTAATATGCTGTCTAGGTTGATAATAGCTTTTTTCGCAAGGAGCAGGCATCTTTTAATTCCATGGCTACAGTCACTATCCGCAGTGATTTTGAAGCCCAAGAAAATAAAATCTGTCACCATTTCCATTGTTTCCCCATCTATTTGCCATGAAGTGATGGGCTCAGATTCCATGATCCTCATTTTTTGAATGTTGAGTTTTAAGCCAACTTTTTCACTCTCCTCTTTTACCTTCATCAAGAGGCTCTTTAGTTCTTCTTCGCTTTCTGTGGTGGTGTCATCTGCATATCTGAGGTTTTTGATATCTCTCCCAGCAATCTTGATTCCAGCTTGTGCTTCATCCAGCTGAATAGTAATCTAAATATATTACTTATATAATAAAACTGAAGAATGATGTGCTTTGTGTATTGGAGTGGGGTGCCATTGCCTTCTCTGATGTGTTCCTATTATCCACTAAAAAAGAATCCTAAGGGGCGGAGATGGTGAGGGACAGAGGAGCCTGATGTGCTGCAGTCCATGGGGTCACAAAGAGTTGGACACAACAGAGAGATTGAACAAGACAGGAACAAAAGTTAAACAGATAGGCTGACCTCTGCCTTCACCCTCTCTGATCTTCTAAGATAAGTGGCCAGTACTGTTTCGGCTTTCTACAGTGCCACACAAGAAGGTGGCCACACAGATTCATGGGCATTTATAGCCAAAGGCCCTCTTTGATTGTTCCCACCCAGATCTGCCTGAATCCACTTCTAGTTGAATTCCTTTCTTTTGGTTTCTCTCAGTTCATTTAGTCATTCATTCAAGGTATATTTATTGAGTACTTACTATGTGCTGGCACTCCTCTAGCAATGGGGTTATTTTTTTTTAACTTTTTATTTCATAATCAGTATAGCTGGTTAAGAATATTGTGATAGTTTCAGGTGGACAGCAAAGGGACTCAGCCATGCATATACAAGTATACTTTCTCCCCCATGGGGTTATTTTGGTGAACAAGGCAAGTGTTGATAAACAAGGAAATTTCTCTAGGGTCTCCTTTCTAGTGGGGAGGTGGGACAGACACCAAGCGTTGGGGGGAAATGCTAGTGAAGTTGACAATACCAAGTAGTGTGACTGCTCAGCACTAAGGAAATAGGGCAGTACACCAGAAATGGATAGGACAGAGGACAGCTGTTTCAGATGGTGTGGTCAGGGAAGTCTTGCTTGGGGAGGTGCTGTTGGAAATTATTGGAAGATGCCTTTTGGGACCTGACCTTTTTTAACCTGAGCTCTTCAGGCCTTGACTCTGAGTCCCACTCAAGAATTTGGCTTGGCTTCTTCCCACCAGCTCACTCTTCACTTTGGCCTACCTTGAGGAGCTTTCTTTCCTAGTTGAATTTCAAAACCCAACCCAGTTTCCCAGAGTTGGCTGGTGTCCTAGTCAGCTTAACTAGTCCTCAACAAAGAGGAGACCCACAAAATCCTATTAGATCAAGCCAACTACTGTTGGCTATTGTTCACCAAACTAGTAGGCATTTATTGAATATTTTCTATAAACTGAACCAATAGGCATTTATGGAGCACCTATTGTATGCCAAATCAAGTCATTTACTAAGTTCTTACCGCATAACCAAGCCAACAAGTATTTATTTACTGTATGCCTGGAACTGAGGAGAACACAAAGGTTCTAGCTATTTCTAAGAAGCTGCAATTGAGTTATAGGGGCAAATGTGACACAAATGTAGCTGTAAAAGGCAGGGCTTCATAGAATAAGTATTATGCTGCACGGGAATTCCCTGGTGGTCCAGTGGTGAGGACTTTTTGCATAGAACAAGCTCAAAGCCCTTTGGGACCCAAGAGGTGCGCCTAGAGATCAGCATGGATTGAGGCAGCCACAGAAGGCTTCACGGAGGAGGTGGGATTTAAAGGTCAGATAGGACTGAGATAGAAAAGACAGGTAGAAACTGGGCCTGGGCAGCATGGCTCCTGGGGAGTCCGTGCTTGGGAACTGTGGAATATGATTCTGGGTATTGATTATGCGGGCCTGGTGCCCTCTCCATTCTGGTTTGTCAGCATTCTGGTAACAGCCAGCTCCTCCATGTCCCCTGTTTCTTGTAGGTCACAGCTGGATTCCTTAGAATAGATAATAATTTGCCTGGGTGATCAAGGGCTGATGTCATCTGTCAGAATGGGCAGCCCTGCAGAAAAGTATTTGCGATACTCTGGGTAGATAAGAGCATAAGCCCACAAAGGCTGGGCTCAGAATGTCCACGTACAATGCAGTTCTAGTCCAGATGTCCTCCCATCTCCTAACACTGACGTCTTTTAACATGATCACATTTCTTTCCTCGGCCTGGAGCCCTGAGACAGCAGCCAGGGCCATCTAGAATTGATTAGATTTGAGGCATGGGCTCAATGATCTTTTACTAGATTTCTGGAAGCAGGAAGAATGACCTCATCATTTTTATTACTCTGATGGCTAATAACATAGTCTACTTTCCAAAAACCAGTCGGGAGAAAATCTGAACTTATAAAATGACCCCACTAAGGATAATCACTTTTTTTTTCCACACTAACAATATTTTCATTGTACCCACTCTGAATAGACTGGGACTGGTGGAAAAGGGAGAATAAGCCACAGATTCAGGATCCCTGTAGATAAGGGGCCCCTCCATCTCTTGTCTATAAGACTTGACTCAGTTTATGAAATAGTCCATCTGCAGAATTACTTCATATTTCATTTATTTGCAGGTTAAAGGGACTATGTAAAGCTCAAAAGTCTTTGAACATTGTCATTATAGAGAGAATTATTTAGACCTTGGGCAAAATAAGAACTGAAACTGAGGAGCAGATGTAAAACAGACTGGAAGATTCATTCTGAGGAGGAAATAAACCCGCACAGGCTTTCTCCTCCACTGGAGTCCCTGGGAGAAGTGAGAAGCAGCAGGTAGGCTCTCAGAGTTTCCTGCAGTTGCAGAATCAGCCCCCCTAGAAGGAAGTGAGTGGCAGCAGAAGGAGGGCTAAGGAGCCCTGTCATGTGCATGGTTAAAGAAAACCAGGCAGCCGGCTCTGGCTTCATCCTGTATACTTGCAAGTGTGTCATAGTAGGTGGCAGAGGAATGAGTATGAGCTGGCCTGAATCCAGCCAGCCACTCACCACTCAGCAGCTGTGGGGCCGTGCCGGCCTAGCTCTTTCGAGGCTTATTTATATGTGTAAAGGTTTATTAGGCCAACTCCTGTGTGCAAAATGGGGAGGAGCTAGGGAGGCTGGGAGAGCCATCAGACCTCAAAGCAGATCTGACCCCTGAGGGAAGGAAGGCAGGCCTGGTGGCAGAGTTTATTTTTATTTAAATATATATATTAATTTATGTTAATATTTGGAACATGGAACAACAGGCTGGTTCCAAATCGGAAAAGGAGTATGTCAAAGCTGTATACTCTTACCCTGCTTATTTAACTTATATGCAGAGTATATAATGTGAAATGCTAGGCTGGATGAAGCACAAGCTTGAATCAAGATTGCCGGCAGAAATATCAATAACCACAGATATACAGATGACATCACCTTTATGGCAGAAACCGAAGAGGAACTAAAGAGCCTCCTGATGAAAGTGAAAAAGGATAGTGAAAAAGTTGGCTTAAAATTCAACATTCAAAAAATGAAGATCATGGCATCTGGTTGCATCACTTCATGGCAAATAGATGGGGAATCAATGGAAACAGTGACAGACTTTATTTTCTTGGGGTCCCAAATCACTGCAGATGGTGACTGCAGCCAGTAAATTAAAAGTTGCTTGCTCCTTGGAAGAAAAGCTATGACCAACCTAGACAGCATATTAAAAAGCAGAGACATTCCTTTGCCAACAAATGTCCATCTAGTCAAGGCTATGGTTTTTCCAGTAGTCGTGTATGGATGTGAAAGTTGGACTATAAAGAAAGCTAAGCACTGAAGAATTGATGCTTTTGAACTGTGGTGTTGGAGAAGACTCTTGAGAGTCCCTTAGACTGCAAGGAAATCAAACCAGTCCATCCTAAAGGAGATCAGTCCTGAATATTCATTGGAAGGACTGATGCTGAAGCTGAACCTCCAATACTTTGGCCACCTGATGGCAAAGAACTGACTTATTGGAAAAGACCCTGATACTGAGAAACATTGAAGGCAGGAGAAGGGGACAACAGAGGATGAGATGGTTGGATGGCATCACCGACTCAATGAACATGAGTTTAAGCAAGCTCCGGGGGTTGGTGATGGACAGGGAAGCCTGGTGTGCTGCAGTCTATGAGGTCACAAAGAGTCAGATACAATTGAGCGACTGAACTGACTGATATATTAATTTATTTATTTAGCTGTATCAGGTCTTGGTTGTGGCATGAGGGGTCTTCGATCTCCATTGCAGCACACAAGATCTTCAGTTGCAGCATGTGAACTCTTAGTTGCAGCATGTGGGATCTAGTTCCCAGACCAGGGGTCAGATTCAGGCCCCCTGCATTGGGAGCATGGCGTCTTAGCCACTGAACCACCAGAGAAGTCCCATGGTGGGAGAGTTTAGGCTGCACTGCGGGTCTAAGGAAGGTCAATAATGCTGACTGGGGTCCTCATGTCAAAGCCCCACTTCAGAGGAGTCTCCCATCTTGCAGCTCTGTCTTGGTATCTCCAGAGGGAGCGGCTTGTGGGAAGTGTGTGGCCTCAGAGCAAATACCTTGGGCCTAGGATTCCTCAACCGCAAAAGGAGAGTTATTGAGAGATTTAAATGAAACAACATATTTAAAGTGGGATGGAATCAGGTGCCCAGTAAATGTTCAATGAACATCACCTCCCTCCACTCCCTTGTCCTACCGAGGCAAGTTCATCACAGCAACAAGACCTATCTTCCCACAGCCCTTCCATCAACTGTCCTTCCTCCCCTCCTCTCAGCCTACACACAGGAAGGCAGATGTGTGTGTCCCAAAGCCAGGGCCTGAGGGCTTGTGCTTGAGCAACCAGGCCCTTGAGCAGTGCTGATCAGGTCCTGGGGCGGGGAGGAGGGAGACTCCGAAAACCAAATGGCATTTTACTTAGGGGAGCTTACAGCGGAGTTGGAGCCACGAGTCACACCACCTCAGGAACACCCTCAGGGAAGACTCTCAGATAAGCTCTGCTATCAAGTACACTGGGCTGAGGTCCAGACCATCTGCCTCCCCAGGACTACGGGGTGTCTCCCCTCAAAGGGAGATGTCAGGGGTGGCTGTAAGGCAATCCCCAGCCCCTGACTTGCCCACAGCTGCCACCTCACCGTCATGATCCCGCCATGTTAGTCTCTCTGTTTGTCTCCCCAACACCACTGCCATGAAAAATTCCAGGCCTTTGTCCCCATTGGGGTCCTCTACCCATGGGGTCCTTCCCCTTGCCTCACCTTCCTCATGAAAGCCTTCATCCCAGTCCTGTTCCATTGTATTTTCTTCCAGGCAGCCTGAGGAGACCTACTCCTTTGGCTACCAGCTCCAGTTCCCCAGGCATGTAGCTCTGTGTCTCACTTTCTGTTTCTGAAACCAGGGGTAATGGTGACAGCACCACTCCAGCTAATTACAGTGCAGTAGTAAAAATTAAATGAGGTAATGATAAATGCACTTTATAAAGAGCTGTATAAGTGAGCCCTGTTGCTAATGATAGGTGTGTCCAACAGACACTGGTCTATGAATGTATAATATGGCAGGGTCGGAGTGGGGTGTGAGCCCACAGTGTGACAACATGGAAGGAGTGCTGGACGTAGGTACAAAAAACCTGTTTTCTGTCTTTGCTGCAGGGCTACACATCCCTGAGCTAACCCTTGTCCCCTCTGAGCCTCCGTTTCCTCCTTTGTACATAGATGTGGCCTCCAAGGGCCCTCCTGGCTGCCCTAGCTTGGCTCAAAGTCTCCTGCACTCCTCAGATGTCGCCTGAGTTCCAAAATGCTGCCCAGCTCCCAGGCTGGACAGCTCCCATGGTATTTCAGGAGGGCAGAGGCTCCCAGCTCTCAGCATCTGGACAGCACCTCAGCTGGGAGGATGAAGGCCCTGATGGACCTCAGGCCATGAGCTTCCAGGTGGGGTTGAGGATAACGGGGAGCCCCCTTCCGGAGGAAGAGGGTAGACACCAGCAACAGTGAGGAGTGTCAAGGCCTTAGAGGACAGGCGGGAGGGATCTGCACACACCATAGCCCCTGAGTGGAGGAACTAGGAGACAAAAAGTTTGGGGGATTTGCTTACAGTCTTTGAGGGCCAAGATCACCAAAATCAGAGTGTGGTATCTTGACTGGCCCCAGTCCAGACACAAGATATAGGAATCTCATTTGATGCTATGGAAAAGAACATTTTTCTGCTCTGATTGTTCAGAATCTAATTAGCAATCAAGGGCTCTATCCCACACACAGCAACTCTGGCATATCCTAGATGATGGGAACTTTTTTTTAAAGTCCTTTGGTGTGTCTTTGATGTTAGATCCAGTAATTGGCTCTTACGTTTTAAATGTCTGGCATTTCCACTGTGAGTCATAATTGTTCACTGACATACCTCATTTACTGCTTAATGCCATTTATAGACCCAAAAGATAAAAGGCATTGGATGAAATTTTTAAAAACGGCACTCCTTTAAACAGATTCTATACTGTATGCTTCCCCCCAGGTCTTTTGTTCATTTGTTTTTCGAGTGTTCATCTAGTGTCCCCTGCATGCTGGCTGGTGTTCTCTTTTTCACACTTATGGTTTCATTTAATCCTCATAATCACCCCATGAGGCAAAGATTGCTATTCTTTTTTCACAAGTGAGGAAAATACAACTCAGAAAGGTTAAGTGATTTGCCCAAGGCCACATCTGCCTACAATGCAGGAGACTCGGGTTTGATCCCTGGGTCAGGAAGATCCCCTGGAGAAGGGAATGGCTACCCACTCCAGTATTCTTGTCTGGAGAATTCCATACACAGAGGAGCCTGGCAGGCTACAGTCCATGGGGTTGCAAAGAGTCGGACACGACTGAGTGACTATCACTCATGCTTACTATGGGCTTCCCAGGTGGCACTAATGGTATAGAACCTGCCTGCCAGTGCAAGAGATGTAAGAGATATGGATTCGATCCCTGAATCAGGAAGATCCCCTAGAGGAGGCCACGGCAACCCACACTGGTATTCTTGCCTGGAGAATCCCATGGACAGAGGAGTCTGGCAGGTTATAGTCCAAGCTGTCGCAAAGAATTGGACATAGCTGAGCGACTAACCCTTTCACAGAGTAAGTGAATGAAGGAGGATTTCAACTTTGACCTTGAACTTCTAGTTGTATCGTATTGGCCTCTTCTCAACTCCTTAGCTCCCTCCCCTCTGATAGTTCCCATAGCTTGCCCCCTCCTACTTTGAAGTGGAGAATAATGAGGAGAGCCATGACTTGGTAGATGAGACACAAAAGGATATTGTTGACTATCAACTTCATTTTCCATGTATCTGTTCATTCTTTCCACACAGATCAATGAGAGCTAGATAAAAACAGAGACTTGATCTTAGCCCAGAAACCTAAAGTTCTTGGTCACCTATGAAATGCCAGGACACAGAGGAGCTCAGTAGAATCCCACTCCTACCTTGAATAAGAAAGGGGACTAAAAATGGGCACAAATAACTAGGATTCAAACAGGGGACAGCTGGTCCTATAGAAGAAGGCCTAAGGGAAAGAGAGAAAAATTTTACCAGAGAGAAATCAAGTCTGAACTTGAGGCAGCAAAAGAGAAAAAAAAGGTCACTGATTTAAAAAAGAAAACAACTCTGTTTCCACTAATCTCATAAACTTTAGTTTAAGATGTTTTGTATGTGACAAGATAGGGTATAAAACTATACACTTGGAAAGTAGGTAGGTGGGTAGGGAAACAGAGGCACTGGGTGTTGGCATCCATCAAATCCTCGGCATTCTTTCAGGCAAGGAGCTTGATGTCTTTTGGCCTTTGTTTCTTTAATCTGGAGGAGGGATATATTTCCTGTCTCTCAGGACATTGTAAATAGAGGACATGGGAGAGTAGGTGCAAAGCCCTTGGGACAGTTCCTGGCATATGGCAGCTGCTTGAAAATTGTCATTTCAATTCTATGAGTTACGTTGGAGTAGTTGGTCTGGAGCAGAGAGGGCCCAAAATTTGGATCAAAAGAAGGCCCTCTGGGACTTGAGGTTAATATAACATAGGTATGAACCTTTGCAAAGACACTCTTTTTTTTTTTTATCATTTTTTTAAAAATTATTTTTAATTGGAGGATAATTGCTTTACAATGTTGTGTTGGCTTAGATATACATATGTCCCCTCCTTCTTGAACCTCCCTCCCACCTCCCACACATATCCCACCCCTCTAGGTTGTTACAGAGCACTAGGTTGAGCTCCCTGTGTTACACAGCGACTTCCCACTTGCTACCTGTTTTACATATGGTAATGTATATGTTACAGTGCTTCTCTCTCAATTCATCCCACCCTCTCCTTCCTCCACTGTGTCCACAAGTCTGTTCTCTATGTCTGCATCTCTATTCCTCCCCTGCAAATACCATTACCATTATGCTAGATTCCATATACATGTGTTAATATATGATGCTTATTTTTCTCTTTCTAACTTAACTTTACTCTGTATAACAGGCTCTAGGTTCATCCACCTCCCTACAACTAACAAATTCATTCTTGTTTATGGCTGAGTAATATTCCATTGTATATATGTACCACAACTTCTTTATCTATTCATCTGTCAATGAACATCTAGGTTGCTTCCATGTCCTGGCTATAGATACACTCTTTTTTCTAATGTGCTGATGAGATGTCCACATCCCATCAGGAAGGTGATATAAATGGAAGTGAGATGAGCCCTTATTTGAGAAGTATAATAGATTATTCATGTGCCAATGGCAAATGGCTAAAGATGATTGCAAAAAGAGAGTGGTAGCCTGCATTAATGAAGGGTCCTTTACATGTTCTGGAGAAAAAGAAACATTATATGAGACTTCTGGTTGGGAATTTTAGGCTGAGGAAGGCCAGTACCATGGGAGACAGTATGATGGAGAGAAGCCTGGATTTGGAGCAAGGGGACCCAGGTTCAAATTGCAGCACCAACAAGCTTTGATACCTAGGCTAGTCACCAAGTGTCCTGTCTTCTTTATGCAGACAGTTGTCTTAGTACCTTCTCTGTTATGGAACTGTTGTCAGAACAAAGAGGTAGGTTCTTAAAAAAACTAAACCAAGAGTTACCATATGATCCAGTGATTCCAATCCTAGGTGTATATTCAAAATAATTGAATGGATATTTGTACACCCATGTTCATAGCATCATTGTATGTGTGTGTGCATGCTAAGTCGCTTCAGTTGTGTCTGACTCCCTGTGACCCCATGGGCTGTAGCCCACCAGGCTCCCCCGTTCATGGGATTCTCCAGGAAAGAGTACTGGAGTAGGTTGCTGTGCCCTTCTCCAGGAGCATCGTTATTTACAATAACTCAAAGGTCAAAACAACCCAGATGTCCATCAACAGATAAACGATTAAACAAATTTTGTACATACATATGATGGAATATTATTCAGTCTAAACAATGAATTAAATTCTGATACATGCTATAATATTGATGAGCCTTGAAAACAGTACGCTAGGTGAAATAAAGTGAAAGTATTAGTTGCTCAGTCATGTACAACTCTTTGCTACCCCGTGGTCTGTCCATGGAATTCTCCAGGCAAGAATACTGAAGTGGGTTGCCATTTCCTTCTCCAGGCGATCTTCTTGACCCAGGGATCAAATCCAGTTCTCCTGTATTGCAGGCAGATTCTTTACCACCTGAGCTACCAGAGAAACCCTAGGTGAAATAAGCCAGACACAAAAGAACAAATACTGTATGAATCCACTTATATGAGGTACCTAGAATAGTTAAATTCATAAAGAAAAAACAATAGCAGTTACCAGTGGCTGGGGCAGGGGAATGGAGAGTTATTATTTAATGAGTATAGAGTTTTAGGATAGGATGAGGCAAAAGTTTTGAAGATGGATGGTGGTAATGGTTGCACAACAATGTGAATGTACTTAATGCCATTAATGCCACTAAACCGTATACTCAAAAGTGGCTAAGGTGTTAAATTTCATGTTATATGTATTTTACCACAATAGAAAAAAGGATATGTTTTGTTGTTGTTGTTTTTAGAAAGAGGTAGTATAACGTAGAGGAAAGTGTTTTGCAGTCTGTAGAGCAATATGAACCAATTAGTTTTGGTGAGTTAGGCTGCCATATTTACATTTGTGTTAGAGCAACCCTCAAAATTGGGGTTCCCATTTAGGACTTCTACATCTGTTTTCCAATCTGCAAACCACCAAGAAGAGGAAGATACAAAGACAAAATAGCATCTGCTGAAAGAGTTGAAAGAGTTCCTCTAGGAAGTGAAAAACAAGAGTGGCGGGGTTGCTGTTTTTCCTAACGTGCTACAACGACTGAACCCTTTAAACAATAAGCATCTACATGTTTCACAAAAATCAACATAAGTTTGGTCTTATCAGAGGCCAAATTAGAGAAAAGAAAAGTTATCAAGTATTTCCAATTCATTAATTTATAATGCTTTTCATTAACTATCTGTTCCGAGTCATTGACTCCCATTCCAAAATAAAACGAGCCAGGCCAAGGAAGGGCCTGAGTGTTATGGTCAAGAGAAGGAGCTAAATAACACTGTGCCCCCACCTGGTGATCTTCCTCTCTGCTAGCCAGGCCTCAGAGAGCGAGGGCCTTGCCCCAGGATGCTTGGAGTGTCCCCATTGGTAAAGGAATCAATAGGCCTGCTAGTTTATCAGATTGGTTCTCAAGAGTCTGGAGCCAGTGCCTGGATTCTCCAGAGCTTGTTTCCCACAAGTGAACTTTACAGATGGAGTTTGATGACCTTTAAAGCTAGGACCAGACCTAGGATCCAAGCGTCCCAACAAAGTGCTCTTTGAAGCTCTCCTTAAAGCAGCCCGGAGGTCTTGGCCTCTTTAATTATGCCACTTGGCATGAAAATTAAATGATAAACTGTGTACATGGAGGTGCATATATACCACCAATTCAAAGTTCACTTTAGCAGTAAGGTGGCACAATTTCTAAACCACACCAGACAATAACTCAATATGCCATTAATTTGTTTTAATAGCCTCTTGTTGTTCAGTCACTAAGTTGTGTCTGATTCGTTATGACCCCATGGACTGTAGCACACCAGGCTCCTCTGTCCTCCACTCTCTCCCAGAGTTTGCTCAACTTCATGTCCATTGAGTCCGTGATGCTCTGTAACCACTTCATCCTATGCCGTCCTCTTCTCCTTTTGCCTTCAATCTTTCCCAGCATCAGGATCTTTTGCATTGAGTCCACTCTTCACATCAGGTGGACAAAGTATTGGAGCTTCAGCATCAATCCTTCTAATGAATAGTTAGGGTTGATTTCCTTTAGGATTGACTGGTTTGATCCCCTTGTAGTCCAAGGAACTCTCTGGAGTCTTCTCCAGCACCACAATTCAAGGCATCGATTCTTCAGCACTCAGCCTCTCAGCCTTCTTTATGGTCCAACTCTCACATCCATACATGACTACTGTAATAACCATAGCTTTGACTACATGGACCTTTGCCTCTGCTTTTTAATCTGTTGTCTAGGTTTGTCATAGCTTTTCTTCCAAGGAAGGAAGTGTCCTTGTGTCCTTCCTTCCTTCCAAGGAAGCAACTATCTCTTAATTTCAAGGCTGCAGTCACCATCAGCAGTGATTTTGGAGCCCAAGAAAAGAAAATCTGTCACAGCTTCCACTTTTTCCCCTTCTTTAACAGCTTTGTTGAGATGTAAATCACATGCCATACAACATACACATGTAAAGTGTACTATTTCATGCTTTTTGGTGTATTCCATTATTAATTTTTAAAGATTGTGGTAAAATGTGTATAACAGAAGATTTGCCAATTTAACCATTTTAAAATGTACAGTTCTGAGCATTCATTCCATTCACAGTGTTGTTTCATTTAATCCCTATAAATATACCATGACTAAGCAACAACAACAACAACACAGATGAGGAAACTGAAACTGAGCAAGGTTAACACATCTGTTAGTTGCTCAATGAGGAAGTAGCTGGGTAGACCCTCAAACCTAAAGCTGCTAACTCTAAAAATTGAGGGTTTCCTGGCATGTTGTGTCACTTTCTACTGAGGCAGAGAGGTTCCTCGAAGGTAAACAGCCCAGAGCAGCTGGAAGGTGGCCTTGTCGGTGCCTAAACAAGGCAGGGGAAACTACAGAAACTGTGCTTTGTGGCGCCTCGCTGGTCCTCCCGACTCCACTTTGGTGCACGGTTGCTTGTGTTCTCCTTGGTGTGCTGTCACTGCTCTGCTTTAAGGACGAATAGGCCACCCTCGTGGCCAAGCTTTGTGAAAGGGCACACAACTCTCTCTCTCTCTCTGCTTCCTCATTTCTTGTTATTCCTCAACCCACTGAGGTGCAGCCCTCTCACTCCTCTGATTCGACCCCTTCCCCCATCACTATGACTAAGTGACCGAATCCAGTGGCCCCCTCTCGCGTCTGTGCTGGCTTTCCCCAGGACTCCCACGACATCCTGCTCTCATGATTCTCCCAACTCTGACCACTCCTCTACCTCCCTCACCCTGCCCTTCCTTTAAATGCTGGCTTTCCTCAGAGGTCAGTCCCAAGCCTTCTTCTACTGCTCTTGCTTGCCCTGGACAGCCTCATGTGTGACCACGTCTGGGAGTAGGACACTGAGGGATCCAGGCTGCCAGGGATTCTTCTGGAATGCTTTGAACTCCAGGTGCAGGAACCTTTGAGAACAGCTCGGAACCCAGGCTCCAAGGACATCCTCGTGAACTGACTGGTGAACTGAGGCTGTGGGACTTTGGGAGAAAACTGCATTAAACTCAGGCTGCAAGGCTCCTCAGGAACTCAAATTCAGTCTGGGGACTTCTTGGGAGACATGCTGACTCTGACTGTGAGGATGTCCAGGAGAGGCTACTGGTCTCAGGTCCAAGAGGATGTTCTTGAACTCAGGCTATGGGGCCTTCCTGGAGGAGTCAATGTCCTCAGCTTATAATCACTTCTTGTGGAGTTCATTCACCAAACTCACTCACATTGTAAGCCTTGAATTTTGCCTGCAGGTTCCAAGTCCACATGGCTTCCCTCTGCCACACAAACCCACAGTTACGGACCTTCAGACAAGCATGGACATAGACTGCAGTCACCCACAAGGTCATGGTCATGACCACCTCACTCATACACACACACACACACACACACACTTACTTCTCAGCCCCCTCTCCTGGTTCTTTCACATTTTCCTGACCTTTAAATGCACGACTTCATAGGGTTCATTCCTCAGATCTTACCTCTTGTTTGCACTGTCTCTCTAGGTGATCACATTCAGTCTGATGACATTAAATACTATCTATTCTCTGGCAGTGCTCAACTTCACATCTTCAACTCAGACCTTTCCCATCAATTCCAGACTCAGTCACATCCAACCGCCTGCTTGACACATCCTGGTTGGCTGACAGGCATCTCATGTCCAAAACCAGACTTCTGACCTTCTCTCCTGAGCTCCTTCCTCCCAGAGTCTTCCCCATATTAACAAAGGGCAACTGTATTCTCTCGATTTCCCAGGTTGAAAAAAAGAGTCATCTGTGATCCCTTGTTTTATATGGTTTATCAGCAAATCCTGTTGACTCTACCTATAAGGTATTTTCAGAATTGAACTTTATTTGACCATGTCCAGCACTTCACCCTGGCCCATGCCACCATCAACTCTCCCTAGGCTCTTGGGTACCTAATAAATAGTCACCTTGCTTCAATTCTTACCCAGCCCTAGTCTATCACAATGCTGCAGCCAGAATGGTTTCTCAAAAATGTAAGCCAGATCGGACCACTCATTTGTTCAAAACCTGCCAGAGTGAAAGCAAAGTTCTTACCTTGACTTCCAATGCTCCAGGTGATTCTTCCTCCCCACTCCTTTCTCTCTTTCTTCATTTTCTATCACCCTCGCCCATGTTCACTCCACTCCCACCATCCTTGTCTCCTTGCTGTTATTTGAACATGTTAAGGCCACTCCATCTGGGGACTGACTTCTGTATTTTCTCCTTTCTTTACCTGCAATACTCCTCTCTCAGATATCTACCAGGCTCACCCCCTCAATGCAGTCAGATCTCTGCTCAAATATTACCCCTTGGAGGGAGCCTTTTGTTCATCTGCATAAAAGGGCAATGTCCTCCTGGGCACTCCCCACCCCTTTACTCAGCTTTATATTTTCTTTGTAGCTCTTATCACCATCTGATGTACTATAGATTCATTTGCTCATTTGTTCATTGTCTCCCCACTCCACTAGAATGCAGATTCCATGAAGGCAAAGACTTTGTCTGGCTCACAGCAGCATCCCCAGGTCCTATAACAGTGCCTAGAAAATACTGTAATGGATGCTCAATGAATATTTGGTGAATGAGTGAATGTATGTTGAAAACTAAGGAAAAATTTGTTGAACTGAGTGGAACTGAATCCACTCTTGCACTTTGTGGGCCTCACGGACCTATATCTTTCTTTTCAGAGATTTTTAGCAAACAAAAAAGGAATTTTCTAAATCAGCTATCAAGGGACTTCCCTGGTGGTCCAGTGGTGAAGAATCCACCTCCCAGTGCAGGGAACATGGGTTCAATCCCTGGCCCAGGAAGATCCCACATGCCATGGAACAACTAAGCCTGTGCTCTAGAGCCTGAGCTCGAAACAAGAGCAGCCACTGCAGTGAGAAACCAATGTACCTCAATGCCACAACTAGATAAAGCCTGTGGAGAGCAACTAAGACCCAGCTCAGCCAAAAAAAAAAAAACCCAAAATCAGTTATCAAGACTGTTATATGTGAATATCAATACTTAGTCTGAGAGAGAGATTTTAGGGCTTCTAAAACAGTATAGCGTTCTTTAAGCATGACAGCTGAAAGGGTAACAGAACTATATCTGGTGTGGAAAAAAATACTACTTTCAGTAGTCAAAACAGAGAGATGTTTAAAAGGAGAACTGGCTACACAAGTGAGGGAAAAACCAAGAAACCACTGGGGAACGTGATGCAACTCAGAGATGAGCAACAGCAGGAAGCCATTTCTACCTCCAGGTCAGAAGGTCAGTGGGAGGGGACTGCCAGGGCACAGGAAACAGAGACACCAATGGAAGCTGGAACCACAGAGAGAAAGCAGAGATGGGGGAGGGAGAGGGTGGGGGGGGTGGTGGGGGTGTGTGTGTGTGTGTGTGTGTGTGTGTGTGTGTGTGTGTGTGTGTGTGTTGGGGAAAAATAGTCTGGATTTTTTCCATCTCCCTCCAGGGCTTTCCATAGGCTGAATATGCCAGGAGCTAGCTTATCTAGGAGCCTGGGAAACACAGCCTGCAGGGGTCACCTCCTATAATGCAGACCAGAGCTGGAGAAAAGGAAGAATGGTATAGAGGGCAAACAGTACAGAACTAGGACAGGCACTGAAGTGATCAGTGGTGTCAACAGACAGAAGAGGAGAGACAGAGGAAGCAGCAGAGACCATTAGTCTGAGCATGAAGGAAAATCAGACCCAAACAGTACTTTCAGTTTGGATTTAAGCTGGAGGATTAGCCTCCCGCCCCTGTATATGATTGTTGCCACTTGTTTCCAGAATCTCAATTGTGGCAGCTGCTTTAAAGAGAGGAATCTGTGTTTCCTGGCTGGGCTTCCAAACTAGCTTCTGTTCTCCTCTTTCAAGGTAGAACCAGCTCTGCTGTTTGACACCAGTTCAGGGCACTGCTTTTAAGAGCCCATTATTACATGGCAGGCACCAGACTGGGTATTGTCCATAGGCACACAGGACTCTGATGGCACCCAGAGTATAGCCACTGATGTCATAGAGGCACCCCAGGTGCCTCGGGTGCCTTTGATTTCGCAGAAACACCCTTCAAAGTCTTCATTGCACTTGAGGTTGTCACCTCCAGAAGAAGGGGAGGGCTTGTTCAGCCTCAGTAGAGCCAGGGCCAAGGGGGATGTTTCTGGGGAGGAAGGCTTACATTAAGGAAGAAGTTTTAACAACTGGAGCTTCTAACTGGGGGACTGGCTGTCTTGTAAAGGAGTGAGGTTTCTGTTCCCGAAGGTGTTCTAGCAAGGGTCCATCAAAAATATTGTGGAGGAGAAGCCTGCAGTGGCAAAATGGACTGAATGCCTTCTCTATTGCCTCTGTTGTTGTCGTTCAGTTGTGAAGACATGTCCAACTCTTCGCCACCCCATAGACTAGACTGTCAGGCTCTTCTGTCCATGGGATTCTCCAGGCAAGTATACTGGAGTGTGTTGCCATGCCCTTCTCCAGGAGATCTTCCCAACCCAAGGATCAAATCCGTGGCACCACATCTCCTGCATTGGCAGGAGGATTATTTACCACTGAGTCACCTGGGAAGCAACCCTATGGCTCTTATAACTCTGCCCAACTCTGTATTATTCTGTGGGTGACCGACTAGCTCCTTTCATTCTATCCCTCTGTTCTGGACACATCTTTCTGCAGACCAAGCCCATATCCGAGTTCCCTGACCCTGGCAAGGGAGCATCTCAGGGGAGGTTAGGCAGGAGCTACCCACTCAACAGGCTATTCTCTTCTTGCCTGGGTTTGAGTTGAGGAAATTGGCTCTTGGTGGGTGTGATAGAATAATGGTGCCCTATAGATGTTCATATCCTAATCTCTAAGTCTGTAAATTTGTTACCTTATATAGCAAGAGGCACTGTAAACAGATATAAGGATCTTGAAATGGGAAAATAATCCTGGGTTATCCAGATAAGCCCAAAGTAATCAAAGGTCAGAGAAAAAGTAGATGTGATGGCAAAAGCAGAGATTGAAAGGATGTGCTTTGAAGATGGAGGAAGGGGTCATGAGCCAAAGAATGCAACTTCTAGTTTCTTGGGTCTGCCCTGGTGGCTCAGACAGGGAAGAATCTGTCTGTAATGCAGGAGACCCAGGTTTGATTCCTGGGTCGGGAAGATCCCCTGGAGAAGGAAATGGCTGCCCACTCCAGTATTCTTGCCTGGAGAATCCCATGGACAGAGTAGCCTAGTGGGCTGCAGTCCATGGGGTCGCAAAGAGTCAGACACTACTGAGCCACTAACACTTTCATACAGAAGCTGGAAAAGCAAGGAAATGGATTCTCCCCAAAGCCTCCAGAGAGAATGCAGCCCAGCTGATGCCCTTGATTTTAGCTCCATAAGACCCATTTCAAGCTTCTGACCTCTAGAACTTTAAGAAACTACTGTTTTAAGCCATCAAATTGTGGCAATTAGTTATCCAAGTAGGAAACTAATACAGAGGACTTATGACCAAGTTCGAAGACAACTAGCACACATCCTGATAGACAGGAGAAAAACCATTTCCCATAAAGAGGGAGTAGACAGGCAGTTAACAGCATGGGCCTTGGAGACAACCAGCCCTGGATTCAAAGTTCAGCTCTACTACATTCTGCAATATCACAGAGGCTCATTTCCTCGTCCATAAAATGGGAAAATTAACTGACCTTGCCCAAGGCCATTGTGCAGGAGAAATAAACTAACGTGGGAACTCGGCGTACTGCCTGGAACATAGCAAGGGCTCAATAAAGAGTGGTGATAGTTAATTCTTTTGTTTCAGAGTTTATGTATTCTGGACACAAGTTTTTAATTCATATATAAGGTATACGAAGATTTCCTCCTGTGGTATAACTTGTCTGTTTTCTTGTTACTTATTTACTTTTGGCTGCATTGTATTCTACCTGTGGCATGTGGGATCTTTGCTGGGACACAAGGACTTCTCTCTAGTTGCGGCACACAGGCTCTCGTGGGCTCTCTAGTTGTGGCATGTGGGTTTAGTTGCCCCACAGCATGTGGGATCTTAGTTCCCTGACCAGGGGTTGAACCCACGACCCCTGCATTGAAAGGCCGACCACTGGACTACCAGGGAAGTGCCACGGTAGTTATTATTATTCCATCCAACCTCACGTTTATTACTGCTACTGCCGCCACCGCTACTAATACAGCCAACAACAGCAGCGGAACGCTCTCTATGACTGAAGGACAGAGCAGGTGCTGCGGAAGAATTAACAGATAGCGACCGTAAGGAGGGAAGATGTGATTAGAAAGGGTCAAAGGACGGAAGTCACAAACTGCTATCTGAGATGGACTTCAGAACCTGAAGACTGGCCTGAGGGCCCTGGTGGTAGAAGAGGTTAACATCTGCCTCTGCCTATCCCAGATCTGTGCTGGGGTGTCTGTGTCTGGGCTCAGACACCTGCGCTCAGAGCCATCAGCCAAGGCCTTCCCTCTGAGCGTCTGTCTGGCCCGGGGCTCCCCAGCCCAGGCCTCACTCGAGCTGGGGGAATGCTGGAGAAACGCCAAGACATGACAGAGTCCGGAAGTTCAGGAGGTGGTCCTCTGTGATGGGAAACAAACCAGGGCCCTGAACCCACGTACGCATCCATCTCCTTGTGTTATTTTCCAGATGAGAAAGGTCAGACAGCAAAAGAATTTGTGAGCAAGGTACAAATGTCTCCTCACTTCTGTGGTTCTCTCCCGAGGCCCTGCTATTGTTCAGGGGGCACTCCCTTTTCTTTGATTACAGAAAGGCACCAGGTGGCTTTTCCCTAATGCATTCTGATGAATAACACGCTAAGACCATATGTTGTTGATATTTTCAGCATGCAACACCACCTAACATGCTGCAGTCATGGGGTCACAAAGAGTTGGACACGACTGAGTGACTGAACAACAACACCTAATAGCGTCGTCAAGAATCTTCCTCTGGAGTCTGACAAAATCTGGCTCCACACCCTGGCTTTGTCAATTTTTAGTTGTGTGACCTGGGGCAAGTTCCTTAACTTCTCTGCGCCTCAACTTCTTTATCTTTAAAATGGCTGTGATAGCAGATAGCTTTTAGGGTTCTTGTAAGGACAAATGAGACGATGTATATGGTACTCAGCACACTGCCTGAACCTTAGCACTTGCAGAGAGGATGTTGATTACTGTTATTTTTAGTATCACTGTCATTATTGCAGTGAAAAGAAAAAAAAAAGGATGAATGAGGTTTTTTTCTTTCCCTTTCCTGAGAACAAAGAAGATAAAGAGAACTATGAGCAGGCCCGAACATTTCTAGTTTTTTTTCATTTTAACTGCTCCTAACTCTGCATATCCGTAACTAAGCTCGTTTTTCTGCCCCCTAACTCTGCAGGAGCTACACTTCACATCTATTTTCTTTTGACTTTATGCTAAATACATCTGGTGTCTGGTGTTTACCCTTACAACACCCTTCTCTTTGTAGTTACATATTGGAAAGAAGGCCACAGAGCCACCCGACTGTCAGACAAAAATACTGAGTTACCGACACCAGCCTATGACTGTCTTTGAAATAATGAAAGAGGAAGAAATAAAGATCCTAACATCTTTGTTCCTTATCCTATAGAAGCCCCTAGACGCCTCAAGGGTGGATGGGGCACAGTTCTTGAGGCATAAGCCTACTGTGTTCCCCTCTCGGCCGACTGAGAATTAAAGCCACCTTTCTATTTCTTCCAAAGTCTGTCTCCATATTTTTCATTCAGCTTTGGTGGGCAGAGAAAGCCAAGCTTTTGGCTTTCATGTTATTGGATAATTTATATGATAATAACATCCTGTTATCATTTTCAGAAAAAGCTTTAACTTGGGAGCAGAGGCCGCCACAAGCCTAGGTACCAACTTGGCTTTCCTTCTCTGTGTTGTCCCAGCTGCCTGAGATGGCTTGCTTCTCAGGGACTGAGAGGTCAGGCCCCTCTGTCCTGGAGGGTTCAGGAGGGTAGGCAGCTTGAAGCTCCCCAGGTGGGTTCAGCCAGACACAACTAAAAGAGATAAAGAAGAATGTTAACACGTTCTGAATGTGCTCCATAGCTGCTGTATTGGGGGGTTGGTGCTATCTCTCCTATCAAACTGTTAAAAAATTTTGTTACTGAGAAGATGGTTTCTAACTTCATGTGTCTTTGGACGAAAGAGTTGAATTAGTTGACAGGCTGATTTGGTTATGACTGATGAAAACGTACCTGAGAAATCATGACACTTCACACAGTTTATTTCAAATGTGGTAACTAGGAGCAAATTTCCCCAGAGGGCAAACAGGATACAGAGATTGAGTCAAATGACATTTGTCAGCAGTTTGGAATTCAAGTCCCTGGAGCGAAGGCAATTGATGGGCTGCAGTGAAATGACTCTTTGCCTTCACCACTGGTGGCTCTGAAATCACTGTAACCTTTGGGAATGTAGTTTTGTGGTCTAATCCAAATTCATGAGCCCCATGTACACTGAGGCCAAACAATCTGAAATGTTGGAGTTTGGAGCAGAGGAAGGTCTATTGCAAGGAGAACAGGCAGCTCACACTCAAAAGACTGGACCTCTCCAATCATTTCAGGGGAAGAGTTTTTAAAGGTAAAATTTGGGGCGAGGGCTGCAGAATGTGTGTGACTTTCTTTTGATTGGTTGGGAATAAGTTGACAGGGTGATGTCTTGGGAATCTCAACCTTCTGGTTCCAATCAGTCTGGAGTCTATGTGCTTGTGATCAGCTTAGAGTCACCATCCTCCACCTGGGTAGGGGTCTTAGCTTCTGTAGAAGAATTCAGGGATAGGCATCAGATTGTTATCTGTGTTCCTTCAAGAGCAACTAGTCATCCTGTAATTCTGCTATCCTGTTAACTGCTTGAGCCTGCTCTTTGGAACTTGGGGAAGGCCTAGGATATTAACACTTTTTTCTTTGTCTTTCCCCTACAAACAAAAAACAGGGGACACAGAGGGGTGTTTGTACCTGGAGTGTCCTGCAGGGTACTGCTCAGTTTCAATCCCCACTTTTCTGTGATAACTCCTCAATCTTAAGAGGAATAGGGCAGGACAAGAAAGGAAATAAAGTTTTAGATGGACGCATTAATCATAAATTCAGCAGAGAAACTTGGTTTTACTGGGCTGCTGTGCTGTGCTCAGTCATGTCGGACTTCTTGTGACCTCATGGACTGTAGTCCGCCAGGCTCCTCTGTTCATGGGATTTCCAGGCAAGAATACTGGAATGGGTTGCCATTTCCTTCTCCAGGGGACATTCCTGACCTAGGGATGATCAAACCTATGTCTCCTGTATTGGCAGGTAGATTCTTTACTGCTAAGTCACCTAGGAATCCCTACCTTTTGTTTAGTATTTTTAAATAAATATGTAGGCAGTTACTTTAGAAACAATTTTATGTGCAAATAATCTATAATATGCTACCCATACATCTAATTTTCCAAAAACAATTAGGAGTTTTTAAAAAGAAAACCACACCAAAAATTTTAATAGGCACTGAAGTTGTGAAAAAATTAAGTTTATTCTACTAGTAATCTCAACTTAGAATTTAGTATTCTCCAAAGTGGAAATTACATAGTACCATTTCAGGAACAGACCATTCAACTCCCCCTCAACATCAAGAAATGACTATTGTAATAGTTAAACCACATCAAAACAGTCCAACATAATTAGGCTTCAATATATTGGACCATTATGTTCTTCAAAGATGCTAATAAACCAAAACCAGAAATACTAAAATCAAAAGAAAAGACATTGGTTTCAATCTGACTGTTGGTGTCAAACTGTTTATTTCCCAGGGCTTGGTAATTCCATCTCTTGAGAGTCTATCCTAAAGAAATAATTCACAAATTTAGAAAGATCTGTATGCATATGTTCATCTCCTCATTGTGCATAAGAGTGAAAAATTGGAGGCATCTTAAATGTCAACCTAAACGTCTAACAATAGGGCATTGGTTAAGTAAACAACAGCATATCCATTCTGTGGAATGTTTGCAGCCATTGCTGATGGGTATCACAAAGACCATGCAACAGCTCGGGAAAAGGCTTGTGGTATATATATCAGGTGAAAAAGTCAGACACAATATGGTATAACTCTAACTATGGAAAGCCCAGATAGAAAAATAGATTGAATCTGTGATAACCTGAAGGGATAGAGTGGGGAGGGATGTGGAGGGGCATTTAGGATGGAGGGGACACATGTATACCTATAGCCAAGTCATACTGATGTGTGGGAGACACCATCACAATATTGTCAAGTAATTATCCTCCAATTAAGATAAATAAATATTTTAAAATAAAGAAAAATAGATTGGAAAGAGTTGTAGAAAGATATCATTAGTGATTGTGTTAGGATAACAGAGAATTGTGGGTAACTTTTTTTGGTACATGCTCCAAGTAAATTTTGTAGTTATATAAATTTGTGGTAGGCAGAATAATGACCCCTAAAGATCTCCACATCCTAACCCCTGGAAGCTGGGCATGTGTTATCTTACATGGCAAAAGGGACTTTGCGAATGCAAATGTAAATTAAGGATTTTGAAATGGGGAGAGTATCCTAAATAGTCCAAGTGGGCTCAAAGTATTCACAAAGTTCTTTTAAAAAGGGAGGCAGGAATATCATGGTCAGAGAAATATTACAGTATGTTAGATTGCTGGCTTTGAAAAGGGAGGAAAGTCACTATGAGCTAAGAAATTCAGGTGACCTCTAGAAATTAGAAAAGGCAAGAGAAAGATTCTTTTCCAGAGACTTCAGAAGGAACGGTCCTGCCAACATTTTGATTTTAGCCCAGAGAGACCCATTTCAGACTTCTGACCTCCAAAATTATGAGATAATAAGTGTGGGAGTTTTTTGTTTTCTTATTGACGTATAGTTGATTTATAATGCTATTAAGTTTCAGGTGTACAATATAGTGATTCACAATTTTTAAAAATAATACTGCATTTATAGTTATAAAATATTGGCTATATTCTCTGTACTGTACAATATATCCTTGTAGCTTATTTTATATGTAATAGTTTGTAACTCTTAATCCACTGCCTCAAACTTGCCCCTCCCCACTTCCCTCTCCCAACTGGTAACCACTAGTTTGTTTTCTATGTGTGTGAGTCTGTTTCTTTGTTATTGTATCCACCAGTCTGCTTTATTTTTATTTTTGACTGTGCCACAGGGCATGTGGGATCTTAGTTCCCCAGCCAGGGACTGAACCCATGCCCCCTGCAGTGGAAGCATGGAGCCCTAACCACTGGATCACCAGGGAATTTCCTGGTTCAGTTTTTAGATCCATGTATAAATGATAACATACCTTATGTGTCTTTCTCTGTCAATAAATGTGTTGTTTCAAGCCATTAAATTTGTGGTAATTTGTTATGTAACAATAGGAAATGATTATAATACATATGATAAAACTGAAATGAATACTATACAATAAAAATTAATTTTCTAAAGTGTCAGCTATTACAAGAGAGTCACCAAACACAGTGGGATGATTATATGTTTTCTTTACCCTTACATCCATGAGATTTTCTCTTTGAATAAGGAAGAAGATTGATTCGTAGCATTGGCTTTGGAGGATCTGAATTTGCTTCTCAGCCCTCCAGCTCTGTGACCTTGGGCAAATTTCTAAAAAATGTTTTTGATCTCCTAATCTACATACATGTGGACCATGAAATATGATCATTTGCAGCTGCAGTGGGCCCCAAAAAGGTAGACTGCTTTTTTTTTTCCTTAAATGTTTTTTTTTTAATTTTAAAAATAATGTAACATTACAAACAGAATCAAAAGTGTAGAGGAAAACTCTTTATTTATTGGGTAAAATTCCTTTAACCAAACACAACAATTCTTTTGTGCATTTCCTTCCAGTCTTTTTTTTCATATACACATTGTGTTGGCCAAGAACCTTGGTTGGAAGTGACCAAAGCCCAACCCAAAGTTCAGTTCAGTTCAGTCGCTCAGTTGTGTCCGACCCTTTGCAACCCCATGAACCGCAGCACGCCAGGCCTCCCTGTCCATCATCAACTCCCGGAGTTTATCCAAACTCAAGTCCATTGAGTCAGTGATGCCATCCAACCATCTCATCCCCTGTCGTCCCCTTCTCCTCCCACCTTCAATCTTTCCCAGCATCAGGGTCTTTTCAAATGAGTCAGCTTTTCACATCAGGTGGCCAAAATATAGGAATTTCAGCTTCAACATCAGTCGTTCCAATGAACACCCAGGACTGATTTCCTTTAGGATGGACTGGTTGGATCTCCTTGCAGTCCAAGGGACTCTCAAGAGTCTTCTCCAGCACCACAGTTCAAAAGCATCAATTCTTTGGTGCTCAGCTTTCTTTATAGTCCAACTCTCACATCCATACATGACCACTGGAAAAACCATAGCCTTGACTAGATGGACCTTTGTTGACAAAGTAATGTCTCTGCTTTTTAATATGCTGTCTAGGTTGGTCATAACTTTCCTTTCAAGGAGTAACCATCTTTTAATTTCATGGCTGCAGTTACCTTCTGCAGTGATTTTGCAGCCCCCAAAAATTAAGTCAGGCGCTGTTTCCACTCTTTCCCCATCTATCTGCCATGAAGTGATGGGGCCGGATGCCATGTTCTTAGTTTTCTGAATGTTGAGCTTTAAGCCAACTTTTTCACTCTCCTCTTTCACTTTCATCAAGAGGCTCTTTAGTTCTTCACTTTCTGCCATAAGGGTGGTGTCATCTGCATATCTGAGGTTATTGATGTAACCTCAAAGTAGCTTAGGCAAAAAACAACAAAAAAGGAAATCTGTTGGTTCAATAACGGGGAAGGGTACTGGCTTTTGGAATATAGATAGATTCAGGGACTTCCCTGGTGGCCTAGCTGCTAAGAATCTATGGTCCCAATGCAGGGGTCCGGGTTCAATCCCTCATTGCATACTAGATTCCACATGCTGCAACTAAGAGTTTACATGATGCAACTAAGATCTGGCACAGTTAAATAAGTAAATAAAAGTAAATATATTTTTTAAAAGGAATATAGCTAGATTCATGTGCTCAAGTGTTGTTGTTAGGGTCCTGTGTCTCTCCATGCCCCGGCTCTATTCTCTTCTGTGTGGCTTCAATATCAAGTGAGCTCTCTCTATGTTGTGGGAAGAATTGCTAACAGCAAAGTGATCTTCTGTGGTCCTTAACAGCCCTTGGGATCAGAGAGGAAGACAAAGTATCCACGTACCAAATATCATTCTAAGTCTCTGATTGGCCTTCCATGGGTCACGTGCCTTTCCCCTGGACAAATAATTGTGGGAAGGGGAAATGGGTATCGTGACTGTCTGGACTGGTGTCACTTGCCCACTCCTAAAAGAAGGGATTGGGAGAAACAGTGTGATCACCATACAACTAGGGGGAGGGGCAGTTCCTTTAGCAAACATGAGGTGTTGGACATGCAAAAACAGGAGCCATCCTCCATCCATATTTTATATCATGAGTAATTTGTACATCATTCCGTAGTCTTCATAATGATCAATTTAATAGATTTATGATTTCAGCATTCTATGGTTTGCCTGTCTGTCTGTGTGCATGCTCACAGTCATGTCTGACTCTTTGCAGCCCCATAGACTGTAGCCCACCAGGCTCCTCTGTCCATGGCATTTTCCAGGTAAGAATACTGGAGTGGGTAGGCATGCCTTCCTCCAGGGGATCTTCCTGACCCAGGATCACACACTTGTCCCCTGCGTCTCCCGCTTTGGCAGGCAGATCCTTTACCAATGCACCACCTGGGAAGCCCAACCCTAGTTAAATACTGTTGTCTACTTAGGTTGCTATTAAAATTCCTCATTATATATAATGCTGAAATGAACACTTTTTATGCAAATAATTTTCTCTATCAGTTAGATTATTTCTATAAGACAAGACTCCCAGAGGAGGGGTTGCTGAGTTAAAGGTGAGAACATCTCATTTTGACAAATTGTTTTCCAGAAGGTCTGCACAAATGTACAGGGAGTGGTGCAACTGCTGAGCATGAGAGGTAGAATTGCACTCATTCTCAGGCCTTCCACTGTGAGGTGGGCTAAAAGGACTTCACAAACCACTGTGCGCTGAGGCCATGGCCAAAGCAACAAACAGGCAATATACTTAACCTGCTTTAACCTGAGATGAAATGCAAACTCACTTGTAGTTAGGGAAATGTGTATTAGAACAGTGAGATACCGTCTTTCATTCATTTGACTGGTAAAACTTGAAAACACTGATAACATGCAGTGCTTGTCAGTTTGGGGACAAAAACAGCCTGATAGTCAGCTAATAGAAATAGGAATTATTACCACATTTTGAGAAAATAATCTAGCCATATGGATTAAAATTGACTTGATAACATCCTCATTATATCACATAATTACCATTTCTTTTGTGGAAAGAAGTTTTTAATTTAATTGAAATATAGTTGATTTACAATATTGCCAGTGTCACCAGGTTTGTGACTTCTTCCTGTGCTGACAGAGTAAGTGATATCACATGGTATTTGTCTTTCTCTTTCTGACTTTCTTCACTTAGTATGATAATCTCTAGGTGTGCCCATGTTGCTGCAAATGGCATTATTTCATTCTTCTTATGGGTGAGTAGTATTCCATCACACACACACACACAGACACACAGACACACACACAAATATACACCACATCTTTATCCATTCATTTGTTGATGGACATTTGGGTTGTTTCCACATCTTGGCTATTGTAGATAGTGCTGCTATGAACATAGGTGTGGATGAATCTTTTTGAATTATAGTTTTGTTTGTATATATGTCAAAGAGTGGAATTTCTAGATCATATGACAACTCTTTAGTGTTTTGAGGAACCTCCGTAGTGTTTTGTATAGTGGCTACACCAGCTTACATTCCCACCAACAGTGTGGGAGGGTTCTCTTTTCTTCACACCCTCTCTAACATTTGTTATTTTAGACATTTTAATGATGGCCATTCTGAGATGGCCGATGTGAGGTGGTACCTCATTGTAGTTTTGATTTGCGTTTCTCTAATAATTAGGGATGTTGAGTATCTTTCATATACCTGTTGGTCATCTGTATGCCTTCTTTGGAGAAATGTCTCTTTAGGTCTTCTGCCCATTTTTTTGACTGTGTTGTCTGTTTTGTTATTGAGCGTATGAGCTGTTTGTATACTTTGAAAATTAAGCCCTTGTTGGTCACAACATTTGCAAATGTTTTCTCTTAGCCCATAGGTTATCTTTTAGTTTTTTTCATAGTTTCTTTTGCTATACAAAAGCTTATAAGCTTGATTAGGTTCCATTTGTTTCTTTTTGCTTTTATTTCTATTGCTTTGGAAGACTGACCTAGGAAAATATTGGTATGATTTATGTCAGAGAATATTTTGCCCATGTGCTCTTCTAGGAGTTTTATGGTATCAAGTATTATATTTAAATCTTAAATATAATAAGATTTTGAGTCATTTTGAGTTTATTTTTGTGTGTGGTGTGAGGGTGTGTTATAACTTTACTGATTTATATGTAGCCGTCCAGCTTTTCTAATACTACTTGCTTAAGAGACTGTCTTTTCTCCATTTTCTCATTCTTGCCTTCTTTGTCTAAGATCAATTGACCATAGGTGTGCGAGTTTATTTCTGGGCTCCCTATTCTGCTCCATCAATCCACATGTTGTTTTTGTGCCAATACCATGCTGTCTTAATTACCAAAGCTTTGTACTGTTGTCTGAAGCCTAAAGGATTATGCTTCCTGTTTTGTTCTTTTTCCTCAGAATTGCTTTGACAATTCTACATCCCCAGAATTTATTCATCTTCTAACTGGAAGTTTGTGCCCTTTGACAAACATTACCTCTTCCCCCTCACCCCCACCCTCTCATAGGCATTACTCTATGCTCTGTTTCCATGAGTTAGGTTTTTTAGATTCTTTTTAATCTAAAATCTAATGTGAAAAACAGTGTGCATCCTAATACTTGAGAATTATGCTTTATTTGAGGCACTACTGAGGACTATAGCCTGGGAATCAGCTTTTCAGCTAGCTCTGAGAAATTGTTCCAAGGAGGTAAAAGAGGAGCCAGGATATAGAGGCATTTTCACTGGGAGGAAAAAAAAAACTCATGCAGTCAAACATCAAAAGATTACTGCTGGTCACAAAAACAGACATCTAAAGTTAAAGATTTTAGTGTTTCTCTTTGTATGAGAAGATACAAGTCAGTCAGTTCAGTTGCTCAGTTGTGTCCAGCTCTTTGTGACCCCATGGACTGCAGCATGCCAGGCCTCCCTGTCCAACACCAACCCCTGGACCTTGCTCAAATTCATGTCCATCAAGTCGGTGATGCCATCCAACCATCTCATCCTCTGTCATCCCTTTCTCCTCCTGCTTTCAATCTTCACCAGCATGGGGTCTTTTCCAATGAGTCAGTTCTCCACATCAGGTGGCCAAAGGATTGGAGTTTCAGCCTCAGCATCAGTCCTTCCAATGAATATTCAGGACTGATTTCCTTTAGGATGGACTGGTTGGAACTCCTTGCATTTTAAAGGACTCTCAAGAGTCTTCTCCAACACCACAGTTCAAAAGCATCAATTCTTCGGCACTCAGCTTTCTTTATAGGCCAACTCTCATATCCATACATGATTACTAGAAAACAATAGCTTTAACTAGACAGACCTTTGTCAGCAAAGTAATGTCTCTGCTTTCTAATACGATTTCTAGGTTCTTCCAAGGAGCAAGCAACTTTTAATTTTATGGCTGCAGTCACCATCTACAGTGATTTTGGAGCCCAAGAAAATAAATTCTGTCATTGTCTCCATTGTTTCCCCATCTATTTGCCATGGAGTGATGGGACCAGATGCCATGATCTTAGTTTTCTGAATGCTGAGTTTTAAGCCAACGTTTTCACTCTCCTCTTTCACTTTCATCAAGAGGCTCTTTAGTTCTTCTTCACTTTCTGCCACAAGCATGGTGTCATCTGCATATCTGAGGTTATTGATATTTCTCCTGGCAATCTTGAGTCCAGCTGGTGCTTCATCCAGCCCAGCATTTCACATGATTTACTCTGCATTTAAGTTAAATAAACAGGGTGACAATATACAGCCTTGATGTACTCCTTTCCCAATTTGGAACCAGTCCATTGTTCCACATCAGGTTCTGTCACTTCTTGACCTGCATACAGATTTCTCAGGAGGCAGGTAAGGTCGTCTGGAATTCCCATCTCTTGAAGAATTTTCCACAGTTTGTTGTGATCAACACAGTTAAATGCTTTGGCGTAGTCAATAAAGCAGAACACCACACAAGAGACAATACACAAGAGAACAACACAAAACAAGAGAAGACTTAGAAGACTCTACACATGGACATCACCAGATGGTCAACACCAAAATCAGATTGATTATATTCTTTGCAGCCAAATATGGAGAAGCTTTATGCAGTCAGCAAAAACAAGACCTGGAGCTGACTGTGGCTCAGATCATGAACTCCTTATTGCAAAATTCAGACTTAAATTGAAGAAAGTAGGGAAAACCACTAGACCATTCAGGTATGACCTAAATCAAATCCCTTGCGACTATACAGTGGAAGTGACAAATAGATTCAAGGGATTAGATCTAATAGACAAAGTACCTGAAGAACTATGGACAGAGGTTCATGACATTGTATAGGAGGCAGGGATCAAGATCAACCCCAAGAAAAAGAAATGCAAAAAGGCAAAATGGTTGTCTGAGGAGGCCTTACAAATAGCTGAGAAAAGAAGAGACGCTAAAAGCAAAGGAGAAAAGGAAAGATATACCCATTTGAACACAGAGTTCCAAAGAATAGCAAGGAGAGATAAGAAAGCCTTCCTCAGTGATCAGTGCAAAGAAATAGAAGACTCACGAGTCTGGGCTTATTGAAATGATTCCTTTGATATGTACCTTAATTCCTTTGATATATTCCTTTGATATGTATCTAGGACCAGTACCCTGTTTTTCTCCATCTTGAACTTGCCTCAGGGTACGATTGCAGGGGCGACTGCAGTTCCAAATGGCTTCCTGGTTGCAACATCCTTTGTTTACTGCAATGGCACGTGACATTCTTCATCCACAATTCCATGTGTAAGAGAGATCACACCATATTTTCTGTTGGTGTCACTTTCTCTTTCGTTATAGCTCCCTGCATGAGTGAGATCTATCATATTTCTTTGGCCTTATATTCAAGAAGTGCCATACTCTTCTTTGTCTTAACTAAACATTTGATATGGACTGTGTGGAGAGGCAGCTATCTCTAGGAGCTATTTCCCCACCTTTTTCTTTTTAGTAATAGATGCCACAGAGCCTATGATCATCCAGTTGAGACCACATAATCTAGCCTCCCTTATAGCTAGGTGTAATCAGTTGAATAAGTTTTGGCCGATAGAACATAAGTGGAAGGAATGTCTGCAAACTCCAGAGGTGAAGCCAGCAGATTTGTTCATCTAGTGACTTTGACCTTTGAGAAATACCAACGAATATCTGCTGGGCTCTTGTATTGAGAAGACAGAAACTGGGAGCCACAGGATGGGTGCTTTCTGTCATGGGGACAAGAAACAAGGAGATGTGGTTTGCAAAGGAAGGAGAACAGAGCAGATGCAAAACAAGAGGCAGGATGGGGATACTGTGAGGGCTGATGATGCTCAGAGGCAGCTCTCCCAGTCCTGGCTCTCATTCCTCATGAGTGAGGACTTGCTACTCCTGCCCTTGGATCCTTTTAATAGACTCCCTATTTTCCTTCAATGAATTTGGGATGGGAAGGAATCTTCTGCCAAAGGAGGATAAAGACCCTGTCACCTGAACAGCTGGCACATTCACTGGGTTGGTCTGAAGTAAGGGGAAGTCATGTGTTTCAAGTATCTTTCATTTATTCATTCATTACGTATTTATTGATTTTCGGGTACTGCACATGACAGCCCCAGGTCCAGCTTTCAGGGAACTCACAGCTGGGGTATGAGGTGGGGTGAAGAGTTATGTAGCACAAGCTGGGGAGCTCTCAGAGGCCTACTTGTCTCTGGTCTGATCCAGTCCCCTCTTCCAGTTTCTGAAATTTCCGTCATTTGATTTCTCTCTTTTTTTAAAAAATTATTTCTTAATATTAGTGCCATACTTCCAGAAAGCCCAATTTAGAATGCAGATGTGTTAACTAGAAAGATGAGCACACTTTAGGACACAATATTGCTATGGTAAAGTGTAGGGAAGGACAGACACGATATATTTTGATGAGGAGACAGCCTGGAGCCCAGGTGTTGTCAAAAATAAGAGGAGGATGGCCGTAGGAGAAAGGGTAGGGGAAGGAGAGGTTGAGAAGCATCTATTATTTCACCATTTTTCTCAGGTTTTGGCAGTATCCATGCCTAGAATATCTCTCTCTGGCAAGAAAGTGGGACTTACTGTATTTATTTATTTATATTTGGCTGCACTGGGATTTAATTGCAGCATGTGTAATCTAGGTCCCTGATCAGGGATTGAACCTGGATGCCCTGCATTGGGAGTATGGAGTTTTAGCAACTGGATCACCAGGGAAGTCCTGGGACTTACTATTTTGTATTCTAGGCTTTGATGTCAGGCAGAACTGTGTTTGAATTCCAGCTGGTGACCTGCACCAAGTCACTTCTGAATTCTCAGCCTCAGTTTCCTTATCTATATAATGCAGAGAAAATAGTCGCCTTACTGGATGGTACTGGAAGTAAAAGATATTAATGTATCTAAAGAGCTGCTCAGTAGAGAGCCCAAGCACATTGGTTTTTCTCAGTGAATGTTAGTTCCTTCCCTTAGTTGAATAATCCCAGTCATTTGACAACATTCAGGTCAAAGAGAAGAGAAACTTCAAACGGCTCTTTAGATCAGCAATAGAGATGAAACTTTTGAGGGGAAATTTTATCCTTTTCAATAGAAAGAAAGAGAAAATTAGCCCAGTCTCATTCAGTTGGTATTCCACAACCACATTTCTCAATATTCTACTTTCTAGTATTCTATAGTATTTCTCTTCCTGGCCTGTTTTAGCCCCATTCAGTCAAGCCTAACTAACTCCCTCTATGTCAGAGATAAGGGGTCATAGAGTTCTTCCCTTAGTTTTCTGTTTTCTCAAAGTATCAGCTTTTGGTGCCCAAGGGAATCAGGAAATAAGGGAGTTTCCTTTTCTGGGAAACAGACAGTTAAAAATAATGATTTTTGAGTACTGGCTGTGTGCCAGGCAAATGGGCTCTGTATCTAACATGGTTTCTTTAATCTACAATAATCCTCTGAGTAGGGATTACTATCACATATTTATAGAGCCATATAGGGTTGTTTTGAGGATTAGATGACATAGTGTTTGAAAAGTGCTTAGAACACTTAGATTCAATAAATAATGCTGGTGTTGGTTTAGTTCCTAAGTCGAGTCAGACTCTTGTGACCCCATGGACTGTATATAGCCTGCCAGGCAACTGTCTATGGGATTTCCCAGGCAAAAATACTGAAGTGGGTTGCCTTTTCATTCTCCAGAGGATCTTCACAACCCAGGGAATGAACCCACATCTCCTGCATCGGCACTTGGATTCTTTACCACTGAGCTACCAGGGCCTTCCCTCAATAGATGTTAGCTGTCCTTATACTATTATTTTCAGTGAAGAAATTCAGACTCAGGTTGGTTAAGATACTCACCTAAAGTCACCCAGCTAGAAGGCTGAAGAAGGATCCCAGATCTTGCTGTGCGATGTACAATGTATGAAGTCAATGTGAGAGACCCACTCTGTTTTACAACATCTTGATTGAAATAACAAAGCACTAATCAATTGGAACAAGGACCAAAGTTTCAACCCTATTTTAGCCTGACAGTCCAGTGAATGTTCACCATAATTTTGGGCCAGAACATTTCCTGCCTTCCTGATCTCCTCCCTGTATAGATGCTAACTTCAATCCTTCCAGCTCCCAGAGCACAGCCTTACAAGACTCAGCTGCTTTTCCACACACATCTCCACAAACCATTAGCAAATACTAAGATGTATATCTATGTTGTACCCTGCACTTCCTCTTGGCCCCCTGGGATTGTTCTAGGGAAGGGCATCGATCCCAGCTTGGCCAATTAGCACGTTTCCCCTCTTAACTTCAAACTTGAATTAAGAATGATAGTCCCTTTCGAATGGTGGAAATAGTAAGATGGAAAACTTGGGAGTGCTGTGTTTTCTGATCTATGAAGAAAGTCAGTCTTGAAAGAAACTGAAGCCAATGCAAAAAGGGAAGCAAAGATGCAGCAAGGGAATTCTGGTGGTGCTGAAGTTCTTGGTTCTACAAGTTCCCGAAGCCTCGGTTTACTGTCCCCCACCACCTGATTTTGACTATTGACATTTTTTTGGATTCCTTAAGCTAATTCTTCTTTTCTTTGCCAAGCAAGTTCAGGCAGCAAGTTTCTGTCCCTTTCTTTCATGGTATTCAGAACTTTCTATTAATAATTGTGTTACAATTATTTGTATATACTCCCCCTCTACTACTTTCTTTCTAGAACAAAAATATGCCTTGTTCATCTTATTCCCACTGTGCTACCATAGTGTCTGGTATGGGCAGCACTAGATACATGTTCCCTTCTTCCCTTCTCAACGGAGGCACCCTTTTCCCCCTGTAGCTTCATTTTCTTTTCTCAGGATGAATGTTCCATTCCCTGCTGCTGAGTGAGAAAAACTGTCTGCCTCAGGCAGTTGTGTTTTGATGAAACAAAACTCACAAACTGTTGTAAAAATAAGCTAATTTACCTAAAAATGGTAATTTAATTACAGCCTTAACAAACTAATGAGGGGAGTGAATACTGGTGAGATAATGGGTAGTCCTGCTATAGGTGATATTTCACTTAGAATGTGAATTTCTAGCAGGAACTCTGTAAAGTTTCCATTCAATGACAAGGGACTCCATTTCCAAAAGAACCACCTGTCAAACTTGTGGTCCTATTTCTAGTTTCCCTGCTTCCCTTGAAACCTCTTTGGCAGATCAATGATTCGTTAGGGAGAAAAGATGTACCAAGGGGGAGAAAATAGGTACAGAATGTGTTCTCATATGTAGATACACTGAGCAAAAATTCTAGGCAACTTTTGTGACCTGGAGGTTGGTATTTTGAGAATACATTATTATCAGAATATGTAACTTTTCTATTTAGCTATCAGCTCCAGGGTGAAGTTCTGTCTAGAAATCTCTTTTTTGAGACTATTTGTTTTCTGCACAATCTTTTAGCTCATATCATACTGCTTTTTATTGATGGCTGGTTTTGTTTGTTTGTTCCATACAAGTCTTTGTCTTCCAAAATAATTTTAATTAGTCCTTGGGTTTGGTCAGTTTCCAATTTACGAGTACCCGGAGAAAATTGCAATGGGTTATACTCTGTTTAAAGAATGATGTATTCCAGAGGACCTACTAAAACATCTATCATACATCTATAAATATCAAGTTACAATAAATATCTCACCCTTCCTTTGGATCCTGCTTCTCTTGTGGAGTGGTAAGGTAAATGAGTTTCAGAAGTTGGGTGTCTAACTTTACAATTTTGCTCATTCCACCAACAAAAAATACAGGGGAATGGAATACACATTGTTGGTAATTTAGCTATCTTTTCATGGACATTTATCTCCATCTTCACTTTTCAGGACCCAAATGGCATGGACCTGCTTCGTACAGCCTATAGTTTCAGCATGAAGTCTTATACACAGCAGGCACCAATAAATGTGAGAAATAAATAACTGAATAATACATACACTGTCTTGGAACATGCTTAAGAATAGTGCTGATATCTATCTCAAAATCTTTTTGTAAAAAAAAAAGTGGAATATAAAGAAACACATACAAACAAGGTATTGTTTTCACATTTTGGAAAAGCTTCTCTGATAGGCAGTATTACTTGGACCAGAAAGACTGGCTGAAGGAAACTCCTGGAGACCAAGTATGTGAAGGGGAATGTATTCTTCTCTGGTGTTTAAACAGAAGCTGTAAGAACAAAATGTTTCTAATGAAGATACCACTGATTTTTCCCTCCATTAATTCCTTCGAGGCTAATGGGTATATACAATGACTCCACATCAAAGGCTCTTTTCTAATTGTTTAGGAGATGTGAGTTTTATTAAAACAAAGCAAAATTCACAACCTACAACACAGCAATTTCTTGAAGTTATTTTGGAGTTGATTTACGAATCACTCTTTAGGAAATGGGCTGGATCCTCATGATGTGTGCTATCCTTCTAAACCTTCTCCAAGAAGTGTTTCAGCCCTGTCCTTCCTCTCACTCAATCCTTCTCCCCATACCCTTGTCACTCGCAGTCTCCTCACACTGTATTATACTAATCAATTTTCTTCCCGTCCCCCTCCCATTACACCATAAGCTCATTGAAGGTAGGGATTAAAGCTTGCTCAACTTAGTATATTCTGTGTCTTGCACAAGTGCCTGATTTATGATAGGCATTCAACAAAGATCTGTTAAATGAATGAATGAAAACAATGCATCATATCTGCAGAGTTTTAGGCTTACAAGTACTTTCCTATGTTATTTGACTCCCACGATACCCCAAGGCAGGCAAGATATCCATTATTGGCCCTATTTACAGATGTTCCAGGAGATTCAGAAAGGCTGTGTAAACTGAGGGCAGATAAGCTGCAATTTCAGGAGACACCAGGACTCACGATTGTGGATTCCTGCTCTGGAGCCCAAAACAAACTTACCCCCTGAATCCTTTCAACTTTCTCCCTGTTCTGCCTCCACCCTTCACTCCTCTGTTGGTCCCTTTCACCTGTGACTTAGCTCCACTTTTTATTTCAGTTCAGTTCAGTCACTCAGTCGTGTTTGACTCTCTGCGACCCCATGAACCGTAGCTCGCCAGGCCTCCCTGTCCATCACCAGCTCCTGGAGTTTACCCAAACTCGTGTCCATTGATTCGGTGATGCCATCCAACCATCTCATCTTCTGTCGTCCCCTTCTCCTCCTGCCCTCAATCTTGCCCAGCATCAGGGTCTTTTCAAATGAGTCAGCTCTTCACATCATATTCCCCATATGCAGATGAAAGATGAAAAAAAATATATTTTTCTGTTGATTTTTCCACTTCCTCTATCTGGGACCTTCTGGCTGAGTTGTAGGGTTGTGGAGTATGTGGTATGAGATGGGGATGATGTGTGTGTGAGAAAAGATGTAGCTGGTTGTGGTGGTCAGAGTGTGTAGCTCTGATATCAGGGCAGGAGCCTATAAAGATGAGACCTTGGCTTTTAGTTCCCTTTATTTCCACCAGCTCCTCATGACCCCACCCCCTCATCTCCAACATTTTTCTCCAGGGGAAATTTGCATAAAATCAACTGGTAGAGTTTGGAGTATGATGCTGATTATGAGACTTCAGTAGATGTTTTTGTTTCTAAAAAATATTTATTTGGCTGCACTGGGTCTTAGTTGTGGCACATTGGATCTTCGATCTTCACTGCGGTATATGGGATCTTTTAGTTTTGGCATGAGAAGTTTTTAGTCTAGTTCCTTGACCAGGGATCGAACCCGGGCCCCCTGCCACTGGATCACCGGGGAAGTCCTCAGCAGATGTTGATTTGAGTATTAAAGAGTGGCCAGGAAAGGGAGGGGAGTGATGAAGTTGAGGGTGGAAGGAATTCAGGCTTACTTGCTGATGTTATTTGTATTTCATAATTGTATGCAATTGGAGTCAATTGTATCCCTTTCTCCTTTCCACACTGTCCTGAGCTGGGAAGCTAAGAAGAGGGCAAAGGAGGGAATGTCTCAATAGGCCTTTAAACTAAGTGGAGTTCTAGTGAAGTTTTACAAATTCAAGAAAAATGGAATGTCATGGGATGCTCCGAGTGGCACTGATGCCTACATCATCAACAAGCTAAAATGAGGCTGGCAAGGCAGCTTCTTAACCTTGTTTCAGCTTTACACACAATACCCAGATCATAAAGCACTGGCAACAATGACATCACTGCACAGATACCCACTCCCTCACATCTAGTTTACCAGTCATACATTTCATATGTAGAAACTTAAAAAGTTACACACACAATAAGGCTTAGCATTTAATGATTAATTAATGTGTCAAGAGATTTATATATATATTATTTTTCACAGACACCCTGTGATAATAAGAACTAACATTATGAGTTAACAAATAAAAGACCTCTGAGGTTCAGAGAGGTCAAGCAACTTGTCCAAAGTCACACACCTGGTGAGTGGGACTCCAGAATTCCCTCTCACCTATGTTTGACAGTAAATTATTTGACAGTGAGTCAAGTAACTCTTGGGCTAAACTGCTTCCCATATATCCAAGGGGCAAGTACTCCCTTTTCTGCCTGTACCACAATTCTTTTACATTAGTGACATCTACATGGCCTGTATGTTGTACATTGCTCATATGTCCCCAGTTAGACCGTGAGGGCAAAGATCGGCTCCGTGATCTCAGTCAGTGACACATATCGGTGTTTGTTAGAAAATTCCCAACGAAGGATACCAGGATGGTGGCTACAAATGCAGTCTTGGAGTAAGAACAGGTACAGAAGGAAGAAGCGGCCAGGTATAGTCATTCGACAATTTAATGAACACCTAGATAGGTGTTAGGTGCTGGGGGACACAGTCGTGACTAAGCCAGTCACGGTCCCTTCACTCAGAAGACTTCATTGTAGAGGTCGAGATCAAGGTCATTATTTACCCGTGTTGCTCAGGAGAAAAAAAAAAAAAAATAGAGTCGTCGCGGGCCCCAGCGTCTGCCGGGTTTTGGCATTCCTGTAGCGCGAAGACACGAATAATAAGCTAGAACTCAGTCAAGTGAAACGCTTTCACGTGCCTGAACCTGACGGCCGTAAGCCTTGAGCTGGTTGTCGTGGGAGATAAAGCACACTGAGCGCGTCGCGCGCGTCCGAGATAAAGGGGTGTGGCCGCCCAGCCCCTGCAGCCAGTTTTTCCCGGCGTCCCTCCATCCCGCAGCACCAGGTGGCGGGGCCACCACGAGGAAAAGGGGGCGCGCTGGCCGCCCCCCTGCTCCTCACCGCCCTTTATGAAAAGCCCCTGTGTTCATAAGCTGAATCCGAGCAGTGCAGACTCCGCGAGGGCTAAAAGGTGAGGGCTGCGCCGCGGCGGGGTGTTCCCAGAAGCTAGTCTCCCCACCCCCATCCATTAAATCCCCGTCCCTTTTGCTGTCCTCCAGCAACCTCGCTCGTGCGCTCCTCCCCCAGTCGCTCTCGCCTCCCGCGCTGGGCCTGGTGGGCGGGGCGAGGGCTCCAAACTGCGCGAGAGTTCCGCCCAAGTCCCGCGAGACTCGCCTGCCGCCGCTGCCGCCGCCTCTTACGTCTTCCCCTTTGACAAGTCGCCGCTGCTGCAGCAAAAATAAAGGACGCGGCCACCGCAGCCGCTGCCGCGGGTCGCCGGAGCCCTGCCCCACCCCCGTCAGCTCTGGAGCCGCGTATGGTAACGCCTCTTCTCTGCCCTCCTGGCCGCCTGTGCGTGCGTCCCGCCGGCCCGGCATGGCCGGCCGGAGCCGTTCGGGAGCCACCGCCGAGAGGGGCCGCCGGGGTCCCGGGTGGGCGGCAAGCGAAGGCCTGAGGAAACTCTCCTGGTGCGGTGCGGCTCCCTTGCCCCCTGAGGCCTCTTGCCGCCCAGGCGCCTGCAGAGCTGCGTTAGAAGCCGAGCTGCCGGCCCCAGAGGGCGGAGGGACCCGCCCCTCCAGCGGCTTGCTACCTGTCCTTCGGCTCTCGGTGGTCGCGTCGCTGACCTTCTTCCCCACCCCTTTATCCGCTAACGAGAGCCCCGCCCCCGGCCAGGGCTTGGACCGGGGCGGGCGGTGGGGTGGGGTGGAGTGGCGGCCCGACTCTTTTTCGGGATCCGAGAAGAGCCGCGACCCCGGTGCCCCACCGTTATCCTCTGCCTTTTGAGGGGTGGAGGTTGAGACGACGTGCCTTTCAACCCTTTTCTATGCCTTTTGGGTGGGGAAGGCATCATCTGGTAAACCTTTCTCTGAATCTTCCGCCTCATTATTTATAAACCTTCTGCTACCGGGAAAGGAGAAGAGATGCATTGTTAAGTCTCTGGGGTGAGATGAGGAGGATGATGACAGGAGCTGTCTCAAAGAACATGGTGAAACCTTTTTTGTGATGAGTGGCAGGTTCATGGGAGACATGAGGAGGACCAGAGCTGATACCACCTCCCACCTCTCCCAGTAGGTTATGTAAAAGACATGCTATGCATCGTAGAGAGCTGTAAAACACAGGGACGGACTTTGCCTTAATTTAAAAACGATTTCTGTAATACTGTAGAAAATAAGGATATTCAGAATAACAAGGAATACCAAATCTGAGCAAACTAACCTGTCCTTGTAATTCTGTTTTCAGAGGTAGCATGTCAAGCTTAACCTTCTGGTTTGTTTCCTAACAGACACTTTAATTTTTCAAATCGTGTTTGGCTCATCCTTGATTGGGACTTGCAAAACTGTTTTGTTTTATTTGAGTCACTTCTTAGGCTTGCTTGATTAAAACTGGCTACTACTTCATTAGCACTGGCTGTACTCTGTCTTTCATTGGGCCCTCTTCCAAAATGATTGTTAGCTAAATGCTCTTGAAAAATAAAATATTAAAAACTATTATCAACTTGATCTAATACATATGTGTTTTTACAGTTCTGCCTGTGGTGACGGTGCTGTAAAGGAGTAGTGTTTGTGAAAAGCAAATAAACTTTGATTATTCATGGTGGGAAGAAACCTGTTTACCATAAGGTTTTATAAAATTGACTTCCATTGGTTATTTTTAGACCAAAATCATTAGGTGACATTGTATGTTTCATAGTGCTTTTGTGATGGAATGGGATGGACATGTGCCTTTGATTATGTAGATTTCAGTTAGTGTTTATGCAAGCAAAATTGAGTGTCCTAGGTGTCTGTATGCATATATGTGTATGTATATACACACGTGTATTAAGCACCTGCACACGTTTGTAAATCTTGGAAGTGAGTTAAAATGGGTTGTTATATTATTTGAGGAAAGAAAACATTAGGGGGAGAAAAGAATCGTCTTGTAATACTTCCCTCAAGTCATATGGTGGTTGTATATGGCAGAATGAGACACCTAGGGATGTTGAAACTCTGGATGCTTTTAAAAGTAGGATAGATTGTCATCTATTTGGGGTTGTCATTGGAATGAATTAAGTGACCTATTAAGGCCTCTTATAATTCTAAACTTTTTATGAATTTTGCTTTCCCTAAGGTTCTTATCACTTTGCTTCTTAAGTTTCTAGTCATGCTGTCTGCATGTGACACTTAGCCATTCATTCGCTGGTCATGTACTCCATTCCCAATGCAGCCATCCTGGTGGCGTGTGGAGGAGAAAGCAAATGTGAACACGTCACTTAAGCTCTTTGTTAGTATTACATAAACATATGAAAATCCTATTTGATTGAAGCAATTTCAGAAGACTTGATTAGGCTGGGTTGGTTAGTAAAGGATGCAAATAATGAATACAATAGAATTCTAGTGTCCTAAGCCTTTTTTTCCTAGAAAAAGACTAAATTACACAATATTTGAAATTTTTAAAAAAGACTACATACATTGAACAGCTGATTTTTTAAAATACAGATTTTCAGAACTTAAAATAACAAAAATGATGACTTTGTGGTTTAGGGTGTGGAGAGAAGTTTGTATTAGGATAAAAGCAAATTGTGAAAAAAAGCTTGTATTTTGTGGTTGGTCAGCTGTGTAATAATAAGTAACAAACTTACTATAATCTATTGATAATTTTTTATGAAAATAAAACTTTGGCTTAACAGATGAATGTTAACATTATTATGGGTACACACTGCAGATTATCATGATACTAAAAATGTAAAGATTGGTCATTTTAAAAGTTTGCAAAGCCAGTAAAGTTGCAACAGCAGCAGATTTTTTTGACTAAAAAATGTAGAAGGTGTAAAAAAAACATAAAGTAGGTAATTTACTTTTTAGATGCTAGATCTGATTTTTATGATTTTAGTTTGTTCTGCTGTCACTTACTGGACCCTTTAAATTAATGTGAGTATTAAATTCCAGATGAGATCCCTGAGCAAGGAATTAAGACAGTTGCATAAAATGATCAATTGATGGACTTTATTTATTTTTAACTTTTGAGATTCCCGGGTGGCTCAGTGATAAAGAACCTGCCTGCCATTGCAGGGGACAAAGGAGACATGGGTTCGATCCCTGGGTCAGGAAGATATCCCGGAGGAGGAAATGGCACCCCAGTCCAGTATTCTTGCCTGGAAAATCCCGTGGACAGAGGAGCCTAGTGGGCTACAGTCTGTGGGCTCTGTAGTCAGTGGGGTTGCAAAGAGTCAGACATGACAACACACACACACACACACACACACACCACGTTTATTTTTAACTATATTTTGAAATAATGTTAGACTTACAGAAATGTTGCAAAAGATAGTACAAAAGGTTCCAGATTCCCTTCAAATAGCATCCTCTACTGTTGAGGACTTACATAACAATGATCAAACCCAGGAAATTCGCATTGGTGAAATATTATTAATTAAACTACAGACTTTATTTGAATGTCACCTGTTTTTTCCCCAGTGTTTTTTTTTTTTTTTTCTCTTCCAGGATCTAATCCAGGATCCCGCATTTCATTTAGTTGTTACATCTTTCTCGTCTCGTCTCCTCCAATCTGTGACCAGTTCCTCTGTTTTTCCTTTTCTTTCATGACCTTGACACTTCTGATGAGTACTAGTCCATTATTTTGTATAATTTTTCTCAGTTTGGGTTTGTCATGTTTTTCTCAGGATGAGATTGAGGTTCAGAAGGGCTGTGTCCTCAGTGCATGATATTAGAGGGTACATGGTGTTGATGTGTCTTATTGCTAGTAATATTTTAACCTTGATTGCTTAAGGTGAACTCTGCTGTATTCTCCACTATAAAGTTACTTTTCTTCTTTTTATAGTTGATACATAATCTTAGGGGGAGGTAGTTTGAGACTGTGGTGATATACTGTTACTCCTCAAATTTTCTCCCACTGATTTTAGCAACCATTGGTATATATTGTCTGCAGCAGTTATTATTGTGATATTTTTCCTGCCAGTGATTTTGTACTTCCCTCATTCCTGAAAGAGATGTCCCTTCCTCATTTGTTTGTTAAATTATCTATTTTGATGAGTGTGACTTCATGGATATGTATTCTAAAGATTCTAATCCAATAGTGTCATTGTTTTGTTGCTCAGATTCTTCCAGTTTTGGCCATTAGGAACTCATTCCAGTTGGCCTCCACCCTTGTTTTAGCACTTCCTTATACTCGGGCACCACAGGCTATAGTCTGTGCTCATCTTGTAATTTTCCTTGTATCTGTCCTGAAATCAGCTCCTTTTATTGGAGACCAGAGTTTAAGTCAAGACCTAAATGCTGGGTATGCTCACTAGGGTGTCATTGCTCCTAGGCCCTCAGAGGACAGAGCAAGGAAATACATGTATATGCTGACCTGCCCACACATGCAAACACATATACACACATTTAGTTCTATATTTGTCTCTCTCTCTATGTTAAAACCATATTTGATTCATAGTGATATGTTCTGTTCCAGTCCCAACACCACAAGGCTCATTCCAACCTTTTCTTATTTGTACCTTTTTTTCCCCTAATGGTGAGAAACCTGGCTTTCATTATCTGTAATACTGTATACCAATTTATTTGTTCATTTTTAGAATGCACATCAAGTAGTGACCAATTGCCCACCCTTCTGGGGAACATTTGCTAATTAGAGTGCACTGTGTGTATACAAGTTTTTTTTCTTGTCTTTAAACCTTCTAGTATCTAGTCAACATACTGTTTTTCAAAATTACTTAGGTTAATTCTTTTCTTCCTCATTTTCTTTAGTGTGGTTATATTCAGTTCAGTTCAGTCGCTCAGTCATGTCCAACTCTTTGCAACCCCATGAATTGCAGCACGCCAGGCCTCTCTGTCATCACCAACTCCCGGAGTCTACCCAAACTCATGTCCATCGAGTCAGTGATGCCATCCAACCGTCTCATCCTCTGTCATCCCCTTCTCCTCCTGTCCCCAATCCTACCCACCATTAGGGTCTTTTCCAATGAGTCAACTCTTCACATCAGGTGGCCAAAGTATTGGAGTTTCAGCTTCAACATCAGTCCTTCCAGTGAACACCCAGGATTGATCTCCTTTAGGATGGATTGATTGGATCTCCTTGCAGTCCAAGGCACTCTCAAGAGTCTTCTCCAACACCACAGTTCAAAAGCATCAATTCTTTGGCGCTCAGCTTTCTTCACCGTCCAACTCTCACATCCATACATGACCACTGGAAAAACCATAGCCTTGACTAGACGGACTTTTGTTGGCAAAGTAATGTCTCTGCTTTTAAATATGCTATCTAGGTTGGCCATAACCTTCCTTCCAAGGAGTAAGCGTCTTTTAATTTCATGGCTGCAATCACCATCAGCAGTGATTTTGGAACCCCAAAAAACAAAGTCTGCCGCTGTTTCCACTTTTTCCCCATCTATTTCCCATGAAGTGATGGGACCAGAGGCCGTGATCTTAGTTTTCTGAACGTTGAGGTTTAAGCCAACTTTTTCACTCTTCTCTTTCACTTTCATCAAGAGGCTCTTTAGTTCTTCTTCACTTTCTGCCATAAGAGTGGTGTCATCTGCATATCTGAGGTTATTGATGTTTCTCCTGGTGATCTTGATTCCAGCTTGTGTTTCTTCCAGCCCAGCGTTTCTCATGATGTACTCTGCATATATGTTAAATAAGCAGGGTGACAATATACAGCCTTGACATACTCCTTTTCCTATTTGGAACCAGTCTGTTGTTCCATGTCCAGTTCTAACTGTTGCTTCCTGATCTGCATACAGGATTCTCAAGAGACAGGTCAGATGGTCTGGTATTCCCATCTCTTTCAGGATTTTCCACAGTTTACTGTGATCCACACAGTCAAAGGCTTTGGCATAGTCAATAAAGCAGAAACAGATGTTTTTCTGGAACTCGCTTGCTTTTTCATGATCCAGCTGCTGCTGCTGCTGCCAAGTTGCTTCAGTCATGTCCGACTCTGTGCGACCACATAGACAGCAGCCCACCAGGCTCCGCTGTCCCTAGGATTCTCCAGGCAAGAATACTGGAGTGGGTTGCCATTTCCTTCTCCAGTACGTGAAAGGGAAAAGTGAAAGTGAAGTTGCTCAGTTGTGTCCGACTCTTAGCGACCCCATGGACTGTAGCCTACCAGGCTCTTCCATCCATGGGATTTTCCAGGCAAGAGTACTGGAGTGGGGTGCCATTGCCTTCTCTGCATGATCCAGCAGATGTTGGCAGTTTGATCTCTGGTTCCTCTGCCTTTTCTAAAACCAGCTTGAACATCTGGAAGTTCACGGTTCACGTATTGCTGAAGCCTGGCTTGGAGAATTTTGAGCATTACTTTACTAGCATGTGAGATGAGTGCAATTGTGCGGTAGTTTGAGCATTCTTTGGCATTGCCTTTCTTTGGGATTGGAACAAAAACTGACCTTTTCCAGTCCTGTGGCCACTGCTGAGTTTTCCAAATTTGCTGGCGTATTATTCATCTGTAATCCAGTTAGGTTCTTACTCTTTGTATTCTATTTTGGGTTCCCCCATTTCTGGTTGATTTTTATTTATTTTGGTATATGAGACATTACTATTACTAAAATACACTTAGAGAATTGTCACTTCTTATTCCTACTACCGTATTCCCATTCTCTTCCCCCCACCTTTTCCCTCTCCTGTTTTCCATGACTTTAAGTAACCAGTTTTTTTAGTTTCTTGTTTATCCTTCCATTATCTCTTTTGCACAAATGAACAGATTGTGTGTGTGTGTGTGTGTGTGTGTGTGTGTGTGTGTGTGTGTGTGTGTGTTTTACATTTCTTTTTCCCCTTGCATACAGGTTTTTAAATTGAGGTACAATTCACACAACACAAAGCCTCTTTTTTTGAAGTGTACAAAATCATTGTTTTTCAGTCTATTCATAAGGCTTTGCAGCCATTACCACTACCTAATTTAGAACATTTTCATTACCCTGAAACGAAACCCTGTATTCATTAGTAGTCACTTCCTGTTCTCCTTTCCCCAGCCACTAGTAATCACTCATCTACTTTCTGTTTGTATGAATTTGTCTATTTTGTACATTTCATGTAAATGTGGAATTAGATAATATGTGGACTTTTGTGCCTAGCTTCTTTCACTTAACGTAATCTTTTCTAGGTTCATCTATGTTGTAGGATGTTTCAGTACTTCATTCCTTCCTATGATTGAATAATATTCCATTATATGAATATACCACACTTTGTTCATCCATGCACACTTATTAGACATTTGATTTTCATTTTTTTAGATACAAATTTTTATGTGGACATACGTTTTCAGTTCCTTTGGGTATATATTTGGGAGTGGAATTATTGGCTCATAAGATAACTTTTTGAAGAACTGCCAAACTGTTTTCCAGTTCCTTTCTTTCTTACGTGAAGAATGGCATGGTATAGATATTCTGTGCACCTTTTTTCAAAAGGGTCATCCTTTTGAAGCGATCAATCTTTTGATATTCTGCATTCTTATTTTTTTAATTAAAATTTTTAAAATTTATTTTTTGATCGCACTATGTGGCTTATGGGATTTTAATTCCCTGAGCAGGGATTGAACCTCACGCCCCCCAGCAGTGAGAGTGCTGAGTCCTAACCGCTGGATCACCAGGGGATTCTCAGATATTCTCCATTCTTTTTTTTTTTAATCGTTGTATAGTACTCTCCTGTGTAGATGTGCCCTCAGTTACTCAGTCATTCTTCTTCGAGCATTTAGGTTGCTTCTTATGTTTTGCAGTTATAAACAATTTTGTAGTACATGACCTATGTATATGTATTTTTGTAGTGTAAAAGATACGTTAATATCTTCAGGGTAGATTTTTATAAATGCGATTGCTGGGTCAAAAGTTCTGTACATATGTAATTTTGCTAGATATTGCTAGATTTTTCTCCAGAAGGATTGTACTAATTTGTATTCCTATCAGTAATATATGAGAGCACCTGTTTTCACCACAGCCTTAACCAACAGAATGTGTCATTATGCTTTCTAATTTTTTTTTTTTTTTTTGCCAGAGATGACTGATTTTAAAAAGTACCCTGCAGTTATTTCAGTGACCTGAATCTCTTGTGAAAGGGCACTTATTGCCTGCCATTGGCAGATTCTCATAGCTTGAAAATGAAATATATTGTCCACTAATATTGTACTGATACATGTAGGTTATTTTGTGGAGGGGAAATTGACTAGAATGCAGTTTCCTGGTCTAGCTAGGGTTGCTCATTTGAGACTTTTTGTATTTAATGGAGTTGCTGCATTGATTTATAATACCTTGCTCTGAAATACTTGTGGAGTTTAACAAAGGATAACTGAAATTGTGAGAAGAATTTTGTTATCTCTAGAGTATGTATGAGATACTAATTATTGGCTCACACTGTCTGCTAGTTATTTTGAACAGGACATACAGGACCTATTGACACTATGGTTTGATAGTTATTTGACCAGTAATGGCTTTATCGGGAACCTGTTTTATTTCCATATGAAAGAAGGCCAGTCTTAAGGAAGGTGAAATCTAGAATTTGAAGTTCTGGGTTAAGATAATCCTGTCAGATTTTAGTGGTGCCAGTAACCAAGACAGCATGAAAAACATCCCCATCTTACAAGGAAACTTGTTCTGCCCAGTGAGGCTGGGGATTAAGGTTCTTTCCCCAAAAAGGACATTGTTCAAGGTGCTTGGAACAGATTAATGAAAAAAAGATTCTTGTATTAGAGGAGCTTACATTCTAGTGGTTTTTTGATGAACTCATGTTCTCAGGAAAATAGATACTGAGTTCTGATAGAATCAGTAGAGGTCTGGTGTAGGCTTAAAAACACCTTTGGTAGTATAAAAACCTCAAATAACACTTTATTTTACTGATTACATAGAGAAGCCATGAATAGTTTACCACTGAATGGTAACTTATGTTGTTCACCATTTTTTTTCCCTCTCATTTTAAGTGATTTCTACTATTGCTACTACTAGTAGTGTGTGTGATAGTCGCTCAGTCAATGTCCAGCTCTTTGCAACTCCATGGACTGTAGCCTGTCAGGCTCCTCTGTCCATAGAATTCTCTAGCCAAGAATACTGGAGTGGGTTGCCATTTCCTTCTCCAGGGGATCTTCCCGACCCAGGGATTGAACTCTGGTCTCCTTCATTGCAGGCAGATTCTTTACCATCTGAGCCACCAAGGAAGCCCAGTAGAATAATAATAGTAAGATAATAGTATACTATAGTTTTTTCCTCAACTGTGGTCCCATGAGAGAACTAATGTAATGTTCTAGGACATTTGAGCATTAATTGTATGTGAAGAATTAACTTCTCTCCAGTGCATCCAAAATGGCACTAGTTATGTACTGTCCTTGGGATAACTGAGAAAAGATTTACTTCAGTATTCATTTCAAGTTTTATGGTTCAAATGATGAACCTAGTTGAGGAAGGTCATGGTCATTATATAATAGTTAATTAGGTGAATTAGGTGGGGTGTTTTTTTTTTCTGACTTATTACCACTTATTAGCAGAGTGATGTTGGAGAAGTTTTAATCTCTCAGGCTGTTTCCTGATCTATAAAATGTTCGATAGTTGCTACCTCATAGGGCTCATGTGAAACTCAATATTTTGGCCACCCGATGCGAAGAGCCGACTCATTGGAAAAGATCCTGTTGCTAGGAAAGATTGAAGGTAAAAGGAGAAGTGAGTGGCAGAGGATTAGATGGTTAGATAACATCACTGACTCAATGGACATGAATTTGAGCAAACTCTGGGAGATAATGGAGGACAGAAGAGCCTGGCATTCTGCAGTTCACTGGGTCACAAAGACTTGAACACGACATAGTGACTGAACAACAGGGCTTGTGTGAAGATTAAATGAAAGTGTTTTTTCCACCTGTATTTATCCATTTCTGTGACTTTAAAAACTAAGTGTTAATTGACTTCCACATTTATATCTTCAGCCCAGACCCCTTCCTTGAGGTACAGGGTCATAGTTCATCAGTTTATTCCACATCTCATTTGGCTGTCTAAAAGACTTCTCAAACATAGAAGTTGTGATCCCTGTCCTCACCATTTTCTTTGAATGTATCCTTAGTAAATTGGCAGGATCAATTAACTAGTCACTCAGACTAAAAAGCTTAGTGTCAACTGTGCCTCTTTTGTTTGTACCCTATAATCAGACCATCAGCAAATCTTTCTAGTTCTATCTTTTGAATATATTTCCAATCTGATCAGATGTTGTTACCATCTCTACCTTATTACTCTGGTCTAAACCACCATCATCTCCTGGGTAGATAATTACAATAGTCTCTTAACTGTTTTCCCACTTGCTCTCCTACAGTCTCTTCTGTGTTTCATAGCTAGAATGGTCTTTTAAACTGTTAATCAGATAGGCCACTCCTCTGTTTAATACATTGTAATGACTTCCTTTTGTAGTTAAAATAACATCTCGATTCCTAACCATGGCCTATAAAGTCGTTCTTGATGTAGTCCTTGCCTACCTCTCTCTGTTCACTCCATTTCTGCTGCACTGAACTTCACTATATTCTTTGATCATGCTGGGTGCATTCCCAGGGCTTAATGCTTGCTCATGCTCTGCTCTTCTTTTAGGTCTCTGCACTGCTTGCTCCCACACATCATTCATGTCTGCTTAAAAAGGGGTTCAGAGAGTCTGCTTCTTTAGAGAGATCTCCAATGATCACACTATAATATTATATGGTACGCTTTCTGAAATGTAATAATTTGTCTACTTGTTTATTACTTGTCTTCCTCACTAGAATGTAAACTCTGAGAGCAGGAACTTTATATCCTGTTCATTCCAGTGCCTGGAAAAGTCCCTGACACACAGTAAGCCAGAGATGCAGCTCTAGGAAATTGTGTAGTAAAATTATCTCTAATTTAGATTAAGTGATTCTACCTTTTAAAGATTTTTAAGCCAAAGGAGAACTATTAAATCAGTTAAATGATGCGTTGATTTTTTTTTGCATTAAATACTTACATGTGAAATGTTAAGATTTAGAACTTATTATCAAGATTATATATTTATGCAAAGGATGTGCTAAGTAACATTTAAAGAATAAGCTTGGAGTGTAGCTCTTGTGTTTGTTGCAGTGTTTAACATTCTTTGGTTGTCCTCTAATTATAATGTTAGTGATGTTAATGTTATAATAATATTTCCTCTTACTCTGGTAAACTATTTTTCCTCACTGTAAATTCTTGATTTAAAGTTTCTTTTGATCTTGATTTTGGAGGGGAATGCGTTATTATCTGAGCTTTTTCTTTTTAAACTTAATATAGTAGCATTTGTAGACACCCTTTTAAATATTGTCATTTAAAAATTTTTATGTATTTTTTTTTGGCTTTTCTTAAGATGCAGTGAGCTGGGTCTACTCTCTAGTTGCAGTACCTGAGCTTCTCATTGTGGTGGCTTCTCGTTGCAGAGCATGGGCTCTAGGGCGCTCAGTCTTCAGTAGTTGCTGCACATGGGCTCAGGAGATGTGGTTCCTGGGTTCTAGAGCACAGGCTTAATAGCTGTGGTGCACATTCTTAGTTGCTCAAGTCTGACATGTGGGATCTTCCCAGATCAGGGATCGAACCCATGTCTCCTGTGTTGGCAAGTGGATTCTTTACCACTGAGCCACCAGGGAGGACAAGTTTTGCCATTTTTAAAGACCTTTTCTGCTAGTCACTATACAGTAAAACTGTTCATGGAAAGTTTTATGTGATATAATTCAAATAAGCAAATTTGCTAACTGATAGTATTAGAAATCTAGAATAACCTAGGAATATTATATTATTTATGTGTTAATATAATTTAGAAGCATGTGGGGGGGCCAGTATCTTTTATATAAGGTATCACTGAACTTTCTTATACATCTGAGCATTCAGTGATATATATTTAAATTTTGTCAGTAGTATAGTCATAGTTTCTGACTTCTCAAAATTGCTTATTCTTTTGATAAGAAGGAATGATGAAGAATGATGGAGAGATTTATATAATTTAGTGAAGGTGATATGGTGGAATGGACAGATGCACATATAAAGAGTTAATATTAGGTAACACTTATTGAGTATTTATTGTACCCCATGCACTGTTGTAAGAACTTTGCTCTGTTGTATAAATCATATTAAATCTGGTTGAATTGTTTATTATTTAAACCAATTTAACTTGTTTATTTTGTAGATAGGAGATTGAAGCACACACAGAAAGGTGCTTGCCCAAGATCTTGTAGCTGGTAAATGGTGGCGCCTAGATTTGAATTCAGAAACAAAGGCAGATGTCGGTAGAGACTGTGCAGGGCAGGGCATGGAAACAGCCAGCCTCACTGTGATGGTTTTATCTGATTTAAAATCCCATCCAAATAATGTCATTTGAGCGGGACTACTTTACATAGGTGTTCAGGAACTCATGTTGACAAAGAGGCAGACTTTTAAGTGTCATGTGTTGCTTTGACCTTTTAAAAAATAATTTTAATTTTTAATTTTGGCTTGCTGGGTCTGTTGCTGTGGCGACTTTTTTCTGGTTGTGGTGAGCTGGGGCTACTCTCTAGTTGTGGTGCTTGGGCTTCTCATCTCATGTGTGTGCTTAATTGCTCAGTTGTGTCTGGATCTTGCAGCCCCATAGACTGTAGCTTGCCAGGCTTCTCTGTCCACGGGATTCTCCAGGCAAGAAAACTGGGTGAGTTGCCATTTCCGACCCAGGAATCGAACTCCGGTCTGCATTGCAGGCCAATTCTTTACCGACTGAGCAATGAGGGAAGCTCTCTTTTCATAGTGGTGTTTTTCTTGTGGAGCTTGGCTCTAGGGCGCCCCGGCTTCAGTAGTTGCTGCTTCCAGGCTCTAGAGCACTGGCTCAGTAGTTGGGGTGCACGGGCTTAGTTGCTTCTTGGCATGTGGGGTCTTTCTGGATCAGGGATTGAACCAGTGCCTTTTGTGTTGTCAGGCAAATTCTTTACCACTGAGCCACTAAGGAAGCCCTGCTTTGACTTCTTAAAGGATGTTTCTATCAATAGTTTTATTCTGCCAAAGAAGGTAATAGATGTTTGAAGAGAACAACAGTTGGAACAAGGATTGAACTTTGCTATTTTAAAAAGGTGAATGTTAGTGAATTTTTATACCCTGAAATAAGTTTTTCTTGGTAGACCTTGAAACAATGATATTAAGTAGCAAGTTTAGTCTGAAAACTGTCTGGGGTGCAAACAAGTAGTAAAATAATAAGGCCTTACATTTGTATACGGCTTTTCACTTTGCCAAGTAGTTTGGGAAACATCTCAATTTATCTTCGTAACACCTCTGTGGAATAGGCAGGATAGATATTTTGCCATTTGATAAGTTTCCACAGAGGAGAAAGGTGCTTGCCTCAGGAACAAGCCCTTGAATAACCTCTAGTTTCTAGACCCTCTTTTATGAAGAGTCTATTCCTAAAGGACATCGCTGTTGCTTTGCAAAACTGCCAGAGTGTAAGTGGTGGACTTCTGCATTGTATGGTGTTACGGACTCGATCTCTTACATTAGTGATTGAGAAGTTCTTCATCTGGAGGCAGAATATACTTGGCATGATGAATTTGGGCAAAGATGGCCTATTGTAATTGGTATGTTCTTAGTGTTTGTTATACTTAGCCTAGACACTTTTAAGAAATATAGCTTAGATTAAAAATATAATTCTAGTAGCAACACAGTTGTAATCATTTTTAAAATGATATTTTTTGTTAAGACCTTTTCCAGTTCAGTACAGTTCAGTCCCTCAGCTGTGTCCGACTCTTTGCGACCCCATGAACTGCAGCATGCCAGGCCTCCCTGTCCATCACCAACTCCTGGAGTCCACCCAAACCCATGTCCATCGAGTCGGCGATGCTATCCAGCCATCTCATCCTCTGTCGTCTCCTTCTCTTCCTGCCCTCAATCTTTCCCAGCATCAGGGTTTTTTCCATTGAGTTAGCTCTTCGCATCAGGTGGCCAAAGTATTGGAGTTTCAGCTTCAATATCAGTCCTTCCAATGAACACCCAGGACTGATCTCCTTTAGGATGGACTGGTTGGATCTCCTTGCAGTCCAAGGGACTTTCAAGAGTCTTCTCCAACACCACAGTTCAAAAGCATCAATTCTTTGGCACTCAGCTTTCTTTATAGTCCAGCTCTCACATCCATACATGACCACTGGAAAAACCATAGCCTTGACTAGACGGCCTTTGTTGACAAAGTAATGTCTCTGCTTTTTAATATGCTGTGTAGGTTGGTCATAACTTTCCTTCCAAGGAGTAAGCATCTTTTAATTTCATTGCTGCAATCACCATTTGCAGTGATTTTAGAGCCCATAAAAATAAAGTCAGCCACTGTTTCCACTGTTTCCCCATCTATTTGCCATGAAGTGAGGGGACCGGATGCCATGATCTTAGTTTTCTGAAAGTTGAGCTTTAAGCCAACTTTTTCACTCTTCTCTTTCACTTTCATCAAGAGGCTCTTTAGTTCTTCTTCACTTTCTGCCATAAGGGTGGTGTGTCATCTGCATATCTGAGGTTATTGATATTTCTCCTGGCAATCTTGATGCCAGCTTGTGCTTCTTCCAGCCCGGGTTTCTCATGATGTACTCTGCATATAAGTTAAATAAGCAGGGTGACAATATACAGCCTTGACGTACTCCTTTTCCTATTTGGAACCAGTCTGTTGTTCCATGTCCAGTTCTAAATGTTGCTTCCTGACCTGCATATGATTTCTTAAGAGGCAGGTCAGGTGGTCTGGTATTCCCATCTCTTTAAGAATTTTCCACAGTTTATGGTGATCCACACAGTCAAAGGCTTTGGCATAGTCAATAAAGCAGAAGTAGATGTTTTTCTGGAACTCTCTTGCTTTTTCAGTGATCCAGCGGATGTTGGCAATTTGATCTCTGGTTCCTCTGCCTTTTCTAAAACCAGCTTGAACATCTGGAAGTTCATGGTTCACGTATTGCTGAAGCCTGGCTTGGAGAATTGTAAGCATACTTTATTAGCGTGTGAGATGAGTGCAACTGTGCGATAGTTTGAACATTCTTTGGCATTGCCTTTCTTTGGGATTGGAATGAAAACTGATCTTTTCCAGTCCTGTGGCCACTGCTGAGTTTTCCATATTTGCTGGCATATTGAATGCAGCACTTTCACAGCATCATCTTTTAGGATTTGAAATAGCTCAACTGGAATTCCATCACTTCCACTAGCTTTGTTCTTAGTGATGCTTCCTAAGGCCCACTTGACTTCACATTCCAGGATGTCTGGCTGTAGGTGAGTGATCACACCATCGTGATTATCTGGGTTGTGAAGATCTTTTTTGTACAGTTCTTCTGTGTATCCTTGCCATCTCTTCTTAATATCTTCTGCTTCTGTTAGGTCCATATCATTTCTGTCCTTTATCAAGCCCATCTTTGCATGAAATGTTCCCTTGGTGTCTCTAATTTTCTTGAAGAGATCTCTAGTCTTTCCCACTCTGTTGTTTTCCTCTGTTTCTTTGCATTGATCGCTGAGGAAGGCTTTCTTATCTCTCTTTGCTATTTTTTGGAATTCTGCATTCAAATGGATATATCTTTCCTTTTCTCCTTTGCTTTTCACTTCTCTTCTTTTCACAGCTATTTGTAAGGCCTCCTTAGACAGCCATTTTGCTTTTTTGCATTTCTTTTTCTTGGGGATGGTCTTGATTCCTCTCTCCTGTACAATGTCATGAACCTCGATCCATAGTTCATCATGCACTCTGTCTATCAGATCTAGTCCCTTAAAATCTATTTGTCACTTCCACTGTATAATCATATCGGGTTTGATTTAGGTCATACCTGAATGGTCTGGTGGTTTTCTCCACTTTCTTCAATTTCAGTCTGAATTTGGCAATAAGGAGTTCATGGTCAGAGCCACAGTCAGCTCCTGGTCTTGTTTTTGCTGACTGTATAGAGCTTCTCCATCTTTGGCTGCAAAGAATATAATCAATCTAATTTCGTTGTCGACCATCTGGTGATGTCCATGTGTAGAGTGTTCTCTTGTGTTGTTGGAAGAGGGTGTTTGCTATGACCAGTGTGTTCTCTTGGCAAAACTCTATTAGCCTTTGCCCTGCTTCATTCTGTACTCCAAGGCCAAATTTGCCTGTTACGCCATGTGTTTCCTGACTTCCTACTTTTGCATTCCAGTCCCCTATAATGAAAAGGACATCTTTTTGGGGTGTTAGTTCTAGAAGGTCTTGTACGTCTTCGTAGAACTGTTCAACTTCAGCTTCTTCAGTGTTACTGGTTGGGGCATAGACTTGGATTACCATGATATTGAATGGTTTGCCTTGGAAACGAACAGAGATCATTCTGTCGTTTTTGAGATTGCATCCAAGTACTGCACTTTGGACTCTCTTGTTGACTATGATGGCTACTCCATATCTTCTAATGGATTCCTAACCACAGTAGTAGATATAATGGTCATCTGAGTTAAATTCACCCATTCCAGTCCATCTTAGTTCACTGATTCCTAGAATGTCGACGTTCACTCTTGTCCTCTCCTGTTTGACCACTTCCAATTTGCCTTGATTCATGGACCTAACATTCCAGGTTCCTATGCAATATTGCTCTCTACAGCATCGAACCTTGCTTCTATCACCAGTCTCATTCACAACTGTTTTTTGCTTTGACTCCATCCCTTTATTCTTTCTGGAGTTATTTTTCCACTGATCTCCAGTATCACATTGAGCACCTACTGACCTGGGGAGTTCTCCTTTCAGTGTCCTATCTTTTTGCCTTTTCATACTGTTTATGGGGTTCTCAAGGCAAGAATACTGAAGTGGTTTGCCATTCCCTTCTCCAATGGACCACATTCTGTCAGACCTCTCCACCATGACCCGTCCGTCTTGGGTGGCCCCATACAGCATGGCTTAGTTTCGTTGAGTTAGACAAGGTTGTGGTCCATGTGATCAGATTAGCTAGTTAGTTTTCCAGTTAGGCTATAGTAATATTGATGCTGTTTTGATTATATTGTAGATTAGCATAGGGGTAGGGCACTTTGCTTCTTTGAAATCTAAAAGGGTGTTGTGATAGCTTCTGAAAAGACCCATGTAATGTGTGACAGTAAGGAAATGCTGATAAAAATTAGGATTGTCACCTGTTCCTCCTGTTCATTTTGAAACTATTCTGAATTGCACTGATTAAATTGGTCTGAGATATTAAGAGGAATTTTTCAAAACTCTTAAAGATATGCTGTATAAGGGAATAAAGTCAGGTGCAAATTTACAGAATCACTTCACTTTAATGATGATTGATAAAATGTGACATTGTTTTTCAGAAATCTATATGATTGCTGAATGTTTTGTATTTTTAAGTTGCATCTTTCAGTTCTCAGTGTTATTCTCCTTTTCTATGGTGCTCTCTTGTAATTGCCTCCTTATTACCACCCTCTCCCTCTTGGTCTGCTCTCTGTTGGCTTGGCTCTTTATTTCAGTATAGGAAGGCAGGAAAGAGTTCTTGTACTCAAGATAAAACTAGTCCTGTTTGGAGCTCGGTGAGCTGGAGCATTTATACAATATGTCTTCTGATGATAGATTCCAGAAGTACCATAAGCCCACGGGAATAGTAGCAATGACTCGGCAATACTGTCTACAACTTAAATAAAAATTAAAAAAAATAATAATTAGACTATTATTTTCATGAAAAGCCATAAACTGGCTGGATATTATTAACAGGCTTGTAAATAAGAATTAATTACATAGGAGAGTTTAACATATTGAGTATTAGTGAAGTTCTTCTCAAATGATTTCATACTTTATAAACATGATTTGTTCATGGTAAACTTAAATTCACTTATGCATGACTGTGCATTAATCTTTTATGGGAATACGTAGAGGCTATTTTCAGTCCTAGGTAGATAATTCAATTCCAAGACAGTGTTTATTTTAAAAAATATTTTTATTACAAAATATTTTAAACATAAGCTAAAAGTAGAAAGAAAAGTATAAAGAGGTACCATGTACCTATCATTGAACCTTCATGAGTTATTATAGACAATCTTATTTTCTTTGTATTTCTGTCTACCACTACACACTCTCAGTTCTGGACTTTTTTTATTTATTTTTTTTAATTTTAGTTGGGGGCTAATTACTTTACAATATTATAGTAGTTTTTGCCATACATTGACATGAATCAGCCATGGGTTCACATGTGCTCCCCCCTCCCGAACCCTCCTCCCACCTCCCTCCCCATCCCATCCCTCTGGGTCATCCCCACGCTCCATCCCTGAGCATCCGTCCCATGCATAGAACATGGAATGGTGTTCCGCTTCACATATGACAATATACATGTTTCAATGTTATTGTCCCAGAACGTCCCACCCTCACCTTCTCCCTCAGAGTCCACAGGACTGTTCTATGCATCTGTGTCTCTTATTCTGTCTCACATATAGGGTTACCATTACCATCTTTCAAATTCCATATACATGCATTAGTATACTGTATTGGTGCTTTTCTTTCTGGCTCACTTCACTCTGTATAATGGGCTCCAGTTTCATCCATCTCAATAGAACCGATTCAAATGTATTTTTTTTAATGGCTGAGTAATATTCCATTGTGTATATGTACCACAGCTTCCTTATCCATTCGTCTGCCGATGGACATCTAGGTTGCTTCCATGTCCTGGCTATTGTAAACAGTGCTGCGATGAACATTGGGGTACACGCATCTCTTTCAATTCTGGTTTCCTCGGTGTGTATGCCTAGCAGTGGGATTGCTGGGTCATATGGCAGTTCTATTCCCAGTTTTTTAAGGAATCTTCACACTCTTCTCCATAGTGGCTGTACTAGTTTGCATTCCCACCAACAGTGTAAGAGGGTTCCCTTTTCTCCACACCCTCTCTAGCATTTATTGCTTGTAGACTTTTGGATAGCAGCCATTCTGACTGGTGTGTAGTGGTACCTCCTTGTGGTTTTGATTTGCATTTCTCTAGTAATGAGTGATGTTGAGCATCTTTTCATGTGTTTGTTAGCCATCTGTATGTCTTCTTTGGAGAAATGTCTGTTTAGTTCTTTGGCCCATTTTTTGATTGGGTCGTTTATTTTTCTGGAATTCAGCTACAGGAGTTGCTTATATATTTTTGAGATTAATTGTTTGTCTGTTGCTTCGTTTGCTATTATGTTCTCCCATTCTGAAGGCTGTCTTTTCACCTTGCTCCTAGTTTCCTTTGTTGTTCAAAAGCTTTTAAGTTTAATTAGGTCCCATTTGTTTATTTTTGCTTTTATTTCCAATATTCTGGGGGGTGGGTCATGGAGGATCCTGCTGTGATTTATGTCGGAGAGTGTTTTGCCTATGTTTTCCTCTAGGAGTTTTATAGTTTCTGGTCTTACATTTAGATCTTTAATCCATTTTGAGTTTATTTTTGTGTATGGTGTTAGGAAGTGTTCTAGTTTCATTCTTTTACAAGTGGTTGACCAGTTTTCCCAGCACCGCTTGTTAAAGAGATTGTCTTTTCTCCATTGTATATTCTTGCCTCCTTTGTCAAAGATAAGGTGCCCATAGGTGCGTGGGTTTATCTCTGGGCTTTCTATTTTGTTCCATTGATCTATATTTCTATCCTTGTGCCAGTTCTGGACTTTTTTGAACCATATCCTGGACACATTTAATTTGTAAAATTTAGGTATTTCAATATGACCTCTAAAAGATAGTCATTTTCTCTTTTTTTAAAGTAAGCATAATACCATTATCTTAAAAATTTTTATAACAAGGTGTTAATATCATCAAACATGTAATCAGGTTTTGTATTTTTCTGAGTGTTTTATATATATATGTATATGTATACACACAGTTTGCTTGAAGTGGATTCCAAATAAGGTCTGTACTTTACAATTATCTTGTATATTAAATCACTTTTAATCTTTAGGGTCTTCTTCCTTTTTTTTTTCTTTTTTTGTTAATTTAAGAAACCAGGTTTTTGAGAAGTTTCCCATAGTCTCATTTTGCTGATTGCATCTTTGTACTGTAATGTCATTTAACACGTTCTGTACCCTGAATTTCTTGTAGTAAATTGATAGATTTGTCAGATTTTTTTTTCTTTTGGTAGGTGTACTTCATAGGAGTAATTTGTGTTTCCATCAGGTCTTGTTCTCTTTTTGTGATATTGGCAGTTATTGATGATCATTCATCAGGGATTGCAAAATAGTGAAATTCTGTTGTTCATGTATTAGATGTTTGGGGTTTTTTTTAAGATGGTGTTTTTTAGGATAGTCCTTCAACAGTGTAAATTGTACATTTTGGGCCTTGTATTTATATCTGAATGGGTTCTGGGATGATTTGACAAGGTTCTCTACTGAATTCTTTTAAAAGGAAAGAGTGCAGATCTTTATTATTGAAAATCCAGAAAAAACTTGGGAATCTTGAATAACTAGAGTTTTACATTTGGCCAATAAATAGCTGAACATCCCATCATGAGGTAACAGCTTGTCTTATAGCATGTGTAGCTGGTCATTGGGGTTTGTTCTTTTGCAGTCAGTGTTCATTTTCAGAAATTTCAAAAGTAATTTGTTCAAGGCAGCAGTTATTAGTTTTTTGAGTCTGATTTCTTGGCATGAATTTGAAAATAGGCTTTGGTGTGAATCAGATTTAAGAAATTTTGAGTTAATGTAACATAGCATATTTTATATTAAAAGTTGTCAAAGAACTGGAGCAGCAGCACTTCCAGTGTAGATCCTTGACAAAAAGGTTTTGAGGCCAGGTAAACTGATACACTATGTGTACTTTTTCCTCTCTTGATACGTAATATAGTACATGTTAACATGTAAAAGACCTACAGTAAGGAACCTGTTTAATATTAACTCAACATTTTCCAAATTTATTTGATAACTGAGACTTCCCCCTGTTCCTCCATAGCATCTTGAAGAACTAGGGGAACAAATTTTCCGGAGGAAACAGATTTTGGGAAATATTGGATTGGAGGGTTTGAACAGAGAATAAAGAAAAATGTCTAATGATGATGAGTGTGTGTTACTTCACTACAGTGATATGGGGAAATTTTTGATAGACAAATAATAAGATGGAAGGTATATACGTGTATGTGTGAGTGATTCATGTTGATATATGGCAGAAACAAAGCAATTATCCTCCAGTTAAAAATAAATAAAAATTTAAAGAATAAGACATTTTTTCCAGTGAGAATAAAAGTAAGAGGCAAATGTTGGTTGGTTGTTTTATCTTAGCCTGTAAGCATTATACTTTTAGAGAAGCCATGTTAGGAAAGGACTTCAGTCATGTATAACATTACATGCTAGGCACTGTTTTCAGTCCTTTATATATAATTTGTAATTTGTTAATCTTGACAGCAAACTTATCCAGTAGGTACACTGTTGTTATCCCAGTTTTACAGATAGGGAGATTGAGGCACAGAGAGATTAAGCACATAGTTCAAGGTTACACTGCAGAGTTGTTGATACAGCAGAGCCAGAATCTAAACCTAGGCACCTGGCTCCAAAGTCCTTGTGCATAGCCACTGCTCTACACTGCAAGATGTGGCAGATGGAGATCATGAAATACAAATTAGATTAAGAGGGGATATAAACTCTGCTTGGAAGGACCATACATATTTTCTTTAACTTTCAGGCAATCAGGGTCTGAGAGAAGAATGTAGAGAGCTGACTGTGTCTCAGTGAAGATAGAAAACATGGAAACCTGGAAACTGTTATCCATAAAAAGTACACCTCTCAAAGATATAGATTAGATGGATGTAAGTAGAATGCTAAGTTAAGAGGACACTGTTATACTAGAATTTCAGATGTAGAAGGGAATTGGAGCTTACTTTATAAGACCCCTTCATTTTACATATGAGATCTGAGGTTCCATAGTTTGTTCATGTGCTTGTACTAGTAATCATAGCTCACATAAGTGTACTTCATTTTGCATTTTTACTTCATTCTATGTTCATGTAGATTCTTGTTTGATCCTCTAAACAATCCTGAAAGGCAGGTGGGTCCTATTTTTCTACAACAAAGCTGGGTTTTGATATATTTTTTTTTTGGCGGGGGCGCATACCACGTGGCATGCAGAACTTCCTTGATCAGGGATCAAACCTGTGCCCCTTGCATTGGAAGCATAGAATCTTAACTGCTAGACCACCAGGGGAGTCCAAATCTGGTTCTTGAATTTAGATATGATACATACTAAAGGCTAAGATTTCGTATACTAAATCACATTGCCTCGGTTCTTAATGAAGAACACGTAAGAGTAGTGCACGCTTTTGGAATGAGATGACTTGGGTCAGAAAGAAAAGCTGCATTTTGACAAATGGAAGTGACTCCCTCCTAAGTGTAAAAGATAGTATGTGCTAATTGGAAACAGTAATTTTTAGATGGTATAGAGGAATATAAAGAAAAAAGTAAAAACTACCTCACCACACAGAGTAACTACTGTTAAATTCTAATGTGTAGTTCTTGAGATTTTTTTCTAGATTTTTATATACTCAGAATTGTTTCAAAATTATATATATATATATATATATATAGCTTTATAACCTAACATATTGTGTTCTTAAAAGAGAATATTCATAGGCATTTGGCCTTTTACCTCTAACATAGTAAAAAAAAAAAAGGTACATGCAGGGACAATAGGCATAAAATGATAGCATCCTGGGCCAACTGAGATGTGCAGTCCCTTCCCTAGTACACATGGTTTAATAGCTGACCTGTTAGTAACAGGGAGGGTGAATAGATAAAAAAAACTGTTTGGGGGTAGATTAAGGAGGCAGTGAGTACAGTAGTCACCCCTTATCCATGGTTTCACTTTCTATAGTTTCAGTTTAACCACTGTCAACCATGGTCTGAAAATATTAAATGGAAAATTCTAGAAATAATTCATAATTTTTAAATTGCTTGCCATTCTGAGTAACTTGATTAAATCTTTGGTGCTTCTGCTCCATAAATCATCCCTTTGTACAGTGCTTGAGTTCAGGGAGCCCTTATTTTACTTAAAATACAACAAGAGCAGTGATGCCGGTAATTCGGATATGCCAAAGAAACAGTCAGGTGCTTCATTTAAGGGAAAAGTGAAAGTTCTCAACTTCATAAAGAAAATCGTATGCTGAGGTTGCTAAACTCTATGATAAAAATGAATCTTCTACCTGTGAAACTGTGAGGAAGGAAATAGAAAATTTGTAATAGTTTTGCTGATGCACCTCAAATTGCTTAAGTTATGGCTACAGTGCATGATAAGTGCTTAGTTAAGATGGGAAAGGCATTATATTTGTTTGAGAGAAGGACCACATTCACATAACATGTATTGTGGTATATTGTTATATATACTGTTTTACAGTATATTGTTATATTCTATTTTATTATTGTTAATCTCTTACTTTCCTGATTTATACATTAAACTTTATAATGTATAAGTATGATGTATATATGTATTGTATATGTATACATATGTATATAATGTACATAATGTATAAGTATATATGTAATGTAAAAGTATATAATGTATAAGTCCATGGTCTGTACAGTCCATGGAATTCTCCAGGCCAGAATACTGGGGTGGGTAGCCTTTCCCTTCTCCAGGGGATCTTTGCAACCCAGGGATCGAACCCAGACTCATGCATTGCAGGCAGATTCTTTACCAGCTGACCCACAAGGGAAGCCCAAGAATACTGGAGTGGGTAGCCTATCCCTTCTCCGGCAGATCTTCCTGGCCCAGGAATCAAACTGGCGTCTCCTGCACTGCAGGTGGATTCTTTACCAACGAGCTATCAAGGAAGCCCAATGTATATATAGGGAAAACATAATATATTTGGATTTGGTACTGGCCTTAGTTTCAGGTATCCACTAGGGGTCTTGGAACATATTTCTTGCAGATCAAGAGGGGGTACTGCACTGTAATATAAAGCTTTATTTTTGTGTTTTTTTTCCTGTAGAATTTGGGATCATTGATTGTTTTGTAGTTTGATGTGGAAAAAACTCTTTTCACACTATACTGGATTAAAAGACAAGTAACTGAGACTCTAAACATTAAAAAGAGTAAAGAATAAGTTGTTTTGAACAGTCTAAATATGGGCTCTTTTTAGTGAGTTTGTGTGTTGTGTGGGGAGTATGTAACCATCTCTAATTATCAATATACTGTTGCAGTGGTAGGAGGGGAAAGGACCCTATTGTGTTAGGTTGTGGAAGGGTTTTTTATACTTGAAGTTGGTTCTTTAGCAACTCTCGCTTTCTGTTTTCATGACTACATCTAGTAGTTTGCTTTGTTAATCATTCTCTTTGCCCAAGCAGATTTTTGGCATGATCTTATTTTCAAAATGTTTTCTTTTTGAGGATTAGATTATATTGTATTTACATCTTTAATATTTCCTTGTTAGTTTTAAATTGATAGTAAAGCTTATGATTTTAGGTATGCTAGTTCTTTTGCATTTCCATATAAATTTTAAAGTAAGTTCATCTATAGATGCAAAAAAATCTTGCTGTGATTTTGATAGGTATTGTAATAAATTTCTAGATCATTTTGAGGGAGAACTGGCATTTTTATATTTAGTCCTCCACTCTAGGAACATGGCGTATCTCTTCACTTATTTAGAACTCCTTTGATTTCTTTCATCTGTGACTTGCAAGTTTTAGCCTATAGATCCTGTATATGTTTTGTTAGTCTTGCATCTACGTGTTTTATTTTTAATAAAGTTTAAAACCTTTCAGTCAGAGTATCACATATCTTCATAGAAGTGTATGTAAAGTAAACATACAGCTTGATTACTTTCATGGAGATGGAATTATTTTCAAATTTTGCTATTTTCTGTTAACTTGCGAGATTTTCAGAAGGGAGGTAGGATTCAAGATGAAGGAAGGAAGAACAGCTTTCCATTTCTCCTTTGTCAGATCTTCGTAGTGTGACTTCACTGTTTTGTTTAAAGGTGAATTCTCAAGGAACATAGTCATAGATAGTTAAGCTCATTTCCAAATTAACTTTGCCATTTAGATTTTTTCTATCGTAATTTACCTCCAGTTGTGTTACAATAGATTAGCTTTGATGTTTTCTGATATAAGAAATTCATAACTATTTCAAAACAGTGAAGATGTGGGTTAAAGATTTAAGAGATGGAAAGGTCTGCCTTCTCATTTTTGTTGAACCGGTTATTCCCCGCTCGTTAGCTTCCTTCTGTGTACTTTGTACAGAGCACAAGCTTAAGTAAACTTGTCATCTGGCTGTCTGGTTTTTATCTTCCTTCTAAGAAGGGTAGGCAACTTAGGGTCTATGTTTATGGGACTGCCCTGGTCCTTTTTGAGTAAGATTCATTACTCTAATTCTGAGTTTATAAAGATGATATCATTATAATTACTTTAAATAACCATGTTTCAGGGAAATTTAAAATGGTATTTGATTAATACAGATACTCCAGGAATAAATGAGTTTGTTATGTATGCTCCACCAGGAAGGACATGGTTAATAATAGAAAAACCATATGTATCATTTAACTCCTCTGTATATTTTTATTGTAAAAGATAATCTGTTTTTTTTTTTTTTTAAAAAGATAATCTCCCCCCCCGCCTCATTTTTATCACTGGAGCTCAGCTATGCTTGATTTAGCTATTTCTGCCCACTTCCACAAACTTTTATTTTGAAATTTTTTTAAATCTATAGAAAAGTTGAAGAATAGTCCCAACAAACTCCTATGTGCTTTTCACTTAGTTTCATAGGTTGTAACACTTTGTTGTGGGTGTTTTTTTTTTGTTTTCTCTAAACACCCGCCCCGCTTCCACACACACAGTTTGCTTTATGTGAGAGTTGTAGTCACCAAGATACTCCCTCACCCCCTCAACCTCAAAAAAAAAAAATTTTTTTTTCAAGTGTGCATCTCCTAAAAATAAGGACATTTTCCAGTGTAACCACAATACCTTTATCATACCTAAGGAAAATAACATGAATTCATTATCTAATGTGCAGTGTCTATATTTAAATTTTTTGTCTTCCGCTTATCTTTTATACCTTTTTTTTGTTTTTTTTTTCTGATTCACAATTAAGTCATATTCACATATTACTTTTGGTTTCTATGTCACTTTAGTCTCTTTTAATCTAGAACAATCCCTTGCCTCCCTCCCCTCTTTTTCAATGATACTAACTTTATTGAAGAATTAATCTAGGCATTTGTCTTGTGTAATATACTAGTCTGAATTTGCTGATTGCTTAAGATTATGTATGAATTGCATGATCGCTGTATCGGTGACATGTGCTTTTTGCATCACCTCACGAGGCACCTAATGCCATTTTTTTCATTATAGGTGTTGCTAAATTTGATCATTAATTTAAAGTGGAGGCTGTTACCAGATCACTTTACTCTTAAGTGCACATTCCCCCACTCCCTTTGTAACTGATAATTAATCTAGGGAGTATGGTATTTTGAGATTATGTGAAAATCCTTTGTTGTTGCACATGGGCTTTCTTTAGTTGTGGCAAGTTGGGGCTGCTCCTCGTTGCGGTGCATGGGCTTCTCATTGTGGTGGCTTCCCTTGTGGAGCACAGGCTGTAGGTGCACGGGCTTCAGCAGTTGCAGCACATGGACTCAGTAGTTGTGGCTTGAGGGCTCCAGAGCATGGGCTCAGTTGTGGTGTAAGGGCTTAGTTGGCATGTGAAATCTTCGCCAACCAGGGATTGAACCCGTGTGCCTTGCACTGGCAGGCAGATTCTTATCCAGTATACCACCAGGGAAGTCCTGTGTACTATTTATTTAACCAGTTTCTTATTGGTGGACTTAAGGCTATTTCTTCTTTTTGTTCTTTATACCTTTTTTTCTTTTCTGCGACTCTAAAAGACTGTGATGAATAGGATATTTCTTAGTTTAAGCATTACCTTATTCTTAATTAAAATTGCATAATGCAAATGTTGATTGAGTTTAGTCTTATCGAGCATACCTTCTAAATATCCTTAAAATTTATCTCCTCACAAACTGGATATATTATGGCTGTTTTATTTTAGGCCCTCATCTCTTAACTTTTGGGGTATTTCTTGTGTCTTGGGCATTCTGTTCTTTTCTTCTTTCCCTTAGTATTATCCACAGCTCCTTCTGGGTAACTTTTGTTATGCAGTGTTACCATAGTATATTCCAGTTGCTTGCACATCCTTCTCATCTGGGTTCTGAGTCCTTAGGCATACTGTGCTTTGTGTGTAATAGATTTTGCTAGTGTAGATGCATTTGTACCTTTTTTTTTTTTTTAAACATTTATTTATTTATTTTTGGTTGCACTGGGTCTTCGTTGCTGTATGGAGGCTTTCTCTAGTTGCATCGTGTGGGGTCTACTCTTCATTGTGGTGCACAGGCTTCTCATCGTGGTGGCTTCTGTTGTGGAGCCCAAGCTCTAGGTGTGTGCAGGCTCAGCCGTTTTGTTACTTTGAAGCCAGTTAGTATTTGGTACTGTAATGTCTCCTTGCCTGTCCCCTGTTTATTTTGGTATACCATTAGTTCTTTCTAATACTCTCTTAAGTTTTATTTTTTCTTCTCAGAATCATTTGCATTCTGGTGTTCTGAGATTGTGTGAGGGTCTAGCCATAGTACCTGCTTTCTGCATGTGTGCTTAGTAGCTAAGTTGTATCTGACTCTGTGTGACCCCATGGACTGTAGCCTGCCAGGCTTCTCTGTCCATGGGATTTCCCAGGCAAGAATACTGGAGTGGGGTTGCTATTTCCTTCTCCAAAGGATCTTCCCAATCCAGAGGTCAAACTTGAGTCTGCTTCATTGGCGGGCAGATGCTTTACCACTGAGTTTGCTATTTCTCCATTCTTTATTTTAGGGAGTCTCATAAAATTGAGTTCTTGAAATGTAAGTTGGATATATCATTGGGAGTTTAGTGAGAATAAATTTACCAAAAATGTTGTGATTGCCATGACTTAGGCTTTAAATACTTGCAAATAGATGGTTCTAAAGAAGGGAAAGGAGATTTTTCTCTGCAAACAGCATATGATGAAGAGCATTGACCTCTTCAAGCCTCTAGATAATCTACTTTTGTTGAAGTCTGTTGTCTGATTCATGGCCACTGGTGAGCTACAAATTAAGGTATCCTGCATATGCTGACATTACTGTTTGCATTTCTGGAATAATTGCATCTATTGTTGAACTTGACAAACTGATAATTTGTTTTATTCTTTTGTTATCAAGGGTCCTTTCAATAGGAAGTGCATTGATGTTCTAAAAACCCCAAGATTGATAGCATCCATTGTTATAACTGTTACATTGAAAACAGAATAATTAAAAGTGCAGTAAATTTGCTCATAGCTAGTTATCAAACTTTTTGTACTAGAACATATATTTTTATATATCACTTGTCAAAAAAAATGCTGCTGCTGCTGCTAAGTTGCTTCAGTCATGTCCGACTTTGTGTGACCCCATAGACAGCAGCCCACCAGGCTCCACCGTCCCTGGGATTCTCCAGGCAAGCATACTGGAGTGGGTTGCCATTTCCTTCTTCAGTGCATGAAAAGGAAAAGTGAAAGTGAAGTCGTTCAGTCGTGTACGACTCTTCGCGACCCCATGGACTGCAGCCTACCAGGCTCCTCCGTCCATGGGATTTTCCAGGCAAGAGTACTCGAGTGGGGTGCCGTTGCCTTCTCCGCAAAAAAAATGACTATTTCTAATGTTGGTTTATATTCTTGATGGAATAGTAGTTCAGATTGCTTTCCTTTAGGAGATACGTGGTGAACAATTAAAGACCATACAGTGCCATACCTAACATTTACTTCCATAGTTTTCAAAGTACTTCTGTGTAAGAGAAATGGGAATTCCAAGATAAGAAAGATAACTGTGAGTAAAAGTTATTAGAACAGTTTTATGGAATGGAGTTGGGGCGGGGGGGAGTTGGCAAGTGAGGATGTAGGTTCTGAATTTGTACTGAAGGAGATATAGGACTTGTTAGGTAGAGAGGAAGGAGTGGGCATTCTTGAGGGGTGGGCAGCAACGTGAGTAAAGGTACAGAGTAGAAGTGAATGCATCCCAGATGAGTGATGGTAGGGATTGCCTGACCAAAACAGAGAGCTGCTGAGGAACATGGGGTAGTTAAGATCTGATAAGTTAGAGTGAACAGTTATTGTGAGCCTTGGGAAGCAGAGTGAGGAATTCTAAGCCTAGGGAGCTTTATTACCAAGGGTCCTGGCATTGAACAAATGGACTAGTTACAGAGATTTGGGTAGAGTTAAGGAAGGCAACAAGGGATAGTGAAGTTCCCAAGGCCTTGCGGTGTCCAGAAGCCATTGGTACTTTTAAGCCAGCAGGGACAGGAAAAGGAATACTGAAGCCTGATGAGAGCAGGAGCAGTGGAAGCCAAGGACCTGTGGCCACAGGGGAAGGGTTCCCAGGTGGGGAGAAAGGCAGGGAAATAAGGACCTTGGTTTCTTTTTCTTTTCATCCTCTAGTGCCTATCATTGGCCTGACCCAGATGGAAACTAGGGGAGTTTGGCAGTATAGTCCTCAAGTTAAGCCTTCAATTCAGTTCAGTCGCTCAGTTGTGTCTGACTCTTTGTGACCTCATGGACTGCAGCATGCCAGGCTTCCCTGTCCATTACCAACTCCCAGAGCTTGCTCAGGCTCATGTCCATCAAGTTGGTGATGCCATCCAACCACCTCATCTTCTGTCATCCCCTTCTCCCACCTTCAGTCGTTGCCAGCATCAGGGTCTTTTCCAAGGAGTCAGTTCTTCGCATCAGGTGGCCAAAGTATTGGAGTTTCAGCTTCAGCATCAGTGCTTTCAGTGAATACTCAGGACTGATTTCCTTTAGGATTGACTGGTTGAATCTCCTCGCAGTCCAAGGGATTCTCAAGAGTCTTCTCCAGCACCACAGTTCAAAAGCGTCAGTTCTTCAGTGCTCAGCTTTCTTTATAGTCCCAACTCTCACATCCATACACGACTACTGTAAAGACCATAGCTTTGACTAGATGGACCTTTGTCAGCAAAGTAATGTCTCTGCTTTTTAGTATGCTGCCTAGGTTGGTCATAGCTTTTCTTTCAGGGAGAAAGTGTCTTTTGATTTCATGGCTGCAATCACCATCTGCAGTGATTTTGGAGCCCAGGAAAATAAGATCTGTCACTGTTTCCATTGTTTCCCCATTTATTTGCCATGGAGTGATGGGACTGGATGCCATTATCTTAGTTTTCTGAATGTTGAGTTTTAAGCCAACTTTTTCACTCTCTTCTTCCACTTTCATTAAGAGGCTCTTTAGTTCTTCTCTTTCTGCCATAAGGGTGATGTCATCTGCATATCTGAGGTTATTGATATTTCTCCCAGCAGTCTTGATTCCAGCTTGTGCTTCATCCATCCTGGCATTTTGCATGATGTACTCTGCATATAAGTTAAATAAGCAGGGTGACAATATACAGCCTTACACTCCTTTCCCAATTTGGAACCAGTCTATTGTTCCATGTCCAGTTCTAACTGTTGCTTCTTGATCTGCATACAGATTTCTCAGGAGGCAGGTCAGGTAGTCTGGTATTCCTATTTCGTTAAGAATTTTCCACAATTTGTTGTGATCCACATAGTCAAAGGCTTTGGCGTAGTCAGTAAAGCAGAAGCAAGTGTTTTTCTGGAACTCTCTTGCTTTTTTGATGATCCAGCAGATGTTGGCAATTTGATCTCTGGTTTCTCTGCCTTTTCCAAATCCAGCTTGAACATCTGGAGATTCACCGTTCACGTACTGTTGAAACCTCTCTTGGAGAATTTTGAACAGTTGTGTGGTAGTTTGAACATTCTTTGGCATTGCCTTTCTTTGGGATTGGAATGAAAACTGACCTTTTCCAGTCCTGAGGCCACTGCTGAGTTTTCCATATTTGCTGGCATATTGAATGCAGCACTTTCACAGCATCATCTTTCAGGATTTGAAATAGCTCAACTGGAATTCCATCACCTCCACTAGCTTTGTTTGTGGTGATGCTTCCTAAGGCCCACTTGACTTCACATTCCAGGATGTCTGGCTCTAGGTGAGTGATCACACCATTGTGATTATCTGGGTTATGAAGATCTTTTTTATGGTTCTTTTGTGTATTCTTACCACCTCTTCTTAATATCTTCTGCTTCTGTTAGGTCCGTACCATTTCTGTCCTTTATTGAGCCCATCTTTGCATGAAATGTTCCCATGGTATCTCTAATTTTGTTGAAGAGATCACTAGTCTTTCCCATTCTATTGTTTTTCTCTATTTCTTCAAACTGATCACATGAACCACAGCCTTGTTTAACTCAATGAAACTATGAGCCATGCCGTGTAGGGCCACCCAAGACAGATGGGTCATTGTGGAGAGTTCTAATAAGACGTGGTCCACTGGAGAAGGAAATGGCAAACCACTTCAGTATTCTTGCCTTTAGTATTCCATGAACAGTATGAAAAGGTAAGCCTTAAAGGGCACAAGAACAGAGTATAGAAGGGTAGAGATTGTTTGTTTGTGACACTGTGGTCAAATAGAGAATGCCTAGTCCAGGATCCATTTTAAATTACTGTAAATTTATAAGCAGAGGAATGTTATACTGAAAATGCCCCTGTAGGAATACTTGGTTTAGTGGATTTTGAGGGTCATTTCACGAAAAATCTCTCTTCAGACAGAATTCCAACTTGTAACAAAAAAAGGTGAAAGGCACTCTATTATCTGATTTATCCTTATAGACTCTATGGGCAATATAATTTCTTTTTTAAATTTCTCTGTAGACTTCTTAGACCAGAATTAATTCATTTACTGCAGAGAGTTCCTGAGATCTTGTAGCTAGAAAAGATAGAATACAAGTAGCTTAAAGGGACAAAAGAGGGATCAGTACAGAGAACCAGCCTTGCAAAGCTTGCCTGGTGGTAGAGTAGATGGGGCAGTGGTGATGAAGACAAGTACAGAAATAATAATAAATCAGGCAGAGTAGGACAAATGTTATAAGATGTGTAATGGAAAGTGTTATTAGAGTTTAGAGGAGGAAGTGATCAAATCTCTGTTGGTGAGTGCAGAGTGATTAAAACATGAAAGGCTTCATGGAGAAAGGTGACCTTTGAGATCGGCCTTTGAAGGAGAAATATGGATTTTGACAGGTGAAGATTAGAGAGGTGAGGGCCATCAGTTATAGGGGGTAGTGGGAACAAAGGCACTGAGGTCAGAATGTTTGGTTTGTTAAAATTAGGTTGTACTTAGGGGAATTGTGGAAGATGAAACTGAAAGGCAAACTTGGCTCCCTCTGGATGGACTTAAACCCACAACAATGTCTTGTTTTCAGTTTCATAGGAAATGGAGATCCATCAACTTCTTTATGGATGGGTAATGAAATAACTGGTTAAAATTGAGCTTTTAGAACATTAGCAGAAGTAGGTAGAATGCACTGGAATGAGTAAACTCTTTGGGAGCCCATTGCAGTTTCCCAGGGTAGGTTATGGCAGGTGAAGCTGGGTGGAGCCAGTGGAAATGTTAAAACAGGCTGGGGTGTAAAGGAAAGGCCTGAGTCAGACTGTCCTATGGTTTTGACTTAGGATACTTGAGTTGAGGTATCAGGGGAGCTGGTTTTGTAAGGATGTAGGAGGGTAGGGTAGAAGAGCATTAGGAGATAGAGAAGCTAGAAGAGATTGAAGTTAATTTTGGAATGGTGAATTGAAGGTGGGCAACATTGACACGGTGATGTCCATGAGGCTTTTGGAAACAGCACTGGTGCTCTGCAGAGATACTGTCCAGAGATGTGGAGTTGCGAGGTAGCTGTGTAGTGATGGGTTCACCTTTAGCAATGAAGATATATGGTTGATGTAAAAAGAAAGAAAAGTATTGAGGAAAAAAAAGAGGACATCTCAGAACCTTCGGGCATTAAGTGGACAAGAGGAGGCAGGAAGTCTCTCAGTTACTGGGTTTAAAATTTTTTTTTTGGTCAGCTTTAGTGAATAGGGCTTCCCAGGTGGCTCAGTGGTAAAGAATCTGCCTGCCGATGCAGGAGATGCAGGTTTAATCCCTGGATAGGGAAGATCCCCTGGAGAAGAAAATGGCAACCCAATCCAGTATTCTTGCCTGGAACATCCCATGGACAGAGGAGCCTTTCGGGCTAAAGTCCACAGGTGTCGCAAAAGAGTTGGACACCACTTAGCAACTAAACAACAACAATGAAGTATAATTAACATATAATAAAATTTACCATTAAGTGAACAATTTGACAAATTTTGACCAATGTATGGTCATGAAACTACTACCACAATCGTGATATAGTCCCATGTTCATCATCCCCAGAAATTTCCACCATACCTCCTTGGAGTAGTTAATTTACTCTTCATACTCCCTAGTCACTGGCAACCAGTGATCTGCTTTCTATCATTATAGTGCAGCTTCTTCTGGAATTAGTTATATATTATACATATATATATATATGGGCTTCTCTTGTGGCTCAGCTGGTAAAGAATCCACCTGCAATGCGGGAGACCTGGGTTCGATCCCTGGGTTGGGAAGATCCCCTGGAGAAGGGAAAAGCTACCCACTCCAGTATTCTGGTCTGGAGAATTCCATGGACTGTATAGTCCATGGGGCTGCAAAGAGTTGGACATGACTGAGCCACTTTCACTTTCATATATCATATATGTGTATATGGAAGCATAGTTATGTAGTCTTTTATGTCTGGCTTCTTTAGTGTAATTCATTTGCGACTCATTTGCATTGTTGCTTACATCAGTAGTTCATTCCTTTTTATTACTGAGTGACATGCCATTGTATCGATACACTATAATTTGTTTATCCATTCATCAGTTGATGGATATTTGAGTTTCCAATTTTAAGCTATTATGAATAAAGCTGCTATGAACATTCACTTACAGATTTTTATGTGGTCATATGTTTTCTTTTTTCTGGACAAATACCTATGGAGTGGAATTGCTGCATATATAGTAAATATAGTATATGTTTAGTTTTATCTACCAGTTTTCCACTTTATATTCTCAGTAGAACTTCATGAGAGTTTTAGTTGCTTCACATCCTCACAAATACTTGGTATTGTCTGTTAGCCATTTTTGTGGGTTTGTAATAGTATTTCACTGTAGTTTTAATTTGCATCTCTCTAATGACTAATGTTGAACATCTTTTTATATGCCTGTTTGGCCATTTATGTATCTTTGGTGAAATGTCTGTTCACATATTTTGTCCATTAAAAAAACTGTGTTTTCTTATTACTAAGTTGGAAGGGTTCTTTTTATATATTCTTGATACTAGTCCTTTGTTGGATATATGTTTTGCAAATAGCTTAAATTTGAGGCTGGCCTTTTCATTTTCTTAACAGTGCTTTTTGGACAGAGAAGTTTTTGAATTATGATGAAGTTCAATGTATCAAGTTTTTGAGTCCTGTTTAAGATGTTTTTGCCTAATATAGGGTTGCTAAGATTTTTTTTCCTTCTAGAGATTTTTAGTTTTAGCTCTTACATTTAGGTCTATGGGCCCATTTGAGTTGATTTTTGTATATGGTATGCAGTCATTTAAGGATCTTGAGAGAGTGGCTAGGAGGAACAGATTTTATCACAGCAACACATAAATAACTGAATTGGCAAATGATTCACTGAAGCAGTCTTGAGATTTTTAGTTTTTAGAAATTAAGTGATGCAGAACGTGAAACGGTTATAAGCAGCATTATTTAGTGGTTGAGGGTGGATGTCAGACTGCTGTGGTTTGAATCCTTACTCTATCACTTACTTGTCAATGTGATATTGGGTCACTGTTTAGCCTCACTGTGCCTTCAGTTTCCTTTCCTTGCAAATGGGAATAATAAGAATACCTATTCACAAAGTTCTGAGATTTAATAAGATAACAGATGGAAAGGGTTTAGTACAGTGTCTGCCAAATAGAAAATACTCAGTGAATGTTAGTGGCTATTATTGCTCTGTTCACACAGAGAATGTTAGAAAGCTACAGAATTTGATAAATTCATTTGTAGGAACGATTAAGTCTACTTCTGTGCTCAAATCCATCAACTTCCCTCACTAGTTTATGTCTTAGAAAGAAAGGTAGTGCTATTTGGTTTCTTTTTCAGTCCTTTGGTAGTTTTTTAAACCACAGTTTTCATTGATGGCTTTAGTAGTTTGTATATATAATTAAATTTGGATTTGTGTATTGGACCATGAGTAGAAAAAAGAACAATTGGCCTTTAGCGGTATAAATCATTACTGTAAATTAAAACAAAACAAGGCAACAGTAGGTTTTTTTTTTTTTCCTTTGCCAGTAGTTAGCTGGTTCATCAGGATTGTGAATTGGTTGTTCTTGAACACAAGCAAAAACCCATTAGTTTGATTCAGTTTTGTCTATAGTTCTTTACTTGCTGAATAAGCATGTCTACTTCCTGATTTATTTGACTAGTCATTATTGATGTAGCAAAACAGTTGGTCAGCAAACTCAGCAAGTCCTTTCGTTTTCTAAGTGTACTCACTTTCTAAGTAGGGATAATAACAAGAAAAGCATTTTCCTTTTTTATCAACTGTTTACTTTTGTGCAGCTAAACATTGATAATTTGTGTGGCTAATTGAGTTAGAGTGCCAGAACCCGTGTCTGCTGAATGAAGTCCTGGAGAAGGGACATACCTGGGGCAAGGTGGGGAGAGTGAGATCACAGTGTACGCTTCATTTTCACCTGCAGAACTTTGGAATGGGCTGTCCCTCTTGCAGTTCCAGAAGTGCCCTTGTTAAGTACCTTTTTTGAGGTCTTTCTTATGTGAATCTCTAAATTCATCAATTCAGAGTTTCATACATTCATTTGTAGCTGTGTGGCAGAGGGGTGGTGGGGAATGACAGGTTCAGTTTTACTTATTTATGTATGTATTTATTTATGCTGTGTCTCATGTCTTGTGGGATCTTAGTTCCACGACCAGGCATCGAACCTGAACTGAGGCCCTTGGTAGTGAAAGTGTGGAGTCCTGACCATTAGACTGCCAGGGAATTCCCGACAAGTTCAATTTTAAACATGGTAAGTTTAAGAGATCTTCTTTTAAAATTTCTTTCAATTTAAGATTTAAAATCTGAGTGGTTATATTATGTTAGCAGTGGATGTTCAAGTCTGGAGTTCAGGAGGAAGACATTTAGACTAACTCAGTATATGAGAGGTAGGTGAAAGCCTTGGGAGTAGCTAGAACTACTGCAGAAATGTATGTACAAGGAGAGGAGGAGACAAGTGGATGGAAGACGGAATCCACAGTGTCCGTCTCCTGTGGTACCACCATACTTTGAATCAACTCTATGTCAGTTAAGAGTAAGATAATACCTGGGTTTAAATTAGATTCCATGTAAATAAGAAACCACAGACCCAGACTGCTTAAGCAAATGTTTATTGAGGTCCCTTTATGTGCTTTACCTTTATTTCTGAACATTAGGAACATAAGCAAAATTGACACAGCTTTTGCCCTCATGGATTTAATAGACTAACATGAGAGGACAGTAAACAAATTGTCGCATAAGTAGCATGTAATTGCAAACTCTGCAGAATGCTGTGGAGGTAAAGTACTGGTTGTTGTGTGAGCATTGTAAAAGAGGGATCTGATCCTATCCAGGCACAGTCAGGGACAACTTCCCTGTGGAAGTGACACTTAATTCATATTAATAGTTATTGAGTACCAGTACCTGGTACTGGGCTGTTAAAATGGAGAGTTTGTGACTAGACAGTAACTGGGTGAGACGGGCTGGGATGAAGCCAACAGGCTCTGAGTAGAGGGAGCATGTACAAAGGTTCTGCAATAGAAAGAAGCATGTTGCCTTCTAGGAATTGAACAGCTCTGGTGTGGTTAGAGAAGGACGAATGAGGGGGAGAGGTCAGTTCAGCTTCTGAAAAAATTTTAACTTTGAAAATAGACTTTATTGGGACTCTCTTTGTGGTCCAGTGGTTAAGACTCTGAGCTTCCTACTGCAGGGGTTGAGAGTTCGATACCTGGTCGGGAAATCCATTGGGATCCCTGTTTCCCACATGCCACTCAGTGCAGCCAAAAAATTAAAAAAAACAGACTTTTAGCTCTTTGTTATAGAAAAATATTAAACATATACAGAAGTGGAGAGAATATTTCCCAACATTCGTCTTCAACAGTTATCAGTTCGTGGCCACTTTATTTCAGTGCTTTCATTCAGTAACACTTCGGACACCAAATGTGTGGATTTTTCCCTCAAACCAGCCAGTCCTGTAACTCTAGTTCTCCAATTTAACTCAGTGCTGATACTAACTATCTGTACAAAAGATACTTACCACTCCAGTGATTCCAAGGGTTTTAGGAGCTGTGTGCCTGAACGGGACAAAGATCAAGTATGTTCTTTCGTATCCTACCACATGCTCCCATCTGCTTTCCTTGCCTCTTGTATTATTTTGAAACAAATCCTAGATATCATATTCCAAAGGATTTTAAAGAAGAGGAGGGACACAATCAGGTTTGTTTTTTTAAAGCACTACTCTAGCTAGGGAGGCAAAGAAGGGTTAAGAGATTATTTTGGTGGTCCAGGTGAGAGATAGTTGTAGTTTGGATGAGGGTTGTGACAGTGAAAATGGAGATATATGGATAGATTTGAGAGTCTTTTAGGGGATGATACGTAAGTGCCAAAGTATGCACCCTAGGGTTGTGAAAATTCCAAGATGAAAAATGGTAAATCTTGCCTACAATAGGAGAAACAAAGCAGCCACTAAGTAGCATGAATTAGTTGGTGTTGTGGAAAAGGTAGGGCATTCATAATGTATTTCTTTGATGAGTTTTGTTCAACTCAACAAACTTTGTTGACCTTAGCACTGCATTAGTAGTTACAGTTGGTACATTCTGGTTTCCTAAACTGTGGGTGGCCAGTCATCCTGGAACCTCCTGCTTCTTTGTATTACTTGCATAGCTTTACTCTTAAGGCCCTACTCCCAGTCCAATGATGACCAATTTCTGTGTTTTCTTAATTAGAGTGAAGCAGGCTTTTTACTTTTCTGAGCCATGAGTCTGGGCCTTGGTTTGTGTCACAGCATCCTCCGCTCCTCCCCCATGCCATGTAACATCTACTTTAAAAAAATATATACGTATTTGGTAAGATATATATATATATGTACATATTTATGTATAAAACATCAAATTTACCATCCTAACCACTTTTAAGTATACAGTTCAGTGGTATTAAATATATTTATAATGATGACGACTCTCATCATTGTCCATCTCCATAGCTATTTTTATTTTGTGAAAACTGAAAACTATTCCCATTAAGCAATAACTATTTATCCCCCTTCCTCCAAGCCCCTGACAACCTCCATTCTGTTTTCTGTCTCTATGATTTTGACAGTATACTGTCAAGTACATCATATGAATGGAATCATACAGTGTTTGTCATTTTGTGACTGGATTATTTCACTTAGCATAACATCCTCAAGGTTCATTCATGTTGTAGTATGTGTTAGAATTTCTTTCCTTTTTAAGGCTGAATAATATCCTATTGTATGGATAATACCATGTTTTGTTTATCCATTTATCTGTTGATGGGCACTGGGTTGTTTCTGTCTTTTAGCTTTTGTGAGTAATGCTGCTATGAACATAGGTTTACAGTTATCTGTTCAAGACCCTGCTTTCAATTCTTTTGGGTATAACCCAGAAATGGAGTTGCTGAATCATATGATAATTCTGTTTGTAATTTTTTGAGGAACACTGTACGGTTTTCTGGGTTTCATAGGTGGCTCAGTGGTAAAGAATGTGCCTGCCAGTGCAGGAGACAGGGGAGATGTAGGTTTACTCCCTGGATTGGGAAGATCCCTTGGAGGGGGAAATGGCAACCCACTCCATATTCTTTTTTTTTTTTAAAGATGGCTATAATTTTTTTTATTTTTTAAATTATGAAAGTATGATAACACATTGACAGGAGACTTGGAAAATACAGCACAAGGTTACATATAGTTCCACTGTATATTACAATTACTTTTTCAGTAGATAAATTAAGATTTTTAGTTGGAGTTTCAATGTCAAATCTCAAAAATTAATAAAATGAATAGACATAAAAGTAGAAAGATGTAGGACCTGAAAAGCACTATGAACCAATTCAACATAATTAAGATGTATACAATTTTCGTATAACAGCAGGATACAAATTCTATTCAAGTTCCCATAGACTCTACACCAGGAGACACTGCAGCATATCTAGGGACATAAAACAAGGTGCAAAAATTTCATGGTCTCAAAGTATTGAAATCATATAGGGTCTGTTCTCTTTTCACTGTGAAATTATGTTAGAAATCAATATCAAAAGATATTTGAAAATAAATGATATATTTTCAAGTGCATGTGACATTTACCAAGAGAGATCTTTGACAGCCATTGAAAACTTCAATAAAGTTCAAGACTGAAAAAACACAGAGGGTGATTGCAGAGAAGAATATGAAAATGAGAAATTAATATCAAAGATATTTATTTAAAAAACCCCATGAATTTGGAAATTAAATATCCACTTTTAAATGACATGACTCCAGTATTATTACCTGGAAAATCCCATGGACAGAGGAACCTGGTGGGCTCCAGTCCATGGGGTTGCAAAGGGTTGGACACGACTTAGAAACTGTGCCTGAGCACAAGCACAGTACTGTTTTGCACAGCCCCTGTGCTGTTTTACACTCATACCAACAGTGCACAAGGGTGCCGGTTTCTCCACATTGAGGTGGTATCTCTTTGTATTAATAGTTTTGATTTGCCTTACTCTAATGATTAGTGATGTACTCTGCATATAAGTTAAATAAGCAGGGTGACAATATACAGCCTTGACGTACTCCTTTTCCTATTTGGAACCAGTCTGTTTTTCCATGTCCAGTTCTAACTGTTGCTTCCTGACCTGCATACAGTTTTTTCAAGAGACAGGTCAGATGATCTGGTGTTCCTATCTCTTTCATAATTTTCCACAGTTTATGGTGATCCACACAGTCAAAGGCTTTGGCATAGTCAATAAAGCAGAAATAGATGTTTTTCTGGAACTCTCTTGCTTTTTCGATGATCCAGCAGATATTGGCAATTTGATCTCTGGTTCCTCTGCCTTTTCTAAAACCAGCTTGAACATCTGGAAGTTCACAGTTCACGTATTGCTGAAGCCTGGCTTGGAGAATTTTGAGCATTCCTTACTAGCATGTGAGATGAGTGCAATTGTGCGGTAGTTTGAGCATTCTTTGGCATTGTCTTTCTTTGGGATTGGAATGAAAACTGACCTTTTCCAGTTCTGTGGCCACTGCTGAGTTTTCCAGATTTGCTGGCATATTGAGTGCAGCACTTTCACAGCATCATCTTTCAGGACTTGAAATAGCTCAACTGTAATTACATCACCTCCACTACATCATGAGAAACGCTAGGCTGGAGGAAACAGAAGGTGGAATCAAGATTGCCGGGAGAAATATCAATAACCTCAGATATACAGATGACACCACCCTTATGGCAGAAAGCGAAGAAGAACTGAAGAGCCTCTTGATGAAAGTGAAAGAGGAGAGTGAAAAAGTTGGCTTAAAGCTCAACATTCAGAAAACTAAGATCATGGCATCTGGTCCCATCACTTCATGGGAAATAGATGGGGAAACAGTGGAAACAGTGTCAGACTTTATTTTGGGGGCCTCCAAAATCACTGCTGATGGTGATTGCAGCCATGAAATTAAAAGACACTTACTCCTTGGAAGGAACCTAGATAGCATATTTAAAAGCAGAGACATTACTTTGCCAACAGAGGTCCGTCTAGTCAAGGCTATGGTTTTTCCAGTAGTCATGTATGGATGTGAGAGTTGGACAGTGAAGAAAGCTGAGCGCCGCAGAATTGATGCTTTTGAACTGTGGTGTTGGAGAAGACTCTTGCGAGTCCCTTGGACTGCAAGCAGATCCAACCAGTCCATCCTAAAGGAGATTAGTCCTGGGTGTTCATTGGAAGGACTGATGTTGAAGCTGAAACTCCAATACTTTGGCCACCTGATGTGAAGAGTTGACTCATTGGAAAAGACCCTAATGCTGGGAAGGATTGAGGGCAGGAGGAGAAGGGGATGACAGAGGATGAGATGGTTGGATGACATCACCGACTTGATGGACATGGGTTTGGGTAAACTCCGGGAGTTGGTGATGGACAGGGAGGCCTGGCGTGCTGCAATTCATGGGGTCGCAAAGAGTCGGACACGACTGAGCGACTGAACTGAACTGAATGGTTAGTGATATTGACCTTTTCATTTGCTGATTGGCCATTTGTATATCTTCTTTGAAGAAAGGTCTATTCAAGTCCTTTCCCCATTTTGAATTGGGGTTGGTTTATTTTGTTTTGTCTTGTTACTGCTTTTAAGAAGTTCTCTGTTATCTTGGCTTTTAATCTCTTATCAGATACATGATTTGCAAATATTTTCTCCCATTCTGCAGGTTGCCTTTTTACTCCATTGATACTATCATTTGATGAACAGAATTTAAAAATTTTCATGAAGTCAACTTTGTCCTTTTTTTGTGTTTGTTGCTTGTGCCTTTGGTGTCATATCTAGGACTTCAGTGCTAAATGCAGTGTCCTGAAGCTTTTGCCCTATGTTTTCTTCTAAGAGGTGTAGGTCTTACAATAGGTCTTTGATCCATTTTAGTTAATTTTTATATATGGTGTGAGATAAGGATTCAGTTTCATTCTTTGCATGTGGATATTCAATTTTCTGAACACCACTTGTTGAAAAGACTGTCCTTTTCCCATTGAATGTCTTGGCACCCTTGTCAAAAATCATCTGACCACATATGTGAGGGTTTATTTCTGGTCTCTAGTCTGTTTTGGGCCCTTTGAGGCTCTTTTATTCTATTCTTTGTTCTTTGTAGCAGCCTTTGAAATCAGGAAGTATAAGTCCTCCAGCTTTGTTCTTTTTCAAGATTGTTTTGGCCCTTGAGATTCTGTATGAATTTTAATATTCAGTTTGTCTATTTTTGCCCCAAAAATGTCCTTAGGATTTTGATAGGAGTTGCATTAAATCTGTAGATCACTTTGCATAGTATTGATATCTTCACAGTATTAAATATTCTAATCTATGTACATTTGCAGTGTTTCTATTTATGTCTTCTTTAATTTCTTTAAGCAATGTTTTATAGTTTTCATTCTCTGATTAAATTAATTCCTCAGTATTTTTTTGATGCTATTATAAATGGAATCATTTCCATAATTTCAGATTGTTGTTAGTTATAGAAATGCAATTGATTTTTGTGTGTATTGACTTTGTGTCCTGCTGCTTTGCTGAATTCATTTGTTAGTTCTAACAGTGTGTGTGTGTGTGTACTCTAGGATTTTCTATGTATAACGTATCATTTGGTAACATAATTTTGCTTCTTCCTTTCCAATTTAGATACTTTTAATTTATTTTTCTTGCATAATTAATCTGACTAGGACTTCTAAGACTGTGTTGCATAGAAGTAGCGAAAGTGAGCATTCTTGCTTCATTCCTGATCTTAGAGGAAAAGCTTTCAGTATTGAAGTATGATGTTCACAGTGTGTTTTCGTATGTGGCCTTTACCTACCTACCTTTTTGAGATAGTTTCCTTCTATTCTTAGTTTGTTGGGTGTTTTTCCCATGAAAAGATGTTGAATTTTTTTTTTTAATAAATTTATTTATTTTAGTTGGGGGCTAATTACTTTACAATATTGTAATAGTTTTTGCCATACATTAACATGAATCAGCCATGGGTTTACATGTGTTCCCCGTCCTGAACCCCCCTCCCACCTCCCTCCCCATCCCATCCCTCTGGGTCATCCCATTGTCCCAGCCCTGAGCATTTGTCTCATGCATCGAACATGGAATGGTGTTCTGTTTCACATATGATAATATACATGTTTCAATGCTATTGTCCCAGAACGTCCCACCCTCACCTTCTCCCTCAGAGTCCATAAAACTGTTCTATGCATCTGTGTCTCTTATTCTGTCTCGCATATAGGGTTATCATTACCATCTTTCAAATTCCATATATATGCCTTAGTATACTGTATTGGTGTTTTTCTTTCTGGCTTACTTCACTCTGTATAATGGGCTCCAGTTTCATCCATCTCAATAGAACCGATTCAAATGTATTTTTTTTTTAATGGCTGAGTAATATTCCATTGTGTATATGTACCACAGCTTCCTTATCCATTCGTCTGCTGATGGGCATCTAGGTTGCTTCCGTGTCCTGGCTATTGTAAACAGTGCTGTGATGAACATTGGGGTACACGCGTCTCTTTCAATTCTGGTTTCCTCAGTGTGTATGCCCAGCAGTGGGATTGCTGGGTCATATGGCAGTTCTATTCCCAGTTTTTTAAGGAATCTCCACACTCTTCTCCATAGTGGCTGTACTAGTTTGCATTCCCACCAACAGTGTAAGAGGGTTCCCTTTTCTCCACACCCTCTCCAGCATTTATTGCTTGTAGACTTTTGGATAGCAGCCATTCTGACTGGTGTGAAATGGTACCTCATTGTGGTTTTGATTTGCATTTCTCTAGTAATGAGTGATGTTGAGCATCTTTTCATGTGTTTGTTAGCCATCTGTATGTCTTCTTTGGAGAAATGTCTGTTTAGTTCTTTGGCCCATTTTTTGATTGGGTCGTTTATTTTTCTGGAATTCAGCTACAGGAGTTGCTTATATATTTTTGAGATTAATTGTTTGTCTGTTGCTTCGTTTGCTATTATTTTCTCCCATTCTGAAGGCTGTCGAAAAGATGTTGAATGCTTTTTCTGAATTTATTGAGATGATCATGTGGTTTGTTTTCCCTTCATTTGGTTTCACAGCATTATGAGCCAGACTGGCTCCTAACACCTGCTCACAAGATAATGACTTCTTTTTGCTCCTCTGCACTTTTAGTGGGTTTCTCAAGTGGCACAGTGGTAAAGAGACTGTCTGCCAGTGCAGGAGACGCAGGAGACACTGATTCAGTTCTTGGGTCAGGAAGATCCCCTGGAGGAGAAAATGGCAACCCACTCCAGTATTCTTGCCTGGAGAATCCCATTGACAGAGGAGCCTGGCAGGGCTGCCGTCCATAGGGTTACAAAAAGTTGGACATGACTGAGCACACACCCACCCACCCACCTCTTTTAGTCTTGTTTACAGTTATCCTTGTTAATTTAAGTACTTACCATTATTTTTAATATTTTATTGTTCCAGTACCTTCCATCTTCTCTCTTCCTCAAATTCTGTAGTTTTCTTTGCCTTCAAAGCACCTAGTTCCTCAATAACTGACCTCTACTACTATCAATGGAGATCTGAACTTTCTTCCAGGCATCTTCTGAATCATTGCCTGCTTTACATAACTTGTGGCAGAGCACAGTATTTGAGACACACTACAGAAAAGAATTAAAGACAACATAATAATCCCAGTTTGCAAGGTAGTTCTAAACCAGGAGCCCAGGTAATCAAGCAGTTATCTAAAACTTGAACAGTGGGTTAAACAACCATTGTTGAGGGAAACTGTGTTGGCTGTGAAGTCAGCTAGCTCTTCTACTTTCAGGGCGAGATTCCAGACTATTTGTTCATTGGTGCTCACTCTGATCCATGGGAAGAAAGTGCTCCTTATGGAGGCAAAGCCAGAATCATTTATGCCTCCTGGAGGTTCTTGTCTAAGGTGATTACACATGGGACAGACCAGTGAGAGGCTTCTGTTTGGTTATGTAGGGAGAATAGGACAGTGAATACAGCAAGAGCACACTGTCCTTGTATTCTCAGTTACCAAGGCAACAGAGTCCCTAAGGATAAAGGTCAGTCCCCAAATTTCCATGTAAGAAGGTGTAACTAGGCGTGTACTTAAGGCACCTGCAGAAGTGATAGTATCTGTGGATTCATTTATTGACATAGAGGTGTTAGCATTACTCAGCCAAGGCTCAGACATTATGTTGTTACACACTGAGAGGTTACCTGGGTACATAGATATGTCAATAATTTTATAAATGACTGGACTTGGATTGGCAACTCCACAGAACCTTTCTTGCAAGTATTCAAAATATCTTGTTTTCCCCTCCCAGGGCTGGGTCAGATTGAAGCAAGGAATAAGTTTAGGCAGGCTTGGCACTCTGACTTTGTAATGGGGCTCATGAAACAGTCTGAATTGTCAGCAGCATATGGAACCTCTGTGAAATTACTTATAAGGTGAACCAACAAATCTTTGCGATTTTGGATAGACTGAGTTTTCTTTGGGGCTTCCCTGGTAGCTCAGATGGTAAAGAATCTGCCTGCAATGCAGGAGACCCGGGTTTGATCTCTGGGTCGGGAAGATCCCCTGGAGAAGGGAATGGCAGCCCACTCCAGTATTCTTGCCTGGAGAATCCCATGGACAGACAGCCTCAGACGTCATCTCCTTCAGATTCTGAGCTTTACCTTCAGGTTGGCAGACGTTATGCAGGTCCGGTTGGGGTTTGGTGCTGCTTTTAGGTGTGACATGGATCCAGGAATCTACTCCCTGATGTTCAGTGGCATAATGGCTAGTCAACAGTACCTGATAAGGGGCCCTTCTGCCTTCTTTTGATAATGTATCCTAAGTTCATTTTGGGGAAGCACTTCCTGCCATACTGTTTTATTTTCTTTTTCCCCAATGATTTATTGACTTGAAATTCATATAACCCACAGTTAACCATTTTAAAGTGAATAATTCAGTTGTACTTCACCACGTTGTGCTACCACCATCGCTGTCTAGTTCCAAAACATTTTCATTACTCCATAGTAAAACCTCTTAGCCATTAAGCAGTTTCTCCTTATTCTCTCCTCCCACTAGCTTCTGGCAAGAAGTGACTTTCTGTTTATCTCTGTTCATTTTCCAGTTCTGGGACATCTCATGTAAAAAGAAGCATACAATATGTGATTTTTTAATGCCTAGCTTTCACTTAGCGTAATGTTAACAAGGCTCAGTCATGTTGCAGTAGGTATCAGTGCCTCATTCCTTTGTATGACTGGATAATATTCCATTACATTGTATAGATAATACATTTTGTTTACTCATTCATCTGTTGATGGCACTTGAGTTTCCACTTTTTGACTATTAAGAGTAAATATGTTGTGAATTTTTCCATACAAGTTTTCCTATGAATGTGTTTTCAGTTTTCTTTGTATAGACCTCAGCTTTCATCACATTCTCATGGGGATTCATGGTCTGACAGTAGATTCATAACCAGTGGTTTACATGCTGTTGTATTTGTCAAGGAATTAAGTCTGACAGTTACTATGGTTGCCACTCTGTATTTCTTTTGTTTCTGCTTCATGTATTTCATCACTGTGCTTATACATAAAGGTTTGCAACAGTTGTGTCTTGGTAGTGATTATACTGTTTATTACCAATAAACTTTTTTTTTAATTTATTTATTTTAGTTGGGTGCTAATTACTTTACAATATTGTAGTGGTTTTAGCACTGAAACATGTATATTACCAAGAAACTTTTTGTCCCAATTGTTACTTATTAATAGGTAATGCTTTCTTGGGGGAGGTTTGAATTTGCTTGTTAAATTATTACCTTACATTTTATCTTTAACCTTTCCACATTGTTTTGTTTTACATCTCTCTCTTATGGATAACATATATTTTAAATAAAATTTCCTTATTAGATCTAATTTTATGTATACTTAATTTATAACAGATTATGAATAATGTACCTATATTTTGTTTAGATAGCATATAGAGGTTTTTTTTTTGGTGTCAGTCTTTGTCTTTTTAAAGTACTTTTTAAATTTATTTTTTAATTGGAGGAAAATTGTACAATGTTGTGTTGGTTTCTGCTGTACAACAGTGTGAATCGGCCATACATATATCTCTTCCCTCTTGAACTTCCCTACTCCTCCCCTCCCCCAACCCCACTCCCCTAGGTCATCACAGATTACTTGGTGGCTGGGCTCCCTGTCTTATATAGCAACTTATCACTAGCTATGTATTTTACACATGATAGTGTATATATGTCGATGCTACTTTCTCCATTTGTCCCACTCTCTCCTTCCTCCACTGTGTCCACAAGACTGTTCTCTACATCAGTGTCTCCATTCTTGCCCTGCAGATAGGTTCACCAGCACCATTTTTCTAGATTCCATATGTATGCATTAACATACAATATTTTTTTTTCTCTTTGACTTACTTCACTCTGTATAACCCCCTCTAGGTTCATCTAGCTCACAGGAACTGACTCAAATTCATTCTTTTTTATAGTTGAGTAGTATTCCATTTGGAGAAGGAAATGGCAACCCACTCCAGTATTCTTGCCTGGAGAATCCCAGGGATGGGGGAGCCTGGTGGACTGCCGCCTATGGGGTCGCACAGAGTCGGACATGACTGAAGCGACTTAGCACCAACAGCAGCAGTATTCCATTGTATTATGTACCAAATCTTTATCCATTTATCTGTAGACATCTGGACATGTAGGTTGCTTCCATTTCTTGGCTGTTGTAAATAGTGCTGCAGTGAACACTGGGATACATGTGTCCTTTAAAATTGTGGCTTTCTCAGGGTATATGCCGGAGAAGGCAATGGCATCCCACTCCAGTAGTCTTGCCTGGAAAATCCCATGGACGGAGGAGCCTGGTAGGCTGCAGTCCATGGGGTCGCGAAGAGTCAGACACGACTGAGCGACTTCACTTTCACTCTTCACTTTCACGCATTGGAGAAGGAAATGGCAACCCACTCCAGTGTTCTTGCCTGGAGAATCCCAGGGACGGCGGAGCCTGGTGGGCTGCCGTCTTGGGGTTGCACAGAGTCGGACACGACTGAAGCGACTTAGCAGTAGCAGGGTATATGCCCAGTAGTGGGGTTGCTGGGTCATATGGTAGATTTATTTCTAGTTTTTTAAAGAATTTCCATACTGTTGTCCATAATGGTGCATCAGTTTACATTCCTACCAACAGTGTAGGAAGGTTTCCTTTTCTCCACATCCTCTCCAGCATTTATTGTTTATAGATTTTTTGATGATGGCCATTCTGACTGGTATGAGGTGATACCTCATTGTAGTTTTGATTTGCATTTCTTTAATAATGGGCAGCGTTGAGCATCTTTTCACCTTTGTTGGCCATCTGTATGTCTTCTTTGGAGAAATGTCTGTTAGGTCTTCTGCCCCTTTTTTGATTGGAATGTTTGTTTTTCTAATATGAGCTGTATGAGCTGCTTATATATATATATTTAGAGGTTAATTCTTTGTCAATTGTTTCTTTTGCAATTATTTTCTCCTGAGAGTTGTCTTTTAATCTTGTTCATTGTTTCCTTTGCTCTGCAAAACTTTTAAGTTTAATTAGGTCCCATTTGTTTATTTTTGTTTTTATTTCCATTATTCTAGGAGGTGACTCAAAGAGGATCTTGCTGTGATTTATGTCACAGAGTGTACTGCCTATGTTTTCCTTTAAGAGCTTTATAGTTTGTGGCCTTACATTTAAGTGTTAAATCCATTTTGAGTTTTTTTGTGTTTGTGTATGGTGGTAGGAAGTGTTCTATTTCAATTCTCTTACACATAGCTGTCCAGTTTCCCAGCACCACTTACTGAAGAGGCTGTCTTTTCTCCATTGGATATTCTTGCCTCCTTTGTGAAAGGTAAGGTGCCCTTTGTCTCTGCAGCCAAGGCATGTGGGAAGTTGCTACAGTCTGAGGCAGGTCTGTGTGCTCTCCCATGGGAATTGGCCCTGTGTCATGGGTCCATCTGCAGAGCTAAGCTGTATAGGCTCCTGCAATGCTGTGGGCAGTAAGTAACCTGTATTTTCTCACAGCTTGGTGGCAGATGCTATCTTTGTGGTCTGGACCGCAGTGGATGGTATTTTGTCCCCTGGCTCAGGCATTTGCCCTGGCTTTGGTGGTGACCAGTCAGCTTGGGTTGTCCTTCTGGTTTCACACACTGCAGTTGTGTCTAGTTCTGCCTTTGGCACTCGTACCAGCTTTGGTGGTGGCTGGGCATATTTACCTGTGTGTGTGTGCACTCACTTGTTCAGTCATGTCTGACTCTTTGTGACCCATGGTCTGTACCCTATCAGGATCCTCTGTCCATGGAATTTCCAGGCAAGAATATTGGAGCTGGTTGCCATATCCTGCTGTAGGTGACCTTCACCCAGGGACTGAACCTGCCTCTCTTATGCCTGCTACGTTGGCAGGTGTATTCTTTACTACTGCACCACCTGGGAAGTAACTGTATCTATCTCTGGGGTTGTGCGGTTCACAGCCGCTACTTGTCCCACTTGTGGCATTCACTAAGGCGGGTTACTGTGGTCTGTAAGCTCGTGGAGTCAGAGGGTCCCTGCGACAATGATCTCTTGCCTCTGGGAGGCACAAGCTTTTCCCTGGATTCCCTCAGCTGTGTTGTATTAGCTCCCTTGGTGTTTGTTCATGGCAGTCAACCCTGGTCCTCTCCCTGGGGTCCTACCCTTGAAGCCTGAACCTCAGCACCCAGTCCCCATTCGCTTCGGCCGTCGTGCTGGGAAGTACTGTTTCACATCGATCTCTGTGACGAATTCTTTCCATTTTGCCTCCCAAGCACTTGTTGCTGTGCTCCGCTCTGAGATTCTGAAGCTCCTCCCTTTCCCCCCGCCCATGAGAGGGTTCCTGAGAGTGTGGAAACTTTTTCTCCTTCACAGCTCCGTGCCTGGGGCGCGGGTCCCTGTCCCAAAATCCTTTGTCTCTTTTTTATCTTTATTTTTTGCCCTGCCTCATTCTGAGGAGATTGGCTTGCCATTTTGGAAGCCAACGGTCTGCTGCTAGCGTTTTGTAGGAGTTGTTCCACATGCAAATGTAAATTTGATGTGTTTCTGGGGAGGAACGTGATCTTTTCGTCTTACACCTCCGCCATGTTGAAAAGTCCTGTGTCTTTGGTTTAAATAGATGGGTTTTGCTGATAGTGATGTAGTAGATACACTTAGTCTTATTGCAGACCTTTTTTCTGTTTTATCTTTTAATACTTCTTTGCTTTCTTTATTTTTTGTCCCTTTGTTATATGTTTTGCATTTCTTTGATTCATCTCTATCCTTGCATAATTTGGAAAAGTATAGGAATATCGCTGGATAGCAGTAATTATCCAGAAAAGGAAATTGGAAAATTCCATTCATACTAGCACAAAATCAAAAATATTTAAGAAACACTTTATCAAGAAAGGCATAGGACCTATATGGAGAAAACGTAAAATAAGATTGGATCAAATAGAAAGGCATATTATGTTCTTGGGTGGACAAATTGTCATGAAAATGTCTATTTTATGAAAATATATGTATGTAATGAAGTTCAAATTAGAATGTGCTCTGTTGAGAGAGGTAACATGTAATTGAATACAGTAATCTTAGAGGTTAGGGACATGCCTTACCCCATCAGAACATTTATAAAGCCATTGTAATCAAGTCACTGTTGGTATAAGAATGGCAAGTAGACCAAAATAGAGAATTCAGAAGTAGATTCTGTTAATCGAAAAAGAGTGAATTATTTTGTTGATTTAGGTCTTCTATTTCCTTACGTAATTTTGTCCACTTGATCCATCTTGTACGGCGAATGGTATTGATATATTCAAGTCTCCCATTATTTGTGTTTCTGTTTCCTTGCAACCCCTATAGTTTTTGCTTTATAAAAGCTGTTGAAATGCTATTTATTTGATTGGTTTTAAAATGTCCAATGCCAGTCTGATTCTTTGGCCTTTTTAAGTTTTAATTTGATCTTTTTGCCTAGAAGTCTTGAGGATTTTACCTACATCTTTCAGTTTTATAAGGCCAATGTATTAGAGTTGATTGTTCTTGGTTAATTTTCTAGGTGTCTGTGAGCCCTTATTGTATTGATCCAGATATTTTTTTCTATTTCTGGCAAGTTTTCTTGGCTGGTAGCTTTAAAATCAGCTTTTTTGTTTGTTTGTTTTGTTTTACTTTTTTAGGTAGTTCATTTCAGTTCAGTCACTCAGTCGTGTCCGACTCTTTGCGACCCCATGAACCGCAGCACGCCAGGCCTCCCTGTCCATCACCAACTCCTGGAGTCCACCCAAACCCATGTCCATTGAGTCGGTGATGCCATCCAACCATCTCATCCTCTGTCGTCCCCTTCTCCCGCCTTCAAATTTTCCCAGCATCAGGGGCTTTTCCAATGAGTCAGTTCTTTGCATGAGGTGGCCAAAGTACTGGAGTTTCAGCTTCAGCAGCAGTCCTTCCAATGAATATTCAGGACTGATTTCCTTTAGGATGGACTGGTTGGATCTCCTTTCAGTCCAAGGGACTCTCAAGAGTCTTCTCCAACACCACAGTTCAAAAGCATCAATTCTTCTGTACTCAGCTTTCTTTATAGTCCAACTCTCACATCCATACATGACTACTGGAAAAACCATACCCCTGACTAGACGGACCTTTGTTGACAAAGTAATGTCTCTCCTTTTCAATATGCTTTCTAGGTTGGTCATAACTTTTCTTCCAAGGAGTAAGCATCTTTTAATTTCATGGCTGCAATCACCATCTGCAGTGATTTTGGAGCCCAGAAGAATAAAAGTCAGCCACTATTTCCACTGTTTCCCCATCTATTTGCCATGAAGTAGTCCAGTAGTACAAATACTTGCCCTTATTTGCTTCTCTTCTGTTTCTGCTGCTTTCACTAATTTGTGTGTGTGTGTGTTTGTGTGTGAGAGAGAGAGAGAGACAGAGAGAGATTATAATTCTCATAGTTGTTTTCCCCACCTGCACCCCTTAGTTGTCCTTGCCCTTGCTAACTTATTATTTGCATCTACTTTTCCTTGGACACTTTATAATTCATTCTTCATTTCCAAGAATTTTGTCTTTTTCTTCAATTTCTTTCTTGTTGTTCAGTTGCTAAGTTGTGTCCGATTCTTTGTGACACCATAAACTGCACCACGCCAGGCTTCCTTGTCCTTCATCTCCCGGAGTTCAGTCAAACTCATGTACATTGAGTCCGTGATGCCATCCAACCATGGAATCCTCTGTTGTCCCCTTCTCCTCCTGCCCTCAGTCTTTCCCAGCTTTAGTGTCTTTTCGAATGAGTCAACTCATTGTATCAGGTGGCTAAGGTATTGGAGCTTCAGCATCAGTCCTTCTAATGAATATTCAGGGTTGATTTCCTTTAGGATTGACAGGTTTGATCTCCTTGCTGTCCAAGGAACTCTCAAGAGTCTTCTCCAGCACTGCAGTTCGAAACCAACAATTCTTTAGCACTCAGCCTTCTTCTCTCACTGTCCCTTACCTTATTTATGTAGTCTTTTTCTGATTTTATTTTTGTAATTTCTGAATCAAGATTTTTTATATCCTGAAATGTTTAAATGTGTTTAGTTTTGTTTGAATTGTTAACTTTTTTTTATGCTTTCATTTTATCTTGAAGATTTCCCTTAGTTTATGTATGTGAACTTTCCTGATTTTCTGTAGTAGTTCTTTGTGGTCTTTTTTCTTGTTCATTTTTATGGTATTGGGCTTTAAAAAAAATAATATTCCTAATTTAATGGCACCCTGTTTTAAAATTTTTATTAGAGAATAATTGCTTTGCAATGTTGTGTTAGCTTCTGCCATATAACATGAATTAGCCATAAGTATACATATGTCCCCTCCCTCTTATACATAATTATACATATGTCCCCTCCCTCTTATACATAATTATACTTAATGTATACATAAGTATACATATGTACCTCCCTCCTACCCCCTACTCCATCCCACCTCTCTAAGTTGTCACAGCACAGGGTTGAGCTCCCTGTGTTATACAGCAACTTCCCACTAGCTTATCTATTTTTTACATATGGTAATATTTATGTTTCAGTGCTACTCTCTCAATTCATCCCACCAGCTCCTTCTCCCACTGTGTCCACAAGTCTGTTCTCTGTGTCTGCAACTCTATTGCTGAATGGAACCCTCTTCTGTCTATATAGCGAAGTCCAAGTACTTTGAAAAATTTGGTTTTGTGTGTGTGTGTATGTCATTTGTTTCTTTTGCTTGAGAGGAAGCTTTGTTATATCTCCAGTTTTATGGTTCTCTTTTGTCTTGCAGAACCCTAAATGTTCACTCCTACTTTTTTTCTTTTACCCTTTACCATCCAGTTGCCAAAGAACTCTTCTCTCTTCTTTTTTGTCTTTGTTTCTCCTCTCTGCGTTTCAAGGGTTACTCACATAAGTCATACCTGTCTTTTAAAATTGTACCTGCTCCTTTAAAGCATGCCTGATCCTTTAAATGTACTTTGAAATCTCTTTCTTATAGTCTGTGTTCTGGACACTTGTTCTGTATTTTCAGATTTTGTGTGGGTTTAATCTTTCTGGCAGTCATTCCAGATCATCTTTAGGCTCCTTTGCTATCCTTCCTCTTCTCTGTCTTCTACAGATTTTCTTAGTCTGCTTTTGCTTGCCCAAAGCCTTGTGGCTGTTTAAGGTGAGTATGTGCACTGGGATTAATGCTGTTTCTTTTTTTTACAATTAATTTGCAATTTTGTCATAACATATCTTCCAATTATGCTGTAGATGTAGTTTTGTGTAGAATTTAATTTTTCCTTACTGTTTGGCAAGAAATTTGGGGAGATAATTATGTAACTGCCACTGTCCTCAGCTGTCTTGGAAGTCCTAGATTACCTAATAAATGGTAGTGGCATAATTAGCCATCCACATGGAAGCAATAAAATTGGAATCCAGTTTTACACCATATAGAGCTTATTAAAATGCCAGATGAATGTAAAATTCATATAAAGACTCATGTGTAAAAACATAAAAATATATACCTCAAGAAAATCCAGGTGAATGTCTGGATAATCTAGAAGTCATGTGTAAGAGCATGGTGGTGTTGGAGTTCTCCTTTAACCAAGAATGGAAAGCAGGAGCTATAAAAGAAAAGATGTGTGTGTATGCAAAAGATGGATTTAGAAGAAATATTTGCAGTGTTGAAAACAATGATAAAATGCAAAAACTTTCTACAAATTGACAGGAAAAATAACCCAGTAGAAAAATATGTGACTAGAAGGACACGAATAAGCATTTCCCAGAAGAGTATGTCCAAATGACAAATATACATGCAATGTTCAGATGTTATTAATCAGGGAGATTCAAATTAGAGCAGCAACATAGTCCTTTATAGCAATCAAACTAGCAAAATTAAAAAGAGAAAAATTGGCTCACAGGGATGGAGGTAAATAAGGTACTTTTATATCCTCTGCATAATGTTTAGGTAAATACTTTGCTGAATAAAGTGGAAAGAGGCTTATGGTTTTATTTTCCCTCTCCTAAGTATATACTTTCCAAGTATCTAGTGAAGATAAATAAAGCATAGTAATTATAAGCTTGAAAAGGGAAGTACCATTAGATTTTATATTTAGAATTTGACAGGATGTATTTAGAAACAGGAAACTCCTTTTAATAAGCCTGGCTTATCTATCACTGGAGCTCTTTCTTTAAGATCTATCTATATCTTGAAAATAAAATGCCCTTCAGTATATGAGGATCTTTCTCCACCACTAATTGTCATGACTACCATCCTGGGGACTTGCTTGAAAGGCAGGAGTTAGTCTCAACTCCCCTGCAACGTTTTATGATGAAAATTTTCAAACATACAGCAAAGTTGAAAGACTTAAAAATGAATAGGTATATATACTCAACACTGAGATTCTTCCATTAATATTTTATTATACTTGTTTTATCATATAGCTTATCCATATGTATGTTTGTATGTATATATATATACATATATTTATGTTTACACATACCCATCAGTGGATCTTATTATTTGATGTATTTCAAGATTACTCACATCAGTATATTTCCTCCAAATATATGCTTTTATAATATATACCAATTCCATTATATGTTTATGCTTATATATGTGTATCAGCTGGAGTTCAGTATTTATTAGGGTAAAATTTACATGCAGTGAAATGTAAAATCTTAAATATATATTCACTGTGTTTTTAACAAGTGCGTAAAGCTTTGTAATCCAGTATTGCCACCCTTTAGGAAGTTACCTCATGCCCTTCCCAGTCTATTCGTGCCCTCACCTTCTAGAGGCAGCTGTCATTTAGCATTGAATCTTCTTATGGTTGTGTTTTCTTCTGGGACAGTTTGTAGAAGAGAAATTGTTGGGTCATCAACAAACTAATATATGTTTAGTTTTGGAGGCTTCCCAGGTGGCGCTAATGGTAAACAACCTGCCTCCCAATTCAGGAGACTTAAGAGACGCGGGTTTGATCCCTGGGTTGGAAGATCCCATGGAGGAGAGAATGGCAACCCACTCCAGTATTCTTGCCTGGAGAATTCTATGGACAGAGGAGCCTGGTAGGCTACAGTCCATGGGGTTGCAAAGAGATATGACTAAAGCAACTTGGCACACACTCACGCATGATTAGTTTTATAAGAAACTACTAGACGTCTTTCTAAGGTGGCTGTTCAGATTTACATTTCCACAAATGATTTGTGAGAGTTCTGATTGCTCTGCATCCATGCTAACCTTTGACCTTTTCAGCCTTATTAATTTTAATCCTTATGGATGTGTATTAATATCTCTGTGTTTTTAATTGGCATTTTTCTGATGAATAATGATGTTGAGCACTTGTGCATTTTGGCCATTCACATATCTTTGGTGAAGTTTTGTTCACATCCTTTTTGACGATTTTAAAAATTAGGTTGTCTTTTTATTATTGAGTTGTAGGAGTCCTTAACTGTGTATTGGATGATAGTCCTTTGCAGGATATATGTCTTGTGAATATTTTATCCCAGCAAAGTTAGTTTTTAAGTGTTTTTTGTCACCAAATATTTACTGAGCACTTACCGTATGCCAGAATACAGCAGTAAACAAAATATATAAAAAACATTCTTGCTGTTTTAGAGTCACTGTGGTTCCTCAGTATAGTCAGGGAGACCAGTCAGAAGGCTTCTTCAGTGAGAGATGATGGCTTAGACTGGGGTTTTAGCAATGGAAGGGTGTGAGAGCTATTTGGATTCTTGCTGTAGTTTTAGGGTAGAGTTGACTAATTGAATTTGGAGTAGAAGTATAAGAGAGGGAGCAATCAATGATGGCTCCCAAAGTGATTTAGCCAGAGGAAATGGAAGGATAGGGTTGCCATTTATTGAAATGAGGAATTCCCCAAGAGGAATAGGTTTGTTTGGGTGTGGGGGAAATGTTGGATTGGGAGTTCAGTTTTGAATTTGTTTAATTTGAAATGCCTGTTAGGTGTCTGTATATGGAGAGGTCAAGTGGACAATTACATTTATAAGTTTGAAATTCAGAGGAGAGACCAGGAGATACAAATCTGGGGTCCATCTTCATGTAGAACCCACTGTTATACTGATAGTGGGACCAGAACCCAAAGAGAAAAGGTACATAAATCACTGATTTTTAAAATAAACCTTTTATTTTGTGATAATTTTAGCTTTACATTAAAGTTGCAGAGATAGTACGTAGTTTTCATATGCCCTTCACCCATTTCTCCCTAATATTGACATCTTAAATAACCATGGTACATTTATTGAAGCTAAAATACTAACATTGGTACATAACTGTTAACTAAAGTCCAGACTTTGTGCTTCATCAGTTTGAGATTACTAATTGTAATGTGTGATGAAAGTTAAGAAACATTTTCTGAAGTATCTTCATAGATTTTTGATTGCTTTTTCTTGTCTCTTTATAGAACTAATGGCTGAAGAGTAAATCAATATGGCAACTATGGTTCCACCAGTGAAACTGAAATGGCTTGAACACCTCAACAGCTCCTGGATTACAGAGGACAGTGAATCTATTGCTACAAGAGAGGGGGTTGCTGTTTTATATTCTAAACTGGTCAGCAATAAGGAAGTAGTACCTTTGCCTCAACAAGTTTTGTGCCTCAAAGGACCGCAGCTGCCAGACTTTGAACGTGAGTCTCTGTCAAGTGATGAACAGGACCACTATTTGGATGCCCTTCTTAGCAGTCAGCTAGCACTTGCAAAGATGGTATGTTCAGATTCCCCATTTGCTGGGGCACTTCGAAAACGATTGCTTGTACTCCAGCGTGTCTTCTATGCACTTTCTAATAAATACCACGACAAAGGCAAAGTGAAACAGCAGCAGCATTCTCCAGAGAGCAGCTCTGGTTCAGCAGATGTCCATTCTGTTAGTGAACGTCCTCGGTCAAGCACTGATGCACTTATAGAAATGGGTGTTCGAACTGGTCTAAGTTTATTATTTGCACTTCTGAGACAAAGTTGGATGATGCCTGTGTCGGGACCTGGTCTCAGTCTTTGCAATGACGTTATTCATACAGCAATTGAAGTTGTGAGCTCTTTGCCACCATTATCTTTAGCAAATGAAAGCAAGATTCCACCTATGGGCTTGGATTGCTTATCACAAGTAACAACCTTTCTTAAAGGAGTAACTATTCCCAATTCTGGAGCAGACACTTTAGGCCGTAGATTAGCTTCTGAGTTGCTGCTTGGTTTAGCAGCTCAGCGAGGTTCTTTGCGGTATCTCCTTGAATGGATAGAAATGGCATTGGGGGCTTCAGCAGTTGTAAATTCCATGGAGAAAAGCAAACCGCTGTCAAGCCAAGAAGGAATGATCAGCTTTGACTGCTTTATGACTATATTAATGCAGATGAGGCGTTCTTTGGTATGTATTATAAATCTCAGCTTTAAAATTCTTATCTAACAATTTTGGAAAAGGTCAACTCAGCTTTTAATGAATTGGTGGTAACAGTGAATGAGAATTGTACTGGTGATGTTAGGTTAGTTAAATATTTTACATATGTGGAGTGAAGAAACTTTTATATGTGTTGATGTGAATATGTAATTTAAGGACAAACTAGTTGGTATTATGTTAAGACTTCTGAATCAGGAGTCAGGATTGTAGTTTAAGTTTTATGGCTTCCTGTGCGAACTTGAGAAATTCATCTAACTTTGCTGTGTTTTAGCAAACTCAAATGTAAAATGAGGGGCCTTGGCTGGTGAGTATGGAGATCTTGTGACAATAAAATTGCTAATTTCAAGCTTCTTAATTTTTATTAAATATTTATTATATGCTAAGTATTATTCTAGGCCCTAGGGATACAGCAGAGAAAAATGTAGTTTCTTAGATCTCACAGCGTAGTGGGGGAATCAGACAATACATGTAACTTTCAGGTAGTGTGAAGTTCTAAGAATTAAAATAAGGGTGGGAAAGGGAATGCAAAATAATGGACTCAAGCAGAGATTGGGGAGGGGATTGGTATTTTAGTTAATGTGGTCAAGAAAGTCTCTGAATTGTGACATTTGAGCAGAGACCTGAATGGAGGGGAGTTATAAACTTGAGCGCCCTAGATCTGTAATGAATATCTTGTTCATGAAGGAATTTAATTACTTGGTTATCATAAAGGAACTAACTTTGGATACCATATTAAAGAATAAACAGTAAAATGCAGTGCAATATGATCAATTTCAAGAATTTCTGAAATTTAAATTTAATGCTTTTTGAAAACAATAAAAGTTTGAAATAAGAATACAAATTTGGAATATAAAGATTAAAACACTCATAACTTAATTTCAGTTGGGTGACACTGATCAGCCTTTTTTGTGTCCTTTATCACCAGATATCATGTATCATTTAACAAATTTATTTAGTTTATAAAAATATTTATAAATTATGTGTGTATGTTTCATGTCTTCCTCCCAGCTAAAAGTGGAGAGCTCTTGGACTGACAGGAATGTTTTGTAAAAAACAATTATGTTGAATTTATTTTTAAACCAGGGCATTTAAATTTTCACCTGACTTATGTTTTGTGCTTGTGAACTGAATAGTAAATATTGGGTCATTTTTTTACAAATAATTTTATTGTAAGTAAGTACTTGGAAACTATAGATTATATCTATGAAAATTTTAATTTCTTATTGTTAAATAAAATGTAGACAGGGAAAGCATGTGGTGCTTTGATCTGAATCTGGAATGTTGACGAAGGCCCTATGATCTTTATCTAAAGTAGAGACCTAGAGCCAGAGATGCAGTGTCGGAGTAAGAAAGATTTGAGGTAACAGCAGTGAAAGGCATTTAGGCCTCTTGTGGTGTCTTATTGAATATTTAAACATGCACTTGCATATCTATGTTTCTCATTTTATTTTGTAATTCTTAATACTTTCTGGTAATGTTCTCTAAATTTACACCATTTTCAAATATGTGATGCCATTTGATGACCTAAAATAATGTATCTGTTCTTGGTCACATGTTAATATTTCTGTGAGGAGTTACTTAATTCTTCATTTTACAGTCCCGTTTATTTTCCATTACCTTTGTCATAAAGTTCAGTTCAGTTGCTGAGTCGTGTCCGACTCCTTGTGACCCCATGAATCGCAGCATGCCAGGCCTCCCTGTCTATCACCAACTCCCAGAGTTTACCCAAACCCATGTCCATTGAGTCGGTGATGCCATCCAACCATCTCATCCTCTGTCATCCCCTTCTCCTCCTGCCCCCAATCCTTCCCAGCATTAGGGTCTTTTCCAATGAGTCAACTCTTCGCATCAGGTGGCCAAAGTATTGGAGTTTCGGCTTCAACATTAGTCCTTCCAATGAACACCCAGGACTGATCTTCTTTAGGATGAACTGGTTGGAGCTCCTTGCTGTTCAAGGGACTTTCAAGAGTCTTCTCCAACACCACAGTTCAAAAGCATCAATTCATTGGCGCTCAGCTTTCTTCACCGTCCAACTCTCACATCCATACATGACCACTGGAAAAGCCATAGCCTTGACTAGACGGACCTTTGTTGGCAACGTACTGTCTCTGCTTTTAAATATGCTATCTAGGTTGGTCATGACCTTCCTTCCAAGGAGTAAGTGTCTTTTAATTTCATGGCTGAAGTCACCATCTGCAGTGATTTTGGAGCCCCAAAAAATAAAGTCTGCCACTGTTTCCACTGTTTCCCCATCTATTTCCCATGAAGTGATGGGACCAGATGCCATGATCTTAGTTTTCTGAACGTTGAGCTTTAAGCCAACTTTTTCACTCTCCTCTTTCACTTTCATCAAGAGGCTCTTTAGTTCTTCTTCACTTTCTGCCATAAGGGTGGTGTCATCTGCATATCTGAGGTTATTGATATTTCTCCTGGCAATCTTGATTCCAGCTTGTGTTTCTTCCAGCCCAGCGTTTCTCATGATGTACTCTGCATATAAGTTAAATAAGCAGGGTGACAATATACAGCCTTGACATACCCCTTTCCCTATTTGGAACCAGTCTGTTGTTCCATGTCTAGTTCTAACTGTTGCTTCCTGACCTGCATACAGGTTTCTCAAGAGACAGGTCAGATGGTCTGGTATTCCCATCTCTTTCAGAATTTTCCATAGTTTATGGTCATCCACACAGTCAAAGACTTTGGCATAGTCAATAAAGCAGAAATAGATGTTTTTCTGGAACTCTCTTGCTTTTTCGATGATCCATCGGATGTTGGCAATTTGATCTCTGGTTCCTCTGCCTTTTCTAAAACCAGCTTGAACATCTGGAAGTTCACGGTTCACGTATTGCTGAAGCCTGGCTTAGAGAATTTTGAGCATTCCTTTACTAGCATGTGAGATGAGTGCAATTGTGCAGTAGTTTGAGCATTCTTTGGCATTGCCTTTCTTTGGGATTGGAATGAAAACTGACCTTTTCCAGTCCTGTGGCCACTGCTGAGTTTTCCATATTTGCTGGCATATCGAGTGCAGCACTTTCACAGCCTCACCTTTGAGGATTTGAACTAGCTCACCTAGAATTCCATCACCTCCACTAGCTTTGTTCGTAGTGATGCTTTCTAAGGCCCACTTGACTTCACATTCCAGAATGTCTGGCTCTAGGTGAGTGATCACACCATCGTGATTATCTGGGTCATGAAGATCTTTTTTGTACAGTTCTTCTGTGTATTCTTGCCACCTCTTCTTAATATCTTCTGCTTCTCATACCATTTCTGTCCTTTATTGAGCCCATCTTTGCATGAAATGTTCCCTTGGTATCTCTAATTTTCTTGAAGAGATCTCTAGTCTTTGCCATTCTGTTGTTTTCCTCTATTTCTTTGCATTGATCGCTGAGGAAGGCTTTCTTGTCTCTCCTTGCTATTCTTTGGAACTCTGCATTCAAAAGGGAATATCTTTCCTTTTCTCCTTTGCTTTTTGCTTCTCTTCTTTTCACAGCTATTTGTAAGGTCTCCTCAGACAGCCATTTTGCTTTTTTGCATTTCTTTTCCATGGGGATGGTCTTGATCCCTGTCTCCTGTACAGTGTCACGAACCTCTGTCCATAGTTCATCAGGCACTCTGTCTATCAGATCTAGTCCCTTAAATCTATTTGTCACTTCCACTGTATAATCATAAGGGATTTGATTTAGGTCATACCATGGTCTAGTGGTTTTCCCTACTTTCTTCAATTTAAGTCTGAATTTGGCAATAAGGAGTTCATGATCTGAGCCACAGTCAGCTCCCGGTCTTGTTTTTGCTGACTGTATAGAGCTTCTCCATCTTTGGCTGCAAAGAATATGATCAATCTGATTTTGGTGGTGACCATCTGGTGATGTCCACATGTAGTCTTCTCTTGTGTTGTTGGAAGAGGGTGTTTGCTATGACCAATGTGTTCTCTTGGCAAAACTCTATTAGCCTTTTCCCTACTTCATTCTGTCCTCCAAGGCCAAATTTGCCTGTTACGCCATGTGTTTCCTGACTTCCTACTTTTGCATTCCAGTCCCCTGTAATGAAAAGGACATCTGTTTTGTGTGTTAGTTCTAAAAGAAAAGATGTTAATTATTGCACAGTCAACTTATATGATTGTATGCTTGCCCCTGGTGTATTTCCTTTTTAACCAAAATGCTAAATACCCTGAGTCAGAGGCCTTTTCCCCACCTTACCCTCTAAACCTTATCCTTCAGTATTGCTCCTTAGTGGGGAGAGGATGCCCAAAGAAAGCAAATTGCTTTTCTCTGTATCTGTTTAGCTTCGTTGTCTTTTAACACATTGGAAATGTTTGTATGCATATTTGGTTGTGAGTTTAAATTGGCTCTGTAAGCTTAAGAAATCTTCATACTAAATATATTTACTACCTATATAATGTGCTTTAATATTCATTTAATGTATACTATTCTATCCCATTCTTTTTGTGGATTTTTACTTACTGCTTCCCAGTACCTGGCATAAGGGAAGAAGAGCTCTAACCTTCGCTGAGTGCCTGCTACCTACTAGGTGCTTTTTATAAGCAGTGTCTCATTCAATTATCATGTTAATCTGAAAAGAAGATATTATTTACTGTTATCTTAAGGGTGAAGAAACTGTGGCGGTTATCCAAAGTTACACACCTATTTGTCAAAAGAACTGAAAGTATAGCGTGTACTCCTAATTAAGCACGGATGGGCCAGGCACTGTGTTAACCAATTCTTACAACCCCTAGTCTGTCTGCAAAGCCCATGTTTTTCTCCAACTACTATATGCACCTTTTACACTATTTATGTTAAATTGACTAACTTTTTCCCCCATGAAGGCCTACCTTAAAATACCATAATCTTATTTTATTGCTGGATTTCCAATTTTCTCTCCACTTGACTTCTTTCATGTCTGGACAGAATGTTGTATTCATCTAGGCAGAAAGGGTCTCCTTTCTTCCCCTCCTAGGCTCTTCCCTAATGTTATAACTTTCTGTTGGGGCTAGGATACCCCAGATAGCTTTCGTCAGAATTCTGGGTATATTCTGGGGAAGAATCTTGTATGTTTGTGTGATTTAGTTTGGCCCTCCAGGAGTCACCACAGGCCTATGTTGGATTGAATTTAATTAAATTTCAGGTAGATTTTAGTGAAAAGAGATGGTTATTAACTTGAACTTTATATTTATTATTCTTTCTTGCACAGTGAGTGATAGGATCTGATGCTCTTGGTCTCCAGAATTCATATTTCTTACACTTTACAATGTTATCAGTTGTTGTTGTTGATTGAGAACTGATAAATTATCTGGAGCCTCTCCTGGTACACTGGCCCCCATCCTGACCTGATTCTCCCTATCTTAAGATTCTGTCCTCATGAGCAGCTGGGACAAAACTTATCCCGAAGCTATTAATAGAAGTTGGAGAGACATATAACCATCAATTGAGTACCTGGTATGCTTAGTCACTCAGTTGTGTCCAACTCTTTGCGACCCTTTGGACTGTAGCCCACCAGTTTCTTCTGTCCATGGGATTTTTCAGGCAAGAAAACTGGAATGGATTCTCATTTCCTTCTCTGGGGTACCTTTCCCACCCAGGGGTCAAACCGTCATCTCTTGTGTCTGCTGCTTTGCAGGCGGATTCTTTACTTGCTGAGCTATTGGGAAACTGGTATAAGGCCTTAAAAAAAGAGTTCATCCTTAAATTGTATTTACATATGTGATTCTTACTTAACCTCCACTACCCACACATGCAGTAATTCAGAGGTTCGAGTGCAAGCATGCAAGATAATCATTAACTTATATTTAAATAAAGAGTAGGGAAATAATGTCACTGTATATCCCCACATCCTAAAAAAATAAACTAAAAATATAAACAGCAATAAAGGCATCTTTGGCCTTTGATACCACTAGGAATTTACTGTGTGCCAGATACTGCTAGGCTCTGGGTTGAAAAGGTGAATAAGCTTTGTAGCATCCATGCCTTTAGCTAGCTTACAGTTTAAGGAAAGAGAGATGCACAGACATTTCATGTTAATGGTACTGGACTGTAGTAGAAGTCTGCATAGGGACAAGGTCATGAGACATAGGAGGAAGGCTAGAGGGGAAGGGGCTGAAAATGAAGAGTGCCTAAGTTTACTTGAAAAGTAAGTTTGCCTGCAAATATGAGGTTTGTGAATGAGGAAGCTGAAAAAGTCTTCAGGTGAGAGATTTAGTGTTCACAGAGTGGTGGAGGTGTGGGAGAGCAGGCTTCTGGATGTTCATGGTGGAATGGGATGAGCTAAGGCTGACAAGCTAGATGGGGCCATGTATCCTATGCTATGGAGTTTTAAGCTTAATTCTGTAGGCAATGGGGAGTCACTGAAACAATTGGAAGAAGAATAAAACCAGATAGCAAGAACATCTTAATGTTCTTATCTGATTATCTTATTAATAAAAAGACAGGTGGGGAAAAAACGAAAAGGTATTTTGATGGTAGGTAGATAAGAGAAAGGTTATTAAATGAAGACCTGTAAAACCACATATTTTTGTTATTTTAATTTCCACTGTATCTTTAGACCTTTGAACTTCCTGTTAGCAGTGTATGAATCATTACACATTTAACATGCTTTATTTTCGAAAGTGAAAAATGCCTAGATGTAGCCCTCTTTTTATATTATGCAGTATATTTACAAAACACATTAAGAATTCTATACAAAATGGGTTTTAGAGATGTCTTTAATCCTAATAGACTGGGGAGGGATTAGTCTCATGCTTAATACTGATTTTTTGGGGAGAACAGAAATCAACGACAGTTACTGCAGATAGATTTTGAAGAATTTTTTAAAAAATTGGTTTGGTGCAAAAATATATTAAAGAGTTCCTGTGTTTTCTCTTCTTTCTCAGTGTACATCATACAAAATAATGACAATTACTGCTTCCAGTTTTGAGTTCTTTCTATGTATTAAGAACTGTGCTGAGGATGTTTTATGCATAATTTCAGTTGTTATCCCCAACAGCCCTAAATAAAAGGCATTATTCCTGTCTAAGGATAAGGAAACTAATCCTTAAGTCACATTGCCCATAAGTGATGAAGCATGGATTTAAACACAGGTCTGTTACTGAAAACCTTATGCTGTTTTCAGTGTTTTCCTTCATACTGTAAACAGGCATAAAAAAACTGATTATTATAGCCCTGGTACCAGCTCCCAAGAAGGTATAGTAAGCTGTTGTTTCTCATCTGCTTTTGGTTTGGTGATCAGTAGAGGTGACCTTTAAAGAATGGAGTCACAGATTACAATTGTGTTTTTCCCAGAGGTTCTACACAGCTAATTATGGAATTTGGAGAGGCTGTACCTCATAGTATTTTCTGGTATAGCCACACCTTACGTGTCTAGGAAGTAGGTAATTTTGAACAGTCAGCTTCTGATATAACTCTGAGATCTGCAAGTGGCTCTCTAAAGCCTTACTATTTGAACTGTGAGCCTCAGACAGCAGCATTGATGTCACTGGAAGCTTGTTAGAAATGTAGAATCTAAGGCCCCCACCTATATTTATTGAATTGGAATTTGCATTTTAACAATTTCCGAATAATTCATGTTTACATTAAAATTCCGAAAGTACCACCTTAAGGGATTAAGAGGAAAAATTGATTTGGTAGCAGTAGCTTAGCACCTGATGACCCAGCAGTATATTGAATAGCCAGTATCATTTCTTTCATTACCTAGGAATCATGTTAATTAAATACCTTGAATTGATAAAATCATATAGTCCTGGAGTTGAATGGGATCTTACAGAGCACGTAGGCCTAAGTCCCTGCTACGGTAGAGGATATACTTTTCTATGGTATATTTGCCAGGTGATCATATAGAATGTATTTTTACAAACAATAGCCTTTGAAATAAAGACACCAATGAAAATTTTACAATTATAGGATTGATAGAGAAGGAGCTTAATATTTGCGGTGTAAAGATTTAAGAATATAGGAATTTGAGGGAACAGTGGAAGTCAAGTTCACTCTGATTTATCAGTTTTCAGTAAAAGAGTGATTTCTGGTCGTAACCATTGGGTCCTTTTGTGGAGGAATGGTATAGGAGGAACTGGTTTGGGTGAATGTGGGGGAAATGTTAGATTGGGAATTTAGTTTTGAATATGTTTATTTGAGATGCCTGTAAGGTGTCTATATATGGAGAGTCAAGTGGACAATTACATTAGGCTGTTAGTCCCAGAGAGGAGCTATGATTCCTCAGCTGTGAACCAACTTGTGGGACATTTGTTATGCCAAAACTAAGGAGGAGCAGATTTAACTGCTGTTCTGGTCAGGATCATCAGTTAAGCTGGCTATATGCTGCTTTATTCTTGGAGCAAGTGAACAAGGCAGCCCCAGGGAAGTCCAGTATTCTTGCCTGGGAAATCCCATGGATAGAGGAGCATGGAAGGCTACAGTCCATGGGGTCACAAAGAATCAGACACGACCAAGCGACTTTCACTTGACTTCATTTATTAAATATTGGCCACCCAAAGAGTGTGTAATTGGCAAAATTCTGCCTCTTTGACTGTTTCTGTGTTAAACCTGTGACCCTTAGAATAAATCACTGTTTAATAAGATAATCAGTGAGGGATTGGTACTTAATTTACTGCTTCACTCTATAGCCATCTCTTTTATAACACATAAAAGTTGGTTTCATGATGTAATGTTAGGATTTGATCTTAAAGCACATAATTATATAAACAGTTCTTTAAACGTTTTGTGGACAGTTCAAGTGATTTTAATATATGTCTCTCTCCTTACTAAACTGTATTCCACAATATTTTAATTATAGGGTTCATCTGCTGATCGGAGTCAGTGGAGGGAACCAACCAGAACATCTGATGGCTTGTGCTCACTCTATGAGGCAGCTTTGTGTCTCTTTGAAGAGGTATGTAATAATCATGGCTTTAAATAATCATACATTTAAAGTTGCTTTGTCAAGGGATAAACTGAAAGATTGTGACTGACATATACACACAACTAGATATAAAATAAATAACTTATAAGGACTGACTGTATAGCTCAGGGAACTCTACTCAGTACTCTGTAATGGCCTATGTGGGAAAAGAGTCCAAAAAGGAGTGGATAGATGTATATGTATCACAGATTCACTTTGCTGTACATCTGAAACTAACACAACATTGGAAATCAACTATACTCCAATAAAAATTAAAGAAGAAAAAAGAAAAGTTAGTTTGTCTTAAAATGCTTCTATTTATCCCTTAAAAATAATCCAATTCCGTCTCTGGAAAGGATGCAAAAGAAAGTGGTGTCAATGATCGGTTGCTTCTAGAAAGTGGAGCTGGGGTGTCATATAAGGGGTGGGAAGGAGACATATTTGTCAATGCATACCCTTTTATTCATTTTGGACTTGGTATAATGTGCATTTTTTAATTTAAAAATTTATTATTAAAACAGACAAGAAAGACAAACATGTGCCTTAATGGAATTATTATAAAACAAATAGTCTTTTAATCTGTGCTCAGGAAAGAAAGAAAACTTTACCGGCAACTCTAGAAACTCTTTTATGTCCTGGTCATTATCCCTTTCCTCCTCCTCTAAAGAACCACTATCCTGACTTTTAAGAGTATAAGAGTAGTTACTTCCTTGCTCTTTATAGTCATGTGCATCCCTAGACACTATAGTTCAGTCTTGTCTATTTAAAAAAAGCATATGTATATGTATATCTTTTCCTTCAATGGATTTGTTCGGGAACCTGGACTTTTTAGGTTGTAGAATTTCTTACTGTCTGGATTTTGTTAATTGATTACTCATAATACAGTTCCTATGCATTTCCTGTATTTTGACAGGTGAATCTAGAGATTTGATCTGTTTCAGGTTTGATCCCTTTGGCAAGACCATACATAGTGTTGTGATCTTTTATCTGGTTGTCTCTCTTTTTGTAGTACTAGCAACCCTGAATTCTTAATGATCACATCTGTTAATTCATTGGTGCTTGGTTGCAAAATGGTAATGTTCTAATTATATCTTTTATCTTTCAGTTGTTAGTTGGAATGTTTTCATGAAGAGATGATTCCCTTATTGACTCTCTGGTTACCTTGAGACAGTTCAAATAGAAAAAGCAGAATAAATGTTTGATTCTCCCATTTGATTTTTTAAAACAAATTTTTAACACCAATTTTTATTTACTAGTTTTCAGTTTAATGAATTGGTCTTCTGTCATTCTTCAAGGTTGACCAATTGATTTCACTTGAAAAATACTATTACGAACTCAGATTTAAACCTATTCAAGTTTTACTTCACTGAATTATCATCTGTAGTGAAGCTCGTACTATTTTATCTTTGGCCAACAGTCTTTCAGGGTAGTAGTCTCTTCAGGGTAGTTCACAAGTTCTTTTGACATAGACCTAATAATCTTTGATAGCTTCCTTGCTAACTGACCCATCAAATTGTTCTGAGCTCAAGATGGACTCATCTTACACATTTCTTGATCTGGATCTGCAACTAGCTAGCTATTTCTCCATAAGCCCTGGTTTCTTTTGGTGGAAAATAGTATTTCAGGATTACAATCAGGGTGCTCATCATTACTGTGTCAGTGTTATTTTTCTAGGCTCTTACAGTAGAGCCAGAAAGTTTGTGTGCGCTTGTGTGTGTGTACATGTGTGCGAGTATTTAAAGCTAATAGTACACCTCTTTAGTTGATACTTTCAATTTCAGGGCTATAGAATTTTTACTTACCCTTTTCTATATTACAGTTATATCTCCTTTCTTTAAAAGTAAGAACGTCAGTTTTCAAGGTACAGGGATATAGAATTAGAATATCCTGTAATTATTTATTTTGGTCGCATAGTATGACACACAGAGTAATCCTAAAATAAGACAAATACTACCATTGTATGTTCACTAAAAAATGCTTTTTACATATGATTTCCCCATTTTTTTGTAGTTGTATTATATGTACATACTTAGAGCATGCATAACTTGGCATTATAACCCTCACTTAGTATGAGTTCTATAAATAACTACATCTTTAATGCTCACTGCCAGTTTCTCTTAGTGTCTCTCTATTCTTTTTAGTTGTCTGAAGCTTATTCTCAAGTAGAATCCTCAGTAAAGAATTATGGAAAAGATTCTCTTAGTTCTTACTTGTTAATTGCTGTGCTTTTTATACTTAAAAGTCACTTTCCAGAAGAGAGAAGATAAAATCTTTGGCTCACATTTTCTTTCCTTCTACTTCTTAAATATATTTATCCATTTGCTTCTGGCATAAACCTTTGCTGCTGAGGTCTGAAGATAATCTGATTTTCTTTCATATATTTATGAGTCACATGCTTGTTTTGCTGAGAAGCCCAAAGGATCTCTTCTTTAGAGATCAGTAATTTTACTAGAATACATTTTGATGTTATCCATTCAGGATTGATATTCTCAGAGATGTGAAGATTTCAATATGTAGTCTGAAATCTTTTTTATTTCAGGGAAGTTTCCATAAATTATTGTTTTTAGTACTATTTTTGCTCTTTTTTTATTTGGTTCTCTTCTAGGACTCCTATTGCTTATATGTTGGATCTTTGCCTAACTTTAGTAATTCTCACATTTTCTTTAATACTTTTTATGTGATTTTCATTTCTTTTTTATTTCTAAACAACTTTTATCCTTTTAATCTTTTGTTGCTCTTACGATATTATCTTTTGCATTTATTTACTCTTGGATTCCCTATAGTTTACTCTTCATTTCCAAAATGATGTTGTTTGTTTTATTTCTAATTCTTTTTTGAGTCTGTCACCTTATTCTTGAACACCTCTATTTCAGATTTGTGTTTTCCTTTCATGTGTTGTTTCATTTTCTCAATCCCTTTAGCTGGCTTTGAAATAGGTTACAGTTTGATATGTCTTGTGGGCAGTTCTCTTCTGGCTTGCTTTTATTTAAAAGTAGTGATGTTATTCTGTCTCTTCCCTCTCCTGCTACCCCCAATAATAGCTTCATATGGAATTTGACCTTTTTACTTTTCTGTTGCTTTTTTTTATGAAAAATTTGTTTTCTTTTCCAAAATTTTTAGAATGGGATGGGATTCAAGGTAGCTTTTCTAAATCCATAGACTCCCTTCCTCTATTGTTTTTATGTAATGTTATAAAAAAAGAAATAAGTTGGTTTCCAGCATATTCCCCTCCCCACTTTTTATCTTAAGCTTCTCTTTTTCCTCTCTGTTGTTCCCATTCTGCTAAACTTTTATTCCACTCCCAGTGGTTTCTGCTTCACATGAGGGCTCTATTCTGGGAGTACTCGCTTGTCATTCAAGAGGTCACCGAGTTAGATTGCTCTAGCTTCTTTCAAACTTCTCCTCATGGATCCTTTGTACTTACCTGCTTTTTAGAGAGGGCAAAGCTCTTCCCAGTTGCAGCTGCTTAGATTGGCTCACTGTTCTTTCTGGTGAGTACCGGGTTGGTTGGTTTGGGCCTTTTTCTTACTCTTAGATCTGTCAGATATTCTCTGGCTTCCTCCTGTACAGATGTATTACTATGCACATTCTGTGTTTGGTAGTGGTTTGTCTGCACCTGCTCATATTTTGGAGTTATTGGAGCTATGTTTGTCTAGTTTTATTGTGAATGTTAAGCATGAGTTTGGAGTTTTGCCCTTTTGTTCTGTGCAGTGATTCCGTGTTTGGAAAAATACATTGGTGCTGCTATTGTCATCTTCCTAGAATTCTTCCCACCCCGTAGTTGTTTTTAAAAAACATTTTTTAAGTCTTTTGAATAAATTTTTTGACTTCCTCCCCCATTCCCTCCACTTCTTCCTCTCTTCCCCCCTTCCCTCTCCTTCTCTGTCTCTTCCCCTCTCCCTTCCCCTCCCCCTTCTCCTTCCCTGTCCCCTCAACTTCTCCTCTTCTTTCTTTTTTTGTGGGCGTCAGGGAAGAGGGCTATAATCTTTTAAGCCTTATTATAGAATGGCAATCCGCCCAGTATATAATGGACCTGCCCTGTGGCTCAGATGGTGAAGAATCTGCCTGCAATGCAGGAGACCCAGGTTTGATTCCAGGGTCAGAAGATCCTCTGGAGAAGGGAATGGCAACCCACCCCAGTATTCTTGCCTGGAGAATTCCATGGACAGAGAAGCCTGGCTGGTTACAGTCCATGGGATTGCAAAGAATTGGATACAACTGAGCGACTGTCACTTCATTTCACTTCAGTATATATTCCAAGACCCCCAATGGATGCCTGAAACTGTAAATAGTACCAAACCCTATAAATACCATGTTATTTCCTATATATACATACCTATGTTAAAACTTAATTTATGAATTAGGTACAGTAAGAGAACATCCTAATTGCCAGCATCGCTCCTCTTGTACTTTGGGGCCATTATTAAGTAAAGTAAGGATTACTTGAACACAGGCACTGAAATACTGGCAGTTGAGCTGATTACCAGATGGCTACTAATGGGTGAGTAGTTTATGTAATGTGGCTATGCTGGACAAAGGGATGATACTCAGAACAGTATGCAGTTTAACATTTATGAATTATTTATTTCTGGAATATTCCATTTAATATTTTCAGATGACAGTTGACTGCCAGTAACTGAAGCCACAAAAAGTGAAACTGTAGAAAAAGGGAGACTACTGTAATAGATCTTGAGATAAATTCTAGCTTACTTGAGCTCATCAGCCTTTTGTTGGCAGCAGAATTTCAGATCTTTTATTAGGGACTAGCAGCCTTTATTTATGCACATTTTGTGTGTTCTCAGAACTCTTCTGATGTTCACTGAAAATTATTTGACACACATAGTCTCTTCTTTTTGGGTACTATTTAAAGGTTCTGACAGAAATTACTCTATACCTTCCCATTTAATGGTCTGACGATATATTGGCTTTTAAAGATTCCTCTTTAATTTTGTTTGATTCAGAAAAGAACAAAACCAAAAAATAAATAAAAAGCTTTAAAAAGCAGTCAACAAATTAACAACTGCTGTAGTCACCAATAATATCTTTATTGTATGGGATTCATACAGGTCAATAAAAAATCCACTAAGCTCTAATAAATAAATGGATGCAGGTTAGTGGTAAACAAATAGTTGGGAAAATTTTAGTTCTGTTGGTAATAAGGAACTGTGAAGTTAAAAGAACGCATCCTCTTTTTCCCCAGTGAAGTTTTCAAAAAAAATTTAAAGCATAATAATTATTGGTATGAATGCAGTGAGACTGGTACTCTCAAATAGGCCTATTCATTGGTTAGGGACACTGTGATGACAACCCTGGTTCTATGCTTTTGGCAGGGTTTTGAGGAGAGAGGAGGGGAGAGGAGAAGCCTGAATTTTTATAAAGCATTATGAATGGCAATAGACTTTACCATTATATTCAACACAAATGGTAAATAAGCCGTGATTTTTTATATAGCTATATCTATATATACATATAGATGTACATATATAGATAATGTATATATAGATTGTATATAATGTATATACAATGTATATAATGTATGTGTAGATAATGTATATACAATTGTATATAATGTATATATAGATAATGTAGATAGATTATATCGATAATAAACATATACATATATTGATATATACATATATATGTGTATATATACATATATAGATATGTGTAGATACGTGTGTGAGTGTTGAATTGCTCTGCGCCATCATTGTTTTTAGGGAAGCCCTCATTTTGTTCATAATATCATAACACTAGTTTCAAAGGCAATTTGGTACAGTATGTTTCAGGAATCATATGATTGTTGTCATTTTTTGCATGTAATAGTCCCATTTCTGAGTTTCTCTACTAAGGGAAGTAATTAAACATGTAGCAGCAGCTATATTGTTAAAAATGGCTTATATAACTAATAAGTAGAAAGAATCTGAATGTCCTTTTAAAGGAAAATGCTTAAGTAAATTGTGATTTTTACATCAGATGAAATATTGTTGGTTCAATTATGAAGACTAGGTAGACAAAATTCTCTATGGTCCTTTTGTATCATCACTTGTATATCCACTGTGATAACTGTTAAAAAACATGTATATGCAGAACTCTGGAAGGACATATATAAAAAAAAGATAACGTATATTAAGGTGATGGAATTATTAAAGGTGGAGTTTTTCTACTTGTTTTTCTATAATGCTGTTTTATGTGTTAATAAAATGTTTAGGTATAAAAGGCTTGATTGTGTCTTCTTCTCCCCATTTTTGCCACCTTTGTTAGTATCTTTTAGTGATTTTTTTCTGTAGGAGTAGATAATCGAGCCATTTGTGTTTAAGATTGAATGTGTTATTCTTAGGTTATTTGAGCAGTTGAGATAGTTTTAGAAGAAAGAAAGTCAATGATTTCAGAGAATATTTATAAAAATATCTATACTAAAAATGTCTTAAGTGTTCATTGCATGTTTCTTATTTTAATAGGTTTGCAGAATGGCTTCTGATTACTCAAGAACATGTGCTAGCCCTGATAGCATTCAGACTGGTGATACTCCCATTGTTTCAGAAACCTGTGAGGTTTATGTTTGGGGGAGCAATAGCAGCCATCAGTTGGTAGAAGGCACACAGGAGAAAATACTACAACCCAAACTGGCTCCTAGTTTCTCTGATGCTCAGACTGTGAGTTCTCTGCATACTTTACAAATTGGTAGCTGACAGAGTTTGCTTTAAATAATGTTATGAGTGGGATTTTTTTGTTTTTTGTTTTTATGAGTGAATGTTCCTGCTTGTTTTCTTATCTGTATTGTTTCTACACTATACTGCATCAGTTTTTGCATTTTTATAGAAAAAATATTTTAAGTCTCTCATTTTCCTAACAGTTATTTCCAAGTTTTAAAAACTCAAATTTGCATCAGGAGTTTTAAAAAGAGTTATGAATGTCAACAGACTTACCGTATATTCAACACAAATAGTAAATAAGACTAGGTAAAATAGAATTTTCCTTTTGCCATATTGGCGTTTCATTTTCTTATTGTGATCACTTTTTTACCTTTGTAGCTACCTTTTAGGCAAATTGGAACTTTCTATTTTATTGTTTTCATTAAAATACATGTTTTTCTCAAATGAATTTAGAATAAATATTACATGGTTCTTGTTATAGTAGACCTTAAGGAATTACAGGAAAATTTTACTTCTTTCCTTTCACCAGTTATATTAGAGGAGGCTGAAACATTTTACTTTGTTGTTTCATTGAACCATAACTGGATAGATTAACCTGAAAAGATAAAATATACATTAATTTGAGTTAACAATGAAATCAGTGTGAATAGGCCATTAATAATTTTCTTAATTTTTCTGTTTACTTCTTAATCTCTGTAGAAATGCATTTCCACTTTAAAAGATTTCCTTTAAGCTTCTTTGGTAAGATAAACTTTAATATTATACTTTGATTCTCACAGAAGCATTCTCACAGAAGCATTTTGTATCTGATTCTGTTTGTTTATAGATTGAAGCTGGACAATACTGCACTTTTGTCATTTCTACGGATGGCTCTGTCAGAGCTTGTGGTAAAGGCAGCTATGGAAGACTAGGCCTTGGAGACTCTAATAATCAATCTACTTTAAAAAAGTTAACATTTGAGCCTCACAGGTCCATTAAAAAGGTCTCATCTTCTAAAGGATCTGATGGTCATACTTTAGCTTTCACTACAGAAGGAGAAGTCTTCAGTTGGGGAGATGGTGATTATGGGAAACTGGGACATGGAAATAGTTCAACACAGAAATATCCCAAGCTTATTCAGGGCCCTCTGCAGGGAAAGGTATGTGACTTCTTTTTGGATTTAAAAATAATTAGTTGCACTGGTACTTATGATTGCTATAATTGACAGTATCTTTCAGATTTTGGTGTATTCTTAGGTAGCCCCCCTCCTAACCCTTTGGCTTATCTTTTGTATATCTGCTTGATGGTTTACAGCACACTTTCACATATATTTTTAAATTTTAATTTTTCTAACAGCTTTGTTAAAGCAGTTATTATTTTCATTTTACAGATAGGAAACTGAGAATCATCCATTTCACAAATATTTATCTAGTACCTTCCAAGTGCCAGACAATGTTTTAGGCATTTGACATATAATAGTGGACAAAAGGGGCTTCCCTGGTAGCTCAGCTGGTAAAGAATCTGCCTGCAATGCAGGAGACCCTGGTTCAATTCCTGTGTTGGGAAGATCCTCTGGAGAAAGGATTGGCTACCTACTCCAGTGTTCTTGGGCTTCACTGGTACCTCAGATGGTACAGAATCTGCCTGTAATGCGGGAGACCTGGGTTTGATCCCTGGGTTGGGAAGATCCCCTGGAGGAGGGCATGGCAACCCACTCCAGTGTTCTTGCCTAGAGAAGCCCTGTGGACAGAGAGGTACTTGGTAGGCTACAGTCCATGGGGTTGCAAAGAGTCAGACACAACTGAGTGACTAAGCACAGCACAGTGAACAAAAGAGACAAGATCCTTACTCTCGTAGATCTTTGATCTGTAGGCTGGAGATAATAAATAAATAAACAAACATATAAAGTAATTTCAAATAATGGTAAAGAAAAAATTGAATAATGTAACAGATACTAACTTTGATGGGGTGTGATACTAGATAATGAGATCAGAAGGTTCTCTTGGAATAAATGGCATTTTAACAAAAACTTAAATGAGGCATTAAAAGTGGTTGAGTAAGTTGCCCAAGGTCACACACAAATAATTAGCACCATTAGAAATTGAATCTAGAACTCTTCTTTTTATTTCTCTTTTACTTTTCCTTAAAGAAATGAAGTCATTTTCCTAACTTAAAATTATATGCAAATTCTGTGAGTTCCTCCATTTTAAGATTGCATTCTTTCTATGAGTGTTTTCTTATATAAAAACCTTTAAAATTTAAATTTTATTTTATACCAGAATTAAAAGTGGGATACTTTTCTTTCATGGGAGTTTGTCTGACAAGGTTGGCCGTCAAATGAATTTTACTTTATTATAACTTTAAATGTTTAAGACATGAGCCTTAAAGCGGTGAGCCTTACAACATTCCACTTAACATCAAGGGATCTTTTGATAAAGTGTTGAATATGGGACTCTAAGAAACTTCAGATAAATACTCTTTAAAATTTTATTGTTTTAAGTTTTTCTAGTACCTTTTTTCTCAATTCCCATTGTTTTTAATTTTTTGGCCCTGTTTCATGACTTTAAACCCAGTGATTGAACCCAGGCCACCACTGTGAAAGCGCTTAGTCCTAACCACTGGACCTCCAGGGAATTCCCTACTTATATTCTTTTAATGTTCCATTTTACAGTGGAAACATTACCAGTTAAAAATAATTTAGTATGAATATCATGAAGGAAAAAGTCCCCCCAAATGAATTAATAATTTACAGGTAAAAATTTCAGAAATTCTTAATATATTGTCTAAAATGTATTAGGTGCTCAGTATTTTTAATTGAATCTTAAATTTTCTAAAGTGAGTTCTGACTTTTGCAGATTAAAAGATGTGGTTATTAGTACATATATTTTTCTGTTTATTTTTCAGAAGTTAGTGAATTTGATCGTTGTTAAAAGATAAAAGTGATCCCCAAATTATGTTGCCATATACCCTTATTTCCCTGATTCTGCTTACCAACTCTGTAGCTATTTGAGAGTAAAGAGATACTGTTAGGAGTTTAATTGATATAAACTTGTATACTCCTTAGATCTTCTTTCTTTGGTAACAGTCAGTGTGTTTTTGAGAGTTAGCCCTATTATGTAATGAATTTTTCTTGATTAACCAGGACCGGAGGTTTTATGTTAATGTTATATTTAAAAATTTTTCATTGTTTCATGAGTGTTCAGCCCCATCCAGCTCTTTGAGTAAAGAGTTGATTGGTGATGTAGTATTGTTGCAAGTGATTAGATTGAAGTATTTGGGGCGGAGAGGCAAGGGGTGAGAGGGTGCTGCTAACCTTTACAATCTTTTCGTGGGAATTAAGAAAAGTTGTCCTTTGTTGGTAGAAGTCAGAGCTTGTGGCTTGGCTGATAGAGCTTTGGCTGTATTTCAGCACTTTCTTGACCCTTTAGCTAGGCACCCTTGTCTGGAGCAAAAGCTTCTAAATTGTACATGGCACTTCCTGGATGAGCTGTGAATATCAGTATCTCTGAAGTCTCTGTGCATAGAATCAAATGTGAGCTCTGTATTTTAGCATCTTTGTTTTCATCAAATTCACTTTGTGTGCAATGCAGGTAGTTGTTTGTGTGTCGGCTGGATACAGACATAGTGCTGCTGTCACAGAAGATGGTGAATTATACACATGGGGTGAAGGAGATTTTGGAAGATTAGGTAAGATTTTTTTAATAATTGAAGTTATTCTCACAGAAAAATAGAAATGACAGTGGTTTTTGAGAAGCAGTGAGACTAACAGGCCAAAGACTGTCGTTTATTTTTATAGTTTTAAGCTCAGAGAAAGATAATTTTATAGACTACCTCGATTCTGGTGCTTTTAAGATGTAATTAAATCTAGCACATATTTACTATAGGCATTATAGGATTTCAGGGATAAGAAAGATACCATCCAGAAGTGATCCTGAAATGTGTAATATAGAGGTAGTGAGAACAAGTTGACATTAACATGATACTAGATAGCTATAGATAACGTGCTATGAGAGGAGCATAATTGAATGTTCTGCTGATTCCCTGAAGGAACTGGGTACCCCATATTGGGAGCAGCCTAGAAGATTAGATGCAAAGATATTAGAAATGATTCAGTTTTTCATATTTAATTGCACTTTAAAAATTCCTCAATTCTGTAAGTAACTTGTAATGTTTATTCTACCTGTGAAGTATTGACTTAAAGAAAAAGAGTTAACATTATATCTTTGTTGTTGTGTATGTTTTATCCAAGGTCATGGTGACAGTAATAGCCGTAACATTCCAACATTAGTAAAAGACATTAGCAATGTAGGAGAGGTTTCTTGTGGCAGTTCACACACTATTGCTTTATCTAAAGATGGGAGAACTGTATGGTCTTTTGGAGGAGGAGACAATGGTATGTAAAAAATTATTTATTGATAAATTTGCCATTTTTTTCTCTTGAGTTTTAAAAATTTTATTTTTCAGTTGTACAAGCCTATTGTAGAAATCTCAAATACAGATGAGCAAATGTTTTTTCTGACATTGAAAAAATTTAAATGAACTGTTTATACAAATGTTGCTCATAAACATTGTTAAAGTTTTGGGAGATAGACATCTAAATGTTATACATATGCACTTATATAAACATGTGCATATATTTCTATATAGATGTTTTAAAAAAAGAAAGCAGACATATCTATATCAAAGATACTATCTTGCAACTTGTTGGTGTTTGTCTAATAGTATCTTATGAATATCTTTCTATGTCAACAAACATGGTGTACATTTTCTTTTCAATGGCTGAAAGTATTCTTTCATGTGATTGTAGCAAAACTTACAAAGCAATTTATTATTGTTGAATATCTAGACTGTTTCCAGTTTTTTGTAGTATCAAAAACAGAATAGTGAATGACAATCTTTTCCTACTTTTCTTAGTCACTCCCACCAGCAATATAAGAATGCTCATTTCCCCATATCCCTCAACAATAGTGGCAATTAAAATTAAGATGATATAAAAAATAGTTTTAATAGTGAAGATGGTATTTAGTTTGTATTTACTTCTTAGGGAGTTTCTTGGCCTTCCCCCCTGCCCCCCTTTGGTTATTTGCCAATTTTTCTATTTGGTGAATTATTGAGTCTTTTTAAAAAAATAAAAAATAATTATATGTATACACATTCTTGAATGTGCGTGCTAAGTCACTTCAGTCCTTTCTGACTCTTTGCGACCCTATGGACTATAGCCCTCTGTCCCAGTCTCCTCTGTCCATGGGATTCTCCAGGCAAGAACACTGGGAGTGGATTGCTGTGCTCTCCTCTAGGGGAATCTTCCCAACCCAGGAATCAAACCTGCATCTTTTATATCTCTGTATTTGGTAGGTGGGTTCTTTACCACTAATACCATCTGAGAAGACCACACATTCTTGTATAGGACCTGTTTATTTTATCAGCAAATTTGAAGTTAGAAATATGACCATTAAAGAGAAAGACAGTATATAAATTTTCTGTATCTCTCTTAAAGTGGTTTTTATTGCTTGAAATTAAAGAAACCTATTGTTAATTGGTTTTTTTTTCTTGTAATGAAACCATTCATTTGTTAATATCCTCTGCTATCAGAAACTCTAAATTTTCTAAGATGTTTCTAAGTTTTCTAAGATGAGCTTTCTAAGATGTGAACAATCTGTTAGGTTAGTCGTGGGAAGGTTAGTAATGTTTATCAACATTAATAGTTAGAAAAAGTAAAGTTTCTTTGAAACAAATAAGTTGTTTAACTTGAATGTGTTTGTTTTTATAGGCAAACTTGGCCATGGTGATACCAACAGAGTGTATAAACCTAAAGTTATTGAAGCTTTACAAGGAATGTTCATTCGTAAAGTTTGTGCTGGAAGTCAATCTTCACTTGCTTTGACATCAACAGGGCAGGTAGGACTAAGGGATGAGCGTAAAAGGTTGAGAATATTTCAGAGGGCCAGGTGACTAAAAAATAATAATTGTATTTAAATTTTAAAGTTAATCTACTGAAAGGAAATATTTCTGAAGAAGAAGAAGTAATGACTTAAAGAAAAAGAGTTAACATTATTTCTTTGTTGTTGTGTATGTTTTATCCAAGGTCATGGTGACAGTAATAGCCGTAACATTCCAACATTCCCTTAGTCCAGCTGTTTGAAGGAGTTGAGTATCTGAGAAGGAACGAAGTTTTCTGACTTGATGTTTGTGAGCTAGATAGACTTCCTGTTAACTCCATGTTTTTTGTATTAAGATAATTTTAAAAAGCCTTCTAGCACTAAGCACCCTTTAAACCTTTTCCTAGAACTCCTAAATAGTGGGGGAAAGTGAGAATAGATCTTGCTGGAATCAGTGATATAAACTAAGAAGGCAAGAAGGTGATCAAAAGAGAGGTCAAGGAGAACATTTCCAGATGGAAAATAATCTGAGAGGGTTCGGTGTTTCTGAAAAAGGGTTACTCAGGCTTAAGATAGTCAGAATTGTGTTATCCCTTTAAACTTTTGATTTTCTCCATGCATATTTTAACTTCCCTCTGTTTGTTGGTGGTGGAAAGGGTCCAGCTATGGCGATCGGTTCAGTTCAGTCGCTCAGTCATGTCTGACTGTTTGTGACCCCATGGACTGCAGCCTGCAGCATGCGAGGCTTCCCTGTCCATCACCAGCTCATGGAGCTTGCTCGAACTCATGTCCATTGAGTCGGTGATGCCATCCAACCATCCCATCCTCTGTCGTCCCCTTCTCTTTTTGCCTTCAGTCTTTCCTAGCACCAGGGTCTTTTCTAATGAAATGGCTCTTTGTGTCTGGTGGCCAAAGTATTGGAGCTTCTGCTTCAGCATCAGTCCTTCCAATGAACACCCAGGACTGATCTCCTTTAGGATGGGCTGGTTGGATCTCCTTGCAGTCCAAGGGACTCTCAAGAGTCTTCTCCAACACCACAGTTCAAAAGTATCAATTCTTTGGCACTCAGCTTTCTTTATAGTCCAACTCTCACATGCATACATGACTGCTGGAAAAACCATAGCTTTGACTAGACATTCAGAGTCTCTGCTTTTTAATAAGCTGTCTAGGTTGGTCATAACTTTTCTTCCAAGGATCGTCTTTTAATTTCATGGCTGCAATCACCATCTGCAGTGATTTTGGCGCCCCTGTCACTGTTTCCATTGTTTTCCCATCTGTTTGCCATGAAGTGATGGGGCCGGATGCCATGATCTTAGTTATTTGAATGTTGAGTTTTAAGCCAGCTTTTTCACTCTCCTCTTTCACTTTCATCAAGAGGCTCTTTAGTTCTTCTTTGCTTTCTGCCATAAAGTGAAAGCTATGGTGATAGACTGACAATAATCGAATCTGTGTCTCCTGCATTGGTGGACAGATTGTTTACTCCTGAGCCACCAGGGAAACCCTAACGTATAGTGTATTTTTATTTGTTTCAGGTCTATGCTTGGGGCTGTGGAGCTTGTCTAGGTTGTGGTTCATCAGAAGCTACTGCACTGAGACCAAAGCTTATTGAAGAACTGGCTGCCACAAGAATAGTTGATATTTCTATTGGAGACAGTCATTGTTTGGCTCTTTCTCATGGTAAGATCATTTGTTTTTAAAGAGATAGTGTTAAATATTACCTTTCATAAGTGTTTTACATTTATTTATTTCTCTTATTTTGGGCTGTGCTGGATCTTTGTTGCAGCGTGCAGGCTTCTCATTGTGGTGGCTTCTCTTGTTGTGTGCAAATTGTGGGTTCTAGGGTTCCAGGCTTCAATAGTTGTGGCATGTGGGCTTAGTAGTTGTGGTGCATGGGCTTAATTGCTCTGTGGCATGTGGGGTCTTCCCAGACCAGGGATTGAACCTGTGTCCTCTGCATGGGCAGGTGGATTCTTAAATCACTGGACCACTGGGGAAGCCCAATGTTTTACATTTAAATTTGAGTTTTCTTTTGTTCTTTATGTTTTGTTTTCAGATAATGAAGTTTATGCCTGGGGAAATAACTCAATGGGGCAGTGTGGACAAGGAAACTCCACAGGTCCTATTACTAAACCAAAGAAAGTAAGTGGCTTAGATGGCATAGCTATTCAACAGATCTCTGCCGGAACATCACATAGTCTAGCATGGACTGCTCTTCCTAGGGACAGGTAAGTGTGCCCCTGTTTAAAATTTCCTGTGTTTTATTAACAGCAAAAACACTAATAAAAGCAGAAATAATTGAACATTGTTCATAAAATACTCTTCTGAATATTTCTAATATTGGCTTTTTTACTGTCGTAGACATGCCATCTAGATATCTTTCAATTTGAATATTGAGGTTAGATGTATTTCATAAGCAAGAAGTTATATTGTACATTAAAATGCTATCTTAATTTAAGTGTCTTTTAAACATTTTGAATTCCTTCTCTTTCTCCAGACACTGATCTTAAAAATTGTGTCCACTTAATCAGGCGGAAACTAAATTAAAATAATCAAAATCAGAACTAGGCATCATTGCTTTTCAATAATAATTAATTAGCTTCCATGCCCTTTATGTGTGTTATTGTTTTTTTAAGCAGTGGCTATACTTTTAGATAAAGGAAGTTATTTTTTGCAGAAATTTAACTTTTTCCTAACATGATAACCATATCTTTTTAGATAATCAGGTAATTTTTAGCCAATATTTGAAGATTGAATTTTAAGAAATTTGAGAGTTATTTCGGCTATTTTCAGATGTGTATGGGCTAATTAATAATTTGGAATATATTACATTTGTATTCTAAACCTTTGGTTCAGATGTGGTTTATTATAACATTCTGACCAACTTGAAACATCTATAGATAATTACCCTCTAAAACAAAAGCTGAAAATACAATAAGTTGAATATAAATAACTTAGTATCAGCATTAAATCTGTAGCTTTCCACCTTATATGTAGAAAATGATTCCCAAGATTTTGAAAATTTTCACAAGAGTTTTGAAGAGGTTTTCTTTTAGTATTGAGTTGGCCAAAAGTTCTTGCAGGCTTTCCCATAAATCCTACAGAAAAACCTGAACAAACTTTTTGGCCCACCCACTACATTTCAAGATATCACTGTACAGAACCTATTTTTTTTAATCTGAACTGTACATCTTATGGATCCTAAGAACCAGAAGGGGCTATAGTAGATCATGCGGTTCAGCCCTTTGACTTAAGGTGAATGAATATCCAGACCTCCTAAAATAAGTAGTGGCTATATATTTACTTCTTGAAGAATTCTAGGAATGGCAAATTCTTGGTCTTCTTCAGTCGCTAAAATGAAGGGTTTTTATCACCTTTATAATCAAAAAGGTCTTTGTATATCTTATTAACATCTTTCAACGTTAGTAACCCTTAATTTTTGTTTTTGATCATGTGTGAAAATTTCACATTAAGGGTGTTTCATGATTTTCTTATGCTTCCTTCTAGACAAGTTGTTGCCTGGCATCGACCTTATTGTGTAGATCTTGAAGAGAGTACCTTCTCACACCTTCGTTCATTTCTTGAGAGATACTGTGATAAAATAAACAGTGAGATTCCCCCACTCCCTTTCCCTTCATCAAGGTATGTTATATGTATGCGTGTATTTGTATGTGTGTGTGAGTATGTGCACACGTGCACACATATCTATTAATTACTCATTTTGAATTTTGAGTTATTCTTTCTCACTCAATTTCTCCCTCAATTATATGAAATTTTATAATCAAAAAAAGAGCTCAACATGCATACTTACTGATAATAACCTTTAAAAAATTTATCCATAAATTCATGAACCATGTTTTTAAAATTAGTCATAATTTGAAAAAAAATTTAAAGAGAAAAAAAATGTTACCCAAACTAGATAGCATGTGCTTTTTTATGTTCCAGAAGTTTATAGCAGTTTATTTGGTTTCAGGGAACACCACAATTTCCTCAAACTGTGCCTGAAGCTGCTTTCAAATCACCTTGCTCTTGCACTTGCGGGAGGGGTAGCTACCAGCATCCTTGGGAGACAAGCAGGTCCACTTCGAAACTTGCTCTTCAGATTGATGGACTCAACTGTCCCAGATGAAATCCAAGAGGTAAGAGTATAGGACTTGTACATCTATGTCTCAGTCACATTTCTCCTTGAGGTTGTAGCTTGTAAATTCAGCTTTGTATTGGTAAATTTCGATTGTATGTTCTTTCTGTTACTTCTGTTTTCTTGGTGGGAGTAAATTTTTTGTTAACTTGTCCTTTTTGTTAGTTTGTCTAGCCTAAAGGTCAAATGTCGCCTCTGAGAAACCTTTCATTTCCTGTTCTGCTGCCAGGTTTGATTTCTCCCTGTATGTTCTCATCACATCACATTGTTTTGTGGTTGTCTGCTTTCAACTGTGTTTCTCTTTTCTACCAGAAGATGAATTTCTGAGCACAAGTACCCAATTTTATTGTGGTAGAATGCACATAACATAAAATTTGGCATCTTAACCATTTTTAAGTATACAGTTCAGTGGTATTAAATAAATTTATAGTGTTGTATAACCATCACCACTGTTTATCTCTCTCTTTTCGTCTTACAAGTTGAAATTCTGGACCGATTAAACAATAACATACCATTCTCCTCCTCCCTTCAGCCACTAGCAACTACAGTTCTACTTTCTTTCTCTATGATTTTGACACTTGTATGTCATAAAAGTGGAATCATAGATTGTCTTTCTGTTAGTGGTTTTTTCACTTAGCATAATGCTATCATGATTTATCCATGTTAAGTAGCATATGTCAGTATTTCCTTTTTAAGGCTGAATATAATCTTTTGCTATTTGTATATATTAACTTTTTGCTCATCTGTCATCTTTATGACCTTGAATTGAGCAATGGTTTCTTAGATATGATGCCCAAACACAAGCAAGCCAAGAAAAAAGATAAATTAGACTTCATCAAAATTAAAATACATTTATTTTTATGCTGGTGCTGGAGAGGGGTTGCTGAGCTATTGGTTATGAAGAATGACAAATTAAACTTTATTTACCACTTGAAACTGTTGCTTCAAGTACAGATCAGGCAAGGAACAAACCTTGCCACAACCATTAGGACCAAAGAAGAGTACACTTAAGCTGAAGACATAACACTTGATCTGAAACAAGAAATTTGTGCCTACTCAACAGCTTTGAAAGAGCACTTCCCAATGCTGCTAGTAGTCTTTGTTTTTTAAAAAATTAACAAACATTTATGCTTAAAATGACAATATCAAGAAAATGAAAATAAAACTCACAGAATGGGAGAGAGATTTGTAAGTCATGTGTCATGTCTTATAAGATTCTAGTTTGCAGAATATATAAACGATTCTTACAGCTCAACAGTAAAGACAACCCAATCAAAAAATGGGTAAAAAATGTGAATAAACATGTCTTCAAAGAAGAAATACCTAAGGCCAGTATGTACATGAAAAAAATGTTCATCATTAGGCATAGTTCAGTTCAGTTGCTCAGTCGTGTCCGACTCTTTGCGACCCCATGAATTGCAGCACACCAGGCCTCTCTGTCCATCACCAACTCCCGGAGTCTACCCAAACCCATGTCCATTGAGTCGGTGATGCCATCCAACCATTTCATCCTCTGTCGTCCCCTTCTCCTCCTGCCCCCAATCCTACCCAGCATTAGGGTCTTTTCCAATGAGTCAACTCTTCGCATGAGGTGGCCAAAGTATTGGAGTTTCAGCTTCAACATCAGTCCTTCCAATGAACACCCAGGAATGATCTCCTTTAGGATGGATTGATTGGATCTCCTTGCAGTCCAAGGGACTCTCAAGAGTCTTCTCCAACACCACAGTCCAAAAGCATCAATTCATTGGCGCTCAGCTTTCTTCACCGTCCAACTCTCACATCCATACATGACCACTGGAAAAACCATAGCCTTGACTAGATGGACTTTTGTTGGCAAAGTAATGTCTCTGCTTTTAAATATGCTATCTAGGTTGGCCATAACCTTCCTTCCAAGGACTAAGCGTCTTTTAATTTCATGGCTGCAATCACCATCAGCAGTGATTTTGGAGCCCAAAAAAATAAAGTCTGCCACTGTTTCCACTGTTTCCCCATCTATTTCCCATGAAGTGATAAGGGAAATGCAGATTAAAATCACAGTGAGATACTACTTCATACCCACTGAATGGTTGTAATCAAAAAGACTGATAATAGGACTTCCCTGGTGGTCCAGTGGTTAAGAATCCGCCTGCCACTGCAGGGGATATGGATTTGAAACCTGGTGCAGGAGGATTCCACATGCCACAGAGCTACTATGCCCAAGCACCACAACTACTGAGCCAGTGCTCTAGAGCCTGTGAGCTGCAGCTGCTGAAGCCTGTGCTCCCTGTGCTCTGCAATAAGATAATCCACCACAATGAGAAGCCTGCACACAGCAACAAAGACCCAGGGTAGCAGCAACAACAACAACAAAAAACTGATGATAACGAGCATTGGTGAAGATGTAGAGAAATTGGAACCTTCATATATTGCTAATGGGAATGTAAAATGATACATCCACTTTGGAAAACAGGTAGTTCTGTAAATAGTTAAACATACAGTTACCATATAAAGTAGCAATTCCACCTTGGTCATATCTAAGAGAAGATATTAAAAACTTGTACATGAATTTTCGTAACAATATTATTCATTTCCAAAAAGTGGAAACAAACAAGTGTCTGTCAGCTAGAGAAGGGATGAACAAAATGTTTGTCCATACAATGTAATGTTATTCAGCTATAGAAGGGAATGAAGTACTTATACAGGCTACAGCATGGGTGAATTTTCTAAACATGCTAAATGAAAGAAACTAGTCACAGAAGGTCACATACTGTATGAAATGTGCAAAGTAAGCAAATCCATTGAGACACAAGATAGGTCAATTTGTTGTCAGAAGTTTTGGGTGAGGAGGAGATGGAAAGTGGCTGCTCATGGGCCAGTTTTTTTGGGTGGTGATGAAAATGTCCTAAATTAGATAGTGGTGATGGTTACACAACTCTGAATAAACTAAACCTACTGAATTTTATACTTTCAAAAGTTAAATTTTATGATGAGAATTACATGTTGATTAAAAAAAAAAGCAAAACAGATACAGTGATTTTCCCATAAGAATTGTAGAAAAATTCTTCTAGCTTTCAGATTGTTAGTCAGAAAATCAATGCTATTCAAATTTTTAATCCTTTTATGGCTATCTTTTCCTCTCTTGATTCTATAACAAGTTCGACTTCTCTGTTCTCACATTTTAAAATGATGTGAACTGTTGTGGGTCCAGTTTTATCCATTATTGTGTATATTTGGATAGACTCTTAATTTGGAAACTCATAGCCTTCAGTATTAAGAAATTATCTTGAAGTGTGTGATGATTTTCCTCTTCATTGTTTTCTGTGTTCTTTCTCGATCTCTCTGAAACTCATTATTGGGTAATAGACCTCCTGGATCATTCCTCTTAATTTTCTTAGGTTTTCTTTCCTGTTTTCCATCTTTTCTCTCCTCTACTTTATGAAAAATTTAATTTTTATATTCTAGCCCTGCTGTTGAGGGTTTTTTTTCTTATGTTTTTAATTGATAAGAGCTCTTTTCTTAATCATTGAGTGTTTCTTTTTTTCTTACTCAGCACCCTTATTTTAGTGATAAAGAAGCTATGACCCAGAGAATTTTGAGGCTTAAGATAATAGAGCTATTTTTTATGCTGTTCCTGCTACCTGGATGTTTGTTTGGCTAAGGCCTGCTCCATTTTTAACCTAACTGCCCAATCCTCAGGAAGATCCTCCACGATGAGCCCATGCATGTGTGCTTAAGTCGCTTCAGTCATGTCCAGTTCTGTGCAACCCTATGGACTGTAGCCCACTAGGCTCCTCTGTCCAAGGGATTCTCTAGGCAAGAATACTGGAGCAGGTTGCCATGCCCTCCTCCAGTGAGTCTTCCAGACCGAGGGCTCGAACCTTCATCTCTTATGTTTCCTGTATTGGCAGGCAGGTTCTTTACCACTAGTGCCACTTGGGAAGCCCATAGACTGTGTTAATTGCCTTTATGTATGGGTGCTCACTCAAGTTTGCACTTCATTTTACTTTTTCTGTGTGACTCTTTTCACACTTAAAATCACTTACTCAGGGTTTCTTTTTCTTATTAGACTATTCGCTTATGTAAGCACAGCTTTATGTGCCTTGTTTGTTGCTACATTCCCAGCACTTTTCAGGCTCGACACCATTAGACTCAACACTGAATATTTATTGCATGATGATTAGCTATGTAATGGCAAATCCAAAATTCTAGTCGTCTTAAAAGATGTCTAAAGAAGGATTTGTCATGCTTTCTTTTATTCGTATGCCACCTTCTTTAAACTTCCATGATCCACCTTCTTTAGGCTTCTTTGATCTTAGTAGTCCGTGGATTTATTTTTTATGTGTTCCTGTTAAAAATATAAGAACCAAGCCAAATAAATCTACTTTTTTAAAAAATTTAAGGTTGTAATTGAAACTCTGTCAGTGGGAGCAACCATGCTGTTACCTCCATTACGAGAACGTATGGAATTACTTCATTCTCTTTTACCCCAAGGACCTGATAGATGGGAAAGCTTATCTAAAGGACAGGTGAGCCTTTGTCTGGTATCTAAGTAAACCAGTACTATATCAAAAAAAGACTGAGAGGGAAATAAAACTAATCAGTTGCCAGTGTTCATGGAATAATACTTCACTTGATGAGTCTGGTACATCTTAGTATTTAATGCTTTGTGTTGGAAGAATTCCCAGGCTTCTAATGAAAGTGAAGCAAGTGATAACTTATTAAGTGATTTGGGACTCATTATTAAAATCATGTCTAATTTTTCCAATGTTGTTTATACCGTCAAGCCAGAGAACTTAATTTGTTTGTAGTGTGTGGAGTTGAAATCAAGGGAATGAGCTACTCTACTGTTGGTTCCCTGCCCAGAACTTTGTTTGAAATAGTTTATATAAAAAGTAAAGGAAGATGATTGTTGTGAAAAAGTACTTGATGATATGAGTATGCGTCTTCATTCCATTTTTATTGTCATATGTGTATTAAAATAAGTACGTTTTGCTCAAATAGAACAATCAATTGTAGAGTTACAGATTTGAGGGACAAAGTGTTACTGGCAGTATAATAGCCACAGATGCTTTCCAATGAGTATTTTGCATTAGTTTAGATTTCAAGTGATTTATTTTAAACATTAGATAATTTCATTGGTAATTTTGTAGAAGAATGTGTAGTGTAATTTGTTGACATTTCCTCTTCCTACTTATAGCACTAAAATTATCATGTATAGTGTGCCATTTTAGCTTAGAGTTTCAGGTAGTAAGGATGTAATACAACACTTAAGTTGCAGTTTCTGAAATGGTATTAGTGGGATAGCTTTTTAAAAAAACTACACATTTTCTAAAAGATTACTGTCTATTAGGATGTCAGACACATTAGTTAGCATCATTATAGGTTTTTGGTTTTTTTCTGTGATTTTTTTAAATTTACTTTTCTAGTGCATTTTAAGCTAATTGTTTGTTCCTATTTCATCCATGGGAATATTTTTCTTTAGAGAATGCAACTGGATATTATTCTGACAAGTTTGCAAGATCATACCCATGTAGCCTCCTTACTTGGGTATAGCTCACCCTCTGATGCTGCTGACCTCTCTTCTGTATGCACTGGCTATGGAAACCTGTCAGATCAACCTTATGGCACTCAGAGCTGCCATCCAGACACCCATCTGGCTGAAATTTTGATGAAGACTCTCTTAAGAAATTTAGGATTTTATACAGTAAGTTGCCCTTTTTTGTAGTAAAAGAAAAAGAAGAAAACTTGGGTTGGGGGCTTCCCTGGCAGTCCAGTCCAGTGGTCAAGACTCTGCACTTCAGTGCAGGAGGCACAGGTTTGATCCCTGATCAAGGAATTAAGATCCCACATTCTGCATAGCGTGGCCAAAAAAAAGAAAAAAATACTTGGGTTGGTTTTTTTTTGGAGGATGTAGGGATCATTTTAGGTCAAAGTATTTTGACATTTAAACACTTATGAAATAAATGAAACTAGACTCCACTTCCCAAGAGGGGGGAAATGTGTCAGATATTCTGAAATATTGTGGGTGCCAAGTGACTTATAGTTGAGAATTCCAAAGAGATTTATTTTGGAATTTTACCAAATTTTTTCTGATATTAATGTTTAAGAGTAAACAGATAAAAATAATCAACAACATTTTGCAAGAGAAGAATCATGAGGAAAGGATTAATCTTACCAGATATGATCTTAATTAAACAGTGTGGTTGATACTGACTAAAAATAGGCTGGTCAGTAGGAGAAAACACAATGGACAGTAGTATTGCTTTTTCTTATTAGAATGCCCTTAATTCTTACTTTTTGGTGTTTCTTAGATTTTTCTCTTTTTTCATTTCCATTTCTATGGGTTCGAATCCATACCATCATGACCTAATGGTAATAACAGTGTTTTAACTGTTGTCACTGCCACTGGTCTCCTCTCAGCATCTTACTGCTGGAATAACCTTGTTGTATTAAATAACCTCGTTTTATTAAATCAAAACTTTTTCAGACCCTTCGTCATTTGACTTGCACACCACACTTACCTGAGCTTGTGTGTAGCACATCTATCTCTTCTCTTCTTGTTTGCCAGTCTGTGACTTCTTTAACACTTAACTTTTCTAGGAAGTCTTGCTCAAACAACATTTTCTAACCATGTAATTATAACTGCATGAAAAGTGTATTAGTCGCTCAGTTGTGTTTAACTCTTTGCAAACCCATGACTGCAACCTGCCAGGCTCTTCTGTCCATGGGATTATCCAGGCAAGAATACTGGAGTTGGTAGCCATTCCCTTCTCCAGAGAATCTTCCCAACCCAGGGATCACACCTGGGTCTTCTGGATTGCAGGTGGATTCTTTACCTTCTGATCCACCAGGGAAGCCCAGGAAGGCTTCTAGGAAGCCTTGCTAAAATAATCTTTTCTAACCATGTAACTATAACTAAATTACCTCTTATCAGTTTTTAGAGTCAAAGTGTACTGTGTAACTAAACTTCAAAGTGTTTGTGTATCATTTCATATTGTCTCCTACTTTTCAGAGTCAGGTCTGTATATTCCTTTTTTTGGTACAAGTCTTCCCTGTTGGCTCAGTTGGTAAAGAATCCTCCTGCAATGCAGGTGAACCTGGTTCAATTCCTTGGTCGGGAAGATCCACTGGAGAAGGGATAAGCTACCCACTCCAGTATTCTTGGGCTTCCCCGGTGGCTCAGCTGGTAAGAATCTGCCTGTAATGCAGGAGATCTGGGCTCGATCCCTGGGTTGGGAAGAGCCCCTGAAGAAGGGTACCACTACCCACTCCAGTATTCTGGCCTGGAGAATTTCCATGGACTCTATAGTCTGTGGGGTCACAAAGAGCTGGACATGACTGAGTGACTTTTCACTTAGTGTTGTAGTCTCATCAACTTAAAAGGTTGTTGATTAAGTCAGAGTCTACAGTTGTTCCTGTAGACTTGTTTTCTTTCAGGTTTAAGAACGTAAACTTGATCTGATGTTTGGCTGCAGATGGAATGGGAACAATGTTATAAGTATATGCATTTGGTATTGACTGAAATTTTTTCCCAAAGTTCTGTTAAAGTATTGCCTTTCTTATGCTGTTAAGGCTGAGGTAGATGTGTATAGTATATGGAAATGGAAATAAAATACTAACTGTAATAATATCTGCTTTTAGGCTGAAAATTGTAAATTACTGTTTTTTTTCTGATATAATTTAAACCAATTTGTCTTGTTCTAAGATTTTAGAATAAGAGTGCTAGTCTTGGTCTGTTTGTACTGCTGTGATAGAATACCACAGAGTGGACAGCTTATATACAACACAATTCATTTCTCACAGTTATGGAGATGGAAAAGTCCAAGATTAAGGAGGCAGCAGATTGGTGGTACCTATTTCTTGGTTCATAGACAGCTGTGTTTTTGCTGTGTCTTCACACAAGGGAACCTCTGGGATCTCTTTTATAAGGTCACTCTGCCCTCATGACTTAATCACCTCTCAGAGGCCCCACCTCCAAATACCACTGCATTGGGGCTTAGGTTCATCATAAGAATTTTGAAGGAACACATTCAGTCTCTAGCAGTGCTATTTGCCCACTTAAAATGGTGCTTATATAGTGAGGGCCTTAAAATATTCTGAGACTTCCTCTTGCATATTATAAACAAAGACCATAATTTATGCATAAGGATGTTTATCACATCATTATTTATAAGAAATAGAAATTGGAAGCAACTGAACTATCTAAAAATTGGGGAATGGTTATGTAAATTATATATGCTCAGTGGACTATTTTGTCTCAGATTTTATGTATGCATGGTTTATGAAAATACAAAAAATATTTGTGGATCTGTTAGAAAAGAGAAGACTAAAAATAGAATATGTAGTTTTATGAAAAAAGTCACAAAGAAAACCAGAAAAGAAATACACAAAAAATATTAGATACAGTGGTTGGCTAAATGGTGATTTAAACTTTCTTTAAAAAAAAATACAGTTTTAGTATTTTCTAAATTTTTTACACTATTTCTTTTTAAAAAATATTTTTAACTTGAAATAACTTCAAGTTTATGCATGAATCACAAGAATTGTTCAAAGAAACATCCCGTACCCTTCAGCCAAATTTGCCTTTCTTCCATCCATTATTTGAAAGTAAATTGTAGAAATCATACTGGATATTACTAAGCATTTAAGCATGCATTTCTTTTTTATTTTTTATTTGTTTATTTATTTATTTTTTCTTTCTTTTTTTTTTTTAATAAATTTATTTATTTTAGTTGAGGGCTAATTACTTTACAATATTGTAGTGGTTTTTGCCATACATTGACATGAATCAGCCATGGGTTTACATGTGTTCCCCATCCTGAATCCCCCCCTCCCACCTCCCTCCCCATCCCATCCCTCTGGGTCATCCCATTGCCCCAGCCCTGAGCATTTGTCTCATGCATAGAACATGGAATGGTGTTCTGTTTCACATATGATAATATACATGTTTCAATGCCATTGTCCCAGAACGTCCCACCCTCACCTTCTCCCTCCGAGTCCATAAGACTGTTCTATAAGAATGCATTTCTTAAGAAGGACATTCTCCTTCTTATATAACAACAGAACAGTTATTGAATTCAGAAAATTTAACACTGACACAGAACTATTGTATAATATATAGTCCATGCTCAAATTTATACAGTTATCCCAGTAATGTCCTTTATGGCACCCTCCTCCTGTCCCCCAAATTCAGGATCATACTTTGTATTTGGTTGTTATGTTTCTTTAGTCCGCTTAGTGCTTTTATAATCAGAAATAAATTTAATTTCTAAGAATTGTGTTGTTAGAAATTCAAATGTGTGAAAATAAAACCTTTACATAAGAGGATGGGAAAACAATAGCATTAAAATGTTGAAATGTTTTGTCTCTGGGTATTATTTTCTGTTTCTTTTGTTTTCTGCATTTTCAAAGTTTTTGTGGTGAAACATTATTACTTTTTTTTAATGGAAAAGCAAGTTGAAATTGCATGATAAATCTTACCATGTTATAGCTAATGACTACATAGCAATAGCAAAGATGTAAGGATTAATAATGAGAGAAAGGAGACCATGGCTTCTTAAATCAGAATTATTTATTGTAGGACATTAATTTCATTTTCAGACACTTCAGATATAATCTTCATTTATGTATCATTTTAGGATCAAGCATTTGGGGAGCTAGAAAAGAACAGTGATAAATTTCTACTGGGAACATCATCTTCAGAGAACAGTCAGCCTGCTCATCTTCATGAACTGCTATGTTCACTGCAGAAACAGCTGCTGGCATTTTGCCATATCAATAACATTAGTGAGGTATGTGATTCTTTGCTTTCTGTGGTCATTTCTCAGGGACCTTGAAACGCAGATATTTGGGTAAACCATGAAATTTTTGTATCTTGAATCTTCCAATGTAGTAATTTAGAAACTTTTTTCCTCAGAACTCGAGCAGTGTGGCATTGCTTCATAAACATCTTCAGCTCTTGTTGCCTCATGCCACAGATATTTATTCACGTTCTGCAAATTTGCTGAAAGAAAGTCCTTGGAATGGCAGCGTTGGAGAAAAATTAAGAGGTGTGTTTGGTACTGGCTTTCATATTTAATCAGTGGTTGTAAAGCAGGAATTTTTAGCCTTTCTAAAGCCAAAGAGGGCCTGAAACCTCTGAATGGAGTAGGAATGACTAAGTCTCCTGAGCTGGGTTTTGGGGTGATGGCAACAGTGATTGATCTGGTTAATCTTAAAAGATGCTCGTTGTGACAGAGGCCTAATTTAAAGGAATTAGAGGACATATACTCAAAAAGATTAATATTAAATGGTATAAAGTGAGATTTTCATCCATTTCTTTACCTTTCTTTAGCATTTGCAATCCTCTTTCCTTCTTGAAATACTTTCTTTGTGTGTGTGTGTTTGTAGCAGAGTTTTATTAAAGTATACAAAGGGACAGAGAAAGCTTCTGACATAGGCATCAGAAGGGGGACAGAGAGTGCCCCCTCGCTAGCCTTAGCAAGGGAATTATATACTTTTTCAATTGGTTATTACAATAAATCAAAAGAATGTCTCAAGGTTGTAAAAATTTTATCAGACCTACTCCCACAGTTTACATTTTAAGATGACAGGGTTCAGTTCAGTTCAGTCACTCTGTCGTGTCCAACTCTTTGTGACCCCATGGACTTCAGCTCATCAGGCTTCCCTGTCCATCACCAACTCCTGGAGCTTACTCAAACTCACATCCATCAAGCTAGTGATGCCATCCAACCATCTCATCCTCTGTCATCCCCTTCTCCTCCCACCTTCAATCTTTCCTAGAATCAGGGTCTTTTCCATTGAGTCAGTTCTTCGCATCAGGTAGCCAAAGTATTGGAGCTTCAGCTTCAGCATCAGTGCTTTCAATGACTATTCAGGACTGATTTCCTTTAGGATTGACTGGTTTGATCTCCTCGCAGTCCATGAGACTCTCAAGAGTCTTCTCCAATACCACAGTTCAAAAGCATCAATTCTTTGGTGCTCAGCCTTCTTTATGGTCCCACTCTCACATCCATACATGACTACTGGAAAAATCATAGTATTGACTCTATGGACCTTTGTCAGCAAAGTGATGTCTTTGCTTTTTAATATGCCGTCTAGGTTGGTCGTAGCTTTTTTTCCAAAGAGTAGGCATCTTTTAATCACATGGCTGCAGTCACCGTCTGCAGTGATTTTGGAGCCCAATTTTTTAATTTAAAAAATTTGGTTTAAAAAACATAAAAGACTTTCCTCACTAAAATGTAAGCACTGTGAGGGCAGGAATTTTTAGTTCTTTAGTCACAGTCATACACCTTTCACCTATAATAGCGCCTGGTATATAGTTGTAAGTCTTCAATAAATACTTCTTAAGTGAATCTGCAAATGAGAATAAATCTGTGAATGAGAAATTCATAATGCATTTTAATCGAAGACACTATAATCATTTGAATTTGTTGGCACAAGAATATGTGTGCTTTTCCATAAAGTGTCTGTTGTGATGCTTTCAGAAAGTAAATAAATACTAACCCCAACCCCAACCTAGCTACCAGAGTTATATAATAATTCAACAAAGAGTTATTGAATTAGTGTACTCCAGTTCTAGGCAAAAATAGCTTATTTATTAGTTTTTTTTTTTGAGTTTGTTTGAAAGTTGATCCATGTTAAATTTCTTACCCTCCATAGATGTGATATACGTCTCAGCTGCAGGCAGTATGCTCTGCCAGATCATCAACTCCCTCCTGTTACTCCCGGTGTCAGTGGCTCGGCCTTTGCTGAGTTACCTCCTCGACTTGTTGCCACCTCTCGATTGCCTTAATAGACTCCTGCCAGCTGCTGCTCTTTTGGAAGACCAAGAGTTACAGTGGCCTCTTCATGGTAAGTACAGTTAATAGAGGAGCAAATAATGCATTTGAGAAAAGTTATTCTTCTTTCCCACATCAGACAAATCATATCTGACACTTTGGGGTATAATGTGATCAAAAGATAAAGTTGTTGCTGTCTAAGAGCTTATAGTGTAAAGTGGGTACCTGAGATGAGAAAATTTAAGAAGGTTGCTTGTATAAAAAGTGACACAAATCAAGTCTTTATCTGATTATTAGGCTTGAATAGTATATTTCATTGATTTCAAGACATGCTTTTTTTCAAATTTTGACATGGCTTAATTTGGATACATCTTACAGTGGATAATAGGAAAGCATTGGTTTCATAAATTGGTTGGCAGCATAATGACACATTTTACAATCAATGGATTGATTTAAGTTTTATTTCTTAAATGCAAAGATTTTTAGTTTTAAATCTATTTGACAGTAAAATATTTTGTATTTTGGCTTGATACGTAGATAACTGATTGAATGTGAAAGATAGAGATTGAGAATCTATCTTTCTGTGTTTTTCTTTTTAGATACTTTATAGAAAATAGCATTTAAAATTAAAAAAAAAAAAAATTTTGGCTGCACCAGTCTTCATTGCTGCACACAGGTTTTCTCTATTTGCAGAGAGTAGGGGCTACTCTTAGTTGTGGTGCTTAGTTGTCTCATTGCAGTGGCTTCTCTTGTTGCGGAGTGTGGGCTCTATGGCATGCGGGCTTCAGTAGTTCGGGTGTGTAGGCTCAGTAGTTGTGGCCCTGGTGGCCCTGGGCTCCAGAGCACAGGCTCAGTAGTTGTGGTGCACAAATGGGGGATCTTCCTGAACCAGGGATCAAACCAGTGTCTCCTGCATTGTAAGACGAAATCTTAACCACTGGACCACCAGGGAAGCCCAGAAAATAGCATTTTAATTTTAGGCATAATGTGTGAATTCACTCTTAATTTATAAAATTCTGATTATTTTATTCCATTGAAGATAACTTAAAATATTATGTCTAGAAAATAGCAATGTAGTTTTCTATTGAAGTCTGTCTATCCTAAGGTTATCAAAGGAGTTTCATTACTGAAATCTTAAAAACTTTTCAAGTTTAAGTGAGATCACATGTTTAATGGAAAGAATCCTGGACTAAGGCATTGAAAGATTTAGATTTTAGTATTGGCTCTGTTTGAACTTGTCTGTATGAACTTGGGTATATAAGTGACTTGGGCAAGTCACTTATAGCTTCTTTAAATTTTGGTTTCTTCTCCTGAAAAGACTACTTTGAACAGAATACTTTGAGGGCCCATCTTACACTCCCTTGTTCTGTGTCAACTGGATTTAGATGAAGTCAAATGTTAAGGTTACAGCTGTTTCAGGATATTGATTAGGCTTTATATGGAGCCATTCCAGGTTTACTCTTGTTTTTCTAAAGCATCTCAAAATTTTCTAGGACTTATTACTCTATTTGTCTAAGGTGAGGTAAGTGTCATTTTATTTTGGATTTTTGTATCAGTGTTCTTAACTGATTTTTTCCCATAATTTTTCTTTTTCATGCTATCCTTTGTGTCATTTTTACTACCACGTTTATACTAACCACATAACATCAGTTTAGAATCTTCCTTTTTCCCTCTTTTCTTTAAAATTTGTCTAATTTAGGAGTTATCTCTTCTTGAAAGTTTGAAAGACTGTAAAAACTATCTGACCCTAGTGTTTTTTTATAGATAGATTTTTGGGAATTAATTTTCCCTTTTTAGTGGTTGTTCTCTTACAGCTTTTTGTTTCTTTTCAAATTCATTTCAGACATTGATATTTTTTTCAGAAAATGTCATTTTGTTGGTTTTCAAATTTATCAGTACAAAGTTGTTCATAATATTCACTCATGGTTTTAAAAAAAATCTCTTGTTTGTTTGTGGCTAATCCTCTTTTTAATTTTTAATTTGAAAATTTATGCCATCTTTTTTTCTTGATTAATTTTATTAGCAGTTTATCCATTTTATTAGTGTTTTCAAATAACCAGTTATTTTAATTTGTTGATCTCTTGTGTTTTCTGTTTATGATTTCATTGATATCTATTCTTGTTTTTATGGCTAACTAGTTTTATTTTTTAAGTGAAGAACTTTTAAAAACAAATGTACAATAAGAAAGCATGGATCTGGATCTTAGTACAGGACAATTCTGAATTCAGGCCTTAAAAGCATTAAGTAATACTAAGTGTCATTTTACTAGATCAGTTCTTTTTGTTTTGTTTTAGGCCGCGCCATGCGGCACGTGGGATTTTAGTTCCCTGACCAGGGATTGAACCTGGGCCCCCTGCTTTGGAAGCACAGAGTTTTAACCACTGGACCACCAGGGAAGTCCCCTGGATCAACTCTTGTTTTGATTTTGGAGGGATAAGCTACCTCAGTTACTCAGTGTTAAGGTTGAAATTTGATCTGGATAGAATCAAGGGGGGATGATTCTGCCATGTACTGTTTCAATGTTTATCTTAAAATTGGTAACTTTACAAAGTCAGTTTTTATGATAGCAGGCTTATCTGAATATATATATATATATATTTTTTATTTTTTTTATTTTTTTTTTTATTTTAGTTGGGGGCTAATTACTTTACAATATTGTAGTAGTTTTTGCCATACATTGACATGAATCAGCCATGGGTTCACATGTGCTCCCCCTCCCGAACCCTCCTCCCACCTCCCTCCCCTTCCCATCCCTCTGTGTCATCCCAACGCTCCATCCCTGAGCATCCGTCCCATGCATAGAACATGGAATGGTGTTCCGCTTCACATATGACAATATACATGTTTCAGTGTTATTGTCCCAGAACGTCCCACCCTCACCTTCTCCCTCAGAGTCCACAGGACTGTTCTATGCATCTGTGTCTCTTATTCTGTCTCACATATAGGGTTACCATTACCATCTTTCAAATTTCCATATACATGCATTAGTATACTGTATTGGTGCTTTTCTTTCTGGCTCACTTCACTCTGTATAATGGGCTCCAGTTTCATCCATCTCAATAGAACCGATTCAAATATATTTTTTTTAATGGCTGAGTAATATTCCATTGTGTATATGTACCACAGCTTCCTTATCCATTCGTCTGCCGATGGACATCTAGGTTGCTTCCATGTCCTAGCTATTGTAAACAGTGCTGCGATGAACATTGGGGTACACGCATCTCTTTCAATTCTGGTTTCCTCGGTGTGTATGCCTAGCAGTGGGATTGCTGGGTCATATGGCAGTTCTATTCCCAGTTTTTTAAGGAATCTCCACACTGTTCTCCATAGTGGCTGTACTAGTTTGCATTCCCACCAACAGTGTAAGAGGGTTCCCTTTTCTCCACACCCTCTCCAGCATTTATTGCTTGTAGACTTTTGGATAGCAGCCATTCTGACTGGTGTGTAATGGTACCTCCTTGTGGTTTTGATTTGCATTTCTCTAGTAATGAGTGATGTTGAGCATCTTTTCATGTGTTTGTTAGCCATCTGTATGTCTTCTTTGGAGAAATGTCTGTTTAGTTCTTTGGCCCATTTTTTGATTGGGTCGTTTATTTTTCTGGAATTGAGCTGCAGGAGTTGCTTGTATATTTTTGAGATTAATTGTTTGTCTGTTGCTTCGTTTGCTATTATGTTCTCCCATTCTGAAGGCTGTCTTTTCACCTTGCTCCTAGTTTCCTTTGTTGTGCAAAAGCTTTTAATTTTAATTAGGTCCCATTTGTTTATTTTTGCTTTTATTTCCAATATTCTGGGGGGTGGGTCATGGAGGATCCTGCTGTGATTTATGTCGGAGAGTGTTTTGCCTATGTTTTCCTCTAGGAGTTTTATAGTTTCTGGTCTTACATTTAGATCTTTAATCCATTTTGAGTTTATTTTTGTGTATGGTGTTAGGAAGTGTTCTAGTTTCATTCTTTTACAAGTGGTTGACCAGTTTTCCCAGCACCACTTGTTAAAGAGATTGTCTTTTCTCCATTGTGTACTCTTGCCTCCTTTGTCGAAGATAAGGTGCCCATAGGTGCGTGGGTTTATCTCTGGGCTTTCTATTTTGTTCCATTGATCTATATTTCTATCCTTGTGCCAGTACCACACTGTCTTGATGACTGTGGCTTTGTAGTAGAGCTTGAAGTCAGGCAGGTTGATTCCTCCAGTTCCATTCTCCTTTCTCAAGATTGCTTTGGCTATTCGAGGTTTCTTATACTTCCATACAAATTGTGAAATGATTTGTTCTAGTTCTGTGAAAAAATACCATTGGTAGCTTGATAGGGATTGCATTGAATCTATAGATTGCTTTGGGTAGTATACTCATTTTCACTATATTAATTCTTCCAATCCATGAACACGGTATATTCCTCCATCTGTTTGTGTCCTCTTTGATTTCTTTCATCAGTGTTTTATAGTTTTCTATATATAAGTCTTTTGTTTCTTTAGGTAGAAATATTCCTAAGTATTTTATTCTTTTTGTTGCAATGGTGAATGGTATTGTTTCCTTAATTTCTCTTTCTGTTTTCTCATTATTGGTATATAGGAATGCAAGGGATTTCTGTGTGTTAATTTTGTATCCTGCAACTTTACTATATTCATTGATTAGCTCTAGTAGTTTTCTGGTAGAATCTTTAGGGTTTTCTATGTAGAGGATCATGTCATCTGCAAACAGTGAGAGTTTTACTTCTTCTTTTCCTATCTGTATTCCTTTTATTTCTTTTTCCGCTCTGATTGCTGTGGCCAAAACTTCCAAAACTATGTTGAATAGTCGTGGTGAAAGTGGGCATCCTTGCTTTGTTCCTGACTTTAGGGGAAATGCTTTCAGTTTTTCACCATTGAGGATAATGTTTGCGGTGGGTTTGTCATATATAGCTTTTATTATGTTGAGGTATGTTCCTTCTATTCCTGCTTTCTGGAGAGTTTTTATCATAAATGGATGTTGAATTTTGTCAAAGGCTTTTTCTGCATCTAATGAGAAAATAATATTGTTCTTATCTTTCAATTTGTTAATGTGGTGAATTACATTGATTGATTTGCGGATGTTAAAGAACCCTTGCATTCCTGGGATAAAGCCCACTTGGTCATGATGTATGATCTTTTTAATATGATGTTGGATTCTGTTTGCTAGAATTTTATTAAGGATTTTTGCATCTATGTTCATCAGTGATATTGGCCTGTAGTTTTCTTTTTTTGTGACATCTTTGTCTGGTTTTGGAATTAGGGTGATGGTGGCCTCATAGAATGAGTTTGGAAGTTTACCATCTTCTGCAATTCTCTGGAAGAGTTTGAGTAGGATAGGTGTTAGCTCTACTCTAAATTTTTGGTAGAATTCCACTGTGAAGCCGTCTGGACCTGGGCTTTTGTTTGCTGGAAGATTTCTGATTACAGTTTCGATTTCCGTGCTTGTGATGGGTCTGTTAAGATCTTCTATTTCTTCCTGGTTCAATTTTGGAAAGTTATACTTTTCTAAGAATTTGTCCATTTCTTCCAAGTTGTCCATTTTATTGGCATATAGCTGTTGGTAGTAGTCTCTTATGATCCTTTGTATTTCTGTGTAGTCTGTTGTGATCTCTCCATTTTCATTTCTAATTTTGTTGATCTGATTCTTCTCCCTTTGTTTCTTGATGAGTCTGGCTAATGGCTTGTCAATTTTGTTTATCTTCTCGAAAAACCAGCTTTTAGTTTTGTTGATTTTTGCTATGGTCTCTTTTGTTTCTTTTGCATTTATTTCTGCCCTAATTTTTAAGATTTCTTTCCTTCTACTAACCCTGGGGTTCTTCATTTCTTCCTTCTCTAGTTGCTTTAGGTGTAGAGTTAGTTTATTTATTTGATTTTTTTCTTGTTTCTTGAGGTACGCCTGTATTGCTATGAACCTTCCCCTTAGCATTGCTTTTACAGTGTCCCATAGGTTTTGGGTTGTTGTGTTTTCATTTTCATTTGTTTCTATGCATATTTTGATTTCTTTTTTGATTTCTTCTGTGATTTGTTGGTTATTCAGAAGCGTGTTGTTTAGCCTCCATATGTTGGCATTTTTAATAGTTTTTTTCCTGTAATTGAGGTCTAATCTTACTGCATTGTGGTCAGAGAAGATGGCTGGGATGATTTCAATTTTTTGGAATTTACCAAGGCTAGATTTATGGCCCAGGATGTGATCTATCCTGGAGAAAGTTCCGTGTGCACTTGAGAAAAAGGTGAAATTGCTTGTTTTGGGGTGGAAAGTCCTGAAAATATCGATTAAATCTAATTTGTCTATAGTATCATTTAAAGTTTGTGTTTCCTTGTTAATTTTCTGTTTAGTTGATCTATCCATATGTGTGAGTGGAGTATTAAAGTCTCCCACTATTATTGTGTTATTGTTAATTTCCCCTTTCATACTTGTTAGTATTTGCCTTATATATTGTGGTGCTCCTATGTTGGGTGCATATATATTTATAATTGTTACATCTTCTTCTTGGATTGATCCTTTGATCATTATGTAGTGTCCTTCTTTGTCCCTTTTCACAGCCTTTATTTTAAAGTCTATTTTATCTGAAATGAGTATTGCGACTCCTGCTTTCTTTTGGTCTCCATTTGCATGAAATATATTTTTCCATCCCTTCACTTTCAGTCTGTATGTGTCCCTAGTTTTGAGGTGGGTCTCTTGTAGACAGCATATGTAGGGGTCTTGTTTTTGTATCCACTCAGCCACTCTTTGTCTTTTGGTTGGGGCATTCAACCCATTTACATTTAAGGTAATTATTGATAAGTATGGTCCCGTTGCCATTTACTTTGTAGTTTTAAGTTCGTGTTTAAACATCCTTTCTGTGTTTCCTGTTTAGAAAAGATCCTTTAGCATTGGTTGGAGAGCTGGTTTGGTGGTGCTGAATTCCCTCAGTTCTTGCTTGTCTGTAAAGCTTTTGAATTCTCCTTCATATCTGAATGAGATCCTTGCCGGGTACAGTAATCTGGGTTGTAGATTTTTCTTTCATTACTTTAAGTATGTCCTGCCATTCCCTTCTAGCCTGAAGAGTTTCTATTGAAAGATCAGCTGTTATCCTTATGGGGATCCCCTTGTGTGTTATTTGTTGTTTTTCCCTTGCTGCTTTTAATATTTGTTCTTTGTGTTTGATCTTTGTTAATTTGATTAATATGTGTCTTGGGGTGTTTCGCCTTGGGTTTATCCTGTTTGGGACTCTCTGGGTTTCTTGGACTTCTGTGACTATTTCCTTCCTCATTTTAGGGAAATTTTCAACTATTATCTCGAGTATCTTTTCATGGCCTTTCCTTTTATCTTCTTCTTCTGGGACTCCTATGATTCGAATGTTGGGGCGTTTCATATTGTCCCAGAGGTCCCTGAGGTTTTCCTCATTTCTTTTGATTCTTTTTTCTTTTTTCCTCTCTGCTTCGTTTATTTCCACCATTCTATCTTCTACCTCACTTATCCTATCTTCTGCCTCCGTTATTCTACTGTTGGTTCCCTCCAGAGTGTCTTTTATCTCCTTTATTTCATTATTCATTATATATTGACTCCTTTTTATTTCTTCTAGGTCCTTGGTAAACATTTCTTGCATCTTCTCAATCCTTGTCCCCAGACTATTTATCTGTAACTCCATTTTATTTTCAATATTTTGGATCATTTTTACTATCATTATTCTAAATTCTTTTTCAGATAGATTCCCTATCTCCTCCTCTTTTGTTTGGTTTGGTGGGCATTTCTTATTTTCCTTTACTTGTTGAGTATTTCTCTGCCTTTTCATCTTGTTTAGATTGCTGTGTTAGGCTTGGCCTTTCTGTATTCTGGTAGTTTGAAGTTCCTCTTTATTGTGGAGGTTCCTCACTGTGGGTGGGGTTGGATGGGTGGCTTGTCAAGGTTTCCTGGTTGGGGGAGCTTGTGTCGGTGTTCTGGTGGGTGGAGCTGGATTTCTTCTCTTTAGAGTGCAATGGAGTGTCCAGTATTGAGTTTTGAGATGTCTATGGATTTGGTGTGCCTCTGGGCAGCCTGTATATTGATGCTCAGAGCTATGTTCCTGCGTTGCTGGAGAATTTGCGTGGTATGTCTTGCTCTGGAACTTATTGGCTCTTGGGTGGAGCTTGGTTTCAGTGTATATGTGGAGGCTTTTGGAAGATCTCTTATTAATTAATGTTTCCTCTGGCTTTCAGTCTTATTCTTGCAGTAGCCTCAAGACTACTCCATCCATACAGCATCAATAATAAAACTTTTAGGTTAATGGTGAAAAGATTCTCCACAGTGAGGGATACCCAGAGAGGTTCACTGAGTTACATGGAGACGTGAAGGGGAGGGAGGTTGAGGTGACCAGGAGGAGAGGAGGGGGACTCAAACGTGGGGAGAGCAGTCTAGCCAGTAAGCACTTCCCTCTGTGCTCTCCACAGTCTGGAGCCCTCAGAGAGGTTCACAGAGATACATAGAGAGGGGGGAGGAAGGCAATAGAGGTGAGGATGAGTAGAAAGGGAGGAATCAAGAGGGGAGAGAGAGATCTGGGCAGTATTCTGTTCCCGAAGTGTTCTCCGGTACCCAGAACACCCTCAGAGATTCACAGAATTGGGTTGAGAAGAGAAGGATGAGGGTGGGAGATAGAGGTTCCCTGGGGGAGAAGAAAGAGCGTCAATAGAGGGAGAGAGTAATCAAGCCAGCAATCACACTCCTGAGTAAAAATGGGTGCTAAAGATTGTATTCTTAAATGCACAAAATTGATATCAAATATGTAAAACAAAGATTAAAAATCTAGAGTAGAGGTTAGACTCTTATAAATCATACAATATAAAAAAAGAAAAAAGAAAACAGTATAAAAAGAAAAAAGACAGTAAAACAGTATAACAGTAAAAAAAAAAAAAAAGAAAAACAGGAAAAAACAGTAAAAAAATAAAATAAAAGAAAAAAAAAGAAAACACAAAAAGTATAAGATATATGTTCGCAGTTTGTTTTGTTTTTTTTTTTTTCAAGGTAGTAGTGGGTTCTGAAAATGAAAATTAAAGGTGTAATAGAGGTATTAAAGAAAAAAGAAAGAAAATAAATAAAAAAAATTAAAAAAAAATTAAAAAAATGATAATAGTAAAAATATATATCCCGGACTTTCTCTGGAGCAGTTGTGAGCCGTGTGGGGTCTCTTCAGTTTCAGATAGATCCTTGTTCCTGCTTATACTTTTCAAGATCTATAGGCCCCTTTCAATGCAGTCAGTGTTAACTACAGGGATTTTAATCTGTTGGCCTGTCCCTTCCAGCGCGCTTCCCTCTGTTTATTTGGCTTTTGTTTGGAGGTCTCTTCAGTGTCTAATTTCCGCCCTGCCACAAAGGGGCGGAGGTGGTCTCTTTAGGTTCACTTGCTCAGTCCTGCTGTGGGGAGAGAGGACCACTGCAAACCAATATCACTGGCGTGTGTGTGGAGAGCTCGCAGTGTCTCGGCCACACTGGGTTCGCCCCCGCTCACGGCGTGTGTGCTTTCCCCGTCTACCCTGCTCAGGCTTCAGGTTACTCTGCCGGGGGGTGGGCTCTGATATGCGCGCACTTCCCAGGTTTAAACTGCTCAGGTTCAGGTTCCCGGGTACTCCACAAAGGTGCAGACTCGGTTGGGCCGGCGCCGTTCCCGGTCGGAGCAGCTCAGGCAGCCAGGAGTTTGGCGAGCACACTCTCCCCTGTTGGGGCGATGCGGCTTATCACCTCCCTGGTCCCCGCCTCAGTCTACGGGCGCGCCTCCCGGGTACTCCACCGAGGCGCAGACTCGGTTGGGTTCGCGGTTTGCGCCGTTCCCGGTCGGAGCAGCTCAGGCAGCCGGGAGTTTGGCGAGCGCACACTCCCCTGTTTGGGCGGTGCGGCTTATCACCTCCCTGGTCCCCGCCTCGGTTCGCGGGCTGAATATATTTTAAATTAGCTTGGTAAAGAGTATATATACAGAAAGTGTTGCAGTTTTTGTTTTCATTATAGAATTATTTTGCTTCAATATCTTCTTGTAGTGCAATAGAAATAGAAATGAAAAAGTTTGAGAATCTTGAATACCAGATACATTACTAATGATTTTGTTTTCAGGAGGGCCAGAACTGATTGACCCTGCTGGCGTGCCATTACCTCAGCCAGCCCAGTCCTGGGTGTGGCTTGTGGATCTGGAAAGAACAATTGCTCTTCTTATTGGGCGATGTCTTGGTGGCATGCTTCAGGGTTCGCCTGTGTCTCCAGAGGAACAGGACACTGCATATTGGATGAAAACACCACTTTTTAGTGATGGTGTAGAAATGGACACCCCACAGTTAGGTAATGTGCTTCTCTGCAGCATTTATGAATAAAATACATTTGTGTTTATACCTCCTTTGAGATTTCTCTTACTCTGGGTTTGCTGAATACAGAACCGATAGAAAACAAATGCAACATTTGCAGGGTAGAGGATCTGAGACTGTAACTTGGAGCCCTCAGAAAAAGTTAAATCCTGTGGCATTGTATGGTGAAAAGTGCCCCCTGAATTAGAGAAGTACAGGTCTGGTTCTACTCTGTTATTATTTATCACTCATTTTAAGCAAATCGTCTAACTCATAAAAATGAGTAAATGCTTGATTACTTATGTTTTTGGGCTTGGAGCTTATGAAACTGCTTCATAGACAGGTAATGACCATGACTTACCCAGGGCTCAGGTCATAAACACCTTTCATTTGTGAGGACCAATCTCTTCTACTCCCAGCCTGTCCTGCTTTCATGCTGATATTACCTTGCTGCTGCTGCTCAGTTGCTTCAGTCGTGTCCGACTCTGTGCGACCCCATAGACGGTAGCCCACCAGGCTCCCCCGTCCCTGGGATTCTCCAGGCAAGAACACTGGAGTGGGTTGCCATTTTCTTCTCCATTGCATGATAGTGAAAAGTGAGAGTGAAGTCGCTCAGTCGTGTCCGACTCTTCGCAACCCCATGGACTGCAGCCTACCAGACTCCTCCGTCCATGGGATTTTCCAGGCAAGAGTACTGGAGTGGGTCGCCAGTGCCTTCTCCGGATATTACCTTGTGTGATTCTTTATTTTTTTTCCTCCTCATTTGTAATACCTTTGGAGTTTCCTTTCCTGCCTCATCTCCCATTTGTCTGCTTTGCTATTACACTAGTTCTCAGGCTGTCTGAACATGAAGATTTGTCCAGGTCCTGAACAGATGATTTAGTTGTTTTATCTAGGATTGGTCCTTCAGTCTTTCTGGACCTCTAGTTTCAGTCCTTGAAATAATGAGTTAGATTAGATAGCCTATATGGTTGTGCTAGATTTTAAATTTATTATTTCTGTGGTAAGAGAAGGAGACTTGGAGAATGTCCAAGAAGTAAAAGCTAAAAATCTCGATCTAGGAGAATTTCAAGAGGGGAAACAAAAAGTAGAAACCAAGACAAAAATTGTGGAGATTCTGCTTTGGAATTGGAGAGTGGGAGTGAGGGATTTTGAAGATTTTCCTCCTTTTCCAGCTAGGAGTATATATTTATTGTTTCATTTATGAATCAGAAAGTGATTCCATTGGTACTTAGGAACATTTGTATAAAAGAAAAGTAAAATCGTGTTTTTTTCCAAGGGGCATTTAACATCATAAAGATGGTTCCAATGCTATCAATGTTTAACTCTGTGATAGTCCCAAATGTCCTCCTGAGGGCAAAAGTATCATTATCTCTACCTCCCTCATATTTCTGTCTACTCACTTAACTGGCCTTTGATATGAATAAAACCAATTTCAGTTTTAATGTTATTTTTCAGTTTTTAAATTATAAAGTTATATAACTATTAAAATGGTCCATTTTATGTTTAAATACTTGTTATATTAGGACATATAGCAGTGTTAATCACTCAGTCATGTCCAACTCTTTGCAACCCCATAGACTGTAGCCTGCCAGGCTCCTCTGTCAATGGAATTCTCCAGGCAAGAATACTTGAATTGGTTGTTATTCCCTTCTCCAGGGGATCTTCCTGACCCAGGGATCAAACCCAGGTCTCCTGCATCACAGGCAGATTCTTTACCACTGAGCCACTGGGGAAGTCTTTATATTAGGAAATGGGTCTTGTCTTTATAAAAATGAATGATAATTCAGTTATATCATGGGTTAAATTAAATTGACTTTGGGTATTAGCCCGGGAACCTATCATTTAGTGAAATGTTTTGTTTTTTAAATGGAAAATGAATTCTTAAAGCCAAATGTCTCTTTGAAAAGTTAGGAACCACCTGAACAAATATAAATGTCAGTTGAGAAGTTATTTATATAAGTATTAATATGTTTGATCTCCCTTAAATTATCCTTAAGTGATTATTTTCCCTTAAGTGTACAAAAAGAAAAAAAAATCTTGGCTAGTCTCTTTCCCAATGAGTCCATGTTTCTCAACAAGAATATCAACCCCTTTTGAACAAGAATGTTCTTTATCACATAAGACTGTGCTGCCCATATAGGGGCTTGCCTACCAAAATGCCAGAACTCCTTCTTGGAATGTTGTTACATGTAGTCACACCAAGAAAGGGGTGATAACTACCCTGAATTGAGAAGCATTAAAAGACTTTATAGCATCTACTTAAAATGGTTTGAAATATATCATTTCACACTCATTAAGTAAATATGGTAAGATTTTATTTGTAGCACCAAAATTTATGAGGCTTGGAATTGATAACTTGTATAATTTTTTTTTTTTAGATAAATGTATGAGTTGCCTGTTAGAAGTAGCTCTTTCAGGAAATGAGGAACAGAAGCCTTTTGATTATAAATTGCGGCCTGAAATTGCTGTCTTCGTAGACTTGGCCTTGGGTTGTTCAAAAGAGCCTGCTCGAAGCCTTTGGATCAGCATGCAGGATTATGCTATTAGTAAAGGTAAAGTAAAGAGGATAAAGGGGGTAAATATGTAGATAGCTCATAATACCAACTAATATATGTATAATATATATAAATAGAAAATCACAGGAATAACACTATTACTTCCTTATAGAAAAAGGAATTTTACAATTAGCATTTTAAAAAGTTTCCTGTTTCTTTTTGTGGAAAATACCCTGTGTATTTTTATGTACATATATCCTGTTTGAAGAAAATCCAGTGTGGGAAAATTGAGATTTTTATAAAGAATAATCAATCCAGAGGCAGCATTTTACTGAAGGATTCCATGCAGTGTAAATGGATCTAATATAAGAGTTTGTTTAATGAATTTCTTCCCTTTGCAAGCCCTGGTTAAGAACTGAAATGATGTGTATGTAGATGTCTTGAGCTCTGGGTCTGGTCATTTTCCTCTTCTGTAAACCACTTTCCTCTTTTAGAGTGCTGTTGAAGATACCAGTTTGAAATGAGGTATATTATTAATTACAGCATTAAAGTGTAATGAAAGTGGTATTTCAGTTTCCATTGATTAATTGATTAATATGGTTGTTTTATGTACAAGTTTTTAAGGGATATACCTGATTTCCTTTCAGCTCCCTTGCTTCCCCTCCCCTTTAAAATTTTTTTTTTTTTCTTGGCTGTACCACACAGCATGTGGGATCTTAGATACCCAACCAGGGATCAGACCTAAGCCACTTGCATTGGAAGCACGGAGTCTTTACCACTGGACCACCAGAGAAGTCACCCATGCTTTCCCCCTTTAGCAATGTCTTGGATTTTTCAGAATACATACACCTAGTAGTTTTTCTCTATATTGTTCTTTCTTTGATCTGCAATTCCCTATTTCTTTGGATTTTCTTCCTTCTGTGATAAAAATGGTAAAAGTAAATACATGTTTACCTTTTATAATACTTTATATAATAAAAATGAGATACGTATCATTCAGATCTTTAAAACATCAGTGAGATGGTATGTTTGAAAGTTGAATCTCATCCAATCTGTCATTTATTTATTTACTCATTCTATTGTGTTGACTTTGACCAGTGGTAGAAAAGTATGATATGTTTGAAAGTTGAATCTCATCCAATCTGTCATTTATTTATTTACTCATTCTATTGTGTTGACTTTCACCAGTGGTAGAAAAGTATAATAGTGGAGGAGAAAAAAAGCTTGTTTTCTAAGTTATATTTTCCGATACTCTCTTATTTCATCATCTTCTTGGAATGTGCAGTTAGGTATTCTTTTATATCATGTTGTCACTTGTTACTTTGCAGTGAACACTTGAAAAAACTGGATATAAACATAAGAGGAGTAAAAACTCTATGGCTCCATTGTTCATATGCTTGTACACTGTACACCTACACAAAGTCTAGGTATATAGCCTAGACTTTATACATGAATAGTGGAAACATTTGTAGAGCTTGGTATGAAATGACTATAACTTTAGTGAAGGTGTTTTAAAAGAACCTTTTAAACATTGCAAAGGAGGATGATCCCTGCTCAATTTGAAACACTGCAAAGGATGTCACTTTAGTTTGCTTTTAAATTGAATATTAGCCTACTTGAAATGGGATCTTTTTTGGTTTTAAGTCATAGCAATTTTCAGAATAGTAAGCAATCCCTTGGAATAGATGATCTCTCTAAAACTTAATGTGGAAAATTTTGTATGTGATACTGTTATTTTAAGATTCTCTGGCTGTAAGATTTTCTTAAAATCTGACGTGTTTATATTCATTTTTTCACCTGTAAAATAGGTAAGTCTGAACATAAATTTTTACCTAAGCATCCAGAAAGGACTGGAAAGTCAATCTTTAAAATTTTTCTCTTAAGATAGGAGTTTTAAAAAGGAATTAAGAACAAGTGAAGATAACTTGGGGCTTAATATTTTCCAAGGATGTTTTTTTGGTTGGTTTTGTTTTTAAGTAGCATGGTAAATCTGTCAAATTAACAGAGTCTAGCAGACATTCTTGGAGAAGGCGATGGCACCCCACTCCAGTACTCTTGCCTGGAAAATCCCATGGACAGAGGAGCCTGGTAGGCTGCAGTCCATGGGGTCACGAAGAGTTGGACACGACTGAAGCGACTTCGCAGCAGCAGCAGCAGACATTCTGGGAGTGAAGTAGACAGTAAACCTCCCATATGCCCATTTGGAATCTACTGAATGTATTGCGTTTTTACAGTACCAGTATGCTAACGTGGACTTAAAGCAGCTCACTAGTTCTCATTGTCTAATGCTGTGATTTGGGTTTTCAATTGCATTTACTCGTTTATGTCCAAATGTTGCTTTATTTCTTACCCACCTAAATGTACATGTATTCATAGTGTCTGTCGATACTTCAATAACTTCAAGTACCAGATATATACACACTTGGCTAGTTTATTCATTATCTCTACTAGGATAACTAAAAGATACTTTTCAGAAACAGACACCTGATTACAGATACCCATCCTCCCAAAGCACTGTTCTTCTCTCAGTAAAAGCCAGCTGCATTCTAAATATATTATAGTCATCATTAACTCCTCTCATGTTCACATCTGATCCATCAACAAATTCTTTCAACTCTGTCTTTTAAATACATAAGAAATATGATCACTTCTTACTACCCCCACTGCAACTACTTTGGTCTGAGCCAGCATAATTTCTTATCTGAATTACTGTAATAATTGCTTCTGCTGTTGCTGTTCCTATAGTAAATTCTGTACTGAGCAGTTAGAGTGAGCCTTTTATAACACTGATCATATCATCTCGTATCTCTAAGTTTTCTAATGATCCTTCCAGTTTTCCTCAGAGTAAAACCAAGAGGACTTGTAGTGGCGTGCAAGGCCCTGTGTTATCTGGCCTCAGACAGCTTTCTGATGTTTCCTACTGCTCTTGTGCACCCATGTTTTGCTCTAAATGCATTGGCATCCTTGAACTTGCCTCAGAGCCTCGACATAGTTTTTTTGAAAGGACTTTGTTTCTGTATGGCTTCTTCTCTACATCACCTAGATTTCTCTGCTTGATTGTAGCCATATCCGAGACCTTCCCAAACCAACCTATAAAAAATAGTAAGCTTACACGCTATATTATTCCTTGTTCTCCTTACCATGATTTAATTTCCTCCATAGCACTTATCTGTCATATTAATGTTTTTATTTACTGTCTCCTTATGCCTCCCTTGGCTTCCTTGGTGCTTCAGACAGTAAAGAATCCTCCTGCAATACGGGAGACTTGGCTTCAATCCCTGGATTGGGAAAATCCCCTGGAGGAGGGCATGGCAGCCCACTGTAGTATTCTTGCCTGGAGGATCCCCATGGACAGAGGAGCCTGATGGGCTACAGTTCATAGGGTCGCAAAGAATTGGACACAACTGAGTGACTAAGCACACATATGCCCCCCCAACTGGAATATACGCTCTGTGAGATCCAGGACTTAAGTTTTATTCACTACTATACTCCTAACACAGTATGTCGGATGTAGTGGGTTCATTTGCCAAGTAACTGCTTAGAAAAATGATAAAATTCAGGTGTTGAGTTACTAAAGCTATTAAAATGCCCTCTGAACTGTTGTCTCTGAAATGTCAGTGTATCATTTTTTTTTCAGATTGGGACAGTGCAACTTTGAGTAATGAGTCACTCTTGGACACTGTGTCTAGATTTGTTCTTGCAGCTCTTCTGAAACACACAAATTTACTCAATCAAGCATGTGGAGAAAGCCGGCAAGTAACTTAAAACCATCCTCAGACAAATATTTGCTCTCATGATATTAGAAATTAACTTTTCTATTTTGGTTCTTTATTTAGATATCAACCTGGTAAAAGCTTATCAGAAGTATACCGTTGTGTGTACAAAGTTCGAAGTCGTTTACTTGCTTGCAAGAACCTTGAACTTATTCAGACAAGGTCATCATCAAGAGACAGATGGGTAAAGTTGGAAATCAGTTAATTTCTCTTATTATTGTGCAAGCTATAAGAGATAGCTCCATGTTGGTTTATGCAAGGGGAAAAAAATGTGCCTTAATTATTGCAGATGTTCAATAAATGTTGAGTAGTTCTTTTTCTAGTGAAACAAATTGGATAAGTAGAAAATTGGGGTTTATTTAACCACTTATTTATCAAGTGTGATATGGCTCCTGAGAGAGTTTATATATTCTTACGCCATATAGGTAATAACAAATTGAATTGTCCAAATCATATGAAATATTATTCCTTTGTTTTACATTGATCAGACCACATTTGAATTATCCTATTTGATTTTGGGTGTCATAACTTATGAGGGATATTAAACTACCTTAGATTGGTTAATCATCTTATACAAGACCTGGAAAATGTCGAAAATGTGTAGATTAGAAAATGAAAACAAAGGGAAGTCTCATGTTAGCTGCCTTAAAGATACTTAAAGGGCTTCATGTAGGAGAGGAAATAAACATGTTCCCTGTTGTTCCAGAGGACACAGGTAGGACCAAAGGGTAACAACTGAGTGAAGAATGAATGTAAGGAAAAAGCCTTCTAATGATTAGAGTTGCCTACCACTGGAGGTAAAGATTAAAAATAAGGATGTTCTAGAAGTAATTCTTGCAACAAAATTGTAATAATTTCTGAAGTGCTTGATAATTCTAATAACATGATCCTATAATTATGAGTATAGCCTGATACATAATTATATTATAATTATACATATAAATTTCTTTGAAACTTTCTTTGAAGCTTCATACATAAGATGATTTGTACTCCATTATATAGATCTTATATTTTAAAAACCAAACTCTATGTCTGCATTTGTATTATAGTATCCTTTTAGCATGCACTGATTTAATATTTGTGGATCTGATTATTTGTGAGTGACCTTAAAAGCCCATGAAATGTATTAATTAGCCATTTTGTTGAAGCTCACATTTGAAACTTACATATTGCAAGGATACATGACTTATGTTTTGTGTGAGTCTGACTGACTGCTCAGTATCCCCATCTAACTATGAATCACATCTATAATAAGGACTCTTTTCTTTAGATGACTGCTAGGTATCATAACCACCATGGGGAATAACATTGTCCTTACCAGATTTCCAACTTTTGGTTTCTTCAAGGGCCAAGTGAGAAAATAATTAAAAAATAATATGTTTATATAACTGAAATTTGCTGAGAGAGTATAACTTAAATATTTTCACCAATAAAAGGTTAAAAAGCACTGTTTTGTTTTAAATTAGAATTATTAAACATTTATACAGAGTAGCAATAACATATACAACTTGAAGGAGACTGAATAGAATTAAATTTCATGTTCTTTAATTACCTTTTATGCTTAGTATCATACTCAAGTCATTTTAATTTAGCAGTTTACAGCAGAACAATCAAAATGTTAAGGAAGAGAGCTTAGTGAGATGTCTCTGTACATTCATTCTAATCTTTTCAGATTTATCCAGTATATCTTTTGTGTTTTTGTGGTAAAATTCATGAGTTGTTATTGCTGTTAACATTATTTTCCATGATAAAAAAGTGAAGGTTTTAATGATATTTTTCAAAATTAAAATATATGTATTTAGTGTAACTCTGATTATTTCTTTAAGATCTCGGAAAACCAAGACTCTGCAGATGTTGATCCTCAGGAGCATTCATTTACCCGGACCATTGATGAAGAAGCTGAAATGGAAGAACAGGCTGAGCGAGATCGGGAAGAGGGACATCCAGAGCCAGAGGATGAGGAGGAAGAACGAGAACATGAAGTGATGACAGCTGGCAGTGAGTACACCCTTCTTGCTTTACAGATACACACTGTGGCATTCTTTTTGGTAGGGAAACTGACTATAGAAGAGAGAGGCAAACATTTCTTTACAGTTTTTCTGAAAGGATCCTATATTCTCTTGATGATCTGATTAGCTAACGTTTCAGCTCTTAAAACTGTTAGTTCCATTCAAGCTATTGGATTGTGTGTTTTGGGCTGAAAAGCTCTATATGCAGGCTTTTGGAAATAATACCTGTTCCACTGAGTTTCATTCATGAAGTGATGCCCGTGAGTCATTGAATAGGGTCATTCAAAGTATATTCTCTAGGAGTACCAAATTGTCCATTCGCCTGGATGACTTCTAAGTCGTGAGGAGGAGAGAGACGATATGCAAAACTTTTTAAATTATAAACTTCACCCACTGACTATACTGCTGTTTTCAGTAGAAAGCAAGAGAGAATATTATTGGTTGAGAATATTATTGGCTGGTGAATAACATTTTTCATGCTTTTATATTATAAGGCTACAGATAGTTTTAAAATGTAATCATTTAAATGTTTAAAGAGAAATACCAAAGCTTTTAAATATTTGTTAATATCTCTTGAGTGATTTGGCTATGTCAAGTTAAAGTATATATTCAGTTTTGTAGCCTAAAACATTATGGCCATCTATGTATTTGGTAGGGAGATTGTCTATATTCTTCAGTTTGATGCTTAATTTGTTACCGGTTTATTTGTGTTTTGCATATTTCTAAAAATGATTTTGAGATGGCTCAAAACAAGGCCAAAGCCCATTAAAACAACAAAAAATATAAGGTCCAAATGGAGAAGAGGGGATTAGAGATGAAGAGTAGGAGGATAATTATAATTACATACAATATAGTTTTGAGGGGTGCCTTACCGCGTGGCCAGGGATTGAACCTGGGTCCCTGCAGTGAGAGTGCTGAGTCCTAACCACTGGACCACCGGGGAATTCCCAGAGAATAGTTATAGTTTTAAAAGCTAGGCTGAGGCAACATTTGTGGATGAACTTAAGGTTTAGTTTAGAAATTCCTGAAAGCAAAGACCAAAGGGGAAAAGCACAGTTACAAAATATAGCCCTCAATTACTGTATAATAAAGCATTATAGTTAACCAGGAAGTAATAATTTTTAAACTAAATACCATTTTTGAGCATCAGTTATATGCTGGCCTTTGGGTTAAATGTTTCACATAGATTAACTCATAATCCTCTCAGTCTTATGAGATGATTTCTAGTATTACCTTGTTCTAAAGATGGACAGACTCAGGTTTAAGGAGGGAAAATTATGTGCCTAGGGCCACAAGTAGTAGCAGCTGGAATTAGAACCAAGTCTGCCCAGAATTCCAGTGACAGTTCTCTTAATTACTTTAACTGGTTTCCAGCTCTGGACTGTTAGTTCATTGTTTTGTTTTTCTTAGAAATAAGGGACTTTCAATAGCATAATGAATATATTATCATAATACCTTGAAATATACAGATCTATTTTAAAGTTTGTATTTCCATATTTGGAGAAGGAAATAGCAAATCTTTTGCCTGGGAAAACCCATGGACAGAGGAGCCTGGCGGGCTACAGTCCATGGGGTTGCAAGAGTCAGACATTACTTAGTGACTAAACCACCACTACCACCACTTCCATATTAATAGATGAACCTAGTATTTGACTAACTTTTTTGCCTAGATTCTCCATTAAAAATACCATTTTCACTCAGATTTGAACAAAATATTCTTTTCTTGTGAAATATCTACCACTGCATCAGAACCTTGTTAAACCCACTGACTTTTTACACTTGTAAATTGGGAAGGGCTGGCATTAGATGGACATTCCTAATGATGCTATTTGACTGCGATTTAGTAGAATCCAATTCTGTTTCAGCAAAGACCTTAATGGTTGTGCTTATTTAATATGTTCAAAATACAACAACGTGTAGATGTTAGGAATTATATGGACTTCGGAAGGGGAAAAGGGGCTTTTCATTTTAACTAATGCAACTTAAACTTTGTCTTTTTCTCTTGTAACCTGACAATTTTCAAACCAAGGTTGTGAACATTTCAGAAATGGGCAGTTTTTATCTAACCCAGTGGTTCTCAAACTATAATGGCCTTCAAAATCAGCTGGAGGGCTTGTTCAAACACAGATTGCTGGCTCCATGCCTAGAACTTCTGATTTAGACACTCTGAAAGAGGCACAGTATTTTTCATTTCTAACAAGTGCCTAGATGATGTTGATGCTGCTCTTCTGGAACCACACTTTGCAAACTACTGATCAAACTCATAAGAGTAGAAATAGAATCAACCAAATCTAAATTCTGTAAAGGCATGAGTATTTCCTACTGTAATTTTTATAGGAAGTTTAATATTATACATATATTTTTGATAAAATTTTTACTTAGATGCTGTATTTAATGTCTAAAAAATAATTTTCCCTCTTTCAGTAAGTTTTTGGTCCAAACTTTTTGACTATTTTTATTGTTATTTTCTTTGCTCTTCTCTCCCCATGTGTTAAGACCTTGTTTTTGTGTTGCATGTTACAGAAATCTTTCAGTGTTTCCTCTCAGCCCGTGAAGTAGCTCGTAGCCGAGATCGAGATAGAATGAACAGTGGGGCAGGGTCTGGGGCTCGAGCTGATGATCCACCTCCTCAGGCTCAGCAAGAGCGAAGGGTGAGCACAGACCTTCCTGAGGGTCAGGATGTGTACACTGCTGCCTGCAACTCCGTGATCCATCGATGTGCCCTGTTAATATTAGGAGTAAGTCCTGTGATTGAGGAGCTTCAGAAGCGAAGGGAAGAAGGACAGTTGCAGCAGCCTTCCACAAGTACCTCTGAAGGGGGTGGACTTATGACCAGGTGGGACTGAGTAGAAACTTAAAACGTTTCTTCTCCCTTTGTTTCTGTATGCATTGAAATGATTTATTCTGAAGTTAACACAGACATGGAGGAGGAAAGACAAATTGACAGATGAATTTAATGTAGAGAGTGATCCTAGTTCAACCTGGAGTGTAAATTTCTGATTAAATGAGACAGCACAGTTTTTCATACATATAAGCAACAGTAGTTGAGAAACATATGAAAATATTTTCTTATCTCTGTAATTGATTCAGAAGACTTTGTGCTTAGACCTAACTGAGAGCCAGGATTTTCCATCAGCAGTCATAATTACTCCTCACTGTGTGTGTGTTTTTTCTCTATGCTGCTAGTTCCATTCAATTTTATGTTCACTAACAGTCCCAAATCGAAAAACTTTTCTTTGTGCATGTGAGACAGGAGCGAAAGTCTTACTGCAGAGAGCCGGCTAGTCCACGCAAGTCCAAATTATAGACTGATGAAATCGAGGAGTGAATCTGATTTGTCTCAGCCTGAATCAGATGAAGAGGGTTACGCACTGGTAGGTATACCTAGATTCAGTAAAGGATTTTTGTATAAATACATAGACTTTGCTTGGGGTAGGTAATATACATTTGTTTTAGACAAAAAAGTTTTTTTAAAAAGAACTTTTAAGAGAAATGAGATAACTTTATTGCATAGGTATTTATCACCTGTATGTTAGTGACTCTCAACTCCAAGTTCATATATCTGACTCGTTGATGAACATTCTACCTGAACATGTCAGGTGACCACAATCTTAACCTATCCAAAAATAAACTCGTTTTTCTCCCAAATCTGTTCTTTCCCATCCACTATCTTAGTATTAACTCCCCAGGCTGGAAACCTAAGTTCATCCTTGACTCTACTTTTTCTTAATTCCTGGTCCTCCTCACTCCCCACAGTCCAATTAGTCCAATCTTGAAAAATTTACTCCTAATACCTTTCTAATACGTCCTGTCCATCCCTCCTGCCATTGTTCTGTCTCAAATTTTTCTTCTCTTTTTCCTGGCCTAATACAAAACCTTCAAACTGGTTTCCTTCTCTCTTGTCTTATGTCTTCAACATTTCGCTAGACTAACATACCTGAAATACAAATCTGTTTATATCTCCTGTACTTAAAATCTTTCAGTAGCTCTCAGTTATCTATCAAAAAAGCCTCAGGATCTGGATTGCAGGCATTTAAGGTAAAAATCAAAGAAATGAGATGCTGATCTATATAAGAAGTAGGAAGTAATGTGTGCTGTAGTATGATGGGCTAAATAAATTATAGAATGAGAACAGTCTGATAGCTTCTATTTGAGTAGCTTTGGACTTGGAGTTGATAGCTAGATTTTCATTTTGACTGTTCCTTTGCCTTTTATGTGAATCTGTATGTGCTACTTTACCTCTCTGGGCCTTAGTGTCCATTGTGTGATATAAGGATAATAATGCCTGTTGTGTATGTGATAATGTGTTAGACTTGACTACTGTTTTAGAGTTGACTACTGACCCTGATTCTACTGCTGAAGAGCTTTTTTTTTTTTTAACTTATATTTTATTGAAGGATAATTGCTTAACAATGTTGTGTTGGTTTCTGCCTTACAATAATGTGAATCAGCCATAAGTGTGTGTGTATATATATATATATCTCCCCTCTCTCTTGAGCTTCCTTCCCTCCCACCCTTTTATCCTATCCCTCTGGGTCTTCACAGAGCACCAGACTGAGTTCCCTGTGTTATACAGTAACTTCCCACTAGCTATCTGCTTTATACTTGGTGATGTATATATTTCAGTCCTACTCTCTCATTTCATCCCACCCTCTCTTTCCCCCCACTGTGCCTACAAGTTCATTCTTTAGGTCTGCTTCTCTATTCCTGCCCTACAAATAGGTATATCAGCACCATTTTTCTAGATCCATATATATGTATTAATATACGATATTTATTTTTCACTCTCTGATTTACTTCACTCTGTATAACAGGCTCTAGGTTCACCCACCTCAGTTCAACTGACTCAAATTCGTTCCTTTCTATGGCTGAGTAATATTCCACTGTATATATGTACCACATCTTTATTCATCTGTCGATGGACATCTAGTTTGCTTCCATGTCCTGGCCATTGTGAATAGTGTTGCAGTGAACACTGGGCTACGTGTGTCTTTTTGAATTGTGGTTTTCTCAGGGTATATGCCCAGTAGTGGGTTTGCTAGGTCATATGGTAGACTTATTCCTAGTTTTTAAAGGAATCTCCATGCTATTCTCCATAGTGACTATATCAGTTTACATTCCCACCAATAGTACTAAGGGTTCCATTTTCTCTACATCCTCTCCAACATTTATTGTTTGTAGATTTTTTGATGATGGCCATTCTGACCAGTGTGAGGTGATACCTCACTATAGTTTTGGTTCGCATTTCTTTAATAAGGAGCGATGTTGAGAATCTTTTCAAGTGTTTGTTGACCATTTGTATATCTTCTTTGGAGAAATGTCTGTTTAGATCTTCTCCCTGTTTTTTATTGGGTTATTTGCTTTTCTGATATTGAACTGCATGAGCTGCTTGAATATTTTGGAGATTAATCCTTTGTCAGTTGCTTTGTTTGCAGTTATTTTCTCTTATGAAGGTTGTCTTCTCATCTTATTTATAGTTTCCTTTGCTGTGCAAAAGCTTTTAATTGGGTCCTATTTGTTTATTTTTGTTTTTATTTCCATTTACTCCAGGAGGTGGGTCAAAGAGGCTCTTGCTGTGACTTATGTCAAAGAGTGTTCTGCCTGTGTTTTCCTTCAAGAGTTTTATAGTTTCTAGCCTGTATTTTTGGGTTGATTGATACAATCCACTTTTAGCTCTGAAATTCCTCTCGTGTGAACGGAGAAAATAGATGTGAAAATGTTCTTGAGAAGTATGGAGTGCTACATAAATATGAAGCTGTTGTTTAAAAGAAACTTCTAAGTGTGAAAGATTCCTCCTCTAGGAAAGTTGAACAGTGTCTTCAAGCACGTTTCATTGTATGTTTTTGTTTGTTCTTCCTCCTTTTCTTCTTCATTCCCATTAGTATCTCTGTGTCCCAATTCACGTTCCCAGTCTTACCATCTACTGAGAATTCCTTGCTGTCCCTTTGATTTTCCAAGTTGATCAGTCTCTTTATTTATTCTAACTCTGTGACAATTTTATAGCAGATCATGTCACTTTTCTCCTCGGAACTTCCAGTGACTTATAGGGGTCTATACCATTCTGTATATCCTGGCCTCACTCTTCTCTGGTCTCCTTTGCTGCTCCTCTCTTCCTTGATGACCCTCCTTCTTGCCACACTGACCTCTTGGCTTTTCTGTGAACATACCACACAACTTCCCCATAGGACCTTTACATGGCTGTTTTTTCTAATTGGAATACTGTTGTCTGCAGGCAAATCCCCTCATTTCAAGCCTTTGTTCTGATGTTACTTTTTCGGTGATGCCTACCCTGACCACTCTATTTGAAACTCCAGTTTGCCCTCCTTTCCAGATGTTCACTCCCTGTCCACTTTGCCTTGCTTTGTCCCTCCCACTCCACCCCCACAGTGAAAGTGAAAGTCACTCAGTCATGTCCGACTCTGCAACCCCGTGGACTATACAGTTTATGGAATTCTCCAGGCCAGAATACTGGAGTGGGTAGCCTTTCCCTTCTCCAGGAGATCTTCCCATACCAGGGATTGACCCAGGGTCCCCTGCGTTGCAGGTGGATTCTTTACCAACTGAGCTATCAGAGAAGCTGATACCCAGGTCTCCTGCATTTTCTGCACTGCAGGCAGATTCTTGACCGGCTGAGCCACAAGGGAAGCCGAAGAATACTGGAATGGGTAGCCTATCCCTTCTCTTCCTGACCCAGGAATTGACCCAGGGTCTCCTGCATTGCAGGTGGATTCTTTACCAACTGAGCTATCAGGGAAGCTGATACCCGCTCCCCGCCCCCACTCCCACTCCCACCCTCTGCCCAGTAGCTAGCGTTATTTATTTGCTATATTTATCAATTTCTCTTAGCCTACACTAGAATAAAAGTTCCCTGAGGACAGAAATTTTTGCTGTTTTATTCATGGCTGTATCCCAAGGACCTGTAGTGCCTGGCACACAGGAGATAGTCATTAAATATTTTTTTTAAAAATGAATGTTTGATCTATTTTGGTAAAATTTCTGTACCTATTTGTTCTTTCAGCTCTTTAATTTAGGCCCTTGTTACCTTTGCCTGAATGGGGAGTTCAAGCTGATCTCCCTGCCTTTTCCAGTCCTTCTCCTTCAGTACTGCTGCCAGAGCAGGAGCTCTTAAAAACACCCAAAACAAGAACACACTTCAACAGCATAACACCTGCTGGTCATGCTACCTTCGTATTCATGCTACCTTCTTGTTAAAAAAACCAAAAAACTCAGTGACTGCCCAGAAATCAGATTCTGGAAAATATTGTCTGCCTGCTTTTGAAGCCCGTTTCCCTGCAGTAATCTGTAATTTTGCCATAGCATAGTAGTCCATCTGCCAGACCCCAAACATACCTTTTGAGCCTCTACTCAATGATCGTTTGCCTTAAATCTCCTTTTCCTTTGTTGATGAAGTCTTTCCTCTCTCCTAAGGACTGGTTAAAATGTCACCTCTTCCAAAAATTTACCTAAGATTACTCAACAATGACTTTGTTGTTTCCCTGGCAGTTTGTTAGTACCTCTAATAAACCACTAATGATTTGTCTCATGTTGGACTTACTTAATTTAAAAAAGTTTTTATTAATTTTTAAACTTTTGGCTGCACTGGAACTCTGTTGCTGCTTGTGGACTTTCTCTAGTTGTTGGATTTACTTGTATATTATTAGTATTTCTTTCCAGTAGACCTCTTCAAAGTTCTAGAGTTCCTTTTTTAGTGCCCCTCATATTTCCAACATTGTGCTTTGCACATTGTAAATAATTGATAATTCATTTCAACTGATATGAAAAGGTAAAAAATGAGAGTTAAAGTGGCATACTTTTTGGAAATAAACAGTGAAATCTGATTTAATCACAAAACTGTTTATTTTGATCTGGGGCCTGACACTTTTAGCTTTCTGAGCTCCAGAATTTTTATCTTTGAAATGGGGAATATCTCTGCCTGTTATACTTGCCTCCCTGGGTTGTAAGTTTAGGAATACAATTTAAACTGAAAATGCTGAAAGTTATGTTTTCAAAACATAGTAGGGAGACAAATTAATGGAGGTGGGTTGAATTTAGATCTAACTGCCAAGTCTGGTTTCTATAGTTTTAAAAAAATTAATAAACATAATTTTTAAAAAGATGGACTCTTGATCATCTTTTCTTATGGACTATTTAGAGAGATAGTGTCATAAAAAGTGGAAAAGTCAAGAACTAGAGAGAGCAGATTCTCTTGTTGATGAGGAGACCTAGGCTGAGCCTTCAGTTTTGAGCCACACATAGACAAAGAGGACCAAGCCGTGGGGGCAATGTGAGATTTTCCAGCTGAAATATGTTACCCTTCTGTCTGAGTTTATTTAGGATTATAATTCATATCTTTAATATCTAGTAGTACTTATTTATCCTGAATTGTTACTGAATGAAATGCTTTCTTAAAATAACTGGTTAACCAGCTTAATGCTAAACCTGTGTTTTAATCTTCTTTTATAAAGAGTATTATGTGATATATTATCTGCTTCTCTTGTTTTAGTAAACAGAGAAACCTAAGTCAACAGTTACATAGTTAAACCTAAGTTTAACTATTTGATTGACAGATGTTATACTTATCATCATTTCTTACTATACTCTCCTAATCTACCTCCCTCATTTTCCTACTCCCTTCTTTCACAAAAAATTGATTTAGCATACAAAAATAAATACTATTTATAAAAGTATAAGAGAATGAAATAGAACTAGAAGAAGCTGAGAAAGGAAAATAAAGTCCTGAGTAAGATTTGCATACCTCCTCATGTATCCTGTGATGTTCTCCTAGAGATGGACCACTGAATAGGAAAAATATGAGTTGCATGATTCACAGTGACTAAAAGATAAAAACAAACAAAAAATAAAAAGTTTTTATTTTCTAGAAAAACTGAGATATTTCTGGTTCTGAGGCCTGAGATAAATTTCTTCAATAATCCCTAATGGCAAAGGTACTGTTTGATGAAAATGTTACATTGCATGACATGGTAATACCTTCAGGAAATCATGACAACTCTTTGGTGTTTTCTCCAGCACCAAATGGCCTAGGAGCATGCTTATTTCTGGTGTGTGTGTGTATGTAAAACAAAATGTATTTATCCACAATGTGGGTTACCAGGAAAAGATTTTCCAAATAACGTTTCCTAAATAGGTCTGTTTTGTCACTTCTGCAGGCTTTCTTCTTTGCCACCAACTTTTTTATTGTGTGATAGAGTGCAGTTGAAATTACTGAGATCCTAATGTCATATCTGTGCATAAATCTAAGTTAAGAGTTTGTATAGACAACCAGTATATTGTTGTCTTTACGTAAGAGAGAGTAGATAGTTGTCACCAGTGCCTCCCCACCACACACACACAGAAATATACTTCTGTTCTTCCTAAAAGCCTGCACTGTTTTATTAAGCTGACCGCAGTTTCACCAATTTGAGATTTCTTTATTTTAACAGATTTTTAAAAACCTTTTAAAATACAACTAGAAGGCTTAAGACTGTCTTAGTCTTCTGTTAGTGTGGATTTATAAGATTCTCTTCTTCTGTACACCTAGCCAAGGCTAATAGTTTTAGAACCAATAGAAAGTGAAGGTAGCTGCTACTGCTGCTGCTAAATCGCTTCAGTGATGTCCGACTCTGTGCGACCCCATAGACGGCAGCCCACCAGGCTCCCCCGTCCCTGTGATTCTCCAGGCAAGAACACTGGAGTGGGTTGCCATTTCCTTCTCCAATGCATGAAAGTGAAAAGTGAAAGTGAAGTCGCTCAGTCGTGTCCAACTCTCAGTGACCCCATGGACTGCAGCCTACCAGGCTCCTCCATCCATGGGATTTTACAAGGCAAGAGTACTGGAGTGGGATGCCATTGCCTTCTCCGAAGTAAAGGTAGAACAAGTAGTAATTTTGGAAAATGAGACTTTGCTAGTAGGGCTTTAGGCATCTTGAGGGTATTAATAAGAGATCATACTGTGTTTGGAAGATAAAAGACAACAATTTTGAAGAGGAAATGGTGACAACAAAGAAAAAGTTCTGCTACTTTACACTGTTAATTAATGTACACATTGACTTTGTGTATTAGTTTCTCAGAGTCATGTGCCTGAGCTTTCTTAGAGCTGTTTTCATTGGGTTTTTAGAGACTTTTTTTCTTAGCCTAACTTGACTGATGAATAAGTAGCACATTGCTATAATTATATAGAATATTTTTTATTCTAGTATTCTCTTAAATCTTAATCTTGAAATTATTTTCACAATTAAATTTTATTATTTATTTTTGACTTAACAGAGTGGAAGACGAAATGTTGATTTGGATTTGGCATCATCTCATAGAAAGAGAGGTGAGGATTAAATATTAAATATCTGATTAAATTAAGTAGCTCTTTTTATATCTGATGTATTTAGATATGAATGTCATTGAAGCATTATTGTAAAAAAAAATTAGAAACATTTTGTCAGAAAAGTTAAGAGGGAGATCATTTTCTTGAAAATAATACTCTTAAAAAAAATCTGGGAATGTATAGAAGTTAAAAATCGGTTCTGTTTCTCGTTTGTTGTGTTTTGACTTTTTAAAAATTTTGTGGATTCTGGAAGCGGTACTTTACATTGTGGAGGAGTTATGGACATAATTTTCTATACTTTAGCTCACTGGTATAGTTGTTGTAGTTCAGATGGTATTACAGGGAGAGCTCTTTACCTCACTTACCTTTCATACACATATATACACTTTTAAACTGAGAATTTCCAATTTTTTTCCTCTTTACCTCTTAAGATAAAACATGTAAGAAATAAACAGGTGATTTCTAAAAATGAAATTTATCCATGAGGAGCAATTTTAGAGTGTTATCAAGAGTTAAATTTATTTGTTAAAACCTGTATCTTAATGAACAATATAGTTAACTCGCGTTTATTATATACCAATAGATGGAAAGAACAGCAGTTTTAGATAATACAAATCCAAGGTAACTAAAAACTCACCAAGTATTATTCTTTATTAATTTTCATTTTTTATTAAACCCATTTATTCTGTGGTTGTGAAAATGTGAAGTGTTAAAAGTTGCTGCTAGTGGTAATTTCCTAAGAGCTGGTGAGAAAACCTTTTTCCTCATGATATTAAATCTTTTATGTTTCAGAATTGAACCCTTCTCTTGATAGCTTCCTTGGCAGGATTTTAGGCTTACCTACAGGTAAAAAAAAGTGAGAAGGGAAAACTGAGATATTAGAGGAAGCAATGCACACACAGTTTTTTCATTTTTGTATTTGTAACTTAGAAGAAATGTTGGTATTTATACTTAGAATACTAAGAATGATTTTTTTGAACTATTAGGAGTTATGAGGACTAGAGCTGGTACTTTCTTTATTGAAAAATCTTTTAGTACTATAACATATCAAAGCTGTTGGGTTCCAAAAATATTATAGAGTATATGTGATATCAAAGAAGTTAGTGTTGTTTAATGTCATAGGCAATGTGTATTTTATTGTTTTCTAATTCTTTGAAAATTGGCAATTCATGTGCCATAATTAGCCAGAAGTATCGTTTTCTTTAACCACTTGAGTTAGGAATTAAATTTTTGGAACATTTTTACTGTCCTAATTTTGGTAAGCTCAGGTGAAAGTTGTTGCTTTAATTTCTATGTTATATTAATGAAAAGATGGCTTCAAACTCATTGAGTAGCATAAGGGATCCAACCTGTCATATTAAGAGCTTCCTACTATACTAATACACGCATAATATATGAGTATATTATATATGGAATACAATGTTATTCCATTGGCTAAAATTACTTTTCTCTCAGATCTTTATTATACTTATGAAAGTATAAATTTGAGATTTAGTTTATGATAACTATGTCAGCATGTAGCAGAGTAATCTTTGGAATAAAACAAAAAGTGGTATTTTTAGCCTTGAATTAAGAATAACCTAGAATTCAAGTGTAAATTACTTAGAAATTAATATGACACTTTAACTATCCTAGATTTGCTCCCTGTTCATAATTTTAATTAGTTGCCCTGTAAGTAGATTTCATGTGGTTTTAGAGCTAAGTAGATACAAATGAATTAATTATCCAAGTTCAGTTTATGGGTAAACCAACTTTTCCAAAAGTTCAAGGTAGTACCAAGACCTGTCAACTTCTTGAAACTTTATTTTATTGGAAACAGGCAAATAAATAGGACTTCATGGGAAATTTTGTTTAAATTACCCATTTAGGAGGTTATAATAGGGAGGCAAACTTGTTATTATGTTAATTATGATGATATCACTTAATGTGGTACCAGTTTATTCTAGTAATCATTACATCTTAATGTTCTCAGGCAAAAATTTTGCTGATAGCTTTGTTCCTAGGAGTAGGTGACTAGAAAATAGAAGAATTACTGTTCTAGGAAGAGCAGCAAAAATAATTTTCAATCTCACGAATCCCAGTGTTTGTGGATTAAACAATGAAAATGTATACTTAATAGTTTCATTTATTTAATTATAATGAATATCTTTCTTTAAAAGAAATTAACGTTGAAAATACACTTGGAACGTTGTATTTTGAAAAGAATTTTTTAAAATCATGTTTATTTAGAGACTACCCTCTGACCACAGTGGGATTTTGTTTTGCTCTTAAATGATGGTAAAATAAACCACTCTGTTTTTTCCTTATTTATTGTCAAAATGGACCAGATGTCATAAGCTATAACATGCCTATCTTCAATTGGGCAGATGAACCTACCAACTCTGAAAACTTTTTGGAGCAGTTCAGGTGTTCTGATTCTGACTTGAGCTATGAAGGACAAGCAGATGTCCAGCCAAGTGAGAATTCTTCTATGTGCTTATTTATCCCTTTCCAGTATTTTGAGGAGAAAATGTAAACTTTTTTCTCTCACTTTCCTTTTTCATTTATTAGTCTAGTAGTCCTGAATTATTGAAAGTTTAGTAAGAGAAATTAGAGATAACAGTATTTAATTGTGTCTGTTATTGAAACTAAATGGTAGATTAATGACAATTAATGGTTGTATACACATTTCAGCTGCTCTTAATATACCTCTAAAGACTACTACTTGAGAGGGCCTAGTGCCTATAATTTCAGTATCTGGCATTGGGGATACTGGAATTCATGCTTTTGAACCATGATTGCTTCTTTTCCCCTCATTCCAGTAATGTTTCACAATTGGTACAAGCTCTTGGTCCAAGAAAGTGAATATGGTAGGAGGGAGTAAAGTAAGCAAATAAATTGAGCTCAGCTAACTTGCTCATCAGAGCTAAATTCTAAACCAAGTAAATATCACAAATTACTTTAAAAAGAGACAGGTGATCCATATTTCTGCTTAGCACCTCAGAAGTAATATCAAATTTGTATTCGTTAAACACATAAAAACTGTTTGCTATATGCTATTGTGCTAATCACTTCAAACATATTAACCCATTTGATTCTCATAATAGCTTGTCAAAATTCTTGACAAAACCTGTTATACTTGTTAGTATTTGGCTACTTTGAAAAATACATAAAAGATTTGCTGTAGTTGTGCAGAACTGAGCACCTTCTTTACTGAACGACAATGCCTTTTTGCAGATACTTTAGTTTTTCTATTTAAGCTGCAGCTGATATAATCAGTGAAAAATGGTGGCGATACCAAAGCAAAAATTTAAGAAGGAGCATCATGGTTTGATTTTACCACCCTGCCCTAGGTCTTTAAATATAGTGTTAGTGTTTTATTGCTAAATAATATCAGGAACATTTATCAACATGTGTGTTTCATGGGATGACTTGTATGAGTGAATGCTGTTTTATCTATGCATTTCAAATTAGATTGTATAAAGAAGAACAAATGTGAATGTTGTCTCCTGTATGAAATTTCTCCTTTTGTCTTCTGATTCTTGTTGTGGTAGTGTATTTACTCCTTTTTGGCCAGTTGAGCCCCAGAAAAAAGAAGAGCTTCAAGCAAGTACATGATGGCATGTTTAATTTTTTTCCCCTTTTAGCTTGCCTACATATTTTATGGTTTATAAAGTATGTATTGCAGCTCTGCCATGTTCATTTTGAAAATTCCACATAAGAACCAAAGTTATAAGGACAAGTAAACAATCTCAAATTTCTTGTTGGATTTCATAGTTTCTTTTTATAGTAGGAGACTCTGAATTAATATTAAGTAAGAATTGGGTCAGTCACAGTTACTCTATAGAGGCTTTTGATATGCTTTTCAGACACAGTATTTCCTATATTCAGACAAAACAGTACAGAACAAATTAGTTATGTTATTGTAATTTTTTTAATAATTATAGTTTTTTATTTCTCATTTCCATACTATGTGATTTTGTGTTTCAAAGTATTTTTGATATCAGCCTAAACATTTTGGTTATAAAAATTTATTTATCCTAATGCTTTCAGATAGCATCTTTCTTGTTCTTTCTTTTGTTCACACACAGTTTTGTTTGGTTTATACACTTAATAAATTGCATGTTTTAAATTAGGGGTCAGAAAACTATGAATAGTGGGCTAAATGTGGATTGCTGTCGTTGTTTTAAAGTTTTGTTGGAACACAACCACACTCATGTATTATCTATGGCTCCTTTCACATTACAACAGAAGAGTTGAGTAGTTGCATGAACTGTGAATAATCCACAAAATCTAAAATATTTACTAACTGACACTATAGATAAAGCTTTCTGACCCCTGCTTTAAATTGCAGAGAGGACTTAATTTGGGGATTGGCTACCTATTCCATAGGATATTTTAGAATATATTAAGGCAATTCACTTCTTATAGATTCTTCACAATTGAACCTTTGTGTAGGCAGGCAGTGGAATTCCCATGGATCAATGTTTTTTGAATTGGTTAACAACAAGTATGTGTAAGATCACTTCCCATAAACTTAAGGAATTAGTTTTATTAATTTAGAAGATCATTTTCTTTGAGCCTCTGTTTCCTCAAGTGAGGAAACTGGACTAGATAATCTTTAAGGTCGCTTTTACATGTGTGGTTCTAACATTAACTCTTTGCACATTTTATTTTCATTTTGAAAAATAATTATAAGTATTATAAGGTTGAAGAACTTTTTATTCTGAAATTTTTTTATTGAGCTCAATGCTAAGAGCCAAAAAATATTATTTGTAAGTTAAGGTTAAATCCAGATTTTGATTTTGGAACGCTTAAGGAAATGAAAAATGAGTTGTTCTTTTTTTCCACATTCCACATTCCTCTGCTTTATTTTTTAAATATCATTTTTAATTAAATACATTATGCATCCATGACATTTTTCTTTGGATTTTTACTCTTTTCTGTTCTACTTGTGAAAATAATCAGCTATACAGTTAGGGGAAATTTTCAGATTGGTTGTTTCTATTTCAGTAGAACTGAAAATCTAACATTTTTTAATCTTAAGAATTCTTGCTAACATATGGAAGGCAGGTAAACCATATATCCTTTGTAATTCTAAATTATTTTAGTAGAATTCATATAAATTATTTCATAGCTGGTTTATAATATTAACTGCCTGTTGTGAATTCCTGTGTCTCATTTTGAAGTCCTGAGGTTTTCCTGACATCAGTGTAATAATTCAGAAATAAGCTATACAGTCAATATTGTGTTAGTTCATTTTCTCTGCGGGCATTAGTAGTCCTCTTCCCAAATCTTTTCCATCTAGTATGTAACAAATGTAATTTTTGTAATACATATTTTATTAGGTACCTCATTCCTAATAGAAAAATTTAGTGGGTTCACACAGTAAGATATTCCACAGCACTCAAAGAAATGATCTGTGGCTACATGGAATAATGTGAATGAGTATAAGCAATTTTATACTGAAAACATAATATACAAAAAGATTACATAAAGTGGTGCTTTTTTATAAAGTCACAAGCAACTAACACTAAACATTATTTGTCTTGGGAATACATATAAAACAATATTTGACAGCAATAATGAAAGCGTTAGGTGGGAGGACACAGGAGAGAGATGGGTTGTGGGGAGGAACAGATAGTACTCTGCCAAGTTTTCTATTTCTTGTGTTCACATGTATTATAAATATAAATACAAAAGCAGGCCATGCATGGACCAATGATGAGAATATATCATGAGCCAGAGTAAGATTAAGCTAACTCATGTACCCGAGATCAGTTAAACCAAAAAAGACAAAGCTTGTAAGAATTAGACATTGAGATATTTATTTAAAGCCCCTGCCGGCACATGACTTGGACAATGTTGTGATCACACATACTAACATTTTTGCTGTCTAATATAAAGATTTTAAACTATAAAATGCCCTTTGGCAAAACTAATGATATTAGCCACTATTGTTACACCATTTGGTAATTTTATGTAGATATAATTTTATAGTAAATCTTACATATTCTTATCTGTGAAACTTTGCTTCTTCTATAAAGGGGTTTCACAGCCTGCAATAAATATGCATATAACACAGTGAAAATGTTTCTTACATTAATGAAACTCAAAGGGTGATGTTTATGTCTCCTTTTTGTGTAAGTTTACTTGCCCTTCTATATTCATTTTTTTGGTAATATTTCATTGCAGATACGTAGACACTTTGCACAATCTTAATTCACTCTTTTCAATGATAATGTTAAATCAGATGAAGTTCTATTGCTAGTTGATCTTACCAGCAGTGTCCTAAGTGCCTAGTTCTGTTGTGGTCATAAATGATGGTCTCGTTTTACTGCAGAGCCTTTTAAGCTAAGCATTTTGAGAACAGCTTCTGCCTTTCTTTTTCTTGTGGCAGCGTGTTGCTAAAGCGCTTACAGAGACACTGGTACATTAAACAGGGCTTTCCCTTTCTTTTCTCACATTGCTCTAGTTTTTGTTTGTTTGTTGTTTTTTAGCAAAGCATTTTGCTCAGATTCACTTAATGCATGCATGTATTCAAACATGAGTATCCATTCCTCACCAGTTGGTATGGTAGCAGCACTCAGCCCTCATCTAGTTTCAGAATGTATGTTCTACTTGGTCATCCCTGATGCCTGTTTGTTCTGTTTGTATGTAGGTCCTATGCACAGTCAATTGGAATCCCTGAGTGACTCGTGGACTCGCCTGAAACATAACAGAGACTGGTTGTGCAACTCCTCTTACTCCTTTGAGTCTGATTTTGATCTTACCAAGTCTTTGGGAGTTCACACTTTGATTGAAAATGTTGTAAGCTTTGTGAGTGGAGATGTGGGGAATGCCCCAGGTTTTAAAGAGCCAGAGGAAAGTATGTCTACAAGTCCCCAGGCCTCCATCATTGCAATGGAGCAGCAACAGTTAAGGGCAGAAGTAAGTTTTTGGTATTTACTCCTTGTGAGGAACTATGAACCACTGAATGTACAATTAATAGGAAAAATTTTTCCTTTTCTTCTACTCCTTGCCTCCCTCTTTCCTTCACCTGAGCATTTTGATGTTGCTTTCTTAACTGGAGCAACTTGATATTTTCTTTGCAGTGAACAATAGTATATTTTTAATTGCTATCTTTTAGAACAAGATACTCCAGTCACTAAGTGTTTCATTGTCTCCTAGAAACTATAATAAGATCGGTGGGTGACCATACAGATCTGCTGTTAGAGTCTCCATTTTTGACACATTTGTCTCTGTTTAAAAAGGGCTAGATTAGAACATCATGGTAATAATGATGAATGCTAAAGTTAGTGAACAAAGCCTCTTAAGTATCTCCCTCAATATATTTATTAATGATTGTGATTTTAACACGTCCTCAAATTCTTTGATACTCTTCCTGCCAGGAGGTTGAGCTTAATTTTCCTCTTCTTAAGAGTAAGCTGGACTTAGTGACTTAGAGCTAACAGAGTGTGAAAATGGGGGGATAAAATAGTAATTTTACTTCGCAAAAACCTGGCAGACATCACCTTAACCAAGTGATCAAGATTAATATCACCATAATTAATAGGTTATGCTAATATTATGCATGGTGATAATAATATGATGAGGGGAGACTTTGTAATATTCTTCCCCCAAATCCATATCTGTAGTCCAAACATGAGAAAACATCAGGCAAACTCAAAATGAGGAACATACTGTAAAATACAGGAACAGCCCTCTGTAAGCGTCAGGGTCATGGAAAACAAAGACAGAAACTCTTACAGACTAAAGTAGGCAAGACAACTAAATGCAGTGTAATATCCTGGATTGGATCCTGAAACATAAAAGGGGAATTATGGGGAAACTAGTGAAATCCAAATAAATTCTGTGGTTTGGTTGATAGAGTTGTACCAATGTTAATTTGTTTTTGATAAGTGTACCATAATTATGTAAGATGTTAACAGTAGGAGAAACTTGGGGAAAGTATACAGGAACTCTTCTGTAGATACAAAATTATTTCTAAATAAAAAGTTTATTACAAAAAAAAAAAAAGAATAGGCCAGTTGACTGCTGTGGTGGATGTTTGTCCTCCTAAGGAAGATAGAGCCCAAAGTTCAAGAGAACCACATTGAGACCTTTTGGGAATACTTCTTCTAATTCTTGAACTAAAGAGTTTTCATTCTATATAACATTATTATAAGAAAAGGAAGCAGTATCCTTACTACCTGACACTTTTGAAACCTTCACATGTATCTCCTCATGAGCATCACAGTAGTTCTGTGAGTAGATTAAAGTACTATGAGCCTCATTTTATACATGAAGAAACTGAGACTCAGGAAATTAGGTGAGTTTCCCAAGACTGCATAGTAATTGGACTACTCTGGCCATTAAACTAGGTCTCCTGCATCCAGATTTACTACTTTTTCCACTGTACTGTGTAACTTCTTTTATACTGAAGTATGCTGCAGAGACCTTAGAGATATTTTAATTTTCAAAGTCATAATAGTAAAATAATTATTTATGTCAATAGAACAGATTCCTAGGAAATATCAAAATTTTCTGTACACTAAGAAATATATTGTCTATGATGTAGAGAGTTATTTGTGTCTCAGTTCAGTGAAGAATTCTAAAATATGTTTATTTTACCTTTTCGCAAGCTCCGTTTAGAGGCACTTCATCAGATACTTGTTCTGTTGTCTGGAATGGAAGAAAAAGGTAGCATCTCTCTGACAGGAAGCAGATCGAGCTCAGGTTTCCAGTCATCCACTCTGCTCACATCTGTGAGGCTGCAGTTTCTAGCAGGGTGTTTCGGTTTGGGCACTGTTGGACATGCAGGAGCCAAAGGAGAGAGTGGCCGATTGCATCACTATCAGGTAGGTGACAGAGCTGTCCTGTGAGGATGACACCTTGCAGTATATTCAGATTTTAGCTGTATTTTTACAACACCAGTTTAATAATGCTAAATTTTTTGGTGTTTAGAATTGAGGTTTAAAAATATCAAGACCTAAATGACTTAATGATATCATTGGTTTCATTTCTTGAGTAATAAATAATAGTGTAGCTGCAATTAGATAAACCAGTAGGTAAGCTATGGTACTGTTGTACTTTGAGATTCTTTGCCGGCTCAGTTTTATTACCCATTAGCCAAATTACATAGAGGTAGATTTAAGTTGGGACAGGGTTGGTATATGGGAGGATGGGTTTCAAAAATTTACATTTTAGGCTTGATCAATTTTACTTAGTTTCTCTGGTTGTTTGAACTGTTTTTTTAAGTGTTTTCTTCATGTCTTCCATGTTTAGAGAGGAAAAATGCTTTGTGGGAAAGGAGAAAGATTATATAGAATCAAGAATTTTCAAGCACTGAAAAATAAGTTTTAATTTTTATATACTGAAATATACGAAATGGTTAAAAACCACCATAGGGCTCTAGTATAGACTAGGGATAAAATGCTATTACTTTCAAAAGTAGGAAGTGTTATTGTTGTTAATAGAAAAGGTAAATCTTTATGTGTAATTTAGGATGGGATCAGAGCAGCTAAGAGAAATATTCAGATTGAAATCCAGGTGGCTGTGCATAAAATTTATCAACAATTGTCTGCTACCCTGGAGAGAGCCCTGCAAGCCAACAAGCACCACATTGGTGAGTAACTGCACATGCAAATATAAGATGCAAATTGCAATTTTGCCTGGGGTTATAGTAGGTAGCTAATGTTCTGTGTTTAATAGCATTAGTTGGTCAGCTTATCTGTAAAGAATAAATACTTGAAAGTGTAATACTGTTACATAGTACCATTTATGTTTTGGAATATGACTTATTTTAGTAAATGCTTTGTTAACTTCAAAGAAGATTCTCAATTGTCTTTCTCTCTTTTTTTCTAGAAGCCCAGCAGCGTCTCCTTTTGGTTACAGTTTTTGCCCTGAGTGTTCACTATCAGCCGGTAGATGTTTCTTTGGCGATTTCCACTGGTCTGCTAAATGTATTGTCACAGTTATGTGGCACAGACACCATGCTAGGACAGCCTCTTCAGTTGTTGCCAAAAACAGGTGTTTCCCAGCTTAGCACAGCTTTAAAAGTGGCTAGTACAAGGTTGCTCCAGATTCTAGCCATCACTACAGGGTGAGCATTGTGGACCTCTTGATAAAACTTTGTGGGGGTTGGTCTTTCACAATTTAGTAATTTCCTTTTACTCCTAATCTTCTTTATGTATTTAAGCATGTTTGCTCTTCTGTATAATTACCATTTATTTTTTTCCCATTATTTTACATAGGACCTATGCTGATAAACTGAGCCCCAAGGTAGTTCAATCTTTGTTGGATCTGCTCTGTAGTCAGTTGAAGAATTTGTTGTCCCAGGCTGGTGTATTGCTTATGGCCTCTTTTGGAGAAGGAGAAGAGGATGAAGAAGAAAGAAAAATTGACTCCAGTGGAGAAACTGAGAAGAGAGATTTCAGAGGTATCATAAACGTTTTTTTCTGTCATTATTTATAAGCATTTATTGAGTCCACATTGTGTGAATATCTTTAGAATGTAGACTTCTTTCTGTTGTGAGGCATGAAAGAATTTTTGTTTATTTAGAAACCCCATTTCTCTCCAAATATGTATGATGTAGATGTATCTCTGATTGAACTTCTCTTTATAGTCAGTTAACCCTGATATAGTAACTATACCACCCAAAGTCTAGATTCAGGCTCTCTATTGTATCTAGAACCTAGAGGTTCTCAATGACTGATTTCCCCAGATTATGTTTTTGTAGCATTTAATCCTGACAGCTCATCTCTTGAGCTGCAGTCTTGGTTTAAGGATTCCTCCAGGATCAAGGTTTTTAATATTTTGGAATTGGGTTAGAATTAAGGGAGCTGAACTTCTTGATAGGCTGTTCTTTTCTCTAATCACTAAAAAAAATTCATTATAGTTAGCTGTAATAAATTTTGGTTGCTGTAATATGGTCATCTGCTTATGGCTTTAAAAAACTATTAATCAACGTTGTGGGAATTCCCTCGTGATTCAGTGGTTAGGACTCGGCTTTTACTGCTGAGAATGCGGTGCAAGCCCTGGTCAGGGAACTAAGATCCCACAAGTTGCACAGCACAGCCAAAAAAACCCCACAAAAAACATAGTGAACGTTGTATTTCAGTAGAATGTAAACCCTTAACCAAGAGAACTACTGCATATGTCAGTTATATAATTAAGGAATAAAGGTCTAAAACTGATCATTTGTTGAAAAAATTTTGTGTAACTACCAATGTCTTATTACCATAATAAGCTCTGGGAGCTGTTAAATCCTTTCTGGACCAGATAGATAGATAGGTAAAACAAAGGTAATAGACCCAATCTTTCAAGACCATTATGAAGATTAAATAATTTAATACTTGTAAAGGACTTAGAGCAGTATCTGGCACATAAGAGCTTGATGAATGTTAATATTGGAATAGTATAATGAATAATATTTAAATAAATAAGGTAGTATTTAAAAAATATTAATACTGTATAGGTAGGTGGGTGGATAAAGAAACATGGTGGGGATACAAAAATGACAAAACATTATCTCTGCCCTCTAGGACTTTCTAGGGTAATGAGGAAGGCAGACATTTAAACAAATAATTACAGTGTAATACAATAAGCTCAGAAGAAATAGCTAAATCTCTTAGGTCAGAATCTAGAAAGATGTATGAGTCTCACTGAGGCCTAACTTTTGGTTTCAGAGGCTGAATCTGTGACAAGTTACTTCTTTTTTATAAAGAGCATATTGCTTATACAGAGTGTGAGGAGACTCACAAGGCATGATAACATAAAAACAGGCTTTTAATGACACCTCTCTTTTTCCTGAGATCCAACTGGGTATACAGAGTTGTTAAGGTAATAGTTTCTTACCACTCTCTGTTGAGCACTGCACATATGGACAGCATGGAAGAAACAGAAGAGTTACTTCTCAGCATCCTTCCATATCCAGTAAAAAAATAAACTGTGATGAATCTTAGCAGGTGTAACAACACACTGAGTCCACGTGCATTCCCCTCAGATTGTATCTTTTCTGTTGATGGGCATGGCTAGGAGTGAGATTGATTCTAGTCAGCAGTGGCCAGGTATTCAGATAGGTACACCAAGTATTAATAACTCCACATACTCTCTATAATACTTAACTAAAAGTAAGGTGTACTCTTCATTTCAAACACAGTACTGATACTGGAAACAAACTATATTATCAGGTTGTATCAACCAGCTTTATGGTTAAGTTCTCTAGGTTTTAATTACTTTAATTAATTGAATGTCTTATTAAAAAAATACTTGCCTGGAAATAAAATACTTGCTGGGAGTGAGAGTGGGGTTGGATGGAGGCCTCCTAAAAGAAATTTTCCCAGGGGTCTCTACCAAGAGAGAAAGCTTCATGGAAGAGGTAACTTTTGAACTGGATTTTGAAGAAATGCATAGGAACAAGGTTAGAGTGAGATGTAGGTACCCAGGGCAGGCTAATAATTTTATACTCTTCAAATTAATACTATTAAAAAGGTTTGCATATTAGCAAAGACTGAAGAAGTAAAGATTAGAGTACTGTGAGAAGGAAATGTAGAAAAACAATTCTTAGCTTTTTCTCTAGTTGTCCCTAACAGGTTAGTTCTATCATAAACCTGCACACCCATCAGCAAAACAAAAGCCCTCCAGCTAACTAAGATATCCATGAAGATATTATAGACCACTGACTAGTCAGACCTGTCCTTTGGCTGGGAGTTGTTCTCCCCTCTATCACAAGTGACTTATCTGTGTATTTCTTAATTTGATATGCCAGGATCTCCCTGAAAGAAATGCGTGTTTTCAAATTGTTACAGTTTTCCATGTTTTAATGCACCTTACAGACTGACATTCTGGAAATCTGCCCCACTGGTAAACTTCTTTGCCCTGGCTCTGAGTGGGTCATACCTCCAAGATGTTGGATGATATGAAATCATGGTGTATTAGAGGAAGAGCAGAAAGTTCTTTGGCCTCAAAATGCACAGGATTGTTGTTATTTAGTTGCTAAGTCATGTCCAACTATTTGCAACTCCATGGACTGTAGCATACCAGGCTTCCCTGTTCTGTACTCCCAGTTTGCTCAGACTTATGTCCATTGAGTTGGTGATACTATCCAACCATCTCATCCTCTGCCACCCTCTTCTCCTCCTGCCCTCAGTCTTTCCCAGCATCAGGGTCTTTTCCAATGAATCATTCTTTGCATTGGATGGCCAAAGTATTGGAGCTTCAGCTTTAGCATCAGTCCTAGAGGGAAACTACTAGAGGGGTGATGAGAGGTATTGATGCTTGTGGGAAAATTGGGATGGTTGTTTAGAGCAGGTTGGTGGAAAGATTTCTTATTTGTACAGTTCAGGCAAACCATACCCAGGCCTAGAAATTTGTTTCTTGTGGAATATAGAAACAGTTAAGTCTTTTTTAGAGATGTAATTCTTAATTTGATTGGACCAAAGGATGGGGGAAGTGGTGAGTGGATCATGGACTTTTTGAAAATGTGAGCATAGTTGTCAGCTCTTTTACTAGTCTAATGCACACACAGACATGGGTTTTGTTTTGGTTTTTAAGAATACATTTCAGTTCATAACATTTATTTATTTTTGTCCATGCAGCGTGGCTTGTAGGATATTAGTTCCCCGACCAGGAATTGAACCCAGACCCTAGGCAGCTAATTGACAGCCTAGGTTGTGAGTTAAGTGGTATTTAACTGCATTCTCAGTGTAAGTTATTTGATAAGAAACTGTTTCCTGTTTGCTTTTGGTTATAGTGTAAACCTGTCTGTTCACTCTTTAGCTGCTCTTAGGAAACAGCATGCAGCCGAACTGCATCTGGGGGATTTTCTAGTTTTTCTTCGCAGAGTTGTATCTTCAAAAGCAATTCAATCAAAAATGGCTTCCCCAAAGTGGACAGAGGTGCTTTTAAATATAGCGTCTCAGAAATGTTCTTCAGGTATGTGACCTTTGTCTTATTTTGGAGTGTTTTGCGTATCACATGTGTTTTATTCAGATAATGCCAGACTTTAACAATATTGGATACTTGACCTTGATTTTAAGACTTTTCTTAACTGTTTTGTGAGTACTTATTTGATTGAAAGAAAAGTAATTTCAGGAGTGAAAATGGAAAGGAATCAATAATAGAAGATAGCACTGGAGAAGATCATAGATTTAATATTGGAAACGTCTCTAGTTGTTCAGATTACAATAATAAGTGGAGAACATCCAGTTTAATGTGATAATTAAGCACAGAGTTTGAAATTCTTGGATTATCAGAATGCAGATCTGAATTTTTCTATTCTTTCTCATCATTTTATGATTTCCGTTGCCTTGATTTAACCTCTAGTTGTGTGCTATCTATGAGAGTTCTGTAAAATAAGCTTAATTCTTGCTTCTTAGCCTAAAACTCTGGTCTGCTTACATAGATTACTGTCAGTCTTTTCCTAATCTGTTTGCTTTTTATTGTTTTTAAAGTAAATGTACATAAAATAGAATTTACCATTTTAACCACTTAAGTGTACAATTCAGTGACATCGAGTACATTCATAGTGTTGCTCAACCATCACTGCTGTCCATTTCTAGAACTTTTTCATCATCCCTAGTCTTTCTTAAGCGTGCTAAAATGTAACATAGTCTTCTGTGGTACATGTTATTTTATATGTGTACATTTTTAATATAGTTTATTAGTGTTTCTTTTTACTTTTTTGTATGTATTCAATTTTTAAAAAATTCAGATTCTATATATGTTTTAAGGTTGGTATATAAACAAAAAGAATACAGGCAGCTTATTATTAACATAATAGCTACAGTTATTAATTGCAAAAATACAATATAATGGAATCATACTAAATGTTAATGTTCTTGCAACAGAATTATCCCAGTCATTGTGGTAACAGATTCTGGCAAGAAATTGATTTGTTGTTAAAAGTGTTTAAAGAATTTCCAAAATTGATCAACTGTGCTGCAAATAAAACAGCATTTTATTTAAAAGAGGCCTTACCTTTCTCTTATTTTCTTAAAAGCTCTGCCATTTACAAGTTACTACTATTGGCAGATCAGTAGTTCAAGACAGGGTTCTTCCTGTAACTATGCTTCTTAGCCTTATATATAGTAAGTTTATATGCATTTTCCCGTTAGTTTTTCTTTACTAGAATAACTTATAGTAGCTTTTTTTCTCCTTTAGTAAGATAAGGCTTATGATAATATTGAGTAAGTTCTTAGAGCATGAAGAAGAATCAGATATTAATTTATTTCTACTGGTTGTTTTGTATTGGGTTTGCCAAAAGAGTTCTTTAGCATTTTTCTCTGAGACAGTGCAAAAAACCCGAAAGAGCTTTTTGGCCAGCCTAGTAATAGTAATGGATAGAAAAAAGAGCATCAGTATCCTGCCTCTGTATTTGTTTGTTTTAGAAAAATACAAACTGCTTTCTCTCCATTAACCCTGTAGGTCCATCAGGGCATAGATGCAGTCAGAAGCAATTAAAGGGTGTGATAAGCCTGAGCTTTAGAGGTTAACAGATGTGTCATTTAAAATTCTACTTCTGTCTCTACTGAGCTATGTGGCTTTGCTCAAGTTACTTCTCTGAGCCTCAATTTCCTCATCAGTAAAATAAGGATATAATGTAGGATTTGTGAGGATCAACAGAGTTATTAACGTATATGAAATGCATAGCGTGGTACTTGGCACAGGTGTTTATTATAGTACTATTATAGTACTATTCCCTTATGTATACATAAAAACTGAAACACGAACATGAATATTCATATACATTGATGGATATGGAATGAATCCGGAATTCTTATGATAATGTGCTGACGTGAAGTCCATTCCATCCTAAATACTTAACAGCCTCAAGGATTTTTTTCAAGAAGTTTATTTAAACTTTGAATTTAAGTCACATTTATAATAAGAAAATGTTCTTTTCCCTCTCCAGGAATTCCTCTAGTTGGTAACTTAAGAACGAGGCTCCTTGCACTTCACGTCCTTGAGGCTGTGCTACCAGCTTGTGAATCTGGTGTAGAAGATGATCAGATGGCCCAGGTTTCTATTTTTAAAATTATTAGAAGATATTCTTTACATCTGCAACATGATTCACCCAGACTTGAAACTTAACAGTGTCTTCATTTGCAAATGTGTCTTTATTCAGTAGCATCTACGACTTCCACTTCTGAGATTGTTTTTTAAATTTTTTCATCTCCAAGCAAAGAGAAAGAGAAATTAAGTTAGTTATGAGATGTAAGAGTGCTGGTATAGTGAATATTTTCAAGGTCAGAATGAAAGGAAAATTTATAGAATTTCTTACTATGTTTGGGCATCTAGTGAGAGAAAGATGTGAGGCTGTATGGCCTCATCAGAGGTCCATATAGTGAGGCAACATGAGGGCAGTTGAACCCACTCTGTAGTGGGTTAATCATCTTTCTAAAAAATGACATTTTAGCTTGCATCTACCCAAAGTAGCTGTCAGACAGTGGTATAATTAAATCTCACGGGTGACTTAATATTATAGTTACATGATTTATCTTTTCTAAAAATAGTTTAAATAATCCTTTACAGATTTTATCATTCTTCTTCCTTTAATACATAGGTTGTGGAACGCCTGTTTTCCCTCCTGTCAGATTGTATGTGGGAGACACCCATTGCTCAGGCCAAACATGCTATTCAGATAAAGGAAAAAGAACAAGAAATAAAATTACAGGTACCTGATTCTTCCAAAAAGGTATCTTTAGACAGCACAAGTGAATATCTTGCCACCTGTATCTGGATCCTTTCTCCTTTGAGGGACATTGTTCTATCAGTTATGCAGTCTCCTCTCTGCACTCTCTCTCCCTCTCTACTGGAGGAGTTTCCTTCTCAGTTTGTAAACATCTCTTATTCCCACTCTCCTAAATAGCATTTTTTATCAATGAAGCCTTTCTATATATTCTTTCATGTGTCATTGCTAAGCCTCTGGGAAGAGTAGTCTTGTACATTTTAAATCACTCCCTTATTTCTCATCTCTTCAGCCCAGTCGTTTCTCTTCTACCAAAGCACTGAAATAATGACAGAGGTGTCATTGGTAATACAGTGTATTCCTTTTTGCTCACAAGTTACTTGACCTCTGGAAACTCTAGCCTTCCATTGTTTTCAAACCATCACTTTCTCTAGATTCCCTCTGCCAATCCTTGATTCCCTCTGGAGGCATCTCTTTGGTGTGACTTTCTCCTTGTCTCCATCCCAAATTCCAGTGTTCCTCAGAGTTCTGTATTTAGCTTTTCTAGAAGTCTCAGTCATAACCATGACCATTTTCACCACATTCATTGCCTTGCAAACTTGAATGATAGATAACCCAGTTGTCTTTCCTTCAAACCTTTCTTCTTTTCCTCCTATCCCATTTTTGTTGGTGGCACTAACATTCAACTAGCTATTCAAACCTGAATTCCTGGAAATTCTAGACTTTGCTAATTTCCCCATCCGTGTGGTCCCTAGACCTCATTGATTTTACCTCCTAAATCGTTCTTGCTTGAATCCATCCATCTAGCTGTCTTAGTCTTTCTATTAGTTTTCATGATTCCATGCTGTTTCCGGTTTTCCTTCTATCCCAGTACAATGGCCTTTTCTTCTCATCCTCTTTTATTTGTACTTCCCCTTATATTTTAGCACTTCCCTGGTGGCTCAGACCATTGAGGCAGATTCAGGTAAAGAATCTGCCTGCGATGTAGAAGACCTGGGTTCAGTTCCTGGGTCGGAAAGATCTCCTGGAGAATGGAATGGCAACCCACTCCAGTATTTTTTCCTGGAGAATTCCATGGACAGAGGAGCCTAGTGGGCTACAGTGCATGGGTTCGCAAAGAGTTGGACACGACTGAGTGACTACCACTTTGACTTTCACTTCTATTTAATCTAACTGCTGGACTATCCCAAGGTTTGGTCCTAAGACCCCTTATTTTCTTCAGCTGTTACCTTCCATTTCATTTCCTCTAGCATCAAACCTTATTCAGACCCATTTGCCATTGATCACCAAATCTTTAATCCCATTTTTGGCTTTTTTTCTGAATTCCAGACTTATATACCCATCTTCTACTTGCTTTGCCACTTGAATGATAGTCTAATAGGCATCTCATGCTTAGCAGCATCCTTAGTTCTATTTATAGTCTGTTCCTTCCCCAGGCTTTCCCATATTTCCTAGTAAGTGACTTAGCCAAAAAACCAAGCAGTTATGCTTGATTATGGAGAAGGAAATGGCAACCCACTCCAATATTCTTGCCTAGAGAATCCTGTGGACAGAGGAGGCTGGTGGGCTGCTGTCCATAGGGTCGCATAGAGTCGGACATGACTGAAGCGACTTAGCATGCATGCATGCATTGGAGAGGGAAATGGCAACCCACTCCAGTATTCTTGCCTGGAGAATCCCAGGGAGGGAGGAGCCTGGTGGGCTGCCGTCTATGGGGTCGCACAGAGTCGGACACGACTGAAGCGACTTAGCAGCAGCAGCATCCTTAATTCCTCTCTATCACACACACCCTATTTTCTCTATCTATATAATCTCCAAGTCCTGCTAACTTCTCTGTTAATACTTAACTTGAATTTTTCCACCTCCTCATTCCTCTGCTATCACCCTACTCCAAGCCACTCTTATGTCTGACCTGGATTATGCAGTATTCCATGTTAATTCCCTATAATTCATTCTCTACACAGGATCTAGTGTGAGCTTTTAACTTGGTAACTTGGAGCATGTTGATCCTCTGCTTAAAACCGTCCAGTTAATGGTTTTCCATCCTTTATCTCCTCTTTGCTCACTACACTGTGAACAACTTGCCGCCTTCTTGTTTCTTAAACACACTGAGCTTGTTCCTTCCTTTGGGCTTTGGTCTGGCTTTCTTTCTACCTAAAATACTTCCCTCAGATATGTCTTGACTTAATTATCACTTCTTCAGATTCCTTTCCTAATCCACAATCTAGAGTCAGTTGCCAAATACTCTTTGATGCCACAAACATCACCTGTTTTAATTTCAGCGTAGCATTTATCACCTAATATTTTGTTTCTTTTCTGTCTCTACCTTCTAAAATATAAGCTCTGTGCGAGCAGAGACCTTATCTATCCAGTATATTGCTGAATATATAGGACCTGGCATAGTGTCTAGTCTATAGTAGATGCTTAATAAATACTCATTGAGTAAATGAAGGATTTTTACATTGTCAGTGTTTCTTACCTGAACTGTTTCAGTAAACTCCTGATTGTTCTCTCTGTTTTCATCCTGTATACTCCTGGTACAACAATGTTTATGAAACATAGATCTGATCAGGGTTCCTCTATATAAATCATTCTGTGTAGAAATTCTGTTGTCTAAAGATCAAACTTAGAATGCCTTCCATGATTTTGTTCCTAATTCCTTATTCTCTTTCAGTCTCATCCTTCAGATCTTCAATACTGCTTGCAATTATGTTAAATCAGAATGCTGATCAGTGAATTCTGTTTCACTTCTGTGCCTTGACACATGCTGTACATACTGCCTTAAATTTCTTTTTTTTTTTTGATCAGCTGCTTAATGCCTTCTTATCATTTAGGATTGAGGTCAGAAGTCATCCTCTTTTGAATGCTTACCTTGTCCTTCCCAAGCATGGTTAGAAACTTACACTTTTATGTTTCTGCTATACCTGTCTTGTAACTTCTTTTATTCTCTCACTGCTGTACTGTGTTATTTGTCTCTCGTTTGCCTGACTGAGCTATAAGCTCTTTGTGGGCAGGGACCATGCCGCATTTATGCTTGTGTTCCCATTGCCTGCACAGTAACTGGTATATAGTAGATAATAAATATTTTTGGAATCAAACCAAGGAGTCTTAGAATATGTATTAACTGAGATCTGAATTACTTCAAAATACTAACCCAGTTTCTTTTCTGGTAGAAGCAGGGAGAGTTGGAGGAAGAAGATGAGAATCTTCCTATACAAGAAGTATCCTTTGACCCAGAGAAAGCTCAGTGTTGCATAGTGGAAAATGGACAGATTTTAACTCATGGCAGTGGAGGAAAAGGATATGGATTGGCGTCAACTGGAGTAACTTCTGGGTGCTATCAGTGGAAGGTGCGTAGAATTCTAAGTAGTTATTAAGACATTTTATCTTTTAGTCTTTTTCTCCTAGATTATTATTTTTTAAAAAATGGAAAGACTATTAAAAAAATCATCTTATGTAAAAGTTCTAGTACTCTGTAATTTCACATAAATGGAAGCTCAATAAAGGATATACAAGAACCCTATATTATTTTTGTAACTCTTTCAAAAATGTTTTTAATGTATAGTTGAAAAATCATGATCATCTCTTCCATGAGAGGTCACACAGGGCCCCCAGCAATGAAAATTCGATAACATGTGTGATGTTTCTTCCTGGGAGAACACATTAGAGACTGAGTGGCCAAGATTTTTACTGGATGCTAGTCACATACTCTCCGCCTGGCGTATACTAAAATTTTAGATTCCCAGAGGAAAAGTAGCTTTTGAGCATAAACCATATTATCATACAGTCTAAGCACAAGGAGCCACCTTTATCAGTTAGGGAAACTGTATCAATGTGGCGAAGTATTTACCAGTCTAGTCCCCAGGTGCCAGCCGAGGACCAACATTGCAAGCAGACATTTCTAAGGATAGCAGTCCTGTTATGTTACTTCTTTTGATTGCACAGTCTACCTCCTTGGCTCTTGGCCACAGTGTTTTTACAATAAAATTAATATTGTTATCTGGTAGGACCTCAGACAGCAGGGTGAGACCAGCCTATAGTATTGACTTCAGGGGTCTTAGACTTAGCCAGTTAAAATAAATCTCATTAGTCAGAAAGATCTATCTTAAAAAGTCATGTGGCTTTTTCCATAAATTTAGCACAGCACAACTCTGGCCAGTCCAGGACTCAGGATAGGGCAACGTACACAAAAAAATATAATTCCAGAGGTTGTATGTGGTATCCTTGGAGATGAAGAGTTTATAAGATGTACAGTAGTCAGGCAGAACAAGTTAACAAGACCCTGATGTGATCTCCTATCAGGGGGCCTCCCACCTTATTTTCTCATTGCAGTCTAAATAATTTAGTTGCGTTCTTGGTTTCAGAGGGACTGTCTCTGAAGCCAGTTGGTTAAATAGTTTGTTTGTCTGTGACATCGTTTTATCTGCCTTAAGAGCGTGGATGACATCTGGAGATGTTCTGTGGAAATCCCAGGACCTGGAGTCACCCCCTGCTTCGTATAGCCTGTTAGGTATAATGGGAGGCTCAGAAACCAGTTTGAATTTAAAGTGCTCAAAACCACCTTCTCAACAGCATGGCTTTCCCCCGTTCCTCCCTCTGCTAGGAGGAGGAACGGTTGTGAAAAATGGTGATCATTTATGCCATCTCTATTCTTCCACACTTCCTGGGGCCTGGGTTCCCTCCCCACCTACCTTATTCTAAAATCGGTATTTCTCATTTAGTAATTATAACTTCACATTTTTTTAAATCATTTTTTATCTTCATCTAGCCCTTTTGTCCAGAAGGGTTAGAAGCAATAGGGACAAAAAAATTTTCACACACAAAAAATTTTTTTAAAATAAAAACATTTTTATTCCTAACCAGAAAGGTTAGGAATTGTCAGGACAAAATCCCAATTAAAAAATTGTTTTTCACACCATCTACCTCTTCTATCCTAACCATTTATCCAGTGAACAGCCTAGGAAAGATCCATCTTTTTCTGGGGAGAGCTTCATTTAATAATCTGTCTTACTAAGGCCTGTGTATCAGACATAGAATCAAGCTATCAGTCTGTTGAAACTGTGACTAGTTCAAAAAGCTGAACAGAAAAAGTCAGTAGCAATAGGACATCCGCAAGAAGAGGTCAAGAGTCCATCTGTTATAAGAGTGGACGAGAGGGATCATGTGCCCTATAGTAATGCCCTCCTCCAACTTTCAGGTTTCAGGAAGAATAGAAGGTAAGAATGTAATCAGTTTCTATGTCAGAAATAGAAAGCAAATCAGCAGCTCAAGTTAGATGCCTATCAAAAGAACAAGAACAAGCCCTTTCCCAGGGGCATATATAAGAATCCTGGACAGTCCAACTAGAATCCATGATGTTTTCAGTTTATGGCTACACCAACTAAATCTTCAACAGTCCCAATGTTTGATTTTTGTTCGTTGGGCTGGTACCTACTTTTAGTTGAACACAACTCATGTTGAGTTGAAACAGCCCATAGCAGAGAGTATCAAGTTTTAACTTAGAGGCTGCTCCAAGCCATTGGAAGCTGTGAATTGAGGCTTCTGTAATAAAACTAGCAACTTTTGGGGGTAGCAGTAGAATGCTATAGGATCAGACAGCTGCATTTTAAGTCTAAGTGACTAAGGTCTTTTTGCCTTCTTAAAGTATAGATTTAATTTACTCACTCAAAAATACTCATTGCAGGCTAGAAAATCATCAGACTCTAAGGGTCAGACATCTGATTTTACAGGAACTAATTGGCAACTAACAACTGCTTTTTAAAACTCTCAAAGTATATTTCTATGTGGAGGTTGCCAGTCTTTATTTTGTTTCCCTTTGTTCTTGAGGTTCTAATAGGCAAATATCATAACAAAAAATTGTTAGTTATAGAGACTTGTTTTGCTTTCATTACTCAAAGAATTTAAATTCCAATATACTTGTCAGGGGCAAAAAGCAGGGAAATTGTGTGCCACTAACATTTTTCCTCTGCAGCTTTCACTTACTAGTTTGATCTCTTAGTATTTATGAGGTTACACCATATAACATTTTACACTATCTTTTATTATACATCCAGATGCAGTAGCCATGAAGTGAAGCTGTTTTGTAAAATTTACCTTTCTCTCAGATCTCAAATTTACTTAGACCCCTAGCAGTAAATTTAGGATTTACAAGGTTAATTGGTTGGACTGGGGTACTAGTATAGTAGTAGCAGCTTCTAGGCTAAAGAAAATTGCTGGAGTAGTTTCTTTTCTTCTCTCTCTCCCCCTACCTCCCCCCACACTTTCTCTCATCTCTTCCTTTCCTCCCCCCTGCCCCCATTCCTTCCCTTCCCTCCCCTTCCCTCCCATTCCTTCCTTCTTTTTAAATCTTTGCTTCACCCTGGAAACTGACTTAAATACCTTATCTCTTCTTGCTTGGAGGAAAGAGCAACATACACTTCTAATATTTTTGGTCTACCCAAAACTCACCTCAGGGATTTTTGAACTTTTTCTCTTGCCACCTGGAGGAGAGAGCAACTGTAAGCTTATTTTTATTCTTTGGCCTATCCAAAGCCCATGTGTGGAAATGTTGGGCCCTTTCTCTTCCTACCTAGGGAGGAAAACAACACTTTTCTGCTCTTTTCCCCTCATTTAACTAACAGGGCCAAAAGCAGCCAGGGGATCCAGTGAGCCAACCCTCCTGTGGTTGACTCTATTGCTTTTGAATTCCATGGGTAACTTTTGTCTCTCACAATAGATAGCCACTCACCTGCTGTTTCATAAAGTGTAACCCCATAGCCATTAGTTTTCTCTTTCCCTAGTTCTCTCTTGTTCCCAAATATGTACTTATATTTTAATGATTTAGAGTTGTTGTAGTGAAGCTTATGTTGCCACTACTGTGTTGGAGATCCTGAAGATCACCCCTATGTTCAAAGATTTGGTAGAAGGACTCATAGAACTCAATATATCATTGTATTCACAATGACTGGGGTTTTCTATAAGAGGTAGTAAGGATATATAGCCAGATAATAAGGGGAAAAGACACAGATAATAAGGGGGAAAGGAAGCATCTAGAGGAATACATGTTCAGGCTTCCTTATGTTTGCTCCATGCCACGAAGGGTCACATGGACCACACACTTGTCCCACCAACAAAATACAGCAACATTTGTGTGTGATGTTTTAGGGAAGCCCATTAGAGACTTGGTTGTCAAGATTTTTACTGGAGACTGGTAATGAAGGTACCCTCTGCCTGGCATGTGCTAAAAGTCCAGACTCCCAAAAGGAAAGTTCGTGTTCGTTGTAAACCACATTGTTTGTTCAAACATTCTTGTCCTGGTAAGCTGCTTGAATCATTTAGGAAAAGTTTTGTAAAAGTGTAGGAAACTGTTTACCAGTCCAGTTACCAGGTACTTGCTAAGGAGCCACTGTTATAAGCATGCCTTTTTAAAGAGAGAAGTCTCAAGCCTGCTATATTAACTCTTTTCTGAACAGAAGTATACATAAGAGAGTAATTAGAAAATTTGTATATAAAGAATTGAAGCTGTCCGTTAGTTTTCTGGACTTGATGTACTTTCTCAACTTCATAATTAAGATGTAAGTTAAAATTGTTTATTTCAAATAAATACTCAGAGGTTATATTCAAAGGTTATTCTACATGTACTACTTGGTAAATATTAAATTTGCCTTAAAATCTTTAAAAAGTGATGAAATTGTTTCATTTGTGTGTTATTTTCACTTAAGCTAAAAATAAGCTTACGTTCTCATAAATGCTTAATTCTTTATAAATGTATTCCTCAGTATTGCTTTCTATGGTTAATGGTATTTTAAAAAGTGTTTTGAATAGTAGTGAACATTACTACTTGATTTTAGTTTTACATTGTGAAGGAAAACAGAGGTAATGAAGGCACATGTGTTGGAGTTTCTCGTTGGCCAGTACACGACTTTAACCACCGTACTACCTCGGATATGTGGCTCTATCGGGCCTACAGTGGTAACCTCTATCACAACGGAGAACAGACTCTGACGTTATCCAGCTTTACTCAAGGAGATTTCATTACCTGTGTGTTAGACATGGAAGCCAGGACCATTTCCTTTGGGAAGAATGGAGAGGTACTGAAATTTATTCAGAGGCATTGCTTGTTTTGTTTTCTTTTTTAAATTAGTTATCTATTTTGTACATATTATCAGAGATGTAAATATGTCAATTCCAACCTCCCAATTCTTCCCACCTCTACCCTTTCCTCCTTGGTATCTATCCATAAGTTTGTTCTCTACATCTGTGTTCACATTTCTGCTTTGCATCTTTGCCATTTTTCTAGATTATATATATGTGCATTAATGTACGATATCTACTTCTCTCTTTCTGACTTCATTCTTTATGACAGTCTCTAGGTCCATCCATGTCTCTGCAAATGACCTTATTTCATGCTTTTTTTATGGCCAAGTAATATTATTTCATATGTATGTACCACATCTTCTTTATCCATTCTTCTCTTGATGGACATTTAGGTTACTGCCATGTCCTGGCTATTGCAAATAGTGCTGCAGTGAACGTTGGGGTTCATGTGTATTTTTGTTTGTTTAAAATGTTTACTTTTAAGATCATAAACAGAAAGAATAACAAAGCCATAAATTTGAAGGAAAGTAACCCATAGAGGAACCCCCATAACACTGGGTATATGCCTGATAGTGGGATTGCTGGGTCATATAGTAGTTCCAGGTTTAGTTTTTCAAGGAACCTCCATACTGTTCTCTATAGTGGCTGTATCAATTTATATTTGCACTAGCAGTGTAAGAGGTTCCCTTTTCTCTGTACCCTCTCCAGCATTTTTTTTTTCTCCAGGGTCTCAGCTTTCTCATGTATTCTTTTTTCTTATTTTTAATTGGAGGATAATTGCTTTACAATGTTGTGTTGGGTTTTTGCCAGATATCAACATGAATCCGCCATAAGTATACATATGTCCCCTTCCTCTTGAACCTCCCTCCCATCTCCCACCCGTCCTGTCCCTCAGGTTCCAGGATTTGTTGTTTATAGATTTTTGATGATGGCCATTCTGACCAGTGTGAGGTGATACCTCATTGTAATTTTGATTTGTGTTTCTTTAATAGTTAGTGATGTTGGGCATCTTTTCATGTGTTTGTTGGCTATCTGTATGTCTTCCTTGGAGAAATGTCTATTTAGGTCTTCTGCCCATTTTTTTTCCTGAACTCTTTTGTTTTTTTAATTTTTACAATGTTGTGTTGGTTTCTGACATACAGTGTGAATGAGCCATAATTATACATACATCCCCTCCCTCCCCTCTCCCCATCCCATCCCTCCAGGTCATCACAGAATGCCAGATTGCTTCTGCCCATTTTTTGATTTTTTCTTTTTGATACTGAGCTGCATGCACTGTTTGTATATTTTGGAGATTAATCCTTTGTCAGTTGCTTCATTTGCAAATATTTTCTCCCCTTCTGAGGGCTGTCTTTTTGTCTTGTTGATGGTTTCCTTTACTGTGGAGAAACTTTTAAGTTTAATTAGGTCCCATTTGTTTATTTTATTTTCATTAATCTAGGAACTGGACCAAAAAAGATCTTGCTGTGATTTATGTCATAGAGTTTTTCTTTTTACTTATCCTTGATTCAGTTAGTGCTAGCTATTCAGTTTACAGATTATTTGCTCTTTTCTGCTTTTTCTCTAATACTTTTGGTTCTTATAATATTTATCAGAACCAAAAAAAAAGAAAAAGACAATAGTAAAATCCCAATAAGACAGTTGTAACAGAGAAACAAATTAAGATCATTTATTATATGTGGAATTTCCTTGGTTAGCAAGGATAATTGAGATTTGAATCTAGTAACTTACTGTGTCTCGTAAGAGCTTTGAATCTTAATATGTATTGGATATTATCAGTTTTAAAACATATTTTTGTTTCCTTTTTTTCCTGTCACCTGTGCCACACTATAGGAACCCAAATTAGCTTTTGAAGATGTGGATGCAGCAGAGTTGTACCCATGCGTAATGTTCTATAGTAGCAACCCAGGGGAAAAGGTAATGAAACCTCAGACCTTCATAATTAAGCATGAAGAATATTTGTTATTTTTTATTAATATTTGTTAACATCATACAGAGTTTATAGGTACAAGAAGCTATTTCTATCATTAAAAGTACCTTCTCAGGTAAATTTACTCTTCCAGAAGAAGGTTAGATTATTTTTTAAAATTACCTTTACTCTTTTTTAAGGGACTATTTTGATATTCTGATCATTTGAATATAGTGAGTCAACTTTCAAACATATGTGGGATTATGGGAATTACAGGAAATAGTTTAGGGATAATCTGGTTCATTGGCAGTTGTGCCTATGAGAGAGGAATCTAAAAATAACCTCAATGTAGTCAGATACTATTCTGTGAATAATGGAATTTTCAGTTATGATGGGGAAGCTGCCTTTCATTCATTCCGCTGAGGGTTTCCAGACCCTGTAGATGGTGTAATTTTGAACCCTAAGTCCTCAGAACAGTATTAAAGTGATACCCTCTCACTAATACTTTTTTCCTACTAATCTAAAACCCACACAGAGAGAAACTTCTTCGTGGTCTTGCTGTGAGGATTGATATGTTTTCTACCCCATCCTTTTACTTGAGGATGTAGTATAGCCTAGGTCTGGTCCCCAGAATTTCTAGTTATTTTTTAGTAGGAAGTTGTCAAGCTGTCTCACATATCGTACATCTGTGATGAAAATGATAGATTTGGTAAATTCTAACCATGAAAGTTATCATTTATTCTGGCCTTTTAAATATATTTTTAAAAATTTTCAAGGAGATATAACTTCAAGCTAGCTACTCATGAGATAGTGGAACTGCTTCTTGAACCAGGTGGCCAACAAAACTGAATTGGAAATGAAATAAACAGGAACCCCAGTACCTGCTTTTTATCCCTTTCCCTGGTGATATTCTTGCAGCCCAGAGTAGGTTCTTAGTATGTTCTGGTTAAAATGATGGCCTCTTGCTCCCTAACATCTGTGAAGCTTGAAGGAATTAATTTAACCTTAGGTAGGTTTTATATCAATCAGTTTATTCTACCCAGAAGCATTGTCTGGCTTCAATATCTGATAGAAACAATACTAATAACAGTTAATATCTTTTTAATATTTACTGTGTGTCTGGCACACAGCAAAGTGCTGATAAGCACTTTATGTGCATAGTCTAATTTAATCTTTAACATATTAAGAGATAGATACAGGTGTTAGTGTCAGGTTTTTTTTTTTCAAATGAAAAAGCTGAGGTTTAGAGAGATTAAATAATTTCTGAAGATTACACAGAGTTAAGATTTGAACCCAGGCCTTTCTCTTCTTTTATCCTCTATGTCTTATTTGAAATGTGTGACCAATTTTATAGCCTTGTGATTTTATCTGTATGCCTCTAAAACAATATAAGATGGTCCCAGGACTCATTATTATTCTGGAGTCTTAAGGATTAGAGTGAAGTCAAGACTTTTGGAGTGGGGACTAAGACTTCCCTGCTAGCTCAGACGGTAAAGAATCCGCCTGCAATGCGGGATACCTGGGTTCAATCCCTGGGTTGGGAAGATCCCCTGGAGGAGGGCATGGCAACCCACTCCAGTATTCTAGCCTGAAGAATCCCCACCGACAGAGGAGCCTAGGGGGCTACAGTCCATGGGGTCCCAAAGAGTTGGACACGCCTGAGAGACTAAGCACAGCACAGCAAATTGAATCACATACACCTTGGTCTGTACCTATCTTTTGAGGACCACAACAGCACTCTTACTCACAGGCTGCAGAAGGTTTAAATGACAGGGTAACTTATTTCTCAGTCCCATACTGCTACTAACTTGAGTAGAGCTGTAATACTTGCTCACTCCTTATTGAGGGCCAGTAGTACAATACACATATATCAGGAGACCAGATACTAGTTCCACATGGGATTACATGTGCTAGATTTATAGTTTTGTGATTTATAGAATTAATAGTTTAGGATAACTAATAATAATTATTAATAATCACACATTTGCCACCCTCTTTTCTTTTATAGGTGAAAATTTGTGATATGCAGATGCGTGGCACACCACGAGACCTCCTTCCAGGAGATCCTATTTGTAGTCCAGTAGCTGCAGTGCTGGCAGAGGCCACTATTCAGCTTATTCGTATCCTTCATCGAACAGACCGTTGGACTTACTGCATTAACAAAAAAATGATGGAAAGGCTACAGAAAATTAAGATATGTATTAAAGAATCAGGTCAGAAGCTAAAGAAAAGCCGCTCGGTTCAAAGCCGAGAGGAAAATGAAATGAGAGAAGAAAAGGAGAACAAAGAGGAAGAGAAAGGTAAACACAGTAGGCATGGCCTTGCTGACCTGTCAGAGCCGCAGCTGAGAACCCTTTGCATAGAGGTGTGGCCTGTGCTGGCGGTGATAGGAGGAGTTGATGCTGGTCTTAGAGTTGGAGGTCGGTGTGTTCACAAGCAAACTGGGCGCCATGCCACACTGCTGGGAGTGGTCAAAGAGGGTAGCACGTCTGCCAAAGTCCAATGGGATGAAGCAGAAATTACCATCAGGTATGATTTGTTGAGTTACACTGTTAGCAAATGTATCTAGTGTTTATTGGTAAAATGTGCTATTGCCTATGGACAGTGAGTAATTATGTATTTTAGGTGAGCTGCCAATTAACTTTTTAAAATAATATCTCTCGTACATCTGGGTAAGAGTACTATTGATTTCCTAAAGAGGTATTTCCCAAACTTGTGTTCCTTGGAATACTAGTGGTTTGTAAAATATATAGTTTTTATTTTGTTTTGTGAAAAAAAATGGTAAGCTCAGTAGTTTAGATTAAGTAGGATCCTTCTATTTTTCATTTAACTTCCTGCTTTTTAATCATTTCCATTACATGTTGGACAGAAAAAAAGCCAGACAGTAGAACTCTTATTTCCATTTTATATAGGAAGGCTTTGAATGTAGGATGGTAACATTTGAGTGACTAAAATTAGGTTTTGTATTATCTGTTATTTTTAAATATTCTTGCTTTTTTTTAAAGCATAATATTTCTATACCTTCAGTGTGCCACATTTTTGATAGGTATGAAAATTATGTTTATTTGGCACAAACGGTGTGCTTAAAAACATTTAGATGTGTTTGGAATCAGGTAGAATTTGTGTGAAATAGAAACTTCATATGTTTAAAAGGAAGTATGTTAAGTATTTCAGTCAATAAGGGGACTCACTTAACTAATGACTACATAATTGTATCATTTGAAAACACGGATTTATTGATGATATTTTGTAACTGTTCATTATACTGCTTAAAGTGATTCCGTTGTTAATATGACATGGGACAATATCAAAAACAATGGTTCTTCAGTATTTTTTGGAGGTGGTACTATTATATAATGTAATGAATAGCTATGGACCCTCTCAGCTGAAAAATAAACACGTGAGCTTACACACAATTTCAGGAATTAATGGACTCCAACCAAGCTAAGAAAACAATGAAAATTTTAGTTGTGAAAGTATCTACCTTTTCTTTAATTCTTTGCCTTGTTTTGGAAAGGATTTATGATGCCTTACTAAGATGCATACAATAAAGCAAAATGATTAAATTAAAACAAATATTAATAAGAAAAATGACCCAAAGAGAAAATAAGAGTAGGTTAAGCTGCAACCAAAATTTAGGTTAATAGAGCAAATGTATGCCACCAAACTTTGTATACTTGCTAAAGCTTTCTATTCCAGTTCTTTATTAATGGTTAGAGCATGTTGAAACTTTTGGAAATTCTTGCTGGATATTAGGAAATATGTAGTCATCTTTTTGCTTAAAATAAATTGAAAGCATTTATTGAAGACTACAAGGTAATTTTTCTGAATGAAACAAAGTCTTAATCTGGAATAGGTTATAAATGGCCATTACCCATGTAATAAGCTAGATTTATTGTACAGACTTTCTGAACAGCTTACATTAGGGATTGGCAAACCACACCTGGCCCAGCTCCTGTTAAAGTTAAATAGCCACAAGCATTCGTTCAGGTATATCAGTGACTGCTTTCACACGATGATATCAGAGTTGAAAAGTTGCAACAGAGACCATGTGGCCTTCAAGTCCTAAAATATTTACTATTTGGCTCTTTATAGAAATTTTGCTAGTCCCTGGCTTATGTCATATAATAATGAATATTCATATTTGAAGGCACAGGAACATCTCATTGCTTTTGCGTTTAACATCACATCTCCCCATTTTTCTCATAATAGATTCATTTTTCTGTTTGTAATGAGTTCTCTAGTTTGTGTAATTTATTCTGTTTTGATACATCTTATTTTGTCTACATTATTTTCTATACCTTCCTCTTGTCTATCCCTCACTTGCTTCTTCCTGTGTCATTCTGATCTTTATTAAAGCTTCCCAACTTTTTGGTCGCCTAGTGATACTCCATTGTATAATCTGGAACCCTGTGAACCACTTCCTTTTGACGTGGCACGATTTCGAGGCCTGACAGCTTCTGTGTTGCTGGACCTCACATATCTGACTGGCATTCATGAAGACATGGGCAAACAGAGCACCAAGCGACATGAAAAGAAACACCGACATGAATCTGAGGAGAAAGGGGATGTTGAACAGAAAATTGAGAGTGAATCTGCTTTAGATACACGAACGGGCTTAACATCTGATGATGTTAAGGGTACCACAAGCTCCAAATCAGAAAACGAAATAGCTTCATTTTCTTTAGATTCAGCAGTGCCGGGTGTGGAATCCCAACATCAGATAACAGAAGGAAAAAGAAAAAATCACGAACACATGTCCAAAAACCATGACATAGCCCAGTCAGAAATCAGAGCAGTCCAGCTGTCCTATCTCTACCTCGGTGCTATGAAATCACTCAGTGCTCTTCTTGGCTGTAGTAAATATGCTGAACTGTTGCTGATACCAAAAGTTCTGGCTGAAAATGGCCACAACTCAGACTGTGCGAGCTCTCCAGTTGTTCATGAAGACGTGGAGATGCGCGCAGCCCTTCAGTTTTTGATGCGCCACATGGTGAAGCGAGCAGTCATGCGGTCACCCATAAAGAGAGCACTGGGATTAGCAGATCTGGAACGAGCTCAAGCCATGATCTATAAATTAGTGGTCCATGGGCTTTTGGAAGACCAATTTGGCGGCAAATTTAAGCAAGGTAAGTTATCTGATTTTTAAAAAATTTTTGCTTTGTGCTGTTGAAGTTACTCATAATTGTCAGAAGTGGTATATTCTGTAAGTTATAAATTTTTTTGGCCAAAAAGTTTTCACAGTTTTTTCCTTTGCAAGGCAGACAGTTCCTTTCTCTTTCTTTATATTAATAACCATCTGTCTACAGACATATCCCTTTTTATTGCACTTTGCAGATACTGCATTTTTTACACATTGAAGATTTGTGGCAATTCTGGGTTAGGCAAGTCTTTCAGCGCCATTTTCCAACAGTATTTGCTTGTTTTGTGTCACATTTTGGTAATTTTCACAGCATTTCAGACTCTTTCATCATTATTATATTTCTTATGGTGATCTGTGATCAGTGATCTTTGATGCTGTTACTGTGACTTGCTGAAGGCTTAGATGATGGTTAACATTTTTTAACAATGAAGTATTTTTTAGTTAAGGTATGTACATTGGTTTTTGTTTTTTAGACATAATGATGTTGCACACTCTATAGACTGTAGTGTAAACATAATTTTTTCTGCACTGGGAAATCAAAAAGGCGCTTTATTACAATATTTGCTCTATTGCAGTGATCTGGAAGCAAACCTGCAGTATCTCTGAGGTGTGCCTATACCTATAATTTTTTATTTTTAACTTATGGAAGTATTGGAACTTAATAATTATTACATTTTGTAAAACTGAAATTTAACTCATGCCACAAAAGGTACTCATGTATTTATTGATCTTATTCAATATATATATTTTATTCTGATAACTTTCAGAGATATTTTAAAGGACTTTCTAAAAGTTCTACTTTCATGGGCTATATATTGTGTGTAAAAATTCTTGTTTATCTTTTATCCTCACCTTTGGGGATAATAAAAGTCTGAGAATAAAAATGAAATTCATTCAGTAAATATTTATTGAGTACCTACAGTGTGCTAGGTACCCTTCTAGATTTTGGGGAGTCAACAGTGAACAAAACAAAGTCACCTGCCTTCATAGTGCTTCCTTTTTTTTCCCTTCCTTCCCTCCCACTTCCTCTTCTTTTTTGTTTTCCCTTACTCCCTTCTTCCTTTTTTAGCTTAGATAGTAAATAGGCAGAGAGAGGTGTATGGTGCATATAAACAGGAGTTGTTAAGATCATGATTATGAAAAGTAGCTGGTCACTTCACAAACCAAATAGAATTAGCTAGTTATTTGTAACAACTGCTATCTTGATTATGTTTATTTGTAGGTTCCCTTATCAGATAAGAAAAAATTACAAATACTTTGTAAGCCCTTAGACATTTTAATGTAAGGAAAAAAAAACCCTTAAGAGTAATTTATTTTGTGAGGCATTGTCCTTTTTTAGAACTTGGGAGTTTCTGTCCAGGTTTTTATTTTTGTGTTTACGTATCTTCATCTTTGTTGTTTGAAGACTAAAGATGGACATCAAAATCAAAGTGCTAAGGAAACACAGTTTTAATGATCCTTAGAGAACCTCTGGTTAAATATTGCAAGAATAAGTGAAAGAGTACCTTCTCTCAAGTAAGAGATGAGTAATTACAAGAGCTTGTTACATTATTGTCTGTAGAGGCTATAATCAGTTCAGCTCAGTTGCTTAGTCTGTCTGACTCTTTGTGACCCCATGGACTGCAGCATGCCAAGCCTTCCTGTCCATCACCAACTCCTGGAGCTTGCTCAAACTCATGTCCATTGAGTCAGTGATGCCATCCAACCATCTCATCCTCTGTCGTCCCCTTCTCCTCCTGCCTTCAATCTTTCCCAGCATCAGGATCTTTTCCAATGAGTCAGTTCTTCGCATCAGGTGGCCAAAGTATTGGAGCTTCAGCTTCAGCATCAGTCCTTGCAATGACTATTCAGGACTGATTTCCTGTAGGATGAACTGGTTTGATCTCCTTGCAGTCCAAGGGACTCTCAAGAGTCTTCTCCAACACCACAATTCAATAACATCAATTCTTCGGTGCTCAGCTTTCTTTATAGTCCAGCTCTCACATCCACACATGACTACTGGCCATAGCTTTGACTAGACGGACCTTTTTCGGCAAAGTAATGTCAGCAAAGAGGCTATAATAATGAGGCAATGATGAATGTATGTTCAGTCGTGTCTGATTCTTTGTGGCACCATAGACTATTGCCCGTCAGGCTCCTCTGTCCATGAAATTTTCCAGGCACGAATACTGGAGTGTGTTGCCACTTCCTACTCCAGGGGATCTTCCTGACCCAGGGATTGAACCTAGGTGTCTTGCATCTCCTGCATTGACAGGTGGATTCTTTACCACTGAGCTACCTGGAAATCCCTGCAATAGTGAATATAAGGATGTATATATAGAAGAACATTTTTTTCTGTAAATCCTTCACAGAAATTGATACTTATGAAATATACTTAGAAACTTTCCAAATTAATAGCTTCCCATTTCCTTATCACTTAAAAAATAAAATAAAATCCTTACTACTGTCTTAACCATAACTTTGGTTTATAGAGATTGATCAACAAGCTGAAGAAAGTGACCAAGCCCAACAGGCCCAGACCCCAGTTACCACCAGCCCATCAGCCTCAAGTACAACTTCCTTTATGAGCAGCTCACTGGAGGACACCACAACTGCCACGACTCCAGTCACTGACACAGAAACGGTGCCTGCGTCTGAGTCCCCAGGGGTGATGCCCCTTAGTCTTCTCAGGTAGGGAAGTTGACCTTTAACGCCTGCTGTATTGATGCCTGTAATTCTAAACACATGATTGTTTTCTTATGAAGAGTATACCCAACTAGGGCAAGGTGTTCTAGAGCTAGAGGGAACTTAAGATCAAATTCAAAGTCAAATTCATTTTACTGAGGTTGGAAATGCCCCCTCAGAAGTTTAATAACTTGCCTGAAGTCTCACAGCCAGTTAGTGGTGGTCCCAGATCTAATCAACAGTGCCGCTGAGAATCAGTTACTGTAGTACTCCATCTCCTTATAATGACTTTTTTTTTTTTTTTGGCTAGGCTTTTGAATATTTTTTTTTCCTTTAAAAGTATATACTGTGTTTTGAATATTAGAACCTCAAGAAGGAGCTTAACTTCAGGAAAATTATTTTCTTTTCTCAGATATTTTCTTTTTAAGCATAATTCTTTAAGTGTACTTTTATTCTTTATGAAAAGATCAAACAAATCTACTCTTCACATGAAAGAGCATGTCTTATGATGCTTCTTCAGCCAAACATATTTTGTGGACTCATAAATTCCAAAGAATGTTTAAGTTTCTTTTTTTGCTTCAGTTTGCCAGAGGTTTAGACAAAATGGAAACTTTTTTTTTTTTTTTTAATTTTCTTTTCAAAATGAAAACCTTTAAGTGAAAATCCTTGGAGAGAGACTGTTTTGTGACCTCTTTTAACTAGGGCTTAAGTGAAATTAAGGGAAGCAGAATGATTATTTTCCCTTTTTCTTATTTCTTTCCCCCCTTTCCTTAATTGACAGCTCATTATTTCCAGTGTGTAGACTGACATCTTAAGAGAGTAGGAGAGTGGCTGTTATTGTAATGATGGTAAAATTTTGTTGTACACAAGAGCCACCTGGGAGGCTTTCTAAAGCTCTGGGGCTGTATCTTCCAGCAAGTCATATTCCGTAGGTCCAGTGTGGTGCCTAGTTTGCGTTTGAATTAAGTCTCCATGATTCTGATGCAGTGAGCTTCAGCTCATAGAATAAGAATTATTGTTCTCGTTTTAGGCAGAAGGAGTGCTAATCCTAGTAAGCTATACCAGTGGCCAGTCCCCGCACATTGCCTATCTCTTAGTCTCTCTTAAGTAACACAGCTCCAGGAGTTACTTCTGTTTGAGAAGGAGGAAAAAAAGAGTGATAGGGTATTTTAATACATTTTTTAATCCTTCTGGCAATTACAGAATTCAAGGCATCAACAGAGGATCAGTAGCACTGTAACTGTTGCCCTGAAACTCCATAGGCATGGAATTCAGTGGTAAAATAATGCTCTCTTGCCCCCAGAGGCATTCACCAGGCCTGTGGCTCCTTATTTCCTTTTAGTCTGCATTTCCCTCATATTGGCTGGGACTGTGTTAGAGTTGCAGTTGTCTTGCCTGGCTCACTGTCATTTAACATGAGAAAAATCGGGGAACAACTGCCTTCATCATATCATAGTTACTTGACTGGGTTGACAGTGCTTTTTTGATGCTTAGAAAGTTGTTATTAGTTCTGTTGGGCAAATTTAAAGAGCAGTCGGTCAGTGAGGATCTTACTGGACTGTATTCTTTAGCTAGTGTCTGCCTTCTCAGCGTGAAAGGGGTTACTTCTCCTGTACTTGTACCCCTCTACACTGCTGACATTCATATACTGTTTTTCATTTGTGTTATGTGACTAGGCACTTATCTTTTGTTTCCATGACTTACCTATAGACTATTACTTTGAATCCATGTGAATACTTTCATGGCTAGCTAGTAAATGTATATATCTGAAGTAATTGTAAGTTATCTATCTTTAAAAGTCTTCTTTATTGTCTAACTACAATATGCCTACCAAAATACCCCTGTCATCTTGGTATTGTAATTGAAGGAAAGCTCCACGAAGGCAGAGATTTTTTAAAAATCTATTTTGCTAATTTCTGTATTCTCCCTACCTGTCATGTTGCTTTCATTTTGCTTGAACAAATGAAAACGTATTACTACTTTTATAGTAAAAGCATCCTATGAGATAATGATTTTTAAAACTGCAATCTATCTTCCCTCTCCCCAGTTAAACTGTAGCCAGCTTGTATAGTTTTTCCAGGTTGCATATTTCTATAAGAAGATTGTTATGTATATATTATTTTCTAATTGGATTTCTATGCTAACCATTATTGTTTCCTTAAAGGCAAATGTTCTCTAGTTACCCAACTACCACTGTGCTTCCCACACGTCGTGCACAGACTCCTCCGATATCATCGTTACCAACCTCTCCTTCTGATGAAGTAGGAAGGAGGCAAAGCTTAACTTCTCCTGATTCCCAGTCAGCAAGGCCAACCAACCGCACAGGTGCGTGTGCTGTCATGCACTTTAACACCCAGACCTTGGCATTCCATATGTGTGGGACTTGATTATGTGGGCATTGTGTTTGATTTTTTTTTTTAACTTTTTGTTTTGTTTTGGGGTATAGCTGATTAACAATGTTGTGGTAGTTTCAGGTGAACAATGAAGGGACTCAGCCATACATATACATGTATCCATTCTCCCTCAAACCCCTCTCCTATCCAGGCTACCACACAGCATTGAGCAGAGTTCTAGGTACTATACAATAGATCCTTGTTGGTTATCCTTTTTTTTTTTAATTTATTTTCTTATTGAAGGATAATTGCTTTACAGAATTTTGTTGTTTTCTGCAAACCTCAACATGAAGCAGCCATAGGTATACATATATCCCCTCCCTTTTGAACCTCCCTCCCATCTCCCTCCTCATCCCACCCCTCTAGGTTGATACAGAGCCCCTGTTTGAGTTTCCTGAGCCATACAGCACATTTCCATTGGCTATCTATTTTACATATGGTAATGTAAGTTTCCATGTTACTCTTTCCATACTTTTCACCCTCTCTGCCCCTCTCCCCATGTCCATAAGTCTATTCTCTATGTCTGTTTCTCCATTGCTGCCCTGTAAATAAATTCTTCAGTACCATTTTTCTAGATTCTGTATATATGCATCAGAATATGATACTTATCTTTCTCTTTCTGACTGGGGTCCTACTCTGTAGATTGGCATGTCAGGCACTTAAAGGGGCATGCTGGGTGGGGTCCTACTGTGTAGTTCCATGCATCAGTCACTTAAAGGAGCATTCTGGGTGGGGTCCTACTCTCTAGTTCAGTGAGTCAGGCATTTAACAGGCCAGCCTCTCTGTTGTTCAGCTGCCCTTGCTGGCGTGAGAGGGGAAAGAGGCTGTGGTGATGGCTCCACCCCCTACTCGTGACTCAGCCATATTGCCTTGCTTCCATGGCTGCCCAGCTTTGCTCCACAGGCAGTCCCCACCACGATCTCCTCCCTCACCTCTCCTCGATCCGTCTTTCTACAGTCAACAGCAGCCCTCGCCCTGGCATTCCTCCACAATCCCTAAACTCCAGCTCCCAGTCTCCATGCCTTCCAGGGGACCTGTGTCCCTGTCCTGGTTATGTATGGCTGCGGCAAGGAGTGTCTGATTCGCATTCCATTTAGGCTGCCACAGATGAGCTGTTTCACTTTCAGCCTTATGTGTTTCTCCTCTGACTCAGACAATTGCTCCAGTGTGGGGATAGGACCCCTGCTTCAGTTTCCCAACCCACTGAGGGCAGGTCCAATCCTACTAACACTCCTGTTTTCCCCCCTAGTTCCTTCAACCTACTGAGTTTTGTGTGGTTCTATATATTCTTTTCAGCTGGTCAGGTACTCCTATCTGCTTTCAGCTGGTGTTCTGCATGCTCTTCTATGTCTGAAGGTATATTCCTGAGGTATCCGTGGAGAGAGATGTACTCCACGTCCACCTACTCCTCTGCCATCTTGTTCTCCAAGTCAGTTATCCATTTTAAATATAGCAGTATGTACGTGACATACCAAACTCTCTAACTTGTCCCTTCCTCTTGGCAACTGTAAGTTCATTTTCTAAGTCTTTTGAGTCTCTTTCTGGTAAAACAGTGCTTTTAATTAAAGGGAATCTTCCTTGTCAAACTGAGCCATCTTCTCTGTTTTGAAGCTGTAGATTGAATTATGCCTTTTTTTTAATAGAGAAATTGTGAGTGTTAGTTGCTCAGTCATGTCGACTCTTTGCAGCCCTGTGGGCTGTAGCCCACCAGGCTCTTCCGTCCATGGAATTCTCCAGGCAAGAATCCTGGAGTGGGTAGCCATTCCCTTCTCTAGGGTATCTTTCTGACCCAGATATTGAACCCAGATCTCCTGCATTGCAGGCAGATTCTTTACCATCTGAGCCACCAGGGAAGCACCCAAAGGTCTTGGGAAATTCACTGTGTTTTTCCCTTCATATTGTAGTTTTCTAGAAGTTTTTGTGTGTTTTTTAAAAATTTTCCCTGTCGCTTTAACATACTCAGTTTTTCCTCTCCCTTATGGAATACATGGAATAACAGTTCTCATTATTAGAACAGTTATGTTCTGTGAACACAGAATTAGCAAAAACGGAACCACTATTCCTGGCAAAAATACAGGGCTAGTTTTTTGTGAGCTTCTGATCGCACTCTGTCAACTGATCAAAGTACAACCTTATTTTATGTGTGTTTCAATTTAAAGACACCATATTTAATGTAATATATTGTTGATTCATTAGCATTGAACTCATGGCCAGGAGCACTATTAACTCATGCCTGTGTGAAGCTTAACATATATTTTCTTCATAAGGCACATTGTAGCCTTCTTGCACTTAGGAACACTAGACAGCATTTCAATACTACACTTAGAGGCTATTTTAAACAATGAAATCACCAACAAAAAGCACAAAACATGCAAAAAAAAAAAAGTTACACTAAATGACATGAAAAGGATACTTGTCATAGTCTGAAAACTGAAACAAGAATACACAGCATCACCTTGTTTGACCTTAGCTGGAAACAAATGCATCAGGAGATTGAATCTTTTGGTTATCCTGTGCATGTGAATGACTGTGAAAGTGCCATGAGAATTGATTTTGGAGTTATAAATCAATTTTAATGAGTAAATTATTGGCAGATATGGAATCCACAAATGAGAGTCAACTGTATTTATGGTATCTGTTTTAATATCTGTTGTACTTATCAATTCTCTCATTTATAGGTCTGTTTCTAGTAACTAATTTATCTCTTCATTTTGAATTGTGCTTTCTTGATTCTTTGCATGTTTGGTAACTTTTTATTGGATACCAGACATTGTGAATTTTACCTAGTTGAGTGCTGGATATTTTGTACTTCTGTAATTGTACTTTAACTTTGTTCTAGAATACAGTTAAGTAACTTGAAAACAGTTGGATCCTTTCAAGACTTCCTTTTAAGCTTTGTTAGGTGGGACCAGGGCAACCTTCAGTTTGTTTAGTATTCTATCCAGTGCTTTATGCCTTATTACATTCTGGCTTGTTGTAACACAAATGCTTCCCAACCTTGTGTGAGCTCTAAGGATTGTTCTGCCTGCTGCTTCTGGGTGATTCTTTCCCTGGCTTTGGATAGTTGTTGTATTAGCATCAGCTGATGGCTTGAGGTTTTTCCAGTGGTCGTGTATGAATGTGTGAGTTGGACGGTGAAGAAAGCTGAGCGCCGCAGAATTGATGCTTTTGAACTGTGGTGTTGGAGAAGACTCTTGAGAGTCCCTTGGACTGCAAGGGGATCCAATCAATCCATCCTAAAGGAGATCAATCCTGGGTGTTCATTGGAAGGACTGATGTTGAAGCTGAAACTCCAATACTTTGGCCACCTCATGCAAAGAGTTGACTCATTGGAAAAGACCCTAATTCTGGGTAGAATTGGGGGCAGGAGGAGAAGGGGACGACAGAGGATGGGATGGTTGGATGGCATCACCGACTCAATGGACATGGGTTTGGGTAGACTCCGGAGTTGATGATGGACAGAGAGGCCTGGCGTGCTGCAATTCATGGGGTCGCAAAGAGTCGGACATGACTGAGTGACTGAACTGAACTGAACTGAACTGAACTGAACTGAAGGCTTGCAGAGACGAGGACCCTCTGCACATTTCTGGAGTTCTCTGTGTAGCTCTCTTCTTTTCATACAGATGAAAAGAGTATCCTACCCTGGTATCTGGTATCCTACTCTGTTAATTCTAGCCACCTTTGAATCTGTACTTTGTCTCCACCATTTAGAGAGACCCCTAAGTTTACCTTGAATTTACCTTCCCTAACCTGCAGGTTTGGAAGTTTTTTCCAGGCCATAAGCTAAGGCAGTTTTACACCTTGCCTCATTTGATTCCCTTCTTTCAGGGATTACCGTCCCACGCTGCCTATCATCCATCTGCAGACTGTTTGATAATTTTTGTCTTTTTTTTTAGTTGCTTAAGGTGAGGGTAAATCTAGCCTTTGTTACTCTTTCATGGCAAGAAGGTGAACTTCAACAGATACATCAGGGCTATCACCACTGTAGCAGTAATGATTTTCTTCCTAAGCAAAAATAAGAATTGTAGTCTTCCCTCCTTCCCTTCTTCCTTACTAATCCAATTTGAAAGCCATTAAGTGAGGCTAATCTAAGTAGGCATTCATGCCAGCAGGGGAGGTGTGTGGCATGGTAGCCCAGAGTGGGTTGTCAGAGCCAGATTTGGGTGAAAAACACTTCTGTGTGTGGAGTGGCCTGGCGTAGAGCTTTTGAGTCCAGGTGGCGTGAGGAAGTGTCCTCATGGTCTGACCTACAGGTTGAAGAGGGCCTCTGCTGGCAACTGTCCACTGAGAGAGCCTTGGAGCAGTGATGCTTCAGTAGCAATACACACACCTAGTGCCAAAATCCTATCTTGTAAGTACCATTCTCTATTAGAAGGAACTTGATCTTCTGAGAGAAGTGGTTGACTTCCGGTCTGAGTATGAGATGAGTGTAGAATGGCTTGTGCCACAAAATGGTGAAATACTCAGAGAATGATGGGCATAGGCCTGAAGGACATAGAAATTAGAATGGAAGGGCATCCACTGGCCAAATCTGGGAGATTTGGGACATAAAAAACAATAATTACACTAACAGATAATAACTCGTGAATGCAGTAAGAATCCATAACCATATGAAAAAGGAGGAGCTTTGCTTTAGAGTGGAGTATCAACTGATGAATCTGAAAGCGCTGATGGACTTTAAAATACCATCATTTGTCAGCTATCATAATGATAATTAATTCAGCCAGTAAACATAAATGAAAGTGGAAGTGTTAGTCGCTCAGTCTCATCTGACTCTTTGCAACCCCATGGACTGAGCCCACCAGGCTCCTCTGTCCATGGGATTCTCCAGGCAAGAATACTGGAGTGGATAGTCATTCCCTTCTCCAGGGGATCTTCCTGACCCAGGGATTGAACCTGGGTCTCTAGCATTGCAGGTGGATTCTTTACCATCTGAGCCACCAGGGAAGCCCCAACATAATAAATACTGAGTGAAACTTTGATGAAGAATAAGATATTTACATATTCTCATAGTTTTTTCCCCACAAATACTTATTAATTACAAAGGAAAAGAATTACAGTGGAGAAACCTGGCAGATACCAGCTTAACTCAAGTAATCAAAGTTAACATCATCAGTAATGAGACAAAATAAAATCATGGACCATCTAATAGAATGCAGTAAGAAGGCAACATCAGTTCTGTGCCACTACTGCCAAAAAGCACAACCTGAATCTAATCATGAGGAAATAGCAGACACCAGATTGAGGGACTTTCTACCCTGTAACTGGCCTAGAATCTTCTAAATGTCAAAGTGATTGAAGGAGGCTGAAGAGACATGAAAAATTAAATGTAAAGATTATCCTGGATTGGATCCTTTGCTATAAAAAACATTATCAGGACTTTCTTTGAAACTAGAATCTGGATTAGATGATAATTGTGAATTTCCTGACTATGATAGTTGCATTGTGGTTATGCAGGAGAATGTTGTTATTTGTAGGAGTGATATATTAGTATATTCAGGGAAGATGGAACATTATGTCTTTTACTTATTCTCCAGTGGTTCAGGGGTAAAAGAATTTTTTGTACTATTGTTTAAAATTTCTGTAAAATTTAAATTTTTTTGTAAATAGGAAACTTTTAAACAAGAAAATATTAACCATTGTTTTCAGCAGATTTGTTTCATAATAGCTGGTTTATCTTTAAGAAAAACCTTAAGAAGCTCTATCAAATTTAATCACATTCAATTAGTGAATTCTTTAACATTTCATTAAATTTGGACAATATTAAGAAAATTGGGAATTATGGTGACTAAAGGAACACTTTTTACTCGTGGTATATAGTAATATTTAGGACTTTACCTCTCTTTTGTTTCAGCCTTGTCAGACCCAAGCAGTCGACTTTCAACTTCTCCTCCTCCTCCAGCAATTGCAGTGCCCTTGTTAGAAATGGGGTTCTCTCTCCGGCAGATTGCAAAAGCCATGGAAGCCACAGGTACTGTAACTTTTTAAGTATCAGTATATGCAGATATGAGAAACATGATCTTTATTAAGGGCGATATGTTTTTTAAGAGGCCATAAAGCTTGATAAGATTTTTAATACAAGATTTAATTACAGTTGCATTATAGCAGGCACTCTTAAACTGATAGCAGGAATAATTATTTTGCCCTAAGTCAATATTAGACCTTTTTTCCACCCGTTCAGGTGCTCGAGGTGAGGCTGATGCCCAGAACATCACCGTCCTTGCCATGTGGATGATAGAGCACCCTGGGCATGAGGATGAGGAGGAGCCCCAGTCAGGCAGCACAGCTGACTCAAGGCATGGAGCAGCAGTTGCAGGCACTGGTGGGAAGTCAAATGATCCCTGTTATTTGCAGTCACCAGGAGACATACCATCAGCTGATGCTGCTGAAATGGAGGAAGGCTTTAGTGAAAGGTGAAATTCCAATTTCCATATTCCTGTTCCATGTGTTATAAATGGTGCCTCAAGAACCCCACTTATGTCCCTTCATAGGTGCTTCCAATGGTATATAAGGTTGATAACTAGAGATATATGAAAAGATGGACGTTTCAGTTGCAAGTTTATGTTTCTATGAAGGGTAAAAATGACATGACAGGTTTTGACTTGAATGATATTTTTATGAAAATAAGGAAATAATTTTAATATAAAGTTGCTGAAAAGAACAAACTAAAAACTAAAATGTTTATTCTGAAATAAAATAAACATGTCGATAAAATAGTTTTATTATATGTTAAATAACTAGAATGTTCATTTTTATATAATTGATTTAATGCATTCAATAGACATGGATTCAGTAGAAATCTTTGTGTCTCTTAATATAGGTTTATATTTTCATCTCATCTTTAATTTTTAATATCCAATGCAATACACCCTTTTTTAAAGTTGCAAAACAAATTCTGTAATAATGCCTAGCCTAAAAAGAAACGTAGAAACCAACATAACATTGTAAAGCAATTATCATGCAATTTAAAAAATGTAATAAAATATTCTGTAATTCTTCCTAAAATCCTCCTCATTCAGCACTTCTTATGACTTAAAATTTTCATTTCATTTTAGTTCATGAAGTCACATTGGGGCTTTTGTCTTATATTAATCTGCAGGCTTTTTCTGACAATCTCAGTGAATAACTTATAGCTTGATAACTTTCCATAACTTATTTTGAAATATCTGTTGCTCCAAGGCAAGGATTCCCAGTCATTTCAGATTTTCAGTATATAATCATTTAAGATTTAGTTAAGGCTATTGACCTCATTTGAATTTAAACTTGTATTAAGCATAATTTCATGGTTGGTGTATTTCAAAATCAGATAACATTACTGCTCAGAGCAGTATGACATTTATAACTTAGTAACTTTGCCAAGCACAAAAGATATTATAACCATCATAAACATATTTTGTTCCTGACAATACTTGGAGGAAAACATACCGCAAGCAAATTAGTACCTGTGTTTCCTGTTTATGATGATTTTTTTAAATGTGCATTGCTTTCAAACTTGCACTTTTAGTGCTGATAATCTGGATCATCCAGAGAATGCAGCTTCTGGAAGTGGACCGCCAGCTAGGGGTCGCTCAGCAGTAACAAGAAGGCACAAGTTTGATTTAGCTGCTCGAACATTGCTAGCAAGAGCAGGTAAGTATATGTTTCACATCCTTCTCTTGGTGAAAGTATTATATAGTTTGTTTATACTTTAAAGTCAGTGTAAAAGGAACATTAAAGAAGATGTAGATACTTTTTTTTATAAATACCAAATGAACAAAAAAATGGCATTTTTTTATATTAAATTGTTTAGCTCTGGCAAAAGACAATTTAGTTGAAAAGCTAGTACTAATAAAGGAATATCAAGACCGTTAAAAAAAAAAAGATGTAGATTAATAATACTAAATATTCAGTACCTCCACATTAAAAGAGCAACTATTTGCATATTACTTTCTATGCATTTATATAATTTTATTTAATTTAAATCACAGTATACATTCATAAATTTGTTTTTAAGTTCCCTCTGGATGCAGAAGGCTATAGTAGTCACTTGTAGATACTGAGAAATTTCATAAATGCTCTCTCTGCCCTCAAGAAACATAATTTAAGAAGTGAAGATACATGTTTAAGATATCACAGGTGAGAAGGAACTAGAAAGAGTTCTGTGCCAACTAGGCACTGGCTTTTCTGATGTACTTTGTGGACTTCAGGGCTTCACTACTAGGTAAGGCCCTGGATAAACAAAAATGTATTTTTTCATTACATTGGTAAATATTTTGAGGATTATGTTCTTGGCATATTAAATGTAAGTTATAGGGAATATATTTTCCAAACTGAAATCTAGAATATATTTTTTGTCAAAGCAGAGTTTAATCCTTGAATTCTTAAAACATAAATAATGATTCAGTAGTTTATAGTAACAGAGACATTGAGACTGTCCTAGAACATATAGAATGTATATTTAATATATAGTGAAAGGGACTGATTTTAAAAAACTGAAAGGATAATAACAACCCACATTTACTGAGTGTTCTTCTATATAACAAATTTTATGAAATATTTTACATGGACTATCTTATTTAAACGTATCAGCGACTGTGCAAGATGTGAATGCTATTATCCCCATTTCACAGAAGAAGAAGCACATATGATAGGTAGAGTTTTATGTTTATGATCTGGAGTCCAGTAAGTCAGCTGAGATAGGCTTTTACCTGCGTTGTACGGCAGTTAAGAACTGGCGAAATATTCAGAATTATTTTATACATGCAAATAAAATGCCTTTCTTGTTTTGTTCTAAGCGGGGTTATACCGCTCTGTGCAGGCCCACAGGAATCAAAGTCGGAGAGAAGGAATATCTTTGCAACAAGACCCAGGGGCGTTGTATGACTTTAATTTAGATGAGGAATTGGAAATTGATCTTGATGATGAAGCGATGGAAGCTATGTTTGGACAAGACCTGACCAGTGACAATGATATTCTGGGAATGTGGATCCCAGAGGTACTGGATTGGCCTACCTGGGTGTGTGTGACTGCAGCGGGGGCTGCTCTGACTTACTTTCCTGCCCTCCTGTTCATACAGCTTACTAATAACAGCCTTGCCTAGAGTTGTAACACTCTGAAAAGTCTGACATCTCATCCTAAAGTTTGGGGCTCTAACACTTGAGGTTACTTTGATACCTACAAACTAATAAGAAAAAGTCTCTCTTGTTGCTTTCTCTGTGCGATTTTATTGCTTCTCTCCCCAGACTAGATGAATAGAGCCATATTGTGATCATTTGATTCTGTTATCAAAGATAGATTACAAAATAAGCATCAGGTCCCAATCAACTCTGCTGGGTATTTAACATGGCTGCTGTGCTTATCTTGCTATTGAATGCATGCTCTTCTCCTTCATAGGTTCTATTTAATCACTCTAATGCCTCATTCTAGGAGCCAGTGCCACCTAGATCTTGTAAATACGTCCATCAAAGGGCAGGGTACATGGTGGGTTTGTATGTTTACATTGTTTAGCATTATACTTTTTGTAGCAGGGAAACTGAGAAGTTCACAAGTGTAGGTTTTATAGGGACAATCATATTCCATATTAAGTTAATAAGATAAATTAATCTAAATGACTTCTTAGACATTCAGAAAATAGATATGCATGTTATGATCAGATAAAAGTTTTCATTGGATGGATTTTAAATCACTGAGATGAGGCAGATTGTTTTTACTAATAATTTTTTTCTCAGTAGTATAGTCAGTTACTTTTATTGTCACTTAGTGTGAGGAAGGGGCAAAGAACACCTTCAGACTGTGTGATATGAATTTTGATTTGTTATAGCTCTGATGAACATCTTGCAAATATTCCAGCATATGTAAACAAGTAGTTTAATATAAATGATCTGTTTACCTCTTCTTAATTTTATGTTAACTTGACTAATCATGTGATATGAAATCATTTTGTGCAGCATGTTTGTGAGTCTGAAGACAGGGAAGAAGTGGTGGTGTGTGAGCTGTGTGAATGCAGTGTCGTCAACTTCAATCAGCACATGAAGAGAAATCACCCAGGCTGTGGGCGCAGTGCAAACCGCCAGGGCTATCGCAGCAACGGCTCCTATGTGGATGGCTGGTTCGGTGGTGAATGTGGGAGTGGAAATCCATACTACCTGCTATGTGGCAGCTGCAGGGAAAAGTACTTAGCCCTGAAGACCAAATCCAAGGCAACAAGTTCTGAAAGGTACCTTGAAATTGTGTAGATATCCAGACCCTCTGACTGAAGTGTGTAAAAGTATCTCTCATTAAGACATGGAAATTGTAGTTTTCTTCATGTGAGAAATTACCTTCCATCTTTCCTTTATAAAGGAAAGGTTGAATTAGATACAGGGATGAGGGAGGTGGAAGAATTCAAGTTCCTGCCAGAGGTGGCAGCCTATAGTCTGGGAACAGTGGTATGGCCTCAGGTCCTTCACTGTAGTTTGACTGTATTAATCTTAAATTTGTTAACAAATTGTGAGTGGGACCCTTGCTTTAACCTTCAGGAGGCTTATGTTCCTTTTTTTCCTTTGATGTTTTTCACTATATTTTTGACATCTTAAGATCTTTTTTCTTGATTAAAAAAATAGATTATTTAGATTAAATGAGCTTCCATGAAAATATTATTTCTTTATATTCCTAAATAGCAATTAATCGCTAATGAGTAAGGTTTTTGCCCCTACTGTCAACCATTAAAACCCTTAAAGTGTTCTGGAATAGGCTTTGATTAAAAGATTGATGTAGGGGACTTCCCTGGTGGTCCAGTGGTTGAGAATCCACTTGCCAATGCAGGGAACATGGGTTCAATCCCTGGTTCAGGAAGATTCCACATGCTGCAGAGCAGCTGAAGCTCATATGCCACAACTGCTAGAGTCTGAGCACTCTAGGGCTTGTGCTCTGCAACAAGAGAAGCCACTGCAATGAGAAGGTTGCGCACTGCAATGAGGAGTTAGCCCCCACTCACTGCAACTAGAAAAAGCCCACATGCAGCAACAAAGACCCAGGGCAACCAAAAATAAATAAATAAATTGGGGGGAAAAAAAAGATTTATGTTGGTCACCCAGAAACCTCCACAGTTATTTGATAAAACAGTCACTGATTTTGTAAACACCTACATACCAGTAGTTTTTATTACATTAGCCCATACATGAAGGGACTTCCCAGGTGGTGCCTAGTGGTAAAGAATCCACGTGCCAATGCAGGAGACACAGGAGACCCAGTTTCGATCCCTTGGTTGGGAAGATCCCCTGGAGGAGGAAATGGCAACCCACTCCAGTATTCTTGCCTGGAGAATCCCATGGACAGAGGAACCTGGCGGGCTACAGTCTATGGGGTTGCAAAGAGTCGGACATGACTGAGCAACTAACACTTTCACTTTCCATAACATGAAACATACTTTTTTATTTTGTGTTGCTTTATTAATGACCTTTTAAAATGTCCTAATGACATAATTTACACTTTGGAGTAATAATTGTTTTATATGAAAACACAGTGTTCTTTGTGTTTGGTGCAGGTACAAAGGACAAGCTCCAGATCTTATTGGCAAGCAGGACAGTGTGTATGAAGGTAGTTGTTTTAAGAACCTCTTTATTTCACATGTATTTTTGTATATACCTTCTACTTAACATCTGTTACTAAAACTTAACCTTCATATGTTTCTTTGTATTTACGTACACGTTAACTTAAACTTCCCCCCAACAGTTCAAGATGTATGATAAAAGTAGTCCTAGTTTTAAAAGTCAAGTCAGTATTTTCCCAGAGAATGTTAATTTCTGTGTGGCGTGTATATTTTTTCAAAGTAGGTAAAGTATGAAATATTAATACATTTTGAATTTTCATCCTAATTGTGGAAAGTAAAAAATAAAAGAAGTGAGCATCAGTTTACCTGGAGCATTCACTTATTTGGAACAACTCAAATAATAACTCAAATAACTAATGATCATGGACAGGGTCAATAACTCTTTGTTGGCCCATAACAATATTATTTATTAGTTGAAACATCCATTTCCAACTGTAACATGTGCTATTGGTTTAAATGGATTTGCTCTCACTCCCTTTCCCTTAGTCCCACTGTGACTCCAGGGTGCAGTTTAGTTGGGTTACCAGGAGATGGTGCTGTATTTTATTTTGTAGGCACTGACTAGGCTTTCAGTCCATCTGCATCTTAGACCTATCTCACAATAACCATTGCCAGCAGGGTTGTGTCGTGTTTATGTTTACATACCATCCATTTCTTTATTTAAATTCCAGAAGACTGGGACATGTTGGATGTTGATGAAGATGAAAAGCTAACGGGTGAAGAAGAGTTTGAATTACTTGCTGGCCCTCTTGGTTTAAACGACCGCCGCATTGTACCAGAACCAGTTCAGTTCCCTGACAGTGATCCATTAGGAGCATCAGTAGCAATGGTAACAGCAACCAACAGTATGGAAGAGACTCTGATGCAAATAGGTAAACTTGGAATGCTTGATTGGCATGGATTTTATAGAGTCTATATTAATTTGCTTCTTAGAAAAGTAAATAATAAGGTAGAGGTTAATAATAATGAGTTCAATATTTCCTATCCCATCAACTATCTTTAGCCAGGTGTTTTAATGTTTTGAAGGTATAATGTAATATTAACTTCTGATTCTTTTGTTTTTATAAAATATTCAAGTGATAAAAAGAATTTATAAAATGCAAAGTTTTTTTTTTTAACTTTATGTTAAAAGAGAAACCTGGAAACAAAAACTATTTTGTAGTATTTTTTAATTTGGATGACAAGGAATGCTAATTTTTGCTTTATGAAATACTAAATAAAAAATTGGAGCAGTATTGGTGACAACCCTTTACATGTACTCAAAGCATATTTTTAAAACTATATTTTTTCTATATTTGTTAGTATCAGTGGAAGTGATACATGAGAAAAACTAAATTAAACCAAAAAAATTTAAGAATCATATTTTTCCTATAATAAATTATTGACTTAGAAATATCTATTTCTCCCAAACCATTTTCTATATAACAAAGTTTTATGGATGCTGCTGCTAAGTCACTTCAGTCGTGTCTGACTCTGTGCAACCCCATAGACGGCAGCCCACCAGGCTCCGCCGTCCCTGGGATTCTCCAGGCAAGAACACTGGAGTGGGTTGCCATTTCCTTCTCCAGTGCATGAAAGTGAAAAGTGAAAGTGAAGTCGCTCAGTCATGTCCGACTCTTCACGACCCCATGGACTGCAGCCTACCGGGCTCCTCCATCCATGGGATTTTCCAGGCAAGAGTACTGGAGTGGGTTGCCATTGCCTTCTCCGGTTTTATGGATGAGCAAAATACATTGATTTGCTTTATTTCCTAGTAGCCTAGAACCTAGCTACCTAGGGAAAACTTTTCAGTAGTTTGGCTATTTTTTTCCTTACCTTCTTGAAAACTAAGCAAAATCTTACGTTTTTCAGGTTGCCATGGCTCTGTAGAAAAGAGTTCCTCTGGGAGAATAACATTGGGTGAACAGGCAGCTGCCTTAGCAAATCCTCATGACCGGGTGGTTGCTTTAAGGAGAGTGACGGCTGCTGCTCAAGTTCTTCTGGCCAGAACCATGGTCATGAGAGCTCTGTCTCTTCTCTCAGTCAGGTAAGTGTTATTTTGTGTCAAAAGATGCTATTGTGTCAAAGATGTACAATATGCTTGTACATATTGGACAGGAGTCTGGTATTGTTTGGGAAGAAAAAATAGAAGTTTTAGAAACTTGAATAGCTACTGTTAAAGAAATTAGGCAGTAGTCATCATTATTATTCGTTCGTTCGTTCAGTCAGTCAGTCAGTCATTCAGTTAATGTTTGGGTCTTTTTAGGCAGAAAATATTGCCGTTTTAGTAACTGAGTAAACTGCAAACATTTTATTACCTGAAATGGGAAACTAAGAACGTTGATCCATTTGGTGTAGGGTAAAACTAGAAGGTTGAGGGAGTTTTTCTGCAGAGTTTACCAGCTGTATAGCGAAGTCAGCCTGCGTATTGTGGAGGCTCCTGCTGTGTCCATACTGTGGAGTGTAATGTTAAAAAAGGGAAGAGAACCAAGAATACCTAAAAGACATCCAGTTAAGACATGATTAAGTAGGGATATTTAACAGTAAATCAATGAAGACAGAAGGACCCTGAAAGAAACTCAAAATTTAGATGAGACTATATGGTGTTGGCTCAAGAATAGACAGCTTGGTCTATGGAAAATGAACTTCAGAAACTGACTCATACGTGTAGATTAACACTTGATTTATAGTTTGATTTATGATAGTGCTTATATTGCAGAGCTATGAGGAAAGGATAATCTTTTCAGTAACTTGGGCTAGGTCAGATAGTTTATTCACTTCAGCAAAAGAATGAGTCTTGGCTCCAACCTCAAATTATATAAAGCCAGTATTTCAAGTGACTTTGTGGTCTAAATGTAAAACGTAAATCAGTAACATTTCTGTAAGATAATGAAGATTTTATTCTTGATCTTGGAACAAGCAGAGATTTCTTAAGTCACAAAAGGCATTCACTTTAAAGAAAATGATAAATTGGACAACATTAAAAAAGAACTTTTGTTCAGCAAAAGTCATTTAGGAAGTAAAAAGTCAGAAAGTAAAAAAAAAAAAAAAAAAAAAGCCCTAGAATGGGAGATGATCTCAGCAATGCATGTAACCAACAAAATATATAAAGTATTCTTTCAAACCAATAAGAGAAAGACAGAAAAAGAAAAATGGACACAATACAAAATAATATAAAAGATCTTGAAATGGTCAATAAACATGAACAAAAAGATATTCAGCCCCATTACTCTTCAGAGAAATGAAAGTAAGATACGACTACACACCCATCAAAATGGCTAAAATTTAAAAGGCTGAGGGGAGAAAAGTGATCATGAGGATGTGAAACATCTAGACCTCTCATACACTGCTAGTGCAAAAATAAATTAGGATAGTTACTTTGGAAAACTCTTAGATAGTACCAACTAAAAGAAGTGAGTATTAATGTACTTACGGAAAACTCTTAGATAGTACCAACTAAAAGAAGTGATTATTAATGTACTTATGACACAGAAAAACACTTCTGGGTATATATCCAACAGATGTGCTTATTACATATGTGTACTCAAAGATGTTGGAAAGAACATTCATGGCAGTGCCATTCATAATAGCCCCATGCTGTCATCTGTATGGAGAAATGAATTGTGGTAAATTTCATTTATATAGGCGTATTTTTTTTATTGCACTCTATTGTGCTTTGCAGATATTAGTTGTGTTTTTTTTTTTTTTTTTTTTTTTTTTTAACAAATTAGAGGTTTGTGGCAGCCCTGAGTTGAACAAGTCTGTTGGCACCATTTTTCCAATAACATTTGCTCCTTTCATGTCTCTGTGTCACATTTTGGTAATTCTTGGACTGTTTCAAGCTTTTTCGTTATTATCATATTTGTTATGGTGATCTGTGATCAGTGATCTTTGATGTTATTGTTCCAAAAAGATTACTGAAGGCTTAGATGAGTAACATTTTTTAGCATTAAAGTATTTTTAAATTGAGCTATGTATTAATATATTGTTCTTTTAGGCATAATGCTGTTACACCCTTAACAGACTACAGTATAGTGTAAGCATGACTTTTATATGCACTGAAAAGCCAAAAAAATTGGCCTTCTTAACTGCAATATTAATTTTATTGTCATGGTCTGGAACTGAACCCACATCTCCATGTTATGCCTATGTGTCAATGAAAATGAATAACTGGTGCTAATAATGCAGCAGCATGGATGAATCTTACAAGCATAATGTTGAATAAAAGAAGCCAGACATAAGAGAGTACACGCTTTATTATCCTATCTATATGAAGTTCAAAAACAGGCAAAACTGATTTATGGCCTTAAACATCAGAATAGTAGTTATTTTTGAGGGCCTGGAGATTGAGAAGGGCCCACGTAGTCTTCTGGGGTGTTGGTAGTGTTCTGTTTCTTGATCTGGAAGGTGGTTACATAGGTTTGTTCAGTTTGTGAAAATTCATGGTTTATGAACATTCCTCTAAATTATACTTTGATAATTCAGGTATACTTCAAGTGTATGTCGATATTTATTAAAACAAATAAAAGCTTCAATAACAGTTTCCAGGTTTTTATTTTTGGACATCTCGTACATACATACATACATACAGTAAGACATGTATGACTAGGATAGTGCAACCTGCCTTTTATTTTGGTTGTTGGTGCTATGGATTGTATGTGGGGCTCCAAATGGTCGCTTAAATCTGTTTTCTTTATGTATCTAAAGTGTGTTCTTTTTCTGGCAGTGGTTCCAGTTGTAGCCTGGCTGCTGGTCTTGAATCTCTGGGGCTTACAGATATCCGGACTTTGGTTCGACTAATGTGCTTGGCTGCAGCAGGGAGAGCTGGCCTCTCCACCAGTCCTTCTGCCATGGCAAGCACTTCAGAACGTTCACGAGGTGGGCACAGCAAGGCCAACAAGCCCATTTCTTGCCTGGCCTATCTGAGCACAGCAGTGGGATGTCTAGCATCAAACACTCCTAGTGCTGCAAAGCTCCTGGTGCAGTTGTGTACACAGGTAGGATAGTTTTCAGTGCTTTTCTTATTGTATTGTTTATTTGCAACCAGTTCTTAAAGAAACTTGTGAAGTAAAAAGCTTCTTTTCCAAAATTAAAAATTAAATGTGTTTGTTCTGATTGCCTCTTCAGAACTTGATTTCTGCTGCAACAGGTGTAAATCTAACCACAGTTGATGATCCAATTCAGCGAAAGTTTCTACCTAGCTTTCTCCGAGGAATTGCTGAAGAGAATAAGCTTGTAACCTCCCCAAATTTTGTTGTAACTCAGGCCCTTGTGGCATTACTAGCAGACAAAGGGGCCAAACTGAGACCTAATTATGATAAGTCAGAAGTTGAAAAGAAAGGTAAGTTTCACCTGATTTAAATATATAGTCTTTTAATCAATTTGATATATGTTTTTAAAAATGTTTTTGCATTGTTGTGTGATGAATTATATAACAACATATAGGGTGGAAGTGACAGATTCAAGGAATTAGATCTGATAGCCAGAGTGCCTGAAGAACTGTGGATGGAGGTTCATAACATTGTACAGGAGGCGGTGATCAAAGCCATCCCCAAGAAAAAGAAATGCAAAAAGGCAAAATGGTTGTCTGAGAAGGCCTTACAAATAGCTGAGAAAAGAAGAGAAGCAAAAGGCAAAGGAGAAAAGGAAAGATATACCCATCTGAATGCAGAGTTCCAACGAATAGCAAGGAGAGATAAGAAAGCCTTCCTCAGTAATCAATGCAAAGAAATAGAGGAAAACAATAGAGTTGAAAAGACGAGATATCTTCAAGAAAATTAGACCACAGGAACATTTCACACAAAGATGGGAACAATAAAGGACAGAAATGGTATGGACCTGTCAGAAGCAGAAGATACTAAGAAGAGGTGGCAAGAATACACAGAAGAACTATACAAAAAAGGTCTTCATGATGCAGATAACCTGGATGGTGTGGTCACTCACCTAGAGCCAGACATCCTGGAATTCGAAGTCAGATGGGCCTTAGGAAGCATCACTATGACAAAGCTATGGAGGTGATGGAATTCTAGTTGAGCTATTTCAAATCCTAAGAGATGATGCTGTGAAAGTGCTACACTTAATATGCCAGAAAATTTGGAAAACTCAGCAGGGGCTGCAGGACTGGAAAAGGTCACTTTTTATTCCAATCCCAAAGAAAGGCAATGCCAAAGAATGCTCAAACTACCACACAATTGCACTCATCTCACACGCTAGTAAAGTAATGCTTAAAATTCTCCAAGCCAGGCTTCAGCAATATGTGAACTGCAAACTTCCAGATGTTCAAGCTGGTTTTAGAAAAGGCAGAGGAACCAGAGATCAAATTGCCAGCATTCATTGGATCATCAAAAAAGCAAGAGAGTTCCAGAAAACATGTGCTTTATTGAGTATGCCAAAGCCTTTGACTGTGTGGATCACAACAAACTGTGGAAAATTCTTAAAGAGATGAGAATACCAGACCACCTTACCTGCCATCTGAGAAACCTGTATGTGGATCAAGAAGCAGCAGTTAGAACTGGACATGGAACAACAGACTGGTTCCAGATTGGGAAAGGAGTATGTCAGGGCTGTATATTGTCACCCTGCTTATTTAACTTATATGCAGAGTACATCATGTGAAATGCTGGGCTGGATGAAGCACAAGCTGGAATCAAGATAGCTGGGAGAAATATTAATAACCTCAGATATACAGATGATACCACGCTTATGGCAGAAAGCAAAGAGGAACTAAAGAACCTCTTGAGGAAGGTGAAAGAGGAGAGTGAAAAAGCTGGCTTAAAGGTCGACATTCGAAAAATGAAGATCATGGTGTCTAGTCTCATCACTTCATGGCAAATAGATGGGGAAACAGTGGTAACAGTGACAGACTTTATTTTCTTGGGCTCCAAAATCACTGTAGATGGTGACTGCAGCCATGAAATTAAAAGACGCTTTTCTCCTTGGAAGAAAAGCTATGACAAATCTAGACAGCGTGTTAAAAAGTAGAGACATTACTTTGCCAACAAATGTCCATCTAGTCAAAGCTATGGTTTTTTCATTAGTCATGTATGGATGTGAGAGTTGGACCATAAAGAAGGCTGAGCACTGAAGAATTGATGCTTTTGAACTGTGATGTTGGAGAAGACTCTTGAGAGTCCCTTGGACTGCAAGGAGATCAAACCAGTCAATCGTAAAGGATATCAGTCCTGAATATTCATTGGAATGACTGATGCTGAAGCTGGAACTCCCAATACTTTGGCCACCTGATGCAAAGAGCTGACTCACTAGAAAAGACCTTGATACTGGAAAGATTGAAGGCAGGAGGAGAAGGGAACGACACAGGATGAGATGGTTGGATGGCATCACTGACTCAGTGGACATGAGTTTGAGCAAGCTCTGGGAGATGAAGGACAGGGAAGCCTGGCGTGCTGCAGTCCCTGGGGTTGCAAAGAGTTGGACACAGCTGAGTGCCTGAGCAATGTGTAGTTAAGTTAGATCATAAGAAAAGTGCATGGATACTTTTTCATTGTGCATGGAAATAAATACTAGAAAATATACCAAGTTTGTCTTTTTTAATTAGATTATTTTATTCGATTATGGTTTGAGTCACCATAGATAATAATCATGGTAGGTTTTCATAATGTAATTTATATAAAGTAGTGCTGTTTTTCTCTTTGTCTTAAGACGATATACTTAAGGGACTAGTTAAATACACTGTGTACCCTTCTCTTCACCATTTGGCCAAGAGAGATGGGCTTTTGGATCTATCAAGGCAGTCTCTTGATTGGCTATTAAGATCACTTTTGAGCAGCAAAAGCCAAACTCTTATTTTTTAGGACATGCTTGCTCTGCCCTGGCCTTAAACTGATGTCTGCTGTATTCTCAATCTATGTATCCTTAGAGCAAAGACTGTTGATTAATGTATATAAATGTATATTTTCAGTGATTCGGATTTATTATAGAATTTGATGTGAGATAAATGTTTTATAACTTGTATGCATATCTTAGTGAAATGATTGCTTGAAAAAGTGCTAATTCTTAAAAGATGGGTTAACCCATTTTTGTTTGTTCACCACCACCAGCTCTCACCTGGGCATCATTTCATTGTTTTGTTTAAGCAGGTTTAACTGCCCAATTGTATGCCCATCCTTCCTATGATCCTTCTGCTGTAGGCCCTCTGGAGCTGGCTAATGCCCTGGCAGCCTGCTGCCTCTCCTCAAGGCTATCCTCACAGCATAGGCAATGGGCTGCTCAACAGCTTGTGCGCACTCTTGCTGCACATGACCGCGACAACCAAACTACTCCACAAACACTTGCTGATATGGGAGGAGATCTCAGAAAATGCTCCTTTATCAAGTTGGAGGCGCATCAGAACAGAGTATGTATTTTAAGCCCCAAGTGTGGATCACCTTATGTAAGATAAAATAGTTTGTGCTGTTCTCCAAGAGCTTAAAGTTTAGATCATGGGGTATGTATATGTGTGTCTCTCTTTCTCTGTCTCTCTCTCTTATACGCACATACATGTGTGTGCTAAATTATCAGTATTTGCTAGTTACTGACTCTCCTTTCTCTACATGTGTATGTTGTATGCTATATAATCTGATACAAATGGGAACATCAGATAGGGGATGAGAAGAAAACCAAAGGAATAACCTCATGAAAGATAAGAGCTTATATATGCAAGAGGAGAAGAAATTGACCCTATTGTTTTAATCTAACCCACTGGGCCCCTGAGCAGTAACAAGGGAAGTTTAGGAAATGAAGACTGACCTCTACTTTTCCAATTTAAAAAAAAATTTTTAGTCTTGTAATTTGTTTTATAGAACATATTGAATATTTCTATTTTATTGGATTAAAAAAACATTTTTAAATTAAACAAACATGTTTAGTAAAGATTGTAACAAGTCTAAGATAATTCAAATGAGTTTGGGCATAGTATTTTAAAGGTATACCTTGTATAGGTGTATATTTACAAGCCAATTAGAAAGAATTAGACCATGCATATTGTTTTATAACATGGATACTTTTACAATTTCATAGTAGATTTATTTTTAATTTGATAGAACTCTTTCAAATTACAGAATCATTTGAGTTAAAACTTGCTCACATATTGCTGGACTTTTTATCTTTTCTAGGTAATGACTTGTGTTTGGTGTAATAAAAAAGGACTGTTGGCTACAAGTGGCAATGATGGCACCATCCGGGTGTGGAATGTCACCAAGAAGCAGTATTCACTGCAACAGACCTGTGTGTTCAACAGATTGTGAGTACTGATGTTTGCTCCCTTGGGTAACATTTAAAAATAGAATCTTAAACATGCTTCATCTTGGTTGTGTTAGTATAATCAAATTGTCACTAAAGTTTTGTACAATTTTTTATTTCAGAACATTTCCAATGTGTTGTTTTTGGTTTTTTGGTTTTTTGCAAGATAGTATTTAATTAGTTAATTAATTAATTTTTGGCTGCACTGGGTCTTAATTACTGGGCGTGGGCTTTCGCTAGCTGTGGTGAGTAGGGGGTACTCTCTAGTTGCAATGCACGAGCTTCTCATTGTGATGACTTCTCTCATTGTGGAGCACAGGCTCTAGGCACAGGGGCTTCAGTAGTTGTGTTGCATGAACTTAGTTGCCTCTCAGCATGTAGAATCTTCCCAGACCAGGGGACGGGGGTCCCCTGCATTGGCAGAAGGTCTCTCAACCACTGGACCACCAAGTCCTGCTAGATAGTAATTTAGAAGATAAAAATATTAACTGTCAATATCTGGACTTACTCAGAATTAAATCAAGGTCTACTCTGCTAACATGTTCAATTCTACAAAACACTAGGCTTATTTTCCATCATTCTTCAAGGATTATTTAGGAATTAAGAGTAATGATATTTCTTCTGTAGCACAGTGTAGCATCTTTTCTATTTTTATAGCTAAATATAAAACTTCCCTAGCTATTAGACAAGCAAGAATCAATGTGCCCTGAGTAATAATCATATGTATAAACCATTCTGAATCAGAATATCTTTATTGACAAATTATGTAATACATTAAATGATGAATTGTCTAAGTAATACTCTTTTGTAATTCTACAGTTTTCACATTATGACAAACACTAGCAATTATGTGATTGTCAAATACTACTAGCCAAGCTTTTGAAATGTAAGAGTCTCTCTTTATGTACTATGGTCTATATAAAAACCTTATTTTAAGATTTAGGATTTAGTTTCTTTTTGGATGATGGATTAGAATTCCATACTTATCTGTTGTATTCTAGGGAAGGTGATGCTGAGGAAAGCCTAGGATCACCCAGTGATCCAAGTTTTTCACCTGTTTCCTGGAGTATCAGTGGCAAATACCTAGCTGGGGCTTTGGAAAAGATGGTGAATATCTGGCAAGTTAATGGTAAGAGTCACATAAATACTAGTAAACTACTGAAGGTACTCTTTCTCTTAGCCTTCTAAATTCAAACATTGGCTTCTTTTCACCTTGAATCTCACAATCTATTCACCAACTGTGGAAATCTATGCATAGTATGATTTAAATTAAAGAAAGTGTTCATTTCCTGACTTTCATTTCTAAGAGTTTCAATTAACCTGGTAATTGTAAACTAAAAATTCCTTTTATGTACCACTCAGCATTCAGCCTAGGATTAGAGAAGTAGCAATCACTACATTTCCAGCTATGTGTTCTTCTGAATCAGTTGAAATATTTCTATTAATTTTGTCTCTTTCACAGGTACAAACTCTTGTTGATTTTTAATGTACATCTGGAAAATAAAAAATATTATTGTAATCTTCGGCTTACCAATATTTTTGTTTGCTTTTGCTTATTTGAGGAATTGGTAGCCTTAACTATAGATGAATTTCATGTTAATTTGGTTTTCAGTAATTATTAGGAAAATTAAGTGACATTTGTGTACTCATTATTTTCCTTTGTTCTTTCTCGTATAAAAGCTATCTCTTTTTGCTATTAATAGCTACAGAAAAACTCAATTTGATAATCAAATGTAGTATATAAATGAAGGATCCAGCCTTGCAGTCTTATTCATTAGTAGGCTATTATGAAATTGGGGACTGCTTTGAGCATGTTAAATAGTACTTGTTTTTGTTATTGCTGTTAAGAATTAAGTGACAACTAGCTAACATTTTTTCCGTCTCTAGGAGGAAAAGGGTTAGTAGATATTCAGCCTCACTGGGTATCTGCTCTGGCGTGGCCAGAAGAGGGTCCATCTACAGCCTGGTCAGGAGAGTCTCCAGAATTGTTGTTGGTGGGACGGATGGATGGATCTCTAGGACTGATTGAAGTTGTTGATGTATCCACCATGCACCGTCGAGAACTGGAGCATTGCTATCGAAAGGATGGTAAATGATTAGACTTGTATCTGGTTGAGAAAGTGTTCCCTCTAATCAAATAGATATACTTTTTTGGCACATGCTGAGTAAATATTACTTTTGGTTTTGTTTTCTAAATTGCCCAGTTGGTATTTCATTTTAGTTAGCTGCTGAGTTGAAAGATAGTTCTCTATCAACTCCTACCACACATTACTGCCAAAATAAGACCTAAATTACTATTTATCTTTTGTGTAAGTGAACACTTACAGAGCTCTTGAGGTCTCCCTAGAAAGTTGAGAATGTCCAAGAGGAAAAAAGATAATAACCATTGATAGAGATGAAATTGTTAACAAATGTGTGAAATTAAGGAAATGAGAAAGGAGGAGGAGGGGAGGGATGTTCCTGATTTGAGAGTCATACTAGGAAGCCCTTCACTTATTTTCTCACTTTCTTCATTTTGGATGGCTCAGCATCATACTGAACAGTTCTGTTAGATGATTTGAGGGGGTAGGATATCTCAAAGATCCTAGTCCCAGCTTCAGTGGTACTCTTTTAACAGAATAGAACAAGTTTTTTGGTTTTGGGGTTTTGTTTTTTTTTATTTTAGATTTTTAAAATAGATAATACCATCATATGGTTCAAAAATTTTAGTTTAAAAAGATGCAGTAGGAAATTCCCTGGCAGTCCAGTGGTTAGGACTCTGTACTTCCACTGCAGGGGACACAGGTTTGATCCCTGTTCAGGGAACTAAGATCCCACATGCCACATGGCATGGCATAAAAAGAAATGAAAAGGTATACAGTGCAAAGTCTTTCTCACATTTACTCAGCTCTCATGTCCCCATTGTACTCCCACAGAAACTGTTTTTTACTTCTTTTGTAGCCTTCTGGTGTTACATATACTAAAATATGGATATAGATTGTTAGAATATAACATATTTGATAGAATATGCAAACACACGGAATAGGCAATATTAAGCAAAAGAAAGAATAGGTAATTTTTTATCTAAGAGTTGGATTATTTCACTTGTTAGTTTCATGGTAGATTCTAGTCCAAAAGGAGAGAACCTAAAATGACTTAAAATCAGCAAGGGAATTCAATTTTTGTTTCTCTTTTTCAATAACCACTTGAAAAGAATGAAAGATTAAAAATGAGATACTCCTTGTCACTTACAAATAACACCTTTAAAGTGGGTTGCATGAAATCCCTGCTCTAAGCCTACATTTTGTCTAATGCATTAAAGAGATGTTTGTAAACTTACTTCCAGTAGTTGCAGTGATATATATTTGTTACAGAGTCTCTTTTAAAGTGAGACAGTGACAAGTCTCTGATTTTCTTTTTTAAATTTTTATTTTGTTTTTATCATGTTAGTGTCTGTAACTTGCATTGCTTGGTTCAGTGAAGACAGACCATTTGCAGTGGGATATTTTGATGGAAAATTGTTATTGGGAACAAAAGAACCACTTGAGAAAGGAGGCATTGTTCTAATTGATGCACATAAGGTAAAGCATCTTTACCAAATGATTACTTTTTCTTATTTTATACTGTAGTATTGCTTGATACTAGTTTCTCAAAAAATGTTTTTACCTCAGTCACTTATGATTTAATATTCTGTTGTTATACGAAGTTTTTGGACCATGTATATAAATGGAGAAGTCTGTGTAAGAAAGCCGTTGAGCTAAGAGGTATAGCCGTTGAGCTATATCCGAAACAGTGATATAGGATACCTTGGTCAGAGTACCTCCCAGTAATGCTAGAAATTCCATATATGAAGAATGATGCCATTACCTTAAACAGAAGTTACCAATTCAAAAGCTTATGGGGCCACTAGTTAAGTAACATAAATTCATGAAGCTAGTGGTTGGAATGTGTGAAGGAGGGTAAAAAAGTTAGAAAAATAGAGCCTGTTATACAGAGTGAAGTAAGTCAGAAAGAGAAAAACAAATATTGTGTACTAACACATATATATGGAATCTAGAAAGATGGTACTGATGAACCTATTTGCAGAGCAGTAGTGGAGACACGAGACATTGAGAACAGACTTATCAACACGGCTGGCGGGAGAGGAAGGAGGGGGCGGGATGTATGGAGAGAGTAACATGGAAATGTATATTACCATATGTAAAATAGATAGCCAATGGGAATTTGCTGATATGACACAGGGAACTCAAATGGGGCTCGGGAACAAACTAGAGGGGTGGAATGGCAAGGGAGATGGGAGGGGTATTCAAGTGGGAGGGGACATGGGTAAACCTGTGGCCAATTCATGTTGATGTTTGGTAGAAACCAACACAATATTATAAAGCAATTATCCTTCAGTTAAAAATAAATTTTTAAAAAATCAGAAGAACCCAGTGAAGACAACCGTATAAACATAAAACATGTCCCAGATTCTCATAGTATATTCTTGGTGTAAGAGATTCTTCTTTAAAAAAAAAAAAAAGCCTTTTCTTTTTCATATTTTGATAATCAGTAGTCAATAAAAATAACTTTAAAAATGGTGATGAAAGATAACATATTCCTTCTGAATTAGAATTTCATAATTCATTCACCCAAGTAACATTCATTGGGCTTTGACTGCAGCAGATATATATAATGCAGACTATATTAAATGATGAGTTAGTTAGTGGTTGGAAATAATATAATAGTATCTATTTGCATAAAATGTCCATTTCAAAGTAATTGAGTGATATAAGTATAGGTCATAAATTACTAAGTTTTAAAGTGTTTGTAAAGCAAGCATTACTATGATATTTTTCTCCCTCTACCATTTTAAGGATACTCTTATTAGTATGAAGTGGGACCCAACAGGTCATATTCTTATGACGTGTGCCAAAGAAGAAAATGTGAAACTCTGGGGACCAATTTCAGGGTGCTGGCGCTGTCTGTATTCACTCTGCCATCCATCTATTGTAAATGGCATTGCTTGGTGCAGCCTTCCAGGGAAAGGATCCAAGTTGCATTTACTGATGGCCACGTATGTTATATATTTGTGTGTGTTTGTGTCTTAATCTTTATAGTAGTGTAGGCTGTTAGTTGCATTTTAAGTGTGGCTTCTCAATAATTTTAAACTGTTTATTACCAGTTATTGTTCTTATAATGTATAGTTCCATAAGATCACCTTAGAGAAATAAAGAACAGTTTTCCAGTGTAAAGCTTTGGCTATGCAATCCAAAGATATGCCATCTCCTTAACCCCATGTAATATTGGTAAAACATGGGTCCTACTTGTATTTCTTTTGAAATTATAGCATACCTACCACAAATAAATTGTTTAAATATATTGTAGTAGTTCTATCAGGTCTTAATTGATTGCTGTTTGAAAATATTTTTACTTCTACATATTGACATATTGTGGTTTCATGTGATCAAATTTTTCAAGTGGCTGTCAGAGTGGCTTAGTATGTGTTTGGCGTATTCCCCAAGATACCACACAGACCAGTGTGACTAGTTCAGAAGGATGGTGGGACCAGGAATCAAGTTGCCAGGTAAGTGTTCTGGTGTTTTTTCAAGACTTGATTTGAAACCTTAGATAGTATATGTTATCAAATAGTCCTCCTACTTGGTATCTCAAACATCAAGAATAGTTAGGGAAATGTGAATAATTGTCATACTTTGTGTGCTTTTTGAATTAGCTTTAGTTTTTTTTTTTTGTAATACCATAATTACTTGTTAAGGTGAGATACTCAGTAAATATCAAGTGGTGATCATTTATGGTATATAATTGACACTACCAATAGATGAGTCCCAAGTTAAAGATTTTTGGTACAGTGAAATAGGAACACCACAGGAGCACTCCTATTCAAAGTATCTCCTACTGATACCAGAATTCCATCTATGGAACCGTTCCTTTATGTTAAACAGAGGTTAAAAATTAGAGTAGACAGGAAATTTCCTGGTTGTCCAGTGGTTAGGACTTGGCACTTTCACTGCTATAGCCCCAGGATCAATCCGTGGTCAGGGAACTAAGATGCCAAAATGCATGACGTGGCCAAAAATGAAAATTACAGTAGGTGCTCACTGAGCAATCTAGGTAACGTCAATTCACAAAGCTGGGAATTGGAAGGTATGGAGAAGGTAAAACACTCCCTACCACACGCACAGATACACACACAGACACACACACACACCCCTCCCAGAAGTGCATATGCTTCATACATACATACACACACCCAGGGGTGCACAGCTTCATATAAAGGGCATAACTGCCACAAGCTAATTGCCACCCTCTAGAAATGAGATCCTATTGTTACCAGATTGTCTAATTTTTTTGATAGAAACCAAAAATTCAGTGTTTTAAGTAAAATTTCCCAATATTAAACATTGGCATCTGACTTGAAAATTCCTTAAAACCCTGGACGGCCAGTTGAATTATATCCCTGAGTTGCCAGTTTGCAGCCTCTGATGCTTTCTTTTTTGTTCATGATACAAATACTCCTAGAGGAAATACATTATGTCATTTTTGGGTAAATGAGTATATCTGGTATTATACTCTCTCATAACTAAAAGGAAGAGGGAGCTTGAAGACAGAAAGGGGTGAGGAGGGAGGAGTGGATAGCTCAATACTGGGAAGAAAATATCACAGGAGCAGAGGTAGGAGCACTTGAGATAAATCTGATTTGCCCTCTCTGCTAAAAAGTAGCCCTTTAGACAAGACTTGGCTATCTCATTGCTAAAACCTACAGAGCAAACATGAGATTAAGTTGAGATTAAATACTATGTGACAGACAGAACCATAAGCCAACAGAAAAAGGAACCTGTTTTTATAGCACCAGCATGTGCAATTCACAAATGTTAGAGGCAAAAAATGAAAATTACATAAAGCGAAATTTTAAAATTAAAATACTCATTAAAAAGTAGAAGTGGACTTCCCTGGTGGTCCAGTGGTTAAGACTCTGCACTTCCATTGCAGGGGGTGGGGCTTGATCCTTGGTCAGGGATCTAAGATCTCACATGTTTCATGGCAAAGCCCCCGCCCCCCGCAAAAGGTAGAAGTTATAATTTTTCCTATTTCTGAGGGATAATTGAAACAAATGTAGTTTGTTTGAAGAGTAGGGAACTAGATTAGAAGTACAACCAAAAAAAAGGTGAAATAGCATCAGTGAAGGAGAACCAGGTTGGTATCTTATTATTTTCTGTCAGGCTAACCCTTATGAGAAAGTTGTCCTTCCCTGTTCCCAACTTTATACTGAAATATAAAATTTCCAAGAGTGAATTATATATTGTTTTAATTTCCATATTTGTTAAAAATAAAAATTAATTGCAGGATGGATATAGGAAATCAGTTGGAGCCAAGTGTGTTTATCAATTGCGAGGACACATCACCCCTGTCCGGACCGTTGCCTTTAGTTCTGATGGGTTGGCCCTGGTGTCTGGTGGATTAGGTGGCCTTATGAACATTTGGTCTTTAAGGGTAAGAGTATAGATGTTATTTTCATCTTCAGAAATGTTTTTATATTAACTTACATACAATAAAAGTTAACGCAACCAATCCTAGGAATATTTTGTGTAATAATATCTTGAATATTGAAGAAACCCTTTTCAGAATTCTCTGCCCTGTAATTTTTCTTAGTGACGTAGTTTTAAAGTTCTTTAGAAAAGGCCTAGAAAATTGGATAGTAGCATGCAGTTGGACATTGCCGAATTTAGCTAAATGTAGGTTTTAGAATAAGTTTTTGTGAATGTGAAATATAAATTTAAAATGTAAATAATGGCTAACCAGTTAAGGAGTATATATTGATGAATACATCTCATTTTAGGATGGCTCTGTCTTGCAAACTGTTGTGATTGGCTCTGGAGCTATTCAGACCACAGTATGGATTCCAGATGTTGGGGTGGCTGCTTGCTCAAATAGATCAAAGGTAATTTTATAATTAAATCATAAGTTGTTAGCCTCTAAGGTATCTTTGAAATTGTAGTCCAAGGATCCCACTTTACAGAGGAGAAAACTGATATCCAAAGGGATTATTACTTGCCCAAAATAATGCAACTATCTAGTGGCAGAAGGAAAACTAGAATCTAGTACTCTTCTGTACTCTTTACTTTGGGGGAAATGTTTAATTATTGAATGACTTTCCACTGGAAATTATAAAGAGAACTATTTACTTTCTGCCGTGATTTTTGAGATAGGATTAAATTATCTTAAAATAATTTTCCCTAAAAAAAAGGACCACTTCATAAACCTTTAACTCAAGTATTCAAAATAGATCTTGGCTTTCAAATTTAATGTTCTAGTAAAAACTACTAGCCCTCTTCTGTAAAATAATTTTGTGATAACATTATCTCTTACAGTCCATGGGGTCACAAAGAGTTGGACACAACTTTGCGACTTCACCTTCACTTTATCTCTTACAATATTACTTTTCATACCCCTAATGAGTAGTGCCAATATCCTGCTTTGGTTTACATTTTATGTGGTTAAGTAATACTAAAATAGAGCTGTAAACCTGCATGAACAGTCCTACTAGATGTAAAATATAGAATCGGACCATAGATAGTAGTGGCCTGCATAGAATAAACCATAGAGCCATAGGGCAGTGCTGCTTCTCCTGTAGATGGTGTGTCAGTCAGCAGAGTACTGCTTCCTCTGGTATCCCTTTGATCATGTCAGACTGTTAAAATATACTGGATGCTTTTCCTATAAGTCCTATGAAATAGCAAATAATGTCTCTTTAAGAAGAATCAGCTAATCCAAGGTAGTTCACAAATTTTATAGTTATTTCTTATTCACTTGTTTGTACCTTAGACAAAATTTAGGATGTTTTGAAGTTCCTAGGCATTAAAAGTATAGCATAAAATGTCTAAAAGGCAAAAGTGTTTAATGCAGTTATTGGAAGGAATTTCTCATACATAAATGGTGGTGGAATTGTCTCTCTTTTATTTAAACAAATATCATGTGGCATGGTTACTTTTTCATCAGGATGTTTTGGTCGTGAATTGTACAGCAGAATGGACTGCTGCCAATCATGTTTTGGCAACCTGTAGGACAGCACTGAAACAACAAGGTATTCTGGGATTAAACATGGCTCCCTGCATGAGAGCATTTCTGGAGCGGCTGCCCATGATGCTTCAGGAGCAGTATGCATATGAAAAGGTAACTGATTACAGTCACTCTTGCAGATACACAGATGACTGGTGCTTTGGAGTTTGAAGTATAGCTTTGAATTTAAAATAAATGGGGCTATTTGGGCAGAAGCAAATGAAAAAAAGTCATGCCTAAAATTGTTGTTCAGTAATCCTAAACCTGCTTTTACTTTATTTTACTGGGAGTAAAATTTTTTAATAACCCTCAGATTTGTATAGTGCTTCTGTCATTCTTTTTCAGATTTTTTTGTTCATTCAAAACCTCTTTAAACCCCTGTACTTCAGAGTATATCATCTTCCCTTTTCTGACCCAAATATCTATTTTTGTGTGGCTTTGCTATCCCAAAGTTGGGAGGTGGAGTGCATATGGGCATCAGAGTGAATATCCTGTCCACTTATCAGGTGAATCTTTGTGGAAAGTTTAGTGGAAGAGCTAAGGTTGAACTAAATAAGTAGGGTCGTTAAATACTAGAATAGGAAATTACGGAGTTTGTACTTGGTGCCCAGGTCATGATCCTGTGTAACCTGTCTTCCAGCCCTCAGTAGTCACAGCATGCTGCTCTGAAGCAAAGTTCTTTGGAGTTTTTTCCTTTTTTTTGTTTGTTTGTTTGTTGCCGTGCTACACTGATCAGCTGTTACCATACCCAGTTAATTTCAGTGAGGTTTGCCCAGGTTTTCTTTTCTGAATCACTCAGTCACTCACGAAGTTGCTCTAGTACATCTAGGGAGGACCGTGGAAGAAGACTGTCTTTGGTGGCTACCAGGGTTCTTTTGGTAAAGGAGGAAATGTAAGAGGGTGCAGGTCTCCATGGTTCAATTTTCTGCCCTTTTTTTGTTGTTGTGAACTAACAACAAAAAACTGTAAAACTGTCATGAAAATATGGTAAATGCAGTGTAGCGTCTTGGATTGAATCTTGGACCAGAAAAGAAACATTAATGGGAAGCACCATGAAGTTCTGTGGTTTAGTTATTATTGTAACCAATGTTAATTTCTTAGTTTTAATTAATGTACCATGGTTATATAAGATGTTAACATCTTATACAGGAATTCTCTGCACTAATCTTTATAACTCTCTATGTGCCTAAAATTATTTCAAAGTAAAAAGCTTAAAAAAGAAACTGTAAAGTTAAAATATGACTACAGGCTTTCAGAATGCAGTAGGCTAATTTATAATGTTTGGCAGAGGCCCTTCAGCATCATATCCCTGCCTTTTCTCTTAGCCTCATGTGGTTTGTGGAGATCAGCTTGTTCATAGCCCCTATATGCAGTGTCTGGCTTCCCTTGCTGTGGGACTTCATCTGGATCAGCTGCTGTGTAATCCACCAGTGCCCCCACACCACCAGCACTGCTTCCCTGACCCTGCATCCTGGAATCCAAATGAGTGGGCCTGGTTAGAGTGTTTCTCCACCACCATAAAAGCTGCTGAAGCCCTGACCAATGGAGCACAGTTTCCAGAGTCTTTTACTGTTCCCGATCTAGAGCCTGTTCCAGAGGATGAACTTGTACTGCTAATGGTAAGTGTAGTATGAGCTACTACTGGATGTAACTGAGATTGTGTTATATGGATGTTTAACAAATAGTAGACCATCAGTAAGTATTTGCTGGCTTGAATAGAGCAAGAAGCACACCCTTAGATAAACTCAAAATATTTTGCTTTCAGATAGTCACATTCAGTCTGATAAAAGGTTTCTAAGGTGACAGGGATTGATTATGAGAATTGTGGAGCTTTTATAAACTTGCTGGTTTTCCAAAACATCATCCCATATTTTCTCATTTTCTTGATCTTCATTACCTTGTTGGTATACATATATATTTGTAAATATATTTTAGCATCTTTTTCTGGCCATCTTTTTAGATTTATTCCACATATAGATTCTAAATTATTTGGCACTTCAAACATGTTTAATAGAATATGAAAAGGCATTTTAGTTGTTATTTCTTTGTGATTGTATTTGAGAGTGTCTAGACACCGAACTATGATAGAGATAAAATGCCTGGGTAGATAGTGCAGGCCAGCAGTTGATCTAACAATCCCCTTACCTAATTAAGATTTATAGAAACAAACATTTGAATATATAAATATATATACAATATAAAACAGACATATGAATTGAAGAAAATGAATTTGAGCAAACTCCGGGAGATGGTAAAGGACAGGGAAGCCTGGCATGCTGCAGTCCATGGGATCGCAAAGAGTAGGACACAACTAAGTGACTAAACAAAAACAACAACCTAAATATAGATTATTTTAGTTAGGGAGTATTCTTCTGTGCTCAGTTTCTCTCAGGTATGTCATATGTAGATGAGGAAACTGAAGGCTAGAAAGAAGTGACCTGCCCACAGCAGTTCAAGTTCACAGGGGTGATGGCTCCTGCAAATGACCTTGTGTCAGTGGGTGCTCAGAAACAATTAGCTTTGAATCTCCAAAGTACTAGTGATAGTTGATAGTGAAAATGTTTATCAGTTCAGTGCAGTTCGGTCGCTCAGTTGTGTCCGACTCTTTGCAACCCCATGAACTGCAGCACGCTAGGCCTCCCTGTCCATCACCAATTCCCGGAGTTTGCTCAAACCCATGTCCATCGAGTCAGCGATGCCATCCAACCATCTCATCCTTTGTCGTCCCCTTCTTCTCCTGCCCTCAGTCTTTCCCAGCATCAGGGTCTTTTCCAGTGAGTCAGCTCTTCACATTAGGTGGCCAAAGTATTGGAGTTTCAGCTTCAACATCAGTCCTTCCATTCAACACCCAGGACTGATCTCCTTTAGGATGGACTGGTTGGGTCTCCTTGCAGTCCGAGGGACTCTCAAGAGTCTTCTCCAACACCACAGTTCAAAAGCATCAATTCTTTGGCACTCAGCCTTCTTTATAGTCCAACTCTCACATCCATACATGACCACTGGAAAAACCATAGCCTTGACTAGACGGACCTTTGTTGGCAAAGTGATGTCTCTGCTTTTTAATATGCTGTCTAGGTTGGTCATAACTTTTCTTCCAAGGAGTAAACGTCTTTTAATTTCATGGCTGCAGTCACCATCTGCAGTGATTTTGGAGCCCAGAAAAATAAAGTCAGCCACTGTTTCCCCATCTATTTGCCATGAAGTGATGGGACTGGATGCCATGATCTTAGTTTTCTGAATGTTGAGCTTTAAGACAACTTTTTCACTCTCCTCTTCCACTTGCATCAAGAGGCTCTTTAGTTCTTCTTCACTTTCTGCCATAAGGGTGCTGTCATCTGTGTATCTGAGGTTATTGATATTTCTCCCGGCAATCTTGATTCCAGCTTGTGTTTCCTCCAGCCCAGCGTTTCTCATGATGTACTCTGCATATGAGTTAAATAAGCAGGGTGACAATATACAGCCTTCACATACTCCTTTTCCTATTTGGAACCAGTCTGTTGTTCCATGTCCAGTTCTAACTGTTGCTTCCTGACCTGCATACAGATTTCTCAAGAGGCAAGTCAGGTGATCTGGTATTCCCATCTCTTTCAGAATTTTCCACAGTTTATGGTGATCCACACAGTCAAAGGCTTTGGCATAGTCAATAAAGCAGAAATAGATGTTTTTCTGGAACTCTCTTGCTTTTTCTATGATCCAGCGGATGTTGGCAATTTGTTCTCTGGTTCCTCTTCCTTTTCTAAAACCAGCTTGAACATCTATCTGGAAGTTCACAGTTCACATATTGCTGAAGCCTGGCTTGGAGAATTTTAAGCATTACTTTACTAGCGTGTGAGGTGAGTACAATTGTGCAGTAGTTTGAGCATTCTTTGGCATTGCCTTTCTTTGGGATTGGAATGAAAACTGACCTTTTCCAGTCCTGTGGCCACTGCTGAGTTTTCCAGATTTGCTGGCATACTGAGTGCAGCACTTTCACAGCATCATCTTTGAGGATTTGAAATAGCTCAACTGGAATTCCATCACCTCCACTAGCTTTGTTCGTAGTGATGCTTTCTAAGGCCCACTTGACTTCACATTCCAGGATGTCTGGCTCTAAGTGAGTGATCACACCATTGTGATTATCTGGGTCATGAAGATCTTTTTTGTACAGTTCTTCTGTGTATTCTTGCCACCTCTTCTTAATATCTTCTACTTCTGTTAGGTCCATACCATTTTTGTCCTTTATTGTGCCCATCTTTGCATGAAATGTTCCCTTGGTATCTCTAATTTTCTTGAAGAGATCGTTAGTCTTTCCCATTCTATTGTTTTCCTCTGTTTCTTTGCACTGATCACTGAGGAAGGCTTTCTTATCTCTCCTTGCTATTCTTTAGAACTCGGCATTCAAATGGGTTTATCTTTCCTTTTCTTCTTTGCTTTTCACTTCTCTTCTTTTCACAGCTATTTGTAAGGCTTCCTCAGACAGCCATTTTGGTTTTTTACATTTCTTTTTCTTGGGGATGGTCTTGCTCCCTGTCTTCTGTACAGTGTCACAAACTTCCATCCATAGTTCATCAGGCACTCTGTCTATCAGGTCTAGTCCCTTAAATCTATTTGTCACTTCCACTGTATAATCATAAGGGATTTGATTTAGGTCATACCTGAATGATCTAGTGGTTTTCCCCACTCTCTTCAATTTAAGTCTGAATTTGGCAATAAGGAGTTCATGATCTGAGCCACAGTCAGCTCCCGGTCTTGTTTTTGCTGACTGTATAGAGCTACTCCATCTTTGGCTGCAAAGAATATAATCAGTCTGGTTTTGGTATTAGCCATCTGGTGATGTCCATGTGTAGTCTTCTCTTGTGTTGTTGGAAGAGGGTGTTTGCTGTGACCAGTGTGTTCTCTTGGCAAAACTCTATTAGCCTTTTCCCTGCTTCATTCTGTACTCCAAAGCCAAATTTTCCTGTTACTCCAGATGTTTCTTGACTTCCTACTTTTGCATTCCAGTCCCATATAATGAAAAGGACATATTTTTTGGGTGTTAGTTCTAAAAGGTCTTGTAGGTCTTCATAGAACCTTTCAACTTCAGCTTCTTCAGCGTTACTGGTCAGGGCATAGACTTGGATTACCATGATATTGAATGGATTGCCTTGGAAACGAACAGAGATCATTCTGACACTTTTGAGATTGCATCCAAGTACTGCATTTCAGACTCTTCTGTTGACTATGATGGCTACTCTATTTTTTCTAAGGGATTCCTGCCTACAGTAGTAGATGTAATGGTCATCTGAGTTAAATTCTCCCATTCCAGTCCATTTTAGGGAAATACTAACAATGTATAAAAATCAAGTTTGGCATGATTGTAAAACTGCTCTTAATTTCTCATAATATTACCAAATTCTCTCTTTTTTTTTTTTTTAGAACGAAGACTTAGTTGTTAGTTAAGAATGGATGAATCTTTTGCAAAAAGATTTTCTCAAAAAAAGGCCTGGGAAAAAGGAGGGCTGCATTTTGGTCTTCTTCCTGCCTTTAACTGACCATGTGATCTTGGGCTTCTCCTTTTCTCTTAAAAAAATATTAATTTGATCATTTGTAAGACTTCTTAAAAAAAAAAAAAGATAAATACTGATTAAGCAAAGTTGATTCTGATGTTTGCCCTGTCTTGCAGGATAACAGTAAATGGATTAATGGCATGGATGAACAAATTATGTCTTGGGCAACTTCCAGACCTGAGGTCAGTAAGGAGGACAATAACTTTATGGTGGTTCTTAGTAAATCTTCTGGTTCTAAATACTAATGTGTTTATACCCTGGTGTCCCCCATAGAGGCTGGTACACACTTAGTACCCAGTAGATGCTTGTTTGAATGAATTAACGAATCAGATTTTGATTTGATTGTGGTTTTCTAGGACTGGCACCTGGGAGGTAAATGTGATGTCTACCTGTGGGGTGCGGGCAGGCATGGACAGCTGGCAGAAGCTGGAAGAAACGTAATGGTACCTGCAGCAGCTCCCTCATTTTCACAGGCCCAACAGGTAATTAACAGGGTAAAGAATTGGAGAACTGACAGTTCTGATTCCCTTGAGTTCAGTAGCTTACTGTGGGATAAAGTTTGTCCACTGCATAATCTATTGTGAAGAATCCAACAGTCATGATATATAGCTTCTAAATAAAAGTTTTATAGAGTTTTTATCAGACTTAAGTTTTGTTAATATTCCCAAATTTTTCTTGTTTTCAAGTATAATGAATTAACATCATGATGCTTTAAGCCTGCCCAGTACGTATTTATAGATGTTAAGATATCACTAATTATCGGTTCTCTCTTTGGGCTCGTAAGCTTACTGGGATCTTTAGCCAGATTTCATTGATACCCCTCCCCTCTTCTAATAATTGTGGTACTAAATCTCCAAACTCTTCTTAAGGCTCCTGCTTTCACTTCCGTTCTTCTCTACTTCGGGAAGCCCTAAGGTACACTACTCTTTCTTGGAGATACCCCTCCAGTTTCCGTTTCTTGCTGGCCTCTAGCCAGTCTTTACTATTTTCCTATCACTGTTTCTTTTTTCTTCTTTTTATCTATTTTCTTCTTAAACTCTACACAATTGACTGAAAGCTCTGTAGATAACATGTTTCTAAACTATCTTAAATCATCAGATGAGCCTCATACATATTTTAGTTAAGTAAGCAGTTTTATAATAATCAAAGTCTTATAGGAATCCCATAGTTATGTCAACTCTTCTGCTTTAGTGATAAAGGTATCCTAGGTATACATGAAATCATTTAAAATGTTGCATGTTAGAGCTATGTAATAGAAGACAATATATTTAATTTTGTGTTTTTATACTAGGTCATATGTGGTCAAAATTGTACCTTTGTCATCCAGGCCAATGGCACAGTGTTGGCTTGTGGGGAAGGAAGTTATGGCAGATTAGGACAAGGAAATTCAGATGACCTTCATGTGCTGACAGTCATTTCAGCCTTACAAGGTAAAATTATCTTCAGTTAAAAGCAGATCAGAAACTATGGCCTGTTTGTAGGAATGTTTGCTTATTACATTGCAACTCACTCAAACCTTTGCTAAATAAAGTCATGTAGGGTTTTCACTTATATTCTTGTTTAGGCATGTACAACCTTAACTTTCCATATTTTAAGCTGTATTATTTTACAAGTTGTCATAGCATTGCTAGAATTCAGTGATATAAATTGCTGTGTTAATATTCACTGACGATTGTAAACAAATTCTTTAAAATTGCAAAATTGTAATTTGATTACTATTACTAGCAGTAGTAGGGCTTCCCAGGTGGCTCAGTAGTAAAGAAGCCACCTGCCAATGCAGGAGACACAGGAGACATGGGTTCCATCCCTGAGTCGGGAAGATCCCCTGGAGAAGGGAATGGCTACCCACTCCAGTATTCTTGCCTGGAAAATTCTGTGGATAGAAGAGCCTGGCGGGTTACAATCCATGGGGTTGTAAAGAGTCGCATACGACTGAACAACTGAGCACACACAGTAGCAGTAGTAATCAGGCATGTGCTTCATTAACATTAAACATCAATTTACGTAGAAATGTGCATATATACTAAAGTCCTTAAAAAGGCATCTCCATCAGCGTTCTCTGTGACTTGGAGAAAGAATATCTCTGGAAAAACCACTGCAGGGGGCGTCTGGCTTGTTTCTTAAGTTAACTTTCACTGACTCTAAAGTCTATAGACAAAGCAAATTGAGTTTTTTAAGTAAAAGCATGTAAGTAACATAAGTTCATAATGAATTCTTAAATAGCTCTACGTTCTCTTTCTTCAGATCTAAGTGTGAAGAGCACAACATTGGGGATGGGAGGGCTTGGTTCCTGTTCATTTCTGTTACATGCTGCCTCTGGTGCCTTGCATCAGCTACTAGACCTCTTTGTGACTCAGTTTCCCTACTTATACAAGTGGTGATGATAATATCTGCCTCATAGGCTCTGTGTAAAAATGGAAAATGAATGATCCATGTAAAGCACTTACAGGAGTGACTAGAACATAGTCCTTAGTGACTGGAATTGCTCCTGTCACCCTTCTTCTGTTCCTTATCATCATCATCATTTTATGTTACTGCTCCCAAATTTCTCGGTTATGGCTACAATTTAGATTTAAAATTAAAGATATTCTTCTTTATTTCTGTAGTACTGTTGTTTTATTTTTTTGTTCTATGAGACTATTTGTAGCAGCTTCAACTAAAGAGGGAACTTTTACCACCCAATGACTCTTGTTGCGTTTCTGCTCTGTTGCAGGCTTTGTGGTGACCCAGCTGGTGACTTCCTGTGGTTCTGATGGGCACTCAATGGCCCTGACCGAAAGTGGTGAAGTCTTTAGCTGGGGAGATGGTGATTATGGCAAACTCGGCCATGGGAACAGCGACAGGCAGCGGCGGCCCAGGCAGATCGAGGCCTTACAGGGAGAAGAAGTGGTGCAGGTCGGGCAGGATGTGGATAAGTTTATCTTTGATTATAAACATACTGGGTTTAGTACTCAAGATTAGGTAATGAAGAACAGTAGTAAAAATATATTACCCCATCATAGAAGATCCAGTATTTTTGGTGGTTCATAGTCATTCTTTAGTGTCTCAGGAGTTTAAATGGGTTTTGGTCTTAGAGTGGACTCTTTTTTTTCTGAACCAACTGGTTGACCTTAGCCAGGGTGCATCAGGTCTTTGTAAGAAGTGAGGTTTAACTCCTGTCCCACAGTTCTTGATCTACCACTAAATGGAAAGCTTTGCTTTCAACCTGTCATTATTACTATAAAGGTTGAGTTTGTATACTTTTTTCTGGAAAATCAATTAGCGATCTAAAATAATATTGTCAGATTGCATAGTACCTTAGAGTTTACAAAAAATTTCCCCATTCATTAACTCATATAGGCTAGGTCATCTCTCTGCGGCTGAAAAGCAGCAACAGTTCTTCCAAGGTGTGCTGTTTATCTTGGGCTTTCTGAAGATGATGAGTAGATCAGACTTGGGGGAGCAGGAGGGCCACTTGGGTAGATAGGACATACTGGTCTTGAAGATCCTGAGTTGCCAGTGAAGTTTATTTTAAAGATTATTACTGCATTAAAAACCCAAATGACTGATTTCTTTCTTAATATACCCTCTTATTAACATTTTTGTTTTTGTTGCTTCTGTTTGTAGATGTCTTGTGGCTTCAAACACTCAGCAGTGGTAACATCAGATGGCAAACTGTTTACCTTTGGGAATGGTGACTATGGTCGTCTGGGTCTGGGAAACACCTCTAACAAAAAACTTCCAGAGAGAGTGACTGCACTGGAAGGATATCAGATTGGACAGGCATGGAATAAGTCAATAATATGTTCTATCTGATCATAGTGTCTTGTTTCCTCTGTGTGCACTTAGATACTGTCCTTTTAGGAAGATTAGAATCACCAGTTGTACTTAACCTGATGTACATTTTGTTTGGCTTAATTGGCAATTGGTTAACAAATGAAAGTCATAATTCAGGATGTGAATATTTCAAACTCCTCTTCATAATACAACTTTATATGAAACCTTTAAACAATATAGTAACTCCCGTTCGGTATCCTGGAGGTAGATGGCTGAATTGCAGCATATTGGTAGCTGCTGCTCTTAAGTAATAATTGTCCATGACCTGTACATGTTGAGACTCTCTCTTAATGAAAAGAGATAAAATATTTTTATCTTCTACTATTTTTATCTTTTATTATTCCTTAGACTGTCTATGGTGTGAATGAGTATTTTTTAATCATGTACTTTTTCCTGTCTTTAGTACTGTCTAATTCAGAGTTAGCCATAGATATTTGAAAGTTTTTTCTTTGAAGAAAAAAGAAAGTGAAAGTGGAGTTGCTCAGCCGTGTCCAACTCTTTGCTACCCCATGGACAGTAGTCTACCAGGCTCCTCCATCCATGGGATTTTCCAGGCAAGAGTACTGGAGTGGGTTGCCATTTCCTTCTCCAGGAGATCTATCCCACCCAGGGATCGAACCTGGGTCTCCTGCATTGTAGACAGACGCTTTACCATCTGAGCCACCAGGGAAGTCAAGAAGGTGGTCTTTTGTTTGTGAATGTTAAGAATATTTTCTTCATGACAAATTTTGGTTAGCATGTGTAAAACCCTGAAACCAATAAAAATCTTTCGGAAAGAGAGCCAACTTTTTCACTGAAGTGAAGAAAAAGGGTCCCAGAAATGGGTATGTGTTTTAGGTATTGTGATTTGCCTTACTGACCACCCTGTTCTTTCTCCAGGTGGCCTGTGGCTTAAACCACACGTTGGCGGTATCAGCAGATGGCTCCATGGTGTGGGCTTTTGGAGATGGGGACTATGGAAAACTAGGCTTAGGAAATTCCACTGCAAAATCTTCACCTCAGGTCAGTATTGTCTTTAATCTAGGGATGCAGACACCATGGTTTTCTTCTATATCAGTCCCTCTTTTTAGTTGGAAGTAATTTACTTCTAACATTTTTGGTAGTTCATAATGAAATATAGACACCTCCTTTGCTTATTCTTAAATTTTCATCATTCTAGATCTTACTTTAAACAAGCCATTAATTACTAAACTGGATATAAAAATTCTGCAAGGACAGCATCTGTCTTTGTCAGGGACTGAATAGTGTAGGACTACCTCCCATATAGAGAAGAAATAAGTATAAATATATTCCCAGGATATCTTATGGAGGGAACCATGAACAATCTTTTGTAACTCTCTGCTGTGGCTGCCATTTCAGCTTGTTATTACCACTGAATTATACAGGTGTGTGCCTTTTTAAAAGTAATAGGAAAACCAAGTGCATAAACAATAATTTATAGTCTTTATTCACATTATAGAAGGTTTCTCGGCTCTTCAGAACTCTTATACAGTCCTTTTAATGTGGATTTTTCTAATATGTTTAACAAGCAGCATCATTTACAAGTATTCAGTTTACATTCAACTCCAGATTTCACTATCATATGTAATCTGTGACATCTTGATAGCTAGACTGGTAAATATTCAGCAGTAGATACAGAAAGGAAGGAAGCCCTCTCTGAAGAACATATAAAGCAGTTATTGTTCCTCTGAAAACAGAAGAAAATCCGACTGGAAACAAACAGCCTGTGGCTTTACCTGGTCTTATAGTGTTCTTTAAACAGCTCTAGGGTTCTCTTTGGTTTCTGTTGTGCAGAGCAGTGTTTCCACTTCACATGGAGTGCTGGGGAATTTTAGTCAAACATCCCCTACCCTCTATAGGACTCTCCCAAATTCAAGTAGTCTACAGAGCAGTATGAGAAAATAACATTTAGGAGTGTGGATTTGACTGGAAATAAGTGGGTGACTATTAATATTTTTCTGGAAGATAGTCCTTGAGTTTATACACACCAGTAGGCAAATTTGAGTGTTTTTCTTTTCTTTTTAAAGTATGTGCCTTACCCTTTTGTTTTGCAGAAAGTTGATGTCCTTTGTGGAATTGGAATTAAAAAGGTTGCTTGTGGAACTCAGTTTTCTGTTGCATTAACCAAAGATGGTCATGTGTATACCTTTGGTCAAGGTAAGGCATTTTCCAAGCATTAATTATATTGCTTATTTTGTGTACACATGTATTACAGAAACATATGTCCTCCAGCTATATAGAAAATGCTTAAATTGAGTCAGTTCTCATTCTGGGTGATGAGTGACCCTCATTCATCAGCTACTCTTCTGCACCTCTTTTATGATGTTTGCTGTTAGGACAAACTCTCCTCCTTATTGATCACCCCTCCTACCAGAGCCTTCCTTCTTGCTAGAAGAGTTCCTGCCAAAGCCTTCCCTTCCTCATCTCCACTGCCTTTTTGCCTTACTGCCACAAACATTGCCTTGACCACCAGAGCTCCTCTGGATCCTGCCTCACTTCCCAGCCTTTGCAGGGACTGGGGGGTTCAGGTCTTAGGAATTCACAGGCATTCAGGATTCAAATCTTAAGTAAATCCAAATCCAGGAATCCACAGTGGGATTCCCTGGAAACATGTTCACTTTTGTAAGTGGAACTTCCTGGCAAGTTGTAGTAACTGAAGGGTGTGTGAGGCAGATGTGAGGAAGAGGAAGAAGTAAGCTGTGATTGAAGTTTCTAGTCTTGGCAGAATGTTGACATCGCTGACAGGGCAAGGGGCTGGTTTTGGGGAAAGAGATAAGGAACTTAGTTTTAGTCATATTGAATTTGGGCCATGTACTCTAGGCTCTGTGTATGGAGAAGTCGGGCAAGTTACTGGGGATTTGGGTCTGAAACTCCAGAGATTGCTTATAGAGATGTTGGTTTGCCTAATGGATAATGGTGTAGTTAAGGCCATATAAATAGGCTCTAAGAAACCCAGGGAGAGAACATAGACTAGAAAAGTAAGAGGATAAAACTCTGGAATGTGAGTAAAGGGCATGTAAGCACAGGAAGAGGACTCAGGAGAGTTGTCTTTGAAAGGAGTGGAGAGAGAAGTAGCCAGTGAGCCAGAACAGCGCAGTCTCAGGGGCAGGAGGAGCTGAGGCCACAGTATCAGAAGGTAAAGTGGAGCTCCATGGGCTACATCTGAAGAAGAGGCCGCTGCAGTAGGCAGTTAGGAGCTGTTTGTGGCTTTTGAGAGAAATTTCAGTGCAGTGATGAGAATGGAAGTTAGGCTGCAGAAAGTGGCCAAGCCAAACAGCATGTGAAACAACAGGAACTAGCCTGCACTTTGTAGAAGTTTGGCAGCAAAGATAAGGTGAGTTGGCTGGAAATTTGAGAACAAAGAAAGGTTGCATGATGTGTTTTCTTAGGATGCAAAAACTTTTAGAGCCTTTGTGACTTATGTGCAAGTCCTCTCAAGTATGAGAATGCTAGAGGTAGCTCTTAGTTTGAAGTAAGCTAATCATTTTAAATTTAATTTCATTTATTTTTATGAATAAGGAGATTGTGACATTTAGCAAAGAAGTAGTTTTAAACTTTATCTACTCAGAATCCCGCATACCTTACCAGAAAACCAGTTTTTGCCCCAGTGAGATATATATGTCATTGCCATACCACCACAGACATTAAATAACTCATTAGAAATTAGAAGAGGACTATGGTGTACCATCCATAAATGTCCTTTTGCTATTTTTTCAGATCGCTTGATAGGCTTGCCAGAAGGGCGTGCTCGCAATCACAATCGACCACAGCAAATCCCCGTCCTGGCTGGAGTGGTCATCGAAGATGTGGCTGTTGGAGCTGAACACACACTTGCTTTGGCATCAACTGGAGATGTGTATGCCTGGGGGAGCAATTCAGAGGGGCAGGTAAATATTTATTTCACTGCTGCTCTCTTATATCTAGAAATCTGACAAAATTGTTCGTTTGGCAAAGAGATAAGCTAGAAACTCAGAATATCTACACAAGGCCTCAAGCACATCACTGTGCTCTACATCAGATTATTTGGAGTCCAGTTGTACATATCTCTCTGTTGATTGTGGCCTAGTGTTATATCGTGGTTTAAAGAGATATCTGGCAATACAGCAAAGTAGTTAAGGAGATTAACTCAATATATTTGTGTGTACACACTGAGAAGTACCTGGCACATAGTAAATGGCATTTTATAAGTACTTGCTACTATCATCATTAATCATCATCATTTTAACTACAGTAATAAGAGAGAATATGTACTAGAAGAATCAGTTGATCTGAAAAATGGAAAGAAAAAACCAACAATACTTTTATATTTTATGATATGACAGTGTACAAAGTATATTTGTGTTTGTTCAGGAGGTCTTGTCACTCCCATTATGCAGAGCAATGAACCGAGCTTGTAAGAGATTGACAAAAGACTCAAGAGGTTGATGTGTTCAGCCTGTTCTGTATGTGGAGGAGGGACATACTTCGGTGGAGGAGGTCTGAGATGCCTGTTACTACAGTGGCTTTCAGCTCCACATGCAGAACCACACCCCCTTCCTCTGAAAATCTGCTTTACTTATAGCTGCCTCTGGAGCCAGCAGCCCTTAAGTTCAAGGTCCAGTATTATTCATAGTAGCCTCAATTTGGCTCTGTCGTCTCCTCATCATTATATTAACAGGTGGGGAAGCTGGTCATGACTGTGGTTGCACATTGTCTTAATGAGAAGAGAGTTGATGTGGGGACACCTTTGGAAGGTCCCTGGTGGACCTTGACATTATCCTCCCTGATGATGTTGAGGTGCTCAGCCACCAAAACACTGGGTGTCCTAGTCAGGCCCTAAGAACAGAGATCTGGAGATGAGAATTTTATTCTGTGTGTATTTTTATAATTGTTTATTTACTGTTACACAGGCAATCTTTGTTAAAAATCAAGAAATCAATGTGTTTTAAGTAAAAACTTTAGGGATCATTGTGTTATTATATATTTTTTTAACTTTCCAAGAATTTATTTCCTCTCTAGAGGTGGAGATGTTTTCAGTCATTGAGACTCCTCTGCTAGATTTGGAATGGCCTTGTTGCAGCTTAATTTTTAGGAGACAGTATGAGCTATGAGGATCATTCTGATAGAGAAAATCAAAATTAACTTCATTATTTTGATATTGTTTTTTTGATACAGATAGTAATTTATGTCTGCTACCATCCAAGACAAAATTTTATCATCTTGGCTTACTGTCTTCCTCTTTTAATTGAATATCTGAGTATTTGTAATTTATTCCCAGCTTGGTTTAGGTCATACCAACCACGTTCGAGAACCAACCCTGATAACAGTTCTACAAGGGAAAAATGTTCGGCAAATCTCAGCTGGCCGCTGCCACAGTGCTGCATGGACAGCGCCGCCTGTCCCACCGAGAGCACCAGGTGAGGGAGGAAATAGCTGTGCTCCGGCAATCTCTCTTTCACCCCAGCTGCACTGTCTGCTTGCCAGCTTCACACTGCATCCAGGCACCGTTCTGAAGCCATCAGACCTTCCCCCACACAACCAAAGCACTCTTTGTGCTATAGCACTGCAGATACTTTCAAAGCAGGCAATTCTCCTACAGACTTCATTACATAGCAGTCCCTCTACTCCCCAAAAGAAGAAAACATATTACTTCGACAGGCAAATTTATAATTTTAGAACAGCAATGAAGTATTTTTTAAATATAAAAGTGATGAATTATAGCTTTCTAAGGCATGTTGTTAGTAAAGATGAAAAGCCCCAAGACCACTTGTCGAATTCTCCACCCTAGTCAGTGGTTTGAATCATGATGTTGTCTATACATTGGCACAACAGAAAAAAAAAATTTGTTACCATTTTGCTCCAGTGATGGGATATTTCTATCTTTTGTATGTTTTGCTTTTAATTTATTATGAAACCTTATAGATCTACAAAAGATATAAAGAAAATTAAATGCATATCATTCCCCACAAGTGTAACCATTGCCTTAAGTATGATATTTATCATCCTGTGCATTTTTTCATATTTGGGCTACCTCTTTCATAGACCATCAAGTCCTTTCTGGTACTAGAATGTCCCTGAAGTGACCTTGTGCCTGAGAGCTCTGTTTTCTCATCCCTTTTTGGAGCCCCCTATTTCTTAGCCACAGGTCCTTGGGGAGAACTCCCCATAGAGATTGTTTTCTCTTAGATCCCTGAGAGAGCAAGGTAGGCCTGCCAAGCAGATTCCAAACAAGAATGTTCTAACAGAATGAGCAGTGCTGCCAGGCCACTGAGAATTTCAGGTTCTCAGGGGCTTCTTCAGCTTTCAGCAGGGTTTCCCTTCCAGTTCAGGACAGAGACTAGACAGCATGGTGGCTGAAGGTTCAGACTCGGAAACCACATTGCCCAGGTTGAATCCTCCACTTAGGAGCTGAGTGACCCTGAGATTCTGTTTCCTTGTCTATAAAACGAGGATAATAATAGCACCTATTGTAAAGAACTGCAGGAGTAAATGAATCAATTCTAATGAAGCTCTTAGAACAGTGTCAGGCACATAGAAGTAGTCAGTAAATGTTTGTTTAGTCACTAAGTCATGTGACTCTGCGACCCCATGGATAGAGGGGGTCCATGTTAGCTTTAACTAACAGGAAAGCACCTCTGAGAACTGAGCTATACAGTTGTTTATTTGCAGGAAACTCAGATAAGTTGAGTATCTCATTCTTAGAGTTTTGTGCATTTCTGTAGGGGGATACCCATGGATACGGTCCTTGTAGTCTTTGCTTCTACAGAGCTCTTATTCTTTAGTATAAAACCTCCATGAATCATGTATTCATATCTTTCATTCTGGCATGTTAACTTTCTGTCAGAGCCCTAGTAAGTGTGGGAGGGGGTTCTGCTGAGTTGCCCATTTCCATTTTGCAGAACTTCCTTTCTGGTCCTGGTCCATACCTTGTGTTATTATGAAGATGGCAAGAATGAAATATTGAATATGAAAGAATGAATTTGGGTTTTTTGTTTTGTTTTGGGTTTGTGTGTGTGTGTATGTAAAGAAACTTAAGTCCATAGTTAAATGGGAAAGTAAATTAAAGGAGAAAAAAGTAAGTTTCCATATGATAAATAAAAAAAGATGTTTTATAAACCAACATTAGTACATCAAGAATTTAAGATGAATTGATGGATAGAGGAATTGATAAATAAGTGATAAAGTATATATAGCAAAATATTAATTATAAGTGGTGGGAATGGATGTTCATTATACACTTGCAACTTCTGTATGTGTTTGAAAATTTTCAAAACGCTAAAAATGAAAACAATGCATTTTCCTTTACAAGTGTGCATTTGTGTTGTGGGCAGGTGTGTCAGTGCCTCTGCAGCTGGGCCTGCCCGACACAGTGCCCCCCCAGTACGGTGCTCTGAGGGAGGTGAGCATTCACACTGCGAGGGCCAGGCTCCGGCTGCTTTACCATTTCTCTGACCTCATGTATTCGTCCTGGAGGCTGCTGAACCTCAGCCCCAACAACCAGGTAATGCGCTGGCTTAGGAAGCGGTGCCCATGCTGTGCTCACCAGGTCCCTGGGCCCTTTTTTCAGCCTTCAGATACTTCCTCCATGGCTAATGCTTTTACTCTTAGCACCCAGGAGATCTAGAAAAGGCAACAATTCTGTTCTCATTTTATTGCTGGGTTAAGGATGATCCAGATACAGGTTATCATGCTGTTGGACACAAAATGGTCTGTCTTCCTTCTGTGTTTTGGTTTGTTGAAAGTTCAGGGAGTATGAATGGCTAAGCATGTATTTTCTACAAACTGTAGTATATGATTTTAAAACTTAAGCACACCAAAGTGTTAATACCTCAGTCAAAGGGGTTAAATGAGTGTGAGAAATTTTGGAGACTTCTTGCTGTCCTTAAAAATGAACATACCAAAAAAAAAAAAAAAATAAAATAAAATAAAATAAAAATGAACATACCCTGTGGAGGGGTGGTGGGGAGATAAAGTAAATTTGGTTGGTTTGATTATCTTTATAAACAGTCTAGTAATTTAGAAAGAAAGCAAGCTGGTTATGTTTGTTTGTTGAATGTGTAGGCATGTGTGCCAAAATGTATATTAGTTTGTAAAACTGTTTGTCAAAAATCCTTTGGGTAACCAGTCATGGGTGTTTGAGAGATTTGAGGAATCATTGTTAGAAATAGATGATCAACCTGGCAACAGAATATTGTGCAGCACTAACAGAATGTTAGCATCCTGTTTACAGTTAATGAGAAGAATGTTTATGGTATAAATTGAAGTGAGAAAAACAGAAAATTTGTATAAATAGTACAATCTTGAAAATGTGGAAAGGAACGCAACTGGAAGGAAGTGGATGAAAGTGTTAATGGGGCCATCTCCATATGGTACTATTAGGGATGATTTTATTTGTGTGCTTATGTGTATGTCCTTTTCTGTATTTTAAAAATCATAATCATACTTCATCGGAAAAATATTTTGAAAAAGTTGCTAATAAGGGCTAATACCCATATTTATGCTTTTAAAGTGAATTTCTAAAAGTGACATGTTACTTCTTTTAAGCCTTAGATTGTACCATTTCTGCTAAACTTACTTTCTGTTACAGAATAGTACGTCTCATTATAATGCTGGAACTTGGGGCATTGTGCAGGGACAGCTTCGGCCTTTGTTAGCCCCAAGAGTCTACACCCTCCCAATGGTGCGCTCTATAGGAAAAACCATGGTTCAAGGCAAAAACTATGGACCTCAAATTACTGTAAAGAGGATATCAACCAGGTTAGCACATTATGTATATATGTTTCATTAACTGGCATTTTTTGAGATGGACTTATTACTAACTAATCTTTGTGAACCTTAGCTTCCTCATTTGTAAAGGAGAATAGTAGTAGTATTTTACGTCAGTACCTAGTGTAATTATAGTGAGCCTAGTACAGTGTTTGGCTGTTGTTAAGCTGGCCTATTCCTTCACTGATGGGAAAATATCCTCAAGTGACATTTGTGGTGATTTGGGAGCATTATATTTTATTCTGTTTTCTCTTTCTTTTACAGAGGACGGAAGTGTAAGCCTATCTTTGTTCAAATAGCGAGACAAGTAGTTAAACTGAATGCCTCAGACCTCCGTCTGCCTTCCCGAGCCTGGAAGGTTAAGCTAGTTGGAGAAGGTGCTGATGATGCCGGAGGAGTGTTTGATGACACAATCACAGAGATGTGCCAGGTATGTTCATGCAGCATCCCCTGCTGAGTTGTCCACTCAGATGGTGGATGTTTTACTATTTCCAGTGATGACTGTGGTATGTTTTTATAAATCCAAGCCAGAATTCATTTGTGATACTTACATAAAACCATGCTATTAGTAATGTAGATGTGAATTATTGCAAGGGTTTGTGATATGCTTCATGAAGATACCTTTCTGAGTTATTGCCAGTACTTGGCCATCTACCAATGACTCACCATCTGTTGTGCTGTATAACAGACCGAGGAAACAGCAATGACACATATGTACACTTCTGTAACAGACAAATCCAGGACCACTCATGTGCTCCCATTTATTTTGGTGCTTTTAGAACAAAGAATTGTCAGGCTCCAAGGAAATTAGAAAAACAAATCTCAAGAGTTTGAACAAGTCCGTATTTTAAGATCTACAGTCACAGTTGTGCTTGCAAATCAGCTCTGATCCTTCCAGCTTTGCCTCATATCAGAATTTTTCTGATAAATCTGTATCTAAAAAAATACTTGGCTATCATTTATTAAGTTTATTTGAATGTCACTATGCCCTGCTCAGAGATACCCCAGCTCGGGCCCTGGATTGGCTTTTTCATCTTCATTCTGTGTGCTGTGACATTTTCTCCATGGGGGAGTTCCTAAATTCATTTTAAGTTACAGCCACAAAAATAATTACAGAGACTGCTATTTGTCATATAGTATTGTAAAGTCCTCAGCATTTTCTTTTCAACTTGATCTTTAATGTTAATTGGTTCATTTGCTTGATACATTTAACTTCGTTTCTAAAAAAATTGTTCTTCTTTCTTCTACAGGAACTTGAAACTGGTATTGTGGACCTTCTTATACCCTCTCCCAATGCTACCGCAGAAGTGGGTTATAATAGGGACAGGTAAGGGCAGTCAGCAAGTGTTATTGAATGTCTATGATAATAGTGTACATTTACTAAGAGCTTACTATATGCTAGGTACTGTTCTAAGTGTTTTACACAGATTATCCCATTGAATCTTCATTATAGCTCTAAGGAGTAGGAACTGTTACTGTTCTCCTTTCACAGATAGGAAACTGAGGCACTTACATCATGACTTGTTATTTTTTATGAGACCAACTGAATTATAATATAGTGGAATAGAGGAAGTGCAGACTTGAAAATGAAACCAGACCTCTTTTGTGTTTCTGAAGGCCCACATGGCCTTCTCTCAATGAATTAAAATTAATTAAAAACCTTTGAAATGCTATCCAGTCACAGCAGTTAGTATTTGCAATCATGTATTGTTCCTGTGTTTGTCAAATTTTGAATTTTGGATCCTGCTTCATGGACTTGTAAATGATAAATGATTTTAGGAAATAACGCATCTTTGAGCAGGTAGCTTAAGAGCATTCACTCACCCTTTTTATGGTTCTTCAGAGTAATTCAAAATACAGTCCCTGTGCCATCTAGAACAATAGCAGTAGGCCATATGTCACTATTGAACATCTGAAATATGGTTACAGGAGCTGAAGAACTGAATTTTAAATTTTATTTAATTAACTTAAATAGCTGCATGTGGCTAATGACTGCCATATTGGACAGCACAGGTCTAGACTAATGCTTTAGCTGTTTGATAACTTGTTTCTAATAGAAATGAGGACAACTTTGTTTGAAATATGTCCTTTAATTCTGCAGGTTCCTTTTTAATCCTTCTGCCTGCCTCGATGAACACCTAATGCAGTTTAAGTTCTTGGGAATCTTAATGGGGGTTGCCATTCGCACAAAGAAGCCTCTGGACCTCCACTTGGCCCCTCTGGTATGGAAGCAGCTGTGCTGCGTCCCACTCACCCTGGAAGACCTGGAAGAGGTGGATCTGCTCTATGTGCAGACTCTCAACAGCATTCTTCACATTGAAGACAGTGGGATTACTGAGGAGAGTTTCCATGAGGTAAATCCTGGCTGGTCCATGTTTCTGCTGGTGTTGATGAGAATTTTCCTGTGTAAAACTCAGATATAGCCTTCCGCTTGCTGTCCAGCTGACCCATGCTATATACCATTGCTACACTTAGCAGTTCAACCTAGAAGTTTAAATAGTTGCTAACAGAGTCAGCTCCAGCACTCAGCTTCTGCTCCTTCCCCTTTAATCCATTCTATCTGCTTGTTAGAGTGAAGGACAGAGAGAACCCAGGAGGCCTGGGATAACCAGAGTTCATCAAACCTGGTTTGGAGACAGGAGATTTAACTGCATTTTTAATGAAAACCAGATGAGTCAGTACTCCCTGCTCATCAAGTAGCCCAGCAGTCCCCAACCTTTTTGGTACCTATCAGGGATAATCACGATGGTGTGATCACTCACCTAGAGCCAGACATCCTGGAATGTGAAGTCAAGTGGGCCTTAGGAAGCATCACTACGAACAAAGCTAGTGGAATGATGGAATTCCAGTGGAGCTATTTCAAATCCTGAAAGATGATGCTGTGAAAGTGCTGCACTCAATATGCCAGCAAATTTGGAAAACTCAGCAGTGGCCACAGGCCCGGAAAAGGTCAGTTTTCATTCCAATCCCAAAGAAAGGCAATGCCAAAGAATGCTCAAACTATCGCACAGTTGCACTCATCTCACACGTTAGTAAAGTAATGCTCAAAATTCTCCAAGCCAGGCTTCAGCAATACGTGAACTGTGAACTTCCAGGTGTTCAAGGTGGTTTTAGAAAAGGCAGAGGAACCAGAGAACAAATTGCCAACATCCACTGGATCATAGAAAAAGCAAGAGAGTTCCAGAAAAACACCTATTTCTGCTTTATTGACTATACCAAAGCCTTTGACTGTGTGGATCACCATAAACTGTGGAAAATTCTGAAAGAGATGGGAATACCAGACCACCTGACCTGCCCTCTTGAGAAATCTGTTTGCAGGTCAGGAAGCAACAGTTAGAACTGGACATGGAACAACAGACTGGTTCCAAATAGGAAAAGGAGTACGTCAAGGCTGTATATTATCACCCTACTTATTTAACTTATATGCAGAGTACATCATGAGAAACAATGGGCTGGAAGAAGCACAAGCTGGAATCAAGATTGCCGGGAGAAATATCAATAACCTCAGATATGCAGATGACAGCACCCTTATGGCAGAAAGTGAAGAAGAACTAAAGAGCCTCTTGATGCAAGTGGAAGAGGAGAGTGAAAAAGTTGTCTTAAAGCTCAACATTCAGAAAACTAAGATCATGGCATCCAGTCCCATCACTTCATGGCAAATAGATGGGGAAACAGTGGCTGACTTTATTTTTCTGGGCTCCAAAATCACTGCAGATGGTGATTGCAGCCATGAAATTAAAAGACACTTACTCCTTGGAAGAAAAGTTATGACCAACCTAGACAGCATATTAAAAAGCAGAGACATCACTTTGCCAACAAAGGTCCGTCTAGTCAAGGCTGTGGTTTTTCCAGTGGTCATGTATGGATGTGAGAGTTGGATGGCGAAGAAAGCTGAGCACCGCAGAATTGATGCTTTTGAACTGTGGTGTTGGAGAAGACTCTTGAGAGTCCCGTGGACTGCAAGGATATCCAACCAGTCCATCATAAAGGAGATCATTCCTGGGTGTTCATTGGAAGGACTGATGTTGAAGCTGAAACTCCAGTACTTTGGCCACCTGATGCGACGAGCTGACTCATTGGAAAAGACCCTAATGCTGGGAAAGATTGAGGGCAGGAAGAGAAGGGGACAACAGAGAATGAGATGGTTGGATGGCATCGTTGACTCAATGGACATGTGTTTGGGTGGACTCCGGGAGTTGGTGATGGACAGGGAGGCCTGGCGTACTGTGGTTCATGGGGTTGCAAGGAGTCAGCCACCACTGAGTGACGAAACTGAACTGAGGGACTGGTTTCATAGAAGACAATTTTTCCATGGATGGTGGTAGACGGGGTGATTTGGGGATGATTTAAGCACATCACATTTATTATGCACTCTATTTCTATTATTATTACATCAACTCTACTTCAGATCATCAGGTATTAGATCCTGAAAGTTGGGAACCCCTGAAGTAGCCTAATCAGTTATCTCAGTTGCCTTGTCTTCATCCACAAGATTTCTGATATTGTTGATGTTTTGCTGTATTTGTGTGTAACATACTTTTTGTGGTCATTTCTGTCATGGAGTAAAAATTCTTTTTTCTTCCATTCATAGATGATTCCTCTTGATTCTTTTGTTGGCCAAAGCGCTGATGGCAAAATGGTTCCTATAATCCCTGGTGGAAATAGTATCCCACTCACGTTTTCTAACAGGAAAGAATATGTGGAGAGGGCCATTGAATATCGACTTCATGAAATGGACCGACAGGTGAGAGGAAACATTTTGAGAGGCTCACATGAATGTTTGCATTTGACTCCAAACTCCTGCTGTCTGGTTTTTACTGAATTTTGGTGTATGAGTTCACGGTGTTGATTAATCTCTATCTATATTTCAGTCCTTATTCAGAGACTTTTCAGGCCATATCTCAGGGTCTGCTCTTTACTCAAAGCCTTAGGTGAGCCCTGAATTGGCCACTGTTTGGCTTGGAGGCCAAGCCCTTGGCCAGGCCTTCAAAACCCTCCTTCTCACTCTCACTCTTCCTCAGTCTTATTTGTCTTCATGTCTTACTGCCCCCCAACCCAGTGTCCTGCTCCAGCTCAGTCAGTCAGGGTCCATGTGAATGAATCCGTGAAGACTGGCCTTGTAATCCCATGTGAGGGCATTTTTCCTCCAGGTCTGTAACTGTGCAGATCGTTTTTGTTACCTAGAAAATCTTCAAGCTATCACATACTTCTGTGTTGTAGACTAAGAATTAGGCTGCAGTGTTTGGGTCTTCATTCTTCAATTAGCGTGTGAGACATTGAATGAAGAGTGTATTTTTTATATATAACTTATATATCCTTGTTCTGTGCTGATACGTAGTAAGCATTTAGTAAATGATGGGAGTATGATAAGTGACCTTAGAAATGAATACTGTGTCCCAAAGTGATTTTGGTTATACAGTCCTTCATAGCCAATTCAGTAATACCTTATTTGCAGAAGATGTTGGGCTTTTCTCAAGAGTTGAATGCAGGCTCTGAGGCTGTGTAGTAATTTGAATTATATATATTCCATACTGTTCACTCCTGGTTCCTTCTTCGACTCTGGCTTTGGGCCAAGTCTAGTCAGAAGACTATACCCCTTAGCTTAGTAAGGGTGGATCCTGTCAGCAATGTTGTTTACACAGTCAAGGCTTAGGATTTGTCTCTAGTGCTTAAAGATGCTTACTCCTTATAGACTGAATAACTGACCAGAAATTCCCTGGTCACTTCTAACATGCCAGATGTGGTAGCAGGCCCTTGCATGTACAGTTTTCCCCATAGTTACTCGATGGGAAGATGGAAATTACTATCACCATTTCGGAAATGAATGCATGGAGTCCAGAGAAATGAAGTAATGTGCCCAAGGCAAAGCCAGGATCACAAACCAGGTTTAACTGTGGTATCCAGGCTCTTGTGCTGACCTTTCCTGTGAAGGCCAGATTGACCTGTTCTCCAGCAGCTGTGCTCTGCCCTGCCCTGGCTTTGTTCCTTTCTTGATAACAAGGCCTTCTTCCTCTTTCACTTCTTCCTTGTCTCTTAGAACCCTGTGTTCTTCCTATAGCTGTCCCAGTTGTTCCCCACTCAAGCAGCCATCCATGTACCTCAGCTTGTTTTTTGGCACACTTTGGCTGGGGCATTCCCTTTACTGTCAGCAGAGACTGTCTTCATTGCCCGTTCATTCCTTAGCCCTAGGCATGACAGCTTTACACAATCATAACTCTACGGCCTTCCCTAAGATGTGGCTTCTCTCTGGGTTCTTTGATTTGGCAGATGATTCTGAACTGGCCAAAAGTGGAGGTTATTTATGCAACAAACCTTGAACCAGTGGTAGGTCTGTGTGTAGAGTATGCTCTGTTGTACAACCTTGGAGTGGTTTCGCCAGACTGTGTAGGCAGCCTCGGACCGCAGCCTCGGACCGCACCCCTTCGGCACTCCTCAACTGATCTGTTCTCTGCACTGTGCTAACAAAAGCTAACTACCCAATCATACAGACTCGTTTAAAATACCTATCATGATCATGTGATCAGCACTTATTTGCCTTATTTTTTCAGATGAGAAAATTAAAAGAAGTGGTGGGGCTGGGATTCAGAACCCATCTCCTGATTAAATTCTCTGTCCTTTTTACTGCCTTCCTATGAAAGGACTTCTCAATTTTACTTTCTTCTTTGTACTTTTCTAACTTTTTTTTTTTTTTTTTTTACAATCAGCACAAATGATTTTTACAAAAAGAATATAACTATTTTCAAAAGAAAATATAAATTACAAAGACAGTAGAAGCCCTAGACACATCCTCCAAAAGCTGCTTACCCTGGTGAGAAGATGAAGTATTGCACAGAGCAGTTTTAACAGCCCATGGCCATGTGTGGTTAGGAGTGTGAGTGAGTGGGGTTGGCATTAGAAGGGCCCCCGTGGGCTAGAGTTTTGTGTGGCTGGGAAGGTGTGCTCCTGAATTGATTTGACCTGGGACAGGAAGGAATGTATGAATCCCGCAAGCAGGGAGAAACTCAAACAAAGGGTCAGAGGCAAGAAGGTTGGACCGTGTGCATTCATGCCAGTCCTGAGGGAGAAGTAGAGGGCCTGGGAGCAGATCAGCACACAGGAGGTGCCTGAGCAGATTGGGTCCACCATGGGTGCCCAGTCTGCACACAGATGTTGAATGAACAACCTCTCCTGGGAGCAGGTGGCTGCAGTCCGAGAAGGAATGTCCTGGATCGTCCCTGTGCCGCTGTTGTCCCTCCTCACAGCAAAGCAGCTGGAGCAGATGGTGTGTGGGATGCCCGAGATCTCCGTAGAAGTCTTGAAGAAAGTGGTGCGGTACCGGGAGGTGGATGAGCAGCATCAGCTGGTGCAGTGGTTCTGGCACACACTGGAGGAGTTCTCCAACGAGGAGCGTGTGCTTTTCATGAGGTTTGTGTCTGGAAGATCTCGACTACCAGCCAACACTGCTGATATTTCTCAGAGATTTCAAATCATGAAGGTTGATAGGGTAAGTAAGATATTTTTTCTTCCTGGTAATGTTTGCCTTTGTTGCTTCCGTGTTGCTTGCACGTTGGGCTTCAAGTAGGCCTACCAATTCAGGATTAATGCTTGGAATTTCCAGATTTTTTTTTTAAATCAAGCAGGAAAAACTTGTTTAGAAACATCTCATAACTGCAATTTAAAAAAAAAATGTCCTACCTGGATGTAGAGAAAACACCACAACCAACAACCTTCACTGAATCTTCCAGTATCTTCCTGAATGAAAGCTAAGCTTAGCAGAAGGGCCATCATTGTTGCCTCTGCGTCATATTTCCTATGCCTTTTCGTCATGTGACTTCTGCACTGGGACACGGTCTTGTTTATTTGTTTTCACCAAGATACTCACCATTAACTGGTGCACGTGCTCCAGGAGGAGCGTGACGACACGGGGAACAGCAGTAACGTGCTCTGCGGTTACGTGTGTGGTGTGCATCGTGGAGCAGGCAGTGCGGCTTCTCTGCAGCTTCATGAAAGGCCCCTGCTGCAGAGCGCCAGCCCAGCTGCCGTTTTGACAGATGGCTCAGGAATAAAAGGGCTTAGAGCCTTAAATGCACGCTGCTGCCAGAGTCATCTTTCTTTCTCAGGCACCCATCTGACCATGTCACTCTTCTTTTACACTCTTCGGGGCCCCCTTGTGTTGATTCCAGGACAAACACTGACTACCTTGGCGGCCTTAAACACCTCCACAGTCTGGCCTGTGCCCTGCTTTCTTATATCACCTCTTGACACTTAACTATTTCTGGCTATTATGGCTGCTTGCCTTTCTCCTGATAGACCACAGTTTTTTGGTTAGTTGTTTTGGGGTGGGGCGGGGGGTGGTTTATTGGCCACACTGCATGGCTTGCGAGATGTCAGTTCTTCAACCAGGGATTGAACCTGGGCCACGACAGTGAAAGCCCAGAATCCTAACCACTAGGCCACCAGAGAACTTCCAAGACCACCCATGGACAGTATTTTTAAATGTCCCTGCCTTTGTGTAGGCTCTTGCCTCTGCTTTAGACAGTTCTTTTCCTATTCCTTTCCATGTATGCCTGTCAAGCACTTATTCATCCTTGAAACCTGATACCAATGTCATCTCCTCCAGGAAGCCCTCCCGGATGATTTCCTGTACCTCCTAACTATTCCTTAGGGCAGACTTAGATCTCCTTATGTCCATCTCCTGGACACTTAGTACATCCCTCAAACCCAACATTAAGTTAGAGGTGTCTGTGTTCTCTCTTTCTCCTTCTCAACCCCCTAAAAGCTGGGCAGTCCTCTGAGCTGGGCCCATAGTGTTTATTCCAGAAACAGCAAGGAAAATAGGACCTTGTTACAAGGGCCAATCCCACCAATTTCATCAAGTTTCGGTATCTGCCTTTCTGGTGTTTTCCCAGTAACTACCTCTTGAAAGTTGCTGAGTCAAAGCTGGCCCTCTCCTGCTGCCTCCTGAGGCTGCCTGCCTGGGCTCAACTCCTAGGCTAGGCTTGCTGGAGAGGCCTCACACAGGAAAGGCTATGAAAAGAGCCTTCCCATGAATTTTCTACACGACTTGCCAGAAACTAAAAGCTGTGCATCTATTCTGTTGCTTCAGAGAGGAGGCAATGGTTTGCTTCTATTCGGTTCTGGGAAAAAGCCTTGGCTTATATCTGTTCTGGGCTACCCTGCCATCCCAGGAGTTAATCCACTAAACATCCCCTGCCTGGAAGGTTTTATCCTTAGGAAACTGACCACTATTGGTCTCTCCTTTGTGACTTTTAAACCATTTCTCCAGTTTCCAGATCAGAGTCACCTGTTGACATTCCCCTTTAGTGTCTTTGTGGGTTGTGGTTTTTCTGCATTCGTCACTGGCTCTGGCACAGCTAAGCTTCTGGGCCTTCCATCTCCCACCTCTTAGAAATGCACTTACCTGATGTCAAGTTCCAAAAAAGAGGGCTGGTTTCCAGGAGTTCAGTGAGAAAGAAAGGGCAGGTTCTTTTTTTAAAACTTTTTTTAAAATTATAAAAACAATATATACCATTACTATCATTACAAATAGTTTGGAAAACAGTTGTGTTTTCAGGGCAGGACAGTGTTTGCAGGGAGGGGCAGGAATCCTGTCCCTCTAGTGGTATCCATTTTCACTTTTGTGTAATTCCTCAAGCATACACATTTTTGCATGACACGTTTGGAACTTTATATAAATTGCATTTATATTCAAGTAAATGGCAAACCACTCCAGTGTTCTTGCCTGGAGAATCCCAGGGACGGGGGAGCCTGGTGGGCAGCTGTCTATGGGGTCGCGCAGAGTCGGACACGACTGAAGCAACTTAGCAACAATCTATCCTTAGCACTTTTCTGTCTTGCTGCTAAGCATCACAATTATTGTTTTAAATAACTGTGTCACCATCAGTTAAAGAGGTGGGCTGGGATTTCATTAACTGCTCCTTCCTCACCGCTCATCAGAGCGGTGGTGGGATGGCAGGCAAAGGGTGCGGAAGGCTCACTAGGAGGACAGTGAGGGGAGGAGGAGTGTGGTGACTCCCTCAAAGTTGTTCCTTCCATTTCACTGGCTCTGTTGGCACATCTCCATAGCAGCTTCAAGTCTGCACCCTCTGGTGAAAGGGAGTGAACTCTGTTGCCCTGTGGCAGGTACTGTGTGAAGCATGTTCTCCCAAGTAACCCCACCAGTTAGGGCTCATTCTCATGTCACACAGGAGGGCCTTCAAAGAGTGAGGAGAGGAAAGAAGCATCTTCGCCAAAAGCTAGATGGCCACAGGACACCAGAGCCTGCGCTCTCCCTACCATGGCCAAGCCTCTGCTTGCTCTCCTGGTGGCCATGCAGTCAGTCCTGTTCGTGGAGCCCACCTGCAGGCAGGGAGAAATGCTCTCCTGACTTGGCGGGGGGGTGGTTATGAGCAGCACTGCTCGCCACTCCCCCACCCACCATGACACCCTGATGCTGCAGTCACAGCTCTGGGTCTCTCTCTCCACAGCCTTACGACAGTCTGCCTACCTCACAGACCTGCTTCTTCCAGCTGAGACTGCCCCCCTACTCTAGCCAGCTGGTCATGGCTGAGCGCCTGCGCTACGCCATCAACAACTGCCGATCAATCGACATGGACAACTACATGCTCTCGCGAAACGTGGACAACGCTGAGGGCTCGGACACTGACTACTGACAACCGAGGGTGCCATCACACCTCTTTCTTCTCAATAATGTTCACTTCCAGTTTAATGTTGATACACTTTTATGGTAACTACATAGATGTTTTAGGAACATAAACCGACGTTATAAACAGTGGCCACATTTAGTTACTCTAAAAGTAACAAAGAAATTAGATGTTTTTATTTTTCTGTGATTGTACAAAAAAAAGACAAAGTGCTCTCAGTCAGGTTTTCCCCTCCATACTTTTGGTCACTTTTGATAAGTTTGCATGGAACCATTTTGGTGCATTTTTAGTTGGGAATGGTACATTTTTGTAAACCCGCCCAGTGAACATGGAATTGTACATTGTGTATAATTGTTCATTAGAAAGGACAGTTTTACATGAATATTCATATATTTATTTTGTTTTAATTTGAATTGCCTGTGCAGGGTTCCTTATGCAGAGAAATAAAGCCAATTCAGGAATCAGTGCATGGGCTGCTTTTGTTTTTGGAGCTTTGATGAAGAGAGAGTGAGCTTTCAAGTTTCACTCTGACAGCTTTTTGATTCATCAGAAACATTCCTTCACACCGGACTTTGCTTGGAAATGACAGCAGAGGTCCACATGGGTATAGCAGCCCCTGAGGTGAAAGCTTCTATTCATTGGTTCTGTCATCCTTGGTCTCTCACTGTGTTCCCTCATCACAGGCCCTTGTGTCAGCCACTTGGCCCGTACTTTTGCACCACCCTTCCGCTTCCTCCAGAGCTGGCTTAAAGTGTGACACACTCATAGGAGCCTTTCTTAAACAGCCCCAGGATACCTGGTACAGGATGCAGCTCTACTCAGTTCTGACAACCACCTCCCCCCCCTCCGCCAACACACACTGCCCTTTGAGGAACCAGGGGAAACAGTGATGGGATTAATGAGCAGGGCAGTTTACAATAACATGTCATCTACTCTGGAAGGTGGCCAGGTGGGTACTTAGCATACGTGAATGAGTGACCATATGAATGTGTGAATTAACATGAGAACTAAGGAGTAGCTTTTATGTCCTTGAATGATGGTGGGGAGTTGTGCAAGGGACTGGGGAAAGGATTACACCCTTGGTGCTTAAACGCAGCCTTTGAAGGCCCTGGGCTATATGCTCATTTGCTCAGGCATGTCAGAGTGAGCATGCGGTTCTGGGAGAAAGGGCCCTTTGGAGAGCAGCTGTGAAGGCTCTGGGAGTGGGAACAGGGAGAAGGCACAGCCTTCAGATGGCTTGTCTCTTTCATCCATTAGAAGTTCATGCCCCATGATACTTCCAGTGTACTTCATGGACAAGGTCAAGGCTGACAGCCTGCTCAAATGAGGTGCCAGACAGAGAGCTTTACAAGTACTTGTTTTCCACAAGGTAGGTAAAAGGCATGTGTTTGCAAAAAGAAATTGGAAGGAAAATGTGGTTTTGCTTGCCAAGATAATGTGCATGGCTATTTCCCAGTGAGTATGCCTAATAATATTTAGAATGATGACATTTTAGTTTTATGGAAAAGAAACTTCAGTTGGAATTGTGTCTCAGAAGGAGACCAAAGCTTCCAGGGTCTGGGCCTTTAATACTTGACCAGAGAGCTCAGTCAGAAGCAGCAGTGAAGGTCTTTGTGCGTGCAGCACCCACTCAGTGAGTGGGAATGCACTGTCAGGGCCTCTAGGTCAACAGGGAACTGCTCGCAGAGAAGAGAGGGCTCTGTGCTGTGGAGGTCCTGGACAGTACCACCGGCTTCTCTCCAGGCCCTCTGGGCTGGTTCCTGGTAAGCAGTGGTTCTTGCCTCTTGCTGAGCTGGGCTGAGGGTGTGTGAGCTGAAGCCTATGTCTGTAGTCTCAGAGACTATTTTAAATCAAAATAAGGCCTTGAGCTTCATGAGGCTCTGGGCTCTGCTGCCACAGTTTGCTCTGGACCCATGGGAAAAGGGCACCCACAGCAGGCTGATGCTCATGGTTCCAGCTCCCACCTGTCAGGCCTAACGGATGGCTTCTCAGGAGCCCTAACTCTGAGGAAACTTACAGAGACACCTTGGTTTTATAACAGATGCCATTTCTTTGCTGGAAACCTATCATTTTGCTTCATTCTCTCTACTTTTAGAAGCTGTAGGAGACAGGGGAAGGCAGGAGTCCCTGAACTGAGGACCTGAAATGAGCCTAGTGCAACTATTTTTCCACCCATAATTCACTTTTAACCCCCATAGAGGTTTAAGTCTTTTTCTTTCCTTGCTGGATTTGTTCAGTTGACAAATCCTTGCAGTTTTTGTCACCCTTATATGGTCCCAAGAGAATTTTACCCCCAACCTTTAAGATTTCCTCAGAGGCCCTTTCAAGGTGTATCTTTTCTGTGGGCCTCCCAGCTTTTTGGCCTTTGTCCAGCACTGCTAGCCAGATGAAACCTACATCTGGTGAGCTCACTTTTTAGCAAAAACCAAGTCTTGGGCATTGAATCCCAGAGTTGAAGGAATGCTAGAACTAAGGCATCAGAAGGTCTCTCCCTTTACAGACCAGGAATTCGAGGTCAGGAGGAGAGTGCTGGATCACAGTTACTTAATAGATGAGAGCTGGGAGTCCTGGCTTCCTGTCAGCACACTGCTGGTGGAGTTGAGGGAGCACAGTCAGTCCCCTACAAATGCTCAGCCTGTGCCAAAACAGGCCAGTGTGTCCCTTAAGACAAGCCTCGGAAGGCAGCATCCCCCCAGCAGGCTCTGCTTCCTAAGGAGCAATCAGGAGCCCCTGACTTCAGGGCATGTGGCCCCAGTCTCTGCTTGCACTGAGGGTCCCGGACCAGCCAGTACAATGTGGTGACTGGGGTCAGCCCCCCACTAGGGAGGCACTGTTCCGCCCTGGTGCTGAGGTTCTGCACCCTCCCCCTAGCTTTCACTTTGGCTGCCTTGGTCAAAACCAAGAGTGAAAAGAGTTAGCATTCAGGACCTGGGCAAAGTCTGTGGTCTGTTCTAATGGAGGCTCTGAGGGCATAGATAATCCCCGGGCCATTTCCAGGTGGCTCTGGGTCAAGCTCCCATCTCCCCCAGCTCGCCCTTCTCTGGAGATGCATTGGGCTTCCTGTCTTTCTTTTCTGAGCTGTGCCTGCTAATACCAGCCTTACAGGAACTGGAGTCAGTCCCAGGTCTGGCTTAAAGGTAATGTCTTTCAACATGTGTTGCTACTTCCCAGTGCCTGCGCCTTGTGGGTTCTGCCAGGCACAACCCCACCATGGATGTGAGGCTGCCTCTCCCTGCCCTCCCCCTTCCAGGCACTACACAGTTAGACAATCTCATCAGTGTCACAGAAAGTGTACTGGTCCTATTTTACAAACAGAGAAATGGAGGTTCAGAGAAGTCATAACTTGTCAGAAGTTATCAAAGGGAACTGAACCCTCATTATTAAAGAGCTTCTGTGGGAAAAGGAGCCTTAAGGGAATGCAGGTTACTGACATTCCAACTGAACTTACAAAAACCTTTGTTTGCTTTACAAACACAGTCCCATGATTCTTAAAAGAACTTTGCAAACAAGATTTTCTCACTATCCCAATACACGGGTAAGAACGCTGAGGTTTGGAGAGGGCTGACCTGTGCTTAGTCAGAGGAGTGCTAGAAACCAGGATCCTGTTGTTCCCCAGACTAAACCACCAACTCAGGGCAAATGGGACCTCTGGGAACTGGGGCTTATCAGAGATGATGAAAGCAAATCCATGGGGTTTAAGTGGCTTCATTTTAAACACACATTTAACTCCCTGGAAGCCTGAGCTTGCTTTCAACATTGTTTTCAGTAGTGGCCGAAAAATTAATTTCCTTTAAAAAGCCTCTCTCCAGTGTTCAGAGCAATGGTGGGTAAAATAGAAAATCACCTAGAGGAAGCCTGCATATCATAGGCTAGTAGTGGGCCCTCCCATTCCACTGCAGCTGGTGGCTTGGCAAGGCTGGCTTTTCCTACAGGGGGATGAAATGGGATTTTATTTCTGGGCTAAGTGCTGGTCCAACCAGGGGCCCAGGGCAGCAACTGAGGCCTTCAGCAGCCCCTGGAAGGATTTAGGCAAGGTGGGATGCTGTCTGCCTGCCTACAGACTCTGCCTAGAAGTTTCAGCACCTCTGGGCCTTCACCATCATCATCTTGGGGCCCTGGTGCCTGCTGGGGGTAGCCTGAGTGTGGGGATCTCCAGCTCTCGTTTCATCCTCATAATAACCACTGAGGCCTCCTTTATTCCTTATTTTCCTGATCATCTCTTCTGCTCACCTTGTCTCCTCACCTCACTCTGTTCAGCCGCAACATACCAGCCATGCTCCTAGTCTGGGGCCTTTGTGCTGGCAGCTGTTCCCTCTGTCTGGAATATTTTCTTCCAGATGCTGCACCCCTCCACTTCATTTCTCAGATGCCTCCTTCTCAGGGGGGCTTACATTTGTCAACCTCTTTTAAGTTGCTTTTCCTTTCCTGGCCCTTGTCAGCAGTCCCAGCAGTCCCCGCAGTCCCCAAATATCTTTTACCCTGTACTTTCCCCTCTTCCCTAGTACTTACCTTCTTATACACTGACTTGTACACCGTTTCTTCCCCCACTAGAACATAAGATCCATGAGAACAGAATGTCTTTTTTCCTTGCTGTTTACCCAATATTTGGGCAGTGAATAAGGAACCCATATGTTTGGTCAGGCCCCTCAAGATAGCTGTTCTCTTGTTCTCTGTAAGTCCCCTGCCTGACTAGTACCCGTTTCACCTAAACCCTACACACACATAGGACCCATCTTCCTAGATACTTGCCCCAGGCCCCAGCTGATGATTGTTCATATCAAAGGGTCCCTGAGGGGCATCCCCACCCCTCCCCCCATTGGTTTCCTTGGGAACTAATGAGCCCACCTGACATCAATTCCCGTATAACTGGTCATCTCCCCTCCCCTCTCCCAAGCAAAGACTGCCACAATGTCCTGCCTGCTGCAGACAGCGGGGTGTCACTCTAGGACTTTGCTTCAGACATGTAAGTTTCCTCCATCCTTAAACCATTGATGTCTCTGTTGCTGACTCTGGGCTCTTTCTCAGAATTAAAGCTGGGCAAGTGCAGGCCTTGTAGGCCTACAGGGTGCAGCCCAACACCAGTGAGTAAGCCATCAAGAGCCCCTTTCACAAAGAAGAAACACCTGGTCTCAGGTGGTCAAGGGCCTTGATCTCAGCTGGTGATGGGAGTAGCCAGGGTGAGTAACGCCCACCACTTCACCATTTTCCCTGCCTTCCCCCTTACCCAAAATTTTCCCGCTGTACCTGGAACCAGGAGGCTGCAGGATGACTGAGAGCCTCTACTTTGGTGGCTAAAGGTGGGACAGCAGTGACTAAAGCTATGAACTTGAACTCAAGGCGTGTGCCCAACGTTCAAATCTAGCAGGTAAAAATTTAAGTTTGCATTGGCTTTTAATGGTTTCGTTAACCAAAGATTTAACCAGAGCTGCTGCTTTTGTTTTTAAGTCTTTACTTTGGGACTGTCGAATGATTTTCTTCGTTTATGATGGATGGGAGAACGGTAGAAAACAAGCATAGATGCAGTTTATGAAAGAAGGACATCAACGAGAATTTTCTAGGCTCGCTCAAAGCGCGTTGGGGATGGGCACGGAGCAAAGGCTAGGTGGAAACCACGGCGCTCTCGGGCTCAGAGTTCTACCCCTCCTCCCTCTGGCGCAGCAAGGAGGGAGGTGGGGGGAGGGCTGTCCCTCACACACCCCTGGGGAGCTCCGGGTGGCCACACTTCCCCACGGGGGTGATTTAGGACACTCCCGCCTCCACTCCCCTCCCCGCAGCCTCAGCCGCGAAGGATGGGATAAGAGCCCAAGTGGAGAACCCGGTGCGCAGAGGAAACAGAAAAGTGTGCTCGTGTTTAGCGAGAAACAATCGAGTGTTTCCCAAGCATCCGGCCATCAAATCTCGCACTCAGCCAACGTATAAAGTCGTAATATGGGGTAGGCGCTCGTATCCCTGTCTTGGCTGAGGATGTGGCGGCTGTCTAGGAGCTGGCGTTCAACACAAGTAGCTCCTTCCTCCGGAGACCCGGGGCCGCTGGCCCTGCCTAGCGCAGAAGCAACTTGCGTAAGGCAGCGCCGGGCGCGTGCGGGCCCCGCGGGAGCTGGTCCGGGATCATGGCCGCGCTGTGCTCGGCGCGCAGCGTCAAGCGCGGGCACGCGGCGCGCAGCCGTCTCAGGCCGGCCGCGCTCACGTTGCGGCAGAAGTCCACGTGCAGCGTCTGCAGCGAGCGCCCGTGCGCCGCCACGGCCGTCAGAGTGCGGTTGGTGACGTGCGCGCAGTTCTCCAGGTGCAGCGCGCGCAGGCGCGGGCAACAACGCAGCAGACGCGCCAGGCAGTCGTCGGTGACGTGGCCGCAGCCAGACAGCGTGACGGATGCCAGGTTGGGGCACCTGCGGAGAGAACGCGGGCCCGGGCCGAGGAGGATGCAGTTAGCTTGCTAGCGTGCGGCCGCCCCCGGTCATGCCCCCTAGCTCCCTGGCTGGTTGGTCCCAGTGCCAACTCTGGGAGACCGCATTTTATAGAGTACTGGGCCTACCTCTTGTGGCTTAGCTGGTAAAGAATCCGCCTGCAATGCGGGAGACCTGGGTTCAATCCCTAGGTTGGGAAGATCCCCTGGAGAAGGGAAAGACTACCTCCTCTAGTATTCTGGCCTGGAGAATTCCACAGTCCATGGGGTTGCAAAGAGTTGGATCTGGTTGAGCGACCTTCACTTTCATCGGACCTAGCGAGTTTCCTTTTCGGAAGTTGCCCACGGTGACATGGCCAGGATCTGAACTGGGACCTGCTTCCCTTGCTCTTCTGCTACTCCACCTCACCATACTTGGCTATGAGTGGGCTTTTAGTCCCAGGAGCCCTCCACTGGTTTGCTAGCCTGTTAGAAGTGCAAGGATCCACAGTTAGCTGGAAATTCAAGTGACTTGCCTGTAACTTATTTGCTGTCTGACCCAGGACAGATATCTGAACCTTGCTGCACCACCTCTTCATCTGTCAAGTGGGAGAGAAACTGTTACCTTCACTGTGGTGTTGACAATTAGGTAGGCGTTGAAGCCCCAAGGCTGTTAACATGATTCCTTCTTCTTAAGAACCTTTAGAATAATCCTGAGGCAGGAAGAAACCAGCAAAAGAAACCATGGACTTCCTACCCAGCCATCCTCAGCTGTCCCCAGGTGATTGCCAGATCTAGGTTTGGTGCACAGGTATCAATACCTACTATGTGCCAATGCTACTGTGTGATTTTATCCAAAATTTGCCTGTGAGATAAGGCAGTTTATCCCATTTCACAGGGGAAGAAATGAAGTTGAATTAATTTACATATTTGGGCTGGGGGTCACATGGTCAGACAGTAGCAGTACTGGGGGACTTAGCCCCAGGCCCTTTGCTTTTTTATGACACTCGTGACCCTTGCTGTACCTGGACATGTACAGTCCACACCTTGCTGGTTTGGGGGGTTATACCTGCTTCTCTTACAAGAAGAATGGAAGAAATTTAGGGCAGGCTTTTTACTCTATACGTATCACTTTACTGTCTGTTTACTGGGTCTTGTTAAACCCATCAATGGCATGGTCTCGTCAGGGACCAACCCCAGATCCATCTTCTATTTTCTTGTATGGCCTTGTTTAAAAAAAGAGAAAAGAAAAAGAAAGGAGGGGCCACTGCACTGTTCGCTCCTGTTCCTTGTTAGGCTGCCAGGATACAGCCGCTGTGAAACCTGGGTGGCAGCAAGCGGGCTGAACCTAGTTTGTTAGTGAACGAGGGGGTCATTTCCTCAAAGGCAGGACAGGACTGGTAAAGGCTGAGGGAGAGCCTGGCTAAGGAAGTCTGTTCTTTCATGGACTGTTCTGGGCAGGAGGCTGTGACAGAGAAGGCAGTCTCACCCATGGCTCAGCTGCTATGGGGTCAACAGGTCAAATACAGGATGTATTTAGGACATACTTGTGCCAAAAATTATTCCGTCTATCTGAAGTTCAAATTTATCTGGGCCTCTTGAATCTTTTTTTGCTAAAATCTGGTAATCTTAGACTGTGGGGCAAATCACACAACCTGTCAGACTCTTCGGTTTGCTTATTTGAGAACTGGGGCTCAAGCACTCTTCCCTTCAGTTTACTGATCCTCGCAGTAACTTCAGGCACTGTGAAGATTAGTAAGTTTCTCATAAGGAAACCATTGTCTGCGCCCCTGCTGGAGCCTGGATTGGGTTCATCTAGCCCAGAACCGAGCAGCCTAACCCTCCTTCTTCAGCTGCATTTCACAGGTCTTGGGGTTTGCTTGCCAGGAGCAGAGTCAAGGGGGTGAGCTGACTGCTGAATCTTGAAACCTTTTCCTGGGGCCTGACGCTGAAAATGAACGCCCAGCTGGACCCACCCAGCTCTTAATGGCTGCCAGGGAGGACAGCTGCCAGAAGCACAGGGACAGGCTGAAGCCTAGTTCTTCCTCTCTGCTGAAGCACCTCCAGGACCTGTGAGGCTAAGAGGAGGATTGGCACCCTTTCCCCCCATAATTCTGTCCATCCTGTGGAGACTGCGCAAGGGGTGGGCCTGGAGGGCCTGCCCTGGGCCTAGTCTGAGGCTCCTGGAAGCAGAGCCATCATAGTCTCGTAATTTACTCTTCCCAGACCCCCAGGAGCCTCCCAGGGCTCTGGATGCCAGCGCTGCTCAGGAGGCGGCCTACCTGTCGCACACCTGGAGGAGGAAATCATTGACTAGGCTCTCGTGCCGGCTGCAGATGTTTCTCTGGAGGGCGCTCTTGAGCCAGTCCTCGATGCTGCACACCTGCACGCGGCTGGAGTGCCAGCAGATGGAGAGGCTCCTGAGCGCCGGGCTCAGGAGGAAGTTGTCCTTCTTGAGTTCTGTGAGGGAGCGAAAGTGCAGCAGGGGCCAGAGTGCGGGGTCCTCAAACACGTCCTGGAGCTGGGGGCAGGTCCTGGCAAGGTTCTTCCTGCTGTCCTTGTCCAGGAAGGAGAAGAGGTGCAGCAGGCACTCCCGATTGAGCTGGGTGATGTGCATGGTACATGGTGGCCACACCGAGTGTGGCTGGAGCCCAGGGACCTGACCTACCTCCAGCGGCTCCTCCCTAGCTCTGGGCTGGTGGACATATATGGTTGAAGAATGGTGTTTATTTTTGGCCAACAACTGGTGCCGGCGCTCTGAGGAGGAGGGAAGCCCAGACCCAGACATACGTGCGGCAGTCTGTGGTTCGGCTTATGTTTAGAGGAATTGAAAACCCTGGCAGAAAAGCAGCATATTGAAGTTCAATAGCCTCTTTAAAAGGGGATTTCTTTCCTTTTAGCTGACAATGGTGTTAGGCAGAGAGCTCTTTTGGCATTTTCATTCGACGAGCTGGCTAGACCACCTTTGTCTGGGCTTGCAGTCTCGACTCACTGGGAGGGACTCTAATTGTAAATAGTGTCTGGTTTTATTTCCTGGGACATCAATATGAGCCTTCGGCTCTACTTTCAATAAGAAGCCTGCTGTCTATAAAGAGCTAAAGGTGATGGTTGTATGCTCGGAGGTGTAAGCAGAAGCCATGGTCGATGCCCCTTTTCTGTGTTATTTGGTTCCATAGTGATGGTTTTCCAGCCTAGGCTGAACTACGTCAAATCCTGCTGCTCCCCTCCAGGCAGAGGGATTTCCCAGTTGGCTCTGTTTTTACCCTGAGCTTTTTCATTAAAGATTTGTGTTAAGTAGCTTCTCGCTCTCCAGGGTTCTTCTGTGTGTATGGGTGTCACATTTTAAACTTGTCTACCTGGCTTTACATTTTTCCAGTTACATGTCCTGCTGTATCTAATCTGTATTCCCCAAAGTGCCAGGATGGATGAAGTTAACTCTTAATACAAAACTGCTTCAAGCAATTATAAATTGAAGTATTTTATTCTTGCCCTGTAAGCCAGCCACATATCCTCCTTGTGAATGTGTGTAGTTTAGTTCCCAGCACTTAAGCTGCTAGGTAAATTGAAACTGAGATTTCTTAATCTCTGGATCCATTTTCTAGTACCGCTTCGCTCCCAGTCCTTCACCAGACCCTACTGTATTTCCCCTCCTGTGAACTCCTAGGTCTGTGTCTCCTATGTCTTGCTTGGTTTGGGGGCTGCAGTAGTGAGATAAGAACCATTTTTTCTCTGCTAGACCAGGAAACACCACCTCAGTGGTTACTATTGTTCCGTTTCCCACATAATTAGAATTGGAAGGAATGGGAATGCTGTTTCCACTTGTGTGGATGAAGCACATATGCCAGGACCCTCTTCTGGAATTGAGGCTCGGTCAGACCTGGTGCAGCTTTGCCTGTAAAAACAGAATGTAGCCTAGGGGAGAAAGTAGCCATTGTGGCCAGCTCCCTTGCTTTGAGGAGCCAGTCTCAATGGTCCCTGTGCCCAGGTTACCGCCCCCCCCCCCCCCTGCCAAGGTCAAGTGGAAAGCGTGACTTTTCTTAAAAATAGCATACATCAAGAAACAGCCAAAAGCAAGATGCATTTCTCAAGGAAAGGGTTACTAGGAACTGCTCATATTTCACACTAATCATTTTAATTGTTCAAATGACAGCTGACAGCCAGAGTCTCTCTTTGGGCTCTAGTTAAACTTATTCAAAAGGTACTGCTGCACCACAGGTGGGTTTACTGGAAAGCCTTTAGGATTTCCCTCCTGAATCCTTTCCAAACCAGTACCTTTTAGAGAGCTGATCCCTGGAAGTAGTTGGTTCTTTTACCTTCTTAAAGGCAGAGTAGTATAAGCATGCCAGCCACAGGGGAGAGTCATTTTGGTTCCTTGTGTCTCCCAAGCTGCACTTCCACAGCTCTGCTTGATCAGCAAATATGGGCAGAGCCAGGCCACTTCGCTGCTCCACATGTGGGGTGGTAGGAGGCACCCCAGAATATAGGGTGGGTCCACAGGCATGCCTGCCTGCAGGGAGGGCTGTGGCTCACAGCCGGGTGTTCTGACAGCTGTTCCTCCAAGCTCCTCCCTTTCTGCCCCGTGGAGCTTGGCTCCTCCATGGCCTCTGACCAGCATGGCTGCCAAAAGGAAACGTGTGATTCGAGAACTGGAGGCAAAACCGTTTGGGCTGCAGGCATCTCTGTCTTCAGTTTTAGAAGACTGATAGAAACAGGCAAATGAGTAACACAGAACAACGATGGGTGTGGACACAGGGTGGTTCTTGCAGGAGCTTACTGTAAAGCGGGTATTTACTCTTTAACACTGGCACTTGTTCCCGTTTGATCCTTTGCTCAGAGCCCCAAACCTGGTTCCTCAGGGTAGTCTGGCTCTGACGGAGGCAAGTGGACCTCATTCTTATAAAATCAGTGTCACAAGGAAGGACAGGATGAAGTCACGCAGTGCGGGTGAACTCCCCTGGGACCTGACTGCGGCACTGGACGACCTGGCCTGCCACCAACCCTGCCCCTCCAGGTCATTCTGTCTGGGCCCAAGTGCACGGCAGCCCCAGGTGATGAGGGGTTCATAGAAACCTACTACCCGTTGACTCATTCCAAAGGCCTTTGGCTTGAGCAAGTACATCATCACTTAACTTTATTCCACTGAAAGAGGTTCGGAAATAATAGTCAAAAGGGAAGAGACCAGATCTTTAATGATACTTTCCATAAAACAGTTCAGGTTGGTGAAGCAGAAAAGGGCTGTGATTACAACTTAAATGAAATCAGTCACTTGCACAAGTAATCCTCTCAGCATCATACAAATTAGGTTTCAGTGGAAACGATTACCTCTCACACAACCAACACTCACAGAGGACAGTCTGAAGTCCGTCGCAGTCAGACCTGAGGGGGAAGGTCCTCACCCAGCGAGGTGATGCACAGACCTTGGACTACAGCATGCCGCCACCCACTCCCGCTCCTTCCTGCACTGTGGGCGCCCTCCTGCGGCCATGCTCTGGTCCCCTCTTATCTGTTCCTGGCTGCAGAAACAGACTTTTTTACAAAGGGAACGTGAGAGAGTTTAGGGGACGGTAGAGGTGGAAGTGGGATAAGTATACCTAAATAGACATATGTACACACACTAAACCAATGAAGGAGAGGTTTGGCTTTAAGAAATAAATATGTCCCCAACCCTAGAAACCAAACTGCTGAATAGGTTCCACAGGTGAGATACACATTTAACACTTAACCAGGGCCCATACGCTTCACTGGTTTAATTCTATTACATTTGTCATCACTAGACACTGAGTAGAATACAGTGGATAAGCAAAGGTTTTCTCCACCATGGAGAGAGATTTGTGTTGCCACAAACTGTTTCTATCACCCACCTGTGTGGGAGGACTTCTGAGAAAGTTTTGTTCCGAGGAGCCCTGTGACGCAGCGCGAGGCCCTGCCTCAGCACTGCTCTCTGAGTGGGAAGCCACACACGTGCTAGAGACAGCACGGCACCAGGGAACAGCCCTGAAGAGCACGAAGGTCAGCTTTCGAAATAGGCGTGATAAGGCTGCACAGTTAAATTTTCAAAATACAAATAGGCACATTTACATCACTGGTGTTCAAGTGCACAGTTCACGTGGATCCAGTCGCTTTTCCAAAGAACCTTCATGGGATCCTTCAGGCATGTCTGCTTTAGTAAAATGAAGAGAGAAAAACACTGCAAAATTCAAGAGAGGAGGTATGTTCATCTCCCAAGCCAACAGTGTTGCCTGTGCGAAGACCACTTTCCCCAACAAAGTAGTCTAGTCTGTTGTAAGTTCCATTTGGTAGAAAGGCCATTTTCCTCCATCAACACTGCCCGAGGCTTTCTTGTAGGAGTTATAACTGCTGCCCACGCAGAGACTAGTGATCTAAGTGCAAATGTTAGAAGTTACAGCTGTGTATCTTCTAAGCAAAAGAGACTGGATTCATAGGAGCGAGGTCAGAGGAGATGCACATTTCTAGTTCAATGTCATGTGATGTTAATGTACTGATACAGTAGATCAAATTATGTGAAACTGTCATTTTTGTAGCTCAAAAAGTTGTGGCTCGACTTATGTAATTTAACATTGTAAACTGTTTTAAATACATGTTTTCCTCTTAATTTTATCTTCTGGGCTCTCTGTTTCTAAGTTGTAAGATCTATACATGATGGCAAAGCTTTTTTCTCTGGAGCGAAACTGTAGACCAGCGCTGTCTGAGAGAGCTCTGCACACAAGCAGAACTTTGCAGCCCTAGGTCTGTGCCATGAGTGGCTGCTGAGAACTTGAAGCATGACCAGTGTGACTGAAGAAAGTTTTCAGTATATTTTTAATTAAAATCAACACTTAACTAACTATACATGGCCAGTGACCACTGTATTGGACAGCAGATGTTCAGACATAATTTGCTTCTAGTTATTTTAAACTGTTTAGCAGGTGTGTTCTGCTGTGAGAAAATGTGGGATTTTTCCAGCTAATATTAAAGTGGGAATGGAGCAGCTCTGCTCCTGCAGTTTCAAATATCCAAGCTAGGAGGAGTGCTACCCAACTTTCTTTTCCATCCATATACTTAAAATCTGGACCATTTTTTTTTAACAGTAAAAAATAATATGAGAAAGTCTGATTGGCTGTCTTAACATAAACTAACTACATTCTGCCCCCCTGTAACAACTTGTAGAGAATTGGGACAGGAGGAAAATACCGACTGGAACAAGGAACGAACATGAAAATGTGCGTGGTCCTATCCCACAGGCCCAGCTGGAGCTCCCTCCTCCTCTCACTAATTTGCACGTTGTACACCAGCACCCCAAGATCAGCAGGCTGACTTGAAACACTTTAGGAAAGCACAGGACCCCAAGATCAGCAGGCTGGCTTGAAAACACCTCTGGAAAGCACAGGAAGCTTCATTAAATGGGATTCTGGTTCCAGATTTCAATTTGAATTAAAGCTAAGTAGTGCTGGTGCCTACTTTTCTTGAAAACAATTTTAAAAGACTGCTAACCTAAACAACAAAAACTCTTACTTATTCAAAGTGAAAATATTTTCAATTGCTCTGCCATGAGGATAGGCCAGTGAGACTGTTAAAACCTTTTAAAGAGTTGTTAAAACTTATAAGACGAACTCTCGTGAGCCACAAATTTACATGCACACATGATACTTGGTTTAGAGCCAACCTGACCTCTGTTGGATCTGTGAGAAGGCAGCAGGTGGTTACACTGCTCTTCACAATCGGGAACGTCTCTCACTTTCAGCATATGAGAGTAACAAAGCATTGATGTAAGTGTGCCTCAAAGTGAGAACTGAACATTAATATAAAAAAGTCAAATAGAACTAAGTTTCTTTAAACTACATATAAAAACTGAATTATTACAACTAAAGCAGCAAATCAAAACATCTGCTGAGGTTTTCTGGTAGAACTAAAAAAAAAAAACAATTAGTTGGTGCCCATGTTCAATAAGTCACTACCATTGACAAAATAAAACTAAACCCAAAATAGGAAATTGAAAAGTGCATAATGAAATTAAATCTTGCATCAAGTATTTATGGAAAATTGGAAATGTCTGTCCGGTATAATTGACGAATAATGATTTGGAGGAGGTATTAAAGTTTGTCCGATCCAGCTTTGGCCTGGCGTTCCACATAAAAAAGGATGTAGGCCTTGGCCTTCACCACGGTGTCTTCATCAGTCAGTGTTACAGTACTGTCATTGAAATGGAACCAGCGACCTTCGTGAGTTGCGTATGCTGTGTAATGTCCAGAACCGACCCTGTAAAGAAAGGCCAAACGATCAAAGAAAAGGACTACAGAAGTCACACAAGAATCTATGCAACCATACAAATTATTAGAAGGACAATAAATTTTAGTAAGTACTGTACGGAATCAATTCTAGAGATTTGTAATTTAAGAGAGTTGATTAAGCTCACGTTTATCTTCTTGAAACCCATTGAAATGACAAGGAATATAGTGACACTGGAAAACAGGGAAGAGTGCCATGGACTGACCAGAAACTGAAGGTTTTCTGGAACACAAAAAGCTGTGTTTACATGGCACTGGATTAACAGAGAAACTAAACCTCAAAGGAGCCTAACAAGCAGAGGTCGGGGCCTGTGGAAACACGGAAGACTTTAGGACCAGACTTCCCATCAGAGTCTTAGAAGAAGTCTGAGCATAGGACAGAAATCTGCCTCCAGGGAGGCACTTTCTCTCCTACTTTGACCATCAACGGCTTTTCTTTCTCAGCATGACCCACCCACTCACGCATGGAGCCCCCGAGTCAGTCCTCCTGGGTAGGAGGAAGCCTGTAGACAGAACAAAGACCTTCACAAACTGCTAGAAAAACCCTTACAACATGTCTTGAGCTGAAGACACCAGACTAAGAGTGCCCCTGTCAACTACCCAACAAATACATCTCAAGTAATTTAAGTCCAAAGAAAAAACAAGCAAATGAGAATCAGATGTGTAGTGGACTTATCATTTATAACTGTGAATGGTGAAGTCAATAGAGCAATGTCTACAGAGTTCAGAGGGAAGAGGATTTTCAACATGGATAGTGGCTTGCCAAGTTTGAAGGTAAAACTAACATCCTCCAGCAGACCAGAAAAAGGAAAGAATATACCCCTAATACAGGCTTTCAAGGGAAAAAAGTAATCACGAATGTTATATAACAAAATAAGAAATGTACCTTTAATGTTAGAAAACATGAAGTTTATTCTAAATAATACCTGTTTCCTTCCATTTAAATTATCAATTTTGGCCAAGGAAATCAGCAGTCTTTTGGAGTCACAACTACTCAGGATTTTGTGGACAACAGACTAGTTGTGAATGCTGGGCTCAAATGAACCTTTCTCCATTTTGCTTTCATGTGCCTTCTCTTCATGCTTTGCAACGTATCTCAGGAATACTCTTTCCCACCAACACTGAAGGAAAGTTCTACCAGTCACTCAGTCATGTGCAACTCTTTGCAACCCCATGAACTGCAGCACACCAGGCTTCCCTGTCCTTCACTATCTCCTGGAATTTGCTCAAACTCATGTCCATTAAGTCAGTGATGCCATCCAACCATCTCATCCTCTGTTGCCTCCTCCTCCTCTTGTCCTTGATCTTTCCCAGCATCAGGGTCTTTTCCAGTGAGTCAGTTCTTTGCATCAGGTGGCCAAACTAGTGGAGTTTCAGCTTCAGCATCAGTCATTCCAGTGAATATTCAGGGTTTATTTCCTTTAGGATTGACTGGTTTGATTTCCCTGCTGTCCAAGGGACTCCCAAGAGTCTTCTTCAGCACCACAGTTCAAAAGCATCAATTCTTTGGTACTCAGCCTTGTTTATGGTCCAGCTTTCACATCTGTACATGACTACTGGAAAAACCATAGCTTTGACTATACCTTTAGCTTTTTTATAGCTATACCTATAGCTTTGACTAGACCTTTGTCGATAAAGCGACGTCTCTGCTTTTTAATACACTGCCTAGGTTGATCACAGCTTTTCTTCCAAGGAGCAAGAATCTTTAAATTTCATTGCTGCAGTCACTATCTACAGTGATTATGGAGCCCAAGAAAATAAAGTCTGTCACTGTTTCCATTTTTTTCCCCATCTATCTGCCATGAAGTGATGGGACCAGATGCCATGATCTTCATTTTTTGAATGTTGAGTTTTAAGCCAGCTTTTTCACTCTCCTCTTTCACCTTCAAGAGGCTCTTTAGTTCCTCTTCGCTTTCTGCCGTAAGGGTGGTGTCATCTGTATATCTGAGGTTGTTGATATTTCTCCCGGCAATCTTGATCCCAGGCTGAGCTTCATCCAGCCCAGCATTTTGCATGATGTACTCTGCATACAAGTTAAATAAACAGGGTGACAGCTTACCAGCCTTGATGTACTCCTTTCCCAATTTTGAACCAGTCAGTTGTTCCAATGTACAGTTCTAACTGTTGCTTCTTGACGTGCATACAGGTTTCTCAGGAGCCAGGTAAGGTGATCTGGTATTTCCATCTCTGTAAGAATTTTCCACAGTTTGTTGTAATCCACACAGTCAAAGGCTTTAGTGTAGTCAATGAAGCAGTATTAGATGTTTTTCTGGAATTCCCTTGCTTTCTCTATGATCCAAAGGATGTTGTCAATTTGATCTTTGGTTCCTCTGCCTTTTCCAAATCCAGCTTGTACATCTGGATAGTCTTGGTTCATGTATTGTTGAAGCTTAGCTTGAAGGATTTTGAGCATTATCCTGCTACCATGTGAAATGAGCACAATTGTGCAGTAGTTTGAATATTCTTTGGCATTGCCCTTCTTTGGGACTGGAATGAAAACTGACCTTTTCCAGTCCTGTGGCCATTGCTGAGTTTTCCAAATTTGCTGCCATACTGAGTGCAGCACTTTCACAGCATCATCTTTTAGGATTTGAAATAGCTCAGCTGGAATTCCATCATCTCCACTAGCTTTGTTCTTAGTAATGCTTCCTAAGGCCCACTTGCCTTCACACTCTAGGATGCCTGGCTCTAGGTGAGTGATCACACCATTGTGGTTGTCTGGGTCATTAATACCTTTTTTGTACAGTTCTTTTGGGTATTCTTGCCACTTCTTCTTAATATCTTCTGCTTCTGTTAGGTCCATACTGTTTCTGTCCTTTATTGTGCCTATCTTTGCATGAAATATTCCCTTGGTATTTCTAATTTTCTTGAAGAAATCTCTAGTCTTTCCCATTCTATTGTTCTCCTCTATTTCTTTGTATTGCTCACATAAGAAGGCTTTCTTCTCTCTCCTTGCTATTCTTTGGAATTCTGCATTCAGGTAGGTATATCTTTCTCTTTCTCCTTTGCCTTTTGCTTCTCTTCTTTCCTCAGCTATTGGTAAGGCCTCCTCAGACAACCATTTTGCCCTGTTGCATTTCTTTTTCTTGGGGATGGTTTTGATCACTGTCTCCTGTACAATGATAGTTCTTCAGGCACTCTGTAATCTGGATCTAATCCCTTGAATCTATTTGTTACTTCCACTGTAATGGATTTGATTTAGGTCATACCTGAATGGCCTAGTAGTTCTCCCCACTTATTTCAGTTTAAGTCTGAATTTTGCAATAAGAAGCTCATGATCTGAGCCACAGTCAGCTCTCAGTCTTGTTTTTGCTGACTGTTTAGAGCTTCTCTATCTTCAGCTGCAAAGAATATAATCAATCTGATTTCAGGACTGACCATCTGGTGATGTCCATGTGTAGAGCTGTCTCTTGTGTTGTTGGAAGAGGATGTTTGTATGACCAGAGTGTTCTCTTGACAAAACTGTTAGCCTTTGCTCTGGTTCATTTTGTACTCCAAAGCCAAACCTGACTGTTACTCCTGGTATCTCTTGACTTTCTACTTTTGCATTCCAGTCCCCCATGATGAAAAGGACATCTTCTTTTGGTGTTAGTTCTAGAAGGTCTTATATGTCTTCATAGAACCGTTTAACTTCATCTTTTCCAGCATTAGTGGTTGGGACATAGACTTGAATTACTGTGATTTGAATGGTTTGCCTTGGAAACAAACCAAGACCATTCTGTCGTTTTTGACACTGCACGCAAGTACTGCATCTTGGACTCTTCTGTTGACTGTGAGGGCTATTCCATTTCTTCTAAGGGATTCTTGCCCACAGTAATACATACAATGGTCATCTGAATTAAATTTGCCCATTCCTGTCCATTTTAGTGAATGAATCTGAATCTGTTGTAGAAGGAGCTGGGAGAGAGTTACAGAGAGTGGTACAAAATTGCAGGTCTTTACTGCACTATTCCCAACCCCAAGAGAGCCCGCTGGCATACTCACCCAGAGCCATGGTGCACAACCACAGCAGCGAGGTCATACAGGCAGTTCTCTGGGCCACTGTTCTCGGGCTACAGATCAGGGGAGAAGGTATCCCAGGAATGAGTTAGGAGCAGTGGTCAATGACATCAGCATCTCCCTACTTCAATGACCTCCACCCTCTCTCTGTGAAGACTTAATTTTACTAACAAAGGTAATTACGTTACCTCTAGTAAGTAGCATTTCATGTCTAGGCCTCTCAGGGGAAATTCTACATATGTATCAACTTTGTTTCTTAAATATGCTGTCCAATGAAATCTTTTCAAATGTAAGCATAGCACCTGGATGAGAGATAAAGACAAAAATTATAAACAAGCACTTAATTTACCTTTCAATCAAAATTAACTACTTGGTGGTACTAATATCTCTTAAATAATATTTTAGGCAGCCTATCAGTTTTTCTTTTGATTCTTGATAACAGTTTCTTCCATGAATACCTTTTTATGATACTGTGATTTATAATAATGTGTTTAGTCTTTGTCTCCTTTCCTGGCATAAGATCTTAAAAGCCTTGAAATTGCCTAAGTGAAGAGAGCCACACAGAGTTATCTTTTGTTATGTTAGTGAGGTATGGGGGCTTGTTGCCAAGAGAAACAATCAAGAAATGAGAGAATTAGAACTTTCAGTCCTACCTCCCTGACCCCCACAAGGGGAGAGGGATTGGAGGGTGAACGATCAGCAGTGGCCAGTGATTTAATCAGTCGTGTCTGTGTAATGAAGCCCAAAGGACAAGGTTTGGAGCGCTTCCAGGTTGGGGACCAGAGCTCTTCCACATGCCACCACACAAGGCCCCAAATTCCATGAGGACAGAAACTCCTTTGTTCAGGACTTTGCCCTTTGCATCTCTTCATCTGGTTGTTGATTTGTATCCTTTAACATCCTTTGTCATGAATTGATAATCTGGTGAGCAACAGGTTTCCTGGGTTCTGTGAGCTGCTGTAGCAAATTAATGGGACCCAAGAAGGGACAAGGGTCATGGGGACCTCTGATTTCTACCTAGTTGGTCACAAGTAGGAGTAACAATGGGGACACGTGACTGGTGTCTGAAGTCAAGGAAGGAGTCGTAGGAACCCTCAATTTATAGTTTGTCCCTTCAGAAGCCTAGGCCCAAAGTAACAGCCTGGGCTTGCGATGGTGTCTGATGTGGAGAGCGATCCTATGGGACTGAGTCCCCCTACCCTGTGGAATCTGATGCTCTCTCTGAGTAGACAGTGTCAGAATGGAGTTGAATTGTATGTAGGACACCCATGGTGTGAGAGAACTGCTTGGTGGTGGTGTGGTGGGGAAACCCCACCCATCACACTCTGTAAATAGTGATCAGGACATATTTACTTATGAATTCATAAAGGGCTTAGTTTTCTTGAAAAACCTAGAGACTAATGCAGAACAGATTATGTAAGTATAAAGTTAGAAAAATAATTTGTCTTCCAACCAATCATAAGCATTTTTTCCCTCAAAACTGCATTATAATTTGAAATGCAACACTTACCTTGGGTAGTTTTTGAATCCAAAACTTTTTAGTGGACTTTTGTTTCTTCTTGCACTTGTGGCACATATATAACTCTGTCTCATCAAGTTCTTCTAAGTCAGTAAAACTGCGAAGACAATCTAAAACCAAATTGATTTTGGCAGCATTAAAAGAGGATGCCTTTTATAGAGGCAGTGTACTGTAGGGAAAAAAAAAGACTATGAACTTTGAAAGTGAACAATTCGGGTTCAGATCTCAGCTTTATTAGCTATGTGACCTTAGAAAAGTCAGCTTTTCTCTTGCAAAATGAAGTGAAGTGAAGCTCAGTCATGTCCAACTCTGCTAAAATGGAGACCCTCAAAAAAGTCTACATTGAAGAACTGTTGTGAGGAAGAGAAGTAACATGTATAATGCGCCTGGTATCATGTCTAACATCTGGTGATGATCAGTTCATGACAGATGATATTATTGTAGTGGGGTTTACTATTATTAGTAAAAGAATTAATCTGAATAATTCTGACAAACATGGTTCCCTAATGAAATCAAGGTTCAAACAGCAGTTTTCTCTCAATGTCTTACATAACAAAAGGCAGAACCCCAAGATCATAAAAAAGTCAAACTTAGATCAGATGTTTCACAGTCAGAACTAATTCAAAAATAAACATAGATTACAAAAGGCTGCATCATTGACCTTCCTACAGTATCGCCAATGAATCCTTTGTTTCACACTCTACTCAAAATCCTGTGAGATGAACCACAGGTATATTTTTTCCTTTCAAAGATTTTAACTGTGTGATCTGGGGTTTAGTAAACTTTGGCCCCAAGCCAAATCCAGCCACCTGATTTTGTAAATAAAGCCCGGAATATAATCACACCTACTCATTTATATACTCTCTGGCTGCTTTTACACTACAGACCTGAGCAGCTGTGACACAGACTTTATTTGCTGAAAAGCCTAAAATAATTACCATCTGGCCCTTTATCGAAAAAGTTTGCTGAATCATGGCACAATTAGTAATATATTCAGAAGTCCATATAAAATGAATGCATTGTTCTGTGAGAATATACTATTTTTTTAGAGAAAAATATGAATGCCTTTGTATCCACCACTCTGGTAAGGATATGGACTGTCTAGTACTCGAGGAGCCAGAGTTTATGCGAATGGCATCCCCTAGAGTTGTAGAGGGGCTGGCCAGCCCTGTTCAGAGCTTCCTAGGTGCCTCTTCCCAATCAGCTCCCCCCCACCCCAGAAGTACTCACTATCCTGACTTTTGTTCAATCATTTCTTGGCTTGTCTTTATAGATCATATATAATGCCCTTACGCATCTTTAAACAATATGATGCTTGGTTTGAGAAGTTGGTTGGGTCGCAAGCACGAACAGCATATAAGGAAAGGCAACACTGTACTCGAGAGTCTTCAGGTCACAGTCAACCTTGGCATTAGAGAGAGTGTAAGGAAGAGCCCCTTCAGGGAAGTTAGTGGGAAAAGGTCTAGCAGGGTTTATGAGTGGGCCAGATTCTACACAGACCAACACGTGTCCAGAGGGCCCAGGTGCTTTTTTTTTTTTAAGCATACTTTTTAAAACCATAATATACCATCAGTTTCAAGTGTATAATATGCTTCAGTATTTGTATATATTGTGCAATGATCACAATAAATCTAGTTACCATTAGTCACCATAAGTTACAAATTTGTTTCTTCTGACGAGAGCTTATAAGATTTATTCTTAGTGACTTCCAAATATGCAGTGAAGTATTAACTGTAGTTAGCATGCTATTCATTACATCCCCGTGACTTACAAGTGCAAAATTGTACTTTTTGACTCCCTTTACCCATTTTACCGACCCCACCCCCTGATCCTGGCACCCACCAATCTGTTACCCTCATCTATGAACTTATTTTTGTCTTTTAAATTCCGTTAAGTGAGGTCATATGGCATTTGTGTTTCTCTGACTTACTTCACATAGCATAGTACCCTCAAGATCCATCCACGTTGTCCCAAATGGCAAGATTTCTTTTTCATGACTGAATTATATTCCATTGTGCATGTGAGTGAGTATGAGAGTGTGTGTGCGTGTTATCACATTTTCTTTACCCATTCATCCATCACTGGACACAGTACCTTGGCTATTGTAAATGCTGCTACAATGAACATGAAGGTGTACATATCTTTTGAAATTAGTGCTTTTGTTTTCTTTGGACAAATACCCAGAAGTGGAGTTGCTAGATCATATGGTAGTTCTATTTGTAATTTTTTGAGGAACCTCCATACTGTTTTCTGTAGGGGCTACACCAATTTACAATCCCACTAACAGTGAATGAGGCTTCCCTTTTCTCCACATCCTCCTCAACACTTGTTAGTTGTCTTCTTGATGACTGCCATTCTTATAGGTGTGAGGTGGTATTTCATTGTGGTCTTGATTTTTATTTCCCTGATCATTAATGATGTTGAGCATCTTTTCATATACCTGTTGGCCCTCTGTATGTCTTTGGAAAAATGTCTACTCAGATCTGCTCATTTCTTACAGCTGACTCCACTTATACACAGATACTTTTTAGTAGCAAATGCTACAATACTATATGGTCTGTGGTTGGTTGAACCCATAAAGCAGAACTGTGTATATGAAGGGCTGACTATAAAAAACACATGAACCAACCCCCTCATTGTTTAAGGGTTGACTATCATCAGGGTTTTTTTCTGCTATAGAGTTGTGCAAAATTTTTTTAATATATTTTAGATATTAACTCCTTATCGGATATATGATGCAAATTCAGTAGGGTGCCTTTTCATTTTGTTGATTTCCTTTGATTTACAGAGCTTTTTATTTTAATGTGGTCCCACTTGTTTATTTTTCGTTTTGCTGTCTTTGCTTTTGCAGTCAGATCCAAAATATCATCACCAAGACTCATGTCAAGGAACTGATGGCATATGTTTTCTTCCAGGGATTTTAGGGCTCAAGTCTTAACGTTCAATTCTTTAATCCATTGTGAGTTAACTGGTGTGTAAGTTAGTGGTCCCGTTTCATTCTTTTACATATGGCCGTCCGGTTTTCCAAACACCATTTATTGAAGAGACCATCCTTTCTCCATTGTGTATTCTTGGCTCTGTTGTCATAAATTAACTGACCCATGTATACATCATTTATTTCTGGGTTCTCTATTCTGTTCCATTGACCTAATGTCTGTTTTTGTGTGAATACTGTACTGTTTTGATGACTGTAGCTTTGAATTATAGTTTGAAGTCAGGGAGCATAATACTTCCAGCTTTTTCTTTTCTCTCAAGTGCTTTGGCTATTTGGGGTTGTTTGTGGTTCCACATAAATCTTAGAATTATTTGTTCTAGTTCTGTGAATGATGCTACTGGTATTTTTATAGGAATTGCATTGACTCTATAAATTGCCTTGGGTAGTATGGCCATTTTAACCATCGACTCTTCCTATCTGTGAGCACAGTATATCTTTGTATATCTTTCCATTTGTTTGTGTCGTCTCCAAATTCTTTTATTAATGTCCTATAGTTTTCCAAGTACATGTCTTTTATGTCCTTGGTTGGATTTATTTCTAAGTATTTTATTCCATTTGATCCAATTGTAAATGGGATTGATTTCTTTTTAAAAAAAGATTTATTTATTTTTGGCTGTGCTGGGTCTTCATTGCCACACATGGACTTTCTCTAGTTGCAGTGAGCAGGGACTCTCTCTAGTTGCAGTGCATGGGCTTCTCATTTGCAGTGGCTTCTTTTGTGGAGCAGGCACTCTAAGGCACAGAGGCTTCAGTAGTTTTGGCTCCTGGGATCTAAGGCATAGGCTTAATAGTTGTGGCCCACAGGCTTAGTTGCTTCACAGCATGTGGGATCTTCCCAGATCAGGGATCGAACCCAGGTCTCCTGCATTGGCAGGTGGAGTCTTTACCAGTGAGCCACCAGGGAAGCCCCGGGATTGTTTTCTTAATTTCTGAGAGTTCAACATTAACATACTATGGAAATGCAACAGATTTTTGTATATTGATTTTGTATCCTGCAACTTTACTGAATTTGCTTTATTCTAACAGGTTTTTTTTTTTTTTTTTTAATGGAGTCTTTGGGATTTTCTATATATATAACATGTCATCTGCAAACAGTGGCAGTTTTACATCTTCGTTTCTGATCTGAATGCCCTTTCTTTCTTGCCTAACTGCTATGGCTAGGTCTCCCAATACTGTATTGAACAAAAGTGGTATAAGGGGACATTCTTATCTTGTCCCTCATCTTAGAAGAGATTTCAGCTTTGCGCCACTGAGTATGTTAGCTGTGGACCTGCCAAGTGTGCATGCATGCTACGCCACTTCAGTTGTGTCCGACTCTCTGTGACCCTATGAACTGTAGCCTGCCAGGCTCCTCTGTCCATGGGGATTCTCCAGGCAAGAATACTGGAGTGGGTTGCCATGCTCTCCTCCAGGGGGTCTTCCCAACCCAGGGATCGAACCCACATCTCTTCTATCTCCTGCATTAGCAGGAGGGTTCTTTACCACTAGTGCCACCTGGGAAAACCAGACCTGATATATATGACTTTGATTATGTTGAGGTATATTCCTCCTATACCCACTTTAAGAGTTTTTACCAAAAATGGATGTTCAATTTTCTCAATTTTTTTCATCTATAGAAATGATATGATTTTTATCCTTCATTTTGTAAATGTGGTAAATCACTTTGATCAACTTTGCAGATGTTGAACCATCTTTGCATCCCTGAAATAAATCCTACATGATCATGGTATATGATACTTTCAATGTATTGTTGAATCATGTATCCTAGTATTTTTTGAGGTTTTCTGTGTTTTTGTTCATCAGGGATATTGGCCCCTAATATTCTTTTCTTGTGTCCTTGTGTGATTTTTGGCATCAGGTAAAGCTGGCTTTGTAAAATGAGTTTGGAAATGTTCCTTTCTCTTCTGTTTATTGGAAGAGTTTGAGAAGGATTGTATTCTTCTTTGAATGTTTAGTTGAATTCACCAGTGAAGCTGTCTGGTCCTGGATGCTGTTTGTTGGGAGGCTTTGATTACTGATTCAGTTTCCTTACTAGTAATTGGTCTGTTGAGATTTCTGTTTCTTCAAAATTCAGTCTTGGAAGGTTTTATGTTTCTAGGAATTTATCCATTTCATCTGTATTGTCCAATCTGTTGTCATATAATTGTTCATCGTGGTCTCTTACCCTTTGCATAGCTGTGGTATTGGCTGTAATACCTCCTTTTTCATTTCTGATTTTTATCTATTTGAGTTTTTTAAAACTGTTTTTAATATGTCCTTTATTTAATTATTGATTTACTTGATCATGCCACACGGCATGCAGGATCTTAGTTCCCTGGCCAAATATTGAGCTCATGCCCCCTGTAGTGGAAGCACAGAGTCCTAACCACTGGACTGCCAGGGAATTCCCAGTCCTCGGTCTTTTTTGCTTAGTAAATCACAGCTAAAGGTTTGGCAGTTTAGTTTATCTTTTCAAAGAATCAGCATTTAGTTTTACTGATCTTTTTTATTGTTTTTTGTCTCTATTTCATTTATTTCTGCTCTGATCTTTGTCATTTCCTTCCTTCTAGTAACTCTGGATTTCATTTTTTGTTCTTTTTCTAGTCCCTTGAGGTATAAGGCTATGTTATTCAAATTTTTTCTTGTTTCTTGAGGGTAGGCATTTATTGCTATGAGCTTCCCCCTTAACGAGCTTCTCAGATGGAGCAGTGGTAGACAATCTACCTACCAATGCAGGAGACATAGGAGACATGGGTTCGATCCCTGGGTTGGGAAAATCCCCCGGAGAAGCAAACAGCAACCCACTCCAGTATTCTTGCCTGGGAAATCCCATGGATAGAGAAGCCCGGCAGGCTACATTCCATAGGGTCACAGAGAGTCGGACATGGCTGAGCATACCTGCACAGTCCCTCTTAGAAATGCTTTTGCTGCATCCTGTGAATCTGGTATGTTGTATTTCCTTTTTCATTTGTCTGAAGGTATTGTATGATTTCTCTTTTGATTTCTTCTTTGACCTACCAGTTGTTCAGTAGCAAATGGTTTTCATCTTCACATCTGTCACTTTTCCAACTTTCTTCTTGTAGTTGACTTGTTTTCATACCATCATGGATGTGAAAGATGTTTGATAGCATTTCAGCCTTACGAAATTTATTAAGACTTGTTTAGCAAACTTCCTAGTGGTCCAGTGGTTAGGAAGCCACACTTTCACTTCTAAGGATCCAGGTTTGATATCTGGTCCAGAACTAAGATCCCACGCGCCATGTGATGTGGTGCAAATAAAAAACCAAAAAACAAAAAACTTGTTTTGTGACCAAAAATGTGATTTACCTGGGGAATATTCCTTGTGCACTTAGGAATATGTATTCTATTGCTTTTGTATGGCATGTTGTATGTACGTCTGTTACATTTATGTGATCTAATGTATCATCTAAAGCCAGTGTTTCCTTATGGATGTTTTGTCTGGACAATCTATGCATTGATGTAATTGGGGCATTCAAGTCTCCACTATTTATTGTATTGCTATTTCTCACTTTAAGTCTGTTAATATTTGTGTTATATAGTTATGTGTTCCTGTGTTGGGTGCCTAAATAGTTACAAATGTCACATCCTCTTGTTGGGTTGACCCCTTTATCATTATATAACACCCATCTTTGTCTCTTTTTACAGTCTTTTGTTTTAAAATCCATTTTGTCTGATATGCCTACCCTGGCTTCCCTTTGTTTTCCATTTGCATGGAATATATTTTTCTTTCCTTCTACTTTCACTCTGTGTCCTTATTATCTGGAGTGAGTCTCTTCTAGATAGCATATAAATGGGTCTTGTTTTTTTTTTAACCCATTCAGCTGCTCTGTCTCTTGACTGGAGAACTCAGTACATTTACATTTAATTACTAACATAGGTAACCATAATTATGGATGGGTATGTGCCGATTACTATTTTCTTTCTTGTTTCTGGCTGTTTTATAGTTCCCTTCTGTTCTCCTCTTGTTCTCTTCCTTTGTGGTTTGATGACTTCCTTTAGGGGTATGCTTAAATTTCTTTCTCATCTTTCGTGTATTTACTATAGGTTTTTACTTTGTGGTTACCAGGAGGCTTACATATACCCTCCTGTTGAAAGCTGAAAGAGTTACAACTTTATAACCATCTATTTTAAGTTGATAATAAGTTAAAACACGTTCTAAATTTCTTCCTGCCCGCATTTTACTTAAGTCACATCCTTTTATATTGTGACCCCTTAACTGATTATTGCAGTTGTAGTTATTTTTACTACTTCTGTCTTTTAATCTTCAAACTAGTTTTATAAGTGATTAATCTACTACTTTTACTATATATTTACCTTTGACAGATTTACACTTTTGTATGTTTTTGTAATTAGTGCCCCTTATTTTCATCCTAAAGAAGTTTCTTTAACACTTCTTATAAAGTCAGTTTCGTGGTGATGAACTCCTTCAGCTTTTGCCTGTCTGGAAGACTCTATCTTGCCTTCAATTCTGAGTGATAAATATGCCAGGTATAATGTTCTTGATAGAATTTCTTTTCTTTCAGCACTTTGAATATATTGTGTTACTCCCTTCTGGCCTGCAAAGTGTCTGCTGAAAAATTAAGATTCTCTCCTTGTTTTTCACTTTCGACATGTTAATGTGTCTTGGTGAATTACTTTGGGTTCAGTATTTTTGGAACTCCCTGGGCTTCCTGGATCTGAATGTCAGTTTTCTTTCCCGGATTAGGGGCATTTTCAGCAATTATGTCTTCAAATTTAAGTTTTCCCCTTCCTCTCTCTCTACTCCTTCTGGCACTTCTGTAATGCAAATGTCCTGTGACTTCGATACTTAGTACTTGTATTTTCTATCTCTTTGTTGAAGTCCTCACTGTTTGTTCACCCATTCTTCCCCTGAGACGGGTGAGCATCTTTATGACAATTATTTTGAACTCTATCAGGTCAATTACTTATCTGTTTAATTAAGGTTTGTTTTTTTTTTTTAATGAGGCTTTATCTTATTCTTTCATTTGGACCATAGTCCCTTTGCTTGACTCTATGCATTAGATACAAGAGCCAACTCCCCAGTCTTGAAGGAGTGGATTTTGTGTAGGAGATGAACCTTACTGCTTAACCATGCTCTAGCTGTGGGCTGTCTCTCAAAGCTTTCTGATTGTCTAAACAGCTGCCTATTTTATTATTAACAGTTCTCAGTAGTTGAAGGTATGCCAAGACCTGTCATTTTCCCAAAGGAAAGAATCTCAGGCAGCAGATTTTAAAGTATGCAAATGTATACAGTTCTATGAGATCTGGAGGTGTCCCTCCCACCAGAGTCTGAAAAATTGGGGTCCAGATGAGGGTATAAACTTCTTTTCTGGAAGATACTAGTGATCTAAGAGATGGCCTTCCTGGCCTATGTTTTCTGAGAGGACCTCTGTAAGCCCCTAGATGATGTCAAACCAGAACCCTGCCCCTCAGTCCAAAGCTCTAGGATAGGGAGATTGGCCTCTTTTCACAGGAAGTCTTGAGTGTGTTTAGGTTGGCTGTCTGAGCAGTGCCCTGGGCGGGGGGTGGGGGTGGGTGGGTGGGGGTGGCTTACTCTGTTACAGTCCTGTGTGACTGAGGAACCCAACCCCTCTCCCCTGGCCTCTGGAGACAGGCAATCAAGGGGCATCCCCTAGGCTGCAGCCACAAAAAAAGGAGCAGCAGACGTGTGTAAAATCTCCCCTCCAGAATATACTGGAGCTGTGAAGCATGGCAGAAGACCTCACTCATTGTCCAAAATCTCTGGAAAGGATTATCATGAGCCTTAGATGTGTGTTTAATTAGACGCCTACCCTTTAGGCTGCAGCTGTGATGATGTGCTAATAGGCTTCTTTCAAAGAAAGGCTGAGCTCCTAGTCTGTGGCTTCTTGTTGCGCCTAGAGGGGGATGGCTGTTTAAGAGCTATTGCTCCATTGGTTATAGTCCTGTGGGACCTGTGAGCATGACCCCTGCTGGCCACCAGAGTTGGGTGATATAAAGGTGTCCCCTGAAAGCAGCTACAAAAATCCGAGGGCCAGACAAGGGTGTAAGCCTCTTGCTGGAAGATACTGGTGAGCTAGGGCAAGGCCGAAGGTGAGCACAAAGGTAGTGTCCACTGGCCTCCATTCCGAGAGCAACTCTGTCGGCCCCTAGGACTGTGCCAGATTGGAAGCCTGCCCTTCAGGCCAAGGCTCCTGCACAAGCAGTCTCAAGACTGGGTGTATTTCACTATGTTTCTGTGCAATGCTGTGGGAATGGCAGTCGGCCAAGAACTGTCTCTCCACTGTTAACAGTCTCACAGGGCCCAGGAATGCATGCCAGGTGATCAAGGGGCATCCCTGGGTGGGAGCTGACACATGTAAAAGCTCCCCTCCAGGAGATGTTGGTGCTCTGGAGTGTGGTAGAGGAAAGCCTGAAGATGGTGCCTGCTGGCTGGGGCAAAGCAGAAAAGGAGTATGAAGATGGCACCCACCAAAACAAACAAACAAACAAAAACACATACAAAACACGGCATCTGCAGGTTTTACCAAGGCAGAAGAAGAGCATGAAGGTGGCATCCTCCAGCCTCCATCCCTAGAGGGTGTCCCAGCAGGCCCCTGCCTCTCAGGCTGGTGCTTTAAGATCAGCAGATAAGCCTCAGACGCAAGTCTTGGTGCTTATCAAATGGCTGCTTCAGTGTGGAGCCCTAAGATGAGAGCCTGTGCATGAGCCCTTTAAGAGCCACTTCCAAGTCTCGAGGGTCTGGTGGATGCAAGCCCTGCTAGTGTTCAAAGCTAGGTATTTCGAGGCCTCACCTCTCAGGTGCATGTCTTACAAGTTGGGGTGCCTGGTGTGGGTTTCAAACCCTTCCCTCCTTAGAGAGAAGCTCTGGGTGAGGGCTTATGGTGAGATTAGGTCTCAGCCTCTCCTACCCACTACAATCTGGTTTCTTTCTTACTTGTCCAACGTGCAGGAGTCTCTCTGTTAGTTTTTAGGGATTTTTCAAAGCAAATTGTTCCATACGTAGCTGGAGATTTGTGCATCCATGGAAGGAAGTATAAGATCAGAATCTTTCTGTGTCACCATCTAGAGTTGGAACCCTCCCCCATGCATTCTTTTTTCTTTTAAATTGAAGTTTAGCTGATTCAGTTTTATATCTATATATTCTTTTTAAAAAGACTTTTCTGTTATGGTTTATCATAGGATATTGAATATATAGTTCTCTGTGCTATACATTAGGACCTTATTGTTTACTGATTCTGTATATAATAGCTTTATATCTGATAACCCCAACCTCCCACTCCATCCTTCCCCCCACTTTCTCCCCCTTGGCAGCCACAAGTCTGTTCTCTGTGAGTCTGTTTCTGTTTCATAGATAGGTTCATTTGTGTCATATTTTAGATTCCACATGAGTGATACCATATAGCATTTGTCTTTCTCTTTCTGGCTTACTTCACTTAAAATGATCTCATCTATGTCACTGCAAATGGCATTATTTCATTCATTTTTATGTCTGGGTGGTATTCCGTTGTGTATATGTACCACATCTTCCTTTTCCATTCATCTCTCAATGACCCTTTAGGTTGTTGCCACATCTTGGCTACTGTGAACAGTGCTGCTATGAACAGGGTGCATGGATCTTTTTGGATTAGAGTTTTGTCTGGATATATGTCCATGCGTGGGATTGCTGGACCATATGGCAGTTCTGTTTTTAGTTTTCTGAGAATACTCCATACTATTTTCCATAGTGGCTACACCAACTTACATTCCCAACAGTATAGGAGGATTATTCCCTTTTCTCCATACCTTCTCCAGCATTTGTTATTTGTAGGGTTTCTAATGATGGCCATTCTGACCAGTGTGAGGTGGTACCTTACTGTAGTTTTGATTTGCATTTCTCTAACAGTTAGTAATGTTGAGTATCTTTCCATGTGCCTGTTGGCCATTTGTATTTCTTCTTCGGAGAAATGTCTATTTACGCTGTCTGCCCATTTTTCTGTTGAATTGGTTTTTGTTGTTGAGTTGTATCAACTGTCTGTATATTTTGGAGATTAATCCCTTGTCAGTCACATTGTTTGGAAATACTTTCTCCCATTCTGTAGATTGTCTTTTCATTTTGTTTCTAGTTTATTTTGCTGTGCAAAAGTTTGTAAGTTTGATTGGGTCCCATTTGTTTATATTTGTTTTCATTTCTATTGTCTTGGAAGATGTACAATTAGAATCCTCATGGTTTTCTATGGCAGGAATGTAAAATAGTACAGCCACTGTGGAAAACAGTCTGACAGTACCTCAAAAAATTAAAGAATTACCATATGATCTAGCAGTTCTACTCCTAGGTATACTCTCAGAAGAACTGAACGCAGGGACTCAAACAGATATTTGTACACTTATGTTTTCAGCAATATTTTTCATAATAGCCAAAAGGTAAAAGCAACCCAAGTTTACATCAACAGATTAATGGATAAACCAAATGTATATATGTACAATGTAGTATTAGCTTTAAAAAGGAGAGCAGTTCTGATATGTGCCACAGTAACGATCAACCTTGAAAACATCATGCCAAGTGAAATACACCAGTCACAGAAGGATAATGGTACAATTCACGGAAAGCACAACAGAGGTACCAGGGCTTGGGAGAGAGGAATGGGGAGTTATTGTTTAATTGGTACATTTTCTGTTTGGGGTGATTTTAAAAGTTCTGGAAATAGTGGTGATGGTTGCATAATATTGTGAATTTACTGGCTGCTGCTGAATTGCACACCTAAAAATTATTAACATGGTAAATTTTATGTATATTTTACCAGAGCATTAAAAAAAAGCTTTTTTAAAAAAATAAATGAAAATCAGTATCTGCCGAAAACTTTCATGAACAAATTGAGTAGGCAAGAATGATGACTCTGAGATGCCTGATTACTCAGCTTCTCTATCCCATATTAACCAGGTGCTTTTATGATTTGCTAGCAAGACACCATTCTCTAGGTCTCCTCAGCCACACAACACTGAGAAAGAAAACAACTTGATGGTGGGGAAGCATTTTTCCCCTACATTTAACCTGCACTGAACCACTTTCCTGTATGGAAGCATGCAGTTGTTCAGAGGGAGATACTAGTGACTTCGTAGGTAGGCACTGTAAAAGTCTCCTTATGATAATTATTTAGAAGCTCTAATTTCAGGAATTTGATACCCTTATTAATGTGGAGATTAGTGAAAGAATGTATCAGTATTTCACAGCAACTCATTTGCATTTTTGAGACCAAAATGTAAAACGTGTAGGTTTTCTGAACTGCCCTCTGGTTTTTTCTCCTTGCCACACTGGTGGGCGCCTCTGCAGCCACAGTGCAGCCCTCCCTCCACAGGGAGGCCGAGCCCACTTCCCACTCGCACACCCTCGAGCCTCCTCTGCACCTGGTCTCGGCCCTGCATCACCTGCTCCTTTTCTGAAGTCTCGGCCCCGCATCACCTGCTCCTTTTCTGAAGTTTCGGCCCCGCATCACCTGCTCCTTTTCTGAAAACAGAGCCCCTCCCTCCAGCAACCGTCTGGTCCTTATCTTCTCCGTGACATAATTTCAACCTCCCCCAGCATCTTTTTGCTTTCCAACATTTTCTTCCTCTGTGTTTTTATTCCTCTTGAAGTTTTGAGAGGCTTAAACTTACGGGGTAACCAACAAGGAAGTGGTCCCACGGCCAACTTATGCACAAAATAGTACAGGGTTCCCTCCATTTCAAGTGAGGCCATACATGATATACCGAAATGAAACAGAAGACATGAAATGCCCATTAGACAATTCAACACAAGCTGAGCCTAGTGTGTACAACACTCAGTTTTGAAAAGGGTGACCCAGTTGCTTCTAGGAGCCCTCTCTGTGTTCTCTCAACTCTCCCGGGAACTGCCACAGCAAGCCCACACCTGCGGCTAAACCCAGACGATGGTCAGCAGACTGCTCTGCCAGGGGCAGCCTCTAGGGAGTTTCAATCAGTGACACTATAAATCCTGGCTGGGTTGGTAGAGAACTACTCCTACTACCATAGTCATCATCTGATGAATTTTAGAAAGCTTCTTTTGCTCGCCTGGAAAATTAAGGCCTGTTTGTCAAGGTTTCTATTGATTAAAAAGCGACAACTCAAAATCATTCTAAAGCTTCAACTGCTGCCTTTTTATAAAGATTTTTAGATGAGATTTTAAAATATTCATAACCATGGTATTTCTGGATTATAAGGGAAGTTTGCTTTCCTTTTTTGTGCTCTTTTGAATTTTCCCCCAATTTTACAATAAACATACAAAGACTTATTTGGAACATCTCCTTGACATTCACATATTTGACAATTGCTTTGATATCTTAACTATATGAAAAGTCTGAATGACCCTGAAATGTACTCCATTTTAATATTTTGCGGCAGCATGAGTGTGAATTTCACCTCGGAGCTCATATGTAGATGTCACATGGTCGCTGGCCAGTCTATGAGGCATCCAACACACCTCAGCCAAGTTTTGTTGTTCTCTACTTACCTTCACTAAGGATCTGAGGAAACTAGTTAACTTTTTCGTTTGTACTTCATTGCATTTCATGAGGAAAAGTGTGTGTGTGTGTGTGTGTGGCGTGGTGGCTTCTGAAACTCCTAAGATTCTTAAAGGTTTCAGGGCATAATATTTCACAAGTGTCAGTCTAACGAATTATATAAACTGTTTAAGGGGACTTTCCTGGTGGTCCAGTGGTTAAGACTCTGCCTTCCAACACAGGGGGTGCAGGTTTGATCCCTGGTTAAAGAGCCGAGATCCGACATGCTGCAGGGTACAGCCAAAAATTTAAATATGAGACTTGTAAAAAAAAAAACAAATGTTTAAAAAAAGACCTGTTAAATAGTATCCTCTAGAGAGCAGAAAATAAAACTAGTTTGTTAAAGTGAGTGAATCACTTTCTGTACCACGTAACTCGAACAAAGCAGTGACTTGGAAGTGCGCATCAAGAACCCACATTTTGTTTTATTCCCCCAAAGCAAAAAATGAAAGTGATACAATAAGTTAAAAAAATGTGAAAGATGAAAAATAGTCCCAGTTCCATTTCTTTCTGAATCCCACTGCCCACTAAGATAATCACTGCGAACAGGTGTACGCTGCTCTAGAATTTCAGTGCACATATTTTTACAAATCTTATACAAATGGAAGAATTCATGGGCTAACTCTATAATACATACTTCCATAGATAGTGTTTGACTCTACAGTATTCTGTAGCTTTCTTTCTGTGGCCTAGCTATTGATCAGTTGTAGGATCAACAACTGTAGGATCGAGCTGTATGATCAGCTGTTGATCCTAACACCAATATATGAGTACCCTCTTTAGGAAACTTTCACTAATAATGCATATGATCTGTCTTTATCATCTTGACCAATTTTGCTTTACTTACACTTTCTTGAATATAATTGAGACTTAGTCTTTTTCCTGATGTTAAACTGACCATGTGCATTTCTTTCTCTTTTTTTTAAATTTATTTTTCACCGCACTGGGTCTTGGTTGCTGTGTGGGCTTTATCTAGTTGCAGCACGCAGGCCTCTCATTGTGGTGGCTTCTCTTGTTGCGGAGTACGAGCTCCAGAGTGCAGGCTCAGTAGTTGTGGTGCACAGGCTTAGCTGCCCCGTGGAATGTGGTATCGTCCCAGACCAGGGATCAAGCCCGTGTCCCAAGTATTGGCAGGAAGATTTTTAACTACTGGACCATCAGGAAAGTCTTGCATTTCTTTTTTATTCATGTATTTGCTCAAGTACTTTTATATATATTTTTATACATATATATATATATTACAAGTATTAGTTTCAAATTTATTAACTCCTTTTCCACTTTGCTTATGGCATCTTTTACCATTATACTGTTAAATTTATTAATTTATAGCCTTGGTGATATACTTAGACAGCTCTCTCCTACAATTCAATCATAAAGATGTTTTCTTATGATGTCCTTTTTTATTTTTCACACTAAATCTCGAAGCCTCAAGTTAATTTGGGAAAACACGTACATTAGGAATGAAATTAATGTTTCCCAATAAATTTTCACTTATACAATTTATTGACTAATTTCTTATTTTATCCACTAATTTGAAGTGTCTTCTTTGCCATATTGTAAATTCCCATATACATATTTTCTAAACCTGTACCTGTTAAATTAGTGCCTCGAGGACACTACTTACATTATCTCTGTCCTGCTCCATTATTTTTGTTTTAAAACTTTTTAGTTCCTCTTAAGAATATCTGCTTGTAGAAGAAATTCTGAACTAATCAGAATTTTGGGAGTCATTTGGGGGGAAACTGACATCTCTACCATATTGGGCCTTCCCATCCAAGAATATGACACAGCTATTCTGGCCTTTTCTGTCCTTCTATAAAGTTTTACAATTTTTTCATCTTGCATATTTCTCAAATTTATCTTTAAGTACTTTAGAGTTTTTGAATACAACTGTGAATAGGATATTTTGCTACGCATAAGAAGGTCAATTTTTTTTTTGCCTGTGTTCTATTTGGCCACCTTACTAAACTTTTTGGCTCCAGATTAAGAACATATTTATCAAATTAATACCTGTGCTTATTTTTCTAAGTTGAGTGCTAGAAAAAGCAGTCTCCTGCCCAGTCCGATATTCCAGAGATAGCTAGTGTTAAACATTCTTTCATAATTTCCAACTGATTCTTTTGAAATGTTCCAGGTATGTAAGAATCTAGTCTTTCCTCTTCATTAGTTATTCTTATTTCTCTTTCTTATCTGCTGCCTTGTCTCACAGCAGTAGTTCTCCTGGCTGATTCCTGACGGTAATGGAAAGTCATTGGTGCTTCACTATTAACTGGATGATCACTGATAGCTTTCAATGGATAATCTTCAACAGGTTAAGAACATATTTATTCCTATAATAAAAGGGCTTTTTCTGCTTTTAATCAGTAATGAATTTGGAATTTTACCAAAACCTATTTGGGCATTTTGATTTTTCTTCTCCCAATAAATTATACTTTCTAATATTAAATCAGTCTTGCATTATTGGACTAAATCCTACTTGATCTCTCTCTATATATTGTTTTAGGACAGTCCTGGATTCTACTCGCTAACATTTTATTTAGGATTCTTTGATTTACAGTATTAGTAATATTAAACTACATTTTCTTTCCTTTTGGATGGTATTTTTGTTATGATCTAGATCTGAGGTTATTTTAGCCTCTCATAATATACACCCTTTCAATTACGTGATTTCAAATGTCAGTCGTGTCTCTCACCATCACTGTTCCTTTTTAAATGAAAACTAACCTGGCAAACCACTCCAGTATTCTTGCCTGGAGAATTCCATGGACAGAGGAGCCTGGCAGGCTACAGTCCACGGGGTTGCAAAGAGTCGGACACCACTGAGCGTGACTAACGTTAACAATTACAAATCCAAAAGCACAAAAGCAAAATACTAGCTAAGGAGACTTTTAAGCATGTAAAAGCAATAGTTTTACACATTTCCATTCCCGTTTAATAAACAAATGTGTATCACTCAACTAAAACTAATCACACTATGAACCATCCAAGAAAAAATAGTGCTCTTAATTGATATTAACAGCAAAGAGAAAGAGAACCACACCCTATCATATATTTTTTAAAGCTAACAGTAAGGTTATTATTTATTTATTATTGAAGTATAGCTGATTAACAATATTGTCTTAGTTTCAGGTGTACAGCAAAGTGATTCAGTTATACATACATATATATTTTGTTCAGATTCTTTTCCCTTATAGGTTATTACAAAATACTGAGTATAGTGTGCCACACAGTAGGTCCTTGGTGGTGATCTATTTTATATATAATAGTGTGTATCTGTTAATCCCAAACTCCTCATTTATCCCTCTCCCTACTTTCCCCTTTAGTAAGCATAAGTTTGTCTTTTATGTATTTGACTCTACTTCTGTTTTGTAGTATTTTTTTTATTCCACATATAAGTGATATATGGTATCTGTCTTTCTCTGTCTGACTTATGTCACCTAGTATAATGATCTCTAGGTCTGTCCATGTTCCTGCAAATAGTATCATTTCATTCTTTTTTATGGCTTAATAATATTCCATTATCTATATATACTACATCTTCTTTATCGATCCTTCTAACAGTGGACATCTAGGTTGCTCCCATGTCTTGGCTATTGTAAACTGTGCTGCAGTGAACACTGGGGTGCATGTATATTTTAAAATTATGGTTTTCTCTGGATATATGTACAGGAGTGGGACTGCCAGATCATCTATATTGTAGTTCTATTTTTAGTTTAAGGAACCTCCATACTGTTCTCCACAGTGGCCGCACCAATTTATATTCTCACCAAAAGTGTAAGAGGGATCCCTTTTCTCCACACCCTCTCTGTGGCATTTGTTGTTTGTAGACTTTTTGATGATGGCCATTCTGACTGGTGTGAAGTAACACCTCTTGTTTTGGTTTGTAGTTCTCCAATAATTAGTGATGTTGAGCATATTTTCATGTGCATTTTGGCCATCTGTATGTCTGTTTTGGAGAAATGTCTGTTTAGATTTACTGCAAAGTTTTTGATTGGGTTGTTTGGTGTTTTGTTATTGAGCTACATGAGCTATTTATATACTTTGGAGATTAGTCCCTTGTTGGTGGCTTCATTTGCAAATATTTTCTCCCATTCTGTGGGTTGTTTTTTTGTTTTGTTTGTCTACGGTTTCCTTTGCTATGCAAAAGCTTTTAAGTTTAATTAGGTACCATTTGTTTTTGTTTTTATTTTCATTATTGTAGGAGGTGGATCCAAAAAGATACTGTTTCAGTTTATGGCAGAGAGTGTTCTGTCTGTGTTTTCCTCTTAAGAGTTTTATAATATCAAATCCTACATTTAGGTCATTAATCCATTTTATTTTTGTGTATAATGTTAGAAAATGTTCTAGTTGCATTCTTTCACATGTAGCTAGCTGTCATTTTCTCAGCATCACTTATTGAACAGACTGTCTTTTCTCCACTGTATAGTCTTGCCTCCTTTGTCACTGATTAGTTGACCAGACGTCTGTGGGTTTATCTCTGGACTTCCTATCTTGTTCCAAGTGATCTATATTTGTTTTTGTGCCAGTACCATACTATTTTGATTACTGTAGTTGAGGTGCAGTCTGAAGTCAGGGAGCCTGATTCCTCCAGCTCTGTTTTTTTCCGTTCTCAAGACTGCTTTGGCTATCCGGAGTCTTTTGTGTTTGCATACAAACTGTAAACTTTTTTTGTTCTAGTTCTGTGAAAAATGCTATTGGTTATTTGATACAGATTGCACTGAATCTGTTCATTGCTTTGAGTAGTAGAGTCGTTTTTATATTGATTCTTACAAGAACATGGTGTATCTCTCTGTCTGTGTCATCTTTGATTTCTTTCATCAGTATCTTATAGTTTTCTGAGTACAGATCTTTTGCCTCCTTAGGCAGGTTTATTCCTAGGTATTTTGTTCTTTTTGATGGGACAGTACATGGGATTGTTTCCTTAATTTCTCTTTCTGACCTTTCATTTTTAGTATACAGAAATGCCAGAAATTTCTGTGTATTAATTTTGTATCTTACAACTTGACCAGATTCACTGATTAGTTCTAGTAGTTTTCTGGTAATGTCTTCAGGATTTCCTATGTATCGTATTATATCATATCATCTCAAAACAGACACTTCTTTTGGAGCCATTTTTTTTTTCTTCTGATTGCTGTGGCTTAAGACTTCCAAAACTATGTTGAATAAAAGTGGTGAGAGTGGACATCCTTGTCTTGTTCCTGATCATAGAGGAAATCTTTTCAGCTTTTCACTGTTGAGTGTAATGTTAGCTGTGGGTTTGTTGTATGTAGCTTTTATTATGTTGATGTAGGTTTGCTCTATGCCCACTTTCTGGAGAGCTGTATTTTTTTAATCATAAATGGATATTAAACTTTATCAAAGGCTTTTTCTGAATCTATTGAGATGATCATAGGGTTTTTATTCTTCAATGCGTTAATGTGGCATATCACACTGATTTGCACATAACTGAAAACTCATTGTATCCCTGGCTAAATCCCACTTGATCATGGTTTGTGATCCTTTTAAAGAATTATTGGATTCAGTTTGCTAGTATTTTGTTGAGAACTTTTGCATCTGTGTTCATTAGTGATAGTGGCCTGTAATTTTCTTTTTTGTAGTATCTTTATCTGGTTTTGGCATCAGGGTGATCGTGGCTTTTTTGATTAAGTTTAGCAGTGGTTCCTTACTCTTTAATATTTTGTAATAGTTTCAGAAGAATAGATATTAAGTCTTCTCTAAGTGTTTGACAGAATTCACCTGTGAAGCCATCTGGTCCTGGACTTTTGTTTGTTAGAAGTTTTTAAATCACAGTGTCACTTTTAGTACTTAGGATAGGTTTGTTCACATTTCTTCTGGTTCAGTCTGAGAAGGTTGTACGTTTCTAAGAATATGTCCATTTCTGCCAAGCTGTCTATTTCATTGGCATATAGTTGCTTATAGTACTCTCTTATGATCCTTTGTATTTCTGTGATGTCCACTGTAACTTAGTTTTTCATTTCTAATTTTATTGATTTGAGCCCTCTCCCTTTCTTTTCCTCAGTGTGTCCGGTAAAGGTTAATCAAAGAACCAGCTTTTAGTTTCACTGACCTTTTCTACTGTTTTCACTGTCTCCATTTATTTCTGCTCCGCTCTTTATGATTTCTTCTAACTTTGAGTTTTGTTTTTCTTTCTCTAGTTGCTTTAGCTGTAAGATTCGGCTGTTATAGAGATTTTTCTTGTTTTCTGAAGTAAGATTGTCTTACTGTAAACTTCCTTCTTAAAATTGCTTTTTCTGTGTCCCCTAGGTTTTGTATTGTGGTGTCCATTTGGTCTAATGTGTCATTTAAGGCCTGTGTTTCCTTATTGATTTTCTGTCTGGATCTGTCCATCGATGTAAGTGGGGTGTTAAAGTCCCCCACTATTGTTGTGTTACTGTCAATTTCTCCTTTTATGACTGTTAGGAGTTCCTCAATGTATAAGACAAATGCTATGCTGGGTGCATATTTACAATTGTTATATCTTCTTGGATTAATCTTGATTCTTTTGTACTGTCCTTTTTTGTCTCTTGTAACATTTTTTATGTTAAAGTCGATTTTGCCCGATACGAGTACTGCTATTCCAGCTTTGATTTTCATTTGTATGGAATACCTTTCTCCATCCCCTTTCAGTTTGTATGTGTCCTGAAGTGGGTCCCTTGAGGACAGCATATATGTGTATGTGTCTTGTTTCTATATCCATTCAGCCAATCTGTGTCTTCTGAATGAAGCATTTAATCTGTTTACATTTAAGGTAATTATCAATATATATGTTCTTAAGGCCATTTTGTTAACTGTTTTGCATTTGTTTTTGTAGGTCTTTTTTCTTCCCTTTCCTTGTGATCTGATGAGTATCTTTAGTGTTGGGTTTGGATTACTTTTTCTTTTTGTGAGCGTGTATCTCCCATAGGTTTTTGGCTTGCAATTACCATGAGGTTTATATATAGCAGTCTATATATGTATGTACAAGATTAAGTTGCCAGTCTCTTAATTTAAAATGCATTTAAATTCACCCTCCTCACCATTGCTGGTCTTGATATTATATTAGTGTGTGACTGATTTCCTACTTTTACTGTTTGGTTGCCTTTACCAGTGAACTTTCCCATTAGTAATTTTCTCATTTTTAGTTGTGGCCTTGCTTTTCTGTCTAGGAAAGTTCCTTTCCTATTTGTTGTAAAGATGATTTGGGTGTGCTGAATTCTTTTAGCTTTTGCTTGTCTGTAAAGCTTTTGATTTCTCTGTCAAAGCTAAGCAAGAGCCTTGCTGGGTAGAGTATTCTTGGTTGTATGTTTTTCCCTTTCATCACTTTAAATACATCATGCCACTCCCTTCTGGCCTACAGAATTTCTGCTTTAAAAAAATCAGCTAATAACCAGACAAGAATTCCCTAATTGCTTTTAACATTTTCTCTTTAATTTTTGTCAATTTGATTAATGTGTGTCTTAATGTGGTCCGCATTGGGTTTATCCTGTATGGGACTCTCTGCACTTCTTGGACTTGAGTGTGTGTTTCCTTTCCTTAGGGAATTTTTTGGCTATTATCTCTTCAAATACTTTCTCAGGTCCTTTATTCTTCTCTGGGATCCCTATAATGCAAACATTGGTACATTTAATGTTGTCCCAGAAGTCTCTTGGACTGTCCACATTTCTTTTCATTCTTTTTTTCTTAATTCTGTTCCAAAGCAGTGATTTCCAGCAATCTGGTGTCCAGCTCACTTTTTCATCTGCCTCATTTATTCTACTATCGATTCCATCTACTGTATTTTTCATTTGTTATTGTTCATCCCTGTTCTTTAAAGCATCAAGCTCTTTACTGTATCCCCTCAGTCTATGCCTCCATTCTTTTCCTGAGATCTTGGATCATCTTTACTATTATTACTCTGAATTCTTCTTCAAGGAGATTGCCTATCTTCATTTGGCTTAGTAGTTCTTCTTGGGTTTTATCTTGTTCCTTCATCTAGAACATATTTCTCTGCCATCTCATTGTATCTAATTTTGTGCATCTGTGGTCTCTATTTTCCAAGCTACTGGACTATAATTCTCCTTGGTTCTGGTGCCTTCCCCCTGGTGGGTGAGTTTGGTCCAGGGGCTGGTACTTGCCCACTGGTGGGTAGAGCTGGGTTTTGTCCCTCTGATAGGCAGGCCTGTCTCAAGTGATATGTTTATAGGTGGCTGCTGGGTGGAGCCAGGTGCCAAAATGGCCACCTCTGGGAGAGCTCACACTGATGAGCCTTCCCTGGGGCGTTCACTACCACTGTCCTTGCCCCTACAGTGAGCCACAGCTGACCCCGCCTCCCCAGGACCCCCTCTTTAAGACCCACAGATAGGTCTAGCCCATGCGCCTATGGAGTCACTGCTTTTCCCTGGGTCCCAGGGCATGTGAAACCTCATGTGCACCCTCCAAGGGTGGAGGCTCTTGTTCCCCCTAGTCCTGTGGAGCTCCTACAGTCAAGCCCAACTGGTTTTCAAAGCCAAACACTCTGGCGGCTCTTTCTCCTGATTCCAGACCCCCAGGCTGGGGAGCCTGATGTGGGGCTCAGAACTCTCACTTCTATGGGAGAGTCTCTGTGATATGATTATTTTCCAGTTTGTGGGTCACCCTCCCACCAGATATGGTAGTTGATTATAAAACAGAAGCATTCCTACCCTTTCACTGTGACTTCTTTGTCTCTGGGTGTAGACTATCTTTTTGGGTGGGTTTGAGTCTTTTTTTGTCAATGGCTATTCAGCAATTAGTTGTGAGAGGAGGTGAGTTCATGTCCTACTCCACCATCTTGTCTCCTGCCTCTTTCTCATTCTTAAGCAGAAGTTGAGCCCTGACTCACAGGCAGATGTCTTTGATGGTTCATCATGAAAGATTATGTCACTGTGTGCTGCTGTTTCTCTATTGCACAATTCGGTTACCTTATGAAAGTTTCTGAAATAAGGTGCTTTTTCGTCTTGAAATTTTTCTAGCCTTCTGGGTCCTTTACACCTTCTTGAAAATTACCAGCATCATCTGAAAATCTCGTTTTGTTGTGTTTCACAGATACTGCATGGTTTAGAAATTCTGAAGCTGACAGTAAGCTCTTTTAATACAAATCAAAAGTCTGAGGATTCAAAGCAAAGTCAGTGAGAAGACAGGAAACATGTTTCTGGGCCCCCTGATGCTAATACCAACCTGCATCAGATTTCAGTGAGTCTATGCCAAGAAAAATACTATTTGGGATGTGAGGCAAATGCAACTTGTCACTTTTCTTGTTTGTAGTAAGTACAGCTTATAACCACCTGTGTAAGATGTATCATACACTCTCCTGGATGGTCTCCAGAAAGAAAAATCTCTCAGTATTAGAGCATTCTGGGATAAGTTTAAGTGAAATGTTATAGGAAGCAATAAGAACCAAGTATGTGACCAATTCAGGAGAGGTGGGAGGAATCAGCACTGAGGAAAAGAAGGAAAGAAACATGAACTCATGTGTCTTGCAGTCAAAAATCATCTGGACTAAATCAGTGTTGTTAAACATGAGGAACTAGTCAAATACCCATATATATATATATATATACACCAAATACCCATATATATATATATATATATATATATATATATATATATATACACACACTGAGGAATAACATTAATATTAGTGTTCTTATTGAAATTTTAAGATGAATTCAGTCTAATTTAGATTATATAGTTTAAGGCTAATGCCTTTAAAATTTTCATTGATTTCCTCTCTAAATGATCAAATAATGTTTGCTGTATGCTTAAATTAGCCTGAATTCACATGCTGTAAATATACAGGGAAGATGATCTGACATTTGCTATCAAGTAAACTGTTATTTTCTTAATCTCAAACAGGCCAGAAACGGTTTTAGAGAAACATACTGTAGCCACATATTTTAGGGGGAAGTGGCATGAATGGGGCTTCCTTAAATCTATTCCATACTCTTTTTCAAAAAAGACAGACAACACTGTCAGATAGATGGAAAACAAACTAAAAGCATCTACAGAGTGTTTTCATATATATTTTGCTGAATAATTTGATTCTAGAGCAGCACTGTCCATGATGGAACTTTCTGCCATAGTGGAAATGTTCTGCATCTGTGCTGACCACTGGCCATATATGGCTACTGAGCACCTGAGTTTTTAAATTTCGATTAAATTTTAATAGGCACATGTGACTTTGTGGTTGCATGTTGGACAGTGCAGTTTTAGACCAACAGAACCTTCTGTTCTGTAAGAAAAGGTTACATAATATGTATCTAAATCATTATGAAATATTACCTAAAACTGTTAAAGGACAAAAAAGAGTTTGTTTCGGTGAGCGTGCCCTTCAGGGTAGAGGTTTTGTTATCTGTCTTCCATGTAGCGGTCCTTAATGACAGGACACATACTAGAGCCTCTTTTTTTTTCCTACCCTAGTTTCTTCTTTCTCTGACTAAAAACAATTAATTGGTCATTTTAGTGGTTGATCAAGGACAGGTCTTTTGCCTTGACTAAAGTAGTTAATACTCATGAAGGTAAAAATTTGTTCAAAAATCTCTCAAATGTGAACTTTAATCTTCCAATTAAAAGCAAGGCCTCAGGCTTAGCCAACAGTTGTCATCATAGAGAGCTCTCAAATTATCAGTCATACAAGAGAGTAAACGACACCACAATTTATAAAGCTTTTCTGAGGTTCTTTCTCCCTCTGGATACTAGGGGAATATCCATAGAATAAATTCTATCAGATCAGAAGAAAGTTTTGTGATAGATTTAAAATTATTAAAAAGACTACAGAAGAGTCTGGGGCAGAATGGATACATATGCATGTATGTACGGCTGAGTCCCTTTGCTGTCCTCCTGAAACTATCACAACATTATTAATTGACTACACGCCAATACAAAATAGAGAGAGAAAGGTAAGAAATATTTTACACTTGACAGCAAGTCAATACCTCTGGCAGGTATTCTTGCTAAACAGTTTTTTTGGACAGGAAGAGACATTCAGGTTTGACTTAAGTTATAGCACAAATTCATTAAAACAACAACACAGCACTTATAGATGAAGCTTATAAATGTATTATTCAGCTATTTCAGGGTGGGGGAAGAAATTCCAGAACATTAAAGTATCTTTACCTCGTAATGAACAAGTTGGTCCATTTTCTTGATTCTTAGAGCGCTTATTTCTGAACTGACTTGGAATATCTAATGAAAGGTCTTAAAAGGAAATAGGAAAACAGAACTGTTAAAGGAATATATAACTACACAAAAAATAACTTCCAAAAACGATGTATTTTTAAGGATTTCTCTCTTTACTGTCTAAGCTTTCAAAGGAAACACTGCAGTTATTATTTTAATACAGTATCATATCATCACATGCCAAATATGTCTTACCTAGGAATGGATCAAACTTTCTAGATTCTGTCCCACATATGAGACAGTTAACCTCATTTTGGAGAATGCCTCCGAATATAGCCGTGACAACCGTAGATGCTCCATTTCTAAAGAAAATCACATAGGAAAATGTCTCAGTAAAAAACTAAAATATATGTAAAAGCTCCTCTAGGTCACTCCCTTCGGGGGATATATATATTAAATTACAGAATAACACACAAGCTTAAAAGCTATACAGATGTATAACAAATAAAAGGTTTAACCCAGTGGCCTTCCTCTGACCCCTCTCCCAATCCCACTACTTTCTATAATACAAAAGTTACTAACACTGAACATTTGCCATTACTAATAGATCACATACCTACCTATACTCAGAGCAAGAGGACCCCTTTTCCCTCAAATATACCCCTCAGGGAACAGGAAACCCCCTTATATTAGATCCTTTGCAAGATTTCTCATCATATGGGGATCTCTCTAAATTACTTTGAACAACAACCTTCATCAAAGATAGTTTAAGATTTTTTTTTAGATGTTCACATTTGGGGAAAATGAAGTAAACAAATTTAACATATACTTAAAGTCATCACTGGTAGAGATATGATTTCACAATTAAACACTTAAACAATATGTAATTCCCTTGTAGCGATCAAAAATACGTACAGCACTGTAAGAACAATAAGACACCAACTGTCCTAATGTTACTTAACCTATTTGTGCCTCAGCTTCATCAAATGTAAAACAGGAATAACATCTCTACCTTAGAAGCCTGATGATGATGAAATGAGAATATATGTACAATGCTTTTTAGACAAGTGCTCACCAAAAAGAAAGCCCTTTGAGTATTGTAAGCATCTCTGATCTGAATAATCAGGGTCACACCTGCCTTCTGCTTGTCTCTCTTCCCTAAGTATATATCTTGGATGTGTACCTCACTCGGTGACAGGTGCACAGCGTGCCACAGTTTGGACAATAACAGTTGACAAGGTGCATCAGTGACAGCATGATTAGCAAGCACTTATGTACTTATGTGCCAGGCTCCATTCTAAATACTTTCCATGTGCTAAAGTAATCCTCACAACAGCTCTGAGGTAGAGAAGATTATCCCCATTTTACAGACAAGGAAGCTGAGGTTCAAAGGTTAAATAACTTGGCCCAAGTTCACACAGCTGGCCTGACCTGAGCATCTTCTCTGAACACTATGCTCCTTCTCTTAACAATATAGTATTGATGGGTATATACTTTGGTAAAAAATATTTAAAATCCCAAATGGCTCCAGGTTTCACTGCAACCACAGGAACCCATATAAAAGTGTCAACAGAACAAATAAAGATAAGTCAGAATATAAATAAATGAAATTAAATTATTAATGGTACTGAGGTTATTTTATTGTGTGCTTTCCTTAATAGCACTGTAGTGAACACAAATGTGAACTTTTGTGCACTTATGCAGTTATCTGAGCCAGTATATTGCTCTTTTTTATGAACAGTAATTTGAGGTGGTTTCTGTCACTTGCAGTCAATAATATTCCTAACACACTGAACCATACTTTGAGTTGCTCCAAATGAAACCTACCGCAATGATGAGACAGAAAAAACCTACCCAAGCAAACCTATTATTTTAAAAGTTCTGCTTCCTTGTCTTTGAAAGGGCTTCCTTCTATACTGGTAAAAGAAATATACTGTAGCTTAAGTTGTTCATAAGATACATGACTTTAGTATTATAAAGGATATACCCCCAAAAAATCTACTGAAAATAAAGGGTTCATGACTGATCCTTTCATACTGATATTCACATACTCGGCTGCCCTTAATTAAAATGGAAACTGCTTTATTAAAAAGCAGTACATTTAAACTCAATGTACTTCTTCCTTTACAATTTCTTCCTCTGAGAAAAAGAACTAATCAAGTCTTGGCTGTTTTAGAACAAGATTCACAAATTATTTCAAAATCACTATTCTACTTATTGTAACTGCACACCAAGAGCTTATAAATATTAGCTACTTGGACAGGCTCTTGTGCTGAGAAGGTCCTTTATACTTGCACTAACAATTTTCTATATATTAAAAAGAACCACCTGCTATTTATTTCTACCATCCTCACCTCCACCTTCAGTAGGGTTTGATGTGTTTATACAAATAAATACAAATATAGGAGACCTTTTTTGTTGATTTTTTTTTTTTTTGCAGTTTTAGCAAGTCTCATCCTTAGATCCTGAAATGCATCCTCCAGTGAATTTAAGGAAATATAAAGAAGCCTGAGTTTTTAATATCTGAGAAGGAACAGGTACCCACTCCAGTATTCTAGCATGGAGAATTCCATGGACTGTATAATCCATGGGGTCACAAAGAGTCAGACATGACTGAGAGACTTTCACTTTTATGTTCCTAACTCACTAATGAAACTTCAAATTTACTATTATTTAAAATATCATTAAAAGATATGGATTAATACTGAAAACTCAGGAGTTACTAAGAGAACAACCTGTGACTATCACAAAATGTGATACCCCCTCACTTCACGTGGACTAGCCTTCTTAGAGCCCAGCTCAGTATCCTTTGTGTATGATTACACCATCACATAAAGTACAAAGCAGAATTTGTTATTTAATACTATGAATTGATGCTAGCAGCAGGGACATTTCTACCAGATCACAGGTCCTTCCCCCTCTATACTCGTTTCTAACTTGAACATAGCTACTAGGACCATGAGGATCAAACATTTTAAGAAGTATGGCCATTCATATTAATTGCCTTTCTCTGATACATTCAGATTAACTATGAGACTACAGATTTATAGACTGCCAGACAATAATACTATAGCAACCCGATATATTATTTTCTTTCGTTCTTTGGGGAATTCATCTTATTAAGTCCCTTTCCTGCATAGATAAGCATAAAGTTTTTCCCAAAATTTGAACACAAGGAGACAAATAACCAAAATCCAAGCTGAAATAAAAGTCGATTATGTCTCCCTTAGCAAAATAAACATTCTGATCTCAATGTATATTGGGGAGTATTAGTACTTGGGAAAGCAACCCAAAAGGTTGTTTCGTTCATATTGAGAGGCAAAAAAACCCCAAAATTCAGAAAAGTTATCAGTGCCTCAGTATGATTAAAGAACAGGTTAAAAATATAAAAAAAAATTTTTGGAAAAGTTAAATCCAAAATGAAGCTGTAGGAAAATACACATTCAGAATATTATAAGCCTTCGTGATTAGTGAACAAATGGAAGTGAAATCTTACATGCAGCATTTGTTGCTTGCAGACAGAGTAGAATTCTCCTGCAGGACTGACGAGCGGGAAATCCCGTTGAAACCACCCTGGAGCTCCAAGTGCAGGTGGTCGAGCAGGTAGCGCATGAACTCGTGGGCGTCCTGCTGCTGGTAGCCCCTGAAGCCAACAGAGACAGTCACTGCGCGGCGTGGCGCTGCCCGCCCGGCCAGACGCTGCGCTCAGGGCACGGGGAGGCCCCCTCACCCCGCCTCCTCGCTTCTTCCTTGTCTTACACATACAATTACCTTCAAGGCAGAATTCCCCTTCTTAAAAATAAGTTTGGAAACACGGACTAGTAGAGCTAATTGGACTTGCAGTGATCTCAACTGACCTCACCTAAGGGGCACACTGAGAGGCAAAAAGGGGGTTATGCGACCCGCCTGGAGTCCCTCAGCAGGAGGGCAACAGAGATGGGACCACAGCCCTGTCTCCTGGATGGACTGCGGATCTCATTTCCCACACAGCCTCTCTAGGAGATGCTCACATGTTAAAACTTCACATCATACCTGCACCAGAAAACTAGGTCTAAAGTTTCATTAAAGTTTAAGAAATAAAATCTTTAGATTAAAAGATACTAATTTTCAAACACTGGCTGAAAGGAAGAAAAATGTTATCTAAAGAGCTAAAGATGTCTAACATTCTATGCTTACATCCTAATCTCTGATTCAAAGGACATTTTTTAAAAATAAATAAAATTTTCAAACTGCATTGACTCATACACAATTATGCTCTAGCCTAAAACTTGAATATATTCAGCCACATATTCTGAGGTTATTTCTTATGCTCTATTTAGTCAGGAAATTCTGTGGAATTCTTATGCTAATACAGATCAATGACAAGCGAAGAGTGATGAAATCTGACAAAATTAAGCTGGTACAGCTCGAAGATGACAGACGTTTATGTAGATAAATCAGCAGTGATGTCTAAAGTACATTTACAAAATTATGGATAGGAAAGACTTCTGCCTACATTTTTTTACCAGCATGGAAGGTTCTCTTTATTCTCTGCCCTAAGTGGCAAGTTTTCTGGCCTGGTCTGGAGTCAAAACTTTCATTGCTCTTCTAGGCAGTGGTTCCACAAACAAAATTTCTTTTAACCACATTTTTCCCCTTTTCCTAAAATTTCTTCTGGAAATAAATTATGGAAATGATCTGCCTAATTAATGGAATTTACATCAAAAGTCAGTATTTCACTGTAACTTTTTCTAAACTATTTAGCAACTAAGTAGTAATACATATGTTGTTCAAGTATTTAAGATTCTTATGAATAAAATGTTAAGTTAAAAGTAAAACCATTCAAAGTTGGTAGTTCCTTTATATATATCTAAGGAGATGCTTTAAACCCTTTCAATATACATCTTTTTCATGACTCAAAGAACAGTATCTCAGGTCATATCTGAAATTCTATCCTATATAAAAAAGTTTTATTCTCTGACCAAAATAACCTAATATCTAGCCATCATTTTCTAAAATGGATCATGAAAAACTGTATCTTGTAGTTATGTCAATTTGCATTTTCATCAAACACATATCCATCCCTTAAAACTATCTGCCTAATGTACATTAATGAACATTTCCAACCACACCATGATTCTCTTGCCTTATATCAAAATACATTATTTTCTAATGTTTCCTTTAACATTAGAAATACATTTGGTGACCTATATGAGACCATGGAACACTTGTTTCATAAAGGTAAGTTATAGGAATCTGTTACAATTTGTGATATTTACCCAGAGAAGGAAAAGTCTCTGTTTCTTCTAGTACTAGGACTTTTTTTTTTATTCTGACTAAAGAGACATTTACAATTCCATTTCTAAACATTTAAATAAAGTCTTTCATTGACTTATCTGAAGAACGGCAGCTCCAGTTTTACCACTGTTCCTTATCCTCACCTTTGAGACCTTACATAAAGATTACCTCTTTCTCTTTAATGTCTATACAAAATCTGTATCATAAAGATAAACTATCTTAGAGAGCACACTGCAAACATAAAAAGCCTAGACGATCATAAGGCCTCCATTCTGAATGAGGGACGCTGCTGAGGTACAACGCACAGAAACAGAGAGCCTGTCTCTTCACAGAGAGTAAGGGCTCAAGGGGACAGGCCATATTCATTCAGATCTTAAGAACAAAGAGAGGTTCCAGTGAAGAAAATGTTACTTGGTGCCTGTTTAAGTGAAAAGCAGATATTCCAAATGAAACAGACACCACATAATACAGGCACACACAACCACTTGTGCAAGGCTCCAACATGCACAACTGTGACACATGCCTATGCATCACTGACCGTTGGTTGTTTAGTAAGGACCACGGCATTATGTGTAAAATGGCAAAGACCAACACGCAATAGGATATGCCTCTACAGAATCAAATTTTATCACTCTAAAACAAGCTTCTTCTGAAATATCTAGAACACAGAAGAGTTTTAGGTTCTGTTCATAATTAAAATAAATTACAATTTTACCCAAATTACCTGCAAAACCAAAAGCAATTACATTTAGCTACCCAGTGTAAGGCATCAATCAAGGCTGAGTTTCTTCAAGACAAAAATACTAGAAAATGAAAATAATAATGTTTTTGTTTACAAATACACAAAAAAAACCATAGATAAATTCCTAATTAGAATTAATACACGTATACTTCGTTTTACTGCACTTTGCTTTATTGTGCTTTGCAGGTACTGTGGTTTTTACAAGTCAAAGGTCTGTGGCAACCCTGCTTTGGGCAAGTCTGTTGAGGCCATTTTCCAACATTTGTTCACTCTGTGTCTCTATCACATTTGGTAATTCCTGTAATACTTTAAATTCTTCCATTATCATTATTATATTTGTTAAAGTGGTCAGTGATCGCGGATGTTACTCTGGTCACTGTTTTAGGGTGCCACAAACCATGTAAGGCAGCAAACTTAGTCAATGTTATGTGTGTTCTGACTGCTCCACGGACAGGCTGTTCCTGCCTTTCCCCCTCCCTCTGGCCTCTCTATTCCCTGAGACACAATGATATTCAAATTAGGCCAAATAACAACCCTTAATGGCCCCTAAGTGTTTAACTGACAGGAAGAGTCACAAGTCTCTCATTTTAAATCAAAAGCTAAAAGGATTAAGCTTAGTGAGGAAGATATGTCAAAAGCCAAGAGAGGCCAAAAGCTAGGCCTCTTGCAACAGTTAGACAGGCTGTGAAAGCAAAGGAAAAGTTCTTGAAGGAACTTAAAAAGTGCTGCCCTAGTGAAGACACCATTGATTTAAAAAGTGAGACCCTATTGCTCATACAGAGAAAGTTTTATCAGTCTGGACAGAAGATCAAACCAGGCACAACATTTCCTTCAGCCAAAGTCTAATTTAGAGCAAGGCCTTAATAACTCTCCTCCATTCCGGGAAGGCTGAGAGAGGTGAGGAAGCTGCAGGAGAAACGCTTGAAGCTAGCAGAGGTTGGTAAGTGAGGTTTAAAGAAAGAATCCATCTCTATAACATAAATGTGCAAGGTGAAGTGGCAAGTGTTGATGTAGAACCTGCAGCAAGATATCCAGATCTTGCTAAGATCAATAACGAAAGTGGCTACACTAACCAACAGATTTTCAATGTTGACAAAACAGCTTTATACTGGAAGAAGATGTCATCTAGGACTTTCACGGCTAGAGAGGAGAAGTCAACGTCTGGCTTCAAAGGACAGAGTGACTCTTGTTAGGGGCTAATGCAGCTGGAGACTTGAAGTTGAAGCCAGTGCTCATTTACCATTCTGAAAATCCTAAGGCCATTAAGAATAATGCTCCATCTACTCTGGCTGTGCTCTATAAATGGAGCCACAAAGCCTGGATATAGCTCATGTGTTTACAACATTGTTTACTGAATATTTTAAGCCCACTGTTGACACTTACTGCTCAGAAAAGATTTCTTTCAAAATATTACTGCTCAAGGACCACACACCTGTGATGTGTGGTCCATGAGCTCTGATGGAGACATACAGTGAGATGAAAGTTGTTTTCAAGGGATCAAACTCCCTGGATATTGACATCTGTTAACCAAGGAAAATGGGCTTCCTAAACTATAACAAATTTTACTTTGGAATTATAATTATAATAAAAACATGATTCAAGACTCACTTCATTTCCACTTTGGCATGTTATAAGAACTTTACCCTATATACATAAGAGGTAGTGGTGGTTTAGTCACTAAGTCATGTTCGACTCTTTTGTGACCCAACAGATTGTAGCCTGCCAAGCTTCTCTGTCCATGGGATTTTCCAGGCAAGCCTCCTGGAGCAGGTTGCCATTTCCTCCTCCAGTGGATCTTCCCGACCCAGGGATCAAACCCAGGTCTCCTACACTGTAGGAGGATTCTTTACCAACTGAGCCAACAGGGAAGCCCTATACACATAATAGGAGTAACAATTATAAGAAGAAAACCCTAACTCACAGCCTTACACCTGGGCACTGGGCAGTGACCCGCACTAAAACTTTATCCATGATACAATCTCAAGATCTAGGTCTAACCAAGAGAAAATTATTCTTTGAGAAACCCACTCCAGTATTCTTGCCTGAAAAATCCCATGGACAGAGGGGCCTGGTGGGCTACAATCCTTGAGGTCACAGAGAGTAGGACACGACTTGGTGACTAAACAACAACATGAAAGTGGGGAACAATCTGAATTATTACAGAACAGAGAAAGCCCTACTGAGAACACACAGACATCCTATTCTGCTCAGTCATTAGGGAGATCTAAGAGGCCATATTTTACAGGAATCACTCCAGAAATGCCATCCAAATTTCTCAACCTGGTTAGCTTTTCCAGTTCTTTTCTTTCATCAGGAGGAATAACAGAATGTGTAAAATTAAGCAGCTAAAAACTAACTCATGCTCACAGCTAGAATAAATAAACTGGTGGAGGTAATGGGCAGATTTAGATGGAAAGCAGAATTCTATTAAATGAAGAGGGAACTGAGTCACCATGCAATCCAAGCAGAAGAGTATAGAGACAGCTGGTGGGCCTCACTTGGGCATGCGGACAAGTTACTACACGTTTACTCTGAACACATCTATCACTGACCAGCGCCATAAAGGTCTGGGTTCTCATTCTGGTCCTAACACCTACTAGATGTGTAAAACTGAACTGCTCTCCTCTGTTGAAGTTTCATCATCTTTAAAATGAGGCTAACGCTTCCTGTGGATAACAACTGCAGCCATGAAATTAAAAGACGCTTGCTCCTTGGAAGGAAAGCTATGACAAACCTAGACAGAGTATTAAAAAGCAAAGATATCACTTTGCGACAAAGGTCCAAATAGTCAAAGCCATGATTTTTCAGTAGTCAATGGATGTGACAGTCAGCCCATAAAGAAGTCTGAGTGCTAAAGAATTGATGCTTTTGAACTGTGGTGTTGGAGAAGACTCTTGAGAATCCCCTGGACAGCAAGGAGATCAAACCAGTAACTCTTAAAGGAAACCAACCTTGAATACTCATTGGAAGGACTGATGCTGAAGCTTCAATACTTTGGCCACCTGATACAAACAGCCAACTCATTGGAAAAAGACTCAGATGCTGGGAAAGATTGAAGGCAAAAAGAAGAAGAGTGTGCCAGAGGATGAGATGGTTGGATAGTCGATTGAATCATGGATAGTCCACTGAATCATGGATAGTCCACTGATTCAAGTCCATTACCGATTCAACGGACATGAACTTGGGCAAAGTTCATGGGAGATAGTGAAGGGCACGGAGGCTTGGCGTGCTGCAGTCTATGGGGTTGCAGAGAGCTGGACATGACAGTGACTGAACAACAGCAACACTTCCTACCTTGATGGGAATTCTGTTGTGTTTCTTAGCGAAGATCAGATATAAAATACCCAAAGTGCTTGGCACATAACAGATATTCAACAAATGGAAGCACTTTTTATCTGGTAACAAAACACAAGGATTAAATCCCTATCAAGAGTCTAACTAGGTCAGTTCAGTCGCTCAGTTGTGTCTGACTCTTTGCAACCCCATGGACTGTAGCACACCAGGCCTCCCTATCCATCACCAACTCCTGGAGCATACTCAAACTCATGCCCATTGAGTCGGTGATACCATCCAACCATCTCATCCTCTGTCATCCCCTTCTCCTGCCTTCAATCTTTCCCAGCATCAGGGTTTTTTCCAATGAGTCAGTTCTTCACATCAGGTGACCCAAGTATTGGAGCTTCAGCTTCAGCATCAGTCCTTCCAATGAATTCAGGACTTATTTCCTTTAGGATTGACTGGTTGGATCTCCTTGCAGTCCAAGGGGCTCTCGAGTCTTCTCCAACACCAGTTCAAAAGCATCAATTCTTTAGCGCTCAGCTTTCTTTATAGTCCAACTCTCACATCCATACATGACTACTGGGAAAACTATAGCTTTAACTAGACAGACATTTGTTGGCAAAGTAATGACTCTGCTTTTTAATATGCTGTCTATACTTTGGCCACCTGATGCGAAGAATTGACTCATTGGAAAAGACCCTAATGCTGGGAAGGATTGGGGGCAGGAGGAGAAGGGGACAACAGAGGATGAGATGGTTGGATGGCATCACCAACTCGATGGACATGGGTTTGGGTAAACTCTGGGAGTTGGTGATGGACAGGGAGGCCTGGTGTGCTGCAATTCATGGGGTCACAAGGAGTCGGACATGACTGAGCGACTGAACTGAACTAGGTTGGTCATAGCTTTTCTTCCAAGGAGCAAGCATCTTTTAATTTCATGGCTGCAGTCACCACCTGCAGTGATTTTGGAGACCAAGAAATTAAAGTTGTCTAACTAGGTGATTGACAAGAAATCTCTACCGATGATTAGCAATAGCTTAACAATCATTTCTACCCTTCCTATTTAGAGTCAGATAATTCTAAAATTCTTACAAGATATTCTTTACTGAGAAGAGATTTAAATAACATGAAATAGAAAAGAAATATCCTTCAAAACAAAGACCAGGGTTAACATAGTCAATTACATCTGATCCTCAAGGCCACACTCTCAGTAAGGCAACAAGTTACAGTCCTGTTACCCTTCAGACACTTCTCCACACTACCCATAGATCTGAACCACTCTGAGACAATCAAGCAAGATACACTGCTAAGGTTTACTACACTGTGTGGCTTTAAAAAAGGAGAGGAGCATATATTAGATGCCAGAATCCTGACTAGTAAGAACCATGATGTGCTTCAGAAAGACAAAATCAGCAGAAGGTGGCAAAGGCTGTTGTCAAACACCCGCAGTGCTTCAAATCTGCTGCTTGCTACAGGGCTGATGAGCCTGGGAGAAGAGGGGCTTTTCTGACAGCAGGGCGTTTCCCTCTCAGGCGAGACTAGATAAAGAACATGGAAAACTCACTGCCCCTGCAGCCATGTAAGCAGAGGATCTGTTCCTTTTGTTACTGTCTGAAAAATGAATCTTATGGACTTAATACAGTCTGGAATACAGTACCATGGTTTTCTACTGATTACATTTGGATTTTTTTTTTTTTAGCTGAAATAAGACAGTGTATGATGATAATTACTGTTTGTAAGATTTTAAAAGAATCAAGGAAATTGTGTCCAGTATGTTTTCCTAGAGCACATAAGTTATTTATAAGGTCTTTGTTTTTATAACAACAAAATGCCCTGCTTTTTGTTAAAGACATTTCTAAGGTCTATTATTTAAACACATTGTCTAGCAGGATATATCCAACTTTTCTTCTCCTTAAAATACAAAACAGTCTTCATTATTGAGAATACCACTTGTTGGAAATTGTTTCAGGAACAATGTAAGGACTAATATTAATGTTTTAAATATCCTTCATTAAATATTACTTACCTAAAATTGGGCATAATCTTCCAAACAACATAAAATAAGGACTCTGGGCTAAATGCAGTCTGGCTACCTTGCCATAAAGCACAGAGTGTCTTTCTAAACTCTTCCACCAAAGACCTAGAAGAGAGGAAGGGATGATGAGACCCGCAGCATTCGTGAGAGGCTAGTGTTTTAGTACACAATGCCAAACTGTCTAAAATTCACAAATAAAATATGAAAACATACAAAATTTGGTCTCTTCTGAACTAAATCTGACAATTAAGTAACAACATCTCAAAAACGCATACAGAAAGCAGTAATTACTTGACAAAACTAGTTTTTTAATTATATGGTGAACTCTTGAGTATGCCGAAGTACCATCATACTTGTAAAATAAAGCAATGGATAAGTTACAAACCAAATTACTTACTGATGCCTGTTTTACAGCACGTAAAACAAGTAACAGAATCTCTTGTCCACCTCCTGGCTCTCTCCTTCTTGCCCCTCACTAGGAGCACTTCTCAGACCCGCTGGGGACTGTCTGCTCATCTCTGCCGCAGAGAGTTAATCTGATCGCAGAGCTTCAAAACTCACCTCTGTACCAGTGACTCTCAAATCCAAATCTGAAATCCACATTTTTCTCATGACTGCTTTTATTCAGGTGTCTCCAGGTCCCAACAGGAATCTCCTACTGGGCATCCTCTTGTCTCTTCTCACCTAGTGTGTCCTAAACCTGCTCCCTGTACTCTCCCTACGGCCGCCCGGTCTCCACTCACTCCTCCCACAGGAATACTACTTGCACTTTCTTCTTGGTACATGAGTTCATGGAATAAAAAATTCTGAGTGTGTCCAACTTCTGAAAAATCCTCTTAAAGAGAAAGAGTGGTCCTTCTTCTTCACTCCTTCCTTCTGCCTTCCAGCTAGAATGAGGCTGAAACGGTGGTTCGCCAGCAGCACTGTGGACAATGTAGGTGAGAGCTACACCCAGGGGTGGTGGACAGAACATCAGGTGAGCCCGATGATTGCAAGAAACAAAGCTAGACGGATGACCTCCAACTTTTACATAAGAAAATAAACCAGGGATGCTTAAGTCACTGTTAGTTTCGGTTTTCTATGCACAAAGGTAAACTTAGACACTTCCTCAATTGCAATGACTATATGTGTCAATATAGCTACCATCCTCATAGACTCCTGGTTGATACCACAGAGAATCTCACCACCTTCTTCTCAACCCCTGTTATCCAATAGGTTCCTGAGCTAAAAATTATGTTTTTTACTTCCTAGTACCTAAATCCTCATCCTATGTTTGAGGAACTCCATCTTAAGAGTCTTGTGAGCGTCAAAGGCTGCCTCCCACTATGGAAGCTAAAAATGCTAATACTTGCTCCTTAGCCCTTGCCCTACTCCTTCCTTGCAGCCAGGATTCAGGTACATGGCCTCGGTATGCCTATTTGAAGCAGAAATTAGAAAAAAGCTGTGGCAGTGCCAAATCATTTCAGGTGGCAATGAGCATCTTCAGGAGTGTGGGGGGAGGCGGTGGTAGGGGGAGATGGGGGGAGCACTAACAGCAGCTTCCACCCAGCACCAACTCCAGCAGTGCTGGCAGTGGGAAAACTTAGGCGGGGCATGGACAGTGGTCCTAATAAGGACACCTTTATGGATGCCTAGACTCTAGACCTGATTTTCCACCCATCTGGTAATGGTAAGTTCACCAAAGACCTTCAGTAAATTCCTTTTCTGCATAAGATGGCCAGAGGCAATTTCTGTAATTTGTAACTAAACCCTAAATCACACTAATGCTGCTGCTGCTGCTGCTGCTGCTAAGTCGCTTCAGTCGTGTCCGACTCTGTGCGACCCTACAGACGGCAGCCCACCAGGCTCCCCTGTCTCTGGGATTCTCCAGGCAAGAACACTGCAGTGGGTTGCTATTTCCTTCTCCAACTAACGCATCAAGCACTACAAATTCTTCCCTTTTGTGCACATGTATTTTTTCCTCATTTCACTGCTGTTCCCTCTAACCAGTTACTATAAAGTGTGAAGCCTTCTTGAACGCAGGCATGTTCCCGCTCATCCTGCAGGCTGCTGCCAAAGCAGACTCTTAAAACTCCACTCCTTGTGATATCATGCCCTCCCTGCCCCAATGCCTGGTTTCACTGCATACTCCACACTGCACACTATTCTAAGCACGGTCTATGCTATTCTCCCTCAGCCAGGCAGGAAGAACAGTGTCAGATTGTTAAGTATTAGATTATGTGTGGCTTTTCAGAATGTGTGGGGATGGGGTGTGTGGGAGCAGGGATGGGCAGACAGGGAAAACAATACATTGTTATAGCCTCATTTCAGTAATGTTAAGATGCCTCTTACAACCATGACAAGATGACACAACTTCTGAACCCCAATAGAACATGGTTTGAATTTGAATACATACTGTTCTGGTTCTCAATAATCACTTGTCACTTCCTCCTCTCACATCAACTAATAATTGACTATACTGCCCCATAATCAATTTGATAACTGCAAATTAATTATTCAAGACAGGTTCATCTAACCCTATCATACAAATTAATTCACAAAGACTAATGACATTCATGCTGCTCTATACCTAGAACTGTGCTTCATTCATAGACATCAATTTTAGAATGCCCCAATCCATAGACTCCACAAGTAGAGTGCTGAATTTATCCTGTCTGCTAGGTAAATAGAAATAAAATAATTCTGACAATTATTAAGATTGCCAGCTAAATACTAAAACACAACTGTTAAGAGTTTCTTTTTAAATGTACATGCCTATTTACTCCCGTAACACAATGGAAATCACCAGTAAGAGTCATTTGTGCTGTAGCTCAGAGCCAGAAAGGACATATTCGGAGACTCACACGTTGTTGTCCCCCTGGCTCCTGGTGTGGTACGTTCGCCGTCCTGCTGTCTTCCCATTCCGTAATTCCACAGCAGGCAGTTCTTTGAAATAACAGCAAAACTGCTCAATGTTACTATTTTTAAAGGAAGGAAAGAAAATTATTTTTTAAATGTCCTAGGACCTGTAAAGAAAGTACTATGAGACTCACATATGGATTTTGAAAATGTGATCTGTCAATTTCTCATTAAAGTGGTATTCAATTCAATCTCTTATATCATGTTTCTTCATTAAGGTTCCTCTTTTGTTCCCAGAAAACAGTACAAGTAGATGACTTTGCAGAAATAAAGAAAGACCTTAAAGCAAACTCTCTGTTCCCAAAATCTTCAATCCCCCTTCCCATTCAGAGATTGTCACCATTTCTTTCTTTTCAGGGTGTTTGTTTCCAGGTGTTAAGTAATTTCCTCCAGCAGAAGCAAAGTATGAGAGCAACCATATGATTACACTATACAGAGAAACAAGGAGAATTCAGTAGCAACTAGAATTTCTTATTCAAGCAAGAAAAGCTGAGAGCCAGTCCCTTTAAGGAGAGAGCATATGTGGCTTCTGGCCCTGGGAAAATAATTTATTCTGGTCTTTGACACCACATTAGAATCTGAAAGTACACAACTTTCTAAATAATCTCTTCTAGATAACTTAGGTCAGCCTTGTTGCCTGTTTTATTTTTCACTGCTCATCCTACACGTTGAGGATCCTCTAAACATCTGATCTAATGACCATACTTAAGACTCAACTAATGACTGAACTGAGTTCTCTGAACAAGGTTCCTTACAGCCCAGGTGTCTGCGAACTATAGCCCACAGGACAAATCTGGCCCTGAGCCAGTGAACTTTTCCATTTTTAAAGTGAGTTTTGTATTTTTAAAGAGTTGTTTAAAAAGGAGGGAAGTATTGAAGGGAGGAGGAAAATATGTGAGAGGGCCTGGATGTGGCATGCAAAGATTAAAAATATTTATTTAATCTGGCCTTTTTCAGAAGTTTGCTGGCCCGTGGTCAAGCCTATTTAAGAAGTGACAGAAACTAAATAATAACTGCTAACAGTTATTTACTGCCAGGCACTGCTCTAAGCACTTTATGTAAATTATACAATATCTTCCCAGCTACTCCATGAGGCAGACTATTATCCCCATTTCACTGATGAGAAAGCTGAGGCACAGGGAACTGAGGTAACTTGCCCTGAGTTACTAGGCTAGAATCAGGGCAGAGACAGAACCTGAACATGGAGCCTTTGCGCTTAACCATTCCACCAGAAACTAACATTAGATAGTTGAGGTCTGACTGTATCATTACCTGAGCGACTGAAGGATGGCATTCATGAAACACGTGTTCCCCAAATTCCGAAGGCCCGTGGCACAAATGGTAGTGGTGCTGCCCTGTAAAATGGAACGAGAGGCGGCCTTCAGTAATGCCAAGAGAAGGCCAACTGTTTCCAACATCAAAGGGCAAAGGCCTGTATTTGAAACTCTAGCATCAAGCCAGGTTGGAATCCATCCTTTTCAGTCCAATGAATATTTCAAATTCTCTTTCTACTCTCTGTATAAGTGTCTGGATATTTTTAGAAGGCTGTTTCTGATCCTAGGACTGCTCCAAATGGAAACTTAATAGGAAATCAGCTTCAATAAGTACTATGGAGTACATGATGTAAAAACCAGGAAGGTCCTTAAAAGAAATAAGTTTAAGACTTCACGCCTTTATTATTGTTGTTGTTTAGTCACTCAGTCGCGTCTGACTCTTTTGTGACCCCATGGACTGTAGCCCGCCAGGCTCCTCTATCCATGGGATTCTCCGGGCAAGAATACTGGAGAGGGTTGCCATTTCCTTCTTCGGGGAATGTTCCTGACCCAGGAATCAAACCCGAACCTCCTGTCTTAGCAGGTGGATTCTTTACCACTGAGCCGCTTGGGAAGCCCTAACACCTTCATAAGACTACTAAAGCTACTACCAAGTGGAAAAAATATAACTAAGGAACAAAACTCACCATAACTTCAGACCCACAGGATCTACAGTAGGGACCTTTACCAGAAGGAAGCAAGGATCTCTGGGACCCTATGCAAAAGGGTAACAAGGTACACGACGAGGCCTTAAGAACAAATGCTCGCTAAGGTACTGGAGCACGGTAGTAATCCTGACAGAAGGCAGGCACTGACAGACTCGCCGGGGTATTTAGTCACATCGAGAGTCGTTAGTAGCAGTGGCAAACACTTGGTAAAATATTCCAAATACAAGAATACGTTTGTAAAAGTTCATAAGGGGGTAACATTAATGTTACAGCTGTAATCAGTGAGTAGACCCAACCAGTTCTTGTATTTGAATACATTTTAATTACTTACATTTACTTTCAGTAACTTGCTGTTCAGTGAGGAGTTTTCCAAAAGTTTTCTTTTCCTATGCCTGTCAGCTGTGAAAGCTGAGCTATTAAAACACAAACAGACAGACAGTCAAAAGGACATTCCTACATACACACCACCCAGCAGGATAGAGAGCAAACGTGGCCGTGCTAAGCTCTGAGGGTGCAGCCCTGGCTGACTGAGTAGCCAGGCCAGGGAGGGACCATGAGGCTGCTGTGGCCCACCAGTACTTCAAGTACTGAGGAGCTCCACTTCCCCTGGAAAGCCCCACTGCTCCTCCAGCAGGGTGTGACTAGAATCTGCCACCTCCGGGCACTTCCCAGAGAAGCTGGCCAGGTAGAGGTGGTCTCTGAGACGGTCCCTCTCCTCCACCACTCTGTCTACCGATGGTGAATCTCCCAATGAGAGAATACACACACCACATAAAAAACGGAAACCCTGGTCTGACACGATTATGCTGACATTTAACATCAACTCTCAAATACTCTATTTCTTTCTTAATTTTGGCAAAGGTATCCTCTTTTGTTCTTATGTTGTAACAGATGATCACATAATCTGAGTCTATGGAATGATAAATACATTAGAGGCATACAGGCATACACCAATTCCTTTGATTCATCCATGCTACGAAGCATGTTGTAAAACAGACCCTAAACAGCACATAAATTCTGAATTAAAATTATTTAAATTTTTCACAATGAAAGACAGATCTTGTTTGAAATTTATCAGAAAATAATTCCTATCTTCAAAGGGTCATTTTAAAATGATGTATCAGGGAACTAATCCAAAGGAAGTAAAAGTTAGTATTATTAAACAACACAGACTTTTAAGTCTACCAACCCTTTCCCATCTTCCAAAATTCATCAGGCTAATCCAAAGAAAATATGTAATTATTTTTCTTTCCAGAATTTCCACATGAACTGCCTTGAGAGCAGCAGATCTAGTGACAGTCAGCTGCTTCAAATCTAAAAATATTCTTAAAAATGTCTTCAGAACTCTATGTGCCTCCCATATGTAGTATGAAAGAGAAAGTGCCTTGAAAGTGAAAGTAGCTCAGTGGTGTCAGACTCTTTGTGACCCCATGGACTATATAGTCCGTGGAATTCTACAGGGCAGCATACTGGAGTGGGTAGCCTTCCCCTTCTCCAGGGGATCTTCCCAACCCAGGGATCGAACCCAGGTCTTCCGTGTTACAGGCGGATTCTTCACCAGCTGAGCCATAAGGGAAGCCCATATGTAGTATAATGTCAAGTTATTCCTTCACAAATTCTGTGAGGAAAGAAGTTGAGTCACAAGCACAGTGACAATGCCTAATAGCTAAGTTTTATCCAACCTATACATATAAAGCCTTTTAGCTTTCTAAAATATGTTATTAAATTTTACCATTGGTGATTCTCAAAATGGCAGAATCCTTTAGATCCATGCTATTTAACAAGGTAGTCGCTCACTACATGTGGCTAGTAAATTTAAATTATTTCAACTTAAATAAAACATAGAATCCAGCTCCTCGTCATGCTGGCTCATTTTCAAGTGCTCCACAGGCACACATGGCCAGTGGCTACACAGTGAGATTATACAAGGTTTCTGGTGCACAGTGCTGCTCTAGAGACAGGCTGGACAGCTGACAGTAGAACTGAAATGCAGTCATGGATCTTTCAGTGTAGCTTCCAGCATAGATTAAAGGCTGTGTTTGAGAAACATCAAAATAAACTTAGATAATGTTTCTCAACACAGAAGAAGGGTTGCAAGGTACATTTTTCAGTGGGGCCAAGGAGAAGTGGAGACAAGGTAATCTGTGACACCTTTTACCTAATGAAGTGGTCATTGGAAATAAAAGATTTGAAAGCTGCTTATATAAAAGCATGCAGGTTCTTGAAAGTCCTGTTCTCTCTCTGACTTAGTTCTGATGAATTTCTCATTGAGATGATAGTCTTTTCTCAAGAGAAAACTCTAGGTGGCAGGGAGAAATAATTTGGTAGCTACCTCCTTCTATAACAAAGAATCAGGTTACTAAGATCTTTACAATGATGTCATCACACCAGAGAGTGATATTACAAAAACTACTGCAGGAATCTCCTACTTCACAGTTACTTGTGACAATTTCAGACCAAACTCAATAGTCTAGATCTGTGGGTCTACAGCTGTGTCTCTAATCCTAGACAGGGCTCCTGCTGCTCTGTTCAAATTAAGAGAAGGGAGGAAGCACTTTGAAAAAGTGAGGTGCCCTGACAGTAAAGCCAAAACGTACTTAAACCCAAAGTGTTCTAATTAGTTTAGATTTTAAAGAAATCGTTTCCTCCCCTTTCAGCTTATAATCTATTTAGTCAGAAACATGCGGAGAGACCAAAGCTAGACAGTGTTTAACTTAGAGAACTCAGGTCATTCTCTATCACCTCACAATTTAAAAATACCCTACTGGCTTTACGTGTAAGTTTGCTGAAGGACTCCCACTTCTGGCATGTTCTCACAATGCCATTTATACATCAACTGTCAAAATAAATTAGATGGCACTGATGATAGGGAGATTTACACGGATTTCACCTGAGTCAGCAATCATTCCAGGACCATGCTTCCATCCACTGCAGCACCAAAGACGCTGCCACTGGGGCTTCTGTTTACTGCTTGAATTTTGGGTCCAGTGAATTGTATCTGACTAACCTATTTGGCTTCAGTAGGAAAAAAAAAAACAAAACTATTCACAGTAGTTTAATTTCTTTATGATGACAAAGCATTTCACAGTTTCCTATACTTTCGAGTGGTAAATACTGGTCCTAACAAAAACGAAAAAGAAGAAACTAGGATCTTCTGCTACCATATAGATGCAAAGTAAACAATAATATAACTCAACCTATTTTCCCTTAAAAATTATATATAAATTTCAGAGCTTCTAAGAAGACCTCATTAATACACTGAATAAGGATTTTCTAATATTTCGGGTAACCCTATAATGATTTTGGATCATTTTCTGCCCTTCTCTTGCACTAGCTAGCAAAACTCCCCTTGCAAATAAACTGAGGAACTTATACGACGGTGGGTAGTAACTGAAAAACAGGCTCTGGAGCCCTTGGATACAGTTTATGACAAATACTAAATGAAATAAATGCTGAGTTATGATCACTGACTATTTTCATACACTTAACTGCAAAGTTTATTTAGCTCACATTTCAGTCACACTCAAAACATTGAGTGTGATGAGGTTATGGAACTCATCAACAAAAAATCCCACTCAGAAATTCTGAAAGACTCCTCAACCCCATTTCATCCCTTCTTTCCCAAGGTCTATTACTTACTTTTCCAAGTTCTGTAAGTGTTCTCTGACTTTCTGTACCAGTCCCAGCTTGGTGTCGTTAACCACAAAATCATCACAGCGATAACTGCAAGGAAAATATTAATCAGTGTGTGTAAAGAGCTTGAGGAAACCACAGTAATGAAATCACTAAAACCATGCTGCCAAGATGGTCACGTGGCTCTGCAAGCAGTTACAGTCGGCGGTGAGTTCAAAGAGGACTTAGAATCCACACTGGAATGTTTTTAAAGAGCCTTATTAAAAAGCCACGTAGGCAATGAACACTAGTTTCTTTTCACATTTTTATTCAAAAGCTCTTCAATTTCTCTTCGAAAATCAAATAGGCTGCGACATGTGTTATATTCCTTTTAGTGGTGCATTATACATGGAAAATGAAATACAAAGCACCAATTCTATTCATGTAGCATGAAGCCTAAAGCTTTAATGTGATCCCTCCCGACTCAAATTAATGGTGAGAAGAGATGTAAGAGAAAAACAGGAAAAAGATAATTAACCTGTAGAGATATTTGAATAAAAAACTGTTTTTACACACCGGCCAAGCTCCTCTGTCCATGAAATTTTTCAGGCAAGAATACTGGAGTGGGTTGCCTTTCCCTTCTCCAGGGGATCTTTCCGACCCAGGGATAGAACCTGGGTCTCCTACATTGCAGGCAGATTCTTTACCGTTTCAGCCACCAGGGAAGCCCTTTTCACACATAATTTAATTTAAATTAAACTGAGAAGAATGAATCTTTTCATCCTGCAATGTTAGAAAACAAAAGTATAAAACAGTGGCTATGTCTTGCAGGAAACAAATGCTTTGATGAAAGATGTTTAAGATGTTCTTTAGAACTGATATTGTGTGTGTGTGTGTGTTAGCAAGTCAATAAGCAAATAATATAAGGAATCAGACATAATAAACTCTACTTTGTACATTAGCATTCAATTTTTTTTTCCTGGAATATGGCCAATTTTAACTAAAACAACTTACAAGCTAGTACCAAAATATTCTTTTGAACTGCAGCTTTGTACAAAACCACTTATTAAAACTACCAAAGAATAATGACAGTAACAATGCCATTCTTCCGAGCAAAATTTTGAATGCCTAGCAATTAGTAAAAATTAGGTCAAATCTAGCACAATCCAAAAACTATTTCTTACATACCTGAAACCAGTCTATTCAAAAATTATAAAGAGGATGGGGGAAAGTAATTTGTTTAAAAAAAGATTACACACAAAAACATGGCTTGTGTCTCTTAGTCACAATTTACACATATGTAATTATTTAACAAGCCCCTCCCCCCAAATCTGACTATCTAATGCTGTCAATCAAGAGTCTCTAATATTCTCCAAGCTCCCATGGTCAATCCTTAACATCTCTACTAATAGCAAAAGCTACCATTCACATCCCAGACTGTTTCTCTATGATCAAAGCCGTCAGCAATGGGAAGGAAATAACTCTTTATTGGTTTTATAACAAATACATAAAGCAATTAAATTCACGGAAAGTTTCAGTTCCTTCCTTCTTCTCAGTATAAATGTTAAGAGGGTACGGTCTACTCTATGAATCTGGGATTAGGGCACTTGGTTCCCCTGTGAATCCCAGGCCTGCACTAGAGCATGAAGTTGTATTGTTACCCTAATTCCTGCTTACATTTTCATTTTAGATTGGCATAAACATATACATGCACTTTGGTTAAAAGAATTACCCAGTGTTCAAAACAAAAACAACTCCAAACGCTCCTGTTCATCTGGGGAATGAAGTCTAAGAGCAAATTTAGATGGCCTTTCACATATTTACATGCTGCTAGTCTATCTAATTGAAAAGTGAACCCCTTAACTTGCACACACACACAAAAAACGGTTGCTTTGTTTAAAGAAACAAATTGCTTTAAATTACATGAAATAATGGATTTTTTTCATATTAAAGTAATTCTTTTTGGTGTGACATGAATTCAGCCTTTAGCGTTTGTTAAAGGAACATTTTCATATATCGAAATACAGATTTATTTACAGCTTTGCTCCATTCTGAACTAATCTGCCTTAATTGGGTCTATTTACTTCATCTCTTTGACCGTTCAGCATTAAAGTGAGTAAGCTGCTCTAGGCTCCAGAGCTGTGCTAATGTGGCACAGCTATTTTTCTGTTACTTTTCTATGCACTAATGAAGCCCTGTAAAGTGCTTATTTCAATATTTTATGCAGAAAGCAGCAGTTACAGTGATACCCACATAAACCGTAATTGGCAGCTAAATTGAAATATTTATTTTAATTATAATACAATTAAATTATTTTTCTGGCTCAAAAACTAAGAATGAAAAAAATTTTTTTAACTTCCAAATTAAGGCATGCTAATGAGGTAGAATTGAGTGTAATTTTACTAAGAATGGGAATTATGATTTAACACAGCAGAGCCAAATTAATAAGCTGCGTATAAAAAAGTTTTAAGATAATAGACAATGTTGAGTCATTTTCAGCAAATGCACAGTAATTTAACAATAAGCTGCCTCTCTACCGTCAAAATATAATCAATGAACTCTGTCACAATGAAATCAGAATGAAATGTGTAACAAAATGATTTCTCACTGACTGTAGGGAGTTGAGCTTATAATTCTGGCAAGCTACAAAACAGCCTGAATTCTTGCTCAAGAAAGAAAACCATTTTCAGATGGAGAGATGAAACATTAAATTATTATCTCAGTTAAGGGAATTATGTTTTAAAATTTGAGAGAAAGATCACAAAAGATATTTTACAAAAAGTGGAAGATCTTCAGTTGATTCACCAAGAAGTGATTCAACATTTGAAGACTATAAATACTTTTATTTTTAGCTTTAGTTAAGTTTTACAAGAGACAGTGGCCAATGAATACTTAGGGTACGTTTTGTCTCAAATGACTTCCAAATTGAAATGTCCTCGTCTACTTGCAACCTTAAAAGCAATCAAACTCATGCTGTAAATATCTGTTAATCTTTTACATCTGTCACTTTCGGCTAGATAGGAAAAAGCTACTTTCTATCAACACAAACAAGAACCAGTTATGTGGGATCAAAACCCCAGATTTACTGGAATTAATTCCTTTATTTGATTCACTTCACATTAACATACTGAAAATATTTGTGCTCTGAAGTGGACTGTATCATGGGTGCAGTTATTAAAATAATGCAGTTACTAAAACTGTTCAGTATACATGTACAACTGCTCTGACTCATCACCAGTGGAACTGTTATAAGAGACAGAAGATAATGAATGTAATGACTACATGCTCTTTGCCAACATTCACTGCTTGAGTCATGGCAGATTTTACAAAGGTTTACTGTTCTGTTAACTCTAATTCAAGATTTTCTTGAATCAAAAGGAACACCTGCCAATATTCAACATAAGAGAAAACATCAGCCCGTGACTTACATTTTTTTTTACCTAAAGCACAGTGCACATGCAGGAGCTAAATTTAAAGATCCAAGGAGAGAGAAAAAGCTTGTTTGTGACATAGCTAGACAGGTATGAGAATCTATGTTAAAATTTAAACTATTCATACTACAAATTAATAATGGTTTTACACATTTCAACATGAGAAATATGCAAGAGATTTCAAGTGCAATAGCATTATGTAAGTTGGCTCTAACAGCTACAAGAAAAATTGAAGAATGCTTTGTTGACATGAATAAATTTAGCACTGATTTTCAGTTTATATAATGGCCCTTTGAATTTGATATTGATAACACTGAGTTGTTACAAGAGTGAGTGGATTTACCTAAAAGATACAGTTTTGAAACTGATACGCTTTTGCTTCAGAGTCAATTATTCTAAAAAAAAGATGTCAGTCCTGTCAATACGGATGTCAAGTAATAAAGAAAATGGGGGGTTTTGGGGGGTACTTTATTGGAAAAAATTTTAATAGTGTTTGGAATCTACATTTTCAATGGCAACTCTTATGACTAAATACAGATCAAGAATTTCTGATGAAAAGTTAGCATCTGAATGGAAATGCGCTGTATGTGTAAAATATCACACTGGATTCTGAAGGCTTCATATTTCAAAAAAAAGATACAAACTATCTCTAATAATTCTACATGGATTACCATGCTGACATGCTAATACTGGGTTGGCCAAAAAGTTCATTCAGGTTTTTCCGTACGATCTTAGAGGTTCAATAAATGCAAGACCTTACAACAAAACCAAAACAAACTTTCTGGCCACCCAATATTTGGATAACCAGGTTAAATAAAATATACAATTTAAATGAATTAACCTGTTTGTCTTTGCTTTTTTATTGTAGCTACTAGAAAATTTTATATTACATACATGATGAATTATTTCTCTTGGACAGGACTGCTGGCCTAGAAAATATCTAAGATACTGGCTGCTCTACTATTCTATAATACTACCCTTGTCATAAAGAGGTAAGAAGTATAACTTCAATGAAGTAGAAGAAATCAATTTGATTTTGGCTGAATTTGGTCTGTCTTAAAAAATATTAGGTTTTCACAACTGTCCTTATTTCCAACAGTAGATTTTAGAAATTCTTACAGTCACTAAGAAGGACATTTACTTCTAGGCTTCTAACTTTCGTCCTGTCTGAATTCATCACGCTATACAAGCATTATCTGATGGCAATGATGAAAGGAAAGCACCTGCTTCCACAGGTCGAAACTTCCAGGGGCGCCTGGCATGTGGTACAGGGTCAGTAAATGTCAGCTTCCTTCCATTGTGTAACCACGGCTGCCTTGTAACACACCCTTCTCTAGCTGCCCCCATTCCCAGAGGTCAAAAGAAAATAAGTAACAAAAGTAGGAAACAAATAAGAATTTAAATGCTGTCTGGTGCCTTAGCCTTGAGCTGAGACACTGCTTTCAAACTGGAAACTCTCTCATTAATAATGGTATTTAAAAGTCCCAAGACAAACAGAAGACTTTAAAGTAAACAAGTTCTAAGCATCTCTTCCTGGTTTGCAATTATGTTGAAGGTATTAGGTCAGAATTATGCTTGCCTCTAACACCTGAAAAAAAATGAGCCGCCATTCTTGGTTTTCCCTCCAAGGAGATTACACCAGAATATGAAGTACAAAGGAGTACATAACTTGTAGGCTGTGTTCCAGAGCTCCTAGACTGGGCACTGGACACTTGGAAGGCATGTCCCATTTTTAATAAATATTGTTATAAAATATGGCTACATGTCTTAAGGTGAAAATACACCTGGGTCCCAAAATGTAACTGAAATAATATAAAAAGCTGTTCTCTCTCTTCTTTCTACTGAGAAGCTGGAGCTGAGGCGCAGCTTTTGACATTTCTTCATTCATACAAACAGGACTTCGTGTGTCTAACAAACCAAAGTCAGGAACTATCTACATCACACAACCAACTTTTAGGCTATTGAATTAATACTACAGCAAGTTTAAATTTCGTGATTTTAGGCGATTCTTCAAGTAAAGATGGGCTAGACCTCTACTAGACTACTTGTCCGATACAGAGACCATTTACTTCTGTATTTACTGAAAAGAAATAAATGCTTAAGAAAATTGAAGTAAACTGGACACTAAAGACAAAAAATAATACTTAAGAAATCGTATTAGACATGTTAGAGATGTTAGATAAGAATATGAGTTATAAAAAGGCAAGGAAGGAGGATTCTTATCTTTCTCTACTTATAACACCTCAAGACAAAGTATACTATCATCTCAGCTATGTAAAAATTAGTCTCAACCCAAATTCCTTGAACCAAACATGATGCTAGTTTTAAAGTATTTTAAACCAATAGTTAGTAAACTCATTAAATGTAGAGTAGGGTATAATATACATACTGTTCTTCAAAGCAGAAGATATACAAATAATTTTACTACCTTGTACCAGGTAGCAGGCAAATTTTCATAGGAAATACCAATTATTTACACTATTAAATAACTTGGTAAAAAAATGGATAATATCATAACTAATTACAAATTCTGCTACTCTAATAGCAAAAAAAAAAAAAATCACTTCATGGCAAATAGATGAGGAAACAATGGAAACAGTGATAGACTATTTTCTGGGGCTCCAAAATCACTGCAGATGGTGACTGCAGCCATGAAATTAAAAGACGCTTGCTCCTTGGAAGGAAAATGACCAACCTAGACAGCACATTAAAAAGCAGCAGACACTGCTTTGCCAACAAAGGTCTGTCTAGTCAAAGCTATGATTTTTCCAGTAGCCAAGTATGGATATGACAGTTGGACTATAAAGAAAGCTGTGCACCGAAGAATTGATGCTTTTGAACTGTGGTGTTGGAGAAGACTCTTCAGAGTCCCTTGGACTGCAAGGAGATCCAAGCAGTCCATCCTAAAGGAAATCTCTTTGCGACCCCATGGACTGCAGCCTACCAGGCTCCTCCGTCCATGGGATTTTCCAGGCAAGAGTACTGGAGTGGGTTGCCATTGCCTACTCCAAAGGAAATCAGTCCTGAATATTCATTGGAAGGACTGATGCTGAAGCTGAAACTCTAATACTTTGGCCACCTGATACAAAGAACTGACTCATTGGAAAAGACCCTGATGCTGGGAAAGACTGAAGGCAGGAGGAGAAGGGGACGTCAGAGGATGAGATGGTTGGATGACATCACCGACTCAATGGACATGAGTTTGAGTCAACTCTGGGAGTTGGTGATGGACAGGGAGGCCTGGAGTGCTGCAGTCCATGGGGTCGCAAAGAGTCAGACACAACTGAGCGACTAAACTGAACTGAATAGCAAAACTGTCCAATTTCTTCATTACGATGATTTCTTACACATACATTTTCAGATTTTTATTTTTTTCTAATTTCTAGCATTTAATCATGCCTAATCCTTTTCTATTTTTATTTCTATAACCTCCCCCAAACCCACCTTTTTCCTCCTCCATCTCAACTAATCCTATCCTTTGGCTATTTCCTTTCATATAATATTTGTCCCTGCCTTATCTAAGTACAATTACAGTCAAATCCATAAATAGCTGTAGCTGAATTAAGCTGTAGTATTTGATGGTCCTTCAATGTCGACCTTACCTAAATTTTCTTCTCTCTCACCTTTCCCTCACAATCTTCCCTTTCACTTCAGGGCTACCTTCTTTACGCTTAGATTTCAGCTTTCATTCCACACATCAACAACCCCCTTACCCTCCCTCATTTCCATGTAGCACACCATTCACTGTTTAATGGCAAAAAATATTCTTTACTTGGTCATCCCCGTCTGTACTTTATTTCCCCATTCTCCAAAAATTAAAACATGCAGCATAGCTCAATCATTTTCTCATCCTAACATTTAATATGGGTTCACCTCCTTTTAAAAATTTTAATTTTAGAAACACTTGTTTCCTTCCTATTTTCACCCTGCACCTCATGCCCCCTCTAATTATAAAGGCAAAACACAGGTCCATTAAGGCAAAATCTTCCAAATTATTTTCAATGGCTTCTAATGAGATTTAAAAATTAGCCACAAAACTGAGCACCCACCACCCACAACACACTTACACATGGCTGTCCTAATTAGAAATGTAAGGAAATCTAAATTAATATATGTATAGTATAAAAAAATTTTAGAAGAATGAGCTAGAGATGAAAGAAACTTTTAAAATGTCTTGCTATTCATATCTTTAATACTTTTGTTAAACCAAAGTACAATACATACATAGGATGAGGTTAGACATTAATGATAATGGATATAAATTCGTATCTCACACAGTCTTGTAAACTTTTTGTCTGATTTATCAGATCTGATTGAAAGTGAAGGGGAAAAGTGTTAGTCTCTCAGCTGTGTCCGACTCTTTGCGACCTCATGGACAGTGGCCTGAAAGGCTCCTCTGTCCATGGAATTCTCCAGGCAAGAATATTGGAGTGGGTTGCCATTTCCTTCTCCAGGGGATCTTCCCAACCCAGGGGTCAAACCCGAGCCTACTGCATTGCAGGCAGATTCTTAACCACTGAGAGACAGGGGAAGTCCTAATCAAATCTGATTAGTCTGTGTTTTTATTTAGGTAGCCAACATTTTTATTTTGTAACGTGTTTGATGAGATCAAAGTAGAAGTGTAGTATGTCAGCTTGCCTTTTCCTTTTTCACCAGTATTTGTGTTACTATCATTACTGTTTTCATCTTGAAGGATTTTTCCTCGTAAAAATCTTTCCAAATGTTTATCCACTTGATGAGGGTTGATTTTTGGTAAAGTAAAGCAAATCCATGTAACTGGGCAGACAAAAAAAACACAGCAGCATACTGCACTAGCTAATAAAAGTGAACAAGGATGAGGCCACCACACATGCAGCTGATTCAGGACACCCTGTGTGTAGCTCATGACAGAACCATCTAGTCCACAGACCGCTGGCAGTAGGTATATAAAATATTTGCCAAAGATTTTTTCAAAAGTTCTGACATTTTCTTCCCATATGTTCCAGCACATTCTTTTAGAGACTACTGCACTAAAAACTAGACTCCTAACATGCAGCTGGTTAGTTCTCAATGAATATTTATTTATTGAATAAAAGCAACATATCCGCTATTATGATTTTTTGAGATGTTGTTCACATTATGTTCGAGGATCATCATGTTCATCAGTTCTTGTCTCCAGAGAAAATTTTTGAAGGCAAAAACTTAAGGGGGAAAGAAACTGTTTATAATGCCAAATCTTCTTCAAAAAGGATCTATAGCTTTGCTTTGGTGTCTTTCTTTAACACACTTATTCCTAGATTTAGTTTGTAATTTTTGTCCTATGTTGAATGTTTTTTTGTTTGGTCATTTCCATTTTTAACTAATGAAGAGAAACCTGTTAGTTTTTGTATATTTATTCATATATCACCATTTCAAAATTTAATTATTAATTCCACTTGTTTTCTACTAAAGTTTCCCTGAGTTCTCTGGGCATTAAACAATTTGAAAGCAGAAATAATTTGTTCTTTTCCAAATTTATACCAATTATTTACTTATTCTGTCTTATTTCAATGACTAGAACTGCAAAAGCAATGTTTCATAACAGTGGTGATGAAGTAAGTGATGACTGGAAGTATTTGTCTTGTTTCTGATGTTAATGGAAACAGCTTTAGTATTTTGTCAATTTGCATATGATGCTTGCTTTCTTTTGGGGGGACCATCATATTTTAATAGCTTCCTTTTATTTCAATCTTACTAGTTTTAAGAATCAGAAATTGTTTATAAATGTACTTTTGCTTCTAATGGTACAATAATCTGGGATTTCCTTTAAAAATGAATGGGTTGGCAGACTTGTGAAATTGACTCAGTAATTACATATTTTTCTTTTTGACACATCTTCCTGGGTTAGACTAGCTTTAAGTTAAACTTATTTACAACTGACATTTTCTTTTTGGAGTTTCTATCAGATTTTTGTCTTACGATTTTGAAAGTTTCATAGTATTAGTATACTCAATGTTAAATTTTAATAGTTAGAGGCTGCACTATCTGATACAGTAGCTACCAGATACATGTTGCAATTTAAACATCATTAAAATAAAATAGAACAGTCAACTTCTCAGTCCCACCAGCCACTTTTAATTGTTCAACTGCTACCATATTATATGACACAGATGTCACACCCAAAACAAAGAAAAATCTTTTTCAGCTTTAAAATTCTACAGCTTTTTCCATTCCTGTTGTTAGTGCTATTGAAGCTACCCAAGTCACAAGGCTCCACATCATATTCTTGAAGTACTAACAACCTTCCCAGACCAAACCAATCTTCACTCTCATGAAACAAGAAGCAGTCATAATACAAATGAACCTGATTTTTTTTTTTAAGCAACAGTAGAGAAACAAGTCCTTTAATCTACTGGCTATACAGCAATCTTTATATAGTAAGTCGTGTATAATACTAAAACAAAGAAAACAAAAAACTTTTATGCAAAAAGTACCCCTCAAGAAAGAGCAATGACAAATCGATCATTAAGTTTTAAATTATTTTTCATCCCTTGTGTAACAGATACCATAATGTGATGCCTAGAGCAAACTTTGACCTCCAGCTTTATTATAAATGACAGATAGAGTTTCGGAGAGCAAACCAGAAAACAAACAAAGCTGATATTCCAATGACTTCATCTCAAATCAAGAAAAGTTAAATCCAAAGAACTCTTTTAGAAAACAAGCTTATTTTTAAATTCTCTTTTATTCAATTCTAATGCACTGCCATCAACTAAGCCAGTTTTGGAAAACTAGAAGAATACCTGCAGAGAAAACCCATTTCCTTTGTTAAAAGCAGACAAGAACTAGCTTATTAAGAGCCTTTTGTTTTCAGACCATGTGTTAAAGTTTCTTTTTAATAAAACTTCAAAATACTGTTTTTAAATAAACAAAATTCTTCCTGTTCTCTAATCTTTACAACACTGAAAATCTGTGTCCAAAAAGTTTATAAGGATAGTCGACAAAAGATCTCCTTTTAAATCACAACTGCCTTTGAAAATGATTCAGCATCCATTTAAGCCCACAAATAAAAGCTTTAATTTTATAAGTTTTCACTAAAACTACTATTTGTTATGGGTGTTTAAAATCTCAACTACAAGTCTGTTTTCTACACAAGTGAATCGACTCACATTTCATAATATTTCTTTGTTTGAAAGAGCGCTTTAAAATATTAATTACTTTGCCAGGAAGGAAAAATTCCAGTAATTTATTGTTACTATTCCTTTCATACTTCTGAATCCTCAGAAATTCAGTTTTGTTGATAAGTTGACAAGACTATGTCAGAAGCCAACAATGACTTGTTCAATCTATTAACTGTAAATGTCTGGTTATGAGTGATGCTGAGCATCTTTTCATGTGTTTGTTGGCTATCTATATGCTTTCTTTGGAGAGGTGTCTGTTTGGGTGTTCTGCCCATTTTTTGATTGGATTGTTTGTTTTTCTGAAATTGAGCTACAGGAGCTGCTTGTGTATTTTGGAGATTTGACAATGTTTCTTAATGAATTCTATCTAAAATACAAGGGGAAAAGAAGTCAAATAAAAGTTCCTAAATTTAATTTTTGTTTCTTTTTGATACAATAACATGTACTACATACAGTTTCATTTGTAGTGACTAGGGGAGGGAATTTGGAGTGGGAGGAGAGGAAATATTACACACAATAATCTGAACACCTGCCCTTGTGTGAAAATATTGAGATTTTCATTTTTATTAAAATCTTCATCTGTCTCCTAAAGGAGTGGGTTTGTGTCAAACCAAAATGATTCCTTCTGGCATTGGTTTCCCTCCTTTGAAATCATGATCCACTTTATGTTGTTCTGCTTGCTTGATGCGTGCTTCTTCTGGATGTGCTGTTTATATAGGAAGTGAAGGGAACTGCTCCACAAGACTGTCCCTCTCGCGAAGTCAATGGAATAACTCACACATGCTGTGATTTGGCTGTCTTTCAGGAAAAATGTTCTGCAGCTCCTCAGTCCTCCAAGAGGATTGAGAGGGTACAGCGGTATAGTTTTGGTATATCCTTCACCACTTTTGGAAAATAGTTAACAAAATTCAAATCTTTCAAACATCTACTGCCTACTCAGCACCAGACACTGAGTACTGTGGAGGATACAAAGATCTGACATATGGTTCCTGAAGTCCCCAAGGACATTTACAAATAACTAACATGCAGCAGGAAATTACAAGTATCCTAGGGACTGTGAGCTTAGGAGAGATTATATCCAGCTACAACTGGAGCTTGGGAGTGGGGGAGGGGCGTGCAGACAGTTCAGTGATAAGTTCATAAAGGATATGCACAAACAGGACAGGGCAGGGACTCGTGGAAAGGGGAAAAAACGATAGAAGAACTGCAGACCTCAGAGCAGGTTTCAACTTCTTCAGAGGACAGGGCACATGGAAAAGGAGCCTTAACATTAGCTATAGTCAAAATATTTTGACTATAAGTATAATAACTAATAATCAAATAGGTTAAACCTAACACACCAATATTTTATCTCTGAAGCAAACCAATCAGTCTAACCACAAGAAACGTATATACAAGGAAAATCTACAAACTGAAGCAAAATTACTAAGGTGCACTGGAAAATACACACACGTACACACACACATCCCATACAGAAAAAGAAATCCTTTTTTGTTTCTTAATCATTGAGAGGCGTGAGAGAAATGTTGAACTACAGCTCCACCAGCTTACCACTATCACAGATTCCTTTTAGGCTGTCAGTGTAAAACTGCAGGATGATTCTCTCGCATTTTGTCCTAAACCCACAAATGAGATGGTTATGTGACCAGCTGCAGCTCCCTTCCTGCATTTCAGAAGCTCTGGGTGTCCACACACTCGCGGCTCTGTATTACTTCACACACAAGACTGGCAGTTGGCCAAGAAGCCCCTGCCATGATGTATATTCCCCAAGGTTCAAGATCTATCACTTAATTCTAATTCAGCCATGAAATGACTTGTACTTTAGTACCCTATACCAAATGAAAGCAAATTAAATTCCAGTCCAAGTTAATAAAGGTATTCCTCCAAAATGCAATATACAAAGACGTTAAAGTACACAGTCTATTATTTTTAAAGAGACCTACAAACATAATTCTACTCTATTAATAAAATTCTAAGATAATTCTTTAAATTTCTTCAAGAGTTACTATTCCTTCATAATCTTACCAATAGCAAGAAAACCCACTGCATACAGAGATCCAATTGTATTTCCAAACTTCCCCATTAAGCATCTCATGCACACTGCTAACTAAATATCAAGAAGAATGAATGTTGTCAACATCTGGTGCGTACAGATTGACACAACCTACAATGATGACTATGAGACAGATACCTCAAGAATGATCTTAAGTCCTGCTGTTGAAAGAGAAATACTTACAACTTTATAGAAACACACAGTTCTGTCAGTTAGATAGTTGTGTCATTCTAGTATATAAGTGTCCTGAGGGAAAGGGGGAAAATCTAACGAAAATAGTTTAACACCTTGGCTAATGCTTAGGAGTGTAGGGAGGAGTATTTCATGAGATTAAACAACAATAAACTGAGCGCTAAGTTCAGAAAATCTTCACAAGATTTTCACTTTTACTGATTTCTTCGCCTGCCTCTAGCTTGTCTCTCAGGTCTGGACATCATCCACATAAAGGATCACTGAAACAGTAGTGATCTGGAGGACTAAAGCTGACCATGGTTTATCCAGTGCCACAGCGTCATAACCGTCGACTTGTAAAAATGTAGACTTGGGAAGCCATTGACCTTTTCCCCCCTGCCTTTTGATGGACACCTTTCTACAATACAATAGTCAACCAATGATATAGAAAGCACACAACTTCAGTAGAAAGTGTGAATCAAAAGCAGTATTTGGACCTTAAATCCCCATTCCTGCCCAGTATTGCCTTCATGTATTGTTTTTGCCACACAGTCTTTGAGAGCTGTATGGCAAAAACAAAAACCAAAGGGCCCCTTTCAATGTTAAAACCTTTCAAATTCAGTAAAATGATTAAAAACATTAAAGATTTGTTCACAACTTACTAGTCAAGGAAAGAGATTTGCTTCACACCAAAGTAAAACTGTAAAATACACTGACTCTCTGAGCATACCATATAGATGTGGCTTGTTAAATATCACTTGTAACCTAAATAACCTGTTCTAAGTAGTCAGAAAAATTCTCACTTTATTGTCATTTATATGAAACAGACATGTATAGTGTATTCACAAAGAGAGAATAAGGCCTCCAATATCCTTTTACAGGATGTGATACTTTAAAAAAAAATTAGCCTGAAGGACTTCCCTGGTGGTCCCGTGGTTAAGAATCTGCCTACTTATGCTGGGGACTCCGGTTCAATCCCTGGTTGGAGAACCAAGATCCCACATGCTATAGGGCAACTAAACCCGATGCAGCCAAATATGTAAGAAGAAAAAATAATTTAAAAAGGAATTCGCCTGAAAGACTACATGCAAAATTCTTAGCATTTACCTACAGAGAAGAGGAGGAGAGTGGAACTGTGTTTGGACAGAGAGACTGTCAAAATAATTTTTTAAACAAAAAAGTGAAAATTTTAAGATTATGTAACAAGATATAAACTGGAACAGTAGGAACATGGGTTTCTATCATGTTATTCTTTAATTAAAAACAAAACAAGAAAAAGAAAAGAAATCATAATGAACAACAACAGTTACCTTTTATTTCCCTAAAGCTTAGTGGGATGGGAAGAAGAGGCAGCCAAAGTGTAAAGGGCCATGCAAGCTTACATCTGAATGATTAAGGACAGGCATTCCTGACAGCCCCAGTCCTCTGTGCATCCCCACAGGTCTAGAGGGCAGTGATGGCAACCTCCACTGGTTTAGAGACTAGGGGAGGGGAAAGAGCCGGGAAGACAAGCAAACACTTGTACACACATAGCAAAGGAATATCATTTTCAGAAAATATTAATACTTACCAGTATGTACTGTAGCTACTGCAATCCATACACACCGTGTGCTGTGCTTTTTCTTGCTTTTCTGATTTCTTATGGTTGGTTAAGGGTATTTGTGCATCTTCATAATGTTTTTTTGCATGGCCATTCACATACCTTCCAAAAATCAAATGAAAATATATTTTAATCTAAATACTGCTTTGGAAGTTAAAGTAGCAGGAGATGATAATAAAATTAGATGGTAATCAAATCAGAATGAGAAAGAATTCCTCCTAATAAAGTGCATTCAATCCTATAAGAGCATTCATCACTTGGTGATTTATTAAGCTGAGTTCTTAAAACATGCTCCTTTTTTGCAAACATCCAATCAACTTTTAATTATACAGAAGACTAGGGCCAGGCAAGGAAAGGCGCTATTTAAATCAGTTTTAATACCACTTATCAACTCCTTTGCTGATTCTTCTGCTAGCCTTTTCCTTTCTTAAGCTTTTCTCAGGCTACTAGCCCCCAACTCAAGCTATTATCAAAGACAAGCTTTGTAAACTGAATTACTCAATCACTGCCCACAGGGCCACAGGCTCTGCTTGGGTTTCTGCTTAATATAAAACATGAGAGTCAGACATGGAAACAGGATAATCTCCCATCTCTTTCTCATCAATATGGCTTCAGATCTTTTATTTGAATGCCTGAATAATCACTCCACTAACATGGAAATAGGGCTTGTTTAAAAGAAATCCTAACAAAACACAAATCATCTGAAGCTTATATAAACTGTTATTTCTTACTACATGGACAAAGATAATCAAAGGTTGACTATAGTCATAAAATTTTTCTAACACTTTCCAACTCAGATTTAGTAAATCATTTTATCA